>OU342633.1:42856209-44106209 GCA_910589415.1 Malachius bipustulatus
TTTATTTTTTCCTGGTGGTAAGTAAACTTAATATCTTTCTGAGGCATCTTTCTTAAGTGTTATTTTTCTTTACAGGTAAATACTCATCGGAACGATTAACAGAAGCTGTCGCAGATCTCTCCAGGACCTTGGGCCCCATCTTCAAGCTTTATCTGAATGGCCAATGGATGGTGATATCAACAAATGCCGACGATGCCATTAGTTTGTACAAAAATGAGGGAGTTCGACCTGTCAGACCTTCTTTCCCCGCTTTGGTTTATTACAGAGAAAAGACGTTCAAAAGTGCGGGGATTGTGCCAGGAAACGGCGAAGAATGGTATGAGCGTATCTACCTATAAAAAAATATTGAAAAAACAGCAATACTCATACAATAATATACCAATTATGTAATTTTATTAGGGGGACACCCATTTTTTTCTTTATTTATTTTTTTTGTTCTATTCTATTAGGTACAAGTTTAGAAACGCCATTAATTGTCTATTGAAACCTCAGTTTCTAAAAGCTTACTCGCATAAACACGAAGCCATTGCCAATAAATTCGTTGAATATATCAGAAGCAATCGAAACCAAAATATGGTACTGGAAGATGTTTTTCATCACTTGCTCAAGTTCACAATTGAAGGTACGTAAAAAATTATAGCAGCCTATAAGAATGAAATTTTGCTTTTTTGAATTTTAAGCCACATCGGTATTATCACCCGGTGTTCAAGTGGATTGTCTCAAAAATAGCTCGCAAACTCAAGAAATCATTCAGGCCAGCCTGGATTTTATGAACGGCCTTTACAAAACTTTGATGGAACCGCCGGTTTGGAGATTTATAAAAACTTCAGGTTACAGGAAACTAGACTCCTCCCACTCAACCATTTATGGGTAATTCCCCTAATTTCATGATTATTAAAACTATCACTGGGCATCTTTTTGAAAAACTATCCACCCTGAATAACTCCTTTCCCCTTAGAAACAAAAAATATTGAGCTGTCTCAGGATTTTGGTCAAAACTAAACATCAACAGAGTTATTCAGGGTGCATGGGTAGTTTTCTAGTTAAAAAAAAAAACACCCAGTATGTGTATTATTTCAGGTTCTTAAAGCAACACTTCGATTACATGATGCACTCTTACAAAACGTCCCCTGAACAACTAAATCAAGAAAATCCAATTATGTACAGCATTCTAAATAATGTAAATTTAACTCCTGATGATAAACTAATGTTGACAGTAGAAATGTTCCTGGCAGGTATAGATGCAACAGCAACAACCATTGCTTTCACTTTGTTTTATCTAGCACATTGTCAAAATAAAATCTATGAAAATATACAAGAAAACGCCAGAGAAGATTCATACAGCAGCGATAAAAATTTCCTGAAAGCATGCGTTAAGGAGACGCTGAGATTAAAGCCAACAGCAGGTGCCAATTCTAGGTTTCTAAATAGGGACTCTTTGATCGGAGGTTATTTGATCCCAGAGAATGTACTGATAAGATAACCGAAATATGATTTATCATTAAGAAATATTCTTTTAGACATTGGTTTCGGTCTTCAACTCGGTTACCTCGACAAAGGAAGATTACTTTCTAAGCGCAAGTGAGTTTAAACCAAAGAGATGGCTGAGAGATCAAGAAAGGACTTTTCATAAATTTGCCTCTTTACCATTTGGTCATGGACCTCGGATGTGTCCAGGACGAAGGTTTGCTGAAGCAGAAATAGTAATATTATTAGCTCAGGTAAGTTTAATTGTCTGCTCACATATTACACCTGCACTGACCAGCATAGAATTTGAGTTCCAGTTCGTGAGAAGAAATCTTTTGTAAAATGTTTCTTCAACTACATCCAATGGGCAGCATCTACACACTTTGCCATCAATCCTTAAAAAAATTCTTATCTTCAATCACAACACCGTAGAATCATCCTTGTCTCTTGTTAATGTTGCAGGCAGCTTCACAATTTTTTTTATTGCAGTTCAGGGTCAGTCGCCTGAACTTAAAGTGCTGTCAGTTTTTCCCCACTATGCAGGTTAGCCAGTCTTCCATCACGTTCAGGGATTTAAGACATTTGTGTTATTACTAAGAAAAAGCTGACTGGTGGGCAGTGTCCGATTTAGGTATTTGGGGGCGTAGTATAAAATGTTTTCAGGAGGCCTTTGACTGGTTAGTTCGAGCTTGGAACTTTCTGTGAAGTGCCTTATTGAAGCTTGGAAAAAATTAAAATTCTTTAAAATTCCAGTCAGAGGGTGGCTAGGGCTCGCCCAGGAACCCCCGAATCCTACAGCTGAAAAGTTTTACATAGTTTAAGGTCAGGCAAGTTTACAGAAACTGTTTTCCTGCTTTTTTGTTTTTTTCTCGCATCCTGTAGGGCCTCCCTAGTTGTTGGACCTAGCGCAATTGCGTCATTCCCTGATAAAACCGATGTTATGTCCAAGCAACTATATATTATTTGCATGTTTTAATAGAAATTGAAATAAAAAAATGCTTTTTTTTTTAATTTGGTCAGCCAACTTGGCTCGGGCCGGCCCGGTAATCCCTGAAACCCTCAGTAGGAAATTTTTCATAGGGGTCACACAATTCTACAGAAAATGCTTTTCCTGCTTTTTAACTTTTTTCCCCCAACTGTCTTCGCACATAATGTAAAAAAATGAAAATATGTAATACAAAAAAAATTCACTTTTTTTAAATTTTAGTTCTACAAGGTTCCTGACCTGACCTGCTCGGGAACCCCTGAAACCGAAATGATTTTTTTTTCAATGTTTAAGGTCATGTACTTCTACAGAAGTTGTTTTCTGCTTTTTTCTCACGTCCTGTGGGACGTGCCTCCCTACTGATTGGGCATTCCCTGGTAAATCCAACTATCTTTGTCCAGAAAAATAAAATACAGTTTTTTTTTTGATCATTTTTCAGCCAGGGTGGCTCAGCCTGCCTGGGAACCCCTGAAATCCACAGCTGAAATATTTTTCCAAGTTAGGTACGCATTTATACAGAAAATGTTTTTCTTTCTTTATACTTTTTTCATGTCCTGCAGCCTGCAGCCTCCTCCCCTTCAGAGTTGCTGGTGGAGTCAGAAAAAGTACAAAAACTTTGCTGATCTGTGCTAGAACTAGAACTACAATAATTATTATTATTGGCAAAAAAAGCAAAATATTGTAGCACTAATACTACGACGGCGTATTAGTGCCACGGCGCAAAATATATTTTTTAATATTTCGACATTTCAAAACTCAAAATTTTGAGTATAATCTCAAAATTTTGACTTTTAAATCTGAAAATTTTGTGTTTTAAATCTCAAAATTTTGAGAATTAAAGTCAAAATTTTGAGATTTAAATTCAAAATTTTGAGTTTTCAAATGTCGAAATATTGGCACTGAAAGCAAACAACCATTGTTGTTAAGCAAGGTTAAATGTGCATGTCACTCAACGAAGTCCTGTGTTGCGTGATTTAGTAGCTGAATTCTGGCCAGAATCTGATAAGTCAGGTCTTTGGACTTTGGTCGTTGTTGGGTTCTCTCACTGTCCCCCTTGAAATTTACAACCTCTAGCCTCTAGGGCTTTTTTTCTATATATTTTATAGGTATTTTACTTTTCTTTTTTTTTTCAGGGAACAAAACTAACAATGACCAATGAGCTGACTCATCAGGTTTCGATCAATCTGGTTTAGAACCGATCAATCTGGTCATCTTGGATACATATCGTAAAATCATTACAACCTGGCAACACTGTGCTGTATTCCAACTTCGTAGTACGCATGCGAGATTCAAAGAGATTCTTCCGCTGTTGAAATACAGTTGGAATACCGCACAGTGTTGCCAGGTTGTACTGATTTTACGATATGTATCGATTTTTACTGATTAAAAAAGATGACCAGATTGATCGGTTCTAAACCAGATTGATCGAAACCTGATGAGTCAGCTCATTGGCCATTGTTAGTTTTGTTCCCTGAAATTTCAAGAAAATAAAAAAAAAAAAGAAAAGTATAATATAAAATATATTATAGAAAAAAAATCCCTAGAGGCTAGAGGTTGTAAATTTCAAGGGGGAGAGACTGGAGAGAGAGCCTAACAACGACCAAAGACCTGACTTATCAGATTCTGGCCAGAATTCAGCTACTAAATCACGCAACACAGGACTTCGTTGAGTGACATGCGCATTTAACCTTGCTTAACAACAATGGTTGTTTGCTTTCAGTGCCAATATTTCGACATTTGAAAACTCAAAATTTTGAATTTAAATCTCAAAATTTTGACTTTTAAATCTTAAAATTTTGAGATTAAATCTCGAAATTTAAAAAAATATAATATTTTGTGCCGTGGCACTAATACGCCGTCGTACAATACTACCTGACCAGTGCTGTGTACATTTTCTTTCAAAATATGAATAATGCTTTATTTTCAAATTTATTTCAGATTTTAAAAAACTTTAAACTGGACCCAATTGGAGATAATGATATTGGTATGGTTTTTCGAATGAACAGAGTTCCTGATAAAGATATTAATATTAAGTTTACTGATTTATAAAATTTTACCTGAATTATAATTTTTTATACATTATCTAGTTTGTTGAAAAAAATAAATAAATAAAATAATTTAATAAAAATTATTTTTGCATTAATTTATCAAGAGAAAATGTTCCCATAATTCATTTATGTTAGTTGCTACTTCTTGTGTACATTGCTGTACCCTAAATCAATTCTACCCTATGTAATGCTCACAAGCTGCTCGAAGTACTATGTCCTGTATAATATTATATAAATGAAACTAAACAATTAATTACAAATCACTATATATTATTCATATAATTCATTATACAACAATATGTAATATACTTTGAAAATTATTACACTATGTATCGATTTACATTTTTATGTACAGAATTGTATTTGATATTTTGAAAGTTATTTGTACAATAAAAATTATTAAAGCTTCATGACTTTTAGGCTTTTGTCATGTGTCCCCATTTGTATGATATCTGCAGTGATAATTTTAGACTATTGTCGATGTTTTTAATTTCCATATACACAGTGAGATGTCCGATATGCGCTTCTTTTTATAAAAAAATCACATATGCTCCCATTCCACTTGTATAATAACTACATACTCAAATAATTATTCTGTCAAACAATAAATAATCTCTAAAATGTACATAATTCGCCAATTGTAATAATTTTATATAATAATCATTTATTAATTTTATGTACAAACTTAAATTCATAATTCTATCAATGTGAAATTATATTTTTTTAGCATCCTCTGTAAATTAGGAATGTTCAAAAGAATTAATATTTTAATACAGGGAAAATATTATTAGGGCAAGAATTATAATAGCAGGTGAAGTAAACCTCACTTTAAAAACTTTTTGATAAATCATAAATTTAACTTGGTTTAATTTAATTTAATTTAATTCAATTATGTGAACACATATTTAGGGAATTATCTGTCTAATTTATAAAATTAGAAATGTAAAGCTGTCAAAATTGATGGCATCTTCAAGCATTTTTGACAACTCTATGCTACCCTTACTTTTTAGAGCGACTTTTGTAAAAACTCCCTATTATTAAATCAACAATCCTCTTTCGAAATAAAATTTAGCCTAAAAATAAATTGCACATGATTTTCATTATAATAATTATGTACTTTTTGTATCTTTTCATTAGATAATTTAAAATAGAAAAATTATTTCAACAATACTGTTTTTTTTTTTTAATATCATCAAAAATGATTATACATATTATCAAAAAATCCATCCTTTTGATTTCTTAGATAAAACTTAATATTTTTTAAAACTACTATATAATGTTAATAAATTAGATACTTACAAAATAAAATTTAATCATTTTAAAATAAAATCAATTCACAATAATAATTAGGTAAAATAAAAATTTTAATCCCTACTCTCTAGGTGCCTATAGACTTCAATAAAAAATAAAAAGTGGTCATCTGTTTACAGGAAAAGATGACAAAATATATTTTTCATTAACCCTATTTACGATTCAAAATATGTTAATTACACAGAGTGTACCAGAAACCTGTAACCAAGTAAATCGAGCTCCACCAGAAAGTAAAAAATATCAATGCATTATAAGAAACAAAAATTTAATAGACCTTATCACAATAGTAAGGTTCAAGTTATAATAAAATTTATGTTCTTTTCACTTAATTTTGCAATGTTAATTTTACATAATAATTTTTTAAATTAAATGTGCAATATTTTGTGTTTTTGGTTCCAATTCAGTGATGGAAGAAAAGCTTGTAATGTGCTGTGTGCTGGTTAAATAGCTTGGTAAAATCTAAAGGCCATAAACTCAAAAGATTTCGTTCTTCACAAAAAAAGATACGTGGAAAACCACTGCTGAAATCAAAATCTGATGCCCAAGTGAAAAAAGACGATAAGAGGTAACTTTTTAGAAAACTTGTGATGAATCATGGGGCCTTTGGTAACACCTGGAAATGATCAATGCTGTAAAATCTGAGTAAGGATCCAATTTTTCCCATTAAAAATAATAAATAAATAAATAAGGATATTCTTGAGGATGATAACTTTCATTGAAGTACTTGTGAAGGCCTGGATTTACTGGAACTGGATACATAACTAATTGAACTAGTAAGAATCAAAGGGTTCTGGAATGTAAATTAATATAAAACTGTGATGTTAAAAAAAATTGTCACCTTATGGAGAGAAAAATTTGTAAAAAAATTAGCATATTCAATAATAACAATAATTATTGTGAATCAACCTTATATACCTAATTCAGAAACACTCGAGGATGTAGAAATAATAAAAACAATGTTATATAAAATCTACAATAGAACTAAAATGCTTAACAATTATGACACAAATAAAAACTTAAAAGTATCAATTCTATAGCAAAATGTTATGAAAAAAATAATAAAATAATAAATCACAGAAAATAAAAATTGGTAAACTATAAATAGGAAGTACCCAGGTGTGTGTGTGTACTTATAAAAACTGTACATATATTATGAAGCATTAATATCGAGATCTCAAAAACAAATCTTCAACAAAATATTAAGTAATTATCATATTTTATACTTTTCATAGAATTTTGGATAAAATCATATTTTTCTCATTTAATATGTATACGAAGATAACGGTTCGTAAAAATTTCAATAAAATATTATATCACAATAAATAATTGAAGTCCTCGTCCTCGTACAGCACTATAATTTCCTACACCTCCCAATTGAATTGAATTGAATTGATGAAAAACACTTCTTATAAATATGAAATGAGAAATTTTCTATCAATTAAACATAAAATAAACTTCCTGTAATCAATTCATAACATTTTTAAATTATTAAAAACATTATAAACTGACCACACAGATCATCAGTAATAAACATACCTTTCTACCCCCAACACTGTCTTTGGTATTCAAACACTAAAAAAGTACTTCACTAACCCATAATGTTCTTGTTCACCATTCACACTCCTAGTCAAGTGTCATTCACTACAACCAAGTAGGCCTCTGAATGGAATCGTATGGCTGTCTCATAGTCAAAGGATGATATCCTGCAGGATACGCTCCCGGTGGACCTGAATAACACGAATATATTTATTTTAAACTTCCAGCCAAAACTTATGCCTGAAAACCATAAGTTCGCTCATAAAATTAAACTGCACTAAATTGAGTAAAATGATTTGACACATCAAAACTGAGAACAAAGCGAAACCCCAAACTTACCCAAAAGCCCCTGATTAATCACGCCCGCTTGCAAGTAGTGCTGGTAAATGGGCGAGCTTGGATCCATGAGTTGCTGGGAAGCCGGGTTCATGAAACCGCCCAAAGGTGGACCGTAGCCTTGTCTCCCCTGACCGCCGACCAGGGGGTAGTTCGCCGGCTGAGGCTTGTCGCCGGGTCGGTCGGGCGTGGCACGATGGTGAGCGGCCGCCATATAGTAGTTGGGAGTGGCGCGAAAATCGTCCAAGAAATTGGAATCGGTGTAGAGGGCGGACGTTGGCGGGATCGAATGAAGGGAAGGGCCGAAGTTGAAGGCGCTGCCGGGAAGAGGAGAGGAAGTTTTAAGAGAGATCGGAGGTTCGGTGGCGGTGGTGGAGGGGGGTTTTATGGTCGAGTAAGACTGGAAGCCCGGCGTCGGCGGTTGTTGATCTGGTGTGGCACTCAGTGAAGCTGCACAGAAAATGTTAATTCAATACAACCCCAACTGTAATATTTATTTGGAACTGAACACACAAAAAGAAGGAAACTTACCAGCTTTTGAGCTCTTCCGCTTCTTACTCTTTTTCTCCACTGCGCCTTGTTGGACCAATCCTTTCCCGTCTCCGACTTGAACCGCGCTCGAATTCTGCACGGGCATCTGCCTGTTGTACATTCCGCCGCTCATGTTCCCCCCGCTGCTGACCTGGACGCCGGTGCCGTATCCCAAACCCATTCCAGCCTGGCTGAACATGGGCAAACTGCCCGTAGGGTTGACATTGGGCTTGCTGAACATGTGCGCCGCATTCGCCAGACCCTTGTCGTAATACCCGCTCGGCAATCCGGCAAGCATTCGCTCGTCGTTCCCGTATCGGTCCAGATGATGCGAGAGAGTGTTGGCGATGTTGCCGCGCAGAGCCAACGGTTCCGGAGAAATCTCGAGCGCGTTGTACGCAGGAGGGCGGGGCACTGAGATATCGGGTGGTTTGTAAGCGGCAGTCGGCTGGGTGGTTGATGGTTTGGGTGGTTGGTGGGAGATGGTTGAAGTGTTGTGGTCCGTTGATTTGTAAGGCATCGTAGTAGCGGAAGCACTTGGGTTAACACACCTGCAATAAAGAGAAGCGAGAATAGAAAATTGGGAAAAATTTATGTTTAAATTTATTACCTCTCATTATTCTGACTGGTGTAAATTGGCGTGGTGTGCTGCTGGTTCTGTGAGGTAGATGTACTTGTAACAGGATGAGAATCGTATAATTGCGGCCTGTTGTACTGTTGAATATTTCTGGAGAATCCCACTTCCGGACCAACCGGACCATTATAGCCCATATTAGTAAATTTAGACATGTCCATCTTTCTTTCAGCTTCTTGCATGTTTGTCAAGGTTCTGCCGGTTGTCGGTATGTTCAATGGATAGGTTTCATTTCCACCATAACCGGTAACATAGGGGTTAGAGTGATGGATGTATTGTTGTACATTTCTCAAATTAGCATCGGACGTTTGCTGCACAGTAAGATTTCCAACATTATATTGATCTAGGGTAGACTTTGGATCAGGCAGATAAGGCTTGTTATATTGTGGCACTTGAGGAACGGTGGCGCTGCTTTGTTCCGGAATGCTTCTTTCTGCCAATTTTGATTCGTCTTGCAGTTTTTTCAGGTACTCGCTGGCGTTATTAAGTTCACTGTTATATCTGGCGTTCTCCAGATTAGTTTGGTTTGAGTGGTGTGAGTCGGCATCCGTGTAGACTCTTTTCTTCACAGGAAACATGGTACCACTACTTTGCACCGGTATTTTCTCCATCGCCCTCGCATCATCATTGTGGAAGGTTTCAACGACGCTCGGCGAGTGTTGAGGCGCAGACACAGGCGATGAAACATTACTGGCAGGCGAGTGTCGAACGTAACTTTGTGATTTCGCTTGGTATTGATCGATTAAAGACTTGTTGGTATCGTAGAAGGACATATTCTTAGGACTCGCATTAGAATAACTAGCGTGGGAATATGGCGAGTTTGGATAACCATAATTTACACTTTGTGACATATTAGCTGTGTACACGTGCTCAGAATATTGAGGATGAGGTGACTGGGGATTCTCTTTGGGGCTACAAGATTTTTCCGGACTGCTTTTGGTAGACACAGTATCTTGATAGAAGCCTACACGGATTTGACCGTTGAAAGCAGCAGGATAAGCCGCTTTTGGTGAAACATCCGGTCGAGGGGAAGCCATGATCGGTGAAGCTCCCGATGGACTTCTGTGAAGGGGAGACGGGTAAGGGGCAGGATAGGAGCCCAATCTTTCATCGATACCGACTCGGGGTGAATCCATGTCTTGGCTGAAGGAGGAGCGCTCAGAGACACTGCTGCCCGTGCTGATTTTTCGTTGTCTCGGAATGGGTTGCCCAGGAAGGGGACTATCGGGGTTCGGAGATTGTTCCGGTATCGCAACTTTTCGAGTTTCCTCTTTCTTGGGTTCCTCCTCTTTGACTTCTGATTTTGCGTCACTTTTCTTTGCGACCGGTTGAATTTTCGGAGCTCCAAACGCCTTAAACCAGGCACTCAGATTAGGCGTAGCCCCACCGATATTGGCGACGGCAGGCTCTTCCGGTCCAGCGGGTAATTTACTCGCCGTCTCAACATTTTCCACGGTCTTGACTTCTTCTTTTTTAGATTCGACGACTTTTACGTCCGACTGGTCTTCCTCTTTTTTCGTTTCCTGCACTTCCTCCTTCTTTTGATCGTCAATGAATTTGTGTTTACCAAAACTATCCAAAACGGATCCCAGACTGAGTTTAGGTGCATTTTCGTCGGTTTTGACGATTAATGAATTCTTGGTGTCTTTGAGTTTCGATAAAGGACCCAATGGGAAGATTTCATCGGCTTTGTTTGAACTTTGAACGTTTGATATTAAATTCCCCTTACTTTTGCCGGGCTGTAAGCGATCAATTGTTCTTTGCACTTCCCTGCGTTTAAAAAATTTGGCCGGATCTCTGAAAGGTTTCTTTTTCACCTCTTTCACGCCGTCTTTTTTCTGAGGTAGCTTATTATCGACTTTCTTTTGAGGAGGTTCTTCTGTCTTATTGGCGATCATGTCCAGTTCATCTAACGTTGTGTAAGAGGGAGAATTGCTGGCTGAACTAAATTCTGATAATTTTGGAGTATCGTCGAGCCACTTACTGATATCTTTTAGAGTTTGTTCGGTGGCTAGAGACAGAGCTTCAACATTCGAGTTATTTGTGTTCATGGGTTTATTGGAAGAATTCTTCTTGGAATCATTTTTTTCTGTAATTATATTCATGTCTTTATTTTGGTCATCAAAATTGATATTTTTGAGTTTTCCCTGGTGCTTATCTTTAGATTTTGTCGAGTGTTTATCTGGTTTTGTGTGTTTCTCGGGTTTAGATTTGTGATGATTTTCTTTAGGAGTGTCTAGATGATTAAAGCTAAATTCAATTTCTGTGAGTTTATGAGAAATTTCACTTTTTGCTTTTAATTTTTCTATGGTTTCTCGTAATTTGACGTGCTTATCTTTTGGTTTCGGTTGAGGAGACGGATGCTCTTCGACAGTCGTAATTTTGTTTTCGATTCGGTTACTTATTTCTTCGTTTTCGAATAATTCCTTCCATCTATCTTCTTTTTGTTTGGCTGTAAAATTATGTAAATCAGAACTCATTTTTCATAAAAAATATTTATAAATACCTTTTTGATTCGCTTTATTGATGAAATCTTCCTTCTCACGCTCGAAAACACGCACCTCCTGATAAGTCTTATTGGATACAAGAATTCCCGGTTCAGGACTAGATGGAGGCCAAGAAAGAGGAGGACTGCTACTGTATCTTGTTACGGAAGGACTTCTGCTTCTGCTCCGTTCTCTATCATTTATCGGACTCGCACTTTTTTCTCTGAACTTTTTGTTGCTTTTCGAAGCCTTTCGTTCTTTGACGTTTTTCGAGTGTTTCAAGGTTTTTTCTTTACTTGATTTTTCCTAGTTACAATAATATATTATAATAATTATACATAATAAATATAAGTGTGGTTTTCATACGAGTAAAGATATAACCACACAACCAAACTCAGCTGCCCTATATTATACTAGAACATTCTAGAAAGTTCCAGAAGGTAGTAGAATGTTCTAGAAAGTTAGTGATTGTTCTAGAGAGCTCTGGGATGATCTAGAACTCTCTGAAATGTTTTTAAATCTTTCTAGAATCATTTTTTATATAGTGTTCGATATTCTAGAATGTTCAAGAATTCAAAGAGTTGAAAAACGTAGTTTATATGCAAGTATTGTCATAAAGCAATTTTGCTTTATGTTAAAATTTTGTTAAGCAAATTTTGTAATAGTTGATGAAATATAAAATGAGATAAATAAATAATTAAAAAAAACATTCTCATTCATTAAATTAACTCCAACGGACTAGCTGTTGAGCGTGCAAAAGCCGCTAGTAAAGTAATAGAAAAAAAAAGAAAATAAACATAACATAAAATGCCTCTTTAAGTTTAGTTAACTCACTTTTTCTTTCTCCTTTTTATCATGCTTTCTCTTCTTTGCAGGCGGTGGCTCCTCGATCTTCTTTTTCTCCTTCTTAACAGTCTTACTGGAGTGTTTACTCTTTCTACCCCTTTTCTCCACTTTTTCATCCTTCTCCACATTATCAATATCGCTTTCTTCAACGTCGCTCTCTAAAACAGGCTCTTCAGATGGAGACCTTTCCCGTTTACGGTCAGTTTTCGCCATGAGAGTTGGCTTTCTTTTAGACACTTTAGGAGGGGGTTCCGGTTTGTTCTTTGTCTTTTTAGACTTTGTGGCACTTTTGCTATCAGTGTCAGATTCGGGATATTCCACCGCGATCTCATCTTCTGATGAAGAGATCTGATCGAGGTATTTCTCAGTGGCTCGTTCAAAAACTTGCAGGAGATTATCAACCATTTCTGTATATTCTGTAAGAGAAATAATTAGAAAAAAATACAAAACAAATTTATACGCGCACCATTCTCTGCTCCATTGTATAATCTACAATTATCTACTATCAACTGGAAGTCGGTTCTGAATTTCGAGAAGGTTTTATAGTAGCCAGAATCTAATCTTTCTTCCATGCGTTGCAGATCCATCGGTTTCCTTATAACTGAATAGTAGTTTGGAGCGTACTCTTCTTCTACTGGATCAACAAACGGCCATGCATCTTCATGATTCTTTACATGATCGAGAATTTTATGCATACCAGTTTGTAAATCTTCCTCTGTTTGACGAAAGCTAAAAATGTGGTTAAATTAAGACAAAACCTGGATAAAAAAATAATAATTACTTACACTTGCTGTGTTTTGAGTTTTTTCTTATGCGGATTGACTTTTGGTTCAATAACAATTTGCCCTGTGGCAGCCGATAATGAATTATTGGTCTGTCGACCGACTTTTGTAGTTGTGGAAAGGGCAGTGTTATCTTTTTGTGATGATTTATCATTTTTCTTTGTACCTTTTTTCGATTTTGATGAATATTTATCTGGGAATCACAAAGGTTAGATGAGATAAAAAATTATATAAAGTAACTTACCTTTCTTGGTGGTTTCACCGCCTGCCTTTTGAGACTGTTTGATCTTAGATTTCTTACCACGCCCTTTTGCCATCTCATAACTCTTATCTTGTGAGGTAGTGTCAATGTCGCTTTCTTCCTTGACCGAATCTTCACTCGTGGCTTCAGATTCCTCTCTGAGCTTCGATCGTCTTTCATAAGCCTCTCGCCGTCTTTTCTCTAAAGCATGCTTCCGTTTCAGTTCATCGTCTTCTTCTTCTGTTACGATTTCTTGTTTCTCAGTTTTAACTTCTTCTTCTCTTTCTTGTTCAACCGAAAGTTCCTAAACAGCACCGGTACGTTATTTATTATCACTCGATAATAGCAAAATTATAAGAAATTTCACTTACTAATTTTCGTATCCGATCCGACGTTCTTCTGGGGCAGTTTTCCAGCAGCCTTTTCCTCGCCAGTCTTTCTTTTTCACTGAACAGTCGATGTAATTCAGGTAAAAAATTCTCACTCAACGTTTTGTAAAGTTGCTTCTCAGCCTTCGATGTTGATTTTTTGAATTTCTTGCTAAGTTGAAACCAATCGTCTTCGGTGAAGCAAACAACCTTGAAGAAACCCATTATAAGCGTGTATGAAAAATAAATTATGTGTGAGTTACCTGCCACACCGACTGCTGCTTATTTGCTGCTTTATTTTTATAATCCTCCCGGTATAATCGAGTTCCATAAAAGTACCAATAAGCCGAGTCGTTGCTGTCATAACCTAAAGGCTCAACACGAAGGCTATCTGGTTCAAGATTTTTCAATTGGTCCAAGACATCATCAGCGTCTAATCTAAAAAAATAAAAAAAAAAAACACTGTAAACATTAATTTTTGAATTTTATAAATTCATGTAATATCACAATTTAAAAACAGAAACTTAAATGTCAATCGTAGGTAAAGGTAAAGTGTATAGATGTCAAATTGTTCATTAATAGTGTTTACACTGTAATTTAAGAGTATGAATTCTAAAGGGGTCCATTTCAAAAAGTTCGAAAGAAACTGTATTGGGTTTTCTCAGGTTTGCCTCGAGGCTTCCAGACAGACTTCCTTTTTTGTTTAACTTTTTGAACATAGTGAAGTTTAATTCTCATTAAGAATTCGAAGCAAAAAAGTTGAAGCACTTCCTCTGCAACACCTTCATTGTATTAATATTTTATTAAAAAAAGGCTCACTTTTGAACAAGTTCAAGGTGTGAGTTCCAATTATTCAAAAGCTGAGACAAAACAGATGAAGCGCGCTTTCTCTTTTTTGCATCTATTTTGAAATTGGAGCTCATGCCTACACCTTCATTATATTTAAAATTTGTTCAAAAAAGGTTATTAATTTTTTTTTGAAAAAAGTGAAATTATGAGTTCCAATTCAAAAGTTGAGGCAAAACAGAGGGAAACCCTTTATGAATTTTTGCCACTTCCTCTTTTTGCCTCAACTTTTGGGGAGAGACTTTTATCAAAGTGGCCTTCCATGTTTGAGTAAATTTTTGAACATAGTGAAGTTAGGTATGAGTTCTCATTCAGAAAGTAAAGCCACTTCCTCTTTTTTTCGTTAACTTTTTAATGGGAGCTCATACACACACACCTGCATTGTATCAAGATTTATTCAAAAAAAGGAAGGGCCCTTTGAAAAAAGTGAAGTTATAAATCAAAAGTTGAGGTAAAGAAACTTAACTTTTGAATAGAAATTCATACCTTAAATTTATTTCAAAGTGGCCTTTCTTGTTTGATTAAATTTTGAACATAGTGAAGTTATGAACTCTAATTGAGGCAGAAGTTGAGGCAAAAAAGTTCAGGTACTTCCTTTTTTGCCTCAACTTTTAATGGGAACTCATAAATCAACATTATCTTTCAAATATATCAAAAAAAGGAAGGCTTCTTTGAAAAAAGTGAAAGTGTGAGTTTCAATTTAAAAGTTGACGCAAAACAAAGGAAAACTCATCTTGAATTTTATGGCACATCCTCTTTTTATCACAACTTTTTAATGGGAACATATATCCCTTCACTATATTCAAAATTTATTAAATAAAGGAATACTATTTTGAATAAAGTGAAGATATAAGTTCAAATTCAAAAGTTGAGGCAACAGAACAGAAAAATCCAAGACAGTTTGTTTGAACTTTTTGGCATTATTTGGACTTTTTAGAATTTACACTATTTAATTGACAGCATAGTTAACCATGCAACTATTACAGCCAGTATTATAAAGGCCCATTCAGCTAACTGGCAGATTTCTGTGGCTATTTTTAAAGCTAATCATCCCAATAATCACTAAATTGCTATATTTACCATGTAAAATTGAAAACTTTTCTAGAAACTGCCTCAGAAACCATTAACAGTTAACGCTCGTTAACTTAATGAGCCTTTATAATACTCACTGTTAGTCTTATTCATCCAGTAAAGGCGAGAGTAAAGGGGAGGTTAATAATCAAGTAATCAATAACCGATTAAAGCTAGAATTTCCAATTTTTAAAACTGGATACAACCGTGCAAAAAAAATAAAAAGTGATGTATGATCTACATTAATTTGATAGAGAGAGATAGAGAGAGAAATAGTCATCATAACTTTAAGAAGAGACTACAAGGGTACAAATTCTGCAACCCTACTTTACTAAATGCACAAACTTTTAGGAACCAAAAACTTATGAATGGTGACAATGATTTTTTTAATAATTGGTTTAATATCTTCATAGATTAAAGTTAATGTTTGGTAAAATTATTAAAATAGGCTGTGTTAACTACTGTTAAGTAAATAACAGCAGAGTATTGAATTACATATTTTAGAATAAGCTACCATTGTAGTCAGGGCTATCAACTAGAATAGAACATAAAGATCAAATTACAAAACACAGTCAATTTAGCAATTATTCTTGGGTAGACTTTCAGTCTTTAATATTTGGAGTGTTAGACTGGTTTCATAAAAAACATTATGCTTATAATTGCTGCAATGTTGCCAAAACTTTGAACAGATTAAGAAAAACATTAAAAATATATGAACCTATTATTATTATAAAAAATAAGTTTAGTTTTTAATTTCTGATTAAGGGTTACTCTTTCCAATGAATACAGATATTCAGAAATAACGAGCAGAAAAGTTAGGGGGTGGTTCTACTTGAACAAATAATCTCGCACGTTCCTAAAACGTTTTTTTATCTCATAAAAAGTGACCTTGATTCTCTTGAAGATTCTTTTTTCAATCTTTTTTTTATAACTTCTCTATCTTTATAATTATTGTGGTAGGCCTGTAACTTATACACTACAAAATGAAATCCGATTCATCATTAACAAAATTTTGAAAACATTCCCAGTCTCGTTTCCAGTAGTTAACCAACAAAAAGATGTAAGTTTACTGAATTAACCAATTTTTAAAAAGTTCTCTTGCGAGCACTTTAAAAAGTGAAATAATTCGATATGGCATCCGTAAAGAAAAGAAAGTTTGACCATCGTTACGTAAAATTTAGAATGCCAAGATTTTATTGACATTGACAATTGACAGTAGATGCAATTAACCTATAAAAGGTATCAAATTTCAAGTCAGTTTTTAAAAGAAAAGTGATGAAGAAATGAGGAAAGGGAATAAAAAATTTCCCTAAGATGACTTCAAATTCCAAATTCTCTTCCACAAATCAAAATTATTATCAAACGCCAAAAGTTTTCAAAACACAAAAAATAGGGGTGCAGGTCGTAGTCATCTTGGTTAAAAAACATTATGTAAAAACTGATTTCATTGTATGTAGCAAAATACGAACCTTTCAAGCGACTTTTCCTCTAACATAAGTTGCAAGTAAATGTTTTATTTCTTCCCTATTTATTGATTATTTCTTCCCTGATTGTTTTGTGCAGAAAAAATCCATAAAATTATAATCTGGGGGGAAATTAAATTCCTCTGAGCTACCTTGACTTTTGTTAAACCTAAACAACTATATTAATGTAACAGCCAATGCTCGAATATAGAGTACAACCGACTCAGGGAGAATCCCCAAGGCGCGATTTTTTTTTTTAAACTGGTGAAAATTCTTGATTTAATCGTATTTTCGGTGATAGAAAAATCAAGAAGCAAAAAGCAAATTGGCTTTGGCTGGCTCAACTACACCTTACCTGCAAATGCAGATTGTTAATATTAGTATTATTGCACGTTTAACACAAAATCTAACATCTGAAATCAAGGAGGAGTTCAATTGGGGTATTTTCGTGTTATGGAACGAGGTGGTAAATTTAAATATGTTAAATGAAATGAAAAAATATGCTTTTCAATAAAATATGTGTTTTAGCGACTATTTGTCAATAATATGTACTTTTAAGTAAAATAGCGGTCGAGTATGACCCCTGGGGTGGAAAAAATGACCAACTGGCAACAATGACACCGACACCAGCAAGTTGGGAAAGTTGATTTTAGCTTTAGCAATAGTTTTTTAATGATTTTGCACTTTCATTGTCTTTAGTTTTTGGTTTATTTGGTTTGGTATTTGAATGACAGTTCTAATTTTGTCACCACAATAATTATTTGACTTATAGTTTGACACTTTGGCATGCATCATTATAATATCTTATTATTACACATACCTAAGTAGTATCTTAAATTAATTGACTTATGGAAAATTAATGCATTTATTCACCTAAAAAGTGAGACACTCAAAATGGAATGGTACAAAGTGGCACTTGGAACTTGTACCAGCAGATGAATTCATCGATTTTAAAGAAGCAAAATTTTTCTGTAAGTTCAACAGCTCAGCAGCAAGTTGTATTTCGTTACGAACCATAAGCATAGTTCCATTTTGAAAAGTTAATTAATACCATGCAAGAAATTACAGGCGAGTTTTAATTAATACCATGCAAGAAATTACAGGCGAGTTTATGCAGAAAAGAGAAGAATTTCTAGTATTTAATGCAGAAGCCATTTTTTGATGACACATCAATTTCAAATTTTCAAGACAGCTAATTGTGACAAATTGACAAGAAGACATATAACTGCAAACTGCAACCATAGAATAGCAAATATTAAAAATAGATTGCAGGCTAGATTCTCCTACTTGAAAATGCAATGCAATGTTGCCATACTTTGAAAAGAAATTATTGCGTTATCTCGGAAACAAAAAAATATGTTTTTTGATTTTTGAAATCCCACAACACCATATCATAGCATGTTGTTGTTGTTTTTTTACAGGAGTATTTCAACACCCTGTACATTAACCTAGATAACAAAGATACCAAACATAGAAGGTTTTACCTTCATTTGATACCCCTACTTTTCACAAAGAGTGAAAATATACTTGAGTTGATAAATTTGAATCCTGTGTGATAGGCTAAAATTGACTTTAGCTACTGGCCAAATAGCTAGTAAAAGCTAAAGGCCATAAGCCATAAAGAAGAAGACTTTAGCTCTACCACTTATAATGTTAATGTTGCACCTTCGCGGATAATTCCCCTCCACTAGCCACCATCCACTAAGTCAGATCATTGGGTGGGTTAGGTTTTTTCCTTAAAATTTACGGCCCTTACGGCTTTTTCTTTATCTTTTATATTTTATATTATACTTTTCTTGAAATTTCATGGCAAAATACGTGACTAATGGAGGGGGACTTAATGGAGGGGGGGGGGGGCTAGTTGATGGCGGGAATTATTGTCACAAAAGACAGCTACTACACACAAAAGACAGCAAGGATAAAGGAAATACAAAAAGTTTTATGTTTATGTAGATGTCCCCATTTTTCTTTACTCTAAATAGTTCTCTTTTGTTTTGCATTAAAGTAGTGTCCACTGATAATCACATTGCAAATTAAAATCACTTTACCACTGATTCTTGGTTAACCTGCTGTTTAGCGACGGTTTTACCCCTACGCTGGCCCCCCTCCACTCTCTCTGCTTGCTAGGCTCCGACACGTTCTCAGCGTTGCCATATGCAAGCCCTTCTCCTACGTTCTGCAGACAATCCTGCGTGCTTCCTGCCCGCTTCCGCACGAGACCGTAATAAGTAGCTACCGGTTCCGTCAGGTATTTGGTCAGGGTAGGTTTTTTTTTTCATTTTACGAATATTTGAAGGAAAAAAAACCTACCCTGACCAAAGACCTGACTTACTGCAGCAAATAAGTGTTTTAATATTATTTGTAATCAAAAATGACACTTTAAGGGCCGTAGGAGAACGGAGACACGGATTTCATGTGGCAACGCTGAGAGCCTGTCGACTCAGAGCTAGCAGCACGCTAGCATAGAGAGTGGAGGGGGGCCAGCGTAGGGGTAAAACCGTCGCTAATCAGCAGGTTAACCTGATTCTTTACTAACCTGAAGTCACACAGTGCATGTAAGATGTCAACTTTGGTCCGCAAGGGCAGTATTTGAAAGTCCACGTCTGTATTAAAGGGATTATACTGGTCATGCTCTTGACATTTTTGCCTGAACAGGCGCCTCAGAAACATCTGATAATTGAACGTGGAGATTTCATTGTTTGGCAGGCAGCCGCTCAGTAACCGGACAATCAACTCCTGCAGCCAAGATGTCTCTTCGGTGCCGTCCGTCAACAGAGCTTCCTCTAGATCCTGAAAACAGTCAAATCAATTATTCGATCCAAGCGGGCCTCCCAGTTGCCCCACATACTTCGATATCGAAATCTAGTAGGTTAAAGGCTGATCGAAACAATGAACAAAAGTGAGCGATGCTTGGGACCTCCCACCATGATTGAATATCTGGAAACAAAAGACTCAACTGTGACCACTAGAACGGGAATCGTTGTTGAATTTTAAATTTAAGGCGATTGTTTGTTGAAGGAACTGAAGTCGGGATGTTTTGTATACACACCTAAGATACTGATGAAAGTTGGAAACATAACCTATCCACTGATCAATACATATAAAGTCCTAATTTTCTTCCTCTCCGTCTATTATTTCATAATCTACGGCTCTTACTTCATTTCAACCACTCTTTTATTGCACTCTGATAACAAACAGTAAGGATTTATGGTTTCAAGTTTTACTGCGATATAACAATCATCTTGTCTTGAACTATATTTTCCCTGCAAAGTGCAAAGCTTCTGGCGCTCTGTGCAGTGCAGTGCAGTGCGTCCAAGTCTAAAAAAAAACAAACAGCAATCTCCAATGTCACTAGATCTTAGTTACTTTTACACCATTTAGTTACAAAACAAATCAATTTTTTATATTTTCACTTTCAGTCGAGATACGGTTTACTGAATTAAAATCACACTTCAAGTTTTACGTAATTTCTATAAAACAAAAACGATAAAGGAATAATACATGATACATGGATTGAATCATATTAGTTTGCAGTGTTTTTACTTTACAGCCAAGCAACCAGAAAGGAACCAAGTTACGAATACACAAGAATAAAAGTTTAAGACGGCAACAGCGCAGAAAGTGTCACTGACGGCAGTGCCATCTCTGAACCAATACTAGAACTCTTGAATTGATTTAGATTTTAGAACTGAATAAAACAACAGTAATCTGCTTTTGTTTTGAAACACTGTTTGTTTGAGATCTGTTGATTTGATGGCCGCAAAATAAATATTCTTTTATGTGCAAGGTAAATCGTTGTGTTCAAGTTAACAGCCAAAATAAATCTCATAAAAAACAAAAAGAAAGCGTTCTTACTTACCAATCGCACCGCCGTAGCGCTGCGGTCGTAGAATATTTTTAAAATTTACCTACAGCGTTGCCATGATTAACATTATTTAAGTGTACTTACTGAAGAAGGACTATTTTAGAAACATTATTATTTTATACCTATATGTTATATTTTTTATACATTATTGAACTATGAATAATTATTGGCAAAAAAAAAACATTGACGATTCAGACAGAAGATAAGATAAGTATCTTCTACAATTTAATTAATTATAATTTAGGTAATTATAATTTAGGTAATTATATACAGTGTGTGTCACAGGCATGGTACACCCCCTTTTTTTTCTTTATTTTAGGAGATAATTTTTTGAAATTTGGTACGTCGCATATTCTCGATAGAGCGCACTTTTTAGCAGAAAATTGAATTTTTTCCCACATCCGGTTTTTCCGGAAATGTTACCAACTTTTTATTTGTAAATAGGACACCCTATATACTTTTATATTTTTGGATTCTATACATTTGTACGAATCCAACAATACCACATAAATACCATTTTAAATGTCAAATTTGTTTTTATTTAATTTTTTATTTCTCAATTATAGTGTGCCATATGACTATTTCATTTTACTCCAATTGGATCATCTACTAATATTTGAAAAATCGAATTTTTGTTCAAAGTACTAAATTAAGTGATTTATGGATAAAAAATGCGCACCGGAATGATTTTTTGAGCTGAATTCATATTTTTTTAATGGTACTTTATTGGTACCGAGGTACCTACCATCTACTAGTACTCTTAATGAGGAACATTTTGGTGTACCCATTTTGCATCTGTGACGAACACAACTGAAGTCAAGGCACACTATAATAATTGAGAAATAAAAAATTAAATAAAAACAAACTTGACATTTAAAATGGTACTTATGTGGTATTGTTGGATTCGTACAAATGTATAGAATCCAAAAATATAAAAAAATATAGGCTGTCCCATTTAAAAATAAAAAGTTGGTAACATTTCCGGAAAAACCGGATGTGGGAAAAAATTCAACTTTCTGCTAAAAAGTGTGTTCTATCGAGAATATGCGACGTACCAAATTTCAAAAAATTATCTCAAAAAATAAAGAAAAAAAGGGGGTGTACCATGCCTGTGACACACACTGTATACATCCGCGGCTCCTAAGTTTCATCAATTTTTTTCGGGACCGAAGAGCGAAATAGGGGTGCTGGGTGGGTAAGAAGCTAAAAACAGCCATTGCAAACTAATATTAAGGTCACAACTAAGGCCTCTTTGACACTACGGTATTTCTATTTTTTTCTTCACTTTCAGGACAAGGAAAATCTTCGAGATTAACAGTAGCACGATTTTTATTTTGAATTTTGCATTTATTTTGCATTTATATTCCAAAAATCGTAACATCAATCTCTGTGGACTGGACACGATATGTTAGCGCCAGTACCTCTCTGCACGCTTCGGAGCGCTTGGCATTGTCGTGAAGTGGGTACTTCCGTGATTCGCGGTATCTAATCGACGCCTCTTGTCAGGACCGCTCTCTCTCCGCACTCTCAAAACCGAGTTTTTAGGCCGTTTTTTTTCATTCCCTTTCATTTGCAAAGCAAATGAATACCTTCCTGGTGTTACTATAGGTATGTTCTCCACCCCTATATTATAGGTGTCATAGTGAAACTGTAGGAGTCGCGGATGTATATAATGACCATAATTTATTTACCTACCTGTTATTTTTAATGGTAAAAATTTAATCTCGACAAACGTTACAATTAAAAGTCATGGCGAAGTACCAGTTGTTTTTCTTCGGTGCAAAATCAAGTAATAAAGTCAACTAATAAGTCGTGGATGTTTGAACGTTCCTTTTCGAGCAAAAAATTCATAAAGATAAGCGTGAAGCAGATAAGAAGACGGATCTTCCGGGTGATTCGAATAAAACTATAAAAAAAGTTACATTAGAGTTCGGTACACATTTAAAAACGATTTATTTGAATCATCAAACTAAAGATGAAATTTGATTTCAAATCTAAAAACGTCTCTTCCAATCCCGAACTTAAATATGGTATCATTCAATGAATGCTATTTTAGTAGGTGTACCTACCATGTGTGATTTTCATTAACACCGCGAATGTAGTTTTTTGTCTCATCTCAAAATCAGTTACAGCTATTATAGCATAAAAAGTGGCAACGTTGCAGACAATAACATTCAAAACGCCACTCCGTATTTAAATTAACGACCGCAGCGCTATTGGCGGAGATCCACAAGCACCAACAGAAATCACCTTTACCGAAAATTACGATCAGGATCTAGATGGTGGCCACTGGCCTGCTTTCAATCAAAACGCCCAAAGCTTTTACTACAACAGTCATGGGCGGTTCGTGAAGAGGGCTGAAAAAGGTGTAATCATATAATACATAAATGTTTAATTATGTAAAATGTAAACATGAATGTATGTGACTTATTCAAAATTGTAATTAAGAAGAAAAAATTATATTTTCATTGTTTAATTTTTTTTCAGTTTTTTTTTTTATAAAATATGAGAAAATATCACAATCTAATTATTATTGAAGTGGAAGAAGTTTCAAAAAAGGCCAGAGATGATTGACATATTACAAAATCATACGTCATTCATTGATACATAAAACATGGTTGGTAAGGCTTGCGCCAGAGGATACACCCCAGGCAGCCTACTTTGTTTTCATTAAGTTTCAAAAAAGATTTAAGTAAAAAAAAACATGCTTTAACTTTTTTGAACTTACGAATCGAATATACCTAGACCTACATGTGGAACCTTCGGGAAATGTTATTTACCCTTGGAAAAATCGTATAGGCCATCGTACGATCGTACGATCGTCCCTTTGAATTAATTTTTTCTTTTTTTTTAATTCCGGAAAAAAGTGCAAAATTTAACTGAAAAGATTCGGAATAAGTCGGAACCTGTTGACGACTTGCTTAATTGATATACGAGTGAGTCTATCGCACTTTGAAAAAGAACATGTTGCAAACATGTCGTAGACTAATGCCGCTTAAATGGGTGATTGGGCCTTAAGCAGCACATAAAATATTTAAGGTCAATAAAAGCATGAGCGTACGTTTATTTTTATAGCAAATAATATGAATAAGAGTTATTAATAATTTATTATTATAGAGACATTACTATTTACTTCTTGATGTTAATTCCCCTCGGTCCACTTTATCAACCCTCGGGCCATAGACCCTGCGGGGCTTGTAATAAGGTTGATGTCCTCAGGCTGGAGTAAACATCCTTCATAAATGCTCTCTAAAACACAGAAATAAATATTTATTTGTTATTCTTTGTTATAAAAAAAAACTTACACGCCTTTTTATGAAGCCATTACCTATTTGTATTGATTATAAAGGGTGTTGAATCGACCATTGATACAATATATAACGAAATAGCAAATATAACGTGGAAAACAACGTTCTGAGAATTCCTTGATTATTTTAGAACAAAACAAAAATACAAAAAATGAAAGTGCAGAACGAAAAACCACATACAAAATGAAATTTATGTTTTCAACCCTTACTTCGTAGAATCTCTGCATATTTATTGATTATGAATAAAACACTAATGTTTTATAAAATTCTACTGTATATTGATCGATGATAGAAACGTTACACGTGTTTCGCTACTTTTCTACTTTTTTTTTTTTTTAAACATACAAAATGGTTTCATCGATCATGTTATTATTGTAACGTTAACTACGTGATTAGTAAACGATCTCAAGTATCGAAAAAAATCACGCATGAGTAAATTCGAGTCCCGTCCAAGAGAGCGATCATTTTTTTTAATGATTTTAAATTTTTAATAAAAACTGATTTTTCAGCTAACAGAAACAAATTTCAAAAAATTTGCATAAAAGTAATGTTTTTGTGAATCTTTAACACATAAATCAAGAAAAAGACCCGAAGAATCGTACTTAAATATTTAACTCTCCCTCTGGAGAGGAGGAGCTTTTCCTTGGACTGTTTTTAAAATAGAGGCTAACACGAAAACTGAAAAAATCCGGCATAGTATTTAATCGGGAGGGGGGGTGGTTTAGTTTTTCATCAAAATAAGGGATGCTGATGCTGCAGGCACGGATGCGATATAGCCAGATTGGTTTCATGTATACTATTAGGTACTATTACTATACTATACAGAGTGTACACGGTTATCTGTCCACCATTATACCTACTAACTTCGTTATTATTGAATTAAATTAGCAGACGAGATCATTTTTGGCGCTCATTTCATTGACCAAAATAAAAAAATAATTGAAAGTCGAGTTCATGAGATATTCGCAAAAGCTTAATTATGTTTTTATGGGAAGGCTTTTTATACAAGGTGTTCCATAAATATATCGACAAACTTTTAGGGGTAGTAGAGTGCGTTGAAGGGCAAAATTTTTTCTGAATAAACATTGTCAAAAAACGCCTCATTTCCGAAATATAGAGGTTTGAATTAAAAATATATACATTTATGTATACAGGGTGGGGCGCGACGAACGCCTCGGTCTGTGTAGCCTAAATTGTGCACAATTTCAAATAATTTTAAATTGGCTCTTATTATACAGGGTTGTAGTGCCTACAACTTATAAAATTATTTTCAACTATACAGCATTATGTCCCATATGGGAGCGTCATATCAAAGTTATGTTTTTTTAAATGGCATGTCCTCTGTATATTTATTACATTTTAGTGTTCTACGAAAAAATATGTTGACTTTCTTGAAGGATCCCTATAGCTATATTTTACGGTTTTTGAGATATTTTGATATTTTTCCTAAGATACAGGGCTCGCAAAAAAATTAATTAATCCGAATTTATAAGTGCGATTTTTTTAAATATTCAATGAACCATACCCAACGTCATACTTGGAGAAAAAAATTCGTGGCTTACTGCAATTGAAACTTTCACAGGGTGTACTAAAAATAGGCCTTACTTAGTACCATATTTGAATAACAATAACTTTCTTATCTTAAATACGTTACCCTGTATTTTTTATCTATCTGGATATAAAATTACATCCGCTTTCAAAAAGCATAAGATATCATACCTCAAAAATGAATGATTCAGGAGTTATGGTAATATTTATGAAAAATTGTCCTTTTTTTATGCTAAAAATTATTCAGTAGTAGTCACGTTAGGCTATGCTTATGCTTCAAAATGTATGATAAAAGCCTATTTTTGGTATAGCCTGTGAAAGTTTAAATTGCAGTAAACTACGAATTTTTTTCTCCAAGTATGACGTTGGGTATGGTTCAGCGAATACTTTAAAAAATCTCACAAAATTCGGATTAATTATTTTAGGATCCCCGTATTTTAGGAAAAATCACTATCTCAAAATATACGAGGGTAGTTTAATAAGTAACTTGGTTTGATATGAATGAAAACAATTTGACTTTTGTAATGGCCTTTAGGTTCTGGTGGAGAATACTTCACTCCGAATTTTAGGAAAATTTCTATATAGGAAGGAAGCTTACCTTAAAACAAGTCGATTTAAGCAAAAAAATTTGCGGACCCTTCGTACAATTTTGAAAAAAACGAATTTTTTAACTCGATTTTTTCATTTCATCAACAGTTTTCTCGCTCCATTATTTCCAGTTTTGTGCGTGCTAAAAGTGCTTTCACTTATCTAGTAAGATTATTAAAGGTTTTACGAAAGCATATTTACCAGTTTTATCTTTTAATTCAGTCAAATTACTTAAAACAAGGGATTTTTTTAAGTGCGGTGTTTTTGATTTTGTTCTATTATGTTACTTGAAATTTTATAACCTCACTTTAAACGAAAAATGAAAATTAAACTTCATAAATTCATTAATTCATTCATTCATTCTTCTGCCCAGCATGTCAACTGTCAAAGACTAAAGAAAGATGTTTCTGCGCTGTTGCCATATTCTTATTTAATTTTATCATATTATTATTATTATTATTATTATTATATTTTAAAAGATTACCAAACTTAGGTTGTGGTGCATTATCACTCACTCTGATTTTTGGGAAAATTTCTATATAGGGGGCAAGATTACCTTAAAAATAGACGATATAAGCAAAAAAAAATTGCGAACGGTCCATAAATTTACAAAAAAAAAACACTTTAAAGCTCAACTTTTGGTCCAAATTGATGATCGTTTATCACGATTTTCTAGGCAAAATATAACGCTGCACTGTCAACACTCCTTAAATAAGTAACTAGAATACATTCCCTGAACTTGTTTTAACAGTTTCATTTCTTAAATGTGTAGGATAACTTCTAAAAATGGTTTTTAATTTTCGATGATAATTAATTAAACTGACATAACCTTTAATGAGTTGAACAATTCACAACAAAGCCGTGAGGCAATAATCGAAATGTCAACAATGCCATTCATGGACACTTCAATAAAATATAATGTTTTGCGACATTGTCACGTTGTTATGGTCAATAATATATTATTTTAAAATTAAAAACTCATGTTTTATGATGTGATTTTTTATAAGAGGAAATAAATCAAAATCAAAAATGTGTTTTATTTAGTTAATTATGAATTGGTACATTATCAGTCTGAAAATATTCAAACATAACTTTAATAACCAGTCTTATGGCCCATTATCTATTTGACGGCCTCTGTGATATTATCCTTGCCCTCTCGCATGGACCATTTATAACTTTTGATGTATTTCTGAATAGAAATATTTGAAATTTTAAAATTAAAACAATAACCTTCGCAAATTATACCAAATATTTTTATTTCACAAGATGTTAGTAATAAATAATAGATATGACAACGCTGCACAACATGATCATTCTCAGTTCTACGAATCTGTCAGTTTAGTGAATTTAATGGAAATTGAACTGTCATTTTTGGTCAATTTTATGATACTTTAAACTCAATTTTCTCAATATTTTATGTATATTCCGCAAATTTTTTTCAAGATATCGTCTATAATGGTCATAACTTAACGTTTTATGTAAAAATTTTCCCAAAATTCGGAGTGAGTTATAACTCCACCATCCCCGGCCTTTATTTTTCAACATAATCCCCTCCAAGTTCTACGCACTACCCCAACGCTTCTCCAGCTTCGCGGTTCCTTCGTGGAAATGCGTTTCTTCAAAGCTTGCAAAATACTCACTTACTTCGTCTATGACTCCTTCAGTTGACTCAAATTTTCGTCCCACCAGGAAAGTTATGAGTTTTGGGAACAGATGAAAGTCCGAGGGAGCTAAATCTGGTGATTAGGCAGGATGCGGTACCAATAATTGGAATCGCAACTAGGCCAATTTTTGCTGGGCGACAGGCTTCAATGCACTTTTTTCAACATCTTTTTTTTTTATTCTCGGACGTTTCTCAGTTATTGCTGCTTTTACTTGGTCCAAAAGTGATGCATAATATTCTCTGGTAATGGTTTTTCCCTTTTCTAGGTAATTAGGTAATCAATTAGAAGAATTCCTTTTGCATCCCAAAATACCTACGCTATCATCTTTACAGCGGACGGAACGCATTTGGTCTTTTTCGTAGCCGTTTCGGCATGTGCAATCCATTGTCTTGACTGCTGTTGTTTTCGGGATATAATGATGTATATTATATCCATGTTTCGTCCATTGTCACAAAACGACGCAAAAACTCCATTGCATTCTTATTACACAATTGCAAATTGTCAGCAGATGTTTGCATGCGAATTCGCTTTTGCTCAGGAGTGAGTAGACGCGGCACCCATTTCGCGCATAATTTTTTCATGTGCAATTCATTGTGAAAAATAAAGTAAACTCACTCAGTTGAGATGCCTGTGGCATTTGCGCGAGCACTTTTACTCTTCTGTCAGCTTAAACCAGATCATGAACTTTATCGATGATTTCGGGTATCGCAGGTGATTTTGGAGCTCCAGGACGTGTTGCATCAACGATGCTTGTTCTTCCACGCTTGAACTCATTTACCCAAAGTCGAACGGTTTCATAGGAGGGACATGAGTCACCCATGGTAGGTAAAATCCTCTCATGTATTTCCTTCGCTGTTTTCCCTCCCAGAAAAAAGAAAAAAAGAAAAGAAAAAAGAAAGAAAAAAATCAGACCACGAATTCCAATTTTATCAATTTTTCACTGTTACTCTAAACACCTCTGTTTAAGCAGCTGTCAAACAACGAATTACTGTCAGGACTTGAAACCACAGATTATGTTCATAATCGGCGTTTAACGCGCCCCACCCTTATAAGAAGTTTTTGGTTACTTATAATGGCTCGTTTAAATTTGAATCGATTTTGATGAAACTCGGCATGAAAACAAAGAATTCTTTAATTTTAAACTAAGATCTTTTATTTTGCTATTTCAGGTTTTGTAGAATGTTTTCCAGGGCGTATAGATGTTCCGGTTTTTTTCTTGTTTTTACACGTTTTCCTCCCTATCTGTTACACCACTGATTTTATTGCAAATACAAAAACGTTATTTAATATAGGCCAAGCATTTTACAATAAAAAGTATTCTTTAGTTTCTTTATACGGTGCACCATTTTTAAGATATTTGAAGTTTTCTCTGGTAATGTTGGCCCATTTACATTGCAAAATTAACGTTGATGTCAATCAAAGTCATCTGATTAAAATTTTTCAAGGAAAACTTGAAGTTATTCAATATCTGTGCGCCGTATAAGGAATACTTTTTGCTCTAAAATTCATTTTCATAACGTTTTTGTATTTGCATTAAACTCAGTGGTGTAAAAAATAAGGAGGAAAAAGGATGAAAAAAAGAAAAAACCTGAACATCTACGCCACTGGAAAACATCTACAAGATCTGAAATATTAAAATTGAAGATCTTTTATTTACGGCTCAAATTTACACAAAGTTAGGTATAACCAAAAACTTTTTTTTTTCAATTTTAACACCCCTGTATCTCTAAAACGATGTTTTTTTGGACAAATGTTTATGGGAAAAAACTATGTGTTTTAACGCCCTCTACCCCTTCCCCCCCATTAAAAGTTTGTCGGTATATTCATGATACCTACACTCTGTATCTATTATTTCATTTTTTAAATATTGAGTACCATTTAAAATTTAAGACAAATTACGAAAAAGCAGACTTGTAAGTTATTTTGAGAAATTCAGAACCATGTCCACCAGACACTATTATGTATTTGGTGGTGGTACATGCACTCGGGAGGCTCGATCCCGCTGAGGCCTTTGATGCCTTGTAATGACACCAGCGCCAGCAGTTTATTGGAGTATTTGAGGGATGTGGGATGTGGGAGTGGAGTGGAGTAAGGATGGTCACCAAGGACTAATTTGAAAGTTATTTAATAGACCTGGTTCAGTGTTGGACTTCTGAAGATCATATGAGGGGAAAATTAGTAATTATATATTATTTATGTGAACTGCCTCATCAGAGGGTACTGTCCTAGGTCCGATTGCATGTTTGGTGTACATTATTTCATTACTGCAGCTGAATTCACATGCAGAGAATTGTTCAAAGCTTTGATGATGTTACCGTCATATAAGTACAATATACAGTGCTTCCCAAAAGTAACGGATAAATTCAATAAAATCGTATTAAGACGTTTTTTTTTTTGCTCGGACACGTCAATCGTTATTTTTTATTAGCCATCCAAGGATGTCTTTTTCCACTCCCCACCCTTTCCCTCCCAAGGGGTAGCTACCCAACTGTAAAAATTTAAATGGCAAATAAGGTACCCCTTACGATACCTTGATTGATAGGTTTTTTCATCCCGAATAAAACAAGAAAAAAATATTCAAATCGGTTCATAATAATTATTAACGAAAATATTCACATTGATAATAATAGTAATAATAATAATAATAGTCATTGATAAGCCTACCCAAAATTTAATACCCTTTATTTATTTCCTTTTTTTTTCTTATTTTATTCGGAATGAAAAAACCTATCAATCAAGGTATCGTAAGGGGTACCTTGCCATTTGAATTTTTACAGTTGGGGTAGCTACCCCTTGGGAGGGAAAGGGTGGGGGGTCGAAAAAGACATGCTTGGATGGCAAATCAAAAATAACGATTGACGTCTCCGAGCAAAAAAAAACGTCTTCATACGATTTTCTTGAATTTATCAGTTACTTTTGGGAAGCACTGTATGTATTATTAAAGGGAGGAAGTGAAGGGGAGAGTAGAAATTGATTGGGTTTTTGTTTGCATTTTGATTTACTATGTCTGCATTCCGTATTCTGCTTATAAACAGCAAATGCTCTACTGTCCATCTGCAAGCATTCCATGCATCACACATAAAGTGTCTCGTGATACAGCTCACTTGAAGATAATGTTTTATGAGTCCAAGTGCATGCCGGTTTCAATATTGCCATATTGAAACCGGCATGCACTTGGACTCATAAAACATTATCTTCAATCTCCATTAAGAACGCAACCGTAATCTTAGTTTAAATTTCAGATTTTTCTCTGAACTACTAAGAACCTGTCTAAGTTATTTACGTACAGAGGGCCGAAGGAAGAAGATTACGCCCGCAGACGAGCAGCGGAGGGCCTTTATTTCGGCTAAGGGCGTAATCTTTCCTTCGGGCAGAGGTACGTACAACGTTTTACGCACAATTGCATCAAAACAATAAAAATAATATTCCTAATATAAAATAAAAATTTTTGACATTCGTTTAAATAACTATTACACACAATTGAATCAAAATTGGTTGTTTACGTCTTAGTTACCATGGCGGAAACTATGATTTTACGACTAGCGGGCCGTAAAGTAGAGAAAAAACCCGGCGGGCCGTAAAGTAGAGAAAAAGCCCGGCGAGCCGTAAAGTAGAGAAAAAGCCCGGCGATTATGAAATAATGTATGCTTTGTTGTTTGAACTGTTATCTTTATTTATTAATGGGTACATACTTTGGGATTATATTATAAATATAATTAATTATTTGTAATATTAAAAACACAGTTGGAAACATTCTGGAAAGTAATTCCATTCACCAGAAGTCGCTTCTGAAGAATGTCTCATTGCGAAATTAATACAAGTTGATTTATCGATTATATTAATTTTTCAGCGTCAAACGCTGCTGTCAAATATATTGTAATTCATTTCTAGAAGATTTATTTGCCTCATCACTCTGTCATGGCCTACTGTCAGTGTAGTTTTTGTTATACTCACTCTTTACACAATGAGCAGTAGTAGCGCGTGCGTTTTTTACAGTCTTTTTCTCTTGCGTTTTCCTTTTTTGTCAATTGGAAGGGAATCATTTGACAAAAAAATAATGTATATTGAAAAATCACACTGACGTTTGAAAAATGGGAAAATCATTTGACAAATTCGGAAACAATGACAAAACACGAAAACCAAAAGTGAAAGACACTCTAAAAATATAAAGTTTTTCCAGAAACGCTTTATTTCGACGCCAGAATGCGTTGAAGTTGATTTTTTGAACCTTTTTCATGACAATAGAGACTTTTATGGATTATAACAAAAGTTTGACGATAAATTATAAATAGCTTATATCTTGACATCAATCCTATCCAGAACAGTCTAGTTTTCTGAAGCAAAAACTCCCTCATAATAACAGTCCGGCATATACCTGTGAACTTGGCAACCCAACCCTCTTAGTAATACCGCTCCAAAATATCTCATCCTATTTATGTACCCTCCTTGAACTCGTAAGGACTTGTTCATGCGCTTTGCAGCCCCTCCACTACACCTCAGCCCTGAGCTCAGCAACTATCGCCGAAATCCAGCCAATCGATATCATTATCGCTGCTGCAAATCCTGCTGCCAGTGTCCTTTGTCCTTTGCAGCAGGACACGATGCTCTAACAGAACATGCTGTTTACCAATTTATTACGCGTATCGATTGCGATTCCTGCAGGACACCAACACTATAATGTGCTTATCATGCCGTTGTCGTCGCCGATCTCTGACGGCGGTCGGAGAGAAGCGGAATAATAAAACTGGTGGAATGTGAGCAAGGAGTCGTGTGATGTGAGTGAGTTTTTGTTGGTGGGAATCGGGAAAATGCATCTCCATTTCGAGAGGACGGTCAACGCGAAGAGTGACTGCTCGATTCTGTCGGTCACTTGGATGGGAAAAGTGCCTGACGAATTGCCGGAGGTAAGGGATGATGAGCATGCGAAAGGTTATTTTGTTGGTCGTTGTTGTGTCCGGTTTCATAGGAGCGGAAAAACCATTACGCGACCTGAAAAAAAGAAAAAAAATTGGAAAAAAGATGCGAAAAAAAAACATGTTACTATAATCCAATTTCCTTGTTCTTTATCTTTTATCCTTTCTTCCAGGCGGTTATTTATATCTCGAAGAGCAGGGGAGTTGGGACATTAAAATTTATAAAACCGATAAGTCCCAAAGTAGAGCAAATAAACTGCAAATTTGGGCCATGATCTAAAATTATACCTACATAGATATGTAGCAGGGACATTTCTACAGGATGATTCGCATATAAGTTTAAGTAGCCCATTCTTGAGAACTTTATAGACTTCTATAGTGGAATTAATATATTTTCTGAAAAATTTGTATTTAGGCATACCTTTATTGAGAATTCTCAAAATGGTGACTCCTTCAGTTAGGTATATCGGAAATGGATCGGACACCCTGTATATTATTACATTTCCATGATGTCCAAGAAAATCCAATAACAATATATTTGGAGTTTCTAAAGAGTAGTCAAGTCTAAGAGTGACAAAGAAGCGAACATATTAAATTCTCAATTCTCCAATTTCAAAGCAGTTTACCTTGAAAACGGCTAAAGTTATAGGAAAACAGCTTATATGTTCCTGTCTAAAGTTTCATAGGTAGGTATATGGTATCTTATTGAGTGGATGAAATGCTTATGCAAGGTGAAAATTTCTTCATAGGTAGGTATACCTACCGCACTAATAAAATTGAACCTTTCTATGTAATAAAGCGTAATAAAGTATATCATAGAATCTCAAAAGAGTATTTTATTATATTTCAAGCAACTGTTGTTACTTTATTTAACTTTAAGATCTTGTATGTAAATAATCATTACATGTTTATAGTAGAGTAATATTTAAAAGGAATATTATTCGTCAGCATTAACATAATAATATAGTGACCGTGATCTAGTTATCATGTTTCTATCAACATGGTGATGACCGGATATAATAGGATAGGAATGGCGATTCATTAAATCAATTATAAATAACAATCAGAATTATTACAATCAATAATAATCAGAATCACTATGAGAATAATTAGAATCAATTAGAATGACAATCAATCAAGATGTAGAAACAATCAATTTATCATAATATGACTAATGAAGTTTTTCTATTCTTATTGAATAGTTTTCCAATTATTACAGCTTTTTGGATGAATAATGAAGGTTATTATTCGTAGGTGTTGAATTATAGTTCATAATACCCGGCGTTTGTCCAATCACAGCTACTAGCAATTCATAATACCCGCTCGTGGACCAATCAAAAGCTGTAGATTTGATAAAAAAGAGCAAAGCTGTGAATAGGAACGATGATAACTGACATTTCTCAGAATCCACCCGTGCGCAGTCGGTATTCGGTCCTGGAAGTTGTTCCAAGCAGTCAAAAAAAAAATAATAGTATTACATTCGCAATTATGGCCATTATTCACTTGATGATGATAATGCCACTCACTAAAGCTCGTGGCATTGTCATCATCTCGTGAATAATGACTTCATAATCGCTCATATAACAATATACTGTGTTATAGTGTATAAGTGAATAAAGTTTAATCATTCAACTGTGTTTGAAACTCTTCACCCTTCCCTGTTATCAAATGGCGATCCTGACTAAATGAGAAGTTCTCCCGGATCAACACATGGCCCTGACAATCTTATCAGTTTATCACAAAATTATTCTTACTAAGGGTCTATTTATATCTAACGGCACGGACACGTGGACTAATTCGACGTGGACGTGAATTTTTATTAATAAATGGATTTTAAATGACCGCATTTACATCTGACGGGGACGGGCCGACAACAAAACGCCGCTGTCAGATGTAAATGCAGCCAATCAAAATCCATTTATTATTAAAAAAATACACGTTGAACACCCGGCCAGTGTCCGTGCCGAGGTCCGTGCCGTTAGATGTAAATATACCATAAATTTCTTCAAACAATATATGAGTCTCTAATACTAATATAGGTACAGGGTGTCTTATTTAAAATAACAAAGTTGGTAAGTATCGACTTCCGGTATAATCAGAAGAGTCACCTTCGAGGTTACCATTTTGGGAATATTTCATGTGAATAGGTATATCCTCTATTGTCTACTATCATAGTGGTCTGTTGGTCATAGTGGAAACAAGCGCGATTGAACTCAATTGAGCTCCCACTTCTCCAATTTAATTTTCCATGGTCTATGTCGAGGTCTATGTTTATCCGATATTGATCACTGAATAAATATTTCATGAAAAGATACTCGCGACGCTGGATTTACAAATGAAATTTTATCAATCCTCCTTCATTTCTCTCGTAAATATCCAATAACCTTTTAGATTTAAAAAATGTCATTTTAAAAATGATCAATAAAAATCGACAGCGCTTTCGGTATTTTACGCCGTTACTGGCAACGAGAAACTATCTATAAAGCAGCTTTTTAGCATATATCTAATACTTTTATATTGCTAGCGCGCGTAAGTGGAAGTGTCATCACGGACACAGTGGGACAGCAAACGACTACTTCTGTAAGTTTACTAAGTTTTTTAGAGTACTCGACCCGTCGTACGCAAGCGTCACGAGTCTGGTGATCGAATCTGTGTGGTTGAGGTACCCATAAGACGCGTCGCTCAGGAGCCGCTCGCAGGAAACGGAGAAAAGAGTAGAAACTACAAAACCAGGGGGAAACTGGAGAACCTAGAAAACTAGGGTTGAAAACCCAGTGTAACAAAACCCAGTACCAGCAAGGAGCCGTAACAACGTAAAAGAAGAAGAACCTGCATCAAGGTTCTCAGGAGTGCAGCTTAGAGGGGACTCTCTCATGGCTTCCTGCGCTGACCAGGCCACAGAGGACTGGCTGGTGCGGGTGGTCAGGGAAATAGAACCCTGGTCAGGAGCGAAACTTGGCACCAAGGACGTTCCGAAACCTATAAGAGCACTAGTGTGGATACCAGGGACCCAAGAGGAACCAGAAAAAAATACAAAAAAGACAAATACCGGGATTAAAAACCAGAAACGTGGACCCTAGTGGACAGGAAACCTGACACAAAAGGCCAACAACTAATTTTCCCACCAGAGAAAACCTATGAGAGAAAATAGAGCAACTTAAACTATTTACATTTTTACATTTTATTTCTTCTATTTCAATTTTATTTCCACTATTTTAAAATTATTGTCACTATTTCCATTTTATGTCTACTATTTGCACTATTTCCAAGGTATTTTCACGTAATTTCAAAACTCTTTAAAACACAATTCTTTTGCAGTACTTTACTTGATTAACCTGTTTTTGATCAAAATACGGGTAATACTTATAGGTACTTCATGAAAAAACACGACTACTAACAAATTGTTACATACCATGCAAATACTGAGTCTTTATACTGTACGATTTTGCTGAATATTGAACGTTTATACATAGGGAAATTGTTAGGTTTTTTATAAAAAGAGGCAGCATCCGTCTTAACTGTGTAGGTAAGACACAGTCGCTCCACTCCGGTAATTTGGCTTCGAGAACGAACTCATAGAGCTACAGGCACATTTATAGAGAAATAAATATAGTAATACCAGTATAAACAAACACAAACGACCAAGCCGAGCTGGGACTCGAACCACATACGGTAGCAGCGTCAACGGTTTCAGTCAACGACCTAAACCATCGCGCTACCGCCCGCGCTATTGAATCAATTTGTAGCAACTTTAAATCAACATGCTTAATTTTTTTCGAAAATGTGATTTTTGTGAAAACAATGGCATTTTTCTTTTAGCTTTCGATGTAGGTACTGTAAGAATGAATAAATCGATGATGATATTGGTAGAAACTGTTTCTTCCCTATTTATTTGACAAACGAAACCAATCAGTGGACTTAATGTGTGGGTCTGTGATAGAAAAACGCGGTTTTGCAAGTTTTTGGAATTTGGGGTTGTCGAATGAATTTTTTTACAAAAATGATTTTCATCCCATCTTTGGAATGTTGCCTAAAAAACTGTAAAGTTGCATTTGGAGGTGGTACTTTTCAATTCAAGTTTTGGCACTTAACAATTTCCAAAACTTAAAATTTATCAATTACAATTAAAAATCTGTGGGTGAGCAAATGAAACTAATGGCTGGACAAGCATGGACTAACAATGATGGACAAACGATCTATTTTGGTTCAAAAATTTTTCTTGCAATTTGGAGGTGCTGGGTATACGACGATAGAAACGAATACGATAGAAAAAGTTGAAAAAACACATTGGGGGGAGGCAACTTCACATGCCTTTCCAAATCCCCTTTCAATTTTTTTATTCTAACTGAAGATCGATTGATCGATTTGATCGATCTCCTTTGAAAATAGGGGAGTCACGCCATGCACACGTTACTGATTAAGCTACGATTTCAAACATTAGCGTGCGTTTTTATTATACCGTACGAAATTAGAAGTTATTTCTAGTTATTTCCACTATACAAGGTGTGTCCAAATAGAGTACCATAAGTTGGAGGACGTGTAGATGAAGTTAAAATATTATTAAAATTAAAAAAAAATCCGAAAATGTTTTTTTCGGAAAACACAGGGTTTTCCAAGGTTTTTTCCAAGACACAGGGTGTTTGAGAGTTGATTTACAAATCTTGTTTTTATTATACCTATATCTTTTTACAGAGTGGACCAATAATTATGAATTTTTGTATCTTACAGGTTTTTTATTAAATAACTAATATTTGAAAAAATTCTGGGTATAACCGTAGCACCCAGTGGCGGCGTAGAATCCATGGTAAAAGGACACCTTTTTTCTCGTAATAAAACTCCGAACTCTTTTTTTATTTCCTTTATTGTTATTTTTTTGGAAAGCCGGGTTAAATTATTGTTATTCAATTCAAATGTAGCGTTTTTAACTTATTTTATTTTATTATTTCTATTTAATAGTCTTAGATACGTACTATAAATTGAAGGGCTTGTGGACAAAGCTAAAATATGAAGAAAGTCCAAATAATTTTTTTTATGTTTTTTTAACAGAGATATAGGGTGTTTAAGCGTCATTTACAAGACGCATTTTTCAACATCCTGTATGTCGGGTAAAAAATATTTTCGGAAAAAAATGTTTGAGCTTTCTTAAATTAAATAGAAATATTAAAATAAAATAAAAAATTAAAAACGCTACATTGATCTATGTATAGGTAAAGTCCTATCGAAATTTTATAAGTAAATATGGATTTTTTTACAACAATTTAACCTGCTTTCCTAAAAAACAATAACAAATAAAAAATAACACTTTAAATTTCATTACAAGAAAATAGGTGTCCTGTAACCCCGGATTCTACGCTACTGGGTGCTTTGGTTACCAAATACTTTTTTTTCCAAATACAGATTATTAAATAGAACGCCTGTATACAAAAATTCAGAATTATTAGGCCACTCTGTAGAAAGATACAATAAAAACAAGATTCGTAAATCAACACTTAAACACCCTGTAGTATCTCGGCTAAAAACATTTTCGGGAAAAAAATTATTTAAATTTTCTTAATAAATTTAGCTTTATCTACACGTCCTGCAACTTATGGTGCTCTATTTAGAAACACCTTGTATATCCACTATTTCCAATTTATTTCTGCTACATATTTCCACATTACTTCCATTGTTTTCTCATATTTCCACTTATTTCGAGTTGTTTCCAGCATAGTGTACTATTTTTTCCACAAGTGAACACTCCCTCGACAAAACAATTACGGGGACATCGTTTGGGGCGGAATCATCCCTCACCTAGTGAGGTGGGGACAAGGGTAATTTTTTAGAAATGAACCCCATTTCGTCTTCCTTATCATTTATAACGATTAATTTAAATTTTTTAGGTTTAAATGATTTTTTGTTCCAGATTCCAGCTTTTGTCCGAATTATTTTTTGTTTAAGCGGCGGGTGGGATTCTGTCCTAAACATGAGCCTGGCAGAAATTTTTTGGGCAAAAATTGGATATTTTCTTAGACTTATCATAAAATGGGGGTTCTCATCCACCACGAGGAGAGATGGTGTCTTTTATGGAACTTTTATTCTAAAATACACACAGTAACCCAACTTTATCATTTTTATCGTCCTGTTCATAAAGAAAATTAACAGGAATTAATCGAATCGGATTCTAGATGTTTCTTACGAAATAAATCGCATCTCAGGAAGCGCACTGTTCTTTGTACATTAAAATGAATATCCCCCAAAAAATAAAAATAAAATCTATGAAATATTAAATACATCTCATAAAAATTATCCAAATAAATTAATGTTTTCTTTTTTTTAATAATAAAAAAAATAGGATCGGTTGCAGATAATGTCTATTATAAAAGGGGACCCAGAAAATTAAAATACCTAGGTGAAGTTTCAGGAATTTCAGCAGCTAAGGTTAATACAACTGGAAGAATAATGAGACATGCTTTCAAGAGTTAAAGTATTGAGTTCTGTTGGAGTTTATTTAACGGTAGTTCTAAAATAAGTAAATGTAAATTTAGAAACTTTTTGACAAGGCGTCAAGAATACGAATCCTATATATTACGAATTCTTCATGAACCCGGCCATTTGTTACTTTAAATTGGATAATATTGCATAGTTACGTCAGTAGAAAAAAAAACGAGCTTACATGATCACGGTATTATAATTCAGGTCACGTAACGACCGGAACGGTTACATTTAAATAGATGCAAATGCCAGATACTATGCAAAGTATGTACTTTAAAGGGATTAATAACCTGATAACGTGCCGCCCATGAGTTCGTTTCATTTTCTTTACTTTTTTTTAAGGTTTTCTTTAAATAATTTGTAATAAGCAAAAAATATAATACCAATAGCCCACTTATGGTGAGAAGTGGTAAGTAACTGTAATAGAATGTAAATAACATATTAAGTGGTATTAAATTTGACGTCATCTGGTGCCATTCTTATTGGATCGATGCGCCAGAAGGTTTTTTTTTGTTGATAAATTAGGCTAATTTTGAATATCTATAGGCCATTTTGGATTAGTGTGCTTCCTGAAATTTTGCCATGCAATAGTTTATTAAATTTCTGTTAGATTCCACTTGAAAACGTGCCATAAAATTGATATGTTCGGACAAAGATGATAATGGGACATTGACGATAAAGGCCGGACTATGACGTGAACGTCCATTTTTCCTGGTCAATATGAATAATGCCCGGGAATTGACGTTATAGACGGTTACAGGCGGGTAGTGTAGTAAATATTTGCTTGCTGCTGAATAAAGATTGCTTGCTGAATTTTAACGGATGTTTCTCATAAAAAAAAATTCTTAAAGCCTCCACTAAGAAGTTACATCCCCTTAAAGTAGGCTAAAAAATTCCCATTTATCGATTTTTTTCTGAAATGAATTGAAATATAAAAAAGACGGCTAGGTATTCGAACACTATTACCAGGAAGCCTCCATAATTACATAATTTTATCCGCCCTTGTTCTCAGCAAGGGTGTGAATCATACTACCCCTAAAAGTTTTTTTTACAGAACTTTTTTCCTAATAATTTTTTTTTATCTTTAAATTCACACTTCGGAGGGCAGTTCAATTGAAAAAAAATTGTCTCTTGAAAATTTCACGGAAACTCTCAATACTTTTCCACTAAAGAAATAAAATAAGGGCTTGTATTCAAGAAAATTGTGCCCATTTTGAGAACTTAACAAAATATTGTGAATTTAGTTAAATATGATTTTTTTATTGTTTATTATTATTTTTTGTGTTATTTAATGTTTATTTATATAAATATTTTACATATTTTGTATATTTACATATTTTTATAAAGTTTGTAAAATCACAATTTACAATTATTTATGTAAGTCCGCTTATTTTATTTCTTTAGTGGAAAAGTATTGAGTTTCCGTGAAATTTTTAAGAGACAAATATTTTTTCAATTGAACTGGCTCTCCAAAGTGGTGATTTAAAGATAAAAAAAATTATTTAGGAAAAAAGTGCTGGAAAAAAACTTTTAGGGGTGGTATGATTCACATCCTTGCAGGGAACAAGGGTGGATAAAATTATGTAAGTATGGAGGCTTCCTGGTAATAGTGTTCGAATACCTAGCCGTCATTTTTATATTTCAATTCATTTCAGAAAAAAATCGATAAATATGAATTTTTAAGCCTACTTTAAGGGGATGTAACTTCTTAGGGGAGGCTTTAAGAATTTTTTTTATGACAAACCCCCCTTAAAATTCAGCCATGAATCTCCAATTGAATTTTCTGCACTGATTAATGAAACACTCTGTATAAGTATCAACAATATGTTTTCTCTAATTATTATTAATTATTTACTTATTATTTAAGGTAAAGAGGTACTATGGTATACAAACATTTGTATTTTCTTTGATTTTTTTATTTGTCGACGCGTGAAGAAATCTAAGAATTTTTCAAATTTTTTATCACCCTGTATAAACATTTCATCTACATCATTGGATAGTACATGAAAAGTTAAAATAGGGACATGTAAACCGTTTTTCTCTATCTTGAACCGTTTTCGTTGTACAGGGTCTTGAACTTGAAAAATGACGATTTTCACTTGTTTATTGTTTATAATTCAAAAACTTCTGAATTTAAACACCAACTGTAAAAGCCAATCTTATTTTCTCTTCTCAGACCATCTAAAAATGCAATAACATAGGAGCATTCCATTTAAAAAAACATAACTTTGATATGTTTCATGCTTTTGGGACACCCTGTACATTATGAATATAATTTTAAAACGTACCTCTGCCGGGTCTCTATACACTCCAAAAATAAAAAGATCCTAAAATCCAGAGACACGGCCATAATCTTCCGTGGCGTATACCGTGAATAACCCTGTATGGCAAAATTGCAGAATTGAACATTAGAAAGTATAATAAATAGTAAGTAATATTAAAATCTGACAATTCCGAAAGTGTGCTGCACCGTGAAAGGTGCACAGTACGGCATCGGTACAACAACTGTTGTGCAGATGATGTACCGCTACAGAGTCGATGTTGTACCGACCCAATGAATCGTTTTTTTTTCTGGCAAGAGAGTGATCTATGGCACTTCGGTCATTATGGATAATGTCCCACTTGGCCAGGCATTATCGTCATTGTCCGGCCTATAACGTCATTGCATGGCCATATTATCGTCTTTCTCCGTAACCAGATACACACGAGAGAAATTTATTAAGTTCGCCCTGTCTGCTACGTCTTTCTCTTAAAGTTATCTCAAAGTAAGGTCTTTGTTATTAAATTGACGTTTCGACTAACAATTTAGGTCATCTTCGGGATTCTAAAAAATGAGATGAAACAAACAGTTATTTGATAGATGTTATGTCAATAAAACTTATAACATTAATAACATTAAAGTACAAAAACATAAAACATGGGCAATTAGACAATTGATTTTATTAAGAAAAACTAGTTTCTATTTGTCTGCAATTTTGAATTTGATAATGTCCGATTAATTTGTTGTCGCTCCAAATCGCTGTGCTTTGTATAAAGATCGATGAGTAATTTTTCTTATTTTCTCTTTCATCTGAACTATGACATTGACTTTCATGTGAAAATGATGATAAGATGAATTATGTATATATTTTCCTGAATGTGTACGGTTTTGGCAACAGTTCAAGACGATCTTAATATCAATGTTTCTGATTACTTTATTGTCAAGAAAAGGTACAGATCTTTCATTTTATGAATATAATATAATAATTATTGAAAACGGTCATTCATTAACTGTATTATGAGGGATCGAAGCTCAGATAGAAGTTACTGTCGTCAACATATTGGTAAATAAATACAGGTGAAAAAGAGAGTTTATTAAGACAAAATTTAATTAGTGATGCAATGATAATGTTCCCTAAAATTGGACAAATTAATGAGACAAAAAAATGAAGTGGAACTTTGTACGCATCTAATTCTATTTTACTCCATTCTTGGTCTACAATTTGAATGGTGAATTCTAAAGAGATATTGGTAAATGGTAAAGGAAAAAGTGCCTGAAGATATTAATGACGTGTTGTTCAGGTAGGTACCTAGTTGGAAATCATTCATTTTGTCAGAAAATTCTAAAGAGTTCTTCACTGCAAATTCGTGATAATCTAAAAAAGAAATTTTTATTAATTGGCTTGTATCCATTTACTAATTGCAGAAGTTGGAGAATTCATTGTTGAGACCATAGGCCGTAATGGAATTTTTTGTTTATGTATTTTTGGTCATATAATTGCGGTGTTAAACAGATTTAAAGGTAGCGAGATTTTTTGTTGTTTAGGTTTATTCATACATATCTTTTACACTTATTACTTTCTTATTTTTTGTTGGTTGAGAAGAAGTGGGGTCTCTAGAAATGTTTTATTTCTCGTTTTATCATTTTGCATTTGTTCAACTTTATTTGTTGATAACTGTAGTGGTACCTTTGTTTGAACAACAATGATTTTCTATTAAAATTTTTAGCCAATTTTGCATATGGTTAATTTTTTATAAATAGGCTGCAAGATCATATTAAATATCAGCATTGATGTCATATCTAAAAATTCTAAAAATTTCTTAGGTGCAATGAGGAGTCTCTTGTATTAACAATTTTCATTTATTTGGATCTTTAAGGTTCCTTTTGATTACAATTGGTATTATTAATTCATAATAGGGTAAAAAATAATAAGTACCTATTTGCAAAGAACATTTTATTGGAAAGTTGTACACAAATTCAGTGGCGGCTTTTCATATGAAATGAGTGAAGTACCGCTTCACGTATTTATAAATAAGTATTATTGTGTAATATTGTAATAATATACATTTTTAAATTATAGTGAAAATGATTTATAATTTTCCCTTATTGGCATAATAATAATTTTAAAATTGTTTTTATTTGAAATTTAATATAAAGCGCCAAGTTTTCTTCTTGTTTTCGCAAGACCCCATTTTTCAAGATTTGATCAGCTCGATTTTTTTGCAAGGTACTGTCGGACCGATAATTTAACCTTTTTTGGGCCTGTCAAAAAGAGTTGCAAAAAAATCGAACTGACCGGACTTCGTAAAAACCGAATTTTCGAGCTGACCGGACTTTGTCTAACCGGACATTGCAAAGTTTAAAAAAAATGCAAAAAAAATCGAGCTGACCGGAATTTTGTGAAAATCGTAATCTAAACCGAACTTGGCAAAAGAATCGAGCTGACCGGATCTTTGTCCTGTGTATAATTTACATTTCATAAACTTTACAATCTACGAGCCGCCACTGCATAAATTACAAATATAGGTAATAGTTATTTACGTACAGAGGGCCGAAGGAAGAAGATAACGCCCGCGGAGCGTCGGGCCTTAAAGTTAAAGCAGAGGTACGTACAACGTTTTACGCACAATAATTGCATCAAAACAATAACAATAATATTCCTAATATAAAATAATAATTTTTGACATTCGGTTTAAAATTAATTTGATAGCAGGTTTGACGCTGAAAAATTAATATAATCGATAAATCAACTTGTATTAATTTCGCAATGAGACATTCTTCAGAAGCGACTTCTGGTTAATGGAATTACTTTCCAGAATGTTTCCAACTGTGTTTTTAATATTACAAATACAAATAATTAATTATATTTATAATATAATTCCAAAGTATGTACCTATTAATAAATAAAGATAACAGTTCAAACAACAAAGCATACATTATTTCATAATCGCCGGGCTTTTTCTCTACTTTACGGCCCGCTAGTCGTAAAATCATAGTTTCCGCCATGGTAACTAAGACGTAAACAACCAATTTTGATTCAATTGTGCGCGTAAATTAATGCAAAACTTGACACTTGATAATTTAATATCCAGAATCATAGGTATAATCAATTCCACATATTGATATTTCTACACTTCTGTATGCGCAGTCCCAAATTCTCTTTTTAAGTAGTTTAGGTAGGTACCGACTATTGTAAGAGTTCGAATATGTAAACGAAATGATAACAATAATAATAAATATTAACTTATAATAATTGGTAGAATAAAATCTGATTTTGAAAATTAGAATAGATCTGCGTAGGTATATCAGAATAATTTTTAGATAAAGGGACGAAGTTCAGACTTCGGATATATGTATACAACTTCAGAATGTTGAGGTATACTTTGTTCTTCCACTTCTCATTCTTCTTCTTCTCGAAAAGAGTAAATATGCGAAGGAATAAGTGAAACATTTAATCAACGATTGCCGGTAAGCTACCACGTCACATACCTATCTGAGTAGGTAGCAACTTAGATTTAGAACCTACAACTGCAGAAGGAAGAAGACTAACAAGAAGACCGGGAAAATAAACATGAACTCATGAAGTTTGACGTCGATTTGTTACCAAGCTCGACCCACTGATGTTACTGGTAGGTAATAAGGGGTCCCCATTCATTGATTCATCTTCAAAATATTGAATCAAATTTGCAACCATCAGTTTTATACCTTCTACGCTTGCTTATTATTTTTATAGATACTTCTTATAGATAATCTCTATCATTTTCGTTATGTTTTATTTTATTGTATAAAATTACAAAGTAGTCTCAAAACTGACAGATGTAAAGAATAAAAAATCTTGTTTTATATAAAAAAAAACTTGACAACAAAGCCAGGGCTTCGAATATAATATCGGTAATCGAATATTAGTGCCATAATGTTCGATGACAACGTAGCATAAGCTAATATGACCTTGGCAGAATATTTAGAAAACAATTCAAGTGTACCCCTATACAGGTTTTCAAAATATATCTCAGTTTTTTTATAATTCAAAAATGATCGCTATTTTTACACTTCTAAAGAGATTACAGTTCCCTATAGATTCAAAACTATGATCGATCAGTGAGCACTGACAAGAATTAATTGACATATTCCTAACTGGCTGCGGTATAACAACTTTTTGCAATATTTTTTATACAGAATTTATGTAAGTAATAAGTATATTTAATTAATTTATAACAGTTTCCCTCGTCCGCTTTGACTTAAAGCATTGAAATTTCACAAAAATTTCTGGAAAAAATTCTTTGAAAAAAAAATGGAAATAAGTCTAATATGAGTAAGGGGAAAAAAGTAATGAAAAAAACTGAAAACAAAAAAAAGGAGAAAAAATAATTAACAAATAGAATCATAATTTTTAATAGACACAAAAGCAATGTTGTTACTATCCTCTAGACTGCGGTCCTATAAATCCTATGAATGAATTATTAATTAGATCCACCAACAGTGAACTTGATAATGACCCAGATACATGTTTCTATAAATATTTATGTAGTTAGAAGAGCTCCCCAAAGCACCCCAATGCTGCTGAATGTTCTCGGACATCTATTAAAACTTTGTTTCTTTTCAGGATGAGGGTTGGAAACTGAATCGCACTAATTACTACCAGGAGGGTTGGCTCGCCACGGGAAATGTGAGAGGTATTGTTGGGGTTACTTTCACAACAAGCCATTGTAAAAAGAACGTCGATTTTCCATTACGGACCAATTATAATCTCAGAGGACATAGATCGGAGGTAAGAGGGTATCAGTTTACTTAAGAGTTTTTTTTTCGACGCTATTTTGCGCTGAATTCAGATATTTTGTTATGGCTGCTATTCTTGCTTAACAATATATAATTAGAAACATAGAAACGAAACATCGGCGACAAGTTATGTGCATGGGAATTATTTTCAGTATATTAATTTTTGATTCTAATGGACCTCTTACAGGTGATTCTGGTGAAATGGAACGAGCCTTACCAGAAATTAGCGTCATGTGACAGCAGTGGGATAATATTTGTTTGGATAAAATATGAAGGGAGGTGGTCTATTGAATTAATAAATGATAGAAACACTCCAGTTACACATTTTTCTTGGTCTCATGATGGTCGAATGGCTCTTATTTGTTATCAGGTATGTGAAACCTGCGATCAAAGTTTCTAATATTACCAATAAGTGATCAATTTTTTAGGATGGCTTTGTGTTAGTGGGCTCTGTCGCTGGTCAACGATATTGGTCTTCCATGCTGAACCTCTCGTCGACGATCAGTGCTGGGATATGGACACCGGACGATCAACAGGTGTACCTGGGTACTGCTGGCGGTCAGGTCATTGTAATGGATGTGCATGGTGCTATGGTCAGCCAGGTGCAGCTTGCAACCGGCGTCGAATCTGGCATCCAAGCAATGGCCTGGAGTTGCGAGAAGTTCAAAATGGAGGAGAGCGAGGATCAAGCAGAGCCTGGAGTCCATAGAGCTGGTATGATAGTTATTTTTTGTATACATTTTAGTTTGTGGTAATATAACTATGAGGGATAGTTTTGACAGTAGTTGAACAATCAATAAAAAAAATTGTAATTTGGTGGGTAAAGTTAAACATTGATTTTTTCGATACAAGCTTAAAAATCAATCCTGTGCAAAATACAAAAATCTAAATTACGAATACTACGATGGTCGATTTACGGTATCTTAGAAGCCCAAAAAACTCAAGAGGAAATAAAATCAGCAAATATTGACAATATGTTATTCAAGTTAAAAGGACATTTTGTGTGATATGTGGTGTTTTTTATTACCGCTATGATAGCATAGCTAGCAGCAGGGTATATTCTGAATCTGAATTCTGAGAAAAACTTACTGCCGCAGAAATTCAATTCATAACATTCTTCCGTTCTGAAAGAAATGAAATTTTCCCTAATCAGTTTACGTGCCGATATTATTAATAATTAGGAGTCGCAATTTGAATTCGATTCAGACTGGAGAGGCAATTTCATTGAATCGGGGATGAGAGATAACGCCCGGGATGCCGTTTATATGAAAAGAGCATATTGCATCCGTTGCTATAATTGATTTTCGATTATGTTCCGACGCAACAGGAACTTTGTGTATAAACGAGGGAATATGACGTAGATTACTAAGCATCCTGGTCTAAATTGGAACAGTCCATCAGTTCTCAATACCTTCTATCAGATCAATCTACTATTGAACAAGAAATATTTCCAATTCAGCTCCCACGAAAATGAGTTTGGCTGCAAATAGATTGAGGCCTATTCTATTCAAGAAGGAATACAGTTTGATGAATCATTTTTGCAAAACGACTGTTCCTACTTCTACTCATCAACGAACATAAGTTTTTTTTTGTTGTGTCGTTTGTATATTTTATTATACACGCCATTGAAGAGCGGACCAATTTTTTAACCTCTAGCCCTTTTTTCCACTAAAAGAGGTGATAGGTTGCCACTTTGTACCGTACTGAACCTAAGTTGACTAAAAACTATTTTCCCTTAAACTTTTTTACAGCTGACTAATAAAAACAGTTGATTAACAATATTGTTTTCTGGATTGCAGCCGAACGCAAATTCGTCTTAGCTGTTTTACTTACCAATGGGAACATTTACTTGATGAAGACCTACGACGATGTCTCTCCAGTTTTGATTGAGACTGGCCTTCAAGGTCCTCTTTGTATAGAATGGAGCAACAGTCGTGAACTCCTCGCGGTTAGCGGCTTGGAGACCGTAAACACACGTCCTGGTCACCTAATGGAGTACACCAACGTTCTGAAATTCTATAACGAGAGAGGTGGATTGGTGTACGTTAACGTGCTGCCGTACACTCAAGCGCCTGTTTCCGCTCTAACCTGGGGACACAATGATAAAAGATTGTTCCTGGCAACCGGGACTCATATACATATTGCTTGGGTATCCAGAAGAATACCTACATTGCAACTATTGTGTCGCTTGAAAATCCACGACTTGATGTTGCACGAATCTCAGTTGGCTGTGTTGCCGTTGCCGTTAAGAATTAGGAACCTTATTGGAAATTTGTTTGCCCAAACTATAAGGGTGAGTTATTTCAAATCATCTTTAAAGTTATTTTTTATCAATTTTTTTTAGTGTTGCGTACCTGAGCCCAGCGCCTTGAGAGAGTTTGTATCAAGACCTCCAAGTGGTTCAGTTAGGTTACATTGCACAATGATCCGTCATGATGATGACTCTAATTTGTCGTCAGGAACTTGTTACACACTTTATTTAGAATACTTAGGAGGTCTAGTTCCTCTGCTAAAAGGGAAACGAACCAGTAAAATTAGACCTGAGTTTGTTATTTTTGATCCTCAGGTTGAAGGTAAGTTGCAACAACATTAACTAGGAGCTCTTTAATTAAATTTCTCTTATTTGTAGACTTTTTATTTGCAGATTTTCAGCTGCAATGGTCACCAGAGTCGACCAAAAGTTCCTCCAGTCAATCGACCAGCGGCAGTGGTGGTATATTAAGTGGAGATTCTTCAGCTAGTGATAGAGAAGAAGGTTGTACTTCTTCTCCAAGAATGCATAGAAGGTCTAAAAGAAGACGCAGGCTCAATGCGAATAAGGTGCCTCAACAGGATAGGCCTCCAGGAGGCGTGCAAAACAATAATGTAGACGCCGAATCTGAAGATCTAGCTTATCTTGATACACTTCCTGAGGTAAATACTTCAACGAACAGTTATTTTTAAGTGTTTTTATATTGGGTTTTTCCAGCATGTTCGTTTGGTAGAAGTTACTTCGAATATATGGGGTACAAAATTTAAGATCCACGGTTTAGCGTCAACTTTGCCTGCTAACTTAGGCCAGGTGACTTACAAAACTTCTCTCCTTCATTTACAACCACGTCAAATGACTTTAGTTATGACTGAGCTCTGCGATGATTTACCCACGGGGCCAGATCCAGCTTTCAACCCCACCCTTTTCAGTGAAGATGAAGAGGATGGAGTAAAAGAGGTAGAAAGGGTAAGATGTAGAAGACCGGGTCTAGATGATTGTCCACCAATAGCTCCAATGTCGCCTAGAGGAGTTAGAGGAGCGATGATAAAGAATGCGACCTGCACAACTGCAGGAGAGAAGGTAAAACTTACAATATTAGATATGATAATAATTAAAATCTCAATACATTTTTCAACAGATTAACATTCCATACATTCCAACTGAAAGTGGCCATACTTCAGCTCATTCTACGTTAGTGAAAACAGAATCTTATGAAGATGAATCAGAAAAACCATCAATTAGTTTAAATTTAAAAGAAACCGTCCGACCACAAAATTTAACCAGCATTTGTACCACGCATAGCTTACGCTCAACTAGTAGTCTTCAGAGTACCAGCTTCATAGGCAGTCATTTCAACCATCGAACATCAAGCAGTAGCAGTCAAAGTCCTTCCCAGAGACATGCAATCTCTCCTTTATGCTGCGAGGGTGCAGTTCCCGCTCTGCAATCTCCCAAGAACGCTGTAGCACCTAGTGATATAATCTTCGATCGACCACCAGCACAGACTTTGATTTCTTATCCAAATAATGACTATTCCGTCTCAAACAATCTTCAACAAGTCAAATCAGCTATGGCAGAACATCACCATCAGGCTTCGGAATTATTACTGAAGAAAATTGATAGTATTGGGTTCAGTAAGATGTCTGGAAAATTGAATAATAACAGTGGGGGTAGATGTAATAATCAGATATTAGCAAGACAAGAAATAATGGTAGCGAAAAATTCTAAAAAGGGAGTTATAAATGGACATATTTTGGGAAGTGCTAGCAAAGATATTGCTTTTGTGGATGATGACAATAGTCAATGTGATGTGGTCCCAGGAACTTCTAGTTTATGTAGTAGTAACCCTAGACCATCCCCCGGTGGGTATTTTATTTGTTTTCCTAGAATCTGTGATATGTTATATATAATTATTATCATTTTAGGCTTCCAGGACGAGTCAATGGTACGACGTAGTTGCTCAGTCGGATATCTAGACATGGTTGATATCCATTTAGCTTCAAATGATGTAGCTCTACAGCTGCTAAGAAATAAAGATCCTCCAAAGCGGTTGATTTTGGTGAACAAGAAACATCAGAGGCCTAACAAAAAACAACAAAATAGTAATGAAAACGCACCCAAACCACTGCCAGATGATTTAAACAAGAACATAACTTCTTCATCTAATTTGAAACATTCAGGAAAATCTAGGAGCCTGGATAGTAGTGAAATTTTTCCAGACACAGAGTCTAGAGTAGGCGTAAACAAAGTAAATTTGACAAAATTAATTTCTCAAATCAAATTAATTGAATAACAATTTTCAGATCATCACTATAGTCGATGAAGGTATACCAGAGGAGCCACCAAAGGAAAAGTCTGTAGTCTCATCTACATCTTCCTCACCCTCAGAACATTCGGACGAAAGTACATGCCAGACTAAGAAAGAGTGCTCTAAGTTAAGTTTTTTCGTGCCAAGATCGCCTCTAATGAGAAGAAATAAAAATAAGTCGAATAATAATAGTGAAACTAAAAATGAGAAAGGAAGAAGTAGTAGAAGCAAACATAAAGGAAAAGACAAGGAAAAGAACACTATTGAAAACAGTCACCAGGATTTGCCTTTTCATTCCCAAGCTCTTGCTAACTTAGAAAGATTAATAACCAGACTTAGAGAGGATGACAGTGGAAAGTCGACTCCCATAGGCTCGCCGAGATTACCGAGAAGTTCTCCAGCTTCACCTGCTCCTTCCAAAAAAGGTTTGTTAGATCAATTATTTTTAAAAGTTTCAAACAATGATGTTATCAATTTTCACAAGGTAAACGTCCACAATCGGCATCACCTATAAGAAAAAACATTCTCTCATCACCTCTGCTTGGACGAAGAAGCAAGAAAAATAAAAATTACCAAGAAAGCTCTGATGATGAAGTGACAGCTTCAGGTGACGAAATCTGCAATGGAACCAACTACAAAGACTTGGAAACCTTTCAGAAGGCCCAGTTGCGCCAGAAGGTAAATAAAATTTCTATGATTGTTGTTTCCGACTATAGTAACTGGTGAGAGTGCATGTTTAAGCTAAAGCGCGGAAAAATCGAGCCGAACGGGAGCAGTTGCAACAACCACGTTGTGCAGCAAAGACGCGAATTTGTTATGCACAACAAAGCTCCAATGTGGAACGAGAACAGTCAAGTTTATCAGCTCGATTTTGGCGGTAGAGTCACGCAAGAATCGGCTAAGAACTTCCAGATCGAATTTAGAGGGAAACAGGTTAGTAGTTAAAGTCATGAAATTGATTTTCAGTATTTCAGTTACTATATTTTTTTTTCACAGGTGATGCAGTTTGGTCGAATAGATGGCAATGCCTACACTTTAGATTTCCAGTATCCCTTTTCGGCTCTTCAGGCTTTTGCAGTGGCATTAGCCAATGTCACTCAGAGACTTAAGTAACAAACAATGGTTGATGACGGGAGACATATCATCCGACATTTGGAGTCCATTCGACTTACAGGGCGAGCCAAGTGGTGTAGACAGGCGCATAAAACTCTGCTCTATTACGTCATGCCGTGACTTGTAAGCGGAGATGTTTATAAAAAATTGTTCTTAAAAGTTCGTGCCTAGAGCCATAATAATGTAATTATTGTCAAGTTCGTTCTGGTGATGATTATTCGTTTGATTTTAAGGGATATAATGTCAGAAGTTTAAAGTTAAGTTAAAATGAAGAAAAGAACGCGAGAGACTCACTTTAGTGGACAAAGGAACTGAACCGTATTTTGTAATATTAAAAATTTTTGTTATAATTCAACCTAATTAACGGAAATTAAATTCGTAAAATTCATATTTCGTCATAAGTTATTTTGTCCACAGATGGTATACTCCTACTTGACGGACAAGGCTTGTATTTATGGGAAAATTATGTCCTATCTATTTTTTTTTTGCGCTATACTTACCTGATTTTTGGAGATTTCCGTTTTATTGTAGCAATTAAAAAATTTAATAAGGGCGATTGCTAATAATTGAGCGATTAGAAGTGATCGTGGGAATAGCGAAACGAGACTGAGATGAACAGCCAAAATTTACAGTTTACATAGAAGGGCAAGTCAAGATGCAATTTTTTTAGTTTTATAACATTTTAAATCGTATTTCCTTCTGAGAGCGCTTAGGTGAGGCAGTTTATAATTTAACTATTACTTGCGATATATTGGAAATAAATTTTTGATGTATAAGTATTGAAAATATCTTTTAATAAAATAAAATAAACTTGAAAAGCTTTAGAATATATTGAAAAAAAATTTTACTATATTATAGATCTATTCAATATATTAATGTTTTATTTTAATATATTCAAATAATATTCAATACATTGAATCTATTTCTAAAAGAATATATCTATAATTTATTAATTTTTTTTCCAATATCTAAAGATTTTCAATATTTTTTGAATATATTAAAATAAAGTTTAATATATTGGAATTCTTTAAAATATATTGAAAAAAAAACATTTAATATATTAATAGAACTATTCAATATATTAATGTTTTATTTTAATATATTCAAATAATATTCAATACATTGAATCTGTTTTTAATATATTGAATGTTTTTTTGAATACATTCTAAATATTCTCAATACATTAAAGTTTAATTTAATATATTCAAAGAATATTCAATACATTGAATCTATTTCTAATAGAATATATCTATAATTTATTAAATGTTTTTTCCAATATCTAAAGATTTTCAATATTTTTTGAATATATTAAAATAAAGTTTAATATATTGGAATTCTTTAAAATATATTGAAAAAAAAACATTTAATATATTATAGATCTATTCAATATATTAATGTTTTATTTTAATATATTCAAATAATATTCAATACATTAAAGTTTAATTTAATATATTCAAAGAATATTCAATACATTGAATCTATTTCTAATAGAATATATCTATAATTTATTAAATGTTTTTTCCAATATCTAAAGATTTTCAATATTTTTTGAATATATTAAAATAAAGTTTAATATATTGGAATTCTTTAAAATATATTGAAAAAAAAACATTTAATATATTATAGATCTATTCAATATATTAATGTTTTATTTTAATATATTCAAATAATATTCAATACATTAAAGTTTAATTTAATATATTCAAAGAATATTCAATACATTGAATCTATTTCTAATAGAATATATCTATAATTTATGAAATGTTTTTTCCAATATCTAAAGATTTTCAATATTTTTTGAATATATTAAAATAAAGTTTAATATATTGGAATTCTTTAAAATATATTGAAAAAAAAACATTTAATATATTATAGATCTATTCAATATATTAATGTTTTATTTTAATATATTCAAATAATATTCAATACATTAAAGTTTAATTTAATATATTCAAAAAATATTCAATACATTGAATCTATTTCTAATAGAATATATCTATAATTTATTAAATGTTTTTTCCAATATCTAAAGATTTTCAATATTTTTTGAATATATTAAAATAAAGTTTAATATATTGGAATTCTTTAGAATATATTGAAAAAAAAAACATTTAATATATTATAGATCTATTCAATATAATTATTTTGATGGTAATAAAGTAATGCTTATCCTTAAAGAAGACCAGGATCAGGCAAAGCAACGTGTGCATGTAATTGAAATTATAATTTTTCAAACTCATTTCGTGGGAGATAACAAAATAACATCATTGGTATAATTTCAACCAGCCAAAATTTAAGAAACATCACTGATTCAACTTGAAAAGAAAAAGATTGGAGACTGTTTTTAACAATCAAATCATTTTATTAAAATTCAGGGAATTATCTTATCATTATCTATAATAATTATATTCAATAAAAGCAGAAAAATTTTTACTTTTTGGAATCGAAGTGATAATATCGAGTGAAGTTAAATCCTGATTTTTGGCTCAGTGTTCCCTTCCTTCTTGTTTGTATTTAAGAGGGCTCATATTTACATTTATTAAGTTATGATTTTATATTTATAAGAATTGTTTTAAGAATTTATGTTTTTTAATAAGCACTAACATTTTTGTTAACAAGGGGATGGTATTATAGTCCTTTGTTATTAAGAAAATGATACTTTTGCAGTAATCATGTATTTTCGGGTTTAATTTTGATAATATGATTACTTCACGAATTTAAAATAACGGGACAGGTAGTGCAATTATACTTGAGCAAAACATATGTTAACATTTTGCTGCAACTATTATACTGTGATGGATTAGTTTATTCTTATTATTGTAGTTTATATGCATATGTTTAAGTTTAGCAATTTTTCTTGTTATTCCTATTTAAATTTTTCTAGTTATTGTGACTCTCGTGTTAGTGCTTTGTGTGGTGATGAGCTTTGTAGGTGTTACGTTTACTTATTTGATTGATTGGATACATGATTATTGCAAATGAATATTGAATACGCATGACTTCACAAATATAATAATATGTTAATCAACAGTTGCATAAATAATTAATAGTTACTTATTAAGTGATTTAAAATTATATTTTAGAAAATATTTCTACATTTATTTTTGTTAAACATTTTATATATAATTATATTAATTTAGTTGTAGTATGTATTGAGTGCCTAGAGCTGGTACCAGTACTGGGAAAAGAGCTTGTCGAATAATTTATTCCTTCTAGGTAATATTTTAACTTTTTTTTACACTAAATGCATATATTTTTATTATACATATATTATACATTGTGGTATATTTTTATAATTCAATTAAATTCCATTTTTTATTTACCTATATTAAATTTTTTAAGATTACTTATGTACTACAGAACAAAAACAACACCTCTTATAATAATTTTATATATGTATTATATTATACCCATAAATACTTCATCGTAAGACGGATTTTTTTAATGAATTCGCTCCAGATAAAATATCTGGAAACCAAAAAGATACGTTATTTACCGAATTTTCAAGGATAGGCATCATAAATGTTAGTTTTCTGATAGTTCCCACAGAAATATGAAATATACTTAAATATCGGGATTTCATAATATTAAAACCAAATTTTAAATTTCTGATTGCTTTCTATTTGTCTAATAAATCAATATTCTTTAAGAAATGGTCAACTGTGGAAAACTAGGTTTTTATCAATTTTCTCGACATTTTAAAGGACCAAAATATTAATGAATATATTAAAGGCATCACGGGTTTCTCTAGAAATTACCTCAATATAAGATCGATTCGATAATTGGGATAGAAATTTACAATATTTAAAATCTTTTAATTTAATTTTTGATTTTTTTTTTTTTTGTGTTTGAATAGGTGTTGAATTTTTTTCTGTAATATATTGATTATAGATACCTAGGCAAGTTATAATATATGTTTAAAATGATTTTTTAAATATTTTTTTATTACCTATATCAGTTGAATAGATAAATTAGTTAATGGTGAAAATCTCGCAATATTTAATTTAAATATTCCAAAATTACGCCGAATGTATTTTGTATTATTACTAATAATCACAAAAAATTTTTATTTTTACAAGAAACTAATGCAGTAAATTAATTTATATTTTTTCTATATTAATTTATTTATTAAATGTTGCTTGATATGTCCCTTGCTGTGTAAATACGTTTAGTCAATAAGAATAGTTAACTAGGGTGAAAATTTATATTCTATTGTTTATATGACATATACTTATTAATTATTAATATATTATGCTTTAACGTTTATTGTGATTTTTCAAAATGAATAAAGTTTATTAGATGGGCGATATTATTTGGGTTTTTAAGAATGATGTAAAAAAACTAACTAAAATAAAACATAATATACATAAACAATGAAATTTGTGTTAACGTTTATTAAAAGATCTTAGAATTAATAATACCTAACAATCACAAATATGATTAGCAATACTGTTAAAAATATTAGTACATAATTGGAAAAACTTGTCTTACAATGACCATTAATGTGATAGCATTATTGAGAGGACAAAATTGGCCATTTTAATACGAATTTTTCACTCTCATATACTATCTACCTACCTATTTCCCTATTTCAATAGGAAATTTCGTAGGAAAAACAATAACTTGTTGCTCGAATAATTAAAACAGCAAAACATTATCACTGACAGGTAGGCAACATTGAAACACATGAAGATCGCATATTCTTAACAATTAATTCACATCGTACAATAAATTAACATGAAGCCGTTTTACACGAGCTGCATGGCACACTGATATTGTAAATGAAATAGAAATGTTTATTGAAATTTATTTCAAATTTTCACCTCTTGACTTTAAATATACCTAACAATAATCAGAAAATTGTCTCGTTCAATTTTTTCTCATTTAAATAGTTATATCAAGAAACGTGAAACTATCTATGACAAAAGACGCAAACATCGACTGTAACAGTGTATAGGGTATAGATAGAGTTTTGACCCCGGGATGCAACACGTTTAAAATTTTAAAACTTAAGGACAATTTCGATAACAATCGCGTTTGTTATTCTTCAACATGCCCTGTCAATCCACTGATTTGAGAAAATTTATTTAGATATTCATTATTTATAGAAATTAATTACTTAAGTAGGTACATGCAATTTTTATAAAGACCGTCGTCAAGGGTAATGGTCGCAAAATTTAATTGGCCGCTATTCCATAGGCCTCAAAATAACTGCATGTGTCTATCTATTAACAATATTTATTTTATTTATTTTATTGAAAAGGCACATGCACTGCAGGAAAATCCCTATGGCGCTCTGGGAGCGGTGCATGAGCGGAGATTCACGTTCACTTTGAATCTGTGCATGTTGTATTTTTCAGGAAACACTTCGATTGGAATGTTATTACAAAGGGATGCAGTTCTGTACATGAAATAAGGTGGTGCGAGGTGTAACGAGCTAGACCGGATGAGCCACTGCGGCTCGAGGTGTATTTCTGCCCGGTCTTGTGAACGTCTTGTAAACACTTCCCTTTAAAAATATCTGTAAAACAGGCTCAGGTCAGCTACTTTTCTTCGATGTTCAAGACCATCTAAATTTCTATGCGCGGAACAGTATTTCAAGTTTTTGAGAAGCGCTCTTCGCCAAACCCACAACATGAGCATGCCAAGACATGTTTGCTCCTAGGCTCACGCCAAGCAAACGAAGAGATGACGATAGAAGAAGAATAGTGTCCCGCCATTATCATATCTGGCTCCACAACATTGACTTTTTTGAAGAAGATTACTATTTGATTTCTATCGCCCCAAGCTGGAATCTCTTGTAGATTTTTGTTCGTTAAGTATTGAGACTTCCTGCTCTCTACGAAAATGTGCGTCGATGGCCGAAGTTCGCGCATCTGCGGTATAGGAAGATATAAGTGTACTGTTATCGGCAAAACTGTATATTGAGGTTTTTCTTATTTCGACGGCCATCCGCAAGGATCGACCTCCGAGAAGTAACTCGCCAGCCACAAACAGAACTTCTCAGGCATGCCATTAGTCAGAAGTTTTGCCAACAATCGCCCATGCCAGACACGATCAAAAGCCCTAGAGACATCAAGTGCAACCAATCGGGACTCCCCGTGGTGTTCGATTGTGCTGTTCCACAATTCCGTTACGTAGGTCTCCAGTAGATCTCTGTTTGCGAGAACCGTACTGGCGGTCGCTGATTACATTAACTCCTTCTAAGTACAGTAGAGTCCCGCTTCATGCTAATATTTTATGACGACAGAGGCTATAGTAGTAGCCATGGTCAAATCAAATGTAACAGACTCGCACAAAATTGAATACTGACTGAACAGACACATGTTCGAACGGACAATTGTCTCAATTGTCTCGATCGGACAACCCTTTCCCGGCTTTTGGTATTTTTATTTCCTGCATGGTTGTCATAAATTTCATTCAGCCTGTTAAAACATATCTCAAGCACATAATTTTATTATTTTTATCATTATGTACCTATTAAGATAAAGTTGGACTGTTCGGATTATAGGGATATTTTTGTACGACTGTTCGGACTACGAGGATATTCGGATTAGCGAGTGGTCGGATTAGCGGGACTCTACTGTATTTTAAAAAGTGTTGGTTAATGGATTTCTCCATGATCTTAGATATTACTGAGATCAGAGCCACTGGCTGGTAGTTGTTTGGTATGGTATTTTTGCCTTTATTGCGAATAGGCTGATCTCGCGCGCATTTCCAGCATGAAGGAAATATTCCCCCTTTTATAAGACATGTTGAAGAGTCGACAGAAAACAGGTGACAGCTCAGGCGCAGTTTTTAAGCACGATAGGTACGTGATCTGGACCAGAAGCTTTGTTTGGGTCCAAGGCTAACATGCGCCAAGGAATGCGCTCTATATGACCCGCTGTCGGAATACAATGTCTGATATTTTGAATTCTAAGGAAGGGATAATTGGCGAGGTTTTCCCTGGAAATCGACGGAAGAGTATTGAATAAAATAGTTGCGCCAACAGGTTGGCCTTCTCAGAAGCCGTCGATGCAATAGTCCCGTCTATCCGTGGAAAAGGTGGAATGGTGGATTTGGTGTAACTCTGGCTACTTAACTACCTCAGTGACCGACAAAACGATTTCGAACCGTTGATACTCCTGATTTTCTGGTTATGGAGCTTCGTTAGTTTGGTCTATTATTTCTTTTCATCTGTTTCGAGCACGGATGAAGTCGTGGTAATTTGTGCTGTCGGGGCTCTTTCGCCACTGCTGGAAAGCAAGTTGTTATGATGCTACAGCTTCCTTGCATCTCTTATTGAACCAAAGTTTGCTGTTTTAGGGCCGTTTTTTTTGAAAAGGGAATCTTGGCTTCCGTGCTCGATAGTGTTCCTTGAGTTCTTCCCATTTGGTAATCTATGGTGTCAGACTACACGTGGTTTACTTGCTTTTTTGATACTAATTGGCAGAACATGATGTTGAGACGAGTTTGTGGTTTGAGGAACCCAACGGAGCCTTCACTGTGATGGTAAAAGTTTGAGGATTCGTATAGTCAAAAAGAGATTCAGAAAGCAAGCGAAGTCTCCCTCCCGATCGGGAATGCGGATTGGTTTGTCAACAAGCTGGGTAAAGGCATAGCTGATAGCAAAAACTTCAGCTTCACGTCCTTCTTCGTCATTAAAATTAGAGTTCTTAAGCCAGTTTTTGTCGTGTATACATTGAACTCTCCCATTACTATTTCGGCTTTAGGATAATCTACCTGTAGAAAATCAACAGTATTTGTAAGGGATAAAAAAGTGCGCTATACTGCTTATCGCTTATAATACTGTAATGCCGAAGTTAAGTCTAAATCGGGAGTAAAAGTCGTATCCTGGGTAAAGATAAATAACTGCGTGTTTGACGACGCTTGGACTTGTGTTTCACACAGTGCTAGGAATGTAAGTTTCATTTGCCTGCAGATGTTGGTGTACTGAATTAATATTCGTGTTTAAACCTCTAGTGTTACGAAAGTCAACTATAAATTTTCCTATTCGGGAGATGTTAGTTACTATTCTTGCTTTTGCATTAATGATCCCCTGGGATAGAACGCCATGCATGTATTTTTTTGTTTCTCACCCTTGAACCGGAATCTCTGACATAGCAAGGAAACGTCAGGTCAAATAATAATCACAATACAGTGAAATGATTTGATTCTGCCTCATGTTTATGATTGAATATTTCGATTTACAGGTAGGTAGGTATATGTTACAAGTTGGCGAACAATGAGCCTCAGATTTGGTAATTAAAATATTGATTTTAGCTATTCAATTCAACTAGAAAACACGAGTTTTCGAGGGCTTTCGTCTATGGAGGCTTCCGATCTATTCATCGAATACTAGTACTGATCCCCAAAGTTACAAGTTTGACCGGTATCCAATTTCCATAAAAATTCTGTTGGGTCGTTATGACTATGAGTTAGTTAATGTGTAACCAGATTCTGTCTTTATGTCCTCTTTGTCCTCCGTGTCTGTACGGTATGCTAACTCAATCAATAAATTCGTTATGATGGGTGAAAGTTCTATCTTTTCTCTTTGCCTTAGTACATGAAATATATACAATAATATACATATATACATTATGTAAACTTAAATTATTATTATTACCCTGTAAGCACGATGATATGCAACCAACAAAAACAGAACTAGAACCAACTTAATTCAACATTTAAAAATAATAAAATATATACATTAACAAAATTAGAGATAACATAATATATTCATTTTACATCTACAATACATGCATGTCATGTTTTTTATTAAATAATAACATAACATTAGGTATTTGGAAGATTGCAGGCCTTTGACATCTGTCATATATTTAAATAAAATTCAAAACAAGAAAGTTATGAAGGGCATTTCCATTTAGGAAGCTATGTGAACAACAAATACCAACTTAAATGAAAACTAAATGAAACAATTAATAGATGAAACTAAAAATAAAAGTAAGAAATCCTCTTTTCAGTTGGTAACTTCACAAGATAAGAGTATCATAAAGAATTGATAAATAAATCATAAAATTTGTAAAAAATATATATTTTTTTAAATTTCGTTCACTAGTTTCGGAGTTTAGATCTCGAAAACTTCGACAGAAACTTTTACGTTAAATATTTTTGAGGTTCCTAAAGGATCCCTTTCAATTGATACCTCATTTTTTCCCGTAAAACTTTGTTTTATCAAAAAAAAATTATGGGGACATTATTCATTTAGAAATAAAGGAGAAATGAAAAACGACTATTTCGGCACATTTGCATAAATATGTTAACGTAGGTACATCAAAAAGTTCAAAACTCAAATCATTTAATTTTTTTCAGATCCCTAACTAAAAGCTCTTATAATTGATGCCCTATACACTGCAGCTATATTTTTGGAATATATTTTTCCCTACGAATTGAAAAAAAAAAGTTTTGAGTTTTGACTATCGGAATTGGAACAAATTCGGTTAAACCTTAGACTATATGGACCTATCTTATACTTCCCTATCTTAGCTTGAAGTCAGTTTTGGTTTGTTGATATTCTCTCTCGCACTCATATGCTGCTTCTGGCGGGTGGCGGGGTAAGGGGAACGACGTAAAACGTAAACAAACAGAACGCAACGGCAGTGGCGCGCTCGAGTTCAGTTATAGGAAATGTAATAATTACATAAATTATTATAATAATGATAATAATATTCATAATATTATTATTTTGTTTGCAGTTTTTGTTACAAAAAACATAAATTATGGGAATACTAATAAATATTAAATTAAGAAAATATATACTTATACCTACCTATACAAAATAAAAGGTACAAAAAGGTATAATAACAATTTAGCAAATAAAAAATCGATAGGAAAGTCGGAAAGCAATATACATCAGTAGGTACCTAAAATATTTTTTCAATTTCTTACATATTTAGTTGATTTTATTCTAAAAATAAATTAAACGAACCTAATTGAAAATATGTCAGATATCTAATCACTAATTTTAAAATGCCCTGTATTACTAAAGTTTTGTTCTGATATTGCTGGGAGTGAATTCGTCTCAATTTTAGAAGAATTAATGGCCGATAAAAATGAAAGATCATGGAAAAAGTTCACCACATTTTAAAAATTTGCACCTCAAAATTAGTAATAATCTGAAATTTTTTTAACGTTCGTGCAACCGGGTCAAAGTCTTCTATATCATATTCTTTGATGATATTGTTTGAATATTATTCCCCCTCTCCATATTCTGATTATCTTAAATTAGAGGTTGACAATAATAATAGGTAATATACTTTCAAAAAGTCAGTATTTTTTATTTATTTAAATGGAATAATTTTTCCAAGTTGCATTTTTCAAAGTATTCAGTAGGTATTCAGTATGCTTTCGAAAATGAAAAAAAAAAACTGTCAAACAATAATTGTTTTCACAAATTAAAAGATAAAACACTTACACTACGCTACGCCCATGTTTTTTTATACGCCCATGAACACGTTTTCGCCACTTTTTTTTAACTTAATTGAAAAATTAATTATTAAAGCTTAAAACGAGTGAAAGCTAGAGCTGAAAATATAAATAACAAGGAACTTACAACTGTTTGAAAAACACGAACTCTTATTATGGTATTATGTAAACAAACGGTCTGACAGGATGTAAGCATTCATGTTGCCAGATGTAGCAAAGTAAAACGGGTATAAGGGATCCATCGATGTTTATTGCCCACCAATAACACTGGAGAGGTTGCGCTCTTTCATTGTAAGTGCCAGTTTCATTATTGATCTGGCATTCATTGTTTTGAACAGTCTTGTTTGGAGAGAGAGGGATGTCGGAACACTTTTTCAGTGTTTATGTCTTGGTCCATATTTATTAATATAGTCTAAGGGTTAAACCATGTCAAACTTCAGCTTAGTGCCAGCTATAAAAATTTGACTGATACCTACAGAGAAATAGACAGAAAAATGATCCAAATGATAGTCCATATATTAAAGCCGTTAATAACCTTATAGAAAAATAGAAAAATCTCTCCGCTTTCAATAATAATAATTATTCTTACAACGACGAGAAACAATATAAAAATATATAAATACATACATAAACAAACTACTGTCGAAACTAAGAGAAAATAAATCAACTTTCGTTTCGCTTTATTAATTCGAAAACAAGTTAATTGATTCTCTTATGACTTCGACTTATGACAGACAAATACAAAATACATACACTATAATAAGTCATTATTCTCTATCTACAACATACTATTAACCACCTTTTTCTCTTTGTTACTTGACTTTTGAGATCCTTTGCTGTTCCTCTTGATTGTGCTCGTCTTGATAGAAGCTAGTCTGATATGAACAGTCCCAGCAGAAGCTAAAGGAGGACTTTCTGAGGTTCCTTTCTTCTGCAGTCCTTTCGAAAACCTATGTCAGGTGGAAAATCCATAACTCTCCTTTTCTACCGGACAGCAAGGTCGTCTTATGGCGTAATACATTCGCCTCATACCCTCCTGATAAAAAAAGAGTTATATTAACTTATGATAATCAATCTGCGGTAGTGACAAAAAATAGATTTGGTGGCGTTAGGGTGAAGGGTAAGGATATGATATACCAGAAAGACTATTTCTTACACAAACAATTTAAAAAAAGTTCCAATTTTGACTAAATTATTGAAGGCAATAATTGTGCTTATCTCTGATGCAATGCTTCGCTCGAATGTGAAGAATGTTGTAATGCATTAGCGGCGTTAAAGTCTATCTAGGCGCATTTTTAACATCAAAATAAAAATATATCGAGCATAATTAATTGTTAACAACCTTTTTAAAAACGATGGCGTATTTAATTTCACGGACCTTTTAGATTAGCCGCAGATCAGCGATTGCGATATTACCCAGCGTATACCTAAAACGGATAACTAAAAGAGGCGTGAGGTAGCCAATGGAAGAGATGATAGGTGACATAAAGGATGGCGGGGCCATCCAGAACGGCGGTGAGAGGGCCAACTAGCTAGAACTGGGAGGTGGCCGGACTGCGAAGGTGAGAGGTCGTCTCACCCTCGGTCGGACGAACAAGCAAAACCTCACCTGTAACTTACCGGAATAAATTACCTTTATCTTTGCCTTATCTACATATCGAGAAATTAAATTGTTTCTACATAATTATCTCAACAACGCAAGTGCCGAATTATTATCTTAGTTTCGCGAATTACGTCTTTAAGAAGATTCTCGCAAAGTGGCGGCCATATTGCCATTGTGGGTGGCATTGCGATATTCAAATAAATTAATACGCGAACAAACCAAGTGTTTTTGGAAGTAAATCATTTCCGAGGCAAATCATCTAACCGGTTGCGTCATTACACCATCAGATAGCAATTTATAATTAGAGCCGTAACTATTTCTTTATACATCGTAGAAGAGAAACAACTAAGTTTTAATTCCCCGCAAGTAGAACATCTTTTTTGGAAAATGGTAAATTCATGTACACTGCTACAATTTCATCTGTAAGTAGAGCAATTTGTTTTTCTGATTCGTATTGCAGCAAGCGCTATGCGTTATGCTTACACAATTTTTTTTGTGAAATCTAACGACTTTGCGGTTCAACTGTTTTTTTTTTGAACGGGCTCACATTGATCATGCGTCCGTCGTTAAATATTCCATAGAACTCAGTACAATTATTTATCAAAACATATACTTATTAGCCTTCTAAACATTGAAAATGAACAATCCTGCTAACTAGAAATCTGCTACTTTTCTAATTATTTTTAATTATTAAATAAATAATTTCCCTGCATCAGTAATAATGTATGCAGGCCCGCATTTACTCCTCAAATATTTGAACTTATAATGGATTAAATGCCTAAAAGCACGAGACAGATTACTGAAGAGTTTGAAGGTATGATACACGGGAACGATTGGTAAATATTTGCCTAGTGTGAAACGATGATGATGAGTTACGTTAAATGTTAAGATTTTAACATCAAAATGGAAACAAGGTCTACGATCTGATATACAGACCTCTACTCTATTTTATACCCTTATGTTGCCCCCCCCCCTCTCTCTCTTAAACCACAACATACGCGACCGCAGATCTCTGACAAGTACAGATAATATACACTGTGTCCATCAAGATAAGAATGAACAGTATAGGGATCTTGGAAACCGTGGGAGATACTTACAGGGTCGGTTAACCAAATGGACAATGCAATGGTGAAGATTTCAAAAGTATATTTATGATTTTCAAATTATTTTGAAAAATACAAAATTTTTATTTTTTTTTCTTCTCAACTGACGTTATTTTTGAAGATTAATTTCATTGCAGTTACTGACCAGCTTTATTTTTGCAATGTCAGTTTTTTTATTTGACAGTTAATATATTCAGGGCCGGACTGATCTTTTTTTTTTTATTGCAAAAATTGAAGGATACTTTAATTATGAATTTAATGATACGTCACACATGGTAGTTCCAACGTATTTCGGACAATAGCTTGACATCATCAGTGTACTTTCACTTTAATACGGATCTCTGCTCTTATATTAAACTTCTTGGACTTGTAGGTAGTGTAACGAATTCCAAGGCATTCGTTGGTAATTATAATTATTTGCATTATTAGAGGGGTTTATCAGGAGTGATACAGTTTTTACGACGGTGATTAGCAGGTTATCTCCGCCTGCACCGGCTATATAAACAGAGCCATCTAAGAAGCCAGTTAGAGGATCCGAGGTACTGACTCGAGAACCACTCTCCCTCCCTGTGAATTGAGCTCGGAGGTCACCCGGAGGCATGTATTGAGTGCACTCCGTTCAGTTTACCTAGCCGGCTACAGTAGGTCGATGGAATGAGTCGAACCTAACTGTAACCGGGAGTCGGTAGACCGACCAGAGTGGAGTGAGCTCTGGCCGGCAACCAATTCAGTATAGGGAATCAGTCGGCGCTTCGTTGAAGTACCGGCTAACCCCTTCAGTCACTACCCGGCCTGTATTGAGGGCCGGATTCAGTAACAGCCGCCCCGGCATCGCATTGGGATACCGGGAGCGGATTCTGTTTCAGATTGTTTCGTCGCCGGAGGACTTTTCTCCCAGATTCCGTCACGGCGCGTGTTCCGGAGACTACAGCAGCCGATACGCACCGTGCGACGGTGAGTGGGTGACTGGCGTAGTGGAGCCTACCGTGAATCGTTCAGTCGGTCGGCCAATCAGCAGTAGTACGCGTCCCGACGCAGATATCTACCACCAATCAGACGGCCTGCGGAGAACGATAGCCGGCCCATAGGATACAGTGGTTATCGATATTAATTTGACAAATACAGACATGTGTAACTAGAGTACTCGTAAATAAAGATTTTATAATTTTTTAATTGACTTGTCACGGGTACAAAGGGGCAGACATCCATCCCTGGGTAATCATCTCTACCTAACTGAAAATCCCGTTACAGTAGTAAGTACTCATCTTCATCACAATTCGACAAGTCTAAAAAGTTTAATAAGAGCACAGATCCGTATTAAGGCGAAATTACACTATTGATGTCGATAGCTATTGTCTGAAACATGTTTGAACCACCATGCGTGACCTATGGTTAAATTCAGAATTAAAATATCTTTTAATTTTTGGAATAAAAAATCCAGGTCCGTATTTAAAAAATCTAAGATTAGTCCAGCCCTGCAAATATAAACTGTCAAATAAAATAGAAGAAATTTAACTTCAAATTGAAACATTCTCGGACGTCTATGAGTGCACAGGCGGTAGCAAACAAACGATCCCTTACAGCAAGCTCTACGCGGGCGTTTACATGTTCTGTCTTCGTTTCACTCACTATATCTTATCATCGCCGGATATGTCAGCCTCAGTAGAGACTAGAGATAGAGATACGATAGCATGAACCGGGTAAGTGCTGTATTTTCGTTTGTCGAAATGTATTAATTCGAAACATCGAACAAAGTATACCTACGTTAACGTTATCAGTTATCCTAATATCGTAATTATATTAAGTTAAAGCAAGAATTTTGGCGTAACTGCATTCATCTGCTACATGAGTTTGGAGTTCATTAGACGAGGAGTTTAGTTCAACGTTTATTAGACAAGATAAGTTCGCAAAGAACAAAAGAATGGGAGACATAAGAAAAATCTCTCGTAAAACTAATCACTGCACTGGGAGCAAAAAAAGCAATGTAAGCCTTTTGGAAGGCACTTTTTAAGATGATCTGTATAATAAGATTGATGCCCGGTTGTATAAAATTTTATAAAAATGTTCTCTCTCAATTATTTATTTGAAAATATAATTTTTCAAATATTGAGGTTTTTGCTCGAGTTTTTGTTACTTCGTTCTGTTTTTTCTCCATCCACAAAGAGTCAGCGACTGGATTTATATCATAAGCCGGCTCAATATCGTTACAGCTCGACATCGGAAAAAAAGTGTTTTGTAGCAGCTTCTACAGAAATATAAATTTTTTTTATGAGCAGGTATAATAACTAGAAATATAATACCCTTTAGTTTGAGAAGTCCTTTTGTCCTCTTGTTTCTCAGTGCTTTTTCCAATTCTTAATATTATTTATAAGATAATACAGAGACCTAGTAGAACTTAACGCCTTTTATATCCCTTTGCTCCCTCCCGATGAAGTATTGCTTAAGAGTATTCCTTGACGCATTTTTTGCTTGTGAGATGATTGCAATTTCGAAATATTCGAAAATATTTTTTATATTCATCAGAGATACACGAAATTACTAGCACTATTAGGTATAGCTTTTCCTCTAATTAGCGTTCAAATTCCGGGTTCTCTAATTCTTCGCTCCAAAGCTTCTTACACCTTCATATTACAATCTCATTTAGGAAATTCTATAATTAGGTTTGTTTATTATGGAGGAAAATCATCAATACTGATAAACCGATTTCTATCAGACTTAAAAGGCCTGCAAAAAATAGTCTTCTCGCTTACTTTGAAGATAATTAGAAACTTATTAAGGTAGCAAATTTATTTATAATTTATATTCAATTTTTTACAGGAAAAATAACTGAATAGAGATTAGAGCGTGTAAAAGCAAAAGGCAGCCGACGGAAGTAAGAATAAAAACAAGCTACCTAACTCTCGAAATAACAAGAATTTCTCATAAATTTAGATGAACAGGGCAGATAATCTGCAAGACGAATTTAAATGGAATATTTAAATAGATTTCCTTTTATATATTATTAAGTAGGTACACTCACTCAAACTATTCAAGACTTGAAATAGCTTCTCAAAAAAATTGAATTGTAGCTGAAGCTATAACTCCTCAAGAAAATTATTTATCTGGTAAACATTAGGTATAATAAGTGCCTGTATAAATTTATGGTCTAAATATTAATAAATTTAGATTTTTGAGTTTTTCAGGTTTTTTCAGCAAATGACTGAAATTATCCTAAATTTTGTTTCAGATTTATTTAAGATTTGTATGAGATAAGTCAACTATTCTCTAATTTAACCCACCTTATTGTATAACTCGAGTCATTTCAGACTTATCAATATTATTCAGACTAATAATAAGTCTTTATTGACATATAACTACAATTTTTGTACGAGTAAGACTTAACTAATATTGTTTTACAATGTCAAAAGGCGAGGTTCAGCTACAGAAGAGGTGTACCCCTTCCTTCGCTGCTCTTCCACCTAACCTCGCTCACCATAACAGATACTCATCATCACCAGGCGAATCCAGAAAGGGGAAAAAGAACAATCATCTACCACCAATAATTATAATAGGTCTCCGAATCACGTCCAGCATAGGCCAATAAAATGCAACCAGCAGCAACACAACGATAAACCTTTTTAATGTATAGATAGACAATAACAAACCTATTGTGCACTAAGAAGTCTCTGAATCATCTGCAATTTAAAAGTCCGTTTACTCTTATTTCTCATGCAGTTCGACGGGAAATGGGTTGTAATGCTTCACAGCAATTTAGGAAACACACCGTTTATATAACTCAGTTAAGTGAGCCAGGGGCGTAAGTAAACCTGAAACATCAAGTTCAAGTTGTGCACATCTGTCCTAAAAGTTAATCTATAGTAAATAATAAGTGGGTGTCTTTGATTTCAAAACATTCATGAACAGGGAAGCTGAATGAAAGTACCTGCGATTCCTTATGTTTAACCAACTGTTTTCTTTGAGTTGAACACTTATATGCTGATGTCTCCGAACTCCAATATATATCTTAAGCAATAATTCTGAACTTTCTGTATCCTGTGCACATCTTCACTTCTGAGATATGGCCCATATATAGGGTCGCAATAATTGAATCTCGAAAGCACAAACAAGTCATAAAGACTTCATGTTCATAACTTACACGTTTTTGAGTATAAAGGGTTTTCCAACAAGAGGTGTGATTTTGAATCACCCGGTATTTCGGTAGCTGTCACTTTTGAAGCTTTTATTCTTTGACATTTGACAAGTAGAAACTACGCCATTACTAAAAATGTGTGATAAACTCGCAATCTCGGCATGCGATAGATTGGGTTTATTGGTCCATTAAGGTCAGGATCACCAATCGGTAGAAGGTGGTGGAGAGGTTGGAGACACTTACTTGGTTTTAATGAGTTTTATTAACAATTAACAAGTACATGGTTAAACTTAACTAATAAGATTAATTGACTACTGATTAATCGAACTAATCAGCATCATGATAATAATAATACTCCTCGTTACATTACATATCTAGCTCTATTTATATTCTATGTGGTTCGAGGTCGCTGGAGGTGCTTACATGTCTAGAAACTCAAAGACGCTTAACTCGGCAGGGCCGCGTGATTGTTTATAAACAAGTTTGTTTTATTAGTTCAATGCCAGACTACGCAAGACATCTGTTTGTATACTTTAATTGTCTTATTGATAATATTTAGTTGTTACCAATTCAAGTAATAATCTTTGGTTTCCCTTACAAATGGAACGATACACGCTTCAACAACGCATTGAAATTATTAAAATTTACTACAAAAATGGTGAAAATCTTGCAGTCACAGTTCGCAAAACTAAAGCATTTTTGGGTCGTCGTGAAGCACCTTGTCGGACCGCAATACAGAAATTGGTGGAAAAATTCGAGCTGTTGGGACAAGTTACTGATGTGAAGAATAAAACCCGTGCACGTCGCTCAAGAACAACTGAGAATATTGCTGCTGTAGCCCAAAGTGTAGAAGAAAACCCAGATTTGTCGATTCCTCATCGTTCTTTGGAATTTGGCATTCCACAAACGTCATTACACCGTATTTTGCATAAAGACTTGGGTCTTAAGGCTTATAAAGTTCAGTTAACACAAGAACTCAAGCCGCCCGATCATCAACAACGTCGTGTCTTTGCTGATTGGGTCCTTGAAATGCATGAAAATGATCCGGAATTCCACCGAAAAATCATTTTGACTGATGAGGCCCATTTCCACCTCGGTGGCTACGTCAACAAACAAAATTGCCGTATCTGGGGCTCAGAAAACCCAAGAGTTATTGTTGAGAAGCCTCTCCATCCTCAACGTGTGACTGTTTGGTGCGGTTTATGGTCCGGCGGGGTCATTGAACCTACTTTTTCGAAAATGAGGTTGGGTCAACAGTTACGGTGAATGGATTGCGCTATCCAGAGATGATTAATGATTTTTTATGGTCGGAGTTGGATGGTATTGATCTGGACAACGTTTACTTCCAACAAGACGGCGCTACGTGCCACACGAGCAACGAAACCATTGCTCTTTTACGGGAAAAGTTTCCGGACCGTGTTATCTCTGGAAGAGGTGATCACAATTGGCCTCCGAGATCTTGTGATTTAACACCTTGCGACTTGACACCTCTTGTAAAATAACACCTCTTGTTGGAAAACCCTTTATGTGAAGGACAAAAATTATCGCTTGATCTTACCACGCAGGTATATGGTAAGATGCCAATTTTCGTTAGTTCAACTTCCTTACTACTATCGACGATCTCAACAAAGTTCGAGATCGTGTATCGTGTCGACACTCTCGTCCGTGAGTTCGGTCTGTCTCTTCTCTAATAATGGCTCAAGAAATTTATAGCAATAAAGGATAAATGTGTGTTGTAGTTGCTGATTTACGCTCTAGTTATTATAAATTTTAATTCGTAATCTAAGTTTTAGGCGTACCTACGTTTTTCCGCTATTGGTTTGTTGTTTGTTTTGTGTATGTTGATGAACTTCTTCGCATGCCTCTGCCCCATCGATCTGTTCCATTTGGATAAAGTTTCTGAGAGCATCACCTCTTTTATGGCGCTTCTCTTGTCTTGAGGATTTTTTTCACCCCGCAGTCGGGTCCAGATTCGTATCCGCCTTTTCGTTACCCTCTAGCCCTGAGTGCCCTGGTATCCATACCAGAGTGAAGTTGTTGATGTCAGATATGTCCTCCAGGGCATTCCTGCAGTCCATAACGTTCCGTGATGTGATTACTGACGAGGCCAGTGCCTCTAAGGCAGCTGGGCTGTCAGTACAGATCGCTATTCTTGTGTGAGCCAAGTTAGGCCCTCTGATTTCTTTAGCACAAATGCTCGAAAGCAACCGTTTGGGCCTGAAACACAGTGGCGTGTCAGCCAAAACTGAGATCATACCACTTTAACTTGTTTTGATTTTTCGTATACGCTGGTTCCAGTGCCTTGGGGAGTTCTGGAACCGTCCGTGTACCAGATCGAGTGAGCGAACACTGGGATCCCGTTTTTCCATTCCTTCCTGTCAGGGAGGAGGATGTGGAATTTTTTGTTAAAGCAGAACTGAGGTAATATCTCGTCACTAGGCATACCCAGGATGGGATCTGCCTGGATGGACTCTCTCCGTTCTTGTTGGATCCATGTCTCGGTATAGCCGGTGGTTGTCCTATCATGAGTCTGCAGATTGTTTACTCATTTAACCCTACTGTAACTGGCTACACTGTAGTAGGTTTTGACCATAAAGACTCTTTCTTGGTTTGTATAACCCATTTTTAAATAGAACCAGACTTTATTATTACCTACTGACTTATAAAGTTTTATTATTGGATTGTCAAAACGTAGAAACGTCATTATTGTTTAGGCAAGGCATGCTATTTTGTGATTAAACATTATCAATTTCTGATGTCAAGCGTTATGCGCAATAATTTTAGCTTCATTTTGATACCAAAATCATTTCTGTCAGTTTAAACGGCGAGCAGGAATCCTCAAAAACCACTTTCACAATGCTAATCCCCTATGGCCCGCTTTGAAAATCAACACAGTGTATATATTTATATATTTATTATAATAGAAGTAATTGCAAAATAAATATATTAAAAGAAAATTGTTAAGGGCTATAGGCAAAAAGTCTTTTCTTAAAAATATTTTTGCCTATAGCCCTTAACAATTTTCTATTAATTTATATATTTATAATATATCTCTCCAAAAACGCGAAATTTCGATTCTAAAAACGCTTCTGTAGCTTTATCTTTCAAGATTAGTGGACGAAATTTTGGATTCTTGTAAAACTTTGGAATGATATTAGATTTTCGTTGAAAAAATTTCCAAAAGTCGCGTCACTTCTACAGGGTGCCCCTTCAAAGTTCCAGAAATCCGGTTCTTGTGGTATCATTTCAGGTCGCAGTTTTCAATCTAGGAGGCTGAAATTTTTGTGGGAGTAAGATATCCACAAGGAGTGGTCTGGTATTGTACTTGAGCAAAATCGGCCGAGCCGTTTCAAAATGGCGGCCATTTGAATTTTCTGAAAATTTGCTATTTTTTGAACCCCTATATGAGCCAGATGGCAAAAAAACTTTGAAATCAAATTAACAGGATTTGAAGAAAATTATTGGAAATTTGAGTTAATGCAATAAAATTAGCATATTTTCCATTAATAAGCCAGTGTCGTGGGTAGGAAAAGGGTAAAAATGTGTAAATTTCTATAACCGTTTATTTTTTGTCCATTTGAGTCCATTTTTGAAGAAGTTGAACCGAAATTTTCAATTTTTTTTTCTGTAACACATAATTTGATGTCTTAGCTTCAATTCGTCTCGATTAATGTAGCACTTTAAACGAAAAATAAAAAAGTTTTTCGCTTGTGCAAAATTAGCTTACACTTATATAAAATTATTAAATCGATGAAATGGTTCGCAATTTCTTTTTTGTTTTTTTTTTTCACATTCAATTATGAATGGTTCTGAAAATTAGAAGAGCAATCGCAACGACAATTAAATCACCTACATGCAGGTGAAAAAAGTATTCAAATTGGTCTTTTAATAACTAAGATATGACTAGTTTAAAAAATAAAATATGTAGGTGTAGGTACCTGACGTACTACATATACCTACCCGATCAGCACTACAAATTTGAAACGCACCGTGGCTCAGTTCATTACACCCTTGCCTAGCAAACTGTTGGTGCGGGTTCGAAACCACGAGAGGATCATTCTTTTTTTTTGGTAGGTGGGTGGAGTTTTTGCAAAAAAAAATCGGATTATTTTTTCATTATATTCATTATAAAAAAAAAAAATAGGAAGAAAATATTTATTATTGAATCGCATAAAAATACACTATTTCTGCGATTGATGCGCAAGAAGGTTTTTTACAATACCAACTTCACTTTGTGGTAGCAAGAATATTCTCCTGAACTTAAGCAAAGAACAATCAAGAAACTAGCCTCAATCTGCATAATCAGTATATTCAATTTTTTCCATCGTTATTGAATCAATCAAATCATCGTATCATTGCTACCTGTCGTACCTACTTTTTCAGTTATCGCATTCCATTGGACTTTTCATATTTTATAACGATTTTTGAATTTTCACTCAATCAATAAAAAAAACAACCGTTCTCTATCGCATTATTCGATCCCCGATGAACAACAACTAACTATACAACCGGCACGATACAACTGCAAAAATTTAAATTGAAAACAAAAAAATACCAGTGATAGTTCATTTCATCCCCGACCACGCAGTATCTAAAATTAAATCGACCTATATTCTGACTTGCATATTGACGTGCACTTAGTCGTAATGATATCATTCCGTGACAATAATAAAAATTAGAATGCACTTGATTAATGCACTTGTACTAAAAATTAGGACTATAAAATTGAAACATAGTTACTGTTTTCCCATGTAGGTAGGTACGTGCCTGATACAATAAACCCTGGCGAGCAACAAATGTTTAATATCTGTCCTTTTTTTATGGCTTAGAAAAGCAGCACGTAGGGTGTACTGAAACGCCAACTACGATGAACTAAATGATGATTTGAATGATCCCTTTGCCAAAAGTAATAACATAAATATTCATATTCGCGGGGTGGGTCCGTTTGAAATTTAGAATGTACTTAACATAATACTTGCTATCAAAATATTATTTGGTGGGCAAAGTTTATATTGGACAAAGCTTTAATAGGGCAACGGAATATTTTAACAAAATGAGTAGGGGTATGAGAGGCCAACCCTCACATTACTTCTGTTATTCCCGTTACGATGTTATCAACTATTATACACACGACGTAGGATTAATATTATATTTTCCTACAACAAAACACTACTTTGCGCATCGTTTTTTGTGCGCAAACTAACAGATTTCTCACGTATCCAAAACTGTGCGACAAAGTGACATAACGCATAGCCAAAAATCGTTTCCGTACAGTTTTAATGTAAACAATAGTGATGGGCGGTAACTGAGAACTCAACTGTTACTTATTGTTAATGGAATAACTATTCATTTAAAGCTTCAAGGTAATAAAATAAACACAAATGGGATAACATAGAACCCGACAAGACTATAAAATATACTCATTATTCTCTTGTGGCAGTAATTATTAAAATTTACGAGTTGATCGCTAATAACAACATTGGTAGCGTTCAAATCAAATTCACGAACGTGATCGTGAAAATAACTCGCACACCTCTACTAACTTCCATCGACGACGCACAGCGCCTGCGTTGTGTAGAAGTTGCATATCAATGATATACTAACCTCTCTTAAATCATTGTTATTATCTACCACGTCTCCACGCTCACGTCACTTATTTTTAGTTTATACGGAGTCTAATAATAAATAATAATAATATTGTCGGTAGAATTCAATGATTTTACAGTATATAATAGTAATATTAAAAAGTCATTGGTAGAATTGAAAATAATACCTACCTAGGTAGGTAGTCTGAAAAAATAAACTTTAGTTAGGTACCTATCATTATAGGATTTTGATTCCTCTGAAACTGAAGCAGAAAATACACCACCTGAAGTCAGAAAACAAGCAGGTTTGTGTTCTTTGAATTTGCTACATGTAGTTTCGAGAGAAAAATTCGAATCTACTTATAAACATTTCATAAATTGGAGAAAAGGTCATAAAAGCAGAGCATTGTCAGAAAAAATAATTTATGTGTTAAATTTGTTAATTAATTAATCTGTTAAATTGTGGTCGTAGGAAAAGTACTGTGTGTATCACGTGCAGAAAAGAAATTTCACACTTGTGTGAATTGTCGTGTCACAATTGTTTCACACTCGTGAGAAATTTTCTCTTTTCCGCACTTGTTTCACAATATACTATTTAAACATTGATTGAAGTTTTCTAGTAAATAGGATAGTTTTGAGTATCTGATACTTGTTCAAAATGAATGCAAATTAATTATTTGGGTAACAAATTATTAAAAGAGAGTAAGTCACGCTGTTTTAACTGAAATTTGAAATTTGCCACAAGTCCCCTAACATTTAAATAAAGGTTGAACATAGCCTCAGGTTATGTTGATGCGGATGTGAAATTATATCCAGAAATTTAATTAGAAATTTATCTCCATTTCCCTTGAAACTAAGCCTTAATCAATTACCAATTATATTGGGCAAATAAGCGTCAATATTACATGTTAAATTTTGCTTTAATATCGTTTACTCATTATATTAGTAGATATAATATTTACATTACAGTTATTATAGGCAGAAATATATATAACTCAGTTAGTTTTGTATAACATGAATTAGAATAGGTCCGTATAACTGATATAGGAATAGGTATCATTTTTAAGTGCGTATGTGTATATTAATTCCTAATATCATTTAAAAAAAAAGCTCGATTTTTTTGCCCGAAGAAAAGATTTTTCGCTCAATAACGATAGGCATGAAGAATCGATAAGCCGCAGTTATTGTGAGTGACATTCATGCAAAATGTGACAAATTTCTGGCAAGTCATATCCTATATAGGTACATACCTGTATTTCTTTCATCCTTATACAATAGATTAGAGGATTTATCAGCATTTTGAGGATGACAAGTTCGTTTTCAACGAGTCTCATGGTAATTCCGGATAGTTGATATTCCGTTCGGAATATATCCAAGTCTTCACCACTGATGAAGCAATTTTTCTTGCACATGAAGATAAATATTAATATCGCAGGCATCCAGCCAAGAAAACAAGATCCGATAATCAGCAGAGTTGTGTTGATGGCTTTTATGTTACCTCTTGTATTGTTCGAGACCCATTCACTTGTGTGGTGTTGGATTATGATCAAAATGTGAGTGAAGCAAATTACCTGCAAAAACAGAACAGAAAATCTAAGTCTAACTACGATTTACTCAATAAACTCTACTTACCATTAAAATAATCGGTATCAGTAAACTGCTTGCATACAACATTCTGAATCGGAAGGTGCCCATAAATTCTAAAGTGTCACTGTAACTATCAGTGAGGTTATCTGTCGTACGGATCAATTCGTGTGTCCAGAAATCACCTCCTGCTTCTATGGTGAAAATCCCAGCGACCCAGAAATGGGGAAATATCCATAAGGCAACTATCATCGTATGCAGTCGTCTCTTCGTCACGTATATGTTGTAATGAAGCGGTTTCAAGATGCCTAAATGGTAGTTCAGACTGATAGCGAATAGGTGCATTACTGTTATTAATACTCCGCTCAGACGAAATATCTGAAAATTAAATTAGTTGGTATAAAGATTAAAGATTCATACAGAATTTTGTCAAAAACAGTACATTGTTATTTGTTGGTATCATGCAGGGGGAGGGGATCACCATTAATCTCAGGTTAGATAGGACTTGAAAAAATAGACTTACGTACTCGGGTAGTAAGGACGCAGGATAATATTTGTCTTTTATAATTGAATATAGTTTGAGTTTGTTTGTTTGTTAAGATTGTAAAGTCTAAGTTGTTGATGGATGAGCTTCATCATCTTTTTCTTTATGTTTACAATAATTGTGGTAGTTTTCATACGGAGAATCTACCATACGATGTCTACCATCAGCAGATCATGTACCAGTTTGTAATAATACAGCCTCTATCCCTTCGTAATACTAACATCAAGAAAAGGGACTCATTTTAAGTTAATTTTTGGGTATTGACTGTTAAAGATATATGTATATCGTGTATGAGATTAGATATTCTGAAATTGCACAAATTACTTCATACGTACATATTTTTCATGAAAGTAATTTTGTAAACAGGCTGTGGTAGAGGTAGAGGTACAGATGTCAAAAATACCATCCGTGACATACTGAGAAACAATTAGAGGTATCTTAGAGCCATTTTTGCTCATAGAAATTATCATTAAAAAATGGTAAGTGGATCAAAAAATTAACAATTACATTGTAACGAAATCCAAGGCTTTCGTTGGTAATTATTATTTATTTTCATTATTAGAGGGGTTTATCAGGAGTGATACAGTTTTTACGACAGCGATTAGCAGGTTATCTCCACCAGCACCGGCTATATAAAGAGAGCCAACTGAAGAACTGACCAGAGGATCGTGAGGAACTGACTTACGAACAAATCTCTCTCCTGGGTGAATTGAGCTCGGAGATCGGCTGGGGCATGTAGTGAGTGCTCCATTCAGTATACGTATCCGGACATGGTGGGTCGATGAACTGAGTTGACCAAACCGTAGCCCGGACCGCCGGCCAGAGTGAAGTGAACTCTGGCCGGCGACCGATCAGAATAGGGAATCAACCGGCGCTGTATTGAGGTACCGGATCCAGTAACAGCCGTCCCGAGGTCATATTGAGGCATCGGGAGCGGCCTTTATTTCAGATAGTCCCGCTGTCGAAGAATATTTTCCCAGATATCTCCCCGGCGCGTGTTCAGAGAGACTACAGCGATCGACACGCACGGTGCGACTGCGAGCGGACTACTGGCGCTGAAGGTTCGGCCGTGAACTGATCGGCGGTGGCAGCACAGAACAACCAATAAGCTTAGCATACACCTCGACGCGACTATCTGTGCCCAATTAGACCAACCGTGGAGGACGAGAGCCGGCCCACTCAATAATACAGGACACATTAGTTATCAATATTAGCGTTGCCAAAAATATACATGTGTAAATAGATATAACTGTAAATAAAGATTTTAAATTTTAATTGACTTGTCGCGGGTACAAAGGGGCAGATATCCATTCCTGGGAGCTCACCTCTACCTTCAGAAAATCCCGTTACAGCATCAATTAGAAATAGTTGGCCATTTCGATTGAAAAAATCGAAGCCTACTAATAATCTTCTGAACGATGAAACCATTAATGAATTCTACAAATTGGAAAAAATCATCTATACAATGAGCATCATCTTTGTCAGAAGATGGTTAGTGTATAGACCCAACAGTAATTTTCACGATATGGTAGTAAATACTTCACGATGTCACCAAACAAGGGAGCAAAGAAGAAAAGCAAAGGGATCAGAAAAAGAAGGAAGAAAATCAAAAGAAGAAGAATTCCGACGAGCCAATAAGCTGTTAAAAACAATTTTACAAAAGGAGCGGACGCTAGCAAGTCTTATTTCCCGAAGAGTTTTGCCACAATTCCGATAAATGTCATATGTGAAGGATCTTTCAAAAAATGCCAGCCTGTACGCAGGTGGAGCAATATAATCTTTTCTACGAATGTTTATATTGTGAACGTTCGTTCTAAAGGTAATTTTATTGTAAAGGTAAGAAGGCACACAAGACTTTATGAGTGACCAATATAGACTAACAGCTTGTAATGTAAATCTTTTCTTCATATTTAACCATCTAACCTCGATAAATCGGTGAGATATATAGTCATACTTTCTGTCCCCGAATATAAATCTCAAGCAAGCGATCTGAAGCTTCTGGATGCGATAATCCGTCTCGCAGTCCAAGCAAGGAGAGAAAACCTGTTACAATTATTCAATTTAGAGAGAGCAACGCATTGCACAGACTCTTCCTCAAGGAACTGTTCAGGTAATCTCTATGTCTATACAACACACTCAACGATCTATACCCTGCCCTCAGACAACCAGCGACGTGATCACGATACCGAAATGTGTTGTCCATTCGAGCCCCCAGTACACTCGCTCCCTGGAGGATCGGGATGCCAACTCCATCAACAGAAGATTTACCGCGGCCCCCAACTGCTCACATGCCAGTTTACCACCGAATAGTATGTAGTATGCAGGACGACTTCGAGGGGTTCAGACAGAGAGAATATCTCCTGGAAGAAGCAGATATGTTGGCCAAGTTACTGTTAATCCTCTTCAATGCTTCGTTTAATTCAGATGCCTCAAACGAATAATAAACCTGGGTATCATCTGCGTACATCATCATTTTACAGAACTCTACACAGGTTGGCAAAAAACGAATATATATAACAAACAAAAGAGGACCAAGCAAAGACAGATATAGTCTTAGATACAGATACAGATATAGTGTTCGATTTGTTCAGGCCCAACTGCACATACTGTTCCCGAGCCGACAAGTAGCTCCTCAGTATCGCCATCGCATCAGCTCCAAGACCTATTTTTCCCAGCACCGTGAGCAATACCTCGAGAAGTCAAGCAAAATCAAAATGGTCAGCATTCCTGCGTCAGTGGCCCTCAAAATAGCATCAGACATCGATAGCCATGATGTACAACAGCTATGATTAGGTCTGAAACCATTCAGAATATCTGGTAAGATTTTATCACTCCTTCGACAGCGTTGGCAGTATATAAATCGAACTAAAATGCTGTCTTCCATCGAGATGGTAAATAATTTTCAGTCAAACAGCAATTTATAATATGAGTTAAATATGATATAATGTGAGGACAGCACATGGCAATCATACCCATCCCAAGACCATCACATCCCGACGACCTAATCCCAATACCTGAGATGATCTCAAGTACAACATCATTATCTACTAATTTGAATGCAAACTTCTCACAAAGTTCACTGGGGCCACTCTCGGCATCTGGATCATCAACCACAACATCCGGCAGGGGACCATCACTAACCACAACATCCGGCAGACTTTCCAAAAAATACTGATTAAAAAAAATTATGGGCCTGAGAGAAAGATGCGGTTTGTGGACTTATGATGGTAATCCATGAAATCTCAATGGTGTTGAGTTCCAGATATAGTAAGTTTCTTGGTTTGCTCAATGAAAACCATCTTTAAAAAGTATGTGAATTCAAAAATGAACAATTACAATCAGGAATAGTTGGCCATTTATCTGTTATAAAATTGATTATAAAAATGATTGAACAGAGACACCAGAAAAAAGATCGAAACTTGATAATACGAAATCTTGTGAAAGTTAAAATCAATAATGAATTTAAAAAAATTGAAAAAAAATCATCTACAAAATGAGAAATATCTTTGTGAAAAAATCTTGTATCATTAACCAAATGAGTCATTTTTAAAGTTACGACATGAAATTAAAGAAATGATAGGCCTGGAATAAATCTGCGGTTTGTGGTACTTTGATAATCCATAGAATCTTAATGGTCTTAATAAGTTACACATAGTAAGTTGTTTTCCTACGACCACTATACAAAACACTACTTTGCGCATCGTTTTTTGTGCGCAAACTAGCAGATTTCTCACGTATCCAAAACTGTGCGACAAAGTGACATAACGCATAGCCAAAAATCGTTTCCGTACAGTTTTAATGTAAACAATAGTGATGGGCGGTAACTGAGAACTCAACTGTTACTTATTGTTAATGGAATAACTATTCATTTAAAGCTGCAAGGTAATAAAATAAACACAAATGGGATAACATAGAACACGACAAGACTATAAAATATACTCATTATTCTCTTGTGGCAGTAATTATTAAAATTTACGAGTTGATCGCTAATAACAGCATTGGTAGCGTTCAAATCAAATTCACGAACGTGAAAATAACTCGCACACCTCTACTAACTTCAATCGACGACGCACAGCGCCTGCGTTGTGTGGAAGTTGCATATCTACCATGTCTCCACGGAGACTTATTTTTAGTTTATACGGAGTCTAATAATAAATAATGATAATATTATTGTCGGTAGAATTCAATGATTTAACAGTATATAATAGTAATATTAAAATGTCTTTGGTAGAATTGAAAATAATACCTACCTAGTTAGGTAGTCTGAAAAAATAAACTTTAGTTAGGTAGGTACCTATCATTATAATGGATTGTAATTCCTCTGAATCTGAAGCAGAAAATACATCACCTGAAGTCAGAAAACAAGCAGGTTTGTGTTCTTTGAATTTGCTACCTGTAGTTTCGAGAGAAAAATACGAATCTGCTTATAAACATTTCATAAATTGGAGAAAAGGTCATAAAAGCAGAGCATTGTCAGAAAAAATAATTTATGTGTTAAATTTGTTAAATAATTAATCTGTTAAATTGTGGTCATAGGAAAAGTACTGTGTGTATCACGTGCGGAAAAGAAATTTCACACTCGTGTGAATTGTGACACGAGACGAAGTCGAGTCACACTCGTGAGAAATTTTCTCTTTTCCGCACTTGTTTCACAATATACTATATCCTACTATTGCGGAGTTTGGAAATAATTTCATTAGCTTTTTGTAGCAAAGTACCTACTAGTGGATAATCTTATAGGAACTTGTAACGATGATTGTCTCGATTTTGTTTGAGCAACGACGTTCCGGTGCGTTGGAATATTACGGAAAACTCAATTTCATGTGTATCTTTCTCCTCAATAAAGTTCGTTAATATGTTGGTGATTTTGTTAGCAAAGATAATCTTGGGAACTGTACAATCACGATAATCAATACACTCAATAATATCAGCGAGAATTTTCAAGGGAGAAATGTCACACTCGTGTGAGATAATATCTGAGGGAATTTCAGTTTGTGTGAGATTCTTGATCCAATTGAGTTTACTTTTGAAATGAAAATATTCTACGTTTTGTAGTCGTTCAAATGTTACATTGGGTGGATAAAATTCAGTTATTTTCACTGCGTATAGGTACCCAAGATAACAGTTGCTTTCATATGATATACTCGTAGCCAATCGCGATGAGCCATTCTTATTTTATCCATGTTTTAGTGTATTTTTTAACAAAAAATACACTATTGAGGACGACATCACTTTTCGAAAATCACCCAAACTCATCAAATGTCCACCGATCCTGACCCCCAGATCACGAAAAAGTAGTTTTCCAAAATTCACCTGCCCACGATATATATATATATATATATATATATATTTATATATATATTTATTTCTCCAAAATCACGATTTTTCGATTTTCAAAACGCTCCTGTAGCTTTATCTTTCAAGATTAGTGAATGAAATTTTGGATTCTTGTATAGCTCTGGAATGACTTTAGATTTTCGTTGAAAAAATTTCCAAAAGTCACGTTACTTCTACAGGGTGTCCTTTCAAAGTTCCAAACATACGGTCCTTGAGGCACGGTTTCTGGCCGCAGTTTTCAATCTAGGGGGCTGAAATTTTTGTGGGAGTAAGATATCCACAAGGAGTGGTCTGGTATTGCACTTGAGCAAAATCGGCCGAGCCGTTTCAAAATGGCAGCCATTTGAATTTTCGGAAAAGGTCCAATTTTTTGAGCCCCCGTATGAGCAAGATGTCAAAAAAACTTTGAAATCAAATTAACAGGATTTGAAGAAAATTATTGGAACTTTGAGTTAATGCAATAAAATTAGCATATTTTCCATTAATAAGCCAGTGTCGTGGGTAGGAAAAAGGGCGAAAATGTGTCAATTCTATAACCGTTTATGAGTCCATTTTTGAAGAAGTTGAACCGAAATTTTCCATTTTTTTTTTTGCTTTAACATATAATTTGATGTCTTAACTTCAATTCGCCTCGATTAATGTAGCACTTTAAACGAAAAATAAAAAAGTTTTTCGCTTGTGCAAAATTAGCTTACACTTATATAAAATTATTAAATTGATGAAATGGTTCGCAATTTCTTTTTTATTTTTTTTCACATTCAATTATGAATGGTTCTGAAAATTAGAAAAACAATCGCAACGACTATTAAATCACCTACATGCAGGTGAAAAAAGTATTCAAATTGGTCTTTTAATAACAAAGATACGACCAGTTTAAAAAATAAAATGAGTAGGTATAGGTACCTGACTTACTACATAATATATCTACCCCATCATCACTAGAAATATGAAACGCATCGTGGATCAGTTCATTACATCCTTTCTTAGTAAACTGTTGGTGCGGGTTCGAAACCACGAGAGTGTATCATTCTTTTTTTGTTGATAGGTAGAAAAATCGGATTATTTTTTCATTATATTCATTATAAAAAAAATAGGAAGAAAATATTTATTATTGAATCGCATAAAAATACACTATTTAATAATAAGCTAGTGGCGTGGGTAAGAAAATGGTAAAAATGGCTAAATTTATTTAACTGATTATGAGCACATTTTTGAGAGAATTTACCTGAAATTTTCAGAGTAGACAACTACACTAATAAACTTTAACTCTCAAAAATTTCAAGAAGCAAATAAGAGAAATGGCGGAGTTATTCGATTATTCGATTATTATTTTTTTACATGATGTTTATTTCTCTAAAATTTCAAATGTTCGATTTTCAGAACTCGCCTGTAACTTTTTATCGTTAGTCAGTAGCGGGTATAGGAAAAGGGACGAAATTGTTGAATTTTGTCAATTTTTTTTTGGCTTATTATGTGTAAAAATCTATTTTATTGCACGCTTTCAAACGAAATGAAATGAATTTTCACAGTAAACCACTACGCAAATTCGACCTGACTATGGAAAAATTCAGAAAGCCAATTTAAAAGGCGGCAAAAATTTTCATAATTGAATCGCATAAAAATACACTATTTCTGCGTTTGATGCGCAAGAAGGTTTTTTTATTTTATTATTGAAAAACATGTTTTTTTTGTATGTTTTACGTATAAGTAAGTCTAATAAACTTCACAATTCCTAAAGAGAAGATTAGGAAAGAAAAGAATTTAGAGGTGTATTTGGAATGATCTACTCAAAAACGACGAAAGTTAACAAAAAGGTAATCCCAAGTTAACACTTACTTACAGCTGTTTGAAAATCTACAACGGATGCACTTATCTAAGTTTCGTAAGTTTCGAAGAAAAGAAAAATCAAAGTTTGTAGTAGAGAAAAAGAGACTTTCAAAGTAAATCTCTCATACAGCGTTAATGAAAATCTAAAGTTTAATCCTCATTTCTTAGTGCAGATGAAAAAGGACAAACCCTTTAGAGAGATTTTAGAAAAAAAAATTACATTTTCACAATAATAGTTATTATTGCCAATTTAATTAGATTTTAATAAGTAAAACAACTATGATGGGTCTTTTTGAGCTCTATGATTTACAAGCGTTCAAAAGAATTCAGTGCACGTCATAAGTATGGAATAAATTCGATAAAACGGATTAAACCGATTTTTTGGGAACATAAAAAACCGGTCAATCCTTTAATTTAATTCATATTCTATTGGCGTAACATTTTTTCATACAGGATGTTCCTTGGCTCAGTAATTACGACATTGTGTATTTTTTTTAATAGGACACTATTGTATAAATTATTGTATTTGCATTGTATTATCATATTTCTTGAGAAGATGGCAATAAAACTTTGAAATCAAATTAACAGAATTGGAAGGAAACTATTTGAAATTTGACTTAAATCAATAAAATTTGCATTATTTATATTATTAAGCCAGTGGCGTGGATAGGAAAAGAGTAAAAAAGTTCATTTTTCCTAATGGTATGGTGAAGACAGAGACAACGATGTTTCAATGGCCATTTCCATCTCATCAGTCTGTCACATCACCACCACCAGAGGACTGTGCCGATCAGAAATAAATCAAAGCTATAAGCAAATGATTTGATGCGACAGACTGATGAGATGGAAACGACCATTGAAACATCGATGTCTCTGTCTTCACCCTACCATTAGGGCAAATGTGTCGTTCAGAAAGCGTTATTTTTTTTCAAAAATCGGATTGCTGTAATTGATAAAATAATTCATTATTATATCAATTTGTTTCATAGAAACTACGTCCTTTCTAGGAACACAGCTTATAGGAACATGAAATCTCCTGGAGATTTCTGCATAATAATAAACCAGATGAAATTCTTTAGGATTCAGAGTCTTTAGGATGTTGAAAACCAAGGAAAAGAAAGTGCTTTTTTATTAATTCGCCTCCCTCAACCGATATAGGTATCTAGGTGTGATACACTGCGAATTTTCCACGACCCGAAAGCCAAAATAATTTCTTTTTCGATCTAAAATACATAATTTGAAATAAGTCGTAGGTAAGTGGAGAATAATCAAGCAAAGAATTGCGAACGGAAAACACTATAAGAGCCAATAAGTTACTTATTACTTATAACCTCTCCAAGTTCTGCAACTTGTTTTGTTTATTCTAATAAAAATCGAAATCGATCTTAAGAATAATACACAACTATAAGCAGACTCGTCAGTCGAGATATCATTTGAACCTTAATCATGTTAGACATAAGGGCCACTCTCTAACTGGACCGGAGATGCATCGAAGGCCACCACTTGATGAGTGATGAAAAATTATCGATCGGTTGTCGGCAAGAATTTGTTTTTTATCGTTTCAGTTTTCTTTATTGTTAGTTTTATTACTAGTAGTGTTAGTATAACAACGGGTATTATAAAGGCTCATTAAGAGTCTAAGTTGAAATTTTTTAAATGCATCTATTCTTGACATGAAAGTAATTACAAAAATGTTAATAAAAGTAATTTTAATAAATTTTGTATTATAATAGTTATAATAATTATAAATAAATTAATAATTAGCTTCAATAACGAGCACAGAAATCTGCCCATAAGCCTAATGAGCCTATATAATATTGGCTGTTACTGCTGTTAGTGTTATAGTGTTTACAAGGTACCAGCTTGCCGTGTTCGCGTTCGCGTAGCTTATCAAATTGACATAGCGAAATTTTGTGCTAATAATTATGCGGTAGTGAGTGAATTTAATGTGAACTTTACTAAACAATAATTCAACGGCGAGATTCTATCAGATCAGAAGGAGAGTTTGGAGGTTGGGTGTTGTTGAACTTTTGAACGGCCATCTGCAGTTGTTGAATGATATGATGACAGCGGGGTAGGTAAGTGTTTTTCCATTATGTTCCGTTTTGTTTTTTTTTTTATTTATTGCCGTCGATACTGTTCGATTTAAGTGTTTTTATTGATATGGAATTCGTTTATTTATTGATTATTTCTTCTTCTTCTTCTTGAAGTGCCTATCCTCTGTGGATGTTGGCTATCACATTGGTCCACATCACTCTGTTCACTGCCGCTCTGAATAAAGCCGTCGACGTCATCCCGGTCCATGTTCGCAAGTTTCGTAGCCAAGATATCCGTCTGCGTCCCGCTGATCTTCGGCCTTCTATCTTTCACTGCAGGAGGAGTTGGAGCAGATGGTATTTTTCGTTGCGCATTATAATGTCCGAAGTATTCCAATTTTCTGCGCTTGACACATGCCAGGTACTCCATTTCTCCATCTATTCGCTGCAAGACTGTCTCGTTTGACACGTGGTGCACCCATGAGATCCTGAGCATGCGGCGATAACACCACACCTCGAACGCATTTATGCGTTTGCATGAGGCTTCAGTAAGTGTCCAGGCCTCCGCCCCATACAGGAGGGTTGAAAGTACATAGCATCTCAGAACTCTGATTCTAGTACGGACGCTAAGAGACAGGTTGCATAGTATGTTTCTCATCCTGTTGAACGCAGCTCTTGCTTTTTCGATTCTGCATTTTATTTCCCGAGAGTGATCCCAATCCCTACTCAGAGTGCAGCCCAGGTAGGTAACCGTCTCGGCCATTGTAAGTGCCACGTTGTTGGCGGTAAACCGCAGATTGCCAGTGCCGCTTTTGCTGACAATCAACGTTTGTGTCTTCTTGCAGTTTACCTTCATACCATACTCGCCGCACGCAGCCACCACGCGGTCTATGAGTCTCTGAGGTCCCCCAGCAGCGTCAGCCACAAGAATGGTATCGTCTGCATACCGCAGGTTATTTATCACCTCCCCGTTTATCACAATTCCATCCTCTATGTCGTTCAGTGCCTCCCTGAATAGACGCTCCGAGTACACATTGAACAAGAGAGGCGACAGTATGCAGCCCTGACGTACTCCTCTCCTCACGCTAAACTCTTCCGACACCTCTCCTTCGATCCGGACCATGGCTCTTTGTTGTAGGTATAGCTTTGATATCACCTCTGTGTCTCTATCGTCGATTCCCGATTCACGCAGCATTGAGATAAGTTTGCCATGTTGGACTCTATCGAAGGCCTTCTCGAAGTCTATGAAGCATGCAAAAACATCCGTGCCGACATCACGTGCTCGTTGAATGAGAACTTGTATGGAGAACAGGGCTTCTCTGGTGCCAAGTCCTCTCCTGAAGCCGAACTGAGTGTCACTGATGTCCGCGTCGAGTCTTTTATATATGCGTGTTTGGATGATATTAAGAAAGGTTTTTAAAGCGTGACTCATTAGGCTGATTATTCTATGGTCAGAACATTTAGTTGCGTTTGCTTTTTTGGAAAGTGGGATGAATGTTGATAGCAGCCAATCTTTTGGCATTTCACCGCCTGTGTAAATCTTATTGAAGAGGGTGGTCAGTAGTTTTATCTGTTCTGAGTCCAGTAATTTGAGGGCTTCCCCATGTATCCGGTCCGGTCCGGGAGCTTTGTTGTCTTTCAATCGTTTGATAGCTGATTCCACCTCCTCCTGTGTGATGACAGGCCCTTTCTCGCCAACTACTGCAGTCGCAATGTCGTCGTCGTCGTCTCTGAAAAGTTCCTCCATGTACTGCTTCCATCTTGCAAGCCTCCCGCTAGTTTCGGTAATGATGTTGTTATCGGAATCCAAGATCACCCCCGCACCTCGTCTTCGGTAACCCCCCGTCGCCTCCCTTATCCTCTTGTGGAGGTTGAGGTTGTCATGTTTTGCTTGTAAGATCTCGATTTCATCGCATTTCTCTTGTAGCCACCGCTCCTTAGCTTCTTTTATTGCTCTCAAGACCTTTCCATGCAGTTCCTTGTATTTTTCTTCACTCTTGTTTCTATACCTTCTTCTCTCCTCCATGAGCTCCAAGACAGCATCCGTCATCCACTCTCGCTCTTTTACCACCCTATCTGGCCTCAGCTCATCTTCTGTAACGGAGGTTATGGATGCCTTAATTTTGTTCCAGAGATCTTCTGCTTCCGTTTCTAGGTTGCTGTCTTCCGCGATGGTTTTGAGTTCGTTGTTTATCCTATCTTTAGTTCGTTGGAATGCATTGGCTTGTTTGAGTTTTCGTATGTCGGTGCGCTTTGAGGGGCTCTTTCTGGTGACCTTTTTCAATCTAAGTTTAGTACGGGCAAGTAGTAGGTTGTGGTCCGATGGTATGTCGGCGCCTGGGTAGGTTTTACACGAGACAACTGCGTTGCGATATTTTCTGTTTATCATGACGAAATCAATTTGGTTCCTCACGATTCTGTGGTTGCTGTCAGCTGGAGACCTCCAAGTGTACAGTCTCCTGGGGGGAAGTTTAAAAAAGGTATTCATAATTGTGAAGTCTGTTTCTTGGCAGAACTCTATCAACCGCTCTCCTCTCTCATTTCTCACTCCCAGTCCAAAATCCCCCACTACGTCCTCAACCCTTCCCTGTCCAATTTTAGCGTTCATGTCCCCTAAAATTATGTTAACCTCTTCCCGTTTTGTGTATTTGAGGGCAGTTCTAAGCTGTTCGTAGAACCCCTCCATGTCTTGTTCACTGCTTTCGCATGTTGGTGCATACGCCTGCATGATATTTAGGCCGAATGGTTTTGCGTTGATTTTGATTAAGGCAACTCTGTCTGAGATGGGGATGAATGTTTTCACAGCCTGGTTGGCTTGCTTGCTAAGGATTATTGCTACCCCGTTTTTATTTCCGGTAGTATCGTCTCCGGAGAAATATATGTGGTGTTCACCTACAATGCAGTGGCCCGAGTTTGGCCATCTCGTCTCGCTGCATCCCAGTATGTCAATCTGGAGTCTTTCCGCTTCCCTCACTATATTCGCCGCCTTACCAGCCTGGTACATACTCCGCACATTCCACGTGCCAATTCTCCTCTCTTGCTTTATTCTAAAGACATCATTGGATGACCGGGGGATTCTTATTGTTTGGGCATATTTCCCACATTTCTCGTCTGCCATTACTACCTAGGTAGGTAACTATTTATTTCTGCTCTCTAATTATTACAGTCTGACGTATTGTTCTTTGTTTATCAATTTAATGGCACTCTTATGACACATTTTAATAGCAAAAATTACATTTTAATTATTAATAACCTTCAAACTGAAAGAAAAATCTCCTGGAGATAATAAATCAGATGAAAGTAGGAATCTTTAAGCTGTAGAAAACCAAGAAAAAAATGTACTTTTTCAAATCGCCTGCCACAACCCCCCACACAGTGCGAATCTTCCACGACCAGGCCTAAAATATTTCCTTTTCCGATCAAAAACAATTTAAAATTAGTCGTAGGCAGCATTTAGCAATAAATTGCGAACGGGATCACCTGATAGAGAGCAAAAAATCTGCGTTTTAGTCATTAGTTTGCCGATGGCGTAGTAGAAATTCGGTAAAAACTGCTAATTTCTTATATTATTTTTATTAGGGCGCGTATTAGAAAATCAAAAAATGTATTCATGAACAGCGTGTGTCTTGTTTAAAATCAGGAAGATGATGACGACTTCCGGTATAACCGGAAATTTAGTTAGGACGTTTACGAGTATAAAGTCTGTACACTGAGAGTTGTCTGTTGTGAGAACTAAGGATACATCATCTCGTTATGTTTCTTACTCCTTCTATTGCATTGCATAGTCAATCGAGTTAAAATGGGACGTATTGTCAGAAATACGTTTGAATCGTCTGCAATTCTAAAAAGATGAGCGAGAGTGAGACGGAAGTATCGACTCGCGTCTTGATACGCTTAGATTGATACGATATTACGATAAGATTGTCGTCGTTACTATCAGTAGTGTCAGTGTCAGCGGTAAATATACTAATAAGGTTTGTCTTGTGATTTTAAAGGTTTTTAATACGAAATTAGCAGAATTACCTGTGTCCTGTGATAAACTATGAGTAACTTATTATAATTGCTCGAATGCCTAAAAATCTACTTCCTTGCTTTGCCTGGGAAACGATTGAACTCTCTAGTACGTGGTCTTGTGGTAAAATTGCTGGAATATTTTACTTGCAAATAAGAAAACGGAGGTGTTATTCTTTTAAACGGCAACCAGCAGGTAGGTGACATGATATTTCTATCATGATGATAACAATAATTCGTCAATAACTTGTCGAAATAATATATTTATAGGATATTCATTATTCCTCAACACACGCCACTGACACGAACTGCGATACCACATCTGGTTCGACTTAGAAATAAGTGTACGATTCAAATCGAATTAAATGAAATTGTTTAGTCAGAATCAGTGTGGCATGACAACGGACAACTCTCAGTGTACAGAGAGTAGTTTATAGTAACGGCTATTTAATAGTAATGGTGTCATGTATCTTTGACCTACAAACTTTACTCCGTCACGAGTTCCTACACGAGATATTCACGCTTTTGCTTTAACATAATCTCAAATGAAATAGGTGAGAGGCTCAAAGCAAATACCTTAAACTATAATACAGGGAACTCTCATTGAAATACATTCATTTGGTAGACGACTAGGGTACCTATCTGTATTACCGTAAGTAATTCAAAACAAAGCTAGAGGTTGACCTTTGAAACAAGAATAATTTAATCGTGCAAGTCAAGCAAAAAACGTGGCTTTGAAGCCCTCCAGACTCCAGAATATGTTACTTGCAAATAATCCCGGTGGATAATTCCTGAAAAGAATCACGCTGTCATCATGTTTTCAGGCTTGACTAAAAAAAAATCGGTCTGACGTTTATCTAATTACGTCGATACTCCCCCGAGTGTCGCCTTGAAGCCCCTAGGGTCTCCCGGTAAAGTGTACTTGATTCCAGATTGGGGAGCTGGAACAACATTTCAGCACACGGCGTAGACGCATCGTTTGCGTGATTACGTGTTGCGGCGTGGATCGCAGATGATCGTAGCGTGATGGTCGAGAAGCTACTGGAGCATCTTTCCAAATAGGGTATTTTAGGCAATTTAATTTTGTGTTTGTTTATTGAGAACACAAAAACTCTTATATTATCTGGCATGGGATTTGAATATGTGATCATGGCGCAGTCGATGCAGACTCCGTGCCTTACTTATTCCTTTTTACGCAGTCGAGATACGGGAGAAAGTAATATTACACCTATCTAAAGTGGTGGAATCAAGACACACTACTGCTGGAACAAAGTCAATTCTCGCCAGAAGTGATTACCTTTTCGTGTCACTTGAATTATAAGTGAAAGGTTATCAACACTTTCCTTCATAGTTATAATAAATCTTTACAGAAAAACTCTTCCTGGCGAGGCAATTTATTATAATGTCATTCTCGAAATCTAGAATACTTCGACAAGTTATCTCTAAATTAATTTTTAATATTTAATTGAACAACAATAAAAGTTTACTTTTCTTAAGTTGTAAATACTGCAATGTTCTATTTTTAATGACATTCAGGTACCTACCTCAATCAGTAGCGGCGCTGTTGGAAAAATCAGATCCTTGGTATAAATCATGGAAGTATAAGCATCGCAAACAGCTAGGCTAAGACTAATCTTCAGTGCCGGTGGAAACGGTCTTCTGATCCAGAAAACGCTAGTCAACACCAGGGTGTTCGTCAATATCGCCAGGGCGGCAGAGAATTCTAGGATAATCATGTATAAATTGGACACCCGTATCACCTCTAAGTCATAAACATCTTCGGTGCAGTTGGGTTGTGCAGTTGAGATGTTATCGAAATCTGTTGAATTCATCTTGGCCGAGTTGTTGTTGGGGACTTCAGTAGCTTCCCTAGAAAAAATTAATGTTACAATTAGACAGCTTGCAATGAGATATACAGGGTGAGTCATTTTAATCTTCGCACCTAAATATATCTGTTGATAAGCCAGATACAAAAAAAAAATCAGACAAAAATTGTTCAGAACAATGGAGGTCATTTGACTGTACTAATGACTTTAACTTTGGGGACCAATTTAAGGCCATTTGAAAGTCAAGATAATTTTTTAATTAGGACACCCTGTATATTATTGTTTTTCATATTTCCTGAGAAAATCCAATAATATTGGTTTTTACAGTTCCAGTCCAAATTGAGTAGGCTAATGCCCGTATTCACAAACGATAATTTCCTAAATAGTTACCTACGTAATTAATTAAATGAGTGAGATGGAGATATGCAGTTTTTTGGCAATAGAATGAGATGGAGATAACTGATTACGTAATTATTTGGTAATTATCGTTTGTGATTATGGGCATAAGAGTTATAAACAACTGAAAACCGAAGTTTTTAATTTTGAAATCAGTGTACCTGCATCAAAAACGTCTCCAAATATCTGAAAACGGCTTAGGTCCTCCTATCTTAAAACTTTTCACATGGTATCCTACTACAAAATTTGGTATCCTACTTGAAATTTTAATACAGGGTACATTCGGCCTGTATGAAAAGTATTGGATTTAGGATGTACCTACCTAACCTATGGTATTTTATCTAGTTTATTCTGCCAGAGGCCAGAGTTAGTTTAAATGCCGGAGTGTGTTCAAAACATTTCAAAGCAAGTGATTAGGTTCGTAGTCTTCCACTTATAAAGTGTTTGGATTTACAGTAAAGAGGTGCCGGCAGATTAAATCTGGAACAATTACAAAGGACAGTCTCCACCTGATATTTATTACCGTATTATTTTATCCTGCCCTGACAAGGTAATTAAAGTACTTAATTTAATGCCTAAAGTGAGTATACTTCATAAAAGCAGTCTTGCTAACTGAGCACATGTGGGTACAATTTTATAAACACCCGAAAAAGCCTTCAAAAGCAGAATTCTCCCCTGCACAAGTCAATACAAATTCAAATTTCGCGCGCATATGTGTTCCAGTTTCGGCATTGCGTCGACGTGACGAAAATAAGACCGCCAAGTGATCATATTATCTCTTTATGTTACTTTATGTTACTGTATCATAGGTATAAGTAATATGGATGAGTGTCCGGTTTGACAACGGTGCAGAAGGGGTCGTAAAAAGCCTTTTTGGCTCAAGGGTTGTAAACAACTTCCAGCAGAGCTGGTCTGGGTTTTAAAAATTGTATACTCGAGTATGAAGGATGACGCGCGAGAACCTTAGGGCATTCATAAATGGAAAAATGATTGGTAGCCAATTTAGAAAAATCAAAATTGAATAGAACTTTAGTTATACCGGAAGTGGGATTGGGTTATAAATATTTTAGTTCCATTCGCCGAAATTGCTATATAAACGATAAAATCTTCAATTTTCTTTTCATTCTTCCAATCATTTTTTCATTTATGAATTGCCTCAGGTTCTTGCGCCTCACCCTATATTATAGTACCGAGTACTCGGGTATTGAGTACCGATAACTCGAGCGTTGAGTACCAAGTATCGTGTACTTTCGCCAATAACTTTCCTCTTGATGCTTACCTGCTCGTGAGTACAAGTACTCGAACTTCACGAATTTTTTTTACCTACTTCCATCATGTTCTAATAGGATAGATTGTCCAGTGAATGAACAAGGCATGTTGTCACTTTGGATATAGGTTACACATATTAAAGTATCAATTAGCTACGAGTTATATCGGGTGTTCAATAATCAACACGTCCTGAGTTGGCCCTGGAGATGAAAACTTATGTCTTAACTTGATTTTCTATTAACATGGCATAGTAGACTTATTATTATTATTAGTAAACTAGTCTATTCGATTTTCTATATGATTGTGGTCCGCTGTCACGGTTACTAACCTGTAACTGGCATTTGTTTCGAGTTGTTTCAAAATAACTCTAATTATTTTACTGCCGGTTTGTAGTCTCAAATTATTACTTAAACGTAACTCTGAATCCTTCAGATACGCGTCAAGTAGTCACAAACAGTGTTTCTCGCACATAGATATCCCAAGTAACAGGGACATAGGAACTGTCACTGGATGCCTAACTATGTTCTCTCAACTCTAGTCCAAGCGCAATGAAATTGATGTAATGTAAACAATAAGACGTTAGTGACATTTTAGAATTCTTGATTTACTGAAGGCCGTTCTTTTTTCAAAGAAAAATTTAATTAATAAAAATAAATTGACAAATAAAATAATAACTTAAGTTTGGTTATTTATTTATATGTTGAAAAACGTTCAATTTGGTGCTTGGATCTTGAATGTTTCTATAGGAACCTGTTCACAAGCTTCATAGAAAAGGTGCACACTTTTGTCCTTATCCAGTGATACAGCAGTGAAAGTAACTCCGAGACATTCCTGAAAGTTAAAATTTTTGTCAATAGTTTTCCCGAAACTAACAGAGTTTCAACCAATACTTTTTTGCTGGTTTAACATGGCTTAGAATATCATTTAGATCAGTTCCCAGAGTTACCAAACGGGGATTTGTTTGTTTGAAAACTTCCGAACCAACCGATTTAATGAAAGAGATCTGTGAAGATCGATTTATCTGTCGTAATATACCGTAAGATACCTTAGCCAGCCAGATTCATACCTTAGCCTGCAAGCTTAAATGTGATTTATTTCTATGCATTTACAATGAGGATTCGATATTTTGTTAACAGACTAGTAACGAAGTCAAGTCAAGTAATCGAGAGGAGAAGTTCGTCAAGATAAACGATACACCCGGGCAACAGTTACAAAGTGCCTTTAGTGGAGTGAGGGACCGTGTATTAAAATGTGTCCAGGAGAATCCTTAAATGAATTAATTGTTGATTATATTTATTCCTTACAAAATCAAAAGCTGTCAGTTGTAAAGAGTGGTTAAGTTAAGACAAACCTCTATGTGTCAGGGCCTACTCCAAAACGGTTTTGTTTTCGAACACCCCTTATTTATTACTAGGAAGCATATTTATATGAAAGAATTTTATCAGAAAAATTTGTTGTGGTATTTATATTATTTAATAAAACTGAGGAACAGCTACGAAATCACCAGTAAATGAACATTATCACCCAGTTGATGAACATTTATAAAGCTAGTAAACGAATATAAGGTTTTCAAAGAGGGTTTTGAAATTTTTTTCCATGCTAAAAACTTCTCGTTTAATATTGCCGCGGTATCTTCATCATATTGTACAGTATTCAATTATTTTTTAAATATCCCGAAGAAGAGAAAAGAGCATTCTTTTAGAAATGTCTGGATGCCTGTTTAAATTAGCTGTAAAACATTATTTTGCACCAGGCCGATCATCGTCAAACGTATATCTACTACCTATTTCATTTGAGAGATTCTTTAAATTTTTTTGTAGTGTCTGATTCACTTAATGGGATGCTCTGACCAAAATATATTTTTTTATTCTTGAGTAATACAGAATTGGACGGGCGGGATTATTCTGCCGTTATAATTTCGCCTGCTATTTCATTTTACAGGTTGGATTTTGGAATACAGTGAATGAACAATGAATAGCCATGTTCATTTACTGGAAATGGACATCATAGGTAATAATATGCTGGTTTTAGATGATTTAAAAAGGCATCAACATTGGGACCATTTTAGCTCACTTTTGAGAACTGCGCAAAAACCCAGTGAATTAACACATTGTTCATTCACTGCATTTCGTATGAAAGTCTCTTCCAGTTATAGAACACGTTACATTTATGGAAATTTAAGTAATTAGAACGTACATATGATGATTTTTGAATATCCTTAATTAAAATGGCGTCCAGGACATTTAATCTCAACACTTCTACACTCATGCTCTGTGACCGAAACGAACTGAAGCACAGAAGAAACAATCCAATGAATGAACGTTATTTAGCAATTGTGCAGGTTGAACTAGCGGTAAATTTGAATTCAGCCAATCCGAAGTCATTCTTAATATTTGAATAAAACGGTCAATTTGGCCATTTACTGGATACTGTTCATTCTCTGTGTAAGCTACCCGATCCTACTTTTACCAGAATATATAGTGTGTCACGTGGGAATCACCCAAATTTTGACACTGTGTTTAGGGAATCAAAGAAGAAAAGGCTTATTGAGATATGTATTGTTAAAAAATATTATACTCAAGAGAGCTTTTTGTAATGTATTATTAGAGAAAAAGTTTTATTTCGTAAAATGAAATCGGCTCTTGGGGGATTCAGAATTCACCACCAAGGTCACCAGACCGCACTTCCATATAGATTATTCTCTTTGGGAATTGTTGAAGTCTTCCGTTTACAAAACGAAAGTGACCATATTGCTCTTTAACGAGCAACGGAGCAACTTAATCAATACAGAAACGAGCTGACGAATACATTCAGGTCTGGTTTTTGGAGGTATTATTGAAAAAGTAATCAAATAAAATATATTTTATGTTAAAAATTGGACTTTTTCTCAAATATTACGATAAATTAGCTTATTTTTTATGATTCCTCAGTAACGGTTGATATTTTATTATGTTTATATAAGCCTTGTTTTTGACGCCCTGAAAACACCGTCCAAATTTTCGGGGTTACCACGAGACACCTTTATACGCATTGTTTTGTGACTTTTGATCGCCGTAAATAAATTTTAATTCAGCAATTTTAACCGAGAAATGATTTTTATTTGATTCGTGCGGGGTCCAAAACCTGAAAATTAATCAAGTCAAATTTGCTGGCATATATCTACAGTTGTTATAACGAAAGTTATCATCAAGCTTCGGTTTTTAAAGACACCTTAAGAATTTAATTCTCTATTTTACTGGGTAAACAATAAGTATACGATTCCATTTGAATGTTTTTTTTAGAAAAATCGCGATGTTTGCTCACATGTCAGATAACGCCATCTAGCGGCTACGGTGGTGATAAAATAAAAATGGTGTGAAATGCAATCAACAGAAGAAGGAAAATTCTTTGCAACGAGACTAATTTGGTTGAATTCCGTTGAGGCTAACCGGAATAATTGATATTTGAATAAACGATGTTTCGACATCCCCCCACCACTTTATTTTTGGAGTTAGCAGAAAAACTTTAAAACAAAAAAAATTGAAGCTACTCGAACATTACACTGATCATAATATTGGTGGAAAATCCAGATTTTTCATTTAGTCATGGTTGTTACGCCCTAGCGGTCATTTTAGAAGCTCATTAATAAAACTATTTTCAAAATTTTTAGGGCCACTCTTCTTTAAAGAAATTTTTTACTGAAGCTGTACGACGCCTAGTTTCTTATTAGATAATCCCGGCGTTCATTTTTAATGGTTCAGCCTTACATAAGGTAGAAATTTGTAAAGTTCCTCATGACTCACCCTATATAAAAAAAACACCAGTACATAAAACTCCAAAATCATGCCCCTAATTTTTGTCTAATGTTTCAAGAATTAGAGACGATTTTATATAAATATTTTAATAATGTAATCAACCATGTTCTCGATGTGCATTTAGCTAATATGGCATGCTGTCGTGCTGATGAGTCGATAACAAGGACGGAACGGTACCGTTCAGGTCTTCAGTCTTTACCTCTCATGCTGTGCGGAAGGTTTCTAATTCATTTTTCGAAGAACCTATAATAGTGGCAAGCTAAATTAGAATCTAAAACTCAATAAATTAAAATCTAATATAATCCAAGACGTTAAATAATACAAAAAATGGAATGAAACATTAATTTAAAAAAAACTGGAAACTATAAAATTTTATTCAAGCACTTTCCATAAGTAATTACCAGTATCGATTCTCTTCCATAAAATTATATGAAGAAAATTGGCTTTTAAATTGAAAGACAAGTCAAGGAATTTACAGGGTAAAAATTAAATAAGAAACTTTAATGAGAGTAATTTCGATTTATTTTATGAACCTCTTAAATTGCAACAGAATGTAAAGTTTTAAGCGAGCTAAATCTTAGTTCAAAAAAAAGAAACTCTTAATCGACTTGAAGTTACATCAGTTATTTGAAATGTATAAAGTTCTGGACAGATTTTCAGTTCGTATCCTATAAACGAGGCGACTCTCTAGATCGAGGTTCCGTTTATACAACTCCACGGAGACTTTAGTTCCGGCTTCCTTATACAGAACAGAGCATTTATCAAAAACTTAAAAGCCATTAAAGCAGTGACCTTCCGAAGCTATTTTCGAAAGATCTCAATCATAATTTAAACCATAATTTTACAAAAAAGTGCAAGATATTTATAATAAATATGTAGGTACCTACATAAAGATGATATTTTTGAAAGCTCTTAGAACTTTGAAAGCCAAGTAGAAATTCTATCCCGTAATAATTTATTATATCTCCATCATATCAATTTTTCGCGTCTCGTTCTGTCCTTATTCATTTAATGAGGTCTTCTCATTGCGCTTGATATCTTTTATTTACACGCGTTTTAGGTCACTGCTTGTTAAACGGGATCTACGAATTTATGAAGTCGTAGGCAGAACTCGATATTCTAGGTACGGTCGCTGGAAAAGAGAGGTCGGTAGCCGTTTCAATCTGTTATCATTTAAAAACAGCTTTTAACTTTTTTTTATTTAGTATTGATTTTATTTCTTCATCTCCATTTTCTAAGGTATGAAAATACCTTGATTGGAATGTTCCAGTAATATTGGCGTTAGCGTTTTCTGCAATATGTGTCCCAAACGAGTGTTAATTCTAAGATTAATTGAAGTATAGTCAGTATTCCTGATTGGAAACTTGAATTTTAGAGTTGAGAATTCACAAAAAAATAAAGGGCTCTTTAATAAAGGGATTATGCGGATGTCGGGTCCTTTTAAGGACGCTACTTCCGCACTTGCTATGTAAACTAGTATTTTGTAGACTTAGTTATGTTAACAAGAGCTTAATTAAAAGAGAATTTACTGAAGTCACGATGCAAGGACTCAATCAAGAAGATGTCAATATATTTAGTATAGGTACTATCAGGAAGAAATAAGTTTCTTCTGAATTATTTTCAAAGCAGATAAATATAAATCCATAACGATTCATAAATCAAATTGTGTCCAATTTCATTCAGAAAAATCAGAAGAAAAAACTTCTGCTTTTTATGGCAAAATTCCGAGTCTGATGGAACGAATAATACGACGTAGATTTGATTGAAAGCAAAAAGTTACTTCAGTGTGTATAGAATCGTCGCAAGTGAGTAAATTGAGTAACTTCAAAGCGCGGGATGAGCGAAATTATATGAGGAAGCGGAACGGAAAAATGTCTTGGAAATAACTAATTACGTTCGCTTCTTAAAACGAATTTTAAATGTTTTGATTTTAGTTATTTTTTATCATAAAATTTCATAGAGCATACCTATCTATTTTATACAGGATGTCGCTAAAAGGAATATGATGATTTAACCTAAGTTATCTATGACCAAAAAGGTACCCTTCTCAAGATTCCCCTTAAAAGGGGGTCAATCAAATTCACGTTTTCCAGAATAAGTCAATAATGGATTAATTGAGAAAGTGTCTTGCAACCATTGACGTACAGGGTGTTCCTGTTTTTGATGTCATGTCTCACTTTTTACTCCAGAACTTTTTCAACTGCACGCCACTGATTGATTCTGCATTTTTTGTCCACAGTCGTTTTTTCTAAAGTTTTGTCCCCTTTTAAAAGTTTTGTATCTTGCTTTGTCTTCCTCTATTTTGAGCCGTTTTCGTTGTACAGGGCCTTGAACGTTCAAGATCGCGAGATTATCTTTGTTTCTAACTCACAAACTTTTCATTTTAAACACCAATTGTGAAAACCAAACTTTTATTTCTTCTCAGACAATTTTATTTTCAATAAAAATAAATCAAGACGCCACTCTCATATGGGACATTCTGTATAATAGTCCATAATAGTTTTCAATTATGGCCATGGTGACCTTGTATTTGATTTTGTAAGAAAAATTCGGAAAAGTCAATCGTTTGACCCATAGAAACCGACTCGAATGAGCTGGGACACGCTGTATAATGAGAAGTTTTGATGCATATATAAGAACAATCGACCATGACTAATAAAGTTTAAGTGTTATCGTCCAAATGTGTTTGAAACCTTCACCCTTCCTTGTTATCAAATGACGATTTAGACTAAGTAACGACGTTATCCTAGATTATCACATTCCTTTCTACCTTCACAGTGGATCAATATCACATCCCACATTAAATTGCTTCTTGGAGCTTTAAAATCAAATGCCTAACTAGAACGCTGACTCTGAAAGAATAAAATATAATTTTCCCATCTTATCTTGGATTAGAGAACCTTTTAAAACTTTCGACCCGTTTGAGATGATTACACACCTTTCTTTGAAGAATGGGAATAACGAAAGAAAAAAATAACGATAAAACGATATAATACTTAAGTATTATTTATGAGCAAGTAAATGAACTTTTGTGATAAATTGACCCAACGGCTATGATATACAAGATATTGTAAGAATACAACAAAAGTATTTTCATTTTCACGTTTCACGTTTCATAAAAGCAGTTCATTTAATATTGAGTTCTTAATCTTTTCAAGGTGCCGCTTGAAAAAATTATGAAAGGGCCTGATATTTAGAAGTCTTTTTGCTTCAAACTTCAAAGTGTGATGGTTTCTTTGTAAAATTCAAAGATTTTCTTTCTATTCAGTCGCGTCGATGATATGGCAATAAAGAAATTTGCCCAAATTAAACAAGCAAACGAAATTAATGTAAGTGCCATTAATAAAACACATATCGGATTAAGAAAAAAGTGATAGGTACTGTTATAGTTCGCAGGGTCTGTGCTTTCTCTACTCTTTTTTGAAAATTTATTTTCTTCTTTGATTCCCTCTTACCATAAACAATTTATTTAGGGAGCCTTTCTTTTTTTAAAACTAATAAAAGTTATGTCTGTATGAGACCTCTATGACTCAGAGTGAGTTCAAGTATTTTTTTTTTTAATTTTTTTAAAATTTTTATAACCTATAAACTCCTATTGAAACTCAATTTAAATTTGTTTGGGTTTTATTACAATAAAAAATTTTCCAAACAATAACACTTACAACAACTAACTTAAAAATAACTTAAAATTACTCACAGTTTGTTCCCTTAATGAATCTTCTTCATCACCGACTTTCTGTCATTAATTTTTGACAGAAGTCCCTCGTAGGTTAACGAAAGGAATAACCCAAGGAATCTGCTGTTGAACAAAGCTTGAAGTCAACTCTAGTAGCCTTGCTGTTAGTGTGTCAGCAATTTCAATGTAGATCTCTGCACGGATATATCCAATTCGCTGCTACGTTTTTCTATCTTCAATGTCAAAATCGCAGAATCCAAATCGCTGCACGGCTGTACCCAAATCAAACTGCAATTGTCAGCTGCCTGCTAGCCAAATCTCTGCACGGCTGTATCCAAATCAAATTGCAGTTGTCAGCTACCAGCTAACCAAATCTCTCCTTCTAACCTATATGTTTCTTCTTGTAGTCAGCTACGGCCTCTGTTCTTTTCCAAATTCTTGATGTTCGAAAATTTTCTAGATGTTCACGATGTTTACGATGTTTGGTTATGATTTCATGGTCTACACTGCTTAACTTGTGTTTTATGAATCTCCTCGGATAATCGTTGTTTTTCTATTTATAGTTTTTCTTGTAACTATCTAAATTCGATTGTTATCTGCTTGACAACATATTATTTATCACTATGACAGCGGATAATTTTTGTATTTTCCTTCCAATCAACATCTATGAAATTCATTTCTCTTCTGGAGTACAACACACAAAATCCTCTTTGGACATGTTATGTTTTCCCCCTTCTAACAGCCAATTTCCATGCTACTAGAGTTGCTGTTCGTTTCTTCCAAATTGTGATTTTTTATAATTTTATGCTTGACATTTCCCCATACACTCTAGCTAACTTATTCTAATTATTATTCTAATTATTTTACAAAAACTATTCTATGACATTTCACCTTATTATTACATTATTTTCTATTCTACTGTCCCAAACAAATCTAAATATTCTGTTCCAATAGAACTTCTCAAAAACTAAAGACTATTTTTCATGAAAGAAAAAAAAAACTATTACTTAGTAAATAAGCTTAATGAGCCTTTTATAACAGTACATAGAGTCCAATTATTATTATAGGAAGGCGAATAAGTTCTGACTACGTAGGAAAGGCTGGTTACTAATGGTTACCGCCTACGTAGGTAAATCAGATAATAAGCCTGATAAGAGTATCTCCACCGTTTATCGAAAGCTCAGTGGTGGTGATACTGTGGTGATGAGCAAAGCTCTCAAGATGCGTGGTTGACGCCTAGCCTCTCGCCTTCTTATAAAAATTTGACAGTACCTAAACATGTTTTTAGAAAATTAGTTTCATCTAGATAGAATCAACATCTAAATTATCAAAAAGAGCTATTTTTGAGCAGAAAAAAGTGACCAGCTTATGCAAATCATCTCACACGAAAATCATCTCCCACTGCTAGCGAAAGCCTGAATGTCATGGCCTCATCAAGTATTGAGAAACATTCTGTTCCGTTCCCATGTTTCCCTTTTCCATATAATTCCCTCCTTATTTTAAATTATGCACGGGGGGAGAGGAACGTGACAACATGGTGCGCGAGACCATGTCCTATGGGCATACAGCCAAAGGGTGCCTAACTGCCTACCACTTCACCCATGAGAATGAGAAAAACCGCCGTCGCGTTCGGTCCATGTCTGTCTATACAGACGAAGAGTGTTTACATTGCAATCCACAAGTGCTATGCGACGCGATAGTATCTTCGGCCCTGGTCGCCAAATGAAAGCTCACTAAGCTGTCTACATGGGAAATTTAAGGTAGGTGCATAATTATCATCCTAGAAATTATACCCCTTAATTGCTCCCCTAATTATTTTCCCGCTGGTCCTTCGAGTAATTAAATTAATCAAAATTCCAAACCGCGTGACTTACTATACAAATAGAACAAGTGAGTTCTTGGCAGTAAGCCTATACGCAACACATTCATTATCACAAAAATAACCATCAACAAATGGGCTAGGTATAATGTGTTAGGAAAAAAATTGGAGTTCAGAGGAAAGTTTTGCTATAGTTTCAATTTTCTCACCCTTCATGTTTTTTGGGTTGCTAAACACGAATTTTAGGTTTGCTGGTAAAAATTTGGCACGTAACTTTATCTTTTGCTTCACTTTATTTGCCCAAAATTTTGCACTTTTCTTAGTTTTTGATCTTAATCTCAGAAAGGAAGCGTTTTTTCGAAGTCGATTCTACAGGGTTACTGGTAACTGGATACATTCCTTTGGTGATCTGATAAAACAAGAGGTAAGAAGTAAATTAACCCCAACATGCACTATACAAAACTCAATAGATTCTGAGATATTTCGATTTTCAACTTTTCTTAAAAAAATGGTTTCAAATGTCTTGAAATGTAATTTTCAAAAAATCTACTTTAACTTTTTGATTTCTTTTTTTGCTGGAATACTTGTCCAATACTATGCTTCCTTCTGGAATAAAAAATATCCTGAGGTATTTCGATCGTGTGAAAATTTCAAAGAAAAACTTTCACAAACTATTTTTTTTAAATAAGATTTAAAAGTTTTTACAAGTTATTTTCGCAAAATTGTCAAGGCAACTTGCGTACAAATTGTTTTAAAAACTTCCCTAGTGTAGTAGCTATCTAACAAGGTACGAATCTTGTACAAGAATAACAGAATCTCCCCGCTATGTACCGTTACCGAGGAACAAATCCTTAAGTCGAGACGTTTAAAAAAAAAATACGGCCCTGAACGGGGGTCTTAAAATTCTCAGATCCGGCCCATCTTCAACAGGTCGTATTTGGGGGTCCCGAGCTTCGTCCCTACCAAGTTTCGTCCCGATCGGTAAAACTTTCAGACACTAAGAGTGTTTCCTAGGCTATTCCCGAAAAATCCCGAAATTCCCGAAAAAATGACACTCCCCGGGAACGGATCCCGCTCATTTTCAATGGGCATCGTGCCACGGTGCGCCTCTTCAATCGAGCCAAATTTCAACTTTCCCACATGAAAACTGGCGGCTCTAGAGTGTTTCCTAGCAAAGTCACAGAAGTTTCGTAAGTATACGTATTCTTGTGCCGGAAAAATGTCTGTCTGTCGGTCTGTCTGTCTGTGACTTTGCTAGGAAACACTCTAGAGCCGCCAGCTTTCATGTGGGAAAGTTGAAATTTGGCTCGATTGAAGAGGCGCACCGTGGCACGATGCCCATATTGAAAATGAGCGGGATCCGTTCCCGGGAAGTGTCATTTTTTCGGGAATTTCGGGATTTTTCGGGAATAGCCTAGTAATAGCCACTCTAAGTGTCTGAAAGTTTTACCGATCGGGACGAAACTTGGTAGGGACGAAGCTCGTGACCCCCAAATACGACCTATTGAAAATGGACCGGATCCGAGAATTTTAAGACCCCCGTTCAGAGCCGTATTTTTTTTAAAACGTCCCGACTTAAGGATTTGTTCCTCGGTAACGGTACATAGCGGGGAGATTCTGTTATTCTTGTACAAGATTCGTACCTTGTTAGATAGCTACTACATTAGGGAAGTTTTTAAAACAATTTGTACGCAAGGTGCCTTGACAATTTTGCGAAAATAACTTGTAAAAACTTTTAAATCTTATTTAAAAAAAATAGTTTGTGAAAGTTTTTCTTTGAAATTTTCACACGATCGAAATACCTCAGGATATTTTTAATTCCAGAAGGAAGCATAGTATTGGACAAGTATTCCAGCAAAAAAAAATCAAAAAGTTAAAGTAGATTTTTTGAAAATTACATTTCAAGACATCTGAAACCATTTTTTTAAGAAAAGTTGAAAATCGAAATATCTCAAAATCTATTGAGTTTTGTATAGTACATGTTGGGGTTAATTTACTCCTTACCTCTTGTTTTATCAGATCACCAAAGGAATGTATCCAGTTACCAGTAACCCTGTATACAAAAGTGAAGACGACAAATTTTGCTACATTTCCCATACAAGACGTTTTTTTTTAAGAGTAACCGTTTCGCCGATAGAGCGCGCCAAAAAAACTAATTCCCATTGCGTGGCGTATTGTATTGGAAAGCTTTGCTATAGTTTTGATTTTCTCACCCTCTATGCTTTTCTGGATTTCTGACACAAATTTTAAGCTATCTCGAAAAAAAATTTGACCCGGAACTGAGTTTTTCTGCACGTTTTGCCCAAATTTTGGCATTTTTTCAGTTTTTAGGTCACTGCTTGTTAAACGGGATCTACGAATTTATGAAGTCGTAGGCAGAACTCGATATTCTAGGTACGGTCGCTGGAAAATAGAGGTCGGTAGCCGTTTCAATCTGTTATCATTTAAAAACAGCTTTAACTTTTTTTATTTATTATTGATTTCATTCCTTCATCTCCATTTTCTGCACGTTTTGCCCAAATTTTGGCATTTTTTCAGTTTTTAGACTATATTTAAAAAAGAAAGCTTTTTTTGCCCGCCAAAACATATTCACATATCTAGTGAAATTGACATTTTTTCGCGGAAATCGCCCTCACGGAGATCATCTCACGATCTAGATCCGTACTCCTTCTGTTTATTTGAAAATTATTTAACAAAAGAAACCAAATCATCTGCTCTACACAAACTATTTGTACCCACACAGAACAAGTTCAGCGGAAACGTGCAATATGTTATCGACGGTGGGTTCTTATTACGCACTTATAAGTTGTCTGGCCCAAGAATCAATCCTTCTGTGTAAAGCAAGACGTGTACGCCATCAATAACTATGGCACACAGACGTAGTTGTCTTCGATGGATACCCCGAAGATATGAAAAGAACAAAAAGTGTTGAACGGTTATGGAAACGATGTTCGCTGACATTCTCTTCGATGAGAACTATCGACCATAAGGCAAAAAATTCCTGGCTAATGCAAACAACAAATGAGACTGATTTCCATGATCATAACCAAGTTACACTCTCAAAGAATGACAAGCGGAGACAGGCTGAACTCACTAGTGAGAGTGGTGGTTGGAGAGGATATTGACGTGTTGGTCATCCTCACCCGTCCTTGCCAATGAGAAAACTTTCTACTCTTCCTGAAACCCGAAAAAGAAAACGTTCTTCCAATCACCTACCTAGGCATATTCTCCGTGCACGCTCTTCAAAACAAAACCGTTTAAGAACACATGAAAGTTTTTTCACGCAATCAGTGAGTGTGATACGACTTTCAGCACCTTACAACCAAAGGACAAAGCATTTGACAAAAAGCTCTCATTGACAACAAGCTTTTCATCCCCCCTATTAAAATTTAAACCACACAGTAGGACAAGTAGAAGATGAGAACATGTAAGCTATTGCCGATAGCTTGAACCGTTGTCATAGGACATGGTTCTGAGATGTGAAAATTTTCGATTTTCATTTGTTTATAACTCATAAACCACTCAATCTAAATTCCAATAGTGAAAACCAAATGTATTCATTTTCCTCAGACAATAATTTAAAAATTATAGTAATAAAGAGGCTGTTCAAGTTAAAATAACGAAGTAACTTCCGGTATTTCCTCAATTGCGACCAACTTGAAAATATTTTCGTTGATTTTCTCGTAGTCATTTTTGTCTAAATTGATTGTTTTTGAGGTTTTGACCCATAGTTCCCATTTTGACCAAGACATGGGCTCTTACATACTTCAATGAATGAAAGGTAAATGGGCGAGCCTTACTCCTCGCATGCGGGCTTTGCAGGGAGTGGATCAACCTTTCCCGGCCACTCCTGGGACAACCATGCAGAGTGTAAAACAAATGTGCTCTGACGAGGAGAGCCAAAACCTCGATCTCCAGGCAACTGGAGAAGCTGTTGTAACGGGATTTTTCTGTGGGTTGAGATGAGTTCCCAGGGATGGATATCTGCCCCTTTGTACCCGCGACAAGTCGATTAAAATTTATAATGTTTATTTACAGTTATACCTATTTACACATATATATTTTGGCTATGCTAATATTGATAACTAATATGTCCTGTATTCTTGAGTGGGCCGGTCTCGTCCTCCACGGTTGGTCTGATTGGCCGCGTATCGATCGCGGCCGTGCCGTGCGTATCGATCACCGATGTCCCCGGAACACGCGCCGGGGAGCTATTTAGGGAAATATCCTCCGACGGCGGGTGCTATCTGAAACAGAGTCCGCTCCCGGTATCTCACTGCAACACCGGGGCGGGTATTATTGGATGCGATATCTGAAGGGGTCTACCGGAACCTCAATGCAGTTTCGGTCGATTCCCTGTACTGATCGGTCGTCGGCCAGAGCTCACTTCACTCTGGTCGCGCTTCCGACGCCGGGTTACGGTTTGGCCAACTCAGTTCATCGACCTACCGTGTCCCGCTACGTATACTGTATGGAGCACTCACTACATGCCCCAGCTGATCTCCGAGCTCAATTCACCCAGGAGAGAGAGAGTTGTTCGCAAGTCAATTCCTCACGGTCCTCTCTGGTCTGTCTTCTGGCTGGTGCTCTTTATATAGCCGGTGCTGGTGGAGATAACGTGTTTATCGCCGCCGTAAAAATTGTATCACTCCTGATAAACCCCTCTAATAATGAAAATAAATAATAATTACCAACGAAAGCCTTGGATTTCGTTACACTGTGGAGATCGGTTCTAATCCGACTCCAAGATACAGCTGGATTCCGCTGGATCAGGAGGAAAAACAAATCTCCCATGAGAAAAAGGAAGACGAATAACCAGATTAGAAACCTTCGGGAGAGACTTTCTCACACCGGAGGATCTGGATACATTAGCAACAGTCAAGATGGTCAGTTTCCCTAAAGAGGCTGACCTGATGGGGTTAATGTAGCACTAACATGACTAGATTTGAGCCACAATAGACCTACGGTCACAGTGGAGGTGTCACAAATGGCCCACTCATGATGAATCAAATCTAAAATCTAGGTAAATGGGTCAGGGAATTTTTTTGAGAGCTCTTGGGACGTTAGTCTTAAAAAAAACCTTATTTATAAGAAATGTATGAAATTTTGTATAATTTAATTTTGTATTCAGTGCCTTTCAAAAAACGTTTCCTTCTGAGATGCCAAAATATGGACAAAAAGTGTCCTAAAAAACAAAGAGTGAGAAAATTTAACTATAGCAAAACTATCCTCTGAGAATTCTACCTAGCCTACAATAAATTACCCTCGATTATGATTTACCTACAACTGTGTCAAATGTAACCTCAGCATATTATTTTTTGTATATAATAGTAAACTTCACTGACTTGTTGAGGAGAGCTACTTATTGCTGCTGTCTATCTATCAGAAAGCAGCTAGCATAACTTCCAGTCCAAGCATATTAAATTTCCCGGAACTCTTTCCACAATAAGGGCTAGAAGGGTGATTGCATCGGACAGCGCTTTCCGCTAACATCCAAGTCCTTTATCATTCCTTGAGGGTCACGGTGCCAAGTCTGAAATATGAATAACAACAGCTGCATGGCAACATACAACCGTGACACTTCCCTTGTTGGACAGATCTTAAACACTCTGCTAGCTAAAGATTGATAAAAAGTTTGATGGAGATAAATAGTTCACGCTCTCTCCTTTCTGACAAATTAATTTTATAATAAAGTTAATAGTTAGTCGCATTCTTGCACAAATATTTAATATATTGCCAAAAGAGAAAGTTAGCTTTTTTTAGCATCCTTCTTTCATCTGGCACGAAAGGAAATGGAGCCTGATATCAATCCTATTGGAACTTTGACGACTTTAATGCCGGATTTGCTGTAATTTTCTTGCAGGCACAAATCCCTTTAATAAAGCATTTAGAGGAAAGACTTCTAAAGAAGGGATTTTCTTCTTAACGTAACTTTTTCGTTCAAAGTAAAATTAGTTAACAAGTCAAGCGAAGAAGGTATTTTAAAACAAGAAAATCTGCAATTATTTGATTTCTTAGACTAACCAATTAGGTAGTTACTTTTTATTGTTCGTTTTTTTTTAATTTTTAGGTGATTAATGATATGACATTAATTTGTTATTGTCCTGCGATTTAATAAAGAATTTGGTCATCTATTTGGTCATTTCTTGGTGGGCCAACGCCCTAAAGATTTTATTTTAAATCAAGTCTCCTCATACTGTGACAGTTCTTTCCACCCCGCCTGGAACTGTTCCAGTATACTTTTTATTTGACTTTTAACATTCCCGGTCTTAGGTTCAAATATATTTTCAGGAAAATAGCGGTCGTTATAGGCAAACCGTATTATGCACTCATGTCTAAAGTGCTAAATCTTACGAGTCATCTTTCGTTTATTCAACTTCCTTAATACGATGGTCGTCGATCATCAATAGTTAGAAAACCGTCAATCGAGCTTCGATCCAATGAAAAATAATTTTTATGGAAGCGTCAAGCCTTGTCCACACCGAAAGCAACACATAGGAACATTTTGTTTATGTTGCTTGTTCCTGGAACTTGTTTCTGAATGTTGCCAAAAGTTTATTTAAGTTCCTCATTGTTTACGGTTGCAGCAACAAAAGTTCCTATAAGTTGCTTGTTTCCGTATTTAGCGGCAAAGATCAAAGAAAATATAGAAACATTGGTAAACATTTTTTGTTTCTCAACTGTATTTTTATCAGTGTGGACACGTTGTTGCTTGTTCCCAAAGCTCGAAACTTGCGGCGTGAAGCTGTCGCGTAGTTGCCGAAAACACCAGCTTTTAACTTGACTTCAGGTAGTTCAGTATATAATAATAAAAAAACATTAATTATTAATATTTTAATTTTTTAAATATCCATTATCGATACATTCTGATATTGTATCATATTTCTTTAATGAACTTAAAAGACGTATGACACCATATGACTTTCTGTCTAAAAGACTTAGTCTAGTCCAACATTGACTCGTTTTTTGTGTTTTTGTAAAATAATTGCAATTGCAGCTTCTGCTATCTGTAAATCTTCTTCGTCGTACCACATTGTTTAGAAACATACACTGCACTGGTGTAGACACAACGTTTCCTGTTGCAGCAACACAACGAAACATTCGCAAAACTGAATTACCTTGGTGTGGACAGCATGTTTATGGAACTTTTGCTGTTCTTTCTGTTTCCATAAACAGGTTGCGGCAACCAGCAACAAAATGTTCCTCTGTGTTTCTTTGGTGTGGACAAAGCTTCAAGGTCATATCTTCCTTTTCCAATCAATACACTCAATTCTTATTCAGCCAGTAAGTAACTTCAATTAACTTTGCAATTATCAATTTTTTATCAAAATCACTGATAATAATTTTTATTAATAATAATTTATGTTACCTTGCATCTGTAGTTATAGTTCAATGCTTTATGTGAAAAATCTCCAGATTGACCTACTGTTGAAAATCACCAAACTCATAATGAGGAAATTAGTTAATTAATATTAAAGCCTCCTCCTTTGGATTTGATCGACCTTTGGATTTTGAAGACTCCCCCTTGGGATTTTGAGACTCTCTCTTGAAATTTTACTATATCTCCCTTGAAATTGTGGGATGGCGTTAAAGAGAAATTTACTGTGGGGCCCAAATGTATGGATCAAGAGAAAAAAGAGATAAAGGTAGCCTCTCTCACTCTTCGAAATAGAGAGATCAAATTGGGAGCCACTGAGCCAGATTATTCTACACCAATGTGAAACTCTATCCCCACTTTAAAAGAAGAAAAGGGAAAGTTTTGGGATGCCAGTTGACTTATTAATTTTGAATAAAAAAAATAAAAAACAAAAATTACCCTAGACCTTTTTAACTTATTTCTCTTTCAACCTGTAAGAATTTCTAATAGGAGTTGCCCTTATCTACAAAAACCTTGAATCCGAACTTAACAAATTTTTCTATTTACATGATTTCGGTTACAAACTAATGATAAATTAAATATAATCTCTTAAGTTATTCTGATAGGTACTTAGACCTAAATAATAATATTAGAATGACAGATATGTTAATGAGCTTTAGTTTAGGTCGACTAAACCTCTGCTTCCCGCCAGAGTTTAATAAAGATTGTAACGAATTCCGAGGCATTCGTAGTTAATTATTTATTATTTTAATTAATCGAGGGGTTTATCAGAAGGATACAGTTTTTACAGTGGTGATTAGCAGGTTATCTCGCCGGCACCGGCTATATAAGCAGACCCAACGGAGATGCAGGTCAGATGGATCCGAGGCACTGACTCGAGAACCACTCTCCCTCCCGGTGAACTGATCTAGGAGGTCTTCAGCAGGAGGCATGTAATGAGTGCACTCCGTCCAGTAATCCGCCGGCTACAGCAGGACGATGAAATGAGTCGAGCCTAGCTGTAACTGGACGTCGGGAGATCGATGAGAGTGAACTGAGCTCCTATCGACTGCCGGTCATAACAGGGAATCAACCGGGGCTGTAGTGAAGTCCCGGCGGATCCTTTCAGACGCCGCCTGGCCTGTATTGAGGGCCAGGTAAACCAGACGTCGGATCGCAATGTAATGAGTTGTCGATCCGGCAATCCCGTCACGTCGCGTATTCCGGAGGCCGCAGCAGCAGCAGATGCGATACGCAGCGTGCGGTGGTAAGGGAGCTACTGACGCCGCGGAGCCGGAGGTGAATCGTCCGTCAGGTCGACCAATTAACAGAGGTGCGTGCACCGACGCCAGTATCTCTCGCCAATCAGGCGGGCCGCCGTGGACCAAAGCCGGCCCACATTGTTCAGGATTCAACAATATTAATTTAATAGGTACAGATATGCGTAAATATCGTAATTGTAAATAAAGATTTTTATTATTCTAATTGACTTGTCACGGGTAAAAGGGGGCAATTATCCATCCCTGGGGAATCATCTCTACCATACCGAAAATCCCGTTACAAGATAATCTAAAATATTTTATTACTACGGAAACATTTTTCACTTCCATTATTTTTTTATTTTAACTCGAGGCTCGTAAATAGGGTACCTACTGAAGGTGAGCACTTATTTACCTGAAATAACTCATAAGATGTTGATTTCGCTCTGTCTACTGTAAAAGTTCTTCGGGAATCAAAGGAAACTTTACTTACAGTAAGACAGTTGGACAGTACGTTCTTTGGGTACCTTCCTTAATTAAGTCGACCAAGAGAATGAGCCTTTAGTTGATTGGACAGCTCTCAGTTTTTTTTTTTTTTTACTTGTAGGAGATAAAATGAATGGATTCACTTTGATGACACTACCGAAATGTCTAATAAGGCAATTTACGATAATTATTTGCCGGAAACACTCTTATTTAATCGGGCAACCACGCTCAGAGTTTTACCCGGGAGGAAAATTCCTCACTGTTCATGTAGAGTTTTAAATAGTCACTCAGTTAGATGACGTTCTTTTATAACGTAATTTCTTGGAAAGGCCCGATACACTCGTTGTTTTTGGATTCAAACATCTAATTTTGTCAAGATAAAATACTAGAAGCAGTTGTTGTACTTCTTTTTCTAAAAAAGATACAGGCACGGGGAAAGATACAGAGATAAATTTTACAGGTGAGGCTTTCACCTCGTAGGTACAAATAATAAGTTCTACGTCACCTCTGGGTTCCACGTAGAAATTTTACCTGCGCGCGGTGCACCTCTCAGGTGATGTTTTCTACACTAATCAAAGGGTGCGTGAATTTACACGAGATACTTTTAAGAAAAAGGTCGCTAGGAATTTTAGCTCAAGAAAACAATCCTATTTTCGATGTAAGGTACACGTAATCAAACTTTGCCATAAATGCGTTAGTCTCATTTGTTTTTTTTTTACTACCAGACCAACGTTAATTAAATGGAACAGTATCTTGAATGTATAGTAAAAAGAAAACGATCCATCCCTGAAGAAGCTATCGACACCTATTTTTCTTTGTAACTTGAGAGCCCACCCAAGTAGCATTTTTAGTGGAGACAACGTGAGGGCCACTGCAGAAGATACATTAAAAGTTCCCGCCACGAGTGGTGGCCACATGAAAGCAACGGTTCTATTACGTGGTTACCACTAAAATGGGGAACAATTTTAAAGTGGTTATCTAGTTCCGGCCACGTGATTAAATCTGACCGTGCCACGGTTTGGTCACATCACGGTCACGTGGCCACACCGTGGATGTATGGTGGCATTGGTGGCGACCTATCCCTTGTATCTTCACGCAGTCTGCGCACATACTAGTTGTTGTTGGGCGTTGGGTTTTCGATCTCTGTCTTACAGCCGCAATGTTATATTTTTACCTTCCTATTCCTATCTTATTTCTAGTCTTGCTAAACAAAACAAGATCGGGACTGCATGGAAAATGAAGAACTCAACTCATCCTTGAATCTACATAGGTATACAAAAATTATTACGGAGGAGCGTGCGTCTGCACTCGCCCAACAAATTACAAACGAACGCAACTTTATTGTGAAACATTTATGTAATAAATCGAAATCTTACTAAGCGCCGCCATAAAAACGACATTAAAAAAAAAAACTTGAAACGTAATTTCACGTACGGTTAGTGTGTGATAAGCTGTCTGCGGCAAGAAGTTATTTTTTATCGATAAATATTACTTACAAGAAACGCAAAAGCAATTTGTTTTAATTCTGTGCCATATTGATTAAAATTCACTATTTATCAGATCGTTTAAATAATTTTTGCGGTAATGGCGGCAAGAGGTTTATCCGTAAATATGGCCGCCTTAGGAGCATATAACTTATAAGTGGCGTTTGTCACATTTTACGACTATAAAGGGTTCATCACTCAAACCGTAGTGGCAAAACTGAAAATATTTCACTTCTAGGTGGCTTTCGAATAACAAGTGGCCAAGGGAACTATATGAACTAAAGAACAAGCAAATCGATTTCTTCGTCACATGAAAGTGATTTCGAACAGTTATTTAAACCATTCTGTCACTATAGGAAGCCACCTTGATTTCCAATTTATTTGCAATAGTACCTACCTACAATAATAATTATTACTGTCGTTGATAATAATGGAACTTGAAAAATGAATGAAAAGAATTTACGTAGGTATAGCTAAGTTTAGGTTCTCCGTGTTCTACTTTAAATAAACGAAATGAATGGTCGAAGTACTACATGATGGTTGAAATTGTTTAGGTGATCGTGGTTTGTTTACAAGACCACCATTTTAACCGATGTATTTCCAACTGTTGTTTTTATTTTCTATAAAACGTTGTTTAATGTCGAAAACTCCTTTTCTTGCGTGAGATTTTATTATCCATTATTATAATAAAGTTGAAAAGGATTTTAAAACCAACACTGACACTTTTCTACAATATACCTACCTAACCCTACTTAGTCTGATTCTAACCCTAAACAGTCACCAGTAGGTTATTTTTTCTTAAAAGTTATTTTCGCAAGTTCTTGCCACATTTTGGTGGCTCAAATCTTATTCAAATTATCAAAGTTACTTTTCTTGGTGGCCGAATTGTGACGGATCGGTGCTGCTTGCCACTAGAGTGTGATGAATCTTCAAAGATATTACAGAAGTTTTGAGACCGATGCGGCCACTTAATATATCACTTCAAAGCTGTCGCCGCTTTTAAGTGATATTTTAGTGCTCTTTTGTTGGTGACTGCAGCTTTCACTTTCCACTTCATAGTTGTAGAACTTTCAAGTGGTTATTAGGAGGAAAAATAACGTTTTAAGCACCTAAAGTAGCACCAAGATGTTATGAAACTATCAAGTGGCCACGCTGATATGAATGCACCGTGATTACCACTATGAATATAGGATATACAGTTTTTTCTACTGTAAAGTTTTAAATTCAGTGGAAAATAAGTGATAATAACTTTCTCAAAGTTCCGGTATAAAATGAGAAGGTGGTTGTACCCTCTGATGCTACTTGGGCAAGCTAGTAACAATCAACAATCGCTGCCAATCTTAAGTCTCAATTATTGTTTGAATTAGATAATCCTAAATTTGCTAAATAATTAATAATTATTAATTAATTATTACACTATTACACGCTGTATATTCTTATTAAATAAAATTTAAAATTCAGGATTTACGGCGAGAATCCACTTCACTTGAGGGTTCTCAAAACTTTCCCCTTCGATCAAAGTTTCTTATCAAAGTAGGTAGGTAAGTAGTTTTAAGCTAAATCGTGAACAAATTTTAGTCCTTCGGGACTAGCGGATAGCGATCTAGAATTTCAATTTTAAGGATTTTGGGGTCTGCGAAACGATTCACGTGTTTAATAGTCCCATTTGTCGAGTGGTATTATGTGGATCGCCTAGCCACATTTAATACCATATCATTTGATACCTTAGGCGAACCCGGATAATCCTGAAAATCCCTTCCATATCCTCTTACTCGAAATTTCTTTTATATTCTAATACATTTACCTAATATGTCATCTACGTGCGGTTTTGTAAGTAAAATTTTTCTTCCTCGAAAATTGTATGTATAATATCTAAACCTGATCTTACCCAGATGTCGGACTCTTCCGACGTTCAGTGTTTAATTAATTGGTTCTTTATTGGTCGTTATTATAACACCATTAACCGTATTACTCAAGTTTACATTAAAACCAGCAATTTTCTGAAGTATAACTTATTTCTTTTTGGTAATAACAAATTAATGCGGAAATTCATATGGCGTCTTTCTCTTTATTTATTATTTATGCATAAATTTACTTGCATTGTTCGCCAAATTATGCTGAAGCTAGTCTGAAGTCTATAATACATACCAGTTACTGTTTGAGTAATGAAAGTCAATTTCCCTGAAAGCAAAAATACCCTGCAAGTCGTTGTTTCTAACCGGCGTCCGAAATTATCCTGTTCTCGATCAAGTAAATCTTATTTTTCCCTATATGTCATAGCATAATTCTGCTTATCTCAATTTGGCATAGATTCAACTGAGATTGGCCAAGTTGTTGAGAAAAAATTTAAGCTGTCCCGTGGAAGAGTTTTCGAATTTCTCTGCTAAAAAGTAGTAAGTATGCCAGCGAGCTGACCCAATACAGATGTACCCATCCACTAATTAGGCAGTATATACCTACCTATTCGTAGATTTATCCCACTTTAGTACGTTGAACTAAATCGAATCTATCAACCCTAGTAAGGAGATGACTCACTTGGTATTGCCCCATTCCATAAACCAACACCCGTACACCCGTTGACTCGATCAAACCGCATGTACCTTCCCTTTGTGAGCTGAGCGAATGGAGTCCTTCACTTACCGCAAACCTCCCCCTCCCCCCTCCCGTCACTTTGACTATGGTGGGGATGTAATAAACTTACTCGCCTAGAATAAGGAGATGACTAAGTCACGTCCTGTTCTTTTACTTACGTATTAAGTAAAATAATCCTTTCTTCAGTAAACGAGTTATTATTGTAAAATTTTTTGTCGGCGAGTACCCTCGCTGGCAAACGGGTCACTAGATGTTTTCAAAATTTTATACGTATCAAGCGGAAAGGGTATTTTCGAAGTCCCCTACACCCAAGTTTGTGTATCTCTGCATGACGGGGTGACGTGACTTTGAATGCAACCATCTACCAAAATCGACTTCGTACGATATACAATTGAAATTTTGAGCTTACCCAAAACCACCAAAAGTTCAGTCACCCTTAAACGGGCTTGAATGAATAATTCAAACTCCCTGTGGTTTCTCTAGACCAAATGTTTTCCCATATCGTCATTCATTGTAAAGAGAGAGTTCTTTGATCGAATTCCTGCTAAACTGACCACAAGTTTTTCAATATATAATGGACATCCAATTGTGTGAATTGCTCAAAGCGTTTCCAAAGTGGTTCCAACCTTTTCATCTGGTAGGAGGTTGTTCTTACCACTTCCATTTTGACTCTTGAAAAACATTTTTATTGCCATATCCGGGTTCATTTGGGAGTCTGTGGTACCCATTGACTCCTTTCTTTGAGCTGTAGCCCACCTGTTAGATCTCCTGCAACCGGTATTTACCTTCTGCTGCAAGAATGGTAAAAAATAGTTTTTGAATGAAAATAGGTGTGATGGTCTAAAAATATTCATTTACACTATTGAAGACCTAAGAAACCATTGTCTTGTTACCAAAAGATAATTTTTTTCAGTTTTTTACAGACTCAGACCCTTTGTAACTTTAAGAATTGTTAAATTTTTCTTATTGTAGCAAGAGCAGGTAGATCCACTTTTTTCACTTACTTAGCAATAAAATTACCACAATTCACGCAGAACGTTCTCAACCTCCTATCCAAACCTTTCTTTGCAACATTGCGAAGTAGCTTCACAGGGGTCTACGGTCACTATATGGTCAGAGACACCACTGATTGCTACGTTAAGGCACCTATCACCTATGTGACGTTCAGTTTTGTCATCTCACATTTCATTTGTAGCGTTCTTTGTCTACCAGCAAGAATGAACCGGTAAATAGAGCAAAATGATAATGAAGCAATACGTATCGTTCTTCTGATTAGTGATTAATAATGGAAAGTCGATCGCAGAAGAGGTGTGACTACTCCAGGACTCAGTGAGAACTTCCATTGCCGTGTCCATCCATCACAGAAACGCCACACGAAGGAAAATTTCAGCCATGACCGTTCGGCGGAGACCATGGGAGGCGAACTTCAATTATTGCCGTAGATCAGCTCGACGAATTGGGCTCATCCGAGAACATCGAAGCGCAAGACTACTCTTTGCAAGACTTCGATGGAAGATGGAACCACGCAAACTGAGGACGAGTTTTATTCACAGAAACTTTGGCACAATGATGGCGGAATACGTGTTTGTGTACGACGAAACGAACCGTTTTTGGATCAACATATTATGTTGGAAATGGTACCATTCGGTGGAGGCTTCATCATAGTTTGAGGTGGAATTACAGCTGACGGACGAATTCCTTTTTATGGTAAATCCACCTTTTGGTCTTGGTGTTCAACGTTACGTGGATGAAGTCCTGGGTTCAGCCTTCGCCACAGACCATCCAGGACCTTCAACAAATGCTCTCGCAGGAATGGAAACACATCCCACAGCAGTTCATCGGGCATTTAAGTGATAGCATGCGATGGAGTCGTGAGGCCGTAATTGATTCCAACGGCGGATATATTGGTATTTATTTGATTGTGTTCATTTTTTATCGTTGATCTTGTTATCAAATAAAGACTTACTGGGTTATCCAAATCTTTTCTTGACTTCTTGCAGTATTAGTTGACTAGAGTCTTGGAGTTTTGAGTCAAGTGTGCTTAAAACTGCTCAAAACTTTGATGGCAAGAGCTGTAATGGCCTACATTATCTTAGCAACCGTTGCCTCTAACCATATTATAGTGTCTCAGATCCCTGTGAAATTGTCTCGCAACGTTGCAAATAAAGGCTAGACCGTGTGTTGAGAACGTACTGACTGAATTTTGGTAATTTTATTGGTGAATAAAAGAGTTGATCTACCTGCAGTCTTGCGGCAATAAGACAAAAGTAAAAATTTTGAAAGTTACAGGGATCTGAAATATGGTGTAAAAATCTACAAAAATTCACCGTTCGGTTACAAGACAATGGTTTCTAGGGTCTTCAACAGTTTAAATGAGTCATTTTAGACCATCGTAAGTGTACGCTAACCTATTTTCATGCAAAAACTCTTTTTGAAAATTCTGGCAACAGGTGAAAATCGGCTGCAGGGGATCTAACAGGGTAGCTAGAGTTCAAAGAAAAGAGTCAATGGGTACCAGGGTCTCTAATAAACGTCGAACAAAGAACTATCATTTCAAAATGATTGTCGATATCTGCAGCCGTTTGGTCCGTAGTCTGTAGTCTGAGAGAGTTTGTAGAGTCTGTAGAGAGTTTCAATCAACCATTCAAGCCTGTTAAAGGGTGATTGAAGTTTTGATGGTTACAGGGTAAGCTCAAAATTTCAATTGAATATCGTGGAAAGTCACTTTTGGTACATGGGTGCCTTCAAAGTCATCACGTCACCTCGTAATGCAGACGTAGACAAACCTGGGTGTGGGGGAACTTCGAAAATACTCTTTCGGCTCCATTCGTGTAAAATTTTGAAAAGATATAGTGACCGGTTTATCGGCGATGGAACTCCGAAAAGTGTTCCCTCAGTGTTGTGCAGTGTTATCCCTTCACGAACAGTTTAAGGAGGTGACTTAGATCCCCCCTCCTGTGTAATATAATCTAGTAGTTATATGTTTCAGAATGACGATTTAATTTTTCCCTGACGGAGTTTATCACGTTAGAATCAAGAGCGCTGTCACAAGCGAGCATTATCAAATGACAGTCAGCTCTCTATAGCTGCTGCCAGGACACTGGTACTGCTGATCAATATCTAAAAAAATGGGTTTTGATGTAAAGCAAACAATTATTATTATTGGCAATTTATTATTCTAGCAAAGCTATCACAGTCAGTCAGATTTACTTTTTAGAAAAAAAATTATATAACAACAACAAAGTAGGAAAAGCTCTTTTATTTGATTTTAAAAAAATCTGCGCCCCTGAATATTAAAAAGCTCAGAGTATTTGCGTGCATGATTGTTTAATTGAATGCCCTGATAATATTCTCTCATCTTCAAAAAACGTTTTCATGTTAGTTCTGATATTAATTTTCAGATACATATGTTTGTATTCGGAAAAAAGAGTCCCCTTTGTGAAGCATTTTTTTAGATACCTGGATAAAACTCATCATTTTATATTATCAAATGAACAACACAAATCTCCTGAATTTCCGTACGATTAATTTTTTTATGAAACGCAATAATATTGTCAAAGGAATGCATGATCTTGTTGTGAAATAATAATTGAAAAAAAAACTGGAACAATATACCAGGAAAAGGTCAATTTGTGTGGAATATTTTTCAGGTTTTCTAGTTCAACGAGAAATATTATTTTGTACTGCATAATATCTTGAGGAGAAATGAAATATAATCATAAATGAAATACCTGCTTTGAATATTTTAATATTTTTATGTTCTTACCAAAATTTTTTATAAACTTCTGCCAAGGCCCGGCTCCTTCGGTTACCAATAATTGAAATAACACTGCCACTGGTTACATTACTAGTAGGTATTCGTCCTATAGATGGCGTTGAATCTCTCAGACTCAACTCTTTCTTTTCCACACCTCTAATTAAGTGTCTGATATAGCGAATTGACGAGCCTTAACAAAGGCGAAACAATACTGGTCTTGTTTTCAGGCTTATGTATGATTTGTGTCGATTAGAGAATTTAATGACCGAATTTTTTACATTGAAAACCTTAACCAGGAGCTTAATTAAAATCAAGTAGATCCTTTTTCAACTTCTCAAGCGAATAGGTGTTGGTGTCTTCTTTGATCAGGGGTCTCAACCACAGGTCATAATAATTGGAACCTTTGATTTTGGAGATCTTGTATCTGAATTGGGAGGGGGACGAATCCATGGTTGAGTTCGAAGTTCTCAATTTTGCGACTCTGTGGAGGTAGTTATAAATAAAGTGAGAAAATTCAAAGTTTAAAAAGAAGTGGCGATTTTCTTTAAAAAAAAAGGCTCCCTCGATCACTCAGCCCATAACGTGGTCGATCTGGCAGCGCGACTACAGACGCCCTTCCCACTTAAGGGGTTATTAACTATTACCATGAAAAATTATTATATACCTGCGGTACAAATTGCTATTGGGGGATAACGAATTTTATTATTACTGCCCTGATTATAACTGAATCAGGTTGGTTTATACCACTGGTGTGGTATGTTCTATTAAAATTAGCTGGAGGGAAGCAATACCTGAAAGATGAAAAGCCAGTTCCAGAGATGTGAAATTCAACATTTACTTTTACTTCCTTATCTCTGAGGTACTATGTAAAACGTCATAGATATTTTATGGAGAATAATAAATCACTTCTGTTACGTCAGCACACCTAGTGTTGTTTTGTAAACAATATGAGGTAGAAGCAAGAAATTCAATTCGTGCTCAGGATGATCCCTCAAAACGGAGAGCAGCACCCCCTAAAAAGCATGACAAATGGATTCAGACTAGAGAGGGTCGGGTGATCTGAATGTGAAAGGGGGACCAAAAAGTGTTACCGGAAGGGTACAAAGTAGAATGTGAAACGGGATCAGCAGCTGATACAACCCCGTAGGTAGGTATATTTACTTTGATTGAGGGAGAGTTGGGTTGGAATGTCTTCATGCGACATTTTGTGAACAATACGGAGTGGTATACATAAAACGTATTTCTTATTGTGTCAGATTGATTTTTTGCGTATATGTACGAATACATTATGCGTCAATCAAATTAAAATGCAGCTCATTATTTTGATGCTAATCAATGCTTATAAACGTATGTGGAACATAATTGCCGGTATTCACAAACGATAATTTCCTAAATAATTACGTAATCAATTATCCCCGTCTCATTCTATTGCAAAAAAACTGCATATCTCCATCTCACTCATTTAATTAATTACGTAATTATTTAGAAAATTATCGTTTGTGAATACGGGCAAATGTCTACTGAGGTTCAGACATCAGATGATGATAAGATGGTGAGAAAAACAAAGACAAAACGCATGAATGTCAGCATAGCTTGCCATCATAGGGGTCATAGAATTCAAATTGAGGTTGAATTCTAGCTAATCATTATCAAGCTAGGAATACACTTCAGTGTGAAAAGTGTTTTACGTACTTTTGAATCAATGTTACCTACCTGTTACGCGACCAACAATACACCAAAGTAGAAACGAACAAAAAATGTTTAAGAATGATTCGTCGCCCTAATAATGAGAAGCTAAGATCGAATCAGAGAGGACGTCGTCACCATAAGAGCAGAAGTGATGACTGTTAAGGGAGAACTCAAAAAGCATATTATTCAGATGAAAATTGAGACAAATTAAAAAATATAAGTGGAGAGGGGTCAAGCTCTTACAAATTATAGTTCTATCCAAATCTATGATCACAACAGCGTAAAAAAGTGGAGCAACTTTGCAAGAATAAAATGACAAAGTACTCAAACTGACAGCCAGATTGGGCCAGAAATTTGACAACCGCAGCTAGACCTGGCTGCTTTGACTGTAGGAAGGTATCATCAAAGCCCATGGATTGACGAAGAACCCCGGAACTTTCGGCCTGAAATCCTGTGTGACCTCAGAAAAATTTCGCTATTTTGACTGTGGGAAGATAATGTATGCCTAGATTTCTGTCAAAGACCTAGAGCTCAAACTAGAACAAGCGGCTGCAATAATCCAGGATAAAATCATTCCGATTAACACCAAGAACGTTCTCTATCTGTCGTTCATTCAAGCGCCACGACATTTACTGTTAGTTAACCACTAAAATTTAACAACAGTTTCTTCCTCGATGTTTAGTTTGAGGCTGGAATGCAACTTTTTGATTGATATCGACGGTACAAGCTCAATTAGAAATCGATGTGCTATTGTGAGCAGAAAATCCTACCGTTGACGGAAGGAGCCTCTACTATCCAGAATATTCAGTATTTGGGATCGAGCAACTTACTTTGCCAGAGAAGATGCTGAGAATCCAAGAAAAAAAAAGAGAAACAAGATAGAATCCTGAATTGAAACACATTAGTTCGTACCGAGGAGAAAGCACGCATCATTACATCTCTGATCGGGAATCGTCAAGAAGATTACCTTTTTCCAATCAAGCAACCACCACTGAGGGAGGGGGGGGAGTCACCATCAAGGGTCTTGCTTAGTTGTTACGTTGTTAGCTCCGCCTGCCATGTGACTTGTCGTTTGGAGCACCCGAAGAGACATTTGAGGGTAACAACTTTGATTGAAATAATAATCGATTATGATAGAAAGGAGAAAGTTACAAGCTTTCAAGATGACGATGAAATTGGATTCTAAAATCCCTAACGGAATGGAATAAGGGTTGAAATATCATGTCATTATATAACTCATTTTAAATTTTTTTTTGGCAATAATAGACGAGGTGATATCTGCCCCAGAATTTTCATCAAGATAACTTCCGCACAAGCATTCTTACACTGCTTTCGATTGTGACATTAAAGTTTATAAAAATGAAAGCTTGTAAGTACGCATTCAAATTCAAATTAAATTTAAATTATGGAAAGTGCGTTGTTACGACTCAAAACGAGGATCTCTTCCGACCGGAACTCTGGAAGTAATTTATTTTTTTACTTTAAATATGAAACACAGCAATCCATTAACGTTATTCACTATATTTTGAGTAAGAAATATGAAGCGATTTTTAGACTAATATTACTGTCGCATAGATTCTTTCTTAGTATAGCATCTTAGAACCGTACGCGGTAAAATGGTAATTTAAAGTGGTAAACTATCCATTTGTCCCATTAGTTTCTACGAATAAATCAATTCACCGTAATGATGACATCATATAATTCTAGACTTACGGTCGAGATAATTTCTAGCATCCTGCTGCTTATATAAATCACTAAGTCTTTAGTCTCAAGTGTTATATAAGTAAATAGAGCTAAGCTAAGTGTAAATAAATAATTAGTGTGCAGTGTGTGAAAATAACTACATATATGTATAATAATTATTTCTTTTAATAAATAATAATTTACTATAGTTTATTTTATATTATAAATGAATACATACAGTTACAATAGCATGTTTTAAGAATAAATGGTTGCAACATACAGGGTGTCCCAGAGGGCATGGATCAAACGAAACCAAGTGGTAGGGGGGGTAATTTGGAACAAAAAAATCCCATAAAGGGTGGTCCGAATGTTTACGGTTCTCGAGTTATTCACCATTTTATGATTTTTTTTAATTGCTTTATTCGATAAGAAAAAAAAAAAAATTAACTTCTTTTTTGTAAACGAACTTCTACGCTATAAATGTTTTAGAATAACGTCTTATTCTTACAGTTGTTATTTTGGAATTGTTCTTTGCATATTATAAAAGTTAGAGACCATTTTTCTTCGATTTTAGAGATTTAAAAAAATCATCGTGATAATTGAGTGACCATAAAAAAAAAACTAACGCACAGAAAACGTGAACATTATTCATAAAAACTTCTACGTTTAATGCCCTTATTGCCTAATGTCTCGTTTATTACATTACTCCCACTCAAAATGAAAATTTTCCAAAATTAGTCTAAAATGTTCAATTTTGAAAATTATCGTCCTATGGTAATATGAACAATAATACACACCAAATGAGTTTAAATTACGTTTATTTGCAATAACTGAGCATATTAATTATACGGCGATGACATGTCAATAAGTTTTTATTTTATTAAACGTGGTTTAACATATTCTCAAAATGTCTTCCTTCCATTCTAATACACATTCGGCACCGTCGCAAAAAATTTTGTTTCAGTCGTCTGAAGGCGCGCTCATTATTTCGAATTTGATTAGCCATAATGTCGATCGTTTCTCGAAGATCTTGCACATTGTGGTGTACTCTCGAGTAAACCAGTTCTTTGAAACATCCCCACAGAAAAAAATCCAAGGGGTTAAGATCCGGGGAACGGGGTGGCCACTGTATGGTCCCTCCCCGCCCTATCCATCTCTCATGGTAGGTTTCTTCAAGAAACTCCTGAACAGGACGAGCTATATGCGGAGGAGCTCCATCGTGTTGCAACCACATTCGTGTATGAACAGCTAATGGAACATTTTCCAACAACTCATTCAATTAATTTTGTAAAAATTGTAAGTAATCTTCGCCACGTAGCCTAGCTGGTAACTCAAAAGGACCAATTAATAGGCCGTTTACTATTCCAGCCCAAATATTTAATCCAAATTGGTGTTGAAATCTGTGATCTCTAATGATTCGTGGATTTTCTACAGCCCAGTAGTGCATACTGTGAATATTAAATATCCCAGTACGTCTAAAATTGGCCTCGTCTGTCCATAAAATCGAATTAAAAAATAAAGGATTTTCCCTGGATTGTCGCAATATTTCTCTGCAAAACTGCACTCTTTTCAGATAATCATTTGGCAAAAGTGCTTGCACCCGTTGAATGTGAAAGGGGTGCAGCAATTGTCCTTTTCGAATTCGATGTACTGAGGATCTTGAAATGCCAGTATTGACTGAAAGGTTACGTACACTAATTCCGGGATTAGCTTCAACTCCAGCAAGAACTTCTTCTTCAGGAAGGAGCAAACGCCCGCCCTCTCGGTTTGGACCACCAGGCACTTGGCCTTCAACATATGCATTGTGAACCCGCATGAAAACTCGATAGTCGGGATGATGTTCTCGATTGGGGTATCGATCACCGTATTCTCTTGCAGCACGTCGAGCATTCCCATTGCAAAAACCATAAAGAAAATGCATTTCTGCATATTCGCGTGAAGTGTAAGGCATTTTTTTTAGTTTTGTTGGTGTAACTTTAACCTACCTACTTTATTAAAGGAAACCACAATCAAAGTAATTGAAGCCGTACAATTATTTTACAATTGATGTTTTCCTAGGTAACAATTTTGGTTTCCTAGGTAACAGTTTGGTTTCCTAGGTAACAGTTTGGTTTCCGAGGTAACATGTTCAAAAACAATTTTTTCAGAGAAGAGAAAACGCGAGAGAAAACGATTGTATTGGATAATAACAAATAAGTAGTGATAAATTCGGTTTCATAAATTTTATTATTTATTTTTTTATGAAAACTTAATGACACATGTCATCGCCGTATACTTAATATGCTTAGTTATTGCAAATAAACATAATTTAAACCCATTTGGTGTGTATTATTGTTCATATTACCATAGGACGATAATTTTCAAAATTGAACATTTTAGACTAATTTTGGAAAATTTTCATTTTGAGTGGGAGTAATGTAATAAACGAGACATTAGGCAATAAGGGCATTAAACGTAGAAGTTTTTCTGAATAATGTTCACGTTTTCTGTGCGTTAGTTTTTTTTTTATGGTCACTCAATTATCACGATGCTTTTTTTAAATCTCTAAAATCGAAGAAAAATGGTCTCTAACTTTTATAATATGCAAAGAACAATTCCAAAATAACAACTGTAAGAATAAGACGTTATTCTAAAACATTTATAGCGTAGAAATTCGTTTACAAAAAAGAAGTTAATTTTTTTTTTAATTTTTTTCTTATCGAATGTACCAATTTAAAAAAAAATCATAAAATGGTGAATAACTCGAGAACCGTAAACATTCGGACCACCCTTTATGGGATTTTTTTTGTTCCAAATTATCCCCCTACTACTGGGTTTCGTTTGATCCATGCCCTCTGGGACACGCTGTATTTCGAGTTATGGTTAATTCCTATAACAAATTACATCCAATCAAGAAATCCAATATCAACATGTGAGTTCTTTCTGCTACCTCAGTATTAAAATCTACTTAGTTATATGGTGGTCTTTCACTATAATAGCGGTGCAATATCAGAGTTTCAAGTTATGAATAATTTAATTGCTCTCTACAAGTGCGTTCAATAACAGTCCAGTTCAAATATGTACCTACCTACCTACTTCAAAAGCAATATATTTTAAATCTGTAACATTTGAAGTGTGAATAATGGATGTCAAACAAAGATCAACAGAATTCATTAATTAGTTTCTAATTAAAACCGGTTGCATATGTATATACATATCATATTCATTAAAACTTCGTCAATTACCTGGAGAGGTCAAATAATCCTTTATACCAATAAAAGTCGTCATTACGTCTAGTGCTGCCTTCCGTTTTCAATTATAAATTTTGTGATTTGTTTTAACAGGTAAGAGAGTTAATTAATCTACAAAAATCTACAAGAACAAAAAATATTTTAGTTTTTCATTATTAGATAATAAAGTCATGTCTAATTATTCGGTAAAAAAGGTTATAGAACATAGAACATTAATCCACAAAATCAGTTCTTGGGGTGGAGCGGGTCCCCCCAAAAAACCACCACTTTTGTGAAAAAAGTTTTTTTTTTTGCTAATAACTCGTTAATGGTTGGATATATCAAAAAATACTTATTATAAAAAAGGAAGCTTGAGTGATTTACTTAAAGAAAGGCATCTTGTAATTTTTATGTATATGTTGTGGGGGTGGCGTGAGAGAATAAAAATTAATACTATATAGTAATTCTGCAAGACCTTAATGGTGTTGTCTGGTGATGTGTTGACGTCACAGAAAGTGATAAGTTTCCAGAAACACTTTTGTTTATTCGTGTGTTTGTTGATTTAGATATCGCGATGTTACAATGACTATATTGCCGCTAATTTATGAGAAACTTTCTAGAGGCGTCGAAACGAAGATAGGCACTCATCGTTGCTTCAATCGAGGACTCGGATGTTGTTAAAATAATTATGTAGAAGCAATTCAGTTTCTAGATACGTAGATAAGGTAAAATGGTAACAGATAAGAAATTGAGGTAAGATACAGATGAGGCTTGCCGCTGTTCGTCGACCCGATCCTCCACTTTGAGTCCCTCGTCTTCCTGTTTTAGCTTGTCTGCCTCTCCGACCGCGCTAACTGGATGGATCAGCCACCCTTATGGTCATATCTCATCTCCTCTATTTGCTACTTCTCGCGCGTCTCCTCTCCTCTCTTTCTAGTTAACCGTTATAGGTATGTACGATGCCCACTAGTTGATATTGTAGTCGCAAACTCGCCACTGATCTAATGTCCGTGAATTTAAACATGCTGTTGTTTTAGAAAAGATTGCTAGCAATTTTTACTCGGTAAAATAGCTTTTATTTTGACGTTAAAATACGAGTAGATGGACTTTAACGCCGCTAATGCGTTACACTCATAGATGTCGAGCTATTCAATATTTAAGAAACTGCAAGTTTTGTATTTTTCATGCGCAGCGAATTTTCGTTCATTTGAAATTATTGGCGCGCAGCCTCTGGAAAAATGAAACTCGAAAACAAAATGACCTATAGAGAAAAATCAAAATTTTGAAGGAGACACAAAATACAGCCTTTTTTGCCATTCTCATTTATTATGAATAAATGTTAGTGTTTAAATATTACAATAGGTATAGTAAAATAATTATTGTCCGTTGGTTTTTTCTTTTCTAAGTATTTGCAGGCCTAATATAAATAATTGATATCAATATATTGTTAGAATATATCTTTCAGGTCAAGGCAGTACCTCAATGCTGAAAAAGTTAAAAATAAAAAAATTAATTTTGCAATTTTACCAACATATTAAAATTAGCCAAATTTTTATTTTTTCTGATAAATTAAATAAAGGTCAAAAAAATGTATCAATTTTTTTTTATTATTACGATATATTGTTATACGATAAGTCTATTTAAAAAATAAATTATAGCTACATTTTCAATTTGTTTTGTTTTTTTTTTCAATTTTTAGGAAGTATTTTTCTTTATAAATTTTAATTTTTTCTAGATACTGCGCGTCAACAATTTTAAATTAACCAAAATTCCATTAAAAATACAAAACTTGCAATGTCTTAAATATTGAATAATTCGAAAACTATGACATTAAAAAAAAATACAAGATACCTTTTTTGTGAATTTTTGGGGATTTATGTTCTATAACCTCTTCATAAACATTATTGAAGGAAAATCTTAGATAAGATTTTTTTTATGACCTTTTGGTACATTTTAATTACTTTACCAATTAGACTAAATTACTTAATATAGGTACTTACTCTTAATTTAAATACACTAAACTGAGCACCTTGGAAGCTAAAAGTGAAAGCAGAAATCTTTCTAAGCCGGGGAGAAAAATGGGCTCCTGCTCATTGCGCAATATCTGCAAAAACAGATAAGTTTATCCGATTTCGTTCTCCTTTGAACTATTTAATGGAGCCATCGGAATTCAAAAATGTAAACCCGCGCAACTTCATTCTCGGAAGGACTTGTGACAACGTCTCATGCGCCACAATGTAACGATTTTTTGAGCAATAAATGATTATCATTTCCTGCGAGATTAAGTTTTCAAAGATTCAAGTTATTTCCGATATATTCCTTAGATGATCCTTTATCGGGTTTTGGGTTATGAAATGTAAATAACTAACCAATAAAATTGCCTAAACTGGAACAAATCCATTTCTTATTGTAGCTGAATCTACTACTTTCAGCACAACTTTTATTAAGCCAAAGTCGTAAAAATATATTCTTGAGCTATAAAAATGTTATATTTCAACACTTGAGTGGTTATATTTGTCTAGTGCAGAGGAAGCTAGAAATATTTTTATTAATTATTAATAAACTTAAATAGTATACTAAAAAAATCTTGAAATTGTTTATAATTATTAGTCCTTTATTTAAATCAGGCCCAAAAACAATAACAATTATAACAAATCAACAATAACCAGTTCTTCTTTTTTACATACACTATGCTCTAATTTCACTTCACTTCTACAGACTATTTCCAATATCCAAATATTTCAAGGTGTCGATCGTCTAATGGGCAAAACGACATTCCGTAAGAAAAACAAACAAGAGAAAAAAAAAAGGAAACTGAACTGAATTGAATTAGAACACCAACAAAAGTCTATTCCTACAGCAACTACAGGGTATTAACTAATCTCTAATAAGACCGGAACAATTATTATTGGATTCGTTTTTCATCTTGTTGAGCTCAGGAATCGATATGACAGGTTAAAATGACGTTTTGCAATATGAAGTTTTTCAGCTGTTACACGTTATTAAAGTCTTACAAAATAATATTCCTTTGCTAACGCCATCTTTCGTCAGTGAAACCTTTAGCTTGTTGAATGAATAAAAATGAATCTGTGAAATTATCGATTCCACAATTTTCTTATTTTGGTAGTGTTCTACCTCAGAAGTAACTTTGTTAGAAATAGCTAAGTTTTATATTCGATCTTACTCGACGAAAGCTTCTGACTCCTGTTTTTGATTGATAGATATTTAACCGCAACGCAGTCAAATCTTATCACCAGTGAATCCTATTCAGATGCGCAGGGACCATTCTCTATTAGACCCTATGATTCTTGGTGTGATTGGTGTTCACTTCCCGGATGCTGGCGCTTCACGTCAGACAATCCGTTTAACTTGACTTAATTTTAAATTTTCAATTATTTTTGACATCATCAATTTGTAATGAATCTTCAATTCTTTTAACGCCCCTGTTCGTTTTGAAAAGGGTTTAATAATAGTCATAGGTTCGTCAGACTGGGCTGTGGTGGCCCAAAGGGCTTGAAAGAGAAGAGAACTTGCTTCCAGGAAAACTTGCGTCCGTACGAAGAGGTGGATTCCGTCAAAGAGTTGATTCCGGGGGAAAAATTGAGTCCGGGAGAAAAGGTTGCCATCCAGGAAAAAGCTGCAATTTCATAGGTATCAGAGACACTCTTGTATTAATGAACGGTCCGATCGAGTCTGCTTGCCAAGGGTACATAAAATTATGTCCCGTTCTCAAGATAGGTTGAGATCAAAAAATGGGTTGGCAAAATTTTACATGCGAAGCGAAACTCGATCAGATTTAAAAGCTGTAATTAAAAATAGCATATTGTATTAACAAAATATGATCCGTATAATTCCAGGACAATTAATAAAATCATTTTACGACACTCACCAAGCCAAAAACGTGGGTGATGTTTATAATAATTTACGGGAAAGTTCACGACGCCATTTCGCTAAAAATTCCAGGTGTTTGCGGAAACGATCTTCCTCTAGCGAATTCCAGGAGAGAAAAGAAAGGTGAAATCACAGGTATCTGCGTACCGGATTGAAACTCGACAGTCGAGGTCGACGAGACTCGACAGTCGAAGTCGACGAACTCGAGGCCTCCAGCCGGCCGTGTTTGCGTCGCACTAAAATCACCATCACTCACTTATTGCGCGCGCACCGCAGTTGTCTCCGTGTCGCTGGCATTTAGCCGGTACGTACAAAATGTACGTTACAGGCTTTTTTTGATACTGTAACGGGATTTTTCTGTGGGTAGAGGTGAGTTCCCAGGGATGGATATCTGCCCCTTTGTACCCTTTGACAAGTCGATTTAAAATTTATACATTTATTTACAGACACTCGTATTTACATATATATTGTGGGTATGTTAATAATGATAAACAATCTGTCCTGTCTTCTTGGTTTTAGTTTCGCCCTGACTGATGAATGTTAAAGTGGGCTGGCTCTCTTTCCGCAAGGTGGCCTCATTAGCTCCAGATAGCTGCGCCGGGGCGTACGCTGTTTCCCCCGTCTGTTATCGTTGTCGATACGATCACGGCCCGCTGGTCCAGTGCCAGTAACCTACTTGCAGCCGAGCTGTCCGTGTCAATCACCGATGTCTCCGGAACACGCGCCGGGGAGCTATTTAGCGAAATGTCCTCCGTCGGCGGGCGCTTTCTGAAACAGAGGCCGCTCCCGATGTCTCACTGCAACACCGGGGCGGGTATTATTGGATGCTGGTGGATGAAGGGGTCTACCGGAACCTCAATGCAGCTCCGGTCGATTTCCTATTCTGATGGGTCGCGGGCCAGAGCTCACTTCACTCTGGTCGCGCTTCCGACGCCGGGTTACGGTTTGGTCAACTCAGTTCATCGACCTACCGTGTCCGGCTATGTATACTGTATGGAGCACTCACTGCATGCCCCAGCTGATCTCCGAGCTCAATTCACCCAGGAGAGAGAGTTGTTCGCAAGTCAATTCCTCACGATGTACTCTGTCGAGTCTTCAGCTGGTGCTCTTTATGTAGCCGGTCTAATCTGAGATAACCTGCTAATCACTGTCGTAAAAACTGTATCATTCCAGATAAACCCCTCTAAGAATGAAATAAATAATAATTATCAACGAAAGCCTCGGATTTCGTTACAATACGAATTTTTAAACTTTTATCAAACCTCATGAAACTTAAATCTCCGTCTCCATCCTTTTAACTTGATATTGTACTATATTTTATTACTTACGGTTGCTGGATAACATGATAACTGATGTCCTGATGATGGAGTAAGACCCGAAACCGGTCTACAGGCTAGCAATTTATAAATTGTACTTTTATGACCAAAATTTTTCCTTTTATTGACGTATGATTCTTGATTTATATTACCTTTATAGCCGGTGAATTTGTCTGACCGAACACAGGTCTTCTGGAGTAGCGCCAGTGAATCTCTCACTCATTAAAGTATCGTGTTTTCTAAAATTAGACAGCAGCCAGACCGGCTATAGAGATTCCCGCGCAAGGGCGCCAATCGCCGTTTGTTTTTGGGTACCATTACCATATGAAGCGGGCTCGACCAGGGACTAGAAGATCCCCAAAAGACTTCAAGTAGGTAAAAATTTGTTTTGCCATTTCTACTTTTTCTTAGGATAAACGTCATGGTTTTCCTGTAACCGGATTACCATCAGTCTCTATTTTCTTGTTTATCTCTTTTGTGTGAACGAGTCGTAGTGTCGAGACCTTGAAGTTAAAATCGTCCCAGAAACGAAATATCTTCCCTTCCTTGAAAACCAGTTAATTGATTCTAGGTAAGATTATAATTTTTTTATAAATAATTCAGAGGTCCTCAATTTCCTTTTTTTGTTGTTCTAGTTTCACGAGTTATCAATAAATTTCAGAAGTACCTACCTATTATGAATCGTCAATACTTCCTGAAAATTTATATCATAACTAACTTAGCCTATACCAATTTAAAAGTTTTATTAGAGCCTTGATTATAAATCATTTAAATATAATTTTCGGGAATTTTAAGCTCTTCAAATAAAGAGCTTTCAATGGCAGACACCACACGCAACCATCTAGAATCTCCCGAAGTTGCAGACGGACCGTTTCGGTCTCTTTATGACCTCATCAGTGCAGCACATTGAGATGGAAACCAGAGGCTATGATGCAGTCCACCATCAAAAGCTAGGTCCTTGTACACACCAAGTTCCACGAAACTCCGTGACTTACAGTGTCTTTCGCGATCTAACAATGGAGGCAAGAACTACCAGCAATGATGGTTTTAGAATGATTTGAAAGATGATTTAAAGATCTTAAAATGTCCGAAAATTATATTAACCTATACCGCGATACCTTGTTCCATTTTATCTTCATATTTTTGAGTGATCCTCATCATTACTCAAAATTTCGTTCCTTTCAAAGTGAATAATAGAATATACAGTTTCCAGAAGATATTTTCCTACGTTCTTGAAGGGATTTTCATTTTTGGGAAGCTTGCCTCGCATCTCCCGTTGGGGTCTCCGCTGACATCTCGGATTCCTTTTGAAACTGGACTGGATTAATACAGTTCCATGGAGAAGTGCAAAGTGTCGTGGATCCTCTTTGGTTTTTAGTAATAAAAAAGCAACTACGCCACATTGATCTCTCTACCTTATAAAGCTGTACTTAGGGTCATTTTATATGCTTCCCATGATGAAATAAAGTATTAAATAATTTACAAAATTATTTCCAGCGGCTACACATCATGGCATCATTTCGACGCTATACATATATGGAGGACTTTGAAAGTCCTATTGTTATAAATGAAGAGTGAAGTGTTCTATTATGTGAAACGGGGATAGCAGTCAAACATAAACTTTGTATCTCGCAATACTTCAGCAAAAATATTCCTGAAGTTTTTGTTGAATTGTGTAAGAAGGGTGCAAGAAACAAGACCTAATCAAGTAAACAACATCGAAAGTTAGTCAATATAATTATAAGTACGAGAACTGATGCAGTGGAGTAGATGGTATTCATATTTCTGAGTTCATTACCAATAAATTTAAAGGAAAATCTTGTCACTTGTTTAATTTAATGCAACAAGAAGCGTAATCTAAAGTTGAATCTTCTCAGTCAACAAAGGATCTGGCTGTCGCGTTGCTTATTAATGATATGGTCATTAAAGGGATTGGTTGAAGTTACTCATTTGACAATCGACGGAAATAATCAAGAGTTAGAAGCATGTAAAATAATTTTAACGAACTCTAATTATTTCTGGCACGAGGGAAATGTAATCAGCAGGGATATTTCAAGAATTGATGATAAAAATAAAGTTCGAATACAAAAAATAGGAAAGTAATTAAAATTAAAACTTAACGTTCCTGAATTTCAATTACATTTCTGAATAACAAAGAAGCGGAAATGTTTCCAGAAAAAAAGTAAAGTGAAAGTGATACATGAGCAGCTTGATTATTATTTTAAAGCCTAATTAGCTTTTTTTTAATTTAGAGTTTACCTTTATTTTCAGATTAATAATTATGCTGATTATGATGCCCTACAAAAAGACCTCACCGATTTTAAAAGTTGAAAAAAATAAACGAAGTTAAATTAATTTTTTCTTACATGAATAATAAATTGGGGATTGTTGAAAAATATCTCACTCCAATGAAAGGGAGTATAATAAATGGTATAAATGGAGTATAAATGGAGATTCGCAATCTCTCCCACAAATGACCCATACAAGCGAAATTTTCTTGAGTTATTGCTTCCTGTAATGACCGCAGTGTCATTAGTGAGATTCCATGATATAGAATCCCACGGAAAGTGTTATGTTATATATTTTGTTTTAAGCGAGTAAGGGATTAAAACAATTATTGACCTTAAAAGAGCTGTTTATAAATAAATATTAAGGGACTATAATAATAATAACAGGAGTACATCCATCAGCATAAGCTGATGACGGTGTGAGTAAGTTATTCAGTCAAAGATTCTTGGGAATAGGTAATTTACAAAAATTGTCAGTAAATAGTTCGTAATTTTTTTATAAATTTTAAATCTCTGATGACAGTTCCAAATAGAGAGTCAAATTAGAAAACTACATACCTAAATCACTACCTAAAAGTAGAAGAAAATTTGATTCATTCCTTTTTTATTAATATTGCAAAAAAGGTATAATTTTGAAAAAAAATTGAGATCACAGTCTCAGTCTAAGATTCAAAGAATATCAAAAACAATTTTAGATTTATTTCCCTTTTTCCTTGAGCTTTAAGAATTGAAGAAATAGTAATCCCCTGTTATTCCAAATCCATGATCAAACAACAAAACAACAATTCTAAGTTCTAAATTAAGGTGCGTATATCAATTAACAAGGATATTAAAGGGACTTTAGTCAGATCGTTCTTACCTCCGCTTTCACAGAATAATACAAAGGCATTTAGATAATTAGATAAAACACGAAATAATTTATCACTTCATCAATTTCAGTTCTTTCATTTTAATTATAATGTTCAAGGTTAGATGCTGAAGGTAGGCTCTAATTATTAGTAGTGGATGTTCAGGGTGCTTATTTCGACCTTTTTGCAAAAGTTCCTTGTAAAGCAGAATACCTAGAACTTTACTAACAGTTCGCTGACGCCATTGCATAGATACCTTTCCAAATTAAAATGATGCAATAAGTGAACTTGTAGTTGTACGGTAATTAGTTGTTTCTCAATTACACGAGAAGTCAGACGAAGAGAAAATTGAACTGATATAAAATGGCGGCATTTACAAGAATGGCGGCTTTAATTTAAACAGTTGAAGTTGAAAATTGGAAAACTCCTGAAGTTACTATTAATTTGGTGATGATTAACCGGTAAACACATTCGTATTTATTGACACGAGTTGGTTGTTTTCTGGTTGCAGATATTTTAGGTACCTACTTAGCTAATTGCGTCGAAAAACAATTTTTTCCTACGACCACTATACAAAACACTACTTTGCGCATCGTTTTTTGTGCGCAAACTAGCAGATTTCTCACGTATCCAAAACTGTGCGACAAAGTGACATAACGCATAGCCAAAAATCGTTTCCGTACAGTTTTAATGTAAACAATAGTGATGGGCGGTAACTGAGAACTCAACTGTTACTTATTGTTAATATGTAACTTATATTAATAATATTGTTAAAAATTGAATAACTATTCATTTAAAGCTTCAAGGTAATAAAATAAACACAAATGAGATAACATAGAACCCGACAAGACTATAAAATATACTCATTATTCTCTTGTGGCAGTAATTATTAAAATTTACGAGTTGATCGCTAATAGCAGCCAAATCAAATTCACGAACGTGATCGTGAAAATAACTCGCACACCTCTACAAACTTCTATCGACGACGCACAGCGCCTGCGTTGTGTAGAAGTTGCATATCAATGATATACTAACCTCTCTTAAATCATAGTTATTATCTACCACGTCTCCACGCTCACGTCACTTATTTTTAGTTTATACGGAGTCTAATAATAAATAATAATAATATTGTCGGTAGAATTCAATGATTTACCAGTATATAATAGTAATAATAAAAAGTCATTGGTAGAATTGAAAATAATACCTACCTAGGTAGGTAGTCTGAAAAAATAAACTTTAGTTAGGTACCTATCATTATAATGGATTGTAATTCCTCTGAATCTGAAACAGAAAATACACCACCTGAAGTCAGAAAACAAGCAGGTTTGTGTTCTTTGCATTTGCTACCTGTAGTTTCGAGAGAAAAATACGAATCTGCTTATAAACATTTCATAAATTGGAGAAAAGGTCATAAAAGCAGAGCATTGTCAGAAAAAATAATTTATGTGTTAAATTTGTTAAATAATTAATCTGTTAAATTGTGGTCGTAGGAAAAGTACTGTGTGAAGCACGTGCGGAAAAGAAATTTCACACTCGTGTGAATTGTGACACTCGATTTCGTCTCGTGTCACAATTGTTTCACACTCGTGAGAAATGTTCTCTTTTCCGCACTTGTTTCACAATATACTATTTCCGAAGCGTAGTTCAGGCGAGAACGACAAGGTATATAGTTTTAGTTAGAGAGATGGCGACAAATGTATCTCCCAAATGAAAAAAGCAGGTTCTTATATAGTTCGAGACCCCTTCTCAAAATCCGTCTTGTCAAGTATTTGCTGGGGTGAGCGGCTGCGACCTTTTGCCCAGATTTGCCCAACGATTTCGAAACATTTGTACAATTTGGAAGAAAACTACTGAAGGGTATCTAGGCAACTCCTCCCCCCTCGAAATTGAAGGAAAATATTTTCTTCCAATTTACTACTTTTCGTAACCTCCAGTACAATTAAACAAACAAAAATCCATATAAACTTGGAAAAATTATTATTTGGCGAAGCCGACATGGAGCCAATTTTTTTTTCTATTCTCGGTCACGAACTTGACTTCCCTGTCAATTTTCAAGTTCGAATTGGCAATTTTTTTTTTATTTAGAATATTTTTTCATTTTTTTGGAGCTCCCGAAAGAAATCTTTACAAGGAGCAAGTTGGAGGAAAATATTTTTCCCTCGGTTGGGGTTGGAGGGGTTTTGTCTAGAGCCCCCCCAGTATTTTTCTTCCCAAATGTAGAAATTTTTTTAATGGTTCGGGCAAATCTGCACACAAGGCCGTAGCCGATCACCGCAGCGTGCTAGACCGCTACTTGACAAGAGGAATTTTGAGAATGGACTCGAACTATCCAAAAACCTGCTTTTCTTCCATTTGGGAGACACAAGGTTTTTGTGTCTCCCATTGCTCTTAATTTGCGAATAAGAAATGCGTATGTATCGCAATTTTCTTTAAAAGGCGCTATAAATATTTAGAGATTTAGGTACCGTAGTAAGACAATAACCGGTGAGCTTTTCTCCATTTTTAATTCTCGTTCGCGACGTGTCTCCCGCGCACTTGATCTTCGTTACCGGCCTGTGCCCTTCTTCCGTCCATACACCGGCTTCTCGCTTTCTATGGCCTCTGCGTCCCGGCCACACCGCCAATCCGCAAAGGCTTACGTCATCTTGCCTGTAATCAGTGTAATCTATATGTAAAATCATTTCTCCTCGCCTTTTAATAATTTAAGATATTCGTAAGGATACTTTCTTGTATCAGCATGATATTGACCGGCGCCATATACAGTATGAGACTTGAAATGTATCGTTATTATTAGATTATTACTATTAGATTCAGTTTGAACTAGATTACGTTAAGAATGATATAGTGAATCCCGAAATACCTCTACTCAACCAATTTCTATAAAAACATCAACTATTACCCTATGGCGATCCTGACCAAATAAAAAAAAGAGCCATTACAAGTATATCACATTATGGCTGATTATCACATTGCAATCCAACCAGTTCTAACAGGTTGTCCCAAAATTATCACAATCCTGAACGCACTCCAGGTTCGGGGACGCTATTGGTAAATCTCGGCTTCAATTCCTCAACAAACGCTCCATTTTCTGCAATAAAAATCCGGTGGAACTTTTTCCGAACGCTGTATTTACTGGAAAATTTCACTTAAGACAGGAGAATCAAGTTTCTAATAATACAGAATTTGATGTATATATTAATGGCGTAATAATGAAATATTACTCACATGTATTACCATCGAACAATGATTCAGGGCTCGTTTCATAATAAATCGTAAACTCACTTTCAACTATCATTACAAACAATAGTTACCACGGTAAAGATAGACTTTATTTATTATAAAACCGGCCCTTAGTCTATTATTAAATTTGAGCAAATCCTATTTTTAAAACCACTGAAGCAGCAAGGTTGGGGTTTAACCACGCATTTAATGTACTCGAGCTCTAATTATATTGGTGGAAGGGTATTAAACTTAAAAGTTAGCTATAGTCTAGTTTCAGTAGTTCTAAAAGTTTTATTAAATTTCCACGAACAAAAATAATTTCAATCAACACGCATTAAATAGTTTCATTGTTGAATAAATTCCCTCTATAATTACACGAACTAAGAATGTTACATGAAAAATAAGTATCTAACTATTCTGTTCTTTCTAAAACTCATCAGCATGACATATCGGACTATTCACTGTACCATGTTTGGCGGGAGTTACACCCCAAGTTACTTCTAGGCACTAGGCGATTGCATAATATTTATTGTGACTCACGAAGACTCACTTTCACTGTATGGGTCTCTTCTCTCATTTGCAACTCCAACATAGGTATTCCAACATTCTATTTTTCACAGACAATACAAACGGATATGAAAATTAGAACGCGTCGCCCGGAGATTCGGTAGCAAGGAGTCAATTTACGGAGAGAAATAATGTTTATGGTCTTTACTAAAAGTTGTGCAATAAAATGGTAATAAAGTTGATGAATCTATATAGCGTAATAAAAGGAAATTGACTAAAATATTGAAAACAAATTAATACAATAAGGTTGATTGCCTAATATAATTAACAGAAATGTCTTCTAGAGATGTTGCACCAATTTAAATTTTTATGATTGTATTGTTTTCAGTTATTATTTTCTGTTATCGAATTCTGGAATAGGAGAATTTGATGGGATTTTCAATTTACTAACGTAAATTCAGTAAAATGTGATACATTTAATTCCCCTTTAAGAATTTTAATTAACTTCTTCTTTGTTGTGATGTGATGTTTAAGACCAAAAACAAGGGAATAAAAAATAATAATAGGTAGTGCACTCACCTTGGAGAGAGGTTGCCAGTCGCTGGAATTCTCCGAATGCTGATGTCACAACCGACTAGGCGCTAGTCACTTTAATTATCGGTTAATGAGTTGAGAGTTTATTTTGAGTGATTTGGTTGAGTTTTGAGTTATTAGTTATGAAGGACCGTAGCTGAACCGACGTGAATGAGCGATGTCTGTGTCTCGACCAGAGTGACCAGACGAATGTACGATTTTCTTCGTGAAAACGGCGATGAGGGTGGCATGAGAAGGATTTTTCAGGTTCGAAGTTTTGAACATCTTGAAAGGGCCCAACCATATAACAACTGCGCATGTTAAAAATTGTAAACTTAAGGTCGATCCTATTCAGTTATATTCTATGTATTCAAATGTCACTTGTCACTTTTCAAGCTTTCAAAGCAGAAACGTAATTTTTGTCAGTCACTCGATGTATCCAAAAACGTGGTACGCATTGTCATTAGTCAACACTGAGTGGTCATCTTTTTTTTTCACTTTGTTTTCTGACATCAAGAGAGTGAACACGAGTCGTCAAGCTCAGCTGTTTTGGTTATATTCTCCCGCATTTTGGTTATTTGTTTATTTATACCTAAGCACGTGAGTTGTTTTTATTTATTTATTGTTATTGCAATATTACAAGAGACTAGCTCTTACCTTTTACTGTTTATGTATTGTTTGAAACATCATTTATTTAAAAGACAATGGTAAGAAGGCGCACGTGGCCTTTGGTTAATTTGTTACTCTCATTAAGGAGCCCATAATTATTTCTGTGTGCAAAGAGGATACAATTGCTATCTATTTTAATTGGTAAATTAACACGTGCTGCCCAACATTTAATTTTATCTCATTAATATCATACAATTGGTGCAGGTAGTTTATGATCAAGGAGGGCCCCATTTTAACACCACGTTTTACAGAAAGCATGATACATTTTAACACCACGTTCCATCCGATCTTTATGGTTATTTGAATTATTTAAATTTATTTATTGTAATAATGAACCAGCACATGTCCTTTTTGATTATTATTATTATTATTATTATGATCAAGCACATTTCTCTACAAACAATTTATTTTACAGTGTTCACATTTTCTTTGTATTTTAAACTATTTTCTGCTCTCAACAATTTTATTTACATTTAATTCATGAAACTATTTAAACGATCACACTGTATAATTTTATTATGTCTTTGATTGCATTTTACTGGTGAATTTTAACTTCTTTGTCATTTTCGTCAAACTTAATTACCATTGTGAGGTTTTGATCATTAATCATTTTATTTAAATTGAAATTTTATTGTTTTGGAATGTGCACATGCACTGATTAATTGGATTTCGTTTTTAAATTGTTATCGAGGATCGTCTTTTTATGGTTCGATAACGCCGCGGCTGCTATATAATATGTTTGATCTCATTTTGTATTTCATATTTCCTGGACTCTAAACTATTTATTTATTTGATGTTACTGATTTACTTGCTCTGACCTATTTATTTACTTGCTGCCATTGATTTACTCGCCTGATATATTCATTTGTTTTTATGCCTTTTTGTGTGTCTTGATTCCTTTTCAGGAGGTATGAGTCCTTGAAATAGAAATATAAAATGTGGTCTTCCTGAATATAGCAGATTTGTTTATCAATGTCAATTTTGCACCAAAACGGTGACGATGTTATGTGTTGTGTCTCTTGTATTTTATGTTTTTGTCATGGTGTATTTTTATGTAAAATCCTAAATGAAACGACGATATAATTTTATTTTGACTCACGAATCGCAGCGTTAGACAGCGACGCTTCAATCTGTTGTACACGTTATGTCTCGTTTTGACATTAGATGTCCTTTGGAATCGATTTTATTTATTTGGTATTAGTCCGGAGGTGTGGAGATAAGTCGATTAGGCTTCTCCCATTAAAAGGTCTAATTTATGTGTGTTTTGTTACGTCTTTTCTATTAGTTCGGGGTGTGGAGATAAGTCGATTAGGCTTCTCGCATCAACAAGGTCTAATTTATGTGTGTTTTGTTATGTCTTTTCTTTACAGGTACTAAACGGTTCGCAAAGACTAACGTTAAAATGACAGGTTACCATAATACAAGAGATTTAGTTCTCACCCCTCAACGCCCAAGCAAATGCTTGATTCTAACATGTCGTCGTTTCATTGTATGTGTTTCGTTGTATGTTTTTCATTTTATGTTTCGCACTTCATACAGTCAGAGGTTTTTTTTATTTTCACGGGCTTCTTTTTTTACTCTGACTATAAATTTGCGTAGGCGGAACTCTTTGCGGGCGGGATCAGTCGTGTGGGGTGGGGTGGAGAGACTCAATAATATTCAAATCAATTCAAAAGTCAATAAATCAATTCATTTTTAAAGGGGAAACTCTGTCTTTTAAATTAAATCTCCTATCTCTCAACAAAAGACTGGCTCAAAGTATTTTCGTAGCGTTTTTACGAACGAACGAACCAAAATAAGGTTACTACACAACAACGTAAGGTCCAAACAAGGTGAAAACTAGACAGATCACGAGCCAAGGTAAAACCACAAACGGTAAGTAATGTTGGTCATTTTATTTGAAATCAGGGAGGGATAACCTTAAATTCAAATCAAACATTCAGGGCGGGAATCCAAACAGTCATTCATGACAGACAAGTTCACATTTCAAACGTCAAAGGGGTTCTTCTTTTTCAAAACCATTCAGTCTGGGGGCCACATCACTGAATTTACTGCGCATGACGCAGAACCTCCATTTTGAGAGGTTAGGTAGGTTACATCACCGATTCTTTACCGTCAACCAAGATTCAGGTTTTTTAGGGTGTTTACACTACAATCTTTTTTTTGTCACGTTGAATAGTGTTATTGAGTTTAATAAACCCTCTTCAAGGTTTGAATTTTTTATAATTGATTAAATTATAATTATCAATTGATATAAATTGATTCTTAATTCTCAAATCCAAAAACTCAATTCAATTCTCTTGAGTTCAAGAAAAAAGGAACGACTTCTTAGGCCTAAAAAGTATGATTCTCAAATCGCAAACATTATCTGAGGACATTTTGAATTGTGGATTATAAAAGTCTCACTCAGATAAGTTGAAATTTCCATAATGACTTCAATCGGCGTTACATTAACGCATTAGCCCTTATCACTGTCTTCTGGCTTTCTGGTATTCCTGAATAAATTCATACAGATAAAGGAACATCTTTTATGTCTCCTTAACTCAAATGTAAATTCTCTACAACCCGGTCAATGTACATAATAAAAAAAAAATCTAAATTGGACCCACTTAGTCGTAACTGAAGTCATTCTTCGTGAAAGTAATGTAGAATATGCACTAAGTAAAATTCCAATGGCAGAGAACTCGCCAGCTTGCTCCTAAACCTAAACATGCCAAAGGGCGAAGCCGCCGAGTAATGAAATTGATGATAATGATGAGCTTCGAGTAGCGCAAGAAGGTTCAAGTCTCTACCACGATCCTCTGATAATAGAATATCCTGATATATGAGTTATCTTTCTCCATTTTTGCGTTAACTCGGTTATTCTTTGCAACAGACGTAATATAAATCACAGTTTGAATCTGCCAGCAAAATTGACCATATTTTTAGCTTCCGCGAAAATTGCGGTTATTTATATTATAAGCGAGGAGACTTCGGGCTTAAAGTTATGTTAAACGGAGTGGTTGGAGGCTATTTACAAGAAAACATGGGCCTATTCAGTAGATAATAATTTTGCAAATATTATTATTCAGTTTACATAAGCTAGGAATTCATTATTAGATAATTTAAACATGAAAGTGCCGCTTTGAAATGTGAAATCCTATCAACCAGTGAAAGAGATCTGATCGATTCCATAGAGACTGCTTTATACATTCATGTTCAGATATATGAAATATTAATTTGTTATTTCCCGGCATCGACTGTATGTAATTTGAAAGCTAATTATTGTAGGCACTTTGTGTGAACTATTAGATAATATTCATAGGACCTATTAAAGGAAAATATGTCTTTATTAGTGTTATAAATCCACAATGGTAAATCTTTTATATTATGTGTATGAAATACATAATGTTGCTGAAAAGGGTGATTCATGAGGCTTTCTGATCGCTTTTTCTAATCAGACTAGAATTTCTGGTGAAAGCAGATTGATGGACTGACTCTTATTGCGTGTACGAGCAAAAGCAACGAGGAGGAATAAAATTTTTAACATCTTAGCTTTCTTTACTGTCTTTATAATACTGTATCCTAATTCACTTTTTTACTGTTAATTATTCTACAATAATGCAGTAATAATTTACAAGAAATTTCATCTTCATCATCTAGTTGCGTCCATTAACGTCCAAATAAAAAAAAACAAAATAACCACTTGTTTTTTGCCTACACTTGAGGAGCTGCAGTGTTTTATCTCTTAGTCTTCTTTCTGTCTCTGGTCACTTCACTACATATAAACTATAAACTAACCCTGATAACATTCCAAGCTAGACTAGCTTTCTGATAGCACTCTCCAACTTATATAACTTCAATAATATTCCAAAATATACTGACTTCTATGCGTTGAACTTGCGCTCTTATATACTGTAACGGGATTTTCGGTATGGTAGAGATGATTACCCAGGGATGGATAATTGCCCCCTTTTACCCGTGACAAGTCAATTAGAATAATAAAAATCTTTATTTACAATTACGATAGTTACACATATCTGTACCTATTAAATTAATATTGTTGAATCCTGAACAATGTGGGCCGGCTCTCGTCCCCTGCAGGCCGCCTGATTGGCGAGAGATATCTGCGTCGGTACACGCACCTCTGTTAATTGGTCGGTCGGACGGACGATTCACCTCCGGCTCCACTGCGTCAGTAGCTCTCTTACCACCGCACGCTGCGTGTCGTATCTGATGCTGCTGCGGCCTCCGGAATATGCGACGTGACGGGATTGCCGGATCGACAACTCATTATATTGCGATCCGACGTCTGGTTTACCTGGCCCTCAATACAGGCCAGGCGTCGTCTGAAAGGATCTTTCTCATCGATCTCCCGACGTCCAGTTACAGCTAGGCTCGACTCATTTCATCGTCCTGCTGTAGCCGGCTGGGTACTGGACGGAGTGCACTCATTACATGCCTCCTGCTGAAGACCTCCTAGCTCAGTTCACATGGAGGGAGATGGTTCGCGAGTCAATACCTCGGAAGATCTGACCTGCTTTTCCATTGGCTCTGCTTATATAGCCGGTGCCGGCGGAGATAACCTGCTAATCACCGCTGTAAAAACTGTATCCTTCTGATAGACCCCTCGATTAATTAAAATAAATAATAATAATCAACGAATGCCTTGGAATTCGTTACAATACCAAGCCAAGTGACTTCTAGAATTACAATTTAGGATGACGTACGTTGGGACGATTCTTATTACAAACGCAGTCTATACATGGCCTGGATCGACTTCCGCAAGGCAAATTTTTGGAATGATCGACTGATATGTCGTCTATTAGACTGACTTGCGGTTCCAGAGCCACTAGTGAGATGCATTACCAACCTAATGCCGCTCTGGCGCACCCGATTTATACTAACATATCTACTAATCGAGAGCTGCGTTCGCGAATGGTGTCCTACAGAAGGGGAGCTTTCCAGGGAGATTCTGTTAGCCACCTTCTCATTTGCATTTCGTTGCTGTCTTTGTTTGCTTCTCTGCACCGTGGCCGCGTGTACTCCTGTGTGCCACACCCGGAAATCGAAGGTATGGTGAGTCATGATTTGAAGCTCCATACCTCGGGGCAGAGTGACTTACATGTGAATTTTACAGGATGCGCGGGGCTCCTAGAATGGAATTAAGATTGGGCAAGTGCACGGTCGTCGATATGCATCAAGAGGGGGCGACTGGCGTGTTTTCTTGAAGCTAAGCAGGATGATGAGAGCATCTTCAAAGACCTGGATGTGGAAGAAACGTATGCATATCTGGGCGTGGAACATCAGAACCGCGTCCAGTAAGCACAAAAAAACTAAGCACGCTCTTCGCGGCAGATATGGATCGGAACTGTCGGTACCTATCAAGGCCACCCGCATGCTCGCCGTCCTAATATTCTGCTACTCTTTTGGGGTACTGTAGTGGACGGTTGATGAGTTGCAACAATTAGATAGAGATACCCGAAAAGAGATGACCCGTAATCGGTTACTACTTCCACTGTCGTCCGTTTCTCGAATATACCTTCCAAGACATCAGGGAGGGAGAGGTCTTCCAGGATGGGAGTATCTACATGGCGCAATAGCCCTGGAGACAGCCTAGCCTGTAAGGTTATCAGGGGCTAGGATTCTTTAATGCGGCTGGTGAAAGCTCATGAAACCACGGGGTTGGGAGTTTTTTTGTTTAAGGCAGCACAGAAAACCGCCAGTGGACTCAACTTGGTTTTCGACATTCAGGATAAGACGAAGTGTTCAGTTGGTCACTGAACTGGAACCTAAGCAACTGGGAGCCTCAATAAAAAAATGGCTTGCATCAGCATTTGCTGCGACAGCACGCCAGCAAGCAACTGCACGGCGCCTTTCATCGAACAATGGAGTAGCGAGGCTTGTCAAAAAGGCTGAATTTTTCGTTTCTAAGACCAGGGGGGGGGTTCAAGTCCGAGACCGACGGGTTCATATTGGCATACCAAGAGGGTGTCACATTGGAGACACATCATTGGTCTACGGATGCTGGATCATGGGTGTGGAAATCTTTAGCGCCAACTGTAGATCTTGCCGGAATCGCTTATACATAAATCTTGAATGCGTGCCCCACGCATGCGATTTGAGCATACATTCATCTCCACACTGCGGCATTGCGAGTGCTATATTTTCATCTAGCCACTCGTATGAAGTAGACCAGACACCGATGCTGCCTCATGCTCCCGGAAATATCGAGTTCTTAGTGGAGAATGGGAGGTGCCGAATCTATTGGAACTTCTCGTCCTCCAAAGTCAGGCCGCTAAGAACTAACAGACCAGACGTTGTCCTCCTAGATAAACTGGAAAAATAGATGTCTGTTATCGAAGGTTATTATTGATGGAAGAGAAAAAAACGAAAGAAATATCGGTGCTTCTGTCCGAGGTCCGATGACTGTTTCCGGGATACAAAATAAGATTGGTCATCCTCCTTATTATTGGAGTATTGGATGGCACACCACATTTGCTGTTGAAGGAGTTGAAAGACATTCCTGTCTGCAAAATATCACAGTGTCGCTTGCAGGTAGGTGATCTCGCTCAATGATTTCAGGCCATGCAAGTGTTTATCACTGCCGAGCCAGGGAGCAGTTGTGGGTGTATTTCTTAATCTTGTGGGGTCGGTGAATGGAATCGTAGACTCTAGGCTCACTAATCCAACTTGAAAAAAAGATAAAAACACAACTTTGTTTTGCAAAAAGTATACTTAAACAAACTTAAATTATTATAAGCGAATGTTCTGCCAAATGTTCTGTCACACTCAAATAGCTTAGCGAATTATTCAAAATTTCTTGGTCGTGTTTTCTATTACAGATATAAGAAGTGGATTACTCATTAATCTGGAAAAACGTGACTAATCGTTCCGTCTCTTCCCTACAGGAGATACTCTGGAAAACTTTATAAGAACTCGATGGAAATTGTAACTTTTTCTCGTCGATTAATTAGAAGCAATATAAGCATGTCACTGGTGAGGTTGACAGCAGAGCGAGGGAGAAGGTGGTAGACGGAAACGCTGAAAGTTGACAGAGCGAATGACTACGCTCTGTTATCACGTTCGTGCCCCGTTATAAATTTTCAAGCGAATAATATGGTGAATTATTAATTACTGAAGTTGAAGTATTCCATTATATTGAGGGGTGATAAAAAAGGGTGTGTATTGGAGGAAAGAGTAATTGAGGCAAAGCTTCGCAATATAGTTGATAAATACTTAAATGGAGTTGTGGTATTTGATGTAAAGTTCAATAAAAAGCTGTTCAGGAACAAATACGTACAAAACTAGATCACAAAAGAATTTTAAATAACATTCCTATTGCTCCAATTCTGATTTGTTTTCAGAAATCCTTCTCTGAATGGGATGTCAACAAACAGCTGACAAGCGAGACAGTTAAATCCCGTTACATTACAATACCCTAATTCTAGTTCTAATCCGAATCCCTGCAAGGAACTTAAATTAATTTAATCAGCACTGTGGTCATTCAGATTTAGAGCGAATGTTTTGAAGTATTTCATGATTGACAATTTAAGTTTGTATAAAGCTGGGCATTCAGAACTCTAAGGGCAACGTTTACAATTTATGTTTTGGGGATAATCTTTTAAGCTTTTACTGTGCCAACTCTGTTGGCAAAGTTGACAAAGTTTCCGTGGCTCTCTGTTGATCTAAATCTGCTGATCTCTGGAAAAAAAGGATACAATCTTTTGGATTTAGTTCCTGGAGTGCGATAATTGTGGAAGCAGTGTTTAGCTTACAGTACGAAAGGCTACTGACATAAAGTGGCATCGTGTACCGCACGATTCTTCAATGAGAATAGCACAAGCCCTTCTTTTATTTTTGTCCTTTTTTTTTCGCGAAAAAAGTTTAAACTTTAGCAGAAAATATTCCCTTCAAAAAGATCATTGAAACAACGAAGCACAAGAAGGGGGTGGCTATTTTAAAAATCATGGTAATGACGTCATTGGTCGAAAACTAGTGACGTCATAAGAATATTTTACTCGTCAGAAGATGAGCTTTCAAAAAACAAAATCGGCCTGTTGTCTCCAGACTTTTTCTGATTTATTTTCTTTAAAAACAAACCTAAAAAATATTTTTTAGGCATATTCATTAGACAAAACCGCTTTTGCCATATAAAGCTTCTTTCTCCCATAAAAAATTAAGGAGTGAAAATCATGTTTTATAAAGTAGATATTTTGGTTTAGTTTTTCCGGGAGATGGGGATAAGTACTTTGGGAGAAGGGTATAAGCAAAGATTAAAATGGCTTTCTCCAAAAATCTACAAGCGTCTAGCGTCAGTGCTTCCAAGTGCAAATCCAAGTGTAATAAAATTAGATAGACAGTTATGGAGTTTTTTTTTATATATAAAGCAGGATAGGCTTAGGGTTAATGATTCCTATAGTTACTTTGGCATACGTCTAGTTTTACATGTTAATAGTCCGGCTTTAGAGAAATAAACAAGATAAAATTAACTCCCTGTAACATAAGCCTTCCATAACAAGCACGAGTTTACATCGTAAAGTTTGCGGTAGGTAGGTAAGTCTATCTAATTTTCGGTCCTTCAATTACTAGCTGTCACCAAAATGCCCTGTTTATGAGCCTTTAATCTTTCCCAGTCTCGGCCAGTCAGCTATTTCCTCATCCGCAGTTCAGGTGAATGCTTGTGGGAAAACGTCTGGAAAATAACAAAAAAGTACTTCCTCGCACTAGATCCGAGCTATAAGCTCCGGAGAAATTGTTATGGATTCGGTGCGTGGTGTCTGAAAATTGGTTTCAGCCTAGATGCCTCCGAGAATTTATTTACCCTCCAATTGCCCATTCATCCAAGCTTTGAAATAATTCCTTCAAAATAAGCGTCCTAGCTCACTCCTGGAACTATTATTATTTATTATCTATGTGTGTCTGAGTTTTTCACAGAAAATTAATTTTATATTTGTATTTAAGATATTAAATGAAACAAAAAATTAATATTTTCATACATTTATAGCATAAATCGGTTTATTGTACCGGGTGACCAAATAAGCGTGCAAGCTACTGTATTTCGGAAACTGCCCATCGTGAAAACTTGCTGTATTTTTTTTTAATTAAAGTATCTTGAACTTAATAAAAGTTTTTTTCGGAATTTTGCCTCGTTAAGATAACAATCAAATTCAAGTCTTCTCAAGCTAAGATGAATTCGAGTCATTTTTGTTCCACACTTTTTGCCGTTGGACTAAAAATAAAGTGGTGGGTGGTGTTCAAATATTTTTGTGAATGAATATCCGTAACTTTGAAACAACTGCACGGATTTCAACAAACTTGGTGTCGTTGAAAAGAGCATTTCTTGGAAAACAAAACCCACTCTATTCGTAGTGATTTTTTTTGGGTATGTCGCCACTAGCGGGCCTTTTTCGACATTACGAAAAGTGCCCGCTAGTGCACTTTTTACATACAAAAATAGGAAAATGATGTCCAAACAAACTACCTAGTTAAAACCGCGCCTCAATTTTTCATTCCTAACATAAAATTTTGTTGATACATGACTCAATCAGAAAATTCAATGGATTTTGTGGCCCTGAAAAGGGCCGATTCGAATAGTAAATATTTCAATCCCTCCTTAGATGCTCACATTTCTAAGCATTATATTCAATGCATTACTGGAGCCTGTCTTAAGTGGAAAAAACTGCAGCTTCAATTTCTGCTCTCTGTAGGTTGCGAATTTCATTCCGAATCCTGTTTTCCATGTTTTGCTTAGTAGTAGGTTGAGTTTGAAAGACGACGTTCTTTAACGGCCCCCATAAATAGAAATCCAGACTGGTCAAATCTGAGGATCTGGGTGGCCATGGAAATAAGATTCCTCTTCCAATCCATCACTGCTGAAATACTGCATTCAGATGTTCTCGCACATACATAGCACAATGTGGTGGATAACTGTCAAGTTGCAGCAACAAATTTTGTCGTAACTCCAATGGCACATTTTCTAAAAAATCGTTAATTGATTGACAAAAAAATCAAGAAAAACGTTGCCATTTAGAGGTCGGTCAAATAAATGTGTTCCAAAAAGTCTGTCTCCCAAGATGCCACACCACACATTAAGACTCTGAGCACTACTGCTACTTTTTACATCTAGGTACTTGGTTGACTGGGGGGCAATAGGAGACTTCTTATCAGTGATCGATCATAATTTTGCGTGTTATAATTTTTCTTCATTCATGGTGTTATACAATGGCGAAGGCATTCCTCTCACTTTCTAAGTCGTATAATTTAAAGGGGACGGTTCTTTTATTATATCCGGTCGACCCTACATCTGTACTAAATAAACTCCTTGAGAAATAGAAGGATTTGTTTATTGTGTTCGTGGTCAATTCCCTAACTGAATTATTTCTGATAACGGATCGTTTTATTTATGCACAGGTTACTTATTTCCTGACCTGGGTTTAATTGACTTTTCTTCCTAGCTTTATCTCCTGTATAGCGAATTTGTAATTTATTTGTTGTGGTTGTAGTATTTCTATTTCCTGCCTAACTTGAATTGTTCCTAATCACGTGCCGCTTTAATTATTCACAGGTCATTTTACTCCTGACCTGGGTTACCAGCTCTATCTCGATTTCCTACACACCGATATTATTTCTTTACCTTATTTTAACTTTGGCTTATTTGTCGGGCGTATCTTTACCGGGAGCGTTTTCCTTATTACGGTGCCGACGATTGAGACCGGTGTTTCGAATCGGGGTTCTTTCTTTTGCGGGCAGACATGCTTATTTTCTAGAGACAGAAACTGTCCCTATGAATCGCGGATCTCTCCTCGACTCTTATGAAACTAAATGAAACTAAGTGAAACTAAATTCGCATCTTATGAATGGAGTGAATTAGAAAATGATTGTTGTTTCAGCGTATGTATTTCTCGCTACTTCGAATATTCCTAATATTGCTCTTTAAGAGAAAATTCTATATTTTAGCAACTTAGGTGAAAACAGGAAGGTGCCTTATCAGCTTTTATTTAGCGATCAAAAAGAAGAAGCGGCGCGATACTCTCAAGTAGTTTCCACCGTCAGGATTGAGGAAAGAACCGGCTCGATACTCTCAAAGTAGTTTCCACCGTTAGGAAAATAGAAAAGAACCGGCGCGATACTCTCAAAGTAGTTTCCACCGTTAGGATATAGGAGGGAATGGACAGCCTAGCAGCAATCGAAGTCGGAACAAGACTGTCTGATTCTTTTCCTCTGATGTGTGCTTTTATAGCCAGATTTCGACCAAGCTCCATTGTTTTTATTTGAACTCGAGAGCGGTCTGCCGCTTTCTAACACTGTCTGCCCGCGTGATTCTTTTGTAATACATGCAGTGGAAACTTTCCGTTGGTGTTGATGTTCTGGCTTGCCTTTCGTGCCGCCTGTTGTTAAAGAAGGCGAGTGACCTAGATTCCTGATCCATTATATTTTACTCACGCCGAATATCCCGTGACTATAAATGACAGACGAAAAAAATTGTAATTATTTTACGTACCTAGGGCTGGTTTATTTCAACTTCGCGCAACCAATGAGGATTTTCCGCAGACCAATAAAAAAGCATATTATGCATTTGACTTTACCCTCACTCTTAAAAGTTGCTTCAACCGTCCAAAGAATTTGCGATAAAAATGGTCTATTTTCATTTTTCATGTCTAATATCCAATGACAATAATCCAACCTACGGTCAAATTCTTGTTCATTCAAGGTTTGATGTAGAATTAAATGATATGGGTGCAGTCTGAAAACATAATTAACTAATTTTAATTTAACTATTCTTTCCAATTTTGTAATTGGACATTAATATTTCGTGTTCTATGGCCTGCTACTGATTAAATTTTCACTTAATTTTCGGATGGAAGTTTCTTTCACCGATAATTTCTGTTAGGAATAAGATACGCAGTGCGGTTTTCACTAGTTTGTTTGGACATCATTTTCCTATTTTTTCATGTAAGAAAAATAAAACCGATAGATTTAATATTTTCAAGAAAATTCCAAATTTATTTCGTTATGTCGCAAAACGCCCTCTAGTGACGACATACCAAATTAAAATCACCACGAACGTGGTTTTTGTTATCCGAGAAATTCTCTTTTCAACGAACCCAAGTTTGTTGAACACCCCCCACCACTTTATTTTCAGTCTAACGACGAAAAGTGTGGGACAAAAATGACTTGAATTCATCTTAGATTGAGAAGGCTTAATTTTTTTGTTATCTTAATATGAGGCGAAATTCCGAGAAAAACAACTTTTTTTTATTTCAAGATTGCGGTTACGCCCTTAGCGGCCACCTTAGATACCTGAAAATAATTTTCAGAATTTTTTTTGTTACTTTAATCGAAAAAAATTTCACCGCATGTTTCCACAATGGGTAGTTTCCGAGATACAGTACTTTGCAAGCATATTTTGTCACCTGTAGAATATCAGTTTATGTTAGTTTAGTTACTTACTTGGTAGTAGTTATGTAATGTATTTATCTGAACTATATATCGACCACTAGATCGGTTTTAGTCAGTTATTTTATTTCATAGTGTCATTATGAAAAAGTATTTTCCATAAAAAAATATTGAATACAGATTGTATCTCTAAGAATGTTGTGCTCTTCAGAAGGTATGTCTTGATTGTATATCTAAGGAGAGCGATTAAACGAAATGGAAACAAAAAAAAAACTAAAGTAAATCGGATTTTCGTTCATGCGGAGTGTTCTGAATAGGTAAGTGGTACTTCTGATTTAATAGTGTACATACATCATATTATAATGTAATGAAATTTCCATACTACACTCACCTACTGAAATAACATTCATACCTACATTTTCTCATATCCCGGCAAGAATTTATGACAGTTTTTCATGTTATTGGAAAATTTCGTCACGTATTCCCTTACTCATCGTTCCTGTCGAGAATGCGCATCGTTCCGGTAAAAACGAATATTTTTGGTATAAATTGCCATTTGAAATTTTCTTACGATAGTAGATGATCAGAAATTATTTTAATGTTTGTTTTGCATGTCTTGAATTCGGAAAGAGCGGAGAATAATTATTTTTATTATTCAATAATTGCACCCTGTGTTCCAGACAGACTTTGACAAATACGTATAGTCGGAGGAAAAATCCGATAAATTCATGAGAATGAATAATTTATAGCAGCTCCATAATTTATGCGAGAATCATCAATCGTTTGTCAATCATTAAAATAGCGGCTGTATTGGAAAACTTATTAAGAAAGTTCTATATCAGCGGTAATATCCTCTCCAACTTCCAACATCCGGTCATAATTTCTAATCTGCATAACTTTTGTCTGTTTCTTCTTTGTTTTGCAGGTAAATAAGAAATAATGAGGGTGGAGTAATTTTATACGTTTTCACTGTTTCGCGTTCTTATTTTTTTTAATTTAATCAAATTTATTATTAAAGTACAGAAATGCGAGCTTAAATACAGGGTGTCCCGTAAGTAATGGTCCGTGGTGAAATGGGAGATTCTTGGTTTAAAAATATTACGATCTGACACTACTTGCTCTAACAAAATCTTGATAATAAAAAAGATACAGGGTGGCAAAGTTGAGATTTAAAAATTTTCTTTTCAAAATATCTCGAAAAATTGTACAAGTACGAACGTGAAAACTTGGGGATAGATGTTTTAGGGTATGAGAAATCATAATTTGATATCCGTGTCGATTTATTTTATAGAGGGCGCCACTTAGATCATGTTGACGACGTAAATGAACACATAACTTTTTTATCCTTCAGGATATCGCGTATTTTATTGTGAAATATTAAAACTACATCATTGATGAGAAGAAAAGGTATACCGGTTGTCAGTCTCAAAAGTTAGTGGTTTTCGAGACAATCACGTTTTAATAATCTCCTGCAATATTTCTATTTTTTTTTATTATCAGAAATCTTAATGTAATAGGTTGAGATAATAACCAGCATTTTGGCAATTAAACATTTTTCACTTTGACATATTAAAAAAGCAAACAAATGAACCATATTCACCTAAATTCCTATACAGGTTCTGAACTAGTCGATTATCAGGTTTCAGTCTGTTTGGATATCGTGGCAGGTATTCTCGTCTCGCAGCTTGCCCATTGAAGTTTTGTTTGCAATAAAGAAAAATCATATCTCTCTTATCTGAATTTGGAAAATGATTATGTCTCGGCATTTTTTAATTTTCCAACTACTAGCAGTAAGCAAAAAATTCTGAACAGTATCAGTAGAGAAAATCATTAACTGTCAATTATCTCGAAAACCACTAACTTTTGAGACTGACAACCGGTATACCTTTTTTTCTCATCAATGATGTAGTTTTAATATTTCACAATAAAATGCGCGATACCCTGAAGGATAAAAAAGTTATGTGTTCATTTACGTCTTCAACATGACCTAAGTGGCGCCCTCTATAAAATACATCGACACGGATATCAAATTATGATTTCTCATACCGTAAAACATCTATCCCCAAGTTTTCACGTTCGTACCTGTACAATTTTTCGAGATATTTTGAAAAGAAAATTTTTAAATCTCAACTTTGCCACCCTGTATCTTTTTTATTATCAAGATTTTGTTAGTGCAAGTTGTCAGATCGTAATATTTTTAAACCAAGAATCTCCCATTTCACCACGGACCATTACTTACGGGACACCCTGTATATCGAGATTTAATGGCAATAATTTGCTAGAAAATATTTCAGAAAACATAATAATGACTTTTTCTGAAGCGCTCAAAATTTGTATATACGAGATGCAGATCTGATTCCTCACCATCACTTTCTTTTAAAATACTTTTAGAAAAAAGAGTATCAATCTTGGTTGATTTTCTTCTCCAAACGTTGCAAGCAGCAAAAATTTGCAGCAATTGGGCTTTTTTTAAAGGCGCTCAAAATTGGTACAAGCCGCAGATCTCAGCGCTACAAATACCAAAAGCAGCAACAGAATTTTTTTAACACAAGTCTCATCTACTCTAACTATATATGGCAAGGAGCTCGCATACGTGTCAAAAGCGTGAAGTACCTAGTTCTCCTTTTCGATAATAAATTAACTTGGAAAAACCACATAGAACAGCTAAAAATTACGTGCAACAAAGCTATAAAAAACCTGTTGAGATGTATTACGAGCCATCACTGGGGCGCAGATACAGAGACTCTATTAATGCTTTATAGATCGTTGATGAGATCAAAGAACAGACTACGGACTTATAGTGTACGCAACAGCGAGCAACAGACTGTTTGAAACAGTTCAAAAAATTCACAACACTGCATTACGCATTGCCCTGGGCGCCTTCCCAAAAAGTCCCGTAGAAAACTTATACTGTATAAGTGAAGAAATGTCCTTGGTCAACCGAATAAAACAACTGACAATCTCATATGGCGTCTCAAACTACCTAAACACTACCAAACCCATCAACAAACTGAAGACATCCGAGTCTTCAGAAACAAATATTAAAAATCTTCCCAAAACCAAAATCCCTTTTGCGGAAAGATTCCATAGAATACTCCTAGAGACAGAATGTCAACTTCCAGAGCGAGACAGAAGGAAAGAACCAGCTACCCCTGGACCATAAAGGCAACCACATATTTATGTAAATCTGAAACTCTCAAAGTTCAACAAAAACACTACCCATCCATAAATAATTAAAGCTGAATTCCAAAGAATTATCGAACAATACAGGGAAACAGAGATTATTTACACAGATGCCTCCAAAATGACCGGACAATTGGGATTAGCAGTAGTAACGACAGAGAGCGTACTCAGAATCGCCTACCAGAAATATGAGTAGCGTCTACACGGCAGAAATGTTCGCCCTACTCCAAGCAGTAAATCTTAGGTCAAGGAAACGAGGTACACCATATGATGTTATAGTCACAGATTCACTAAGTTCCCTTCTGTCCATCAAGAAACTATACCCAGACAACGCAATAGCCCAAGAGATAGCTCTGAAACTGAACCAATGTGTGCAACCCAGTCCTTATTTATGCCCCCTCACACATAGGCATTAGAGGGAACGAAGAAGCAGATCGTCGTGCTCGTGAACCAGCGCAGTCCAATGAAAACATGACCGACTTCTGGGATCCAACAGACCTAAAAAAACATATAAAGAATAAACTAATAAAACATGCTAACGTCAAATGGCAATCCCGGGTAGATAATAAACTAGAGGACTAAAAACATCATCCAGGGTACTCTTCACTACCGTCATCCAGAAGACAACAAGTCATCATAACCAGGTTGCGGCTAGGACACACTAAGCAAACTCAGGAACATCTCCTAAACAGAACACACTAACACAGCCACCAGTCTGCAAAGTATGTCAAGCGGATCTAACAGTCAAACACGTTCTCCAATGCCAGGAATGCCAGTTTTCTGGGTCCCTAATAAATCATTCATTAATTAGTGTGGATTAAAAATTGGCAGAAACCAGGACGATTTAAATATTTTTGAAGCGTTCAAGATTAGTGCATACTGCAGTTCTTTCTGCTTAAGGCATCTATGCAATTCGGCACCACTTTCTTTGAAAATACGCACAAAAGTATCAATCTTGGTTTATTTTCTTCGTCAAACGCTTCTCAAGCAGCAAAAATTTACAGGAGACACATATAACAATTAGACTGCGTTAGGCCGCAGATCTGGGCGCTTCAAATATCAAACTAAGCAGCAACAATTTCTTCATTCATTTAGAAAAAAGCATATATTTTTGTTGGCCTTTCTTCTTCAAGCTGCACTGTGAGTAAAAATTGGCAGAAACCAGGACGATTTAACTATTTTTGAAGCGTTCAAGATTGGTGCAAACTGCAGGTCTTGCCACTTTGGTAAGTTATAAAATTTCGCACCACTTCCTTTGGAAATACACGGGAAAAGTATAAATCTTGATTGATTTTCTCCTCCAAAAGCTGCGTGCAGCAAAAATTCACAGAAATCCTACAATTAATTAGACTTTTGCTGAAGTGCTGAAAATTAGTACGAGTCGCAGGTTTCAGTGCTTCAAACATATATACGAAGCAACAGCCAGTTCTTTGGCAACATGCAAAAAAGCATCGACAGAAGCCAGGATGATTTATCTATTTTTGAAGCGTGTAAAATTGCTGCAAATTGCAGTTCTTGCCGCTTCAGTAATTTATACAATTTCGCACCACTTTGTTTGAAAGTACACAATTAAAGTATCGATATTGGCTGATTTTTTTCTCCACGCGTTGCAAGCAGTAAAGTCCTCAACGATTAGACTTTTTTGAAGCTCTAAAAATTGGTAGGTACTAGCGCCATTTCTGAGCGCTTCAAATATTAAACAAAGCAGCAACAATTTCTTTGAAATATTTGCAACAATTTACAAAAAACATCTATCTTGCTTTGACTTTTATTCTTCAAGCTGCGCTTGAATAAAAAATTGGCACAAACCAGGACGATTTAAATATTTTTGAAGCGCTCCAATTGGTGCAGACTGCAATTCTTGCCGCTTTAGTACTTTATACAATTTCAAACCCCTTTCTTTGAAAATACACAAGAAAAGTATCGATCTTGTTTGATTTTTCTTCTACAAGCGCTGCAAGAAGCAAAAATTGGCAGAAGCCACTAGACTTTTTCTTAAGCGTTCAAAATTGGTAAAAGTCGAAGATATGGGCGCTTCAAATATCAAATAAAGCAGCAACAATTTCTTGGTTAATTTACCATAAATTTTACAACTCCGTACCACTTTCTTTGAACATATACAAAAAAGTATCGATCTTAGTTGTTTTTTTCCTCCAAACGCTTAAATTTTCAGAAACCCAACAATTAGATTTTTTCTGAAGCGCTCAAAATTGGTATAAACCGCTGTTTTGAGTGGTTAAGAAATAAATACAAAGCAAGAACAATTAAGTTCTTTGGTAGTTCACAAAAAACATCGCTCTTGCTTGCCGTTTCTTCTTCAAGCTGCGCAGGGAGTAAAAATTGGCAGAAACCAGGACGATTGAACTACTTTTGAAGCGCTCTAAATTTGTGCAGATTGCAATTCTTGGCGTTTCAGTAAATTATGCAATTCCGCACCACTTTTTTCAAAATACATAAGAAATCTTGCAAGAAAGTATCGATCTTGGTTGATTTTTCTTCTCCAAATGCTGCAAGAAGCAAAAATTTGTATAATCCACAACCATAGCAATTAGACTTTTTTGAAGCTCTCAAAATTGGTATAAAAGATCTTGTCGCTTCAAATATCAAAAAAGCAGAAACGATTTCTTGGTTACTTTACAAAACATCGATCCTGCTTGTCTTTTCTTCTTCAAGCTGCTCCGGGAGTAAAAATTTGCAGAAACTAGGACGATTTTTTTTTGAAGAACTTAAAATTGATGTAGATCTTGGCGTTCCAGTAATTTATGCAATTCCGCATTCATTGAAAATACACGTAAAATGTATCGATCTTGATTGTTTTTTCAATAGACATAACAATTAGACTTTTTCTTAAGCGCTCAAGCCGCAGATTGAACCTCTTCAAATATCAAACGAAGCAGCAACAATTTTTTGTCATTTACAAAAAAGCATCGATCTATAACCTGTCTTTTTGTCTTCAAGCTGCGCTGGTAGTAAAAATTGGCAGAAACCAGGAAGACTTAAGTTTTTGTAGATTTTGAAGAGTTTCCCCTTTAAAACCATCAACTGTCTTGCTGCTGACGGACTAATTAGTTCAAATACAGTCCCATTAAACTATTAAGTAGATGGAAGGTGTATGAAGCGTGACTTTTCCTCAGGGAAAATTAATAATTAATGGGAGTAGTACCTACCTATCTCCAAGAATTGGATTAATTCACATTCGAGCCTTATGAGACCATCTTTCTAAGAATCTACACCGTGTTGCGTAGAGAAGGTAACATAATGGAATACGTGAAAAGAAAATTTCAACAATGCTCAAATGATAATAAATGACATCCTCTCAAAAATACAGTTCCAAGTTTCCTACGATAACATACAGTTTCCTATAAAACTATACAGCTTTGAAAGCAGAATGGCTTGGATCCTTTGTTATTATTCACTGTAGCGTTTTCCCTATGTAACCTTTCCTATGCAACACATTGTATAAAAGATACAACTTCAAAAAATAATGTTCAATATTAATCACACAAAGCTTGCAAATTACCTACTTGCATTAAATAATTTTAAGCAGTAGATATAATAATGTCAATAGGTCCTAAACAAAGGTATATCCATACCTTTGGGTGTAATGCGTGGTTTTAATTAAACAACAATTAAACTTGGATGTGAAGTGCAACTGAAGTACCTACCCTCGAACGTTATTTGAACGATTAGCAAGGTTTGTATGTCAAAATCAGTATGTGATGGTGAATTAAACGATTCGAGTAATGTTCAGGTAACTAATATTAATTTCTAGCCAGTCAAATACAAGGCCTCAAATACAATTAACCTTCTGGGATTTAATTATACGTGTCGACCCCTTCAAGATCTCATTATACGTTATACTGCAAGAGATTTATTGCGGGGTTATTTAAAACTGCGCCAGGTAATAATGAATAGTTGCCCTTATCCCTTAAGCCTTAATAATGGTGTTATGAGCTTTAAACTTTTATTCGGAACACGTATTATTATACACAAAATGTATGCTATTGCATCTGGTGTCGTTAACACTCTTTACTGGTATTTTTGCTAGTAAAAGTTTCTGGTAAAAGATTTCTGACTTGGTAGACACAATCTTTAAAAAACACAGTAAAATCACTGTTTCTTCGATAATAAGAAGTAGCGCATGGCCTGCTCATGGTTGGAAGATATTCGAATTTATTCGCGTACGCAACAGACAGGAAAAAATATCGTTTAGATGATATATTATAAGAGTCTTCTTAGTTTTCATCCTCAATATCGAGTTATTTTCGGAAAAGGTTATTGAAATTATACGAGTTGTCAAGAACTAATAAAAATAAATGTTCACTCCACATCCTCAGAAAAGGAAAAAAACGCTGAACGCTTAGTAAATTTTCTTGATCTCTGATTAGATAGAAGCTCGGTTGACGGTTTTCAAACTCGATACTCAATTGATAGAATAAAACGATATTACGGTGTAACGTACATTTTGTACGTACCGGCTAAATGCCAGCAACACGGAGACAACGGCGGGCGCGCGCAGTGAGTGAGTGATGGTGGCGTTTAGTGCACGGCCGACTGGAGGCCTCGAGTTCGTCGACTTCGGCCGTCGAGTCTCGTCGACCTCGACTGTCGAGTTGAAATCTGCGAATACCTGCGTTTTCACCTTCTTTTCACTTCTGGAATTCGCTCAGGAAGGTCCACGCAAATACCTGTCGCGAATAATAGACATAATGGCGTCTTGAACTTACCGTTCATTATTATAAACATCACACACGTTTTTGGCTTGGTGAGTGTCGTAAAATGATTTTCTTAATTGTGTTGGAATTATACAGATCATATTTTGTTGATACAATATGCTATTTTTAATTACAGCTTTTATATCCGATTGAGTTTCGCTTCGCTTGTAAAATTTCGCCGATCACATTTTGATCTCATCTTATCTTGAGGACGGGACATAATTTTATGTACCCTTGGCAAGCAGACTCGATCGGACCGTTCATTAATGCAAGAGTGTCTCTGATACATAATGAAATTGTAGCTTTTTCCTGGAGGCAACTGCTTTTTCCGTACCGAGAAGAATTTTACGTACCCAGGCAGATTGAGGCAGATTTTTCCGTATCAACCTTGTTTTTTTTGTACCGACGCCACTTTTTCCTGCGAAGTCCACCTTTCGAACCAAAGCAAGTTCCTGGAGCCAAGCCTGAAGATCCAGTCCCCTACCAACTGGACTTGTACCTCGCACTGAAGGGCACCTGACCCGAAAATCGTCATCCTCGTACTGGAGAACCATACGAAGATAAGTGCCCTTGTGAATCTTTAAAATTTCGAATAAATGATGACGAACCCTTAAAATGTTACATAATTTTTCAACCCGTTGTCCGAGTTAAGAAATGATTACTTTATTTTATGGAAAATTTAATTCTGAAACTTTTATTTCTTATTTAATTTTTCAAAAAAATTTGCCGTTTTCCCCAAAAAGGCGAAACAACAAAAGAAAAGTATTGAAGTTTCAATAATCGAAAATTCAAAAATAGGCTTTTAAATAAAATGTCAAACTTGACGATCAGGGAGAAAGTTGAAAACAAAAAAGATTTTTTTTTAAACCAAGAGAAAAACCGTTTGAAAATTGAATTCTCCGTAAAATAAAGTATTAATTTCATTTCTAACTTTTCTAGCTTTTTCCCCTTGTTATTCTTCAAAAATCTTTGGCGTTTCCAACTTTTATTCCTGATCGTGAAGCGTGACATTTTATTTCAAAGTCACTTTTTAATTTTTCGATTAACAACAACTGGAGTATTTTTTTTTAGTTTTTCAGGTTATTGTAGAAAAACAAAAAGAATTTTGAAAACTATCGAAGGAACAAAAGTTTTAGAATAAAATAAAATAAAATAAAACATAGTAATAAATTGATAAATCGGCCAACGGGATAAAAAATCATGTAACATTTAAAAGTATCATTCCTTTACTATCAATTGAATATTTGAAAAAAATTAAAAAAAAAATTACCACCAATGAATGCTTTTTTGATACACTCACAACGTACACCAAATTTGGTTTTAAGCTCAAGTATAATTGAGATAAAGATTTTATTCAAAAATTTGAAACCCCAATTTCAAGGCCTATAACTTCTCAGGGATGCAACTTAGTGTACAGATAAGTTACGTTAAATTACCGTTTTTGGAGTCCCCTACACGCCCCTCCTTCATGTCAGTTTTTATGCGAAATACCATAATAGTTATATGTCCAAGTTAAGAATGAATGCATGATGGGGATCTCGGAAACCGTGGGAGTTACAGGTTCGGTTAAATGAGAAAAAAGCTGGGCAACCAGATGGACAATGCAATGGAAAAAAGAGATTTCAAAAATTACTTTTTATTTTCGAATTATTTTGAAAAAAAAATCAATTTTAATTTTTCTTATTTATTGACGTTATTAATTAAGACCTGCAAAACTAAAACCACATTTTCATTGCAGTTATTGACCAGCTTTATTTTTGCGATGTCGGTTTTTTATGTGACGATTTATATTTGCAGGGCCGGACTCAACTTCGATTTTTTAAATACGGCCCTGTTTTAAAAAATTTGTCACCCATTGTGATTTAAACGTGTTTCGGTCATAGCTATTATTGACATCATCAGCTTAATTTCACCTTAATACGGATCTGTGCTCTTATTAAACTTGCTGTATTACTGTCATCACAATCCGAGACACGTTTGAACTACATTATGTGTCGCACATGATTGAATTCAGAATTAAAATTATCTTTAAATTTTTGCAATAAAAAATCAAGGGCCTTATTTAATAAATCGAAGTTTGGTCCGACCCTGCAAATATGAATCGTTAGATAAAAAAAACTTACAAAGCAAAAATAAATGCAAATGTGGTTTCAGATTTTTAAAATCTTCGATAATAACGTCAATAAATAAAAAAAAAACTTAAATAAAAAATTTTGTTTTTCAAAATAATCTCAAAAACAAAAATAATTTTTGAAATTTCTTTCTGCCATTGCATTGCCTTTCTGGTTGCCCAACTTTTTCCCAGTTTAACCGATCCTGTATCTTCCTCGGGTGTGTGTCTCCGGATAGGTGAAACGACTTTTATAAAAAATAGGAAATGTTCGATTTGAATTCTCGTTTTTTGGGGTTCATCCCTGCTTGGTTAAAGACCGATTTCTAACATAATTTTAGTTTAAAAAAAAAAAGATTGCTTTGGAAAAGCGTTTAAAAACCTTTTTTATGTGGAGTGAAGTTCCATTTATGTAGCAAATATGACGAAAATGTATTTATAAAATTATCGTCCAAGTATTCATTTTAATTTCATAACACCATCTATGTGTGTGCAGTATTTCAATGCAGTATTAAAAACTATAGTTATGAGAAAAATAGTTGGCCGATGATATTGAAATTCAGTATACAAATTCGGTAGAGGCCCAAATGTTGATTCAAGATAACTTTCTTATGATTTATGTTTTTTTTTTTAATTTTAATACAGCCCAAAATTGGACTAAATAACATATTGTTACATTATTATTATGAAATAAAAACATATAACTACAAAAGTACTGTTATAAGGGTCGTAGACAAGGGAAAATTACGCTAAATAATTATTCATGCCATGAAGTTTAATAATTATTTATTTTATAAATAAATATAACAACATTTTTTTAAATCACAAATTATTGCTTGATTTTTCAGTCTCGTAACATGGTTTAAAATCCAATATTCTCATGAATTCTTTTTCGGCAATTTCGGTCAGTTTCAAGCTTTCCAAATTAGCTTTTTGCTCTTGAAGATTTTCAATCAGCTGCGCCTGTTTCTTAAACCCATGAAGAATCTCCAGCTTCTGTTTTTCGCTGGTCTTGATGGTTGCCTCAAGTTCTTGTAGCTGCTTTTTGTAATTATCTTGAAGATCTTTTTCTGTCAATTTTGAAGTCCTTAATGTTGTCTTGACCTTATCCGCTTCCTCTTGAGCTCTATTCAAACGAACTTCGGATGCATTCAGTTTAAAATTCGAGGCTTTCAGTTCTTTCTGCAGTTTGTCAACTTGTTTGGTTAGCGAGCCTATTTCTTGTTCTTTGGTTTGCAGTTTAGAATTGTGGAATGATATCTGCTTTTCAAGCTTAGAGATGGAATTTTTACTTGAATTAAATTGTAAGAACCACTTCTCTTTTTCTTCTCGAAGGGACTGAATTTCTTTCGCTTGTTTCTTATTTTCTTCATTCTTTTTCTTCAACTCATTTTGAAGTTTCTCGTTATCACTTTGTAACGCTTTTAACTGAACTTTCAAGAAGTACTGTATACCTTTTCTATTTTCTTCCTTGGTGGAGTAAATACTATTTTTCTCTGAAAGTTGCTGCGAATTAGCAAAGGAATGTTGCTTCTTGGAATCGTAACTTCTACCACCATTATTAAAGTATGTACCCGAGGAAACACTACCCGAGTTTATGTTGCTGCTAGACTTACATGGGTCCTTTGAAAAGTTGTCTTGAATTTTCATCACATCTTCAACTTTCTGCAGAAGTTCTTTTGTCTTGATCTCTAGTTTTTCATTTTCTTTACGATATAATTCTTCTTTTTTCAGAATATCAGACTGCATTTTAAATGAGTTTCTGAAACGTTCGTCGATATTTGAAAGAATGTCATAGCAACATAAAAACAAACAATCGTAACTAGGTAAGTGAGCGGTTGCCAACTAAGCCTTCATGTAAACGACGTGAATAATAACTCGATACTCGATAAAACTGATTCTAAGTACTTTCCTAGGTGTTATTGTTATTGTTTTGTTACCAAGGTGATTCAGTATACAGTGTGATGATAAAGTTTTGAACATAATTCATAATTCCGTTACGATGAACGTTCTACGATAATCCTTGTCACATAGCTAGCTGGATTGTTGCTTTTTTATCTTTGTTTTTTTTTTACTAAAGAAAAAACGTTTTTTAAATTTATTTCTTTTTGTTTTAAATATCATTTTTTACTTCATTTACATAATTAAACAATATAATTTAACATACACAAGATTTAACATGTTATTTTGACGGAATTAGTTTTTTGGCTAATGACGTTATCAACATTTCTTGTTTTATTTTGTTCAAGGCCCTTTTAAGGCAATTTGGCTAAATTAAAAAAAAAACTGGATAAAATAAGAAGTAAAAATTATTTTTGAAAATGACGTCATGATACACCATTTCGAAGGAGTTTTTAAGGAGCATATTTCTTTAAAATTTTACTTTTATATTTGTAACTCACAAACATTACGGCGTGTCAAGACCGGGATACACATATCATGTAGCTTCCGATCCTACGTTTCGACTACGATCATACGTTTCGTTTTCCAGGTACAAAACTGGAGAAGCCATTGAAGAAGTGAGAAAATATTCACTACAGTATCACCAGACCAAACAGCAGTACTGAAACTCCGACCAAAAGACGAAAAGGGTTATGTACCAACAGCATGAATCACAAGAGCAGAGCTCCATTCAGAAAACTCAGCAACCACCAGATACCAGATGTTAGATTTGCTGATAAACCTGAAGAGACCATAGAACGCTGACCATTGCCACTGACCACAACTCCAACCAATCGAGTTTTTACAGAAAACAGACCTTCATCTGCAGAACATAATGGAATCTCCTAAATACTAAAGTGAAATCTCAAGAGTCATAATATCAGTTATGACATACATTTGGCTGAGAAAAAAGCCGAATCGACAAGTCAATGCACAACGCCGAAATTCTGAACAGCATCCTGTTGAGGCTTTTTGGCCGTACTCGCACCATCTCTTAAATCGCTCTATCCCGTTCGTCCATAATCCTGCCAAAGGGAATATTTTAAACGTAGTGCAAGTGTACGAATTGCAACAGCTTTGTGCGAATAGCCAACAAAGAACTACATTTTTGTTTTCCTTTTTTTATTTTTAGAAGTTCCAGCATGACTAAACGGCATTTGCTAAAATTTTTGAACATTTAGCATACATAACCTTCCGCGATATTGCTTGAATCAAGACTGGCGAGGGTGGAAATTGTACCGAGCCGGAAATTGGAAAGGAGTCGGAAGCGTGTATGACATGTGTGCTCACCCCTACCAATCCCGCATCGATACGCTGTTTTGAGGCACAATCGGACCAGAGTCGGATCTAAGACGGGTCGGAGGGGTGTATGACAAGGGAGTCCCGTCCTTCATTAGAGTTACAGTTTCCTTTTTTCATTTTTTTGGTGTACAGTAATGGAAAGTTTAACATGCCATAACTTTTTTGAATGTGTGAATATAAATGTGGGATTAGAAAATTGTATTTCTTAGGAGAATCTATGGGAACGGCGTATAGGTATCACGATCACATTGAAAAAAAAAATTTCTACCGAAGAGAAATATTTTAGCAGAATTCTCCTTAAGGACATTTTTGAAAAAGTAAGGGGCAGTCATTAAAGAAAAAATGAAGACGTCATTGGCCGAAAACCAATGACGTCATAATAATATGTTACCTACTACAGAAGATGCATTTAAAAAAAATCGTTCTATCAAAGCGACTTCCGCATCTTTTTAGAAGATGTCTTATGCATAAGTCAAAATTATTATTGAAGCCTATGTATAGCAAAATAAAAGAACAGATGGATTCATTGTATGTATCTGAAGTTTACCCAAGTTATTCTGTTGCCTTTCGACAGAAAAATATCAGTGAGTTCAATAATTTCCCTATACTGATCCGAAACTCCATTTTCAGACAGGATGTTAATCTGCAGTTTTCCAGATATTATCAAATGATGCATGGATCCAAGGACAATAACGCCACATGATGTGCTTTTTATGAACCCCAGGATAAAGTATACAGAGAATTTAAACTCAAAAATCAATTGTCAATCTTTTCTGCGGAAGTGAGAACTTATTACTATATCTAAGTACTTGATTTTTTTTAAATATAGTAGGATTAACTTTAAAAAGTCAGATGTGACGCCACACTAACCGTCTGAATTGATATTTTTAATTTCACCAGAAAATGTCAAACAGTTAATTGTCAAGTTGTAAAGGAGCGTAAATTATTGAAGAAAATCATTCAAACAATGAATTGAACCGCTTACGTCAGTTTGAGAGCCACTGACAACTACATAAAATTTATTCACGTAATGACATTCTATCCTCTGTGTTGTGCATTTAATTCTCATTCAAAACCAATGTTGACGTATACTTATATTTATGCGGGATGGAGTGTTTAGACAAACTGGACGGTTACTATAAAAACCACGTACCTATATGAAACAAAATAAATCGAACTATCAAATGGATGTGTATTCTTAATCGATACGTATGACTTTTAAGACTTTATTGGACTATTATAGTCTACTAAGGTCATATTTGCTTATGCTACGTTGTAACATCGAACATTATGGCACTAAAAATGACAAGTAGTAGAATTTGAAGTTTAATAAAGAGATTGAATATTAGTGTATTTTTTAACAAAAAAATACACTATTGAGGACGACATCACTTTCCAAAAATCACCCAAACTCATCAAATGTCCACCGATCATGACCCCCAGATTACGAAAAAGTGGTTTTCCAAAATTCACCTGCCCACGATATATATATATATATTTATATATATATTTATATATTTATATATATATTTATATATATATATATTTCTCCAAAATCGCGAAATTTCGATTTTAAAAACGCTCCTGTGGCTTTATCTTTTAAGATTAGTGAACGAAATTTTGGGTCCCTGTAAAATTTGGGAATGACGTTGGATTTTCGTTGAAAAACTTTCCAAAAGTCCCATCACTTCTACAGGGTGTCCCTTCAAAATTCCAGGTATCCGGTTTTTGTCATCTCATTTCAGGTCGCAGTTTTGAATCTAGGAGGCTGAAATTTTTGTGGGAGTAAGATATCCACAAGGAGTGGTCTGGTATTGCACTTGAGCAAAATCGGCCGAGCCGTTTCAAAATGGCGGCCATTTTAATTTTTGGAAAAAGGACTATTTTTTGAACCCCTGTATAAGCTAGATAGAAAAAGAGTTTTATATCAAATTTACAATATTGGAAGTAAATGACTTGAAATTTAATTTCATGCAACAAAATTTGCATTTTTCCTATTAATAAGCCAGTGGCGTGGGTAGGAAAAGGGTAAAAATGGCTAAATTTCTCCAACAATTTATGAGCACATTTTTGAAGTAATTAAACTGAAATTTTTACAGTAGACAACTATACTAATAGACTTAAACCCTTGAGAATTTCAAAAAGTAAATAAGAAAAATGGCGGAGATATTCGATTTTTTTTTACATGATGTTTTTTATAAATTAATTTCTCTAAATTTTTAAAAACGCTCCTGTAGCTTCATCTTTCAAGATTAATGAACGAAATTTTTTACTCTTATCAACCTTAGGGCTGACGTTTGATTTTCGTAAAAAAACATTTTCCTAGAGTTGTGTTACTTTTACAGGATGTCCCTCCGAATTTCAGAAAAAAAACCGTCCGTGAGGCACGGTTTCTGGTCGAAGTTTTCAATCTAGAGCGCTGAAATTTTTTTGGTAGTAAGATACCCTCAAGTAGTCGTCTGGTACTGTATTTGAGTAAAATAGGTAAAGACATTCCAAAATGGCGGCCTTTTCAATTTTTGGAAAATGGCTAGATTTTGAACCCCTAAATAGGCAAGATCAAAAACTTTTAAACGAAATTAAAATGATTGGAATAAACTTATTTGAAATTTGAGCTAATGCAATACAATTTGCATCATTTCTATTAATAAGCCAGAGGCGTGGGTAGGAAAAGGGTAAAAATGTCTACATTTCTATAAACATTCATGAGCTTATTTTTGAAGGAATAGAACGGAAATTTTGATAGTAGACAACTATACTAATAGCATTTAACCTTCAAAAATTTCAAGAAGCAAATATAAAAATGGCGGAGATATATTCGAATATTTTTAAATGATGTTTATTCCTCTAAAATTTCAAACTTTCGGTTTTCAAAACTCTACTTTCAGTTTTTTCCGAATTTATTAAAGGTAGTGTAAAAAATAGTATTTTTCAAGTAAAGTTAGCCAGTGGCGGGCATAGGAAAAGGGACAAAATTGTAAAATTTTGCCAATTTTTTTGATTTTTAAATTTAAAAATCCGATCTAAGGCACGTGTTGAAACGAAATGAAATGAAATTATCGCAGAAAATTTTTCACATTAAAGCACTACGCTAATATGACCTGTGTATGATAACTTCCAGGAAGTCAATTTAAAAAGCGGTGAAAATATTCATAATTGAATCGCATAAAAATACACTATTTCTGCGATTGATGCGCAAGAAGGTTTTTTGACATTAGGAGTATTCAGAAACACAAAATTTAATATTCGATTATGTTTACATCTGTCAGTTTGAGACTTTATAACAAAAAAAGTTATGACGAAAGTTATAAAAATAAATAAACGAATAAATAAATAAATAAATAAATAAATAAATAAACGAAAGTTATAGAGATTATCTATAAAAGTAAGCAAGACAAAGTTTTTAAATAAACAATCCAAACAGATGATTTCAAATTTGATTGAATATTTTGAAGATGAATCTTTTAACGGGGGTCCCTGATTACCTACCAGTAACATCAGTGGACCGACTTTGGTAACAAATTGACGTCAAACTTTATGAGTTCATGTTTATTCCCGATCGTCTTATTACTCTTATTCTTCCTTCTGCAGTTGTAGGTTCTGCATCTAATAAGATGCTACCTACTCAGATAGGTACGTTACGTTGTAGCTTACCGGCAATCGTTGAATAATTGTTGAATAATATGGAAATGATGCTTCGTCCTCTTATCTATAAAATAATGGCTTAGGACTACGCATACAAACAGTTTAGAATTATTATTAATTTATGGAATTGATTTTACATACAATAATTATGAATAATAAATTATCAACTGTCAAGTTTTGCATTAATTTATATTTGTAATTTGTGTACAACTTTCTAATAAAATGTTGTTTACAAAGAGATATATACTTATTATTTTGTAGCCTATTATAAATTAACATCAGTTATAAATAAATAATAAATAAATTATTTATTTATTTTTATCAGTTATAGCAAATACACTACACTAGACTATAATACGTCCAACTTCGACTGAAAACCGGCAGCGAGGCGACACTAGCGAACCTGGCGACACGAGTTGTTCTACTAGGCCCGGAATAATAATAATAATGAATAGTAATTTTTTATTTACTTTTATTATTTTTATTGACACCGATCTGGCTTCTGTCCACGTTGTGATCTGTTCTTTTGTTTTCTTGTTTGCTTTTTTACTTCTTTTTGCTACTTATTGTTTTAAAAACAGTCTTTTTCAAGACTATAAATTAGTTTCCTTCCTGTCTTGTGATTGTGTTTTTTTTTTTTACAATGTCCTGCAAGAGTGGTGTAGTGTGTGCTTGTATATGGTTGCAATAATTACAAGCAACAAAAAAAAAGCAAATCACTTATTCATAAAAAAATCAGTTAATTGATTTTTTTTAATTTCATAGGGGTGGTAGGTGTGAAAAAATGGCAATATTAAAACAATAACAAACGGGTTTATTTGACCTAGCATTTGGAAGGCAACACTCCCACAAATTGCTTCAATACATAATAGGAAAACATATGTTAGGTAGGTATTTACAATTTAGGTTTATAACAATTATTATTTGTCTATTATTTAATATTTTATTTATTTATTATTATTTAGAATTATTAGGGGAGAATTATTATAATAATAATTATGCCTTTAAAATTACTGCAATTCACAAATTTTTTTGAACTAGTATTCCCTTTTGGCTGTCTTTAAAAAAAAAAAAAAGTTACAGACCAAGTATAAAGGTGGATTTTTCTTCCTGCTTTTAAATAACTCCAAACAGACAATTTTAACATTTTTACTCTTATGGAATGTTTTATTATATCACTATTATTTAATAATAATAAAAAAAATTTCTTTGTCGGAAATTAAATAAAAAAAGTTTAAAATTAGGTATATTTGCATTAGTTTCCTATTCGCGGCTTGGCGCGACAACTCGTGACACTAGACGGCGCTGCCACAGCGGCTGCCTTCGAAATGCATGTAAAATTGCCGGAGTTGGACGTATTATAGTCTAGTGTATTTGGTTATAGAAACCTTAATTCTTATTTCCAAATAAATAAACTAAAATTGTTAATATTATAATTATGTCTGTTCTGGGATTTCTCATTGCATCTACAAAATTTTTTTCATTCTTATCTTTCAGATTTTTAAAACTCCCATAAATAAAAAAGTTATGGTGATTTTTAGTTTTAACGGATTTTTAGTTTTTTCTAAATATTTCAAGAGCCGCTAATTTTTTTGCAATCTTCAAACTTTATACTAAATGACATGTAATTAGGGAACTTTTAAACCTTTAATGTTCTATTCCACCTATTACCGTAAAAAAACAAAAAAAAAACACAGAACAAGAGAAAGGAAAAAATTATCCAACATGCTACTCTAGTTAATTTAGGTTAGAATACTGAATGTTGTGTGATATGATTGCGGGGGCGTCAGATTTAGGCATTTGAGAAAGGCCTAAAACAGAAAAATGTGCAAATGGCTGAACGCCATAGTCAAATAAGACGAATCAACATGATTTAAAACTATGCAGAAATAGCTCATTGTCGTGCAAAAATAATGGCAGCCCTTTTTTAGGTAAAAAATGTCAAAGCAAAAAAAATATTCAAAATTCATAAAATTATTTTTTCTTGTATGTGAGTTAAGGTTAGGTATCTAGGTGCAACAAAAAAATTGAGACTATTATTCCAAACAGTTCAAAATATTACAGAAAAAAAAACAATATCAGAATCGGTCAAGTAATAAGAGTCATTGGAAAATGTTTTTAAACTCTTAAGGTGCAATAAATAACTTTTTTCTTCAAACGTCAGTAAATCGGACATTACTCGACTCAGTAGCCGGTCTCAAAGTTTCACTTTTCCTCCGCCGGAGCTAAAGTGGTGCCATAGCAACATCAACATACAAACACATAGCTACCTGTATTAAGAATCAACTATTGAAATTTTATTAATGTAGGCCCGTATATTCATCAATAAACTTCAACCTAAGATATGAAAACTCTCTAGTTTATTATTATCTAACAAGGTTAAAAGGAATTTGGTATTAATCAAACATAATCTTTGGAAAATCTACACCGAAACGAAGTAATTCTGTGAAACGTCATAATTATACCCGAAGCCGGACGGTCGACAGTCGACTTCAGTCGAGTCGAGCTCGTGCTCGGCTCAGTCGGCTCAAACGTCAGAAAAAAAGTTGGGTTATTGCGAGGTATAAAGAAATAATTATTATTCCGTATTGAAATTTGAATATTGAACACAAGGATAATAATTATAACCATATACCTAGGTACATAAAGGAATCCAACATCTTATATTTTTATTATTAGGTAGGTATTAGTGCACAGTTATAGGTACCTACCTACAATGACCTTCATATTATTTAACATTCAACTTCTGACTGACTGGCATCATCATTAACAGAAAATGAAAAAATTGACCAAGCAGGGTCTAGCAAGAGGTAGGTAGATGTTATCATGAATTTTATAACTTACTTACAAACTTTTATAACGTTTTTAATTTTGATTTTGCGATGATTAGTAGTTTAGTTACATAATTATTATTTTATTATTTTTCTTTAATAATTTCAATAATAATTTCTCGATGTTCACTGACGTTGATGACAGTGTCAATTTGACAGCGCCGCGTTTCTATAGAAGCAGCCCATACTCCATACTCACCTACTTATACCAGTCCAAACCTTTTGAAAATTCGCTTTCCTTCAATAATTAAAAATGATGTTCTTGCTTAAATTTGCCCACGTTTGAAGAAAAAATAGTATATTTTATTTGGAGGAAAAGTGACTTTTCATGGCTTGCTCTCTATTATCAGCCTCACTTCGTTCGGCTGATAAACACGAGCGCCATGAAAAGTGTCACTTTCCCTCCGTATAAAATAATATACTATTCCGGGCTAAACTCAGTGAAAAAATAATTTTAAGGGTATTTTTAATTTGTTTTTGCAAGATCTACCTCAATCCGAGGAGAATAGTGTTTCCATTTATTTCCTCTGATTACAACAATACAGCAGGAAACGTCAAAATGCAAAAAATCACGGAAACAAAAGTCTAATAAATAAAAAAAATAGTTTTATTCCCGCTTCCTTTGAAACAAAATTTTCCCCCAAATGACGATCAAAATACTTGGCTTATTTTGTGAACTTTTTTTCCAAAAAAAGGAAAAAGGGGAAAGCTTTTTAGGATTTATTACGATTTTGGTTAATTTTTTTTAGACAGAATGACATAAAAAAACAAAATGGCAGCCATAAGATAAACAAAAATTGACTAGGAAAACTCGGAGATCTTGTCGGCTTTGAAAATTTTAAATGTCAGATTGACGACTTATATAAACCTACAAAAAACTATTCATTTCTTTTCAACAATAAAAAATCCTTCATGCTCATCAATATCATAAATAATGTAATTTTTCTGAGTTTATTCAATTATGAATATTATCTCCATTTTGGAAAATTTGTTGAATATTGTTATTAGTTTGTTCACTATAAAAATTTCAGTTCAATTCTTTTCAAAATGCGCTCATAAATGGTTATCGAAATTTAGCAATTTTCACCGTTTTCCTACCCACACCACTGGCTTTTTAAGAGAAAAAAAAGTTTAAAAAATTACACTAGCGTGAACCTCGCGTAGGGCGTTTTTCCCGTTCTGTTAATTTAATTTCTAAAGTTTTTTTTATCTCGCAAATACAAGAGTAAAAAATACAAAATTTTACGAAAATTCAAATGGTCGCCATTTTGAAATGGTTCGAGTGATTTTGCTCAAATGCAACAACAGACTACTCCTTATGGATATCTTAATCCCACAATAAGTTCAGTACCCCAGAAAATCCGAAGTCCTCCAAAAGTTCCACAAGAATGCAAAATTTCGTTCACGAATCTTTAAAAATGAAGCTACATGGGCGTTTTGAAAATTAAGTAAACGCTCTGTACCTAACGGAATACGTCAAACGACCATCAATAAAACATTTGATTATGTGCACCAAGATCAGGGCAACACTTATATATTATGGCAGTCTGTAAATTAAGATACTGTATATAAGTAACTCATATAATATGAATTCCTGTGCATGTAACAGCTGTACATATAAATTTCGGCAACCCTAATTGCGAATTTTCCGGATTCATCTTTCATTTAAATGGAGGAAATTAATTTATTAGAACACTTTTAGTCCACTTGCTTAATCTGTGTCTGAGTTAAAAACGAGTCATTCCTAATTACAAGATCGATTACTAAAAGCTGCTAAAGCTCCTGAGCTTGAAAGAATAAGATATAATTTCCGCCTTTTGTTTTCCTGGAATCGGGATCAATGGAACGCACTCGATAGATAATCTTTTTTATATTTCAAAAGGAAGCATTGACTGCTTTTACGTTTCGGGCGCCTTGAAGTCGACTGGCATCACTTTCATAATAAGTCACTGTAGTTTTATTGATCATTTACTTTCATTCAAACCCAGATTTATTACATATACGTCCGAATTCATAAACGTTTGTTTTCAAAATAATTACGTAATCACGTTACTACGAGTACATTTATTTGAACGTAGTGGACGTATATGGACGAAAATGAACCTGCCTGCCGCTGCAGAACTTGTTCGCTCTTGTTCACAAAAGACTTATAAAAACAGAATGCGTTAATGAGTTTCTAGATTGATACAGACTTTTATAGCAGCTTATGAGGCCTGCTGCAAAACCTTAGGAAGTATTGGATATAATACAAAGAAGGCTGTAATTAAGGCGACCTCACATGACGCGGGACTCGGCAAGCGTGGCTTGTGACTCGTCAAATGTGAATGAAGAATCTCGGGGGCTCGGCTCGTGGCTCGGTATTTTCGTGGGTGGGATGAAATGCTTGCAAATGTGACTTGGCGAGCTTTAAATGGTTCATGATGCTACGAAAAGTCTGAGAGGTTTTCTGCAAAAGCGGAGGCTGCCGGAAGTATTGCAAGTATTTAGGGATAGCGATTCTCTTGTCGAAAACTGTGGATCCACGAGATATGTCAAGAACACATCGAAGATATTCAATCTTCGAAGAAAACACAGCGGGCATAACACGCTGTATTAGCTCAGTTTAGAAAAAGGGAATCCAAGATGTCAGCGAGGTCGCCAACTGAAGTTTTAGGCGGAAAACTTCGCAGAAATGAAAGAATCTCCGGAATGTAGGAATAAATTTTCGAGGAACTGTACGTTGAAAGGAGAGAAACTTTTTTTCGAGGATATTTTTCGGGATTATGATTATCCCGAAAAATGGAGATCACAGGAATAATAATGTATAATGTAGAGTATAATATAAAGTGTAGATATAATTTCCTTCTTTTTCTTCTTATTATTCTTGTTCAATTGCTTACGCATCCTTGTGCACTTGGCCAACTTTGAATAAATATTATTTCCACCAATCAGAATACTGGAGATAGAAACTTTCACCTAGTACGGCTGGCCTTAAAACTAAGTTATTTCAGGGTTGAACGCTACAAAAATAGAGATCGTAATGTCGATAATATCGCAAAACTATGAAGGAAATCACTTTATAGTTTCCTTTACTGAAGAAGCTGGAAATAAGTCTTACTGACAAGAGATGGTGTTGGCAGCATTATAAAAGAATATTCATTTTTTAATAAACAACTTTAACATAATATCGATACACCTCAATGACATAGTTCACTTTTGTTGGTGACCAACAAATTTACAATGATTATTCCAGGAAAGGATTTTTTAAGGTATTGATTTTTTCTCATTATAAAAAAAGTTATAAAAAAAATAAAAAAATTTGGAAGCCAGATTTTTTGTATTGAAAGGAACGGATCTTCCTTCAAAAATACCATTAAATGAAATTAGTAATTAGGCACAGAGGAAAAAACTCCAGACATATCAACTCCATTAGTACTTGTATATATTTTTTTCAAAGCCAAGATACAAGAAACTGATTCCTATTGACGTCGGGAATTGTTTAGCTTCTACTCCCTCCGATTTTTTACAAAGTCTCTTCTGTCCTGAGAAGGCACTTCGAGGATAATTAAATCACTGTTAGTCCAGATAATAGTAGAGTAGTGTTCTCAAAAAAGCAAACCAATTTGTTACGACGAGCCAATTTCACCTCCCTAGGGATTATGCAGTCGACTTCTATGTAAATTTGATGCGTCGGAAATGTGATAAGAAGTGATAAGAGTATCACGTCAGTCTACTATTTTAAACAGAAATTTCTGCAAAAATTGCGTGGAAACACTAACACTAATTATTATGGTTTAGGGAGTGATTTATCCGAGAATTTACAATATTAACTTTCGAAATGGGAAGGAAATACAGATTTCATGTCAGGTTAATTACATGGGCACGATGTGTCGGTGTTATCCTCATACACTCGCTGTTTCTCACGACTGATTATATCAACACAAAGCTTCGCGTGTTATATTTTTCTACTCTAATCATTCCACTCTACACTCAATTTATTAAAGAATGCTATCGTATCACTGCATTCGTTCATAGCTGAATGGGCATAATGAAAAGTTAAGAAATTTACTGCCTGGCTTATTCAGGCTTATGATCAGAATTTGTGGTGATAATATGTAGGTAGTGATAAACTGTTTAAAAAAAAAGAAATAAAAATCTCCGAAAATTTCTGAATATAAAAGATTATGCATTTCAAGTTTACACCAAGAAAGGTGATTTTTATGTATGGTGTAATTTGTATTTAATGTTTGTCAACACAGTCAGAGTTTTCTTTTGCAAGGGTTCTTTCTTTTGTGAGTTCCACTGAACCTGGCACTTGGGAGGGGGTTAGGATGAATAGAAGATAGATTTCATTTCATAACGAGAAAGTCTTGTGTTTTAATAATATCTCCTCTTCTCCCAATAACTGGCTAACTCAAGTATTTTCGTAGAGTTTGCCACGAACAAACAAATGGGGTTACAACAACACAACATAGAAGGTCCGCGGGGTTATAACTTGACGATCACCATCACAGGTAAAACTGTGAGTTTTAAAGGGGTTAGAATCACGCAGGCAGTTTTGTTTTGAACAGATGTGGAGCTAGAGATTCAGGGAGGGATGAATTTCAATCAGTTCAAGTATCTCCAAGATTTCAGGGCGGGATAACCTCAAGTTCAAAATTCTTGCCCCTCAAATCATGTCCTTATCTTAACTTTTAAAGTGTCATCTTATAATGTTTTTAAATTTCTATACAGAGTAATGAATATTTTTTATCATCCTGTATAAAAATGCAAATTAATTATTAGGATACTAGTTTGAACTACACTTAGTTTATAACTCCTAAGCTACTCAATTTAAACTCCAAAAGTAAAAACCATTTTTATTGGATTTTCTCAGGAAATATGAAAGTACCTACACTAATATACAGGGTGTTTCATGTATAAAAAAATATATTACCAAGCCAAGGAACACCCTGTATAAAAAATATAACATAACAATGTAACGGTTCTTTCATCAATAACCGTTCCATTCGTTTACCTTTTTCATATATAAAATATTTCTGGAACGCACGGTACAGTACTTTCGTCGAGCACTCGGTATAGCGCTGTCTATTGCGTATGTGTGCCGAACGGCGATGATGCTATTATTCGCGTCGATTTGCTTCGGCTTTTGGTAGCTTTGGCAGGGAGAGCTGCTTTAAAAAGAAAGCGCATCAGCAGTTAGGGTGAATTAGTTCCCACAAATCTCAAGAACAAACTACTTGTTCTATTTTTAATTAATTAATTACCTAGTGTAATCCATAATGTTTAGCAGCTAAAGCACCTCTTCGCCCTCTCAGTCGAGGAGTTCGCCTCCTTTTTCCAAGAATGCCTTGTACTCCAAAATCCACATGAAGGACCAGTACTATAGCCACCAGCACCGTATACCATGAGGCGCCGCCGTGCCATGCACCAGGACCAAGAAATCGAATTAAATTAAATTAAAAAATTTACCTGTTTTTCGATTTTTCTCAAAACTCAAAATTTAATGATTTATAGACTTTGTTCCATAATTTGGCCGCTCACTGTATATTCAAAAAAATAAAGTTGCGGGTAATTACACTCCCGAGGATAGATATTATACCTGAAACAGTTACCTACCCTCAAAATTAAACGTTAATAATCATAAAATAAAATGCCTGTTTCAGGTTTCAGGATTTTTAAAATTTCTCAACTTCTCAACCAGATGCCTGCATTATTTATTCCAATTAACGTTAATGTTCTAAACCCTTACTTTGTAGAAACTCTCCAAATTAATTAATTATAAATAAGGCTTGTTATTTTAAAATTCTACTACATAAACGTTATATCCGCATCCGGGGTTAGAAAATATGTAGGTACTTATATCGATATTGAATATACGTGTTACAAATTTATATAAGACATGTTAAGGGAACTTGCGATAACAAAATGGGCGGAAAATTTCCTATAGGCATATATACCGTGTGTCCCCGGATAGGTGAAACGACTCTTATAAAAGACAAAAAATTTTTGATTTTAATTTTCATTTTTTGGGGTTCCGCTCTACTTGGCTAAAGAGTAATTTCTAACAAAATATTACTTTTTAAAAATCAAGCATGCCTTGGAAACTTCAAAGAAACCGGTTTTTCTGTTGAGTAAAGTGCCTATTATGTAGCAAATACGACAAAATGTTATTTTAAAAAGTTGTTCAGAATCAACAGTCAGGTCTCTATACCAAATTTCAAAATCATAGGTCAACTTTTATTTTTTTCATTTATTTTTATTTTTCAAATCAAAGAATTTCATTTTGTAACAAAGACTGCCATGGAAAAACCAAATTGTATCCATAGCAATAGCAATCTGTCAATATCAGTCTTTGTTACAAATGAAATTCTTTGATTTGTGAAATAAACATAAAAGTAAATGTAAAAGATCAAAGTTGGCCTATTATTTTGAAATTTGGTATACGGACCTAAATGTTGATTCTTAACAACTTTTTCAAATAACATTTTTTCGTATTTGCCACATAAAAGGCACTTTACTCCACAGAAAAAATGTTTTTTTTTTATTTCCAAGGCATGCTTGATTTTTCAAAACTAAAATTTTGTTAGAAATTACTCTTTAACCAAGCAGAGCTGAACCCCAATAAATGAAAATTAAAATCAAAACTTTTTTGTCTTTTATAAGAGTCGTTTCACCTATCCGGGGACACACGGTATATAATTGAGGTTTTAGTTTCCGAGACACGTGGTGTTAAAGTTAAAAAAAATAATGTTTTCTTAAAATTTCTCATCAGCTGGATATTTTTTTGATATTTGGTATTACATACATTCTATGCATTATCAATTAAAACAGTATTTTATTGTTAATTTTATTAATTTTTTCTATTATATATTTTTTTACTGCAGAGAAACTTTGGATTAACCGTGTCAAAGGCGCTTGACTGATCGAAGAAAATTCAGATCGTATGCACTCCCTTGTCATTTGTCAATCAAATCGTATATTTGACGTGTGAAGTCCGTCACAGCAGTCTCCGTAGATAAGTCTCGCCTGAAGTCATGTTGACAACTGTCTAGAAGGCCATTCTCGTCCAAAAATCCAAAAAGTCTATTACTTCTCCAAAATTTTTGAGAAGACACTAAGGAGTCTTATTGACCGATAATTACCCACATCATATTTATCCAGCATTTTATACAGGGTGGGCCATCGAAAAGGTAGCAAGCCTAATAATTTGGAAAGTGAAGATGTATGCTAAAAACGCCGAAACAGGTCGACTTTGTTATCGAGGGGGACATATTTTGTTGTAGCTTTCAAATGATGTATCACTCGATATTTGATCCTTTGAAAATATGTAACCCCCTCCCCCCCCCCCCCGATAACAAAATCGACCTTTTTCGGCGTTTTTTGCATAGATCTTCACTTTCCAAATTATTAGGCTTGTTACCTTTTCGATGGCCAGCCCTGTATACTTATCGGTACAAAATGCGCGCAGTTTTCATTAACTGCAGGAACTCATCATCTTGAATTTAGTTATTAATTAAATTCGAAAGGACACCATGCACAGAGTTCATCACCACAGTCATTTAGCAAAGACATGGTGAACTCATCAATTCCAGTACCTTTTTTGTTTTCAAAATCGAACAAAATATTCCTTACCTCACTTTCATCAGTGATAGGGGCAAAGAACATAGTTACGCTGCTCATTTCAGACGTAGTACATTCAATTGAAAGATTGCTACCTTTATGATTTTTTTAGGTTTTGTCCGACAATATCCTTGACATAATAATTACCACAGAATCTCTGCATTTAATCTCTATTTTTCTAGGTTTTTTTTCTCACCTTTATTTAAACCAGAACTAATAAGGAGCTGCCACATTGTCTCGTAGTTTTATTTGCAGAGGAGTTGATTAAATTGCAGTAATAATCTTTCTATCTTTATTCGAAACCGGATTTCTCTCTTTCCGCTCCTGTACAGTTTAAGAGTCGCTTACGGAGCCAATTAAGGTTCTTTAGATCACAGAGACGAACTCTCAACTCGGTAACGTGGGCATATCTCCGAATAGATCTCCCACTACTCGTTGTAAGTCTCTTTCGCTTCGGAAAATCAGTATTAAATAATTGTTGACGAAATCTTCCCAAAAAAAATCGAATACCTCATCTATTGAGAACAGCAGACACCGCAGCAATTATTGTTTTTTTGAACTCCTGAATAGGTAGAGAAAAATGTTTTTTCAATAATTATATTAGGATGACTTTCACTCTAAAAAGTTTCATTGTTTGAAAAAATATGATCGACAATAGACAGTCCAGATAGTTCTCACACGGTTTCTATCCAGTATTTAACCCTCTACATATATTCAATGATAACATCTAAGCACCAGAAGAGAAGAAATTTTATACACTGCTTTATATTCTCCAATATTCTTGAACATGGAATTATTTTACCTGAAGTTGCATTTAAATTTCAAGCTGGAAATAAAATCGTTTCGTAGATTTTACGTAACGTTTTCCCCAGTCAATTCTGTCTGATGTAAAAAGGTAAGACGTAAAGGTTGCAGGTAATATGTTCTGTTGTTGTCACAGCCGTGTTCGCAAATCCTCTTGAAATTGGAATCCATCAAGTGTGTTCTGGCAAAAAGCATTTCCTTCCGGCATAAAATTAATAGCTAGCTTAACCGATAGCTACGACGGTGGCTTTCCGTTTGACTTTTGCCATGACATACGTCTAAGAAAGAAGTAACTTACCTAATACAGGATTTTTCAATTTTAAAGTTTTACTTATCTAAACTCATACCTAGTTCATATAACTTTTCCTCGTACTACTTATTCAAAAAAAGTTAACGTCACCTACGGAAATGTATGACTTTTCTTTTGTACATGTTTCATAACTTTTTTAATAATTTTACCGAATTACTTTATGTTTTATATGAAGTTAACTGCTCTATAATAAAAAAATAACTATAATAATTAAATCAATATCCTTCTTTGATATTTATTCGTTTCAAGGGACAAAATTTCATGGATATTTCCATCTCTGATAATTTATTGAAATAGCAGAAAATTGATGTTTCTATCAATCAAAATGTCACGATGTTTCTGCGATGTAAATAATTTAATTACCCCTTTGTTCGGTACACTCTTCTCCAGCTGGTGCGTTCTTGAATTGATTCGGAGGACTGATGAGGTGAAATTACAGGGAAACGTTGATGTCTCTGTCTTCGTTAAACGGTCATTCTGTACTCTAACGTTATAACACGGACGTGCGCATTTCAGACTTCAACCTTGAAGTCAGATGTCCGTTTTATGTTAAAGATTTTATAAAGCTTACAGGTTAAGATACAATTTACGAATAAACATAATTGACTTGTATTGTATTGTATTGTATTGTATTGTATTGTATTGTATTGTATTGTATTGTATTGTATTTGTATTGTATTGTATTGTATTGTATTGTATTGTATTGTATTGTATTGTATTGTATTGTATTGTATTGTATTGTATTGTATTGTATTGTATTGTATTGTATTGTATTGTGTTGTATTGTATTGTGTTGTATTGTATTGTATTGTATTGTATTGTATTGTATTGTATTGTATGGTATTGTATTGTATTGTATTGTATTGTATTGTATTGTATTGTATTGTATTGTATTTTATTTTATTGTATTGTATTGTATTGTATTGTATTGTATTGTATATTAATTGGAGATGCATCTACACTATGACCTTCTTCTCAATTTTCTCTGATGCTTTTGTGATTGTGATCAATGTGTTATAATGCCAATCGCTTGCGTATGACCTTTTATGGTCGCAGGCGAATTTATGTGTACTACTGCGGTTTGTTCTTTGTTTGTGTATTATTATCATCGCTTACAACGCTATTGTACTAATCAATGATTGTTCAATTTAATGGTACAGTAAAGAGATTTATTATTATTATTATTATTATTATTATTATTATTATTACCTAGAATATCTTTTGTGTCCCTCCTCCTAGTGACTATTTGATTATACTCCATCCAGCACTCCATCCAGAAAAAAATATATGCACTCAATATTATACAGGGTGTTGATTTTCAAAGCGGGCCATAGGGGATTAGCATTGCGAAAGTGGTTTTTGAGGATTCCTGCTCGCCGTTTAAACTGACAGAAATGGTTTTGGTATCAAAATGAAGCTAAAATTATTGCGCATAACGCTTGACGTCAGAAATTAATTTAATTTCACGTTGTTTTCTAAAATTCTTCAGTAAAAATTCAAGTAATTGTTAATGTTTAATCACAAAATAGCATGCCTTGCCTAAACAATAATGACGTTTCTACGTTTTGACAATCCAATAATAAAAATTTATAAGTCAGTAAGGTAATAATAAAGTCTGGTTCTATTATTCGATTGTCAAAACGTAGAAACGTCATGATTGTTTAGGCAAGGCATGCTATTTTGTGATTAAACATTAACAATTACTTGAATTTTTACTGAAGAATTTTAGAAAACAACGTGAAATTAAATTAATTTCTGATGTCAAGCGTTATGCGCAATAATTTTAGCTTCATTTTGATACCAAAACCATTTCTGTCAGTTTAAACGGCGAGCAGGAATCCTCAAAAACCACTTTGGCAATGCTAATCCCCTATGGCCCGCTTTGAAAATCAACACCCTGTATACACATCAATATACTTAAGTACGTTAGTTTTCTTTCTGTTCGGCACACTCCTCTGGTGATATTGATGTGTCAGACTGATGAGATGGAAATAACCATCGAAACATCGATGTCTCTGTCTTCATCATACCATAAGGGCAAATGTGTCGTCCAGAAAACGTTATTGTTTCACCCCATCCACTTCCAGTTCTCGGAGGAGATTTAGGAGTTTCGATGGTTTTAAAGATGGTAATTTTTGTTCTGCTGGTACCCATCCGACCTAGACAGCGGAGTCTTCTTTGTTGTACTGCAAGTCACTCGACCGGGAGAAATATTGGGGTTTCGTCCCCCTCCGTGCAGAACCTACAGGTTTGCTCGTTTTGCATATCGATCTTGTTAAGCTGTTCTCCAAGTCTTCAATGTATCGTGAGATGGTCTATATTAAGAATTCCTTATTAGCGTTCTCAAACCATTTTTGTTCAATTACATGCAGGCTTCAAATCTTTGATGGTTGTATTTCCCACGCATTAATTTGGCCTGACCTAATTCTGGGAGGTCTTTCCAGAGGTTTTCTCTTTGAGTTTATTCTTTTCTTGTTTTGTCTTTCAGATCATTTTCTCCTATGCCGCAAGAAGATTCTGGCTCAAATAGCGGTGTTCTTTCTCGTCGCTTCGCTAGGTTGTCAGCTTCTTCGTTTCCTTCTACACCCATGTGTCCTTGCACCTAAAGGAGAGCTACTTTCCTTTGCTTAATTCATTTATCTTTGTAACGGGGTTTTCTTGGATCTAGAGGTGAGTTCCCAGGAATATGTATCTGCCCCTTTGTACCCGCGACAAGTCAATTAAAATTTATAATCTTTATTTACAGTTATACCTATTTACACATATATTATTTTGGCAATGCTAATATCGATAACTGATGTGTCCTGTATTCTTGAGTGGGCCGGCTCTCGTCCTCCACGGTTGGTCTAATTGGCCACAGATAGCCGCGTCGAGGCGTATGCTAAGTTTATTGGTTGACCTGTGCTGCCACCGTCGATCAGTTCAAGGCCGAACCTCCAGCGCCAGTGGCCCGCTCGCAGTCGCACCGTGCGTGGCGATCGCCGTAGTCTCCGGAACACGCGCCTGGTAGCTATCTGGGAAAATATTCTCCGACGGCGCGGCTATCTGAAATAAAGGCCGCTCCCGATGCCTCAATACGACCTCGGGACGGCTTTTACTGGATCCGGCCCTCAATACAGGCCGGGTAGGGACTGAAAGGATCAATGACCGGGTTAAGGTTTGGTCAACTCAGTTCATCGACCCACCGGGTCCGGCCACGTATACTGTATGGAGCACTCACTACATGCCCCAGCTGATCTCCGAGCTCAATTCACCCAGGAGAGAGAGTTGTTCGTAAGTCAATTCCTCACGATGTACTCTGGTCAGTTCTTCAGTTGGCACTCTTTATATAGCCGGTGCTGGTGGAGATAACGTGTTTATCGCCGCTGTAAAAACTGTATCACTTCAGATAAACCCCTCTAATAATGAAATAAATAATAATTATCAACGAAAGCCTTGGATTTCGTTACATCTTCATTAGGTATTCACCACACCATTTTTGAACTGATGACTATAACTCAGTGCTTGAATGGCCGCTTGGCTATCCGTTAAGATGAGGATTTCTTGCTTTTTATAATTCCTGTCTATATTAAATTGAACGTAAATTCGACAGCGTGGATTTTCGCTTGGAATATACTGGTGTGCTTTTCCGTAGGCTCAAAATATCTCATCCCATGTCCAAAGTCTCCTGCACCAATTCCTTTGATGGTTTTTGATCCGTCTATGTACCATTTTATGGTATGCTGTTTGAGATTGTACTTGTTGGACTCATTTCTCCATTCCTTTTTGTAACTGAACTTTATTACAAAGTTCTTCTCAAACAAGCTGTATTTCCTAGTGATTGAGTCCCTAGAAGCGCTAGTAATGTGTTTCTCATTAGGTAGGTAGTGTAGGTACCCTTCTCTAAATGGATAATTATGTTTTTTTTCAAGCCATTCTATCGTGTGAACCACAAAATTTTTCATCAACTAGTGCCTTGGAAGAGAGAGATAGCTACTGCAGTCATGTCTGAGCTCATTGCACCTGAGCACACCTACCAATAGTTTTCAATTTGCATTTTATCTGACAGACTGGCAGACATGCTTCATTTTTTCCAAGGCACAAGTTGATGAAAAATTTTGTGGATCACCCGATATGATAAGCCTTTTTCGCGGCAATTTGCACCAGTAGTGGTGTGAGGTTTTAATTATCTCCATCGCCGCTGTGGGGCATGTTCGATCTCATGGCTTCTGTTACGCATACGCACGCAAGTCTCTTGTATTTTTGCAGGGGTTTTTCTCGAAGTCTTCTTCATAGTTCCGTAAGTGCGAGATAGATATGACCATCATGGTGTATTGCAATCGCAGTGTACCCAGGTTACATCCCCAGGTCGTTCCTGAAATGTTATGTTCCTGCACACCATGAGTGGGTCTGCTGACCTTCTCTTCCATATGCTTCTTCCAGAGCTTGCTGTCTGGTATAACTCCTAGATATTTAATCGCTGGCTTCCATTCAATATTTACCCTTTCTAGGATGATTGTTTTCAGTTTAAGGTTTATTTTCCTGGTAAATACTATGATAGTGGGCTTTGCTGGGTTTATGTCCAATAACAGTCACCATCTTCTAACGATGTTAGTCCTCTTTTTTATTACAGAGAGAAGCTTTCCTCTGGCTATTATGTATGACTATGTCATCGACGTAGCCTTGGCAATCGATGTTTTGGATCGATAGATTCAAAACCAGTTCCTCTATCGCTAGGCTCCACATCAGAGTTTTATTTCAGCTGTTCTTGTCCTTAACATCTCACATATACATTTGGACATTGTGTCATTTGCTCCTCTTTTGATCAGAAATAATTTACTTGGAAAGGTTGAAAAAGTTATCTGATGACAATGAAAAAAGCCCTAAGAGAAAATTTTTTTACTGAAATAGTTTTCGTCTTTGTATTTATACCTGAAAATTTGAGTTTGGTTTAATCATAATCAAAACAGTATGGCCCTAATACTCGTATTTTTTTATATAAAAAAATACACCAACAATAACAATAATCCAAGAAGCTAAGAATTGAAAATAGACGGGATATTTTGTTGCTCGTTTAAGTGAAAATTGGACGTTGAAAACATTTTAAGCATATATCTCCAGCCGTTTTGGCGGAGTTTCTTTGTTTTCATACACATTAGTGGCTATATAAATTTAAGAGTAGGCTATATTGTAATTTCATTTACATCGAATAAGGAGCCATAATGGGAGAATGAGGCAGTTTACAAAACGCTCCGGATATTAAAAACAGTGTACTTATTATACTTTTGCTTACTACACCATTACGTGTTAGGAATTTAATCCATTTAAGGCCTGAGCAAAGCAAAGTAAGCCTCAGAGCGGCGTTAAATTAGGGTTTATTGTTTCATGTAACAGAGCTTGAAATTCTTACGGAAGTTAGAGATAATACACTAATAATATTAGGTATGAACTTGCAGTAATAAACCATAAAAAAGAGGAAATCGCTGTCTTAACTGCGTGTATACGACCTCGTGGTACCACTGAAATATTTTACACTAGTGGGAAATTGTTTTCGTAAGCTGAGTGCGACAATGCCACGAGTGTGAAATGGCACTTTCCATACAAGTAATGTACATTAATTTTCCTACGACCACATATTAATGCATATTCTATTTTTTTTATATTTTTGGTTGAAATTGGTTATATTATTAATATTAAAATAATTTGTAAATTGTAATAATAGAGTTTGCAACAATAAGTTAGGGAGATTTTTCTCTGTTATTTGTAGGTATATTTTGAACTTATACAGCAGCAGACTCGACATGAGTTTTTTTTTTTAATATAGGCCGCGTGATCGGTACCTAATGTGTGCTTTAAATAAAAATAATATTCCGAAAACGTCGGATGAACTTTTGTATTTTACTGTTTTGTGTCTGCATTATTAAACTTATTACATGAAAAACCGTAAAATAGTATTCAAAATTCTAAAGAGATCGAAGTTCTAGAAAGGGGGCAATACCTTATGCATAGCTGTATTGTGGGCTGCCTAAATTAATGGGAAATAACTAACCTATTGACTAATCAAATGACTCTAGTCTGATATTTTACTTTTCAATTTTAAGGTCATTTTTGTAATTTTCGAAGTACCTATGTAGTGTGCTATTTGTAATTTTCGCAGGCGGTCGTCGAAAAGAATATAGTTTTCCTTATATTATGTTACATTCAGTTGTTCATTAATTAAATGCTCTACTTCAGAATTAATGTTTTGGACTTAACATAGTCTGGCTCTGGGGTGCATCCTAAAAGGATGAAAATGGTACCAAATCCAAGAGGACGAAATTTCCTAATCGTGTGTGATCAACCCTTCCCCCCTAAGAATCCTCAATACATTCTTTATAAAAATACAGAAAAATTAAAATTTCAAATAATAGATCCCAACAGCTGAACAACAATGTCATTACCTTAGATAAGGTAAACTCTCAGGACGGATGATTCTGTTATTACAAATAACGTCTGCCAATATGGGGCGCATTTATTGATTACATTCCGAACTGAAAATAAAACTGCTTGCTTGTTAAACAAGGTCATCCACGTTGAAAATGTTGAAAATTGGATCTACGACTATTATAATGGTGCCCACGCAAATCAACTGGAAATCAGGCGATTAACACGCGTTTTTATTGAAAATAATTGAAAAAAGATATTAGCAATCCGAAACAACTCCTAAAATGAATACATCTTACAAGCCTAAGTTGTTCTAATTATGATATCAATATGATTATGACATGATACTTTCTTATCCGTGAAATGTTATTCCGGACTATTTTCTTTCTATATCTTTGACAGCCTAGAGTTGAACAACTCACTATTATTTCAAAGCACCACATTTCACAAAATAACTAAAACATATAACTGTTATAAACTCGCGAAATTGTAAACGGTGGCACGCATGGTGTCTGAATCTCATGCAGACTAAGTCACCATGCAATCCTCACACAATTTTTCTCTTCACATTTTATTTGTATCTTATAAATAAATGTTTTTCTACACAAATTAATTACAATGCCTTCCTCACCTATTAATGATTTTACACAATAAAACATAACTAAATCTTCATCATTAGGTAGGTATGTAAATTTTATCTCATTTAGAGCAGACATTTCTTTTTGTTCTTTATGTTTTAAAAGATAAAATTGTTAAAAGTTGAAAATAACAAAGTTGGAAGTTCAAGATCTCCCTGAATTTAAATTATTTTCAGGTTCTTCTCTCTCCTATTCAGTTTACTTATCTTCATTTCCTCAAAGTATAAGTAAGTATCTGTATCTGTATTCCCTTTAAAATGTAGCTCGTTTATAAGCTTCGCTTCAAAGCAGTTTATTTACGAATTTTCATTTTTCACTATAAATTTTCAAGCTATGCTAAGCATCATCTAGATATTCAGTAAGTACAACGCTAGGGAAGCGAAAGCTCGGTAGAAAAAATGTACTGTAGAGTAATTATAATTAAGCGCATAGTTGCCGGTAATTAAACTTTCAAACATTTCTGATTTTAGTTCAGATTCGTTTAAGCTTATTTCCGTTTATTAACTGTTTATGAAATAATTTACCAGGAACTTTGAGGATTATAATTGGAAAATTCAAACTAGGTATCTACTCGTTTCAACGGATTTTTTACAACAATACGAACAATAATATACACGTGCAATAAGGACGTTTATAGTCCCCCCTGACCTTAAATTTTGATCCGAATGAGGTATGACTTTGGTGTGAAAACTAAATCAAATTTCATCGATTTTACTACTTTTTGACGTACAAATAATCTCAAAAATCTCAAAATTTCAAAGATTACGTTGTAATCGCTGTCAACTTCAATTTTTTAAATGTGTGATAAACTTGCAAGATCGCCATGTGATAAGCAAGACTTGTTATAACTGGTAGGTATTGTTAGGGTTGTTATTGGGTAGCAGGATAATTAAAGGAGATTGGGTTTTAACTAATAATCTAATTAATAATAATTCTGATTCTCGGATAGAGTGTCCATCTATTATATCGCTGGGTCAATGCCAACGCGTATTGTTTACTTGTTTACCCTTAGTCAGCATTATTGCAAGGTCGGTACCTGGTAGGGTTACCGTCTTGTTATTAAACATTATTTATGTGTGTCAGTAAAATATTATAAATACTATTTGTTTTCATAACAAGATAGTTAATTAATTGTCTTTAAAATATTTACTTATTGAAAGTAAGATTTCCTTGCTAATAATCTCAACTGATCCATCACACCTATGAGACCTCATTTTAAAGGTATTTCAATATATCTACACAAAAATTAGGTTAGTTTTCAATTCTGATAATCTCTTTGTCGACGACGTTTACAGTAGGTACCCCTCCCCCAACCTTTTGAAATATTGAGCCAACTAGTCATATTTTAAAACTACCCTAATTTTTGTGTAGATAACAAATGAAATACTTTTAAAATGAAATCTCAAATGCCCCTCAATATTTTGAAGTTGATAGCGACTGCAACGTCATCTTTAACATTTGACAAATCATTTTTACGTCAAAAAGCAGTTTTTGCACAAAAGTTCCATCTCATTCGCGTCAAAAATTAATGGGAAGAGGGACAATAAACGTCCTCCCTGACACAAAGACTGTCAAAATTGAAAACTGACATAATTTTTGTGCGGAAACTTTAAATACCTTTACAATGAGGTCTCACATCACGACCTTTCGTGTCATTTAAAAAATTGAAGTTGGCAGTGATTGCATCGTCATCTTTGACATTTAAAAAAATCAGTTACACGTCAAACAGTAGTAAAATTCATGACATTTTATTCAGTATTTGTTTCAAAGTTCTAGCTCATTCGGTTAAAAATTGCAGGTCATGGAGGGACTATAAAGGTCCCCACTGTATATAAATTTTCAGCTAAAATCTATGCTGACTACAAAAATCCAGTGAATATGTAACACTAACAAAATGCATAAATTCTCTAAACGTATATTGCTTCATCGGAGGCTATGCTGATTTTTTTTTCAGTCCGACCGATTATATTCTCGCATACCTGTTTATTTGTAGGTATCTATGTATCAGGAAAACGCATTATTTCGCTTTTTTATTGTAAATGTTCCCATTATTTCTAGTGATTTTTCTACTCGGTTAGCGATACAAACAGATTTAAATGCTTTTCAATTCATCAATTTCTGGTTTTCATTGTGCCATTAAAGTCTAAAAATGAAATCACCACGATAAACGATAATAGAATTTCATGCTAAATTTCCCCTTTACACAGGGTGAGCTTTCTACCCTGTTTTTAAATTTCGGATTTCACACAAAAGAGAGTCTATACCAGTTTTTGGTATAAAAATATCTTGAAGCTTATTCATCCTTCCCTATTCCTACTTACAGTAAAAATGGTCATTCATCATCCATCACCGCATGATACACTCTAATTTTCACAAGTTTTGAATTTTGTACTCAAAAATTTTTTGAATAAAGTTATTTCAGTTTATTATTTATTAGGGCATACTTACAGTAGATATAAAAGGTGGTCGACGTGGTAAGTAAACGCTGTTAAATTTGTGAAATGTTCCCTAATAGTTATTTTTAGTATATTTTTTAATAAAAAAATACACTATTTTTTAATGTTCATGTTCTTAATAAAACCACATCAGAAATACCGATATGGCCTTAATATGGGGTGGCACAAGGCGAATTTATCTCAGAATTGCTGATCTCAGATTTTCCCATAACCTTTTTATTTCTTCATGTCCACTTAGACCAAGCAAAAGTTTTTCTTGACAAAAATAGTAACGGAATACCCCGGTGTCATCACACATGGAATAGCCCCCAGATCCTAACTGCACAGTTTTCTATTCGAGTACACCAATAATTATTATTGGCCATTTAGTGCAAAAAATCGATTTTTGTTTTGTTTTTTTGCTTACAAGAGGAAATCTATGGAGCAATATAAATGGTACCAATGGGCCAATTGTAGAAATAATTTCTGTGTGCATAACCCATCCATACGCTGTCGGATAATTAGTTTTCGCGGAATTTCAATCAGCAGTTTCATAGGTACCATATTTTGCAGGAAGGCTGGATGCTCTGATCCAATTCGAACATATCAAACGGAATTTATAAAGTGTTTAACTATAAAACGTCAATCCTCGTTTTCCATTTAAATGCTGAAAAATTGGTAACAATTGCACGCAAACACGAGCAAAAGCGGCGGACCGCGTTAGAGTGGTTGTAGAACCGCAGATGAACTGTTCTGCCACCACTTTCGCGCGCTCGATCGTATTGGCTAATGTTTGCGCGCAAATTTTACCTATTTTCCAGCATTTAAATAGAAAACTAAGATTGACGTTTTACAACTGAGCACTTCTACTTTCCAAATTCGTTTGATAAATTCGAATCGGCGACCTCCAGTACATCTAGCCTCGCTGCAAAATATGGTATGAGGCAATTACGCGAAAACTAATTTTCCGACAGTTTTGCACACAGAAAGTATTATACCTATCATATCGACTATCTCGCAGACAGCCTGCACTGCATTTCAAAAATATCAACGTTACAAATTTCTAAAAAAAAACAATTTTTTTCGTTTTTTGTTTTTTTTTGTTTGTGATTTTCTCCTTTAATATTGAACTGATTGGGTTGCTGCAGTTCTCAATTTCTTTCTATTTTCCTTCTCTACAATCGTCCTTTGGGACCATCTACTGTAACAGAACAACCCCTGGTCCGTTCGTCTGTGGCGAAAAGCCACCGTGTGATCGTCTATTTACCTCTGGGTTTCCCCTAAGAGGACCGCTGTGTTTTCCTACGTTGTGTTTACCGTAGTTTTTACCGTAGTCACCCCTGCTCTTTGATTGAGGTATGCCAGGATTACTATGGCCGAAACGGATGCGCAAAAGAACCTACTATGACTCATTGTATCTCGGTTGATTGGGTTTTCTTTCGGAAAAGCGGGGAAATTAACGGAGACTTGTTGTTGACTGTGGATTTCCTATCAGGGAGTTTAAAAGCGGGTGATGAGCGAGAGAATTCGTTTACAAGGGCGTAAAATGGTGAAAAGCGAGATGGGCTGTGATTTTGCATAGAGAGTACAAAAAAATGGAAAGCGAAGAGAGATCCCTTTCATGCATGTTTCAAACTTTAATCCATTTCGGATTCCACTCTTTAGCACACCTTTACCTTTTTCACTTGTTTATAACTCAAAAACTTCTGAATTTAAACACCAACTGTAAAAGCCAATCTTATTTCCTCTTCTCAGACAATCTAAAAATGTAATAACATAGGAGCATTCCATTTAAAAAAAACATCACTTTGATATGTCACTGTCATATGGGACACTCTTTATACTCCAAAATAATTTTAAATTATGGCCATTGTGATTCTGTACTTGAATTTTTAAAAAGTTTTTCGAAAAAGTCCATCGTTTGGCCTACATATACATAAAAAAAAATCACCCATTTCGGGGGTGAGTATTGGCCGGTGGAGGGATTGGTCGGGGTCGCACGCGATGTCCAGCACCTCCATTGTGCTCAGCATCCTCGAAAACGGGGGGAAGGTTTTTTTGCAGGGAAATGGTTTGAAGCGCGGTTTATCTTTCTAGGGGGTGGTTTTTGGCCGTTTTGAGGGGTTGCGCAACCCCAAAGAGAAATTCTGACAACCGCATCGTGTTCAGCATCCTCGAAAACGGGGGGGGGGAAGTAATCTTGTTCCGGCTCAAAATATTTACATGTTCGTCCGACTCACACACGCCACTATTTAGCGGAGGGGACAAACACATCGAGGCTAACATCGCACTTTTTTCTTGTGTGTAATATACAATTTTTTTCTGCGAGAAGAAATATCAGTGTTAGAATGTCGAAAAACGTAGTTAGATAACTGAAAATTATTTCGGAAAAATGATTTATGTTAAACTTGGATTTTCAAACTGTCTTTTATCGTAATTGACGTTGCCTGGGTAACGAAACGATTTAATTGTTACATAAACGTCATATTAATGTAATTAAAATTGAAGACAGTTTTGCAAAGATTGCAAGTTAGTTTTCGATGAGTGAATTTAATAATATGGATAGTGATTATTATGAAAATTCCCTTGATATTTGCCATTTGGATAATAAGGTAACTTTCCTTTACGTATATTTGATATAAATTTAATGATATCTGAGTGTTAATAGTAGCTATACCTAAGCCGCCATTTCGGGGAAATAAGTACTCATTTATTTCCCTGCTAATTCATTTATTTCCCCGATAAGATGCAGCTCATATAATGAGGCATTTTTCTACCTGTCAACGGGGAAAAAAGGTCAAACTTTTAGCCCCTCGCAGAAAAAACACATTTATTCCTAAAATTAATGTTCTTTCATTATTATTATTTATGTTACAATTTTTTATATTTATGTCATTTTTTTGATTGATCGATATGCTGTGTATTAATGCAACCCAAGTTAAATGGGCAGTCCACTTTATTCAATAAAGTTTTTCTTCTCTTTTTCTGCCTGAGGAAACTGTCGGTCTAGCCAATTTTCTGTCTCAGATGTTACGTTGACGGTAATTTTTTTGATTTTTGCCGTTTAATAATTTTATAGGTTATTGGCCTTATTAAGAACGCTATGCTCATATAATAAGGCCAACAACAACAAAGTTAATTTTTAGTGTGATACAAAACAAACATTAAGATTGAATTTAGTTACTTAATCTATGAGCGATGATCACGCTTATTGGGGGTAATGGTTGATCAACTAGTTTTGAAATAAAATCAACTTTTTATTTTTTTTTTACTTTTTATTTACTTAGTGGAACCAAATGGCCCCGAAAATGGACCATTATAAGCGCCATTAAGGGTTCACGCTGTATATCAACAATAGATCAATGAAAGCACAAATTAAACAAATCAGCATCCAGTGAAAACATCTGTGAATAATTGGAGTTCAAGCAGAAACTAAACAAAAAATTAGGTGACTGAGCAATATTTGAAACATTATTTGTAATTTGTAAAAGCCAACATTGCTATATATTTATGCAACTTCCAGAGACCAGAGATGGACAATTTATTTGGACAGATATTTTTCTCTTTCTCCATAAGAAGAGTAGATTTTCCAGGAGTAAGCCGAGAAATATCGTGGAATCAATTGCTTTGCTTTAATATTAACGCTCTTGGTTCTACTTTAAATTTGCGCTTAGTTGTAACGATCTATCAGTTAGATCTAAAGGCTTATTAAACTTATACGTTTCCAAAACACGACGAGTCTTTCGTCTTTAAATAATTGAGCAGTTCATTGGGTTGTTTTTGACGTTTACGTCCCTTGACAGAAGTTGTAATTTGGAATCACGTAATAGCAATGAAATTTTGGCATTTACCGCAAGCTTTGTATTAAAGCAAAGCAATTGAATTGCGTCGTTAGTGTCCTTATCAACTGACTCTCTCGGTTTCAGTTTGTGAGACATTAAAAACGTAAACGCAAAAGGACCTTTAATGGAACGTTCTTCAACCGTTTATTTGCCTGTCAGGAACTTATCTCGCTTGCAGGGAAGTTATCAGGACAGCGTTCCCATTCTAATAAACTTCCTTTTGATAGAAAATTACGCTTGGGCTCTGTTACGAAAGGTGATGGAAATTTTGTCTCGCCAAAAACCTGAAGTGAATACTTTAGGAATACTGAAGGAATTAAAGTCTTAAAATCATGTGTATACTAAAGCATCAATATAAGCTTTAATAATATTATTTTATTAACGAAGATGGAGACGAGCAGTTGCTGAAAAGGTTTCTAAAAGAGAGCTTGCAATAATTATTTTCCTGAGTATAGAAAACTTGAATGAATGCCTCCTTTGAATTAAACGAAATATTACGCACTGGTATATTTATGACGAACTGATGAATACCCAAAAGAATTTCAACTTTACAATTCTTTATACTATTCTCCACAAAGCAAAAAAATGTTTTCAATTTCAAAAATCCAAATCCCTCAAAATAATTGTAGCGTCAACCCTTCAATGCGATTTGATAGTTTTTTAAACTTATTGGTGCTTTTACATGTCTGAAGATGCAACTTCAAAAGGTAGCGAAACAAGTCTAACATCTTTTTCTGCATCTGTAGGTACAATGTAGGTATTAGTAAAATTTTTAAATAATATATTATTAATATTATAGGTATAGGTAGCCCATTAAAACATAAAAGACAATCGCTTTCACAGTCGCAATCGATTTTAGATCGATATGATGTTTTTGGTGACTCTTCTTCTAAGAACTTAGTTGTTTGGTGGTTTCCGATCTGAATCACACCGCATAGTTTATTGAATAATTTATTTTTAGAAGAAGGCAGGTATATAGGATAAGTACGTGTAGATATATCTAAATGTAAACTGACCACAGATGATGGATTTTACCTGTTTTTTATTCGATAAAAACTTGAAAGATCAACTTGTTGAAATCTTCAACAGTCTCAAATCACGCTTTCACTTTCGCTGTTTATTAAACAGCATAATGGCTTCAGTGACTTTATTGTTCCTCTGGGTTTCAATTCAAATGGTTCATAGTTCGTTAGATCGGTTATATTTAGAAGAAGGTAGGTGTGATAGGTAAATATCTAAATCATTAATGGAGGTTATTGATACCTCTATCCGTAATAAATTAGTAATTTGATTGAAGATGCATTATTTCATTTAATTTCTACCTGCCGTTCTATTTTTCAGACGACAAATGCCCTTTAAAAAATGGAGCAGAAGGCATTTGCATCAATATCTATAAGTGCCCCTCTGCCATCAACGCTTTGACTCAATATGGCATTTATCCAAGAACTTGTGGTTTTGCAGGATTAGATCCAATTGTTTGCTGTTCTCACTATTAGAAGATTTAACTTTCTTGAATTATTAATATGAAAACATAGAACATACAATTAAAAAAAGTTTACCCATCAATACTTTTTCATATACAGGTGTCCCTTATTTCAGAGCTCACTATGTAAACCCACTATTTTTACTTAATGTTTCACTTAGTTTTTTGAAATTGATTGAGCAGTTGGTCCATGTACACTATTACCTACTATATACCAGCTGTTTCTCTCTTTTAAATCAGCTGTTATTAATAAATTCGCTATGTATCTCCTATATACATCTGTAGTTTCATCTAGAACTATGTACATAAAATTATTTCCCAAATTTGTCTTGACTGTTGATATTGTTTTTTTTTTTATAGCACTCATCAAGAGTTTTTTTTTCTTCCTGAACTTTCGTCTCGGATGGTTTTCTTACAATATTTCTGCGGAGAAACGCTTTGAAAGAAGAGTTACTTAATGTGTTATCATTTTTTACAGCAACTAAACTTTCCCGTATTGACGTCTGTGCTAAATTCCTTGAATTCTGTTTTCATTATTGTTCTTATGAAGAGGGGTACCACAATGCTGATCTATCAGATATTTTCTTGCGTTGGAAATCTACGAGTATAATACGAAAACAAAATAAATTAATTAAATCCATTTAGCAGATATTATTCAAGCATGTATGTTTCTGAGTAATAGTCTGAATGTTCAGACAAAAAATTAACGAAAAAAATTAGGTGTGTACTTTTAGCTGAAGCTATACAAGTTGCCTTATAAAAAATTAGACTAACAGTAAATGAAACTTGTAAATTGGATACTTTGTTATTTTGAAAAACTGTTTTGCTTTATTGGCTACTGAAAAACCAATGCAATAACAAAGAAATGAAATATGAAAACCACTACACAGATAAGTTATTTCTGCGTTAATTTTACTTGCTATTGATTCTTTTATTATTAATTCTTTATTACACGCAAAAACATATATTGCCTAAAATTTCGTAAAATGTCTATACAGTGAGTTTTTTATAAATGTCCACAGGGATTTGCATGTTAACAAATTATTCCCATATTATTTGCTGTTTTACCTTTTAAAAAGGTTCATTTATTAATGTATTTTTTAACAAAAAAATACACTATCGAGGACGACATCACTTTCCAAAAATCACCCAAACTCATCAAATGTAAATATATATTTATATATATATTTATTTCTCAAAAATCACGATTTTTCGATTTTAAAAACGCTCCTGTAGCTTTATCTTTCAAGATTAGTGAACGAAATTTTGGATTCTTGTAAAACTTTGGAATGACGTTAGATTTTCATTGAAAAAATTCCCAAAAGTCACGTTACTTCTACAGGGTGTCCTTTGAAAGTTCCAAAAATCCTGTCCTTGAGGCACGGTTTCTGGCCGCAGTTTTCAATATAGGGGGCTGAAATATTTGTGAGAGTAAGATGTCTATAAGGAGTGGTCTGGTATTGCACTTGAGCAAAATCGGCTGAGCCGTTTCAAAATGACGGTCATTTGAATTTTCGGAAAATTGACTATTTTTTGAACCCCTGTATGAGCAAGATGGTAAAATAACTTTGAAATAAAATTAACAGGATTGGAAGAAAATTATTTGAAATTTGAGTTAATGCAATAAAATTTGCATAATTTTTCTTAATAAGCCAGTGGCGTGGGTAGGAAAAGGGTAAAAATGGCTAAATTTCTTTAACTGATTATTTTTTAAAAGAATTTACCTGAAATTTTCAGAGTAGACAACTACACTAATAACCTTTAACTCTCAAAAATTTCAAGGATCAAAAAAAAAATGGCGGAGATATTCGAATTTATTTTACATAATGTTAATTTCTCTAAAATTTTAAAAACGTTCTAGTAGCTTCATCTTTCAAGATTAGTGAAAGAAATTTTTTACACTTGTGAAACTTTGGGATGACGTTAAATTTTCGTTGAAAAATTTTTCAAAAGTCGCGTTACTTCTACAGGGTGGGTGTCTTTTAAAATTTCGAAAAATCCGTTCCACGTGGCACGGTTTTCGCCGAACAAAATAATGAGAAAGGCAACTAAAGGCCTGTCTAATAACTTAACGATTGAATGTTTATTATTAGAATAATATAAAAATGAGGAAAAGCCCATCAGCGATGCGTCGTGTATCCTTCTAATATTCAGACCCGGGACTACTTGATATAATACCAGCACCAGCCACCAGCACCAGCACCAGCGCACCGTTTTCATCGCGCTCGGCTCTGGCGGGACCACCCATGCAGATATGCCTGCTCCTACCAACCCCAATAATTGCAGAAAATAAAAACTCCTACACACCTATATTAACAACATTGGATTAAAATGATTTGAAATTTGAATTAATGCAATAAAATTTTAATTATTTTTAATAATAAGCTAGTGGCGTGGGTAAGAAAATGGTAAAAATGGCTAAATTTCTTTAACTGATTATGAGCACATTTTTGAGAGAATTTACCTGAAATTTTCAGAGTAGACAACTATGCTAATAAACTTTAACTCTCCAAAATTTCAAGAAGCAAATAAGAGAAATGGCGGAGTTATTCGAATTTTTTACATGATGTTTATTTCTCTAAAATTTCAAATGTTCGATTTTCAGAACTCGCCTGTAACTTTTTAAAGTTAGTCAGTGGCGGGTATAGGAAAAGGGACGAAATTGTTAAATTTTGTAAAAAAAATTTTGGTTTATTATGTGTAAAAATCTTTTTTATGGCACGCTTTCAAACGAAATGAAATGAATTTTCACAGTAAACCACTACGCAAATTCTACCTGACTATGGAAAAATTCAGAAGGCCAATTTAAAAGGCGGCAAAAATTTTCATAATTATTGAATCGCGTAAAAATACACTATTTCTGCGATTGATGCGCAAGAAGGTTTTTTAAGAAATCAGTTCGATAAGCTGAGTAATTGATGTTTTATTCCTTTAAACCCAAAACTTGAACAAAATACAATAAGAATTGAAAGCTCATCAAAAACAATTTTATTTAATAAGCTTTGAATGTACTCGTAGGTATATGCAGTTACAATTTCAATGCGTTCTGGTCTGGTATAGTCAAAGTCAGCTAACTTGGAGTTATTGTTTTACTGTGTAAATCTCTATGGGGACAATTAAAAAAAAACAATGTATAAATACCTAAATGGGTTTTAAGAAAAATTTATAAATTTATTACAAGATTAACTCAGTTGACAATAATGATTTTGATTCAAAATAAATTAAATGTTTTTAGAATAATTATGAAATGCCGTCAATCAGTAGATACTCGCTATATACTTTTTATATGAAAAAGTAAAAAACGTAGCACTTTCTCACAGGATTTACAAGAAACACTATCACCATCGAAACAAAGTTCTGGGTAAGGTCGAATCCACGAAACAACTTAAGACCTAGACGACATTCTTGCTTACTACCACACTATTACATCTAATAGACACTTTTTTATACAACAAACTAATACTAACTGTTCAATGCCGAAACTAGAAGTGAAGTGATTTTACAAATTTCTTCCACCTTTGTGTGCCCTTTCTGTTCAAATCCATGCAAATTCCATGGCCTTTCTGTTTGACTATAGTGCTATTCAATTGATTATGAGCGTCCAGTCATTTACGTCGAAAAAAATGGCTTAGAAATGCAAATGAAACCGAGAAAGCTGATTTTTGGATATTGTGTGAGGTCAGCTTAAAAAAAACTTCCAATTGTCGACCAAGATTTCCTATGTGCATTCTTCGCCATCTTGAAAAAAGTGTTAAGTTTTGCTTTTTTACAATAACTCAGCTCTCTGTCGAAATACGAAATTACGACAGGATATTTTTTGTTGCTCTTTTACTCTCTAAAATTTAGGTTATTTACATTCTCACATAGCTTTCTTCGTTGGTAAGATATCGAAAAATATAATGGTGGATTTTTTCTTTCATGGCAGTCACGCATTTTATAAATGTTGGCTCCCCTAATTGAAGGGTTTGGTACAAAAACCGGTTTTGTACCGGTCAAAGACCAAATTTTGCAAAATCGAGTTATCGTCAGATTTTGGTCAAAAAAGTGATTCTGTATCGATTGGTGCAAAAACCGTTCATGTATTATGCTTATAAATTAAACTTTAGTCGATGTGGCCCATTATTGCACCAATTGTGTTGCAAGTTCAGTTGTGAAACATGAATTTTTGGTGGCAATAATCAAAATTATGTAGGTATACCGCACGTGGACTGTTATTGCAGCAAGGCCTTCAGTTGATGTTTTAGGGATAAATGCCATACTTAACAATGACTTGCAAGACATTCTAGCTTGGAGCGATAGAAACCAAGTCCAATTTAATGCTGGAAAAACCCAAGCAGCCATCTTCTCCAAAAAGACCACCGTTTTGGAGCCAGATATGATGATGGCGGGACACTTTCTTACCCCAGCGTCATCTCTTCGTTTACTTGGAGTGAGCCTCGGAGCGAACATGTCTTGGCATGATCATGTTGCAGGTCTGGCGAAGAGTGCTTCTCAAAAACTTGGAACACTCTTCCGCACGAAGAAATTTTATACACCACAACAGCTTCTCCTCTTATACAAGGCTCAAATCCGACCATCCTTGGAGTACTGCTCACATGTTTGGAGCTCAGCTCCCAAACATACGCTGAGACTACTCGACTCTATTCAGAAAAGAGCCATCCGCTTGATTGGGGACCCAGATTTGACAAAAAATTTAGACACTCTCGAACATCGAAGAAGAGTAGCTGACCTGAGTCTGTTTTACAGATATTTTAATGGAAGGTGTTCAAAAGACGTGGCCCGCTTGATCCCACCAAGAACAAGATCGGGCAGCTATACACGTCGAGCCGCAGACGCTCATCCGTATCAGGTTCAGCTCGTTACACCTCGTACCACCCTATTTCAGACTTCTTTTATGTATAGAACCGCATCACTTTGGAATAGCATTCCAAAGGGCGTGCTTCCCGAAGTATACAACTTACAGAGATTCAAGGCCAACGTGAATCGATATCTCCGCTCATGCACCGCTCCCAGAGCATCATAGGGATTTCCCTGCAGTGCATGTGCATTTACAAAAAAAAAAAAAAAAAAGTTAAATAGATCTTTTGTTAAGATTTAAAAGGTGTTTCTGTTGCAGTAGTTACATTTTAGGTCTGTTGAGCCATCTTCGAGAAAAACAGAAGAACGTTTTAATTTTGTGTTATCATTTCATAATTATTATTACATTGACTTTAACAATAAAAATGACAACAAACAAAAACGTCTACAATTAAAAAAATATCTAATTTTCCAGTCACAGCCAAAGCTATTACAAAAATTACACTACAAATTAAAGATTTCTTTCCGATTTTCTGGAAAATGGCTCAACAGACTTAAAATGTAACTACAGACTACAGCAACAGAAGAAGCTTTTCAAGCTTAACAAATGAACTATCTAACTAACTAACTATCTCTAAAGCATCAAGTAGGGTGGTCAATATTTAAAAATATATGCGTGACTGTCATGATAGAAAAAAAATCATCTTTAGAGGTGAATATATCGAGAAAAGGAGGTTTTGAGAGGTTTTACCCATAGAGACTTCTGATCTACTTATCGAATACTATCGATCCCCAAAATTATACCACATTTGATAGGGATTTAACAGGGAGTCGGGAGTCAACTCCCATGAGGATTTTGTCCTTTACTACGTAAAAGATGAGCATTAGGTGAAAAATGTATATGACCTAAATTTTAGAACGTAAAAAAATTAACAAAAAAGTATCCCATCGCAATTTTTATATCTCGACGGAGGCCTAGTTTATTGCAAAAAAAAATTAACACTTTTTTCAAGAAAGCGAAGAATGTACATAGGAAATCTTGGTCGACAATTTGAAATTAAACTTTTCTAAGCTCCCCTCACACAATATCCAAAAATCAGCTTTCTCGGTTCATTTGCCTTTCCAAATGTAAAGACTGGACTAATATGAATAAATATTAAATAGGAATATTGAAACAACTCTTACTTAAGCTCATTTCTCATTGAAAATCTATTAAATGGCACTTTCAAGGGATATGAAATTTATTTACAACCAAAAAAATACCCAAGTTTTGTTGCTTTCAATCTTTTTCAGATGTGACAAAAGCTTTCACCTTAAAATCTCTCCTCTACAATATGAAGACGGATTTCTATTCAAGAAGTTGTTAACGGGGTTCAAGAAATTTAAAACCGTCCCTGAATGAATATTTAAATGAATATCACTTTCCAAAGGGTACAGTAAAATCACGAAAAAAAAATTGAAACATCTTTCACAACAAGATTCACTTTAAGCTTTTTTTTGGTTTTTATATTTTTTATTTTAGTATATGTATTCGCCAATAATTATTGTCAAAAAAGTATTTATATGGCAAAAATAACAAAATATGCATAAATATGCGAGTTTTCTAAAAAAAATGCAGTTCGTGCGAAAAAATCATAAAAATGCAAAATATGCAAAAATATGCATTTTGCATACAATCAGAGCTCTACATCATAGAGAATTCACGGTAGTCTTATTCGCTTCCTTACACGATTGACGATTCTCCACAAATTAACAGCTTTATGTCTTCATCTTGCATTTCGGATTGATTTTGCTGATTTTATTACAATAGAAAGGTACAAAACAGGTACAATAGAAATGTAATATACCTATTTACTTATTTTACGTGAATATTATTGTTTTCAACAGGCGACAAGACAAGCATAAGAGAAGTTGCTTGATATGATCACGATACCTACGTACCTGATTCGCACAATGCTCTGATTGAATAATTGCTTATAATCTATAATATAATCCTTTATTTGCGCAATAATTCCATCCAATCATTATTATTCCTTCTATAACTACATACGTATTTCCCTACGGGTCTATTACGTTTCTCCATGTATTCCGTATATATGTACACTCTTGTATATGCATCCCGGCACTTCCGTTTCTAATAATGTATAGCATACTATATTCTCCCGACAAACGTCAAACGTGGTATGGAAATAATAATCCTCATGCATATGTCGCGCTAGGCTCTCCAGCGTCACCCTCTTCCCTTTTGATATTACGATTCCTCTCCCTAAAGGTCCACATAAATGAAATGGCAATTTCACTTATGAGAGGTCTAATAATTTCATGGGGTATTTGTATCTCTATAAAGTCGTGGAAACTTGTCCCGTTATTAATTATTGATATACTGTGAGAGATTTCGAGATATTTAATTAATATAGAAACTAATTTTAAAAATGTTCTTTTGAATAAGAGCGGTTCTGCTAACCTGGTTCTAGATAACTATTTCTCGCTGCATGGAATACTACGATATCAAGGAGTGCTTCCATAAAAAGGTATATTTTCTGCAAATAATATAAAAAATAATAACTAAAAGAAAAACTTCTTGAAAAAAATGATGGATTCAAACTACCTTTTCTGGTGACAAATTCTAAATTGGTTCCACTTAAGTAACGTGTTTTTAACGTCATATACACGTGGAACTTGTAAACGGGTTGTTTCACCACCAGACCGACATGGCTTGGCTTAAGGGTAGGTGTAGTTTTTCTGCCGAAATTTTTTTTAAGAGCAGTATCTTTTGAACGAATAAATGGAATTCAATGAAATTTGGTAGGTAGGTATGCTCTACCAATGACACTTAATGGCCCGCATTTTCCGCCGATTCGAAAACTGCAGGGCCGTACTTAATTTTTCAGGTATCTCTCGATTTTGTCAAAAAGTTCACCTTGTATGTATATTTGTCTAAGTTTAGTGCCATTTTCGAAGACTACCATGAAAAGTGCTACAATTGCGGCAAAAAATCGCTTGGCACCATCAATAAACTGTAAGGTATAAAACTTTAAAACCAAAATTTCGGTGGGTATTATCACGATCATGACACTTTATATCCACGGTGTTGAAAAAGTCCCGTTAACACCCCCCCCCCCCCATAAATCCTTAAATTTTGAGTTTGGAAAAAAATACGGATCAATTTGATAATTTAATTTACTTTTTATTGATGCAAAAAATTGTGTAGATTCATGTAATTTTCAAAAAATGCATTAAACTTTGAAAAAAATTCATACAGGGTGAACTTTTTGCCAAAACCGTAGAGAACAGAAAAACTAACTACGGCCCCGCAGTTTTCGAGTTGGTGGAGAATTTGGGATATCAAATGTCACTGCTAGAGCCTAGAGCATACCTATCAAATTTCATTGAATTTCATGAATTCGTTCAAAAGATATCGCTCATCAAAAATTTCGGCAAAATGCATGAATCACTCTATAATCTCGGAACGAAGGGCCTCAGAAAAAATTAAAAACAAGGTCCTGACTCGCCTTGAAAAACTACACCTACCTTGAAGCCATGTCGATCTGGTGGTGAAACACCCTGTATTATACAAGGTGCCCCAGCTTATTCGAAACGGTCTCTGTAGGCCAAACGATGGACTTTTTAAAAAAACTTTTTGAAAATTCAAGTACAGAATCACAATGGCCATAATTTAAAATTATTTTGGAGTATACAGAGTGTCCCATATGACAGTGGCATATCAAAGTTATATTTTTTTAAATGGAATGCTCCTATGTTATTGCATTTTCAGATTGTCTGAGAAGAGAAAATAAGACTGCATGGCTTTTTCAGTTGGTGTTTAAATTTAGGAGTTTTTGAGTTATAAACAAGTGAAAATCGTCATTTTTCAAGTTCAAGGCCCTGTAAACGAAAACGGTTCAAGATAGAGAAAAACGGCTTACATGTCCCTATTTTAACTTTTTATGTACTATCCTATGGTATAGAAACATTTGTACTTTCTTAGATTTTTTTTATTTGGCGAAGCGTGGAAAAATCTCAGAATTTTTCAAATTTTTTATCAGCGTGTATAAACATTTCATCTAAATCATAGGATAGTACATGAAAAGTTAAAATAGGAACATGTAAGCCGTTTTTCTCTATCTTCAGCCGTTTTCGTTGTACAGGGCCTTGAACTTGAAAAATTACGATTTTCACTTGTTTATAACTCAAAAACTTCACCAACTGTAAAAGCGAATCTTATTTTTTTTTCTCTTCTCAGACAATCTAAAAATGCCATAACATAGGAGCATTCCTTTTAAAAAAACATAACTTTGATACGCCACTGTCATATATGGGACACTCTGTATAGGTACTCCAAAATAATTTTAAATTATGGCCATTGTGATTCTGTACTTGAATTTTCAAAAAGTTTTTTGAAAAAGTCCATCGTTTGGCCTACAGAGACCGTTTCGAATAAGCTGGGGCACCGTGTATAATATAATAATTCCAGAGGTTTCTTTTTTTCATACATGCATACTCGAAGAAAATTGATCCAATCGATTTTTGTCTTAACGTTAATAAAGTAACAAATAAATCAAATAACATTCTAAATACAGGGTGTTTCGAGATATCTTTAAAAAGAAATATTCGCGTTATTTCGAAACAGTTTGAGAGTTACTAGTATAAAAAAAAAAATCAATTTTCAGAGAGAAATAAAAATATAAACACTCACAAAGAAAACTCTTAAAATCATTTTACACCAATTGATTTCGAGTATTATAGAGATGATTTTAATCTACCTATTGATTTCAATTTTCAGCTGTACAAGTAAAAAGTTGCAATTTTCATGAGTTTTCAGTTAATATCTTAAGCCGCTCAGAGTTCTTCTTCGTTTGCTCTTGTTGCCTGTTTCTCTCATCATTTCTCGAAAGACATCTCGTCTGTTAATTAAAAAATCAATGATCAATGAAGCGAAATATACTGTTATCGAAATAATAAATCATTTTTACTGTGAATATTTTTCCCGAAGAAAATTTTATCGAATACTTACACTTATCTATGAATACGTAAATTCCTATTATATGTCAAGTTTCGTCACTCGCATCATTCAAGACTTATAATAACAACTACCTCCTTCCTGGTGAAATCGAAATTGACTTTAGGCTTGGAGTAAGAGTTTTATTAACCAGCCCCATCAATCTTCCTAACAGTTTAATAACAGCTGCTCCAATAAAAATTGCTGAATCGTGATTCTCGGATTCCAATATTCAAATCTTTAATTCCCTGCGCGCAGATTAATACCTACAATCAACTTCAGAATTAGTTCGCGACGTTTAATTTTTTATTTTTGAACTGAATTCAGCCAGTAAATGGAAAAATCTAGAGTTTATTATGCTCCTATATTTCCGCAAACTTCATCGTGCAACTCACCAACGTCGAGGGAATATTAATATCGTTTAGAAAATTAAAAAAAAAAACAAACGTGGGTAGGATTTCTGTCGATTTCAGTCGACACGACCTCTTCATTCACTAATTACGTATGATTAATAATTAATATCTCAATGTTTGAGTGATTAAAAGTAAATAGGGTGACGATGATACCTATTTTAATAGAGAAGAATCTCATTGGTTCGATTCTTTAGATCTTTTAAAATAGGTACTTTATTATAAACATTCTATGTGAATGTTCTTTGAAAAATGTATTTTATTTTAATAGCTTTTTATGTTATATAACGTATGCGTGGGTGTGTAAAAGAAAGAAATATTATTGTTTAATCTTTTGGGAATACACAACATCCTAAATGACTGTTGATATACATTTTCACTCAAAACTTGACTGTTTAGTTTAGGTGTATCGATCAAGGTTTTAGGTATATTGTTATGCTGATGCTTGTTTGATATTCATGCATTATTTTTTTAGAACAGCTACGTTTACACGTGGGTAGACGTTTATATATTTTCACCTAACACAAAAATAGAAGATACCCTGAAATGCAAATTTACAAATTACAATGCTTTGAGGTATTAACCTGTAAGTTCTACAAAGCCAGTAGGAAACTTGCATAAAACATAATTAATTACATTTCAAAACCTACTACCTATTGTAAAAAATATTTACGAGCAAGAATGGGATTTATAATTAAATGTTAAAGCTTCTACCGAGTGACAAGTTTCAAAGCAGAACATAGGCGAATAGCACGGGAAATCACATATTTGCAGTTTATTTCTCACCACTTTTTTCTACAAGAATGGTAATGATGTCTATCGAAAGAGAATTATTTTCTGAACATGCTGATACCAAAATACCTACAAATTAACAGTTTTATATCATGACAGAATATTTTAAACATTTTCAAAATTAAAAGATGAGCAGCCATGACATGCTAAATTCGGACAACTTTTTCACTGTCAAAGCAAATATTTTCAATTATTTAATTTATTTTTTTGAAATTAATATTCCCATCCTTTTATAAATTGCGCTTCGAACTTGTCCAAGTTGTTGGTTATTAACGAGTGCACATTCGGCCACCACGAGCTCTGTAAATTTTATTTTTAAGGTAACCCCAAGATCTCAAGAAAAGTCACAACATGGATAAGGTGCTAAATCGGGAGATCTGGCCGGCCAGTTAATAGTACCACGGCGATAAACACGCATTAGAATAGCTATTATTATTATTATTATTATTCATTAACAATCTTTGCAGGGAAACGTGTATCAGTAATTAAAAATATTTGTTTTGACAGTAACAAAATTATTCGAATTAGGCATGTCATAGCCGCTCACACTTTTAATTTTGAAAATGTTTAAGTTATTCTGTCACCATAAAGAAACTGTTAATTGTTAAGTATTTGATATCAGCATGCTCAGAAAACAATTCTCTTTCGATAGACACCATTACCATTCTTGTAGATAAAAGTGGTGAGAAATAAACCACAAATATGTGTTTTCCAATGCTATTCGCCTATGTTCTGCTTTGAAACTTGTCATACGGTATACAGCAGTTTGAAATATATGGTGAAAATTCAAATTTAGTCATGTTTCTGAAAACGCTCATCGATTGCGTGACGTCAATCGTAATTAGAGTGGAGAACACGACAAGCCAATTTTCTATTCTATATATTCTCAAAACGCCCCTGTATAGCTTTACCTTGCTGAATTTTGAATTCTGGCAAAAGAACTTTGGATTTTCATAAAAAAAAATAACATATAGTCCTTTCATAGTTCTTGTCATCATGATTCAGATTGCCTCGGTCTTTCCGTTTAAGTCCTTTACGCAGGTTTCCAGTGCCATATTTTATGAGCCGTTCACTTTTTATTGACCAAGTACGAGAGGTCCCTAATTTAAGCATGACACATTTTTTAAAAATTATTATTTTTTAAAACTGATGACGAAGGATTTTCGAGCTATTTTCGAGCTAAATTCAATGGTATTTTCGAGCTGTCTCTAGCTTTCACCGTTTTCCAGAAAATCGCAATTTTTTTATTTGTAATGCTTACTTACATATTACACCTGACTTTTTTAAATTCAATCTGTGGAGAAACCCAAACAGCACAGGAATTTCGAGCTACTAAATGAGATTTTCGAGCTGCTCCTAGCTCTCGTAATTTTCCGGAAAAACGAAAAAAACCGCGTCATCGTGCTAGGATTTGACCTCAATTTTGAAAGTACGTACTCCCGGAAAAAATGAAATCACAGGAATATCGAACTATTTTCGAGCTACTCAATGATATTTCCGAGCTGTTCCTAGCTCTCGTAATTTTCCGGAAAAACGAAAAAAACCGCGTCATCGTGCTAGGATTTGACCTCAATTTTGAAAGTACGTACTCCCGGAAAAAATTAAAACCACAAGCATTTCGAGCTATTTTCGAGCTACTCAATGAGATTTTCGAGATGACAGAAATCACTCCGTATAAATGCTGTCCATGCATTTATGGAAATTAAGTTATTATGAAAATTAGGAACATAATACTCGTAGTTGTTGTCAGATCTATTTTTGTTACTTTTCATCTTTTGCCTTTACATTAATATCGTTCAAAAATTTTTATTGACTTTGTTAAGCAAAAAAGTCATACAATTAAGTAACGAATTTTTATCTACTTTTATAAGTGTGTGTTCATAAAAAAATTGTTAATGCCTATATACCTAATTAGTTCAATTAATTAAACTTTCCTGAATCTGAGATGTACCTAAACTAAGCGAAAGCAGATTGGGAAGAAAGCCCTGGTTTTTCTTTTGATATCATTTTCAGGAAAAAAATAATTCCTATACGTGCAGCAGCATTAATTTTTTTTATTTCTACAATCGCTTTAACCTTATCGATAAAAAGTAAATACTATAATCGCCTCAAATGGATGCCTTACTTACGAACATTATTTTCATTCTCAAAAAGGATTTTATTTAAATATCTGAGTGAGCGGTTTGTATCTGTCCAAAGCAGAGGGTCGTTTCGGAAGTTGTAAGTACATAAATTAATTATTCATTCAATGTAGGATGCACACACGGGAATCTGTTTGGGAATAATTGTCGTGGTTAGATTCCAATTGCGGAGAAACCGGAATTCTGTTCATATAATTCGAACTTGGGTCAAGGGAACCGTCTGTGTGTGTGTATTATACAGGGTGTTTCATTAATCAGTACAGAAAATTCAACCTCCCTTTAAACCAGGGTTAAATATTCAGATTTATCTACTTTGTTTCTGAAACCATTAGTAATTTAAAAAAAAACATTGACAATCAAAAATTGACACCACAAAGTCCCCATAATATCAAAATTTTATTCATGTTGCTTTTCTGCGAGGGGGTGATTCATATTACCCATCAGAGTTTTTGTAGAAGAACTTTTCTTTCTGTATTTAGAGTGAATTATTAACTAAAAATTTTATTAAATAAACATTTTGATCAAAATATTTTCAGGATTTAATCTAAGAACAGAACTATTAATAAAAATTAAGAAATTAATGTTGGAATTTGAGAAATATTTTTTCGTATTTTAATTTTTTCCAATGAGAATTCTTTCGTCCTTTCTGGGGGACTAATTTTCATTAAACGTAAAATTTAAACGCTTATTAACTGCAACTAACTTAATTTTATTTTAAACGAATCTGATTGCATTAAAGAGGGCTGAAATGTTCCGGGTTCCAGCCAGGTTTCCTCGGTTATTAATTTATATCAGGAGAAAAACTGCAAGGGGCTTAAAATGATTAATTTTGCCTTATTTTACCACCATTCCCAGGAAATGAAATATGAGTTCATTCATTTAAGTCCACTTTGCTCTTAATTCTATCTCGTTTGCAATTTGATATAATTCTCAAAATAGAACTCTTGGAGTTTTCTTTAATTGCCTTAAATTTTGCATTCACCATAGTTGCTGTCAATATTGACAGAAAACTGAGAAGAAATTAACATTGCGTACCTACCATATTCTTAAAACACGCTGAAGTAGTACTTAATATGGTCCTAATTTAATAAAAATATTCAAAAAATTGAAGCCTTCCATGCAGGATGTTTCCTTGAGGATTCCATCCAGGAGGATTCCTTGACTTGGTCTAGGATGAATATTTCGCATTAATCTTTTTCTCCGCAAACGAGATACAGGGTGGCTAAAAAAATATTTTTGACGATATCTCAGGAATCGTTTGAGATACATAACTCAGTTTTTGAACATGTCTTTTAAATTTGTCCAATCTCTTGAATAGAGAATTAAAAAAAAAATTTCATCAAAACACTTTTTTTCGAAAAATATTCGCGTTAAAGCGACCAAGGGCACCTTCTTATGCAATTGCTACCAATGTGACGTCCTCGTCGGTGATCCTTTCAAAGAATATCGATACCCGTTTTTCATCGAGACCGAGAGTAGGTAGTACAAAAGTGGTTTCAGTTGATTTTCAATAACGAACAAGGAGTCTTCAATTAATTCATCAGTTACGTTCAGGGTTTTTGTTGTGTTTGGTAAGAACTATGGCGTTATTAAAAATTCGGAAAAACAAATACCTGGTTATCTTTTAAAACGCAGATTCTTCAGGGTGCCATAACGAGCTAGAAGATTAATTTCACAGTAGCACAGAAACAGCCCGTCGATACTAGACTCGATGGCTAGACAACCATTGAAGCTCACTACCGTAAACTATAATAAAGACTCAAAAGATATCTTCTGTAGGAAGATCGAGGGAGAAACCAAAAAAAAATCATAAGAGACAATACATGGTTAGAATCTGTCACAGGTGCAAGCTGTACCTACCAATGACTTCATATTGCCGTATTCAAGAGAGGGAGGAACCATAGAAATCATAAGAGACAATCCATGGTTAGAATGTATCGCAGGTGCAAGCAGTACCTATGACTTCATATTGCAATATTCAAGAGAGGGAAGAACCATAAAAATCATAAGAGACAATCCATGGTTAGAAATAGAATTAGAAAGAAACAGGTGCAAGCAGTACCTATGACTTCATATTGCCGTATTCAAGAGAGGGAGGAACCATAAAAATCATAAGAGACAACCCATGGTTAGAATGTATCGCAGGTGCAAGCAGTACCTATGACTTCATATTGCAATATTCAAGAGAGGGAAGAACCATAAAAATCATAAGAGACAATTCCTGGTTAGAATGTATCGCAGGTGCAAGCAGTACCTATGACTTCATATTGCCGTATTCAACAGAGGGAGGAACCATAGAAATCATAAGAGACAATCCATGGTTAGAATCTATCGCAGGTGCAAGCAGTACCTATGACTTCATATTGCCGTTTTCAAGAGAGGGAGGAACCATAAAAATCATAAGAGACAATCCATGGTTAGAATCTGTCACAGGTGCAAGCAGTACCTACCAATGACTTCATATTGCAGTACCTATTCAAGAGAGGGAGGAACCATAAAAAGCATAAGAGACAATCCATGGTTAGAATCTGTCACAGGTGCAAGCAGTACCTATGACTTCATATTGCCGTATTCAAGGGAGGGAGGAACCATAAAAATCATAAGAGACAATCCATGGTTAGAATCTGTCACAGGTGCAAGCAGTACCTATGACTTCATATTGCCGTATTCAAGAGAGGGAGGAACCATAAAAATCATAAGAGACAATCCATGGTTAGAATCTGTCACAGGTGCAAGCAGTACCTATGACTTCATATTGCCGTATTCAAGGGAGGGAGGAACCATAAAAATCATAAGAGACAATCCATGGTTAGAATCTGTCACAGGTGCAAGCAGTACCTATGACTTCATATTGCCGTATTCAAGAGAGGGAGGAACCATAAAAATCATAAGAGACAATCCATGGTTAGAATCTGTCACAGGTGCAAGCAGTACCTACCAATGACTTCATATTGCAGTACCTATTCAAGAGAGGGAGGAACCATAAAAATCATAAGAGACAATCCATGGTTAGAATCTGTCACAGGTGCAAGCAGTACCTATGACTTCATATTGCCGTTTTCAAGAGAGGGAAGAACCATAAAAATCATAAGAGACAATTCCTGGTTAGAATGTATCGCAGGTGCAAGCAGTACCTATGACTTCATATTGCCGTATTCAAGAGAGGGAGGAACCATAGAAATCATAAGAGACAATCCATGGTTAGAATGTATCGCAGGTGCAAGCAGTACCTATGACTTCATATTGCCGTATTCAAGAGAGGGAGGAACCATAAAAAGCATAAGAGACAATCCATGGTTAGAATCTGTCACAGGTGCAAGCAGTACCTATGACTTCATATTGCCGTATTCAAGAGAGGGAGGAACCATAGAAATCATAAGAAGACAATCCATGGTTAGAATGTATCGCAGGTGCAAGCAGTACCTATGACTTCATATTGCCGTATTCAAGAGAGGGAGGAACCATAAAAATCATAAGAGACAACCCATGGTTAGAATGTATCGCAGGTGCAAGCAGTACCTATGACTTCATATTGCCGTATTCAACAGAGGGAGGAACCATAGAAATCATAAGAGACAATCCATGGTTAGAATCTATCGCAGGTGCAAGCAGTACCTATGACTTCATATTGCCGTTTTCAAGAGAGGGAGGAACCATAGAAATCATAAGAGACAATCCATGGTTAGAATCTATCGCAGGTGCAAGCAGTACCTATGACTTCATATTGCCGTTTTCAAGAGAGGGAAGAACCATAAAAATCATAAGAGACAATTCCTGGTTAGAATGTATCGCAGGTGCAAGCAGTACCTATGACTTCATATTGCCGTATTCAACAGAGGGAGGAACCATAGAAATCATAAGAGACAATCCATGGTTAGAATCTATCGCAGGTGCAAGCAGTACCTATGACTTCATATTGCCGTTTTCAAGAGAGGGAGGAACCATAAAAATCATAAGAGACAATCCATGGTTAGAATCTGTCACAGGTGCAAGCAGTACCTACCAATGACTTCATATTGCAGTACCTATTCAAGAGAGGGAGGAACCATAAAAATCATAAGAGACAATCCATGGTTAGAATCTGTCACAGGTGCAAGCAGTACCTATGACTTCATATTGCCGTATTCAAGAGAGGGAGGAACCATAAAAATCATAAGAGACAATCCATGGTTAGAATCTGTCACAGGTGCAAGCAGTACCTATGACTTCATATTGCCGTATTCAAGAGAGGGAGGAACCATAAAAATCATAAGAGACAATCCATGGTTAGAATCTGTCACAGGTGCAAGCAGTACCTACCAATGACTTCATATTGCAGTACCTATTCAAGAGAGGGAGGAACCATAAAAAGCATAAGAGACAATCCATGGTTAGAATCTATCGCAGGTGCAAGCAGTACCTATGACTTCATATTGCCGTTTTCAAGAGAGGGAGGAACCATAAAAATCATAAGAGACAATCCATGGTTAGAATCTGTCACAGGTGCAAGCAGTACCTACCAATGACTTCATATTGCAGTACCTATTCAAGAGAGGGAGGAACCATAAAAATCATAAGAGACAATCCATGGTTAGAATCTGTCACAGGTGCAAGCAGTACCTATGACTTCATATTGCCGTATTCAAGAGAGGGAGGAACCATAAAAATCATAAGAGACAATCCATGGTTAGAATCTGTCACAGGTGCAAGCAGTACCTATGACTTCATATTGCCGTATTCAAGAGAGGGAGGAACCATAAAAATCATAAGAGACAATCCATGGTTAGAATCTGTCACAGGTGCAAGCAGTACCTACCAATGACTTCATATTGCAGTACCTATTCAAGAGAGGGAGGAACCATAAAAATCATAAGAGACAATCCATGGTTAGAATCTGTCACAGGTGCAAGCAGTACCTATGACTTCATATTGCCGTATTCAAGAGAGGGAGGAACCATAGAAATCATAAGAGACAATCCATGGTTAGAATGTATCGCAGGTGCAAGCAGTACCTATGACTTCATATTGCCGTATTCAAGAGAGGGAGGAACCATAAAAAGCATAAGAGACAATCCATGGTTAGAATCTGTCACAGGTGCAAGCAGTACCTATGACTTCATATTGCCGTATTCAAGAGAGGGAGGAACCATAGAAATCATAAGAAGACAATCCATGGTTAGAATGTATCGCAGGTGCAAGCAGTACCTATGACTTCATATTGCCGTATTCAAGAGAGGGAGGAACCATAAAAATCATAAGAGACAATCCATGGTTAGAATCTGTCACAGGTGCAAGCAGTACCTATGACTTCATATTGCCGTATTCAAGAGAGGGAGGAACCATAAAAATCATAAGAGACAATCCATGGTTAGAATCTGTCACAGGTGCAAGCAGTACCTATGACTTCATATTGCCGTATTCAAGAGAGGGAGGAACCATAAAAATCATAAGAGACAATCCATGGTTAGAATCTGTCACAGGTGCAAGCAGTACCTACCAATGACTTCATATTGCAGTACCTATTCATAAGAGGGAGGAACCATAAAAAGCATAAGAGACAATCCATGGTTAGAATCTATCGCAGGTGCAAGCAGTACCTATGACTTCATATTGCCGTTTTCAAGAGAGGGAGGAACCATAAAAATCATAAGAGACAATCCATGGTTAGAATCTGTCACAGGTGCAAGCAGTACCTACCAATGACTTCATATTGCAGTACCTATTCAAGAGAGGGAGGAACCATAAAAATCATAAGAGACAATCCATGGTTAGAATCTGTCACAGGTGCAAGCAGTACCTACCAATGACTTCATATTGCAGTACCTATTCAAGAGAGGGAGGAACCATAAAAATCATAAGAGACAATCCATGGTTAGAATCTGTCACAGGTGCAAGCAGTACCTATGACTTCATATTGCCGTATTCAAGAGAGGGAGGAACCATAAAAATCATAAGAGACAATCCATGGTTAGAATCTGTCACAGGTGCAAGCAGTACCTACCAATGACTTCATATTGCAGTACCTATTCAAGAGAGGGAGGAACCATAAAAATCATAAGAGACAATCCATGGTTAGAATCTGTCACAGGTGCAAGCAGTACCTATGACTTCATATTGCCGTATTCAAGAGAGGGAGGAACCATAGAAATCATAAGAGACAATCCATGGTTAGAATGTATCGCAGGTGCAAGCAGTACCTATGACTTCATATTGCCGTATTCAAGAGAGGGAGGAACCATAAAAAGCATAAGAGACAATCCATGGTTAGAATCTGTCACAGGTGCAAGCAGTACCTATGACTTCATATTGCCGTATTCAAGAGAGGGAGGAACCATAGAAATCATAAGAAGACAATCCATGGTTAGAATGTATCGCAGGTGCAAGCAGTACCTACCCAACTAACAATTTTGCTGTATAAAATATTCATAAAAGAACTGATTTGTTTTATAATTATTATATTGCGGCTTCAAGAATATAATTTTGTTGTATTTAAGCTGTGAGGGAAATCATTTTGCTCTTGGGAACAAAATTGTTTTCTTAGACAATGTTTAGAACGTTCTTAGTGCTAAATTATAAAACACCTTATAAAATAAATATAAAACTGTTTTATAAACGTTTATACGACTATCGTTATAGGATATAAATTATTATAAAACGAAACTGATTTATAGGAGTTATTTAGCAGTGTTTAAAACATAATATGAAAGCTCGGTTACATAATTGCTTTATACAATTGACGTTGTGTTCTTATGAAACTGTTATATAAGTGATCTTACAATGCAATTTTGTTATCGGAGCAAATTTGTCATAATAGAAGCCGAAATATAACTGTTATATACCAACTAAAGAACCTGCAAAAAGGAAATAATAATAAAACTGTTATGAAATAAAATAACCCTGTAAAGGATAACTACTTATAAAAAAATAAGAAATAAATAAAAGTCGAATATATGTGTGCCTGTTCAAAAGATCAAGGGTGCTTATTCTTACAAAAATCAAATAAAATGTCGGATATTTGAGTCGCTGGAAAAAATAAAACGCAGTGGCGAAAGGGTTCCTGCTGTCTCTGATGATCATTCAGGCTTACAGACAAACAAAATTGTTGGAAAAAGCAATGAAATGGTTGTAAGCGAAGGACATTTTGTACTCAATAACAACAACTGGTCTAGTCTCAGGACAGAAAAGGAAACAGAAGCGAGTAGTTTATGAATAATGACTGACTTGTAAAGTTAGAATGCACCGAAGAATTAGATATTCAACTACCTATCAGATTCAGAAGAGAATAATATTGTTCTCTAAAGATATACTTTCACATTATAATAAAACAAATCTGTTTTATAACTGCTGAAACATTACTGTTATAAAACTAAAATCAATTTTGCAAATATCATAATTCTTTAATGGTCACCAAGAACAGGCTTATGAAACAAATTTGTTCTGTAATTGTCACGCAGTTCAGTGTTATAAAACAGATTTCTTCTGTATATTACTTAACTGGCAACCTGTTTGCCTTATATTTTCTAATGGTCACCGAGAACAGGATTATAAAACAAATGTATTCTGTACTTGTCTCCAGTTCAGTGTTATAAAACAGATTTGTTCTGTAACTGTCATACAAGCCAATGTTATACAACAAATTTGTTCGGTAAGACTTGCATACCAACTGTATTATGCACAACAACGTATTTTGAACACAGCATCTTATGGAGAGCAGGGCAATTGCAGAACCGTATTATTATTTTTCTATGGTGGGATATTTAAATACGCGATTTTACTCATATTTTGCAATTCAAAGTTGCCGTTCTTCCCTAGTGTCGCTTAATATCGCGTGAGCAAATAGAAATGAAATTTACACAGTTAATAATATCGAATAATTTTTTATAAATTCTTTAACGGCATTTAATTATTATAATATTATATTTAAAGTAATATTATAATTTTAATGATAAACATTTTACTGCAATGGCACTTCAAGTAGTATGAACGCCGGTACTTCCCAAGTACCACCTATTCATCAACAACCTGATGTATAATATAATACTGTTTTTGTGTATTGTGCTATTTATTTGGATTTCAATTGTACTTTAACTGGTCGCTGTAACTGGAAATTGTATGTTTCTGTTGGGTAATTTAAAAATAATAATAATAACATACATAATAGGTATCATTATTATTATATTGTTTGATAAACATCGAATACGGTCCTGTATTTTGGATATGTTGAATGTCGTAACTATATTGTTTTATAAAAGTCACTAATTCTGCTTTCTTGCCATATAAGGTCGACTTTAGATACAAAATTGTTTTATTAGGTACCAGCCATATTGGATACAGAATTAAGCACCTATGAACAGGCGCCATTGTTGAATTATGTGTAACTTTGAGTCAGTAGTTACCACCTTTTAACAATAAAAAACATATCAGTTGAAGTATATTCTTAAAAAAGAAGTTTACACGTACCTATTATTATATTATCATGAATTTTTTTTTTTTTAATTTTTTTATAAATTTTTAATATTTCTAATATCAATTTTAACTGTGGCGCGTTGAAATATTACCACATATATACTATATATTTCACAATAAAATTTACTTCGCAAGTAAAATTGACTTTTAGGAGATCTTAGGAGCCACGATAATTTGACTTGTAAGTACGAAAGTGAGTAGGTATACAACATCCCGTTTTCATTAAAATACCCAGTCGTAGCATTTTAGTTTCTTTAAGGATATATTGTACACTCTACCTCATAGTAAAGGAATTGTTTAGCACCTATCAAACAAATATATTTTATGCTTGCAGTGATCCATCACACTAATAAAACAAATATGTAACTTGGAAGTAAGTTATAAAACTGTTGCTTGAAAATGTTCTCTTTATTTTATAACCATTGCATAGTGGTAATATGTATAACCTTTATAAAACAGTTTTATAAGGATGTTTGACTTTGTTTCTTAAGGCTTGAGTAGACGTTTACATAACTATCCGATATTAGTGCTACGCTGACCTTATAGAACAAGTTAAAAAGCCAATATGTTTTATAAACCTGCGCCCAATTTGCGTTTATAACTGCTGTATAGACGTTTTAGAAATGTTCTCAGGAATAAAGCTGTTTTATAAATTTTGTTTTATTAACATTCTTACAGCATTTATAAAATATAAAATTGTTAGTTGGGTATGACTTCATATTGCCGTATTCAAGAGAGGGAGGAACCATAAAAATCATAAGAGACAACCCATGGTTAGAATGTATCGCAGGTGCAAGCAGTACCTATGACTTCATATTGCAATATTCAAGAGAGGGAAGAACCATAAAAATCATAAGAGACAATTCCTGGTTAGAATGTATCGCAGGTGCAAGCAGTACCTATGACTTCATATTGCCGTATTCAACAGAGGGAGGAACCATAGAAATCATAAGAGACAATCCATGGTTAGAATCTATCGCAGGTGCAAGCAGTACCTATGACTTCATATTGCCGTTTTCAAGAGAGGGAGGAACCATAAAAATCATAAGAGACAATCCATGGTTAGAATCTGTCACAGGTGCAAGCAGTACCTACCAATGACTTCATATTGCAGTACCTATTCAAGAGAGGGAGGAACCATAAAAATCATAAGAGACAATCCATGGTTAGAATCTGTCACAGGTGCAAGCAGTACCTATGACTTCATATTGCCGTATTCAAGAGAGGGAGGAACCATAAAAATCATAAGAGACAATCCATGGTTAGAATCTGTCACAGGTGCAAGCAGTACCTATGACTTCATATTGCCGTATTCAAGAGAGGGAGGAACCATAAAAATCATAAGAGACAATCCATGGTTAGAATCTGTCACAGGTGCAAGCAGTACCTACCAATGACTTCATATTGCAGTACCTATTCAAGAGAGGGAGGAACCATAAAAAGCATAAGAGACAATCCATGGTTAGAATCTATCGCAGGTGCAAGCAGTACCTATGACTTCATATTGCCGTTTTCAAGAGAGGGAGGAACCATAAAAATCATAAGAGACAATCCATGGTTAGAATCTGTCACAGGTGCAAGCAGTACCTACCAATGACTTCATATTGCAGTACCTATTCAAGAGAGGGAGGAACCATAAAAATCATAAGAGACAATCCATGGTTAGAATCTGTCACAGGTGCAAGCAGTACCTATGACTTCATATTGCCGTATTCAAGAGAGGGAGGAACCATAAAAAGCATAAGAGACAATCCATGGTTAGAATCTGTCACAGGTGCAAGCAGTACCTATGACTTCATATTGCCGTATTCAAGAGAGGGAGGAACCATAAAAATCATAAGAGACAATCCATGGTTAGAATCTGTCACAGGTGCAAGCAGTACCTACCAATGACTTCATATTGCAGTACCTATTCAAGAGAGGGAGGAACCATAAAAATCATAAGAGACAATCCATGGTTAGAATCTGTCACAGGTGCAAGCAGTACCTATGACTTCATATTGCCGTATTCAAGAGAGGGAGGAACCATAGAAATCATAAGAGACAATCCATGGTTAGAATGTATCGCAGGTGCAAGCAGTACCTATGACTTCATATTGCCGTATTCAAGAGAGGGAGGAACCATAAAAAGCATAAGAGACAATCCATGGTTAGAATCTGTCACAGGTGCAAGCAGTACCTATGACTTCATATTGCCGTATTCAAGAGAGGGAGGAACCATAGAAATCATAAGAAGACAATCCATGGTTAGAATGTATCGCAGGTGCAAGCAGTACCTATGACTTCATATTGCCGTATTCAAGAGAGGGAGGAGGAACCATAAAAATCATAAGAGACAATCCATGGTTAGAATCTGTCACAGGTGCAAGCAGTACCTATGACTTCATATTGCCGTATTCAAGAGAGGGAGGAACCATAAAAATCATAAGAGACAATCCATGGTTAGAATCTGTCACAGGTGCAAGCAGTACCTATGACTTCATATTGCCGTATTCAAGAGAGGGAGGAACCATAAAAATCATAAGAGACAATCCATGGTTAGAATCTGTCACAGGTGCAAGCAGTACCTACCAATGACTTCATATTGCAGTACCTATTCAAGAGAGGGAGGAACCATAAAAAGCATAAGAGACAATCCATGGTTAGAATCTATCGCAGGTGCAAGCAGTACCTATGACTTCATATTGCCGTTTTCAAGAGAGGGAGGAACCATAAAAATCATAAGAGACAATCCATGGTTAGAATCTGTCACAGGTGCAAGCAGTACCTACCAATGACTTCATATTGCAGTACCTATTCAAGAGAGGGAGGAACCATAAAAATCATAAGAGACAATCCATGGTTAGAATCTGTCACAGGTGCAAGCAGTACCTACCAATGACTTCATATTGCAGTACCTATTCAAGAGAGGGAGGAACCATAAAAATCATAAGAGACAATCCATGGTTAGAATCTGTCACAGGTGCAAGCAGTACCTATGACTTCATATTGCCGTATTCAAGAGAGGGAGGAACCATAAAAATCATAAGAGACAATCCATGGTTAGAATCTGTCACAGGTGCAAGCAGTACCTACCAATGACTTCATATTGCAGTACCTATTCAAGAGAGGGAGGAACCATAAAAATCATAAGAGACAATCCATGGTTAGAATCTGTCACAGGTGCAAGCAGTACCTATGACTTCATATTGCCGTATTCAAGAGAGGGAGGAACCATAGAAATCATAAGAGACAATCCATGGTTAGAATGTATCGCAGGTGCAAGCAGTACCTATGACTTCATATTGCCGTATTCAAGAGAGGGAGGAACCATAAAAAGCATAAGAGACAATCCATGGTTAGAATCTGTCACAGGTGCAAGCAGTACCTATGACTTCATATTGCCGTATTCAAGAGAGGGAGGAACCATAGAAATCATAAGAAGACAATCCATGGTTAGAATGTATCGCAGGTGCAAGCAGTACCTATGACTTCATATTGCCGTATTCAAGAGAGGGAGGAACCATAAAAATCATAAGAGACAACCCATGGTTAGAATGTATCGCAGGTGCAAGCAGTACCTATGACTTCATATTGCAATATTCAAGAGAGGGAAGAACCATAAAAATCATAAGAGACAATTCCTGGTTAGAATGTATCGCAGGTGCAAGCAGTACCTATGACTTCATATTGCCGTATTCAACAGAGGGAGGAACCATAGAAATCATAAGAGACAATCCATGGTTAGAATCTATCGCAGGTGCAAGCAGTACCTATGACTTCATATTGCCGTTTTCAAGAGAGGGAGGAACCATAAAAATCATAAGAGACAATCCATGGTTAGAATCTGTCACAGGTGCAAGCAGTACCTACCAATGACTTCATATTGCAGTACCTATTCAAGAGAGGGAGGAACCATAAAAATCATAAGAGACAATCCATGGTTAGAATCTGTCACAGGTGCAAGCAGTACCTATGACTTCATATTGCCGTATTCAAGAGAGGGAGGAACCATAAAAATCATAAGAGACAATCCATGGTTAGAATCTGTCACAGGTGCAAGCAGTACCTATGACTTCATATTGCCGTATTCAAGAGAGGGAGGAACCATAAAAATCATAAGAGACAATCCATGGTTAGAATCTGTCACAGGTGCAAGCAGTACCTACCAATGACTTCATATTGCAGTACCTATTCAAGAGAGGGAGGAACCATAAAAAGCATAAGAGACAATCCATGGTTAGAATCTATCGCAGGTGCAAGCAGTACCTATGACTTCATATTGCCGTTTTCAAGAGAGGGAGGAACCATAAAAATCATAAGAGACAATCCATGGTTAGAATCTGTCACAGGTGCAAGCAGTACCTACCAATGACTTCATATTGCAGTACCTATTCAAGAGAGGGAGGAACCATAAAAATCATAAGAGACAATCCATGGTTAGAATCTGTCACAGGTGCAAGCAGTACCTACCAATGACTTCATATTGCAGTACCTATTCAAGAGAGGGAGGAACCATAAAAATCATTAGAGACAATCCATGGTTAGAATCTGTCACAGGTGCAAGCAGTACCTATGACTTCATCTTGCAATATTCAAGATAAAAAATTATGTTTTTCTTTTAAAAAGAAAGAATAAACATTTTTGAATTTTTTATTTTGAAGTTTAATAATTTTTCATTTATAAGATTTTTTACCGAACGACATAACAAAAAAAAAAAAACTGAAGTCTACCAGATCGTGAAAGTGAAGCCTCATCGTTCACATTTTACTGAGTCTTTTCTCTTGCATGAAAGCGATCAGATTGAGACTGAAGCCGCTCTGCACTACCTCTTCAGTTACTGAATCTCCGCGTGTAAACGTGAGCCGACGAATTGGTGGAGCCGTTCCCATTATATGAACGAGACGCAAACAAGGTAATAGAATGTTATGACCAGAAAAACGTACCTCTCGGAACGTATTTTCTCGGACTTCCGTTCCTACCTACCTGAATCATACTTTCCTTTACCCACGATCACTATTTATTATTTATTTATGATTATTTAGAGTATTAAATCCGTTCGTGATTTTAATTAATTCTTTATTTTCGTTAATGAAACTATTCATGAATTTTTAATTAATAAAAAGGAGAGTAATTAAAAGTAGGATTGGATAGAATATGCTACAAAAAGTAGACGTGGCATTCAAAAAGCTCTCGTCGCGTTCGACAATTTCTTCTCTCTCACATATGAAGCGCATTCGAAAGGCGCTGAGGAAAGTCTAGTTTAGAAAGCTTTTAAAGGAATCATTTACTAGAGGAATTTAATAGCTTAGCTATATTAAATAGACCATAATATGAATTATAGGAAACTAGTAAGTCAGTGGGAGTCATGAGTGAAACTATAGTTGTCTCTCTAGTCTAGGTACATAGTTAAAATCAAGCATCAAAAGCTCTTTTCAAGTCAAGAACAGTTATCAAAGTCTAGTTTGCAATTCTCTATCGAAGTGAGTCTAGTACCTACCTATCTATGTAGTAAACACAGTGTCTTTCGGATAATATACTCAGTCTAGTGAGAACAATTTGTGAAGAATAGAGTTTGGAACGCTGCAGCTATATTGACAGGCATTTAGGGAAATAGCGGAGTCGGTGAATCAATCTAGTTTCACTATCAGATATTAAAAGATATTGAAAGTCTATGGAAAAGCTAAATATGACAATAAATGGAGAGTGAGTTATGAAAAAAGTTGTGCGCTTTTGAGACATCCTCTATAAAGAATGGAGCGTCCTCGCTAAAAGAGAAATCAAAATTAAGCCCTGATGATAATTTTTTATGTCAAAGAATGAAAATTGATATTCACAAAATTATATGCTGCAATATTGAAAAACTTTTCAAATAACAGCAGGACACCAAAACTCAAATCTTTATAACTTTCTCGTTTAATACCTACCCGTAGCCTTGATCAATATTTTAGCTACTTCGAGAAAATTCACTGTTAATCTGTGTCATTCACATACAGAGTGTGAATTTTTCTTATGAGAAAATTTATTTGCGGTCTTTCTGGTGTAAAATTGATACATTAATTGGTTATTGATTTAAATATTCCAGTGGAGCAGATGGAGTTGAATAAATTCAAGTGTCCTACAAACAGAAGTCAATGAAGATGTCTAGAAATGGAAATTATAGGAAGCCTGGTCCTAATCAAATGACCCGAAAAGTTTTCCAGAATATTATCCTTCAAATAAGTTTTTTTTATTTGATGTTTATGTATTAAGTTAATACACAGCACAGAAGCATAATAATACGTTTCATGATAAAACATATTTCACCACAATGGTAAGTAAAGGAAAAGGAGCTGCACATATTGTTGGAATTAAACAACAAACAGAGACCTCGGAAAATGGCTGTCACTTGTCGCTGCTTTGGTTTGAATCGCACCATTGTCATGGATATTTGTGGGCGTTTAATAAACCGTCTGAACATGAAACTTTGTTTGCGGCTAAGAGAGCTTAGTTCTTGAAGCCGAAGTTATCTGAGAATGGAAGTAAAACGGTGAGCACTTTCCCAAATAGAGTCTCAGTTGTAATACAGTTGATAAAACTCCATATTTCTACATCTATATTCGTCTCGCTTGCTTTTGTTGATCGCCTCGCTTTATCTTGACTGTTTGCATGAACAGTTCAATTTACCAACGTGATGATATAAATGAAGTTCCCATCGAAATAAATAATGTCATTCGTTCGTTTACTCGATCACACGGCTTTATAAAATAAATCTGAATAAAATTACATTTACCGGTTTGCCCTCTTATAACACTGCTCTCGAATAGCTCATTATCTTGGAGATTGTCCCAATTTATATAAAGACGCACTTCAGCAATCTCAATCTCAGATTATGTGAAAATGAGCAGAAAAATGAAGCATTATTATTAATATTATTAGTATAACTACAGATGTACCTACACAGGAGCTCATTAAAAAAACTCACATTGCTCTTATGATTTGATGAGGATGATGATTTGAACTTTTTGGTTTGTTTGTTTATTTGTTTGTAGCTAAATACAGCTGCGGACTTTGTGATCATTGATGCTGCAGCCACATGGGATTATTATATCCTTCTATTTTATCCTGTCCTTGTTGTAACGCTCACCGCCCAGGCCTGTTGCTTTCTTACGAAAAGCAACTGTGGTCGTCTTTTCCCCGAGTTTTCGCTAATAGGACCGTTGTGTGTCTCTCGTTGTGCTTCCGTAGTCACCCCTGATCTTTGATTGAGGTATGCATTGAGGTATTCATTAGGATGACCTAAACGGATAGCGCAAAGGAACCTACTGCGACTCATTGTAACGTAGATTTTCTTTTATTTCGGCTGATTTCAATTTCTCACAGAAAAGCGGGGAAAATAACTGATACTTGTTGTTAACCGTTGGTTTCCATGCAGAGAGTATAAAAAAATGAAGAGCGAGAGAGGATACGTTTAATACCATTTTTCACACTCTTATCCAACTCGGACACCACTCTTTTATACCTCCGTGCCATCTTATTATTTCCTTTTACCTAATTTCTTCGATTTCATTTCAAGCATCAGCTTGAATTAATTAAAGAAAACAACCACTTTTGTTACAAATTACCCGGATTATTGCGGGAGTATTTGTCTGATTTACATATTCAACATTTTTTGAATTCTCATTTTGTATTTTATTGCTAACTTTGACCTGATACACAGGCGGCAGGCAGGCAGGCTTAAACGCCACCATAAAATTATGACCATTTACTCGCTGGTCGATCCTTTGGTTTGACTCGGATATCGATATCCCTGATCGAGAGCAGTGTTGCCATATTTGTTTTGATTACTACCTCCTCTTTGAACGTTATACGAATGTCTTTCCAATTGCTTTTCAATTGTGTAAGCGTGGTTCTCTAAATTTACATCATACTCATGATAGTTGTTTTAACTCATTTTGTTTATTTCGATATACCTCTGTATTGCCCCATGGGCTACCTTTATTTGGTCACTTTTGGACCTTTTAAATACCTATTGCCCCGTGGGCTACCTTTATTCAGTATCGATTGTCACTTTCTTTCTGCCCGTAGGCAGTCTGTTTGTTCTACCTGGCCTCGTAAGGGAATGAGTTAATATACCTTATCATTTCTAATATGACGCATTTCTAATAGATGGATGATCTAATCAAGGGCTAATCTGATTGAATCTGAATCTCTGGGCGCTGAGACTTCTGCTTTTATAGGCGCAGCGGCCTGCGCTGACTCACTTTCTAAACACGGCACGCAACAAAGCGCGCCACTCGCACTGGTCCTATATCGTGATTTCGTGTGTTTATTTTAATCATATCTCCGTTATCGCAAGGCTTAGCACGTTGAGTTCGCGGCTACCTCACTGAATCATCCTGGTCTTGAATTACCTAAAATTTCTATAAAATCGGCCGACGCGTTTTCGCACTTCCTATTGTATCTACCTACCACTTTCGCACCGCTAAAACTGCATTACGTGTTTTTACGTGGTTGCTGTTTAGGGATCATGATGAATTTTTGGCTATTGACGTTTATTTAATTGTTTTACTGATTGGCTGAGTTTCGTTTTCGTAGGTGGGATACCCGGCAATTTCCTATTGTATTATGATTCACTTGTTTTACGTATCTTTCCATCCGGCCGCATCAAGATTTTCTCTTTCAATCGGTTCGAGGGCGCTTTACAAAGACATCCCTGTAACATCTGGTTAGTTCCTACGCTGCTTGGCCGTTTCTTTCGTCGTTTTTAAAGATGCTAGAATAACATCAACGCGGGCGTTTTATTTATGAATATTTAATGTGAAGGCGGAGATACATTTCTTTAATGTAATGGTGCGTACAGATCTAGATACATACGTACCTACTCTATCACTATCTACTTTTTCGGTTTAGTTGGATATAACAAGAGAAATAGATATAAATTTCTTATCATCTTACCTAGGTGCGATCCATTTCATTGGATAGTTGAACAGATCAGTGTCTTTTACTAATCAAAAAGATGTTGGTGGCATCGAGTGCCGGAATGTTTTTTGAATATTCTAGAAGGTTCTCAGTGTGGTGTTCGTAGGAAACTCACTGTATGGATTTATTATATGGTATGGCAGTCATTCACTCCCATCGTTATATGGTATGGTAGCCCTCATCACCGTAGATCAAGAAGGCTTTAATTTTGAATTGCGCAGGGGTTCGCTTGGGAGATAACGGTGTCAAAAGAGGGATATGTTTGAAAATTGATATAGAATGTTCTAGAATGTTTAGGAGATTTAGTTTAGAATGCTCGAGAATAAAACATGGTCGAGAATGGTTTAAATATTTCAGAATAACATTTTTAGAAAGTTCAAGATTGTTACATAATACTCGATATAGCTGAGAATATTGTAAAAAGTTAGATTCGAGAGTATTCCAGAATGTTCTAGAATTTTCCAGATCTAGAATATTCTAGAGTATTCTAGAAACACTCTAGAATGTCCAGAATGTTTTGAAATGTTCCAAAAAGCTGTTATAAATGTTCTGAAGCGTTTCTGAAAAATTTAAGAATTAATTAATTATTAGGTCAACATAATTTCAAAATAGCGACCAGGAAGACCACGAATGATGTTAATCTTTCTCCAGTGAGTTTACATTTACCTTTAAAAATTGCATATTTGCTTTCTTTCCTGAAATATGACCCCTTTTCTAATTTAAAATCTGGTAACACCTCCGACTGATTTCATGGAAATAAGGGGCCATACCTTTCCTTGTTTCAACTGTCACCTGTCATATAAATCACAAAATGAAATATCTGAATCCCCTTTTTATTTAAATAGAGGTCAACAATAGAGTTATCTGAACGACGAAATCTTAAATGATCTTGTGAAGATAGAGATACCGACGTTTCGCTGTGTAATTTCAGCTCATCGGTTTGCAATATGGAGTGACAAATTACAGATATATGTAAGAGAATCTTTGGCAGCGTTAGTATATATGTTTAGACGCTAGATGGCAATACTCCATGTAAGCCATAATGTTCCCTGTGAATTAATTGTGTAAGTTTGACTTTTATTGTTCAACAAACGGATTTACCATCAATGATATACAGGGTTCTGCAACAGGTATCACCTGTTTCCAAATTTGGGTTAATTAACAATAATTTATGGGTATAAGTGCAAATATGATTGCAGAATTCAGTAAGCTTCTTCCAGAATTCTACAATGTCATTGAATGTCTCAGTGCTGATCACTGTGGACTTCTTTGAATAGCTTGTATGTCAGTGTCGATTACTTCGGGGGCTCTCACTGACCGTACACCATGTCTAAACTTTGAAGTGACATTATGTACTTATATTATCAAAGTCTCTAGTTATTGTTTTCCCGGGTTGGAATTCTCTCCTGCCTTGGAACATTCAACTCGCGACAAAAATGCCTTTGAACTTACACAACTTATTGACTTGCTATAAACCTTTCAACCGCAAAAATGCGCTGATTAATCGGATACTTATCCATAACTAATTAAATTGCAATTATTGAACATACACTGACAACAGAACTATAAATAGCGAAATATTGAATTCAATTTTTCGTAGAAATTCTAAGTAGGGATCGGTTTTTCTATTTGCAGAACTTATTTTGGGAAACATGCTCATCCAAGTCCTGCCAAGCGTCAGCAACAAGTGTTGTATTGATCTGTACAACTGTCTAAACAATTTCCCCAAAATCACAGCGTCTTGGAGACCTTAATTTTGGAATCGCTCACTTGGTAATGGCAATACATAAAAACTTTAATGTTCGATATATTGTAAAAATTTTAATAAAATAATAGGAGCTATTCAATTGAAAGATATTTATTTAAAACATTTAGTTTTCAACAAATAATTAGATTAATACCACGCTACGAATAAACGTTTTGATCTCGGTGAAGCTTGCGTAAGTCATAAAAAATATGCGAATTTATTGAAGCGAGACAAACACCCCTCAATAAAAAAAGCTTAACAGAAAGAAACATTTCTTTTTATTATCTGTTTCTCGAGTAAAAGTAAAAAGGATCGTAAAAAAATGATTGAATGCCGACCCATGTGCATTCAAGTCCATAATCTTTTTTGGTCACTATTCATCGAAAAGAGGAGATTTACTTTCATCGTGACCAATAAAAACAATAATTCCCGTTTCTTAAGATTGGAATGTATAAATGTAACCTGAATATATCATCAGATAAAAAACCTTTGTACCTATATAATATTTTTCAAGAAATTCTCACATGCATGATCCCTGAACTTACTTACAAAGGAGACACATTATCCTTCATTGTTCGTCACACTGTTACTTTATGTACTGTAAGTAGCTTTTAACTACAATAATGGATCTAATAAAAAAATCGAGTGATAGTGAAGAAAATGACATAAAAATCAAAGACGGTGAGTGGTCGAATAGACCCTGGAGACCGGATTTATTTTACGTTTACGTCCTACTTAGTTGAGCTGAGAATATAATATAATATAAAGAAGGAGTATAGAAACGCTTTCAAGTTGTGCCTTTCCTATATTATATATATTTGTCATCAAATATAACATACGTCATATATAACTGACTTATTTTTGACAACTATGATGTATGAATAGTCATTCGTGATTCGTGAATGAATAGATGAATGTATAGAAAGTAGAAAGCTCAAATTTTTCTTTTTCTAGGACCAACTACTTACACGCACTTAGCACTATAATGAATGTATTGGAGGGCTGATCGCGACATTTGCTCTTTTTCTTATGAGAAAACTCAAGTTGAAAATACTTACAAGAGTTATTTTTTGTTATCAAAAGGTTATTATTAGATCTCTTCTTATTTGGTTCGAAAATAAGAGAGTAAGCAATCCTTTGTTCCATATACCTTTCGGCTAAGGCGACATCCACATAAAACAAACAATAATATAACAAACAAATAAATGGCCAAAAGTCAGCAGGAATTTTTATTTCGAGTAAAAATAATGAGAGAAGTATTCAATTAACCTCGCTATACATTTTGATAGTAATTTAATTACTAAATGTAATTAACTCCGCAATAAAGCTCCCCATCGCGAAATAATTGATTTTATCTGAAATCGTATAGAAAGTCAAGACGCTTTTACCATTAAAAAGTTGAACTTTCTAATACCAGTACAGTAATAACTAACATTGCACGAGTAATATGTACAGTCAGAGCTGAGAGTATCTTAGAAAAGATATACTTTTCAGTAGGTATCTGAGATACGAGATAATAGGAATTCAAAGTTATAGAAAATAGTTATATTTATGTATCTATAGTGCGCGAAATTAATTTTGGTACTTGAGAATGAGAACTTTTTTGTCGAGACGAGGTCCGAAACAAAAACTCTTTCGAAAGCAGCATAATTTCGCTCTCGAGATGCATACAACATTTTTCAGATAGCTTTATTGAAATAAGCGAACAGTTCGGAATAAAAATAATAAAAATTGCGCAAGGAAATTTTTAATTTAGTTCAAAGTTGATTGTTACTTTGTTGTTATTGGGGAAAAAATACACTGCTGCGTCTTTTATCTTACGGCATGAGGAATGTACGTCATTATTAAACTGAAATCAGCAGCAGAATAATTAACGTTTTATTCCATAATCGCAGAGGAAACTAATTGGTCGCATTTGAAATAGGAAATATGTATAATGATACTCTGCTAATTAATTTTTTAATTTCACTCGCAGCCCGTAATTGTCAATTACTCTGGCGCTTAATAATAACTCCAAAATAAATACTCTTACTGAACTGCAATACAGAAACTATACATACGGGTGTTAGTACCCAGATACAGGGTATTATAGGTTTACTTGTGATAAACTAGGACTGGCAGGGTCGCCATGTGATAAACTAATAGTAAAGTTGCAGGATCGCCGTGTGGTTAACTAATAGCAGTAATGTTGCAGGATAGCCATGTGATAATCTAAGAGTTAGTTTGCAGGATCGCCATTTGATAAATAAGGAGTAATGCAGGATAATTAAAGTTGATTGGGTTTTGATGGGTTTATTGTTTAACACTTACACACTACATAACGACGGTTGTCTATGACTAGTAATACTTAATAATAATAATAATAATGACTTTATTGACTTTTAACAAAATTAAACATTTACATTCCATAACAATATTATATTCTTGTCAAATGGCGAGGTTCAATTGAGGGAAGACATGACCCCCCTCAACTGCTCTTCCACCTAACCCAGAAAGAGTAACATATCATTCCAACATAGTATATCTACATCAATACTCATAGCAGGTAGCTATCAGATACTTGCACCCAACACATTGGACACATCATTAGAACTTAACCCATATGTAAGTTTTATATAACTCTACACCTAGAACTTCCCTAATAACACTTACATAGTTATATCTAATACTATACTAATTGATAATAGAATCTATAATAATTAATCGGATGGAGTGTCTGTCCATTATATATGACTGGGTCAATGCCAACGGCATTGTTTACCCTTATTCAGCATTTCTGCAAGGTTGAGTTACCGTCTTGTTATTAAACATATTATTTATGTGTGTCAGTATAATATTACAAATACTACTTGTTTTGATAACAAGATAGTTAATTAATTGACTTTAAAATATTTACTTATTGCAAGTAAGATTTCGTTGCTTAATATTCTTAACTGGTTCATGACACATCCATCACATACTTAAAAACTGACGATTTATTTATTTGCTCTAAAACCGGTCGAGATATGCAAATGAAATTTGGTGGGTTTTAAGAGGAAGTGATTGCGCATTTTTTGACATTCAGTTAAGAATTTTATGTTCAACAGTGCTGCGAATAAGGATAATGATCTCAATTTTTTAAAGAAAAAAAATGGTATGCCACTGATATTTTCTAATTTAAAAATCATTTATTAATTTCTCGTTCAATTTGTTATAAAAAAATCTCTTTTGTTTTTTTTCATATAGGGCGTCCTTTCTATGCAAAAAAATAAAACATAAAACTTAAAAATAAAAAAAAAACGTCTGAAGGAGGTCATTTTAAACATTTGTTGTAGTTTCACGCCTATTTACATTTTTATTAGTGGTATTTACTGTTAATGTTCTGCTTTAATGTTATTTCGCTCTCACGAGATCTATTAGAGGAGAAAATTTAATTTACGCAAGGGCTGTGTGAGATTCCCCACCAGGATATCAGTTTAAGAGTCTCCGTGGACGGGCTGGGGAAAAATCAACACCGCATTACGGGCGATCAATACTCGTCCGAAATACTAGTTGTAGATTTTGTTTTGCAAATCTAATTCACTGAGTCAGTACCTATAGTGGGCTAGACGGAGGGGCTAATTTTGTGAGTCAGTACTTCACCCCGAGCCCTCGTTCGAGTCCGGCTAGCTTATCAAACGGGATCCGCGAATGGGAGTCAATTCCAGCCCGTTCGCTCTACCCAAATTGAATCTCGGTCAATACCCGAGTTTCGTATTTAAATGTATATTGTATAAAGGGGGGCCAATTCCAACCCCCTTCGTTCAAGGAGAAATTCCGATCAATTCTCAAAATTTGTTTTATAGCGTCGCGTACGTTAATGTAACATCACAGCGTTTAATATTGTATAAAAAAAGAAAACAACAGTCCAAACGTGAAAATTGTTTCACCCTGTAGATCAGATAAATATATCATTTATTTTGTAACTCAACTAGGAAAATTGAAACGTAGCATATATTCGTATGTATCATTCCCTGCAGATACTCATATTGAATAGATGAACCCATAACGCAAGGCTGGAAACTCTGAAGTTGCATGTTGGAAATAGAATTGAATCGACAAGGCAGATATTATTTAATAACGTTATGTGTGGAGCTTTCAAGCCCGGTGATGTGGATAGTGTTGCCTAGAATCCAAACATCTACAACATACTCCAATCTTGATTGACTCCAATATGCATTCGAAATGCAGTAAAAATTAAGTACGTGTCAGTTGATGTTTCAAATTTACAGGAATCTAAGTCGAAGTAAACGAAAAGTTACATGTCAAGGGTGCGGTGTGAAAGATAAAGATCAACAACTACATACGTATATTTGAAAGTAAATCCTCTGACAGAGTAGTTACTTATATAAACTAAAGACACTTGCTGGTCTAAGTCAAGACTACTTGAGGCTCAATCGGAGTGTTGTTGACGAAAAGGTAAAAGATGGACATAGACTGGAAGGTGCAAAATTTTCGCCCACAGGTTACTAAACATAACCTTTTTTTATGTCCCTAATATACTCGGTGGAAAGTAGAAATATAGAATTCCTGTTTCTCATCATTGTGACACCTCCACTGCGACATATCCATATCAATGTCCTCCGGCGTGAGAACGTCTCTCCCGAAGGTTTGTAATCTGACTCTTCCCAAAGTGGGACACTCGCATAGGATGTGTTTTGCTATTTCGTCATCCCCCAATCACTGTGCAGTTGACGATTCAGCTTTCTGTGCCCAGTATATCAGCCTATGAAAGCTTTCAGTTCTTTCCTGTTAAGCTCCAGTAGTTCTTTGGTCCTTTTTTCGACGTGCCCTGTATAAGGGCCATCGAATGGTCTAATCATGGTAAGTTTTTCAAGTGCTGGAGGACTTCTCTTTCAGCCCAGTTTTGTATTGTTATTTTGGCAATATCTGGTGAAATGCCAAATGCTGGTTCTGGTTCGATAAATTTTCCTGGCCAGAGAGTGGGCAAGGTCGTTCTTTCCATATCCAGCGTGGCCCGGACCAAATCAGAGTTACTTTGTTGCTCCTTGCTAGGCCATTAATTGACAGTTCCAGGCCAACTTGAACTTGAACTTTATTGATCCTGCTTTGGCAGTGCATATTTTCTTGCATCTGCGCACAGAACTTTATTGCATATATTTCGGCTTGGAAAGTTGTTGCGTGACGTTGAAAGGCCCAGGCTCAAGAAGATTTTCGTCTTCGAGTCGTTACATGATGCCAGTATATTTGTTTGGGTCCGATTCCCCATGTTTTGCCACAGATCCTTTTATATGTCCACAATAAGACTAGCTTGGCTCTGTGTATAACTTTTTACATGCAGATGTGAGTTCCAAGTAAATAAGCTTTCTATCCAGGATAACTTCTAGGTATTGGGCTTCCTCTGCAAATGGAATAGTTTCTCCCAGAAGAGTTGGGGCGTTAAACGAAGGATAAGAGTCGGGGATCGTGACAAACTTTATGTTTCTCCTATCGAAACAGATACGCAGACACAATAAGTGTAGTCTTTATTCTTTTTAACCCATAGCTGTGATCACCATGGGAAATAACATGGTTCTGTACGATACTGTGTAACACGGCTTGAACAGCTGATTGACCTTGTAACGAATTCCGAGGCATTCGTAGTTAATTATTATTTATTTTAATTAATCGAAGGGTTTATCAGAAGGATACAGTTTTTACAGCGGTGATTAGCAGATTATCTCGCCGGCACCGGCTATATAAGCAGACCCAACGGAGATGCAGGTCAGATGGATCCGAGGAACTGACTCGAGAACCACTCTCCCTCCCGGTGAACTGAGCTAGGAGGTCTTCAGCGGGAGGCATGTAATGAGTGCACTCCGTCCAGTACTCCGCCGGCTACAGCAGGACGATGAAATGAGTCGAGCCTAGCTGTAACTGGACGTCGGGAGATCGATGAGAGTGAACTGAGCTCCTGTCGACTGCCGGTCATAGCAGGGAATCAACCGGGGCTGTAGTGAAGTCCCGGCGGATCCTTTCAGACGACGCCTGGCCTGTATTGAGGGCCAGGTAAACCAGACGTCGGATCGCAATGTAATGAGTTGTCGATCCGGCAATCCCGTCACGTATTCCGGAGGCCACAGCAGCAGCAGATGCGATACGTAGCGTGCGGTGGTAAGAGAGCTACTGACGCCGCGGAGCCTGAGGTGAATCGTCCGTCAGGTCGACCAATTAACAGAGGTGCGTGCACCGACGCCAGTATCTCTCGCCAATCAGGCGGCCCGCCGTGGACCAAAGCCGGCCCACATTGTTCAGAATTCAACAATATTAATTTAATAGGTACAGATATGTGTAGATATCGTAATTGTAAATAAAGATTTTTATTATTCTAATTGACTTGTCACGGGTAAAAGGGGGCAATTATCCATCCCTGGGGAATCATCTCTACCATACCGAAAATCCCGTTACAACCTGGTCATTGAGAACTTGTTTCATGGCATGAAATGATGAACGATATTGACTGATAAGGGTTGCACTTGCAGTCTAATGTTTATATGGTGAGTGTAGAAGTTGGTGCATCCTAACCTATCTCTTTAAAGAGATTTATAACCTGGGGAGGTTTTTTATGTAATAATATCGTAATTTTCTCAAATATTAACAAATATTAATTCAAGCAAATATTAACTTGATAACAGGAAGATTATTTAAGGTGGCTATGCTGTCCTCTCTAGTAGAACTTCAACTCGACTGACTTCACTAACTCCCTGTTCTCTTCAATATCTAGCTCTGGCGTAAATTTAATGATTACAGCTCGGCATACATAATCTTTTGTATTAGGTAGCATAATAATTATTATAAAATAATATCATTTATTTTTTAAACTTTATCGCAACAAACTTATCATCATTAGCAAAATTAATAAACAAATAAAAAACTTGAATAAACCGGTCACGTCATACGTGACCGATCATTAGAAACAGGGTTTAATTTAAACGAAGTCGGATATGCAACAAAGTTTATATGCAGAATATGCAACAAACCGTACCCCGGCACTGGATTAACACATTAAAAGTATTCAAATAATTCGCAGCCTCTCGCTTGGGGTTCATTCTGCATTATAACGAGTTTCCAAGTCTGGAAGAAGATAAATTCCGGCAAGGAATTACCTGCTTAAACAACAAATCACCTAGAACGTTAATCAGTTAATGGATAAGCGCTGTTGCATAAGATATCGGTTCCGGTGTCGATATGTCTTTTGGACTCACCGACAAAGTAAGTTTTTTGTATGAAGAGGGAAAACTCCACACTATTTTAATTAAAAATTTCCCTTTAATCTTGAAAACGCATGAGGAGAAAAACTATTGTACAATAATTGAAAGATAACTTTTTGAGAAAACGGCTTAATTCACATAGGCCAGTCATATCGAACATTAAAATCGCAAACTAACGGCTAGTTCTGATTTTTTAATATGTTGTGAGGACCACTACCAGTAGCGCAGGTATATAAGTTTGCAGCTTCGAAAGACATCTTTTTCCACTCCAAACCAGTTCTGAACTTGATGGTACGTTCGGGAAGCGTGCAATGTTGCACCAACTTCCATCATTGGCAGCAAACGGGCGAAGTCAACCTGATCAAAAACTGCTGTTTTTTACAAATTTTGTGCTCTGCAATTCTTGGGAGGCTGAATTAGGTTGGAGGAACACTTCATCTGTGGCAATAAATTCTGAATTGCGCTCCACAGTTTGTCCTTCCCATTCCAGAAAAGGGCAGAGATGGTATCGCAGCCAGTGCTGGCGTGGAGAAATAACTCGACTTCTTAGGAACTTCCAAATCGTTTGTTGGAAAAGGACAAGGAGGTCCCTGTCAAATGCCACCTTGACGCTGTCGCAGTCAGCATCCTCGACTGCCTGCTTTGTCTCCATTTCCTGGCTCTGGAAGGCCACAGATATCAGAGCAATCAGTTTTGTTGCTGTCATTGGCCAATAACTTCTCCTGGGTCATGTTTATAATGGTTGATTCTTCAAAGATGAATTTTTTGTTCTTCTCTGTCCCATCTTCAGGATACCCGTCAAAGATCGCATTAACGTTCCGTCCGAAATGATTTAAGGCGTACCTGACGTATCCTGAGACGACATCCCTCACGGAGTGGTTATGTTGCCATATAATATTGTGCAGTAAGTAACCCCCCCCCCCTCTACATCCTCTCCGACAGTCAGACTAGCCTGAAAGCCCTTGCAGCTTATGAAATCAGATCAAAACTGGTCTGGGAATGACTGCAAGACCTCATTGACTTAGCCAGGTGCATCGTGGTGACACTAGTTTGGGTTCCGGGTCACCGTGGGACGCCTGGTAATGAGGCTGCAGAGGAACTAGCCAAGAAAGACGCTGGGATGAACTACACTGGGCCCGAACCAGTGTTTGGCATCCCAAGGAACACTGTACGCGGGGCGGTGGTTCAGTGGGTAAGAACCCAACATAGAGCACACTGGAACCGTATAACAGGAAACAAACATGGTAAGGTGATGATCAAGGAGCCCTCTCAGAACCTTGCTAGACAGATACTGCAACTAAACAGAATGCAGATCAGAATGGTGGTGGGCCTTCTCACAGGATACTGCCACCTACATAAGCTGGGGATATACACAGAAAAACCAGTTTGTAGACTCTGCAATGAAGAAGATGAGATAGCTTCTCATGTGATATTCGAGTGTCCAGCACTCGCAAGAACGCGCTATGCGGTCCTGGGACTCCTCAGCCCCGGGATACTGCTGGCGGAAAAGACCTTGGTTAGCGGACTGCTGAACCTTGTCAAAGGAACCAAGCTCTTCCAACCAAGGAAAATCTAAATGTGAGAAATACAATAAGCCCGCTGGCTTCAGTGTTTGGGACCACATAAACCATATCTCACATTTAGTTAAAATACCAAATGCCAAATACCAACCCCCCCCCCCACCATCTACCACAACAAATGTGTTGGCTCCTATGATTTTACCCGTAAAATGAGTAGGTACCTACTTTCCCCGATTTAACTTTTTTGGAAAAAATGTCAACTTTTGGAGAGCTCTATCTTGGTAAGTATTAAGCCTCCAGAGCTAGTTCTAGTCTCAAATTGTAGCAATTTAACAATTTCTAGTGTTAGATATGACTGGCCTAACAGTGTAGAATTACGCATTGAATAAAATCAATTAAATGGAAATATCTAACCACTTCATGCTTTTTAGGCACTAGTTTTATGGCAGTGGAAGTCCCACGATTTCGCTGATTTTCTTTTATGATCCTCCAATTTACAACGCTCACTGCCTTTGATAGATTAACGAGATCATTCTTATATAAAATAATTAAGTAAAATGAAGCTGTTCTTTCACTTTACAACGCACATCTGTTGCTTGCCAAATTGTCAGTGTAAATCAAGCCTGACTGGATCGATCCGTTATTTTAATCTCTTCATATTAACTTAAATATGTGAAATTTATTGCTTCGTTTCACGCACCTGCCACATATTATACCAGATGTCTAATAAAAACATATCACCTTGAATGCCTTCTGGGAAGAGGTAAATATTTACAAATTATGAAGCAGACTTTCCTGTGAATTGGAAATGCTAAAGGACGCCTATACAAATTTATTGTATAGGCGTCTACAGCAATTTATTGTATTTTTACAGTCTTAGAGGAGAGGCGCCATAGGTCCAGAATCCCTCCTTGGCCTAGTGCCAGGGTGCTCCATGGATTCTGCGAGGGGGGGAGTAATGTCCCACCAAAAGACGTCGTGGAAGGTTACACAGACCACGACGCAGAAACTAAAACAACTGCCATGGAGTTATTTTATTATATTGGACTGCAGCTAATAAAAGAAAGGGAAGAAAGACTTTCTGGGTTCCAGAACGGAGAGAACAAAAAAATGTTGATAGTACATGGGCTGAAAAACGTCCAACCACCAGCAAAGAAATAAGAGAGAAGCCCAATACCGAGAAAAGATCTCAGGACGACTCTAGAACTCCGTCCAAAGCCTCCAAGAGAGCGAAGAGCAACAGCTGTCCAACATTGACTAGCAAGGAACCCAGTGAGGCGACGAAACCTAAGGGGAGCTACAGCGAAGCAGAGTCTGGACTTAAGATGGCGGTGATAGAGATAGACAGACAGATCGGACCCTCGGGGAGCAACAGTCAATTACAATTCGAAAAAGTAACGTTTAGCGGAGGGGTTCTATGGATGCACTGCGCAAACGCACACACAAAAACCTGGCTTGTAGGAGTGATTGCAACATTTTGCGTTCTTTGGGAAGGGACGGACTTGACAACAGTCGAGGCCATGGACCTCCTTAAGATGCCGGGAGTTCTGGTCTTAATCCCAGGGCCAGAGGATGAAGAGAACCCAGTAAAGACACGTTTAGAAAGGCAAAATCCGGGACTACACGTGGGAAGCTGGCTGCAACTCAGCAAAAAATCAGAGAAGAAAGGTGGAATCTGGGCCTTCTCAACAGACAAATCATCATCCAGAACCCTTGAGAAATCCCGGTTTCAAGGGTACTACAACCTCATAAGGGTGACTTTCCCAGTGTTCCTTCTTTCATTTCCACTTTCATGTCGGTCAGACAAACTTGCGGGAAAACATGCACATTAAAACCACATATGGTGGACTGGACGTACACTAGAGTGATAGACGAATGTTGTTATATGCATCTATGGTGTGGTGGACAAAGATGCAAAAATTACCGCGATAAACTAGCTCAGCAAGGCGCAAAGACTTGCATGCATTGGAATAACTGGGGAAATGAAAACATCTCCAGCTTCAGCAATGGAAGTCTTTCTAGACCTACCACTTCATCTAATGATGATGAGAGAGGCAAAAATAGCACACCTAAGGCTGCAAGAAGAACCAAGCGGCAAGTACGCGGAGCTTGCACATAATAAAATTAAAATGCATGTGGTCGTGGACCTACTAGATGGAAACACAGACCACATGACTCCAAAATTTAAATTCCAAAAGAACTTTGGGGTAAGAATCATGGATCGGGAAGAATGGAATGAACCAACAGATGGCAATAGGCTGGTCGGAACAACCTGGTTTACAGACGTGTTAAAGACTAATCAAGAGACTGCAGCCGGCATATACAATGAACTGGATAACAATCAACACAGCATATCTCTTGGGCAGTGGGCAAAAAAATATTTCAACAGAAATATTTGCCAGATCGAGGAAGAGAGAATAATAAGAGGGCCTGAAGAAACAGGCGGGTCAATATACTAATAGTCAGGCGGTTCTAATGGCTATAGAAAACCACAAAACCACTACTGTGGGAATTCCATGAAAATCTCAAAAGCCTGGCAGGTCGAAACAATTAAGGTAACCTTGATGTGGGTGCCAGGACCCAGCGGAATCACAGGCAATGATAAATCCGACGAGCTGGCAAGAAGTGGATCTTTGGCTGGATATATTGTCCCAGAACCGGCCCTGGGAGTACCAAAAAGTACAGCACGGGGCCAAGTAAATCTATTGGTTAAGAAAAAATATAAAGAATATTGAGACAAAAGGGCCAAACATCAACATGGGAAACATGGGAAAAAACTGCTACCACTTAGCAGGAATGAGTTGCGTATCACAGTAGGATTACTGACGGGATACATTGCTCTAAAAGAACACTTAAATAAAATAGGACTGATCAATGGTCAATGATCAATGATCAAAACATATTCTGTACGAATGCGAAGCTCTGGACCGCAGAAGACAGGAAATATGTACCACCAAAAATGAGTCCAGAAGAATATGACACTCATCCAATGATGGGTTGTACAATAATCAGACGTCCCTCGAATGAGGAAAAATACTTTTCAACAGTAAGCCGGTTACATTTATCATTTTATAATGTAACGGGATTTTCTGCTAGGTAGAGGAGATGTCCCAGGGATGGGTAATTGCCCCTTTTTACCCGTGACAAGCCGATTAAAATCTATAATATTTATTTACACAATACTCTATTTACATATGTCTACATTTGTCAAGCTCATATCAATAACCACTGTATCCTGTGGGCCGGTCCTCGTTCCCCGCCGACCGTCTGATTGGTGGTAGATATCCGCGTCGGGGCACGTACCACTGTTGATTGGCCGATCGACTGAATGGTTCACAGTCGGCTCCACCACAGAATAGACTAATCTACGGCAGTCCATCGCTCGCCGTTGCACGGTGCGTATCGGCTGCTGCAGCCTCCGGATCACGCGCCGTGACGGGGTCTGGGAGAAAAGTCCTCCGGCGACGAAACTACCTGAAACAGAGTCCGCTCCCGGTATCTCAATGCAATGCCGGGGCGGCTGTTACTGAATCCGGCCCTCAATACAGGCCGGGTCGTGACTGAAGGGACTAGCCGGTACTTCGACGTAGCGCCGACGGATTCCCTATACTGAATCGGTTGCCGGCCAGAACTCATTCCATTCTGGTCGGTACACCGACGTCCGGTTACAGTTAGGCTCGACTCATTTCATCGACCTACTGTAGCCGGCTAGGTAACCTGGACGGAGTGCACTCAATACATGCCTCCTGGAGACCTCCGAGCTCAATTCACAAGGAGGGAGATTGGTTCGCGAGTCAGTACCTCGGATCCTCTCGTCAGCTCTTCATTTGGCTCTCTTTATATAGCCGGTGCTGGCGGAGATAACCTGCTAATCACTGTTGCAAAAACTGTATCACTCCTGATAAACCCCTCGAATAATTAAAATAAATAATAATTACCAACGAATGCCTTGGAATTCGTTACAATAAAAAAAAATTATCACACTACAGGTCAGGATGTATGGTTAAGGTGAAGGTATTTCTTATGATGACCTACAAAAGAAGTGGCTACAGATATTTACAGTATTTGTGCACATGTGCTAAATCTGATTATGTAGACAAATACCAAAATAGGGGCAAGTACTGATGCTTTAAGACATGTTCTCTTAAAATTCAGTTAACATTAAGAATGCAGAATATGTGATCTGATTTGCTAAAAGAAGGAAACTACTCAAAAATTGTAATCAAGTTTAGAGCATTAGATAAAACAAAATCGAGAATTTGATGATTCGCTACGTTACGTAACAGCTTGAGAGAAGCCTAGCTTAACCATCTTTTAAACATCAACATTTTAAAGTTGGCTGAGATCTTTTAGAGAACTTCAGGGAACGCTTTCTGCGGAAACTTATAGGAAACTTGCACAGCATCAGTATAATAATACGCCAATTCCTGCATAAAATTTTCTTATTTCTTTGATTTTTTTGAAATAAGTTGTGGAACGCTTTACAACTAACAACTTTAAAATAATTTTCAAAGCGTGGCTCCATAAAGCTGACATTGTTCTTCCCAGAAACTTATAGAAGTGGCTCTGGATTTGGAATACGGTCGATAATTCTTGAAGTTCTTGAATTTGATCATTATCCATGATCTGGAGTCGCAATCCTGGACGGGGAGTGATAAAATAATCAAACAGTGCGTTTAATCAAAACATGATTTGCTTTTATTATCAAAAGTTTCTAGAGGAGACTTACATCTTCATATTACTATGCTTGTTTATTTGTTATGTTTGGGTCAGTGCGGCGTCATAGTGACCATCAATTGACGAAAGGGACCTATTCATGTCACTTCCTGTATCTCCGGGGACAATCCTGTTTGCAGCAACTCCACTGGAAGTAGCCATGGGAGCATAACGAGCCCATTAACTCCTTAAAGCGGAAAGTAAAGTTTTCTTCTATAAGAGGCTTTTGCAGTTCAGGGAATTTGAGTTTGTGTAGTTATGGAGCTTTTAAAGTTGTGTTACTCTCCATTGAGCACGTTATGATTCAAAACAGTGCAGCCGAGTGTCTTCTATATGAGAGATAAATTATTTCACAATTGCTATTGTTATATTTTTATTTTATTTGATTCCTTTAAAACAAATATTGACCCTTCCCTTAAACTATTTATTCTTGTTTATTGGATCGGCTTTTGCTGGTTTCTAGGTACGACGACGATCTGCTCGTAGCTAGCTAGTGACGGCGTTAATGCTATGCCGGTTTGCTGTACCATTCATGATACGTATGCATGCTATACCATGTTTGTTATTTACGCTATGAAAGAAGTGATTGTAAGTAATTATAGCTTTTATTTCAAAAATCCATAAAATATGTTTAAATTGTTTTATATGTTTTTTGAATTTTGTAATTTTGTATTAGTTTAGTGTTGTTCATGTTATTTGGAGAGTTGCTATGTTGTAACGCTTAACATGTTTTGACGTCATTGTTTTTTGGCCAATGACGTCATCATGATATTTTTTTAATGGCGATTTCGATCTGTAATACATTCTTGCAAAGGTCATTTTATGGCTTTCCCTAAATCAATTTTTTTCACGAGGAAAAGGGAGAAGAAAAATTATTTATGAAAATGTGGTCATGGTATACAGCATTTCGTAGGCTTTCTGGGCATATTTCTGGAAAGTCCGTTTTTTAATTTTTGTGGTGTGAGTATACAACAATATCAATTGGAAGTTTGACATGCCATAACTTTTTTGAATTTGCGAATATACATATGAGACTTTCTAAGAATTTTCTTCTTAGAAAGACCTTTGCAAGAATTAATCTTAGTTTAAGAAATAAAGACGTAGAAGGTGGATATTTTCGCAACATTTTGACGAATATTAAAAAAAAATTATACAGGGTGTCTCTGAAAGGTGCGGAAAAAAAGCTACCACAAATTCCTGAGGCCTAAATAAGCCGATCTAACCCAACTTATCTCTGTCCAAAAGTGGATGATTTCGGAGATACAGGGTGTCAAAAGTTCACTTTGGTTTCCGTTTTTCTTAAATAACTTTTTTAATAATTGGTGTATTTTCACAATATTCGGCTGAAGGGGCTTTTGTGGGGTGAAAAATTAAAAACTTCAATCATTTTTATTGTAAAATTTATAGGGCGCCACCTGCGGTACCTTGAACACATTCAAAACGAACTATCTTTTTTGGGCCACTCTGTATTTAACTTTTAAATAAAAATTCTTATTCTCCAACGTCTTTTCCCAAAAAAAAGGCATACGTGGTAAGAGTTGATTTGAGCAGCCGTTTCTGAGATATCTGGATTTAAGAAAATCACTACGTGCATGGCCAGGCCTAAGTAAGTAATTGTATTAATTGAACACAATTTGAAGCAAAGGCGTTGAATTAAAATAACTGTCACCGAAAGCTACAAAAAAACGACTAGGTACATAAATGTGGATTTAACTTTATAGGTACTTTAGTTAAAACAGTCAATAAGAGATTTATCAACATCAAAAATTTAGTTTAATTTAATTAAAAAAAAATGCTTTTATCAAAATGTTCAAAATGATTTCCATTTTCGTGTATACAAAGATTTATACGTTTTAAAAAATTAAATTGAGCTCTTTGGAGCATTTTCGTGATCATTTTTCAAAACGTCCATTCCGGTTTCAATACGTCTCCTTAATTAACCTTCTGTATTTACTATGGCCTAGAATACACAAGGGTTTTCAAAGTTCCCCATAAAAAGTAATCCATCGGTGTCATAGCAGGCGATCGAGCTGGCCAACTTGTGGGTGCATCATTGGCTCTACCTATCCATCTATTTGGATACTGTTCGCTCAAATAATTACGTACATTTATCGAAAAATGTGGAGGAGCACCGTCATGCATAAACCACATTCATCTTTGAAGTTCCAAGGGCAGGGGATCAAACAAGTGTAGTAATTCGTTTTGCAGATGTTCCAAATAATTTTCGTCATTAAGTCGAAGTGGTAAAATGACACACATTGATTCCTACCCACACATTGATCTTAAACTCATGCTGATAATGGCATGTGGTGTACATGTGATAACAGCCCGTGGTGTAGTGGATAGAGCGTTCGTCCACCAGCCGGTTAACCTTGGTTCGAAACTCACCAGCAACCGAAAAGTATTTGTTGTGCTACTCGAGCCAAAATCGGGATGCACCTTGTGGAAGGCAATGGAAAAGCACCGCATAGTACTCTGCCTCGTAATACTTCTCAAATAGTGCCTTTCGGACTCTTCCGATAAAAAGGGTGGCCCCAAAAGAGTGAACTTCAACAGTACGCGCACCACAGGCATATGTGAGAGGTAGCTCACACCTGAAACCTGGTATGGCACTTTAAGTAAAATAATTTTAATTCAATGCCTTCGCTTAAAATTGTGTTCAATTATTACAATAATTACTAATAACTACTTACTTAGGCCTGGCCATGCACGTAGTGATTTTCTTAAATCCAGATATCTCAGAAACGGCTGCTCAAATCAACTCTTACCACGTATGCCTTTTTTTGGTAAAAGACGTTGGAGAATAAGAATTTTTATTTAAAAGTTAAATACAGAGTGACCCAAAAAAGATAGTTCGTTTTGAATGTGTTCAAGGTACCGCAGGTGGCGCCCTCTAAATTTTACAATGAAAATGATTGCAGTTTTTAATTTTTCACCCCACAAAAGCCCCTTCAGCCGAATATTGTGAAAATATACCAATTATTAAAAAAGTTATTTAAGAAACACGGAAACCAAATTGAACTTTTGACACCCTGTATCTCCGAAATCATCCACTTTTGGACAGAGATAAGTTGGGTTAGATCGGCTTATTTAAGCCTCAGGAATTTGTGGTAGCTTTTTTTCCGCACCTTTCAGAGACACCCTGTATAATACTGATGGTACCTACTTCTTACCGATCCATTCTGAAATGACCTGAAAGGAAACTTTTCACAATTAAGGTAAAATCGTATTTTGTAAAACCCTGCAGGCAGGCAATAACTTCTTTTACCTGTAACAATTTAAGAGAAACTAACAAAACTCTAAATCAGTCTAATCCACGGACCTAAACCAATCCTTAGAAAATGAGATCCGAACGTTGGAATGCTGTTATTTCCTAGGGAGATTGTCAGTTTGGAAATTGCAAAATTCCTTCAGTTTCAACATTTCACTTTTTACTACTGAACAAATAAAAACATCCTTACTCTAATTTAAAGTAACTCTCCGGTATAGGTATACTTCAAAGATGCCATGGATTTGCGCCAGGAATTCAAGGAAAATACTCTTGATTGGGTACGAGGGCTTTACGTATGTAGAAAGATTACCAGGAAGTCCCGTTTGATATAAAATTCTAACTTTCTTGTCATAATAACGACTTTCCCAATGTGAGTTACAAGGACTGCATGAATAAAGCCACGTAGGTACTGAATGCACTTTAACGTCCCTCTTCCGGGGCTAATTTATTTTTACAGTCTGCTCTGTCATTTTTCCAGTGTCGCAAATTCTGTTCCTGGACAAGAGAATGTTTTTCCAAGACTGTTGCTAGGGTGAGAAAAAGGGATTTGACTGTGAATATTACATTACTGCAATTTTGCATAAACTCTCTTATTTAGCAATATGTGTCTCTGTATTTACACACCATGGCAGAACGGGATCCAGATTGATAAGCCCGAGCTTTATTGACAGTTCCGGATTAGCAGTTCGAGATAGAGATATACTTAGATTTTTTGCAAATGTCAAAAAGTAAAAAAAAATCAATAAAAGGATTTATTTCGAGTGAGAAATCTTCCCTCGAGAGCCTTCTACCTGCATTTTTCTTAAGTCCAGGCCCGGGATCCTGCCGTAATCGTCCACAGCTAACTGTGTCCTTTCTGGCGTCCTTTCTCACCCGCTGTAGCCGGCTGAGTTGATCCTGTTTGGCTACAGTGATTTTCATTGCCGCCGGCAGCTGCGTGTCGTCCTGCTTCACTCGCTCTGCCTCCCTGTATAGTCGCTGCCACCCGCCACCCGCCATAAATGCCAAAATAAGTCATTTTGTTTGTACCATATTGTTGGTACATATCACCGATGTTGTAAATTAACATCTATTGGCTTTTCTAGAAAAACTAACATTTCTTTAACGAATGCTTTACCTATGAGGTAATTAAAATAGTGATAAATGTTTTGTTAAGGTATTCACAACGGTCACTTAATTGCGATCTTCTAAATTTGTCTTCTTTCGATAATTTACGAGACAACCCCTTTTTAGTGGCGTCTATGAGTCGGAATAAATCAGATATTTCCGAATTTTTTCAGGCTCAAAGAAACCACTTTCCTCCTCCGTTTTCGAGGGTACTGAACACGATGGTAACCATTCTACACCTCTACCACCCATTTTTATCCCCCCAAATCGAGGAAAATACCCTCCAAGGGAGTTTAAAATGTGTTTTTTTATTAATTGGGCCAACTGCCGCATACCCGCGTTTTCAGTAACAGAAACGTTCTGTCCATATTTTTCCCAAAAGCACGGTAAATTATGATTTACCGATTTAAAAAAAAATCTCAACCCCTTTGGAGGGTGATTTTGTCAATTTAGAGGGTTGGTAGAGGTCTAAGGTAGTGATTATCCTGTTCAGCACCCTTGAAAACGGGGATATGCGGAAGGTTGTCCAATGAATAAAAATACACATTTTCAACCCCCTTGGAGGGTGTTTTCCTCGATTTGGGAGGATTAAAACGGGTGGTAGAGGTCTAAGGTAGTGACCATCGTGTTCAGCACCCTTGAAAACGGGAATATGAGGCAAGTTGTCCGATTAATTAAAAAAAAAAAACATTTTAAACCCCCTTGGAGGGTGGTTCTTGGCCAAGAGGGTGGGCGAAGGGTGACGGGCAGTTGTCATTTGATACAAGGCTTCCCCAGAAGCGAGTTGCACGCGTATTTTCCGACCCGGAGGCATTAGACCGGAGATTTTAAAAAAGGGGGTGGTTGTTGACGAATAGTGGGTGAACGCAACCCTAAAAAGAAATTTTCCCTACTCCGTCGTGTTCAGCACCATCGAAAACGGGGGAGGAAAGTGGTTTCGTTGCGTCTGAAAAAAATCGGGTGTTTTCCGAATCATAGACGCCACTATTGCCAAAAAGGGCAAAACGGTCTTCCCCTAAGAAGAGGTAGAGAACGTCACTTCTTCAGTGGTGGTGAATCAGAATCTAGAAGAAGCTGAACCTCGGTAGTGCTTCAAGCAATAATTCATGTGGAGCCGCATAGGGACGATGCCAAAGTTGAAAAAGCGGGAAAATATCCTTCTAGAAACTTCCTTGTTTCAGAAAGGAGATAATTGTTCAATTTCAAAAGCAAATTAGATCTTAGAATTTATTTATCAGAAAATTATTACTCACCCAGTATAATTACTATTGGTCCAGAAAGAGATGCGTGCCTTTCGCGCTTCCCTTGTTCATTTCAGTCACATTGCGGCCGTTATTTTAGCCAAGCAGGAACGGGATTTCGAAAATCTCTTCTGCCTTCCATAGAAGAGGAGCGCCAGTAATATGAAATAATTAACTAATGAAAATTACGTTATCATTTCATACTTTCCTTTCTCCTAGTAGGTCTATTTAACAAGAGATGGCATTGCTTGTACCGTTCTTTGGTTTAAATTTTAATAAATATAGCTACCTATCTAGGATATTTCCGAAAAGGAAATAGGGAATAGGGAGATGATCCTAATTTTTACAGCTCTAACGTATATAATACGTTCATGTTCTTCGTATTTGGCCTCACACTCACCACTGTTTTTTGGAGGTTTTCAAGGCATTTTCGGTAAAATGGTTTTTTTCCAAAAAAATAATTGTAATGACACGTTCCAGAATATGGAGATAATTTTCAATCGAGGCCAAAAATTCAAGACACCTTTCTCATCTTTCCCGAATTTAATTGATTATTGTCTGAAGAACGATGGTGTAAGTCAAATTCATATCTTAGAAGATTATTTCGATTGTCAACCGACGTTCTGAACGTAACGAATCCCGGATTCTGTCGACATTTTTATCGGTTTTTGATCCTTCAGCTGCGTAGTTCATCGTCAATCGACTCCCTAACTTCTGAAAATGCCTTAAACCACCGAAAAACCTGTGCCCTTGACAAAACACTGTGTCTGTAGGTCTGCTGAAGTTTTGCAAAAGTTTACTTGCTCTGTGCTCTAGTCGAAGCCAAACGTAATACGACACAATTGCTCAAAACGCGCTGGGTAGTTCCAGCTTTCCATTTACGAAATTTGTCAGCAAGATGTGTTTTTTTATCACAGCAAGTGATGTCATAAGTCAAATAGTAAGAGAGTGGAAGCCTGAGAGTGGTCTAACAAAAGTGGCATCGTGCACTGCAGTCACATGATTGCTACTTTTCCGAGAAGGAAGCCGAAAACGAAGGGCACGAAAACAATACGCTGCCCAAAAATCACAAAAAATTCAGACATGAATGTGTCCTTTTATAAAATAATAAGCATTTCTTATATCTTCTAATTTTTTCCCAAAGTTCCACCATCTCCTGGAAACAGGTCAATTTTATTTTGGGAGAAATATTTCGGTGACAAATTTAATGACTCAATCTCATTCCCTTGACAGGGGTAGTTACTTCTTTGCTCATCATCATAGGGAACAGATATCGAGCGACAGATCATTTGAAAGCTGCTTGAATTCTCTTCACAATCACAACGATGTTGCAGTTTTTTGTTTACGCCTGAACGTTGCAGGGCGAATCAATAAAAAAAGACTTCATAATTTACTCCCCTATTTTTTTGGTAACACGCCAACAGAATTTTTTAATACAACATCGCACTTCACTAACTAAATCATGATAGTAACCAGTGAAGTGCGATATTTTATTAAAAAATACTCTCTCCACACATTTCCGAAGAAAAGGAAGCAATAAATGCGCTAAGAAAGCCTGTTTTATCGATTCGCCATGTATCCTCTATCTAATATTTTTGCCAAACCCAAAAGTGTGATATAGTTGGGAAGAAAATTTAAGTAACTCGCAGAGACTGTGGTCACGTGATCTACCACTGAGCTGGAAACGTTTACACATGCGCATACAACATCTCCACCACGGTTTAAGACATCACCCTGATCTCCACCAAACGTCTGCTGTGCACGATGCCACTTTTGTTAGTGGATTCTCGTACTAAAAGTGCAATTTCTCTTGAACACGATTACAGAGGTATTTTTACTAACTTGAAACTGACTCGACTTTACCTGTCAATCCAATATAAAGTTATCATTTGGAAAGTAGGCTTTAAATAAATCTATTAGTTGTACAGAAATTAATGGCTACATTTTCATTCCTTCAATATCCATCAGTCATTTTGATCCATTTCCTGGTCTCATTGATTTCTACAGGACGCTTTTCAACCAATTCAATTAAACTGTTTCTTTGAATTATTAATCGAATACCCTTCCTAATGGTTCAAACAATGAAGGCAATTTTCATCATCAAATCATGTCACTCATGTCTTTGAACTTGGACTCACCGTCACCACTCGTTTTGAGCTTGTGGTGTTTTCAAGTTTATCACAATTTCATTCTTATCCGGAATTTTTAACATTCATATTTGATATTGTCTGCAATTGGCAGATCATCAGATAGTTTGTATTACAAGATTATTGACGGAACTAAATCCTTGTCTGGCTCTTAAACAAAGAGTAATCATCTAATTGGAATAAGGGATAGCTACTTCAATTACACTGCCATAAATTCAAGGAACGAGTAAATGAGGTGGATGCCTTTAACTAAAATAAAGCTGACGCGCGATTGCCTTAGTCAGTTACTCCGGATTCCGTCGGGCTTTAATAATTAATCATTCCCTAGTCGAAAATAGCTACATTTCATTACATTAAAAACAAACGAAGGGGTGGGTCTATTCAAAGTTATCGACAGAATCGCCCCCGGCTTTGTTTTGTTCCATCTATCAAGTATTGTCTTTAGGATGAAATAAATGGCACCACATTATGGACGACTAGTGGACGTGTGTCACTGTCGAAAATGGCGGTAAAGCTCTAAATATGGCTTTTTAAATGACTTTCTATTAAGAAGACGAAGGCGTATTTTCAGACTTTATTTTGCTTAACTCAGTCTCAGACTTAAATGACTTAGGCTGGGTTATTCGGTTTTGTTTATTAAGTCAAACCAAAATATACATTATTGTATGCAGGTAAGTTTTTATACTTACGAGTTTGTTGCGATGTTAATAAGCGAGTTCAAGGCTGTTGAAGTTAGAAATCTGACGTCACAACAGCCGCGGCTGCTCTCACCAACAAATGTTGAACGTTTAGAATGTACACAGTGAGGTGCGAAATTACAAAATTACACTCAGTATAGAGCACGCATGATGCAATATAAACTTTAAAAGTTACGATATTGCGCAGGTTCCTCCTTTAAGCGTTACGTTTTATGACGTAACGCTCATAAAAAAAACCGCTTGGATTCATACGAATCCAGCTGCCCCATTAGAGAGAAAAAAATTTGTAGAAAAACTCCGTGGTGGAACAAACACCTACCCAAGCTCCGGGAAGAAGTTCGAAGGTTTTTCAATAAAGCCAAGCGCGATGGAGACTGACTGGGCTACACGGCGATGTTGACAACCTCTACAATAAGGAAATCAGAAAAACTAAAAGCAAGAGTTTCAGGGGCTTTGTAGGGATATCACCCCCCCACCTAAAGCATCCAGACTTCACAAAGCTTTGGCGAAAGGCATTTCCCAAGGAACAATGTCGCTCAGAAAATCTGACGAGAACTATACAGAAGACGAAGAGCAAAGAGCTCTACTTCTGCTAGAAAGTCACTTTCCAGGCAGTGCACTGAAAGCAGAGAATGAGATTTTGTTTCTCGTAAATAGGCAATAGGCACCTTTCAACCATTCAACTCACCTGATGTGGATGGCATATTCGCGGCTCTTCTGCAAAAGAAGACTGGAGGATTTGGTAAGAATATTTAGAAGCAGCCTGGCTATGGGATACATACCACAAGCCTGGAGGAGAGCACAAGTCATCTTTATTTCTAAGGCAGGAAGAAAGGACACCACCCTCCCGAAGTTATTTATAGCCATCTGTCTTTCTTACTAAAGACGATCGAGAAAATCATCGACAACCATATAAGAATGGAAATACTGAAAAGGGGAGCATTACACCCAAGTCAGCACGCGTAGAGAGCGGGAAAATCAACAGAGACCGTCCTATATGAGTTGAAAAGATTCAGGACACTCTGGAGTACAAAGTACAAAGAAACAGCCATTTGCGCTCTTCTAGACATAGAAGTAGCACTCGACAATACCTCTTGCGATGCTATCAATAAAGCCCTTGTTAAAAAAAGGCATAAACAGCACATCCCATTAGATTCAACAAATGCTGTCCATAAGAATAATTGAAACCAATGGGCGATGGCAACAAAGGGATGTCCACAAGGAGAGGTATTATCCCCCCCTCCTATGGAGCCTGGTAGTAGACGAACTCCTTGGGTTACTCACCGAGAACGGCCAGTGCTGGATTTACGTACAAGCTAAATAAGCTAAAGCTTTAGGCCGCAAAATTATTTAGGCCGCAAAATTGGTAGTCGTATGCCATAATATTTTTGTTACTTAATATCCGAGTAAACCTTCAACTACTGGGAAATTACGTGACCTTGAAAATCCAAAAAAATTTGCCAGCGGCGCTACACACCTCATCCTTTCAGCTACTATAGGAAATTAGATTTGTAGTTTGTAGTTTTTTTTTATAATAATAAAAATAAAAACATTCAATAGGCCGCATTTATATTTTAGCTTAGAGCCGCCACTACTCTAAATCCGGCCCTGAGAACGGCATAACAGCATGCAAGTTCTCGTTAAGACAAAATTAATGCAAGCAAATGCCAGAGTGTCTTCAAAACATTTTAAAGCAAGTGATTATGATCGTAATCTCCAGCATGAACTGTTAGGATATGTAGTGAAGAGATGCCGGCAGATTATTCTGGAACAAATAAAACAGAAAACTTCCAACAAATATCTAAGTCAACTTAAAAAAAAGATGAAAGTCTTTAAAAGCGGAATTCTTCCATGAACAAGTTAATACAAATTCAAATTTCGCGGGCTTATGAGAGCCGGTGTCATCATTGCGTCGACTTAATGAAAATTAAACCTCCTAGTATCCTATATCTTCATGTAATTATTGTATCATGCACGTGTATATACACAATCGCGACTGATAAGACGTCATAAACGATATTTCTCAGGGCTCTGTATCTTTAAGTAGGAAGCAAATATCGAAGTGACGTTTTTACCATTGTCATTGAGAAACTCAGGAGAATCGATTAAAGAAAATGTTTTTTTCAAGTTGCTAGTGCTTATAACGGTCTATAAATTTAATGCAGATATTTTCATCATGGTGAGAGGAACACTAAAGATTTAGCGTTTTCTTGATAAAGACACCTAATACTGACGTAACCGTTTCGTATACAGTAAGTAATAATAATTAATATTAAACCAGACAATAAATTTATTTCACCGGTAGGTAAATTCGATCCTTTAAACTTCTCGGTAAGTAATTATCGTAAAGGTCCAGTGTGTGGGCCGTGATTTAATAATGTTTCGGATATTATGGTAACTAAGGTAACAACTAAGTTATTTAGATGTGTAAAATTACCCAAATAAAAGAGATTAAGTCCAATTGAACCGTACCGCCATGGACGTCACAACGCTCGATTTGTATAAAAAGTCACATAAAAATGTTATTTTCAAGATTTAATTTTTTTTACTCTACTAAGATTGTGAAAATAAGCGGCGCCATCCGATTACAAGCTGGAGATAGCAGAGTAGAAGCAGAAGCAAGCAGAACTTACTGAGGCAAACCTTCCACAAATAAAGAAGCTGACTCGATCCCAATTTCTTACAATCAGTTTGTAATTGCATTGAATCGGCAAAAAGATAATGATCTCCCAGATGATGTGCTGATCCCCTGGGATTCGATTTACGTTTAATCGATCCAAGATTAACTCTTGCCAGGTTGAAGACGGCTTTGTGTTCTTTCCAATTTTTTACTTAACAGAATAACCCCTTTCACGTGTAATTTGATATATTAGTCAATTCTCTTTGGTTTGATGACCATTATTGGGCGTTTTGTGTCACCAGTTTTTTATTTACTTCGGCAACGGTGTTCAATGGAACACCCATGCAGTACCAATCTTAATTAACACGTCCTGGATAGAGGAATTTGAAGAAAGGGATGACTAAAAATATACCTACCCCCGCCTGGACTCCAACGAAATGTGCGCACAAATCAAAATACTGACCGGGTTCGTGATGCATTTACCCAAGATCCACGCAGATTAGTGCGAAAAAACTTCTGTTCTACAGTGTTTACACAAAAATTTACGGTCTTTCGCATCTCGAAATGAGACCCGGAACTTACATTTAGCAGAATCACATTTAGCTCCAATGAAGCACATTTTAATTTGAATATTCACAAGTAAATCCCCATATATGACCAGAAATTTACTGTTTGGCTAGCAAAATCCTCCAAAGTCATCATAGGCCTATACTTTTCTGAAAATAACAACGAAGAAACATTCTATAATTTTTTGGTCCTTGCCTCCAAGAATTTAATGAAGCGGTGGGGGTTTAAGCGAGACGGGCTCATAGGTTACGAGGGGGTGCCCACTGTATCCTTTGATATGGAACCTTGTCATGGAAGAGCTACTAAAGCGTCTAGACCAAGAGGGAATCCAGACCATAGAATATGCCGATGACCTTGTGATATTAATCCAAGATAAATTCAACGATACAATGAAACCTTGCATGCAAAGAGCCCTAAATGTCGTAACCAAATGGACAGATGAAGAAGGAATTAATATAAGTCCCTCCAAATCAACCATCATAGCGTTCACCAACCGAAGGAAATTGGAGGACATAGAACCTCTAAAACTTTGGAACAGTAACGTACAAGAATCAGAAGAGGTGAAATATCTTGGGATAATCCTGGACTCAAAACTCTCCCGAAACCTACTGCGTCGACAGAATTAAGAAGAGAGCAGAGACCACATTCATGATGACCAGACGAACTGTTGGGAAACATGGGGATTAAAACTATATAATATGGTGACCTGGGCGTACACCAGAGCGATTAGACCAACGTTATTATATGAATCTTTAGTAAAGTGGACAAAGATGCAATAAAATTACTTCGATAAACAAGCTTAGCAAGATGCAAAGACTTGCATGCATTGGGATAACCGGAGCAATGAAAACACCTCCAACTGCAGCAATGGAAGTCCTTCTAGACCTCCCTCCAATTCTTTTAATGATAATGGGAGAGGCAAGAATGGCACAACTGAAGCTGCAAGAAGAACCAAGCTGCAAATACGGGGAGCTTGGACATAATAGAATAAAAAGCCATGTGTTAGTGGACCTCCTAGATGCTGGACTTGCAAACACAGACTCCAAACTTCAAATTCCAAAGGCACTTTAAGGTAAGAATCATGGATCGGGAAGAATGGAATGAACCAAAAGATGGCAACAGGTTGGTCGGAACAACCTGGTATTCCGACGTGTCAAAGACCGATCAAGAGACTGGAGCCGGCATATACAATGAGCTGGATAGCACTCAACACAGAATATCTCTTTGGGGAGAATATTGGGATTACTGGCGGAACATATTGCCCTAAAAGAACACCTAAATGAAATAGGATTGTTCAATGGAGACCTTAAGCTGTCGAGAATGTAGCAAGGCCCAAGAGACAGCTTAACGTATTCTGTACGAATGCGAAGGTCCGGATCCCACAGGACAGGAAATATATGTACAGCCAGAAATGTCCGGAAGAATATGACACTCCTCCAGTAATGGGGCTGGACAAACTAGTACAGGGTGCCAGACTGACCAAATGGGTGACATGAATCAAAGGGGGTAAGCACAATAAGCTCCTGAGGCTGAGATACTTCCGGCTATCTTAAATCAGACGGCTCTCGAAGGGGAAATAAGTAAGACTATACTAGCCACACATCAAATACTGCAATTGAAGCTGTAAACTGGTCCCTAAAAAGTGCGGGCGTCGCTCCAAACATTTTTTGGAGTGGAATTGCTATCTTGAAAGAGTCAAGTTTATAATAACGTCCAGCACATTTGTTTCAGTTTATAAAACACGAAGACATTTAATCCATTACTCCTGAATTATGCACAAGTGTGATGAAAAATCCTATGCTTCGCTTGGAAGATTGCCGGCGGCGAAAAGGGCGACATGTCGATGATATAAATTTCCATTATATTAGAAAACTACGGTGAAGTTGAGGAAAAGTCTAAAAAAGGTGGATAAAAATCAGATAGAGAGCAATATAATATGATATCGAATCATTAAGGATAAAATGTTAAAAGGCCCTCCTGTTTTATTATTGAGCGACGAAAATTCAATTAATTTTGTAAGAACGCAATATATTGGCGAATCTTATAATTTCTTTTGTGCTCTGGTTTAGAATAACGATACATAAATTACGAAGAGCTTTTAAACATTGGACGTAAGGACATAATCTCTTAATATTAATTGTGAAACTTAAACTTGTTTTAATACCTCCTGTATCAGTCAGACATTATTACTTTTGCAAACAAGACTTACCTACCTAATTCCTAAGTTTCAAAATTGCGTCATAAATTTCAACCGTGATTTCAAAATGAGAATAAGAGCTAAATAGACGGAGACAGAGATAAAGAGATGTTATTTTACAGGAATGTTAGATATACTGACCATGTTCAATCAAGCAATAATAATGGGAGAAGAATTTTAATTAATTCAGACATAGCATGTCGAACAAAAGACTAATAATCATTGCGTATGGCAGAAACAAATCCGAAAACCTCTGTGAAAGGAATCGGAGACAGAAGACATAGAAATTCTGTCATTGTATGCATGTGATCCTAATTTCTCGAAATCGTATGTATTACCCCGTTTGTACCCGTATCAATTTTAATCTAAATGGATTTTACAGATCAAAAGATCATAATTTTGACGGTCCTTTATTACAAGTCCTATTGCATGAGTGCATCAGGTAAAAATCATTAGAAGATGCTTAACTTTGCTTACAATAATTTTTAATTTACATGTTAGCTGAAATAAATGTTTTCGTGGGTGATCTTCCCGCGAATCGGGTTTTTGTTCTCCGCAAGTGCGACCAAGTAACCCAAATATGACCCAAAAAAAAAAAGATTTTGGGCCAAATATCTTGAAAACCGCTGCGGATTCCGGGATGCAGTTTGCGGGAAAGACCAGAAAACGAAAAAAAGAATCACTCGTCTAATCTAACAGAGTTTTGCTATAAATTGGGGCCTAAAAACTATCAATTTTCAAGATTAAGAGGAATTAACGGAAATGGAACTAATATGTATATCAAGGCCGGAACGAAGGCGATCTCAGCGAGAATGAACGCTTTCATACGAGCTTAAATGGGCTTCGGTATATCAACTATCAACCGCCGTCAATCGGTTATTATGTAGGTATACATTATTATTGCTTTAGCGCGCTTCGATTTGCTTGAAACATGCGTGGATAGTGATATCGATCTTGGGAGCCCTTAACTGCGTTCTTTCTTTCAAGTTGTGCAGCTCTCAAGTGCCGTTATCAGTAACTAATAACAACAACTGTGAAAATTTGTCAGCACCAGGGCGAGAAACTAGTCTTTAGCGGGCTTGAAAAATTTGTACACTTGGAAGCGAGCCACTGTAGTATATTGGGCTGCTATATCCGTCATTCTTCCGGCTGTTTCCCATCGAGTTGACAAGTTGACTTTCAGAGACGATGCGCTAAAAAACATTTTTTGTGGTATCGAGTTTGCACTCTTTTTATACTGGGTGATCCCGAAATGGCGGTCGAATTCACCACAGGATTCATTATAGATTAGAAATGCTAAGTTCGTTCACTTTTTTTCTCCAACGTGGCTTTTTTAAGAAGATTTTGTGCAAAAAAAAAGTGACAACCCTTCACTCTATAGAAATTAGAGATTAACAGTGTTCATTCATTTTATATCCTGCAGCTTGATCAACGATGCCACATTGACAAATTTTATTGGACTCAAAGAAAGGATATACTTTGAATGTCTGTAAATAAAAACCATATTAGTAATAGTTGTGGAACCGTGTGTTTTGCCAATGGAAGGTATCTATGAAAAATTCTTCTTCAGAAAGCATTATTTTGTTTTTCCAATGGAAGGTGTTTAAACTTGACTGCCATTTTGATTTATATCTCGTTACCGAAGGCATGGAAACAATTTTTGTTCTAAATTTACAGTCTTAATTTCTGAACATCTTCTGACCGCCATTTCATGATCACCCTGTATAGGGGTGTCAAATGAGAGAGTCCAAGGGAGTTATAAAATTTCTGTTTTTCACCAAAAGTATGAGATATAATGGTCGAGATGACGGTCTTTTATAGTTTTTTAGAGGATGCCATGAACCATATTCCGAAAGTTGTAACGATTTTCTAAATGTTTGGCAAATACCCTTTTTGGGCTATATTTCCACACTTTTGGGAAAAAATTCTTCATTTTTGGGACACTTGGTCGGATATGACAAGTGGACTTCCTAAGGACGAACCCTGATTTTTGAATACAGCGAACTCCAAAGCATATACTCGTCCTGTCTTTGTTTTTCGGCGAGGTAGCTTTTCTTTGGTCTCGATAGTTCCATACCCGGACTATTTTGTTCGAAATGCACAGCAGAGCGAGTACAATAGCAAAATTTAAAATTTACAAAGTTTTGACTCTGGTTTGGGCCTTTGTTCCAGTTTAGTGATTTTTCTTCTTTTGATTAATGGGTGGGTACATGCATCCATGGAAATTTTAAATCTTCTTATTAATGATATAACGAAATCCAAGGCTTTCGTTGGTAATTATTATTTATTTCATTATTAGAGGAGTTTATCAGGAGTGATACAGTTTTTGCGACAGTGATTAGCAGATTATCTCCGCCAGCACCGGCTATATAAAGAGAGCCAAATAAAGAGCTGACGAGAGGATCCGAAGTACTGACTCGAGAACAACTCTCTCTCCCTGTGAATTGAGCTCGGAGATCATCAGGGACATGTATTGAGTGCACCCTGTCCCATTTACATAGCCAGCTACAGTAGGTCGATGAAATGAGTCGAACCTAACTGTAACCGGGCATCGGCAGACCGGCCAGAGTGGAATGAGCTCTGGACGGCAACCGATTCAGTATAGGGAATCAGTCGGCGCTGCACTGAAGTACCGGCTGATCCCTTCAGTCCCTATCCGGCCTGTATTGAGGGCCGGATTCAGTAACAGCCGTCCCGAGGTCATATTGAGGCATCGGGAACGGACTTTGTTTCAGGTAGCCCCGCCGTCGGAGAATACCCTCCCGGATATCTTCCCGGCGCGTATTCCGGAGACTGCGATGATCGACACGCACGGTGCGACGGCGAGCAGATCACTGGTGTAAAGTCGGCCGTGAATTGATTGACGGCGGCGGTGCATCACAACCAATAGGCTTAACACTCGCCTCGACGCGACTATCTACGGCCAATCGGATCGATTGTGGAGGACGAGAGCCGGCTCATAGGATACAGTGGTTATCAGTATTAGCAAGACAAATATAGATACGTGTAAATAGAATACTTGTAAATAAAGATTTGTAATTTTTAATTGACTTGTCGCGGGTACAAAGGGGCAGACATCCATCCCTGGGAAATCACCTTGACCTAACAGAAAATCCCGTTACAATGAATTTTGGTAGAAAGGTCCCACCTAATATAAGAAGATTGGTCCAAAAAATACAATATCGTTAATTTTGAGGAACAAAAGAGACGCCCAATCCTGATTATTGTCCTCAACTCAAAGAAAAAATACATTCAAGCACATCGAATCGTCTTATTTCACAAAAAAAAAATTGCCGAAAAGATAATCATGGAATTCAGTCACCTTTTTTCAAACGAGAGAATTTTTAATACTGTAATACTGAGTTTAGCTGGTACTGCTAATTTTACACTACCTATACATACAGACGTGAAACTTGTACCTAAGTGGATCATAAGGTTTTAACATGCAAGTTCAGTAGCTATACATTGCAAACATCAGTAGCAGCAAATTGAAAGTAGCTATTATACATCATGGCCTAAATAAGATGCAGTAACTGACATTATGTACTAAAGAAGCAATTTCGGGCCGAGAAACTGCAAACAGGAACTTGGGGAGGAACATTTCTGTTTGCCGCTTCTCCGTCAGTTACGTTCCTTCAAACATAAGTTTCTGCTTGCTGTTTCTCCGAAATCGCCTTTTAAGTAAAGTCAGTTACTGCACATTATCTCGGCCCTGAGGTATAATTAAATCCATTTAAACCATTTTCAGAAGTTATTTCAATAACATTTTATTCTAAAGATAAGTATAAGTCTGGAGATATTATTTGCATAAAACTGAATTTGCATGGTAAATTCCTATAACCCACTTTCAAGTTTCCATCCCGTATAAAGGGTGGTCACTTTCAACTGGCTCATCGTTTCGATATCCTAAGTCATAGGAAATACAGAGTGAGTCAAATTAGAGAAAAGTTGCACAATTTGATGCTTATTAAGATTTGACAACTGTTGCTTTTCTTATAGCCACCATATTGTTTTTTGTGTCGTTCGGTGTTAAGAAAAACAACTCAACCAAAAATTCCCAACATTCGTAAAAGAAATTTTCAAAAAAATATATTTTTCAATAATAATAATACCTATTAATAGAGCGGTGAATTTTATAAATTCATGAAAAACTTTCCGGGCTTATTTACGCTCTAACCTAGGGCTTCCTGAGGCAGACAAACACACAGAGCCATCTAGTCACCTCGAAGCTGTAGACAACGCTGTTTCGGTCTCTTTATGACCTCATCAGTACAGCACATCACATCGAGAAATAGCCAGAAGATGCACGCCAGGTCAGCCTAGGAAGCCAGCTATTATATGAAAAATCGACACAGAACTCCGTGACTCCAAGAGCTTATTGCCATCTACCGATGGAGACAAGAACTAACGGCAGCACCAACACGACTGCCTGCTTGTGTCCATCGGGAATAGAAGCCCCATGCAGATTGCACATTTTGGGGCATTACCATCCGTCGGGCGGTGCTTCATGAATAACTTTCCGGGCTATTTACGCTCTAGCCTAGGGCTTCCTGTTAGTTCTTGTCTTGGGATCTAACCTAGTTCTTGTCTCCTTCGGCAGATGGCAATAAGCTCTTGGAGTCACGGAGTTCCGTGTCGATTTTTCATATAAGAGCTGGCTTCCTAGGCTGACCTGGCATGCATCCTCTGGTTATTTCTCGAAGTGATGTCCTGATTAAGTCATAAAGAGACCGAAACAGCGTTGTCTGCAGCTTCGGATGACTAGATGGCTCTGTGTGTTGGTCTGCCTAGTGCCTCAGGAAGCCCTAGGTTAGAGCGTATTTTTCAATATATGTATATCATATTGAGGCGGATATTGACGTAATTGGGTGGAAAAATAATTGTTTTTTTCTAAACAGAAAAGAAAAAAATTTGAAATGTTATTAATTTTTAGTTTCCATAATTTTTCATACCCAACGACATAAAAAAAACAAAATGACGCCCATAAGGAAAACAAAAGCTGGCTATGAAGACTCTGGGATCTTGTCGGCATCGAAATTTTTGTAACATGAAATGGATAGCTTCTGATGACTCATGTAGGTAAGCTTACAAAAAAAATATTAATTTTCAATAATATTAAATATATATATATATATATATATATATATATATATATATATATATATATATATAAGGGATTAGCTTTCGGGAAGCTTGTCAACGTTTTGAAAGACGAACGAACAGGTAAATGAAAACATGTCAACAGTTTCTTATGATTATTATTATTTAACATTCTAAAATATTCCAGAACATTCTAGACGACTCTAAATAGATAAATACAAAACAATTTAGAATATTCTGGACGATTCTAGAACATTTTGATACATTTTAGAACATTCCAGGGCATGATAAAAGATTCCAGAATAACAGCCCGTAACATTCTAGAACATTATAGAGCATTGTGAACATTCTGAAACACTCAAAAGTACATTTTTAAATATTCGGGAACACTCAAGAATATTCTGAAACATTTTAGAACATTGGAATGTTCTAAAATAATGCAGATCATTCTATAACATTCTAGAAAATCCTGAAGCATTCTAGAACAATGTAGAACATTTTATTAGAATCATCCCAGGACATTGTAGAATATTCCAGAACAGCAGCACGTTAAATTCTAGAACATTATAGAGTATTTTGAACATTCTGGAACACTCTAAAGTACATTTTAAAATATCCTGGAACATTCAAGAATATTCTGAAACATTTTAGAACATTGGAATATTCTAAAGTAATGCAGATCATTCTATAACATTCTAGAAAATCCTGAAGCATTCTAGAACATTATAGAGCATTTTGAACATTCTGGAATACTTGAAAGTATTCTGGAACATTCTAGAATTCTATAATATCTCAACTATTCTTCGACATTCTGGAACATTCTATAATATTTTGGAACAATTAGAAACATTCTAAATATTTTATAACATTCTCGAATATTCTCGAACATTCTAGAGTTTTATTATACACGAAATATTAATTTGACATTTACTTGAAAGGTGACATATGGGCGGTGACCGAGAGCGCGGTGTTCCGTTTCAAGATCACCGACGAAGAACGCAACGTCTGGCAAATATTCTGCCAGAAGAACCAGTTCGATCTGGCGAAGAGGTACTCGAGAGGCAACGAAGCGTGCTACAATCACGTCCTGAACAAGGAGGCCGACATGCTGTTCGACAGCGGACAGTACGAGCTGAGCGCGCAACGGTACGCCGAAACGTTGTCCAGCTTCGAGGAGATCTGCCTCAAGTTCATCGAGGCGAATCAGATGAACCCGTTGAAAATTTTCCTGAAGAGGAAATTGGCGACGTTGGAGGGCAAGAACGCGACTCAGGTGACGATGATCGTCGTGTGGATCGTGGAGCTGTACCTCAACTGGCTAGAGGAGAAGCGGCTCGACGATCTCGAACAGACCGCCGCCTAACTGGAACTGCAGAAAGAGTTCGAGGCCTTCCTCGCGTTGTCGCAAGTCGCCGATTGCGTCAGGAAAAACAGGACCATGTTCTATGAACTGTTTGCCAGTCACACGGCGATAAAGGGATTCTGATGAAGCTCGCAATCGTCAACAAGTATTTCGAATTGGTGAGTCAAACAAACACAAAACACAGCTTATAAGCTCTTCTCTGTTAGCCTTCTTTCTTAGCTGCTTGCCATTGTTTGTCACTTCACTTCACTAACTCTCCAGCTGACTGGCTCATTTCCTAATACGCCATGGTAGATGACTTTCCAGAATGTAAAAAATGTCACATTTCTGTTTTATGCGACTGTTTGGTAATGTAGATTCCAACAGGACTAGGATTTATCCAATAGGAATAAGAATGAGATGTTTTCATAACCTCAGTTAATTTGTTTCAGTTGATCCGTCACCACATTTACAAGAACTGTTCCTGGAAGCGTTAGAGGTGCTGAAAAGTCAAACCAATCATCAGCTCTACTACCAGTTTGCTCCGGTTTTAATGCAAGAAGTACCCAAATATCTGGTAAAAGCTCTTATCGAGCAGGGCCTCAAACTACAACCGCTAAAACTTCTACCTACTCTCGTTAATTGTAACAGCGATAGGCATTCAATCGAAGCGATCAAGTACCTGGAATTTTGCATCGATAAATTTAAATGCAACGATCAAGCCGTTCATAATTTCCTCATATCGCTCTACGCCAAATACAACCCGAATCAGTTGCTAGAGTATCTCAAATCGCAGGGGGAGGAAATTTCCTTGGTAAGCTTTATTCATTATCATGACAGCGAGACTATTGACAATAATTGACGGATGGTTAATTTGTTTTAGGTTAATTACGATGTCCATTTCGCTCTCAGGTTATGTCAGGAGCAGAAGTTAACGGCGGCGTGCGTCACACTGTCCAGTTTGTTGGGTTTGTGGGAGTCGGCGGTGGATCTCTCGTTGAATATAAGCGTGGATTTGGCGAAGCAGATAGCGAACGCCTCGCCGGAAAACGACACCGAGTTGCGGAAGAAACTGTGGCTTAAAATAGGTTGGCATCTTCAACATTCAAAAGTATTCCAGAACATTCTAGAAGATTATCAGACATTCTGGAACCATTTTAGAACTTGCTGCAACATTTTGGAACATTCTCAAATTTTCTGGAACCTTTCAGAATATTTTGAGATCAAACATTCTAGATCTAGAACATTCTATAATATTACAAAACAATTTAAAACATTTATCACGATTTTAAAATATTTTATAACGTTCTTGAACATTCTAAAACATTCTAGAACAATCTCAACCAATTCTCTTATTCACCCATAATATTCTCAACCAAGTTTTAGTCTTGAATATTTTAAAACGTTCTAAAACATTCTTAAACATTCTTGAACCTCCCATGATCACCAGACTGACCATCTGGGAGATTCTAAAATAATTCCGAACATTCCAGTACCTTCTAAGACATTTTATTGGATTCATTCCAAAACATTCTTATGCATTAGAACTTTTTATAACATTCTGTAACATTCTAGGCATTCTTGTATATTCTGGAACATTGAAGAATATTTTCAGATCGAAAATTCTAGAACATTCTAAAATATTGCGGAACAATTCAAAACATTTTCAGGATTTTTGAAGATTTTATAACATTCTGAAACGTTCTAAAATTTCCTAAAATATTCTAGAACTTTCTCAACTAAGTGTTAGTCTCGAACATTTCAAAATGCTATAACCATTCTCGAACCTCACATGAAAATCACACTAAGAACAATCCAGAATATTCTGGAAGAATCTAAAACAGTCCAGAACATTCCGGTACTTTCTGGAACATGTTAGAAGATTGTGAAACATTCTAGGACAGTCTCTATTCGAACATTATAGCACATTATAGAGCATTTTGAACGTTCTATTCCATAACATTCTATAACATTACAGACACACTCAACTATTCTGGATTTAAAAATATTTTATAACATTCTCAAACATTTCAAAATATTCTAGAACATTCTCAACCATTAGTCTCAATCATTTCAAAACGTTCTTAGATATGCTATATCTGTTCTCTAACCTAACATGAAAACCACAATGAGAACTTTCCAGAACAATCAAGAACATTCCAGTGTATTCTAGAACATTCTAGATTGTCTATAACAATCCAGAACGTTTTATATTCTGAATAATAAAATTCTGTTGTATTATTTCAGCGCAACATGTTGTTAAGGAAAAGAACGATATAAAGAAAGCTATATATTATAGGTATAGGTTATTTAGGCATAGGTAGGTATGCCTAAAATGAGAAATCTCGATTTTTCAGCTTTTTCAGCATATTTCAGCAACGACTGAAGTTTTATAAATTTTGTTTCAGATTCTTATTAAGCATAAAATTGTGTAACTTTTCTCTAATTTAAACGACTCTTTATCTCTATGGTTTAAGAGATTCAAATGGTGACCCAGTCGAAAGTTAAAATCAACTACTTTTTTCTGGAGTGTACGCAAAAATTCAAAATAAAATTGAAAGTTCATTTTGATAAAAAGTAGCCATTTGGTTTCTCCTATAAAAAAAATTGTGTAATACAGGGTGTTCAAAAAAAATATGTTCAAAATCAAGCAACCTACCATCTGTCAAAGTTTGTCATAGAGCTTGTAGAACACCCTGTATAAAATGAACATGATAAATCCTTTCATATATGCATTTTATCTCTTGTCTAAAAATTGTCCAAAGCTATTCAAATATTTTGTTTTGTTTTTTTTTTTATATAATTTATTTTATAACCTAATTTTAGAGCTGTGCTGAACAAACTACTTTATCAGATTATACATGTAATGAGAAATAAATTGCAAACATACGGAAACAGGTGAATGGAAGCAGGAAAAAAATTACACTTATACTATGAAAAAGGATAAGGAGAACGTAATAGCGTGACTTGCAGAAATAAATGTTTCCTGATAACACCGTAGGGATTTACCCTGTATAGGGTAGTAGGTACCTACTCTTATTACGTAGCTTGGTTAAAAATGCTATCGTTTGTAAAAGTCTTGCAGTGAACTTTGATTTATTTCCACACCAAAATTACCACTTTTTTGTAAAGCTTGACTTCGTGCTATTTCAGAAAAATGCATTCAGGAAGTTGAAAGTTACTGGCTGCGCTGTTCTTGCTATGACGTGGTTGTTCTCGAACACCACAACAGATGAATGTTATTATTTCTGCATTGTACCAAGTATAAATCCCTTTATGCACAAAATTGGTTTCTGTCCTGTCACTGCTGTTTTTCTCAGGAACTAGAAAAGCTTTATGGAGTTGAAATATGCCCTAGCTTGCTCACACCTATTTCAGCTTCTGAAGTTAACAAAATGTCTTCATTTGTTATTGGGGTGCATTATTATAACGTCATATTTTAGTGATAAGTAATCGCTGACGTCAGCAACTTATACCCGAAAACACATCGTTTAAGTTCCTGATATATCAGGTAACTAAAGACAACCAATAGGAGACGTCAAAAAGACCTCTAGAAGAAGACTGCTAGAAGTTTCTGCATGTATATAGCAAGAAATATCGTTATTAATGATTGTAATTAATCGAACGATTGTTTCAAGTTATCCTGGAAATTTCAAGTTCCTTGCAAGAGTATTTTTTCATTGCCCCAAATGACGTGATGACACGTGATTATAACGTCATATTTTGGTGATTATTGGTCACTGAGGTCAACATCCTATATAAGTGACGTTGGAAACACGTCGTTCAGGTACTGATATCTCACGTAATTAAAGACAACCAATGAGAAACGTCAAAAAAACGTAAACTGACCTCCGATTTACGACGCCGCCGTAACCTGTTTTTAACTTTACATAGGTACAACCTAAAAGATGCAACCCAAATTGCGGTTTTTTGGGTCAATATTATAATATGTTTAATTTGGTAGTTTTTACGTCGTTTTTTGACGTAATTTTTTGACATTTCACTTAGGCGTGATTCTCGTGTCACTAAATTTTTTATTCGACTCCACCGAACACCAAAAATTGACGTTGTTCTGCTACCTGGGAAAGGGCCCAAATATGGTCTACCTGGACATACATTGTAACACGTAAGCTTGTAATTTTTGATACTGACCCGGAAACTTATTCCAATGCATTTATACATTATACACGTCACCAAAATATGTATAAAACAATTTATGAGAGATCACCACATTAAGTCTCATGGTCCAAGATGATGTCCTTGGTCTATATGTGGAGTTCGGAGATCTTATTTGCAACGGCTTTATTGGTTAACTTAGGAGAAGGATGAGAGCACTAGAAATAAGTTGAATGATTTCGTGATTTTAAGTCATAAATATGTGGAGGTATGCCTCTGATATTAAAAACGGACTGTTCTAATATATCTATAAGACATATACATATATTGACAAGAGATCTATAGACTCTCTTCGGGCTGGATATTGAGGGAGTTTCGTTTCCTATTATAATGAAGCTAGATACATATCTGGAAATAATCGCTTTGAATAATCTTGAACACGAAATATTTAATAGGCACGTAGAGATTATTTTAACGGAGTTTGATAATATAAATTGAAGACTCCATTAATATGCTGTGTCCCCATGCTCCTAGGATGAGTATTCAAGTATTCAGCTGTCTCAACACTGCATATTTCATATTACGTTACCGTGGCGTAAATAGCATAATGTACGGTGAAAGGAAAATCGATCCTGGAATTCAAAGTTGGGAGAGCATTGTCAGGGTATTTACATAACATAAATATATGTCCCTTGTAATGTAACTTCAATAATAGGAAACACCAACACCAGACACACTTCATGGATTTCTTAACCTACTGGAAGAGAAATGTGTGCTTAAATGTCAAGAAGTTGAAATATTCACGTTTTTTAATAAACTGTGAAACAGTTTTGTTCTAAAGCACAAAAGAATACTAAGTCATATTATCTGTTAACAAGAGACTTAATAATTCCCTTGTTCCTAGATCTAGCAGATATTAATCAAAACAATGTTATGCATTTTATAATGAAATTAACATCCTCTAACAGACTCTGACCAGGCTTCAGTTCAGCGTTCCGGCTCGACTATAATCGTGCTCAGAACTCGTAATCTTCTAGATTACTTTTAGAGGCAAAAAACACAAGGTTGGCTGTTTTAAAAAGATAGAATGTCATCTTATTACATATTTCGATATTAATCCAGTCACTAAATGCATGTAGACCAAGTCTTTAATGATATAATAATAATAATAATAATAAACACCTTTATTTATCACCATCATACATCCATATACCAATTTAACAATTCACCTAGACACTAATCCTGACAGTGACAAATTGGGGCGAAGTTCAACTTGAGGATCACATTATCCTCAGCTGCTCTCCCACTTAACCCCCTGATAACAAACATTGCTAAACTTTTACAAGCTGACAAAATATATATAATATTACAATAAAATAACATGTGAACGCGGCCATTCAAAGTACACATAATAATCATCACCTATTCCTGACAATCAATGGCAATCAGAGCCACACTAAATTCAGTAAATAACTAAAAAGCCCATAAGAATCGCAAAGCTCACCCAACCCCACCAACCACACAGGTATCCGTCATGCACTACAGGGGGAACACCACAAGTCGACCGATCAGGATGACAGTCCTTTCAATGATTTAAATATGCTGTGATTCTAAATAATAGTCATGTACTGATCTTTTAAATTGTTTTATATTTAATTTTTTAATGCATTCAGGTAGCGCATTATATATCCTGTAGACATTAAATGTAAAAGATCGCTCGAACATAGCAAGTCGGTATCTTGGAAGAGATACTGCATCTCTTCTGCGGATATTAATATTATGAACATCAGTCCTGTATCTAATTCTATTGTATAAGTACCCCGGCAGTCGAGTGGTTACTATTGTATGATAGAAGCATGCTTGATGATACCTGAATCTGTTTTTCATATTAAGCCATCCAGCATCATTCAACTTGTGTGAAATGTGCTGATATTTCCTTATACCATATGAATACCGCAAACAAGCATTCTGAACTTTTTGAATTTTATACATTGTTTCCGAATCAAGGCAGGGAGAAAAAACAGGAGAACAGAATGTGAATTGGGACAGTACCAAAGTTTCGCAAAGCTGTAATTTCAATTTAAGAGGTATGTACGATCTATGAGGATACAATAACCGTAAACTTGAATAGGCCCTGCGGAGACAACTGTCAACATGCTGCCTATACCTAAAAGAGTTATCCATGACCAATCCTAGATTCCGAGCGCTTAAACTAACAGTCAATTCTGAGTCGTCAATCACAAGCCGAACGTCACGACGAACTCTTTCACAGAAAACCTTGCTACCTAAGAGGAGTACTGTCGATTTTCCAGGATTTAACTTCAGATTATGCTCTTTTGAAAACTGTAAAATACCCTTTAAGTCAGAGTTGAGCTGATTTAGAGCATCATTAATTTGTGCTGGATAAAAAGAAATGTACAGTTGTGTATCATCGGCGTACATATGCAACTTACTATTTTTGACAACATTGCCCATGCCAGAAGTGTATACTGTGAATAACAGTGGACCTAAAATTGAGCCTTGTGGAACTCCACTATTGAGATGACGTGGCATAGATGTACTTCCACCTATTCTCACTTGTTGCGTGCGGCCACGCAGGTAACTATTAACCATACTACATGCATCCTCCCCCAATCCAATATGACGAAGTATATCACCCATTATGTTATGATCAATAGTGTCAAATGCCCTGGAAAAGTCTAGCAAAACAAGAACAGTAATCTTGCCCTCATCCATAGCGCTGAGTATATCATCATTCACCTTTGCCAGAGCCGTAAGACAGCTATGACCAGGTCTGAATCCAGACTGAACATTCGGGAGCAATTTATTGTCATCTACGTATTTTCTCAATTGACTGTACATCACCTTCTCCAGGACCTTCGACAAAACGGGAAGTATACTGATCGGTCTTAGATGAGACCACTCTGTCGGTTCAGGAATCTTAGGCAAAGGTAATACCAGAGCCTGCTTCCATGCTGCAGGAAACGTATGTAATAATAAGCAGGAATTTACTATATTTGTAATATGATCAAGAATGATTGAACTGCATGTCCTGAGCATTCGAATACTGATCTCATCACATCCTACAGAATTAGATTTGATATCACTGAGCATCCTTAAGACAGTTTCACTATCTGTTAATACAAACGAGAGATATTTCGTCAGTTGTGGGGCCAATTGGTACAGCACAGGAAAAATTGAAACTACGATTATCTTATTTTGAGATATAACTCCTTATATTTCTGGGTAAATTGTCAACCATCACTTCTTATTAAATGATCAAAAATGATGACAAATGACACGCATACCACTTGCCACGTGTCTTTCACAATTATCAAATTTTACATTTTTTGGCAAAAAATTACAAAATAAGGCATTATAACACATCAGCACCGGTATTTCGTAAACAGACCGGGGAAGTCTATTTTTTTTATTTTTTCAGTCGATGGAGTCGGACCTTTATTGCGGGCGAACGGAGAGGGGTGGGGGGTTTTTGTTAGGCTCATTGGAAAGAGAATACATTTATTTATCTATTTATTTATTTGGTTTTTTTTCGTGTGTATCTTGCCCGCGCGCGCGAGTTATACATGAAGATCTCTCTTTAAACCGGGCGAGAAAGATACCCGAGCAGCCGTGGGCGGAGCTTACGCTCTCCGCTTGTCTATACTCCGGGCACAGTCACGATCGGCCGGGAACGCGCGCTCGGAATTTATTTTCGAATGCTTGTTCGCTCGTACCTCGCTCAATTATGGATCGATTTTGAAAATTCTGGCTTGCTTTTGATCGCTGAACGATCGGGAATGAAAAACACATCGAGTTACTGTTTTTTTCATCTGCTGGCGGGTCGATTTTTCTTACATTTGGGCCGTTGTTGGCCTTGTTTTTCATTCTCAGTCCCGCTCTCTTATCTTGCTAGCCTTCTATTGTTTTCCCGGGATGACGCGCCGGGTTCACGAAAACAATAGGCAGGTACACAATAGAAAGAGGCGCTACACAAACGACTGCATCTCGATCTATTCATGGTCAAGCGAGTGCAGCACATGGCTGCTTCAGGTAAGAGAATTATTTCGAGAATGGATGAAAGAGTGTTTTCCAACTTTCTCTAGACTTTGCCGGTTCGTTGTGCTCTTATTTATGGTCGGATCGGGTTCAAATGGGGCTCAAATTAAAGATAAAAAAAATGCCGTTCAGTGGTGAAAAAAAAATTTCCCCACCCCCTTCCTTCACCCCCAAAAACGCGAGAAAAAAATGACTTTTAATTGCGCGCCAAGCGCGCATTTGCGAAAATAATTTTTTTTTATTATTTTTTTTATATAATTTTTTTCCTATGACTACCGGGTAGTACATAAAAAAAGGAAGAAAATGAGCGGTGCCTGGTCTCTGTAGGTCAATAAATAAACTTTTTACGAGCGTTTCCGTATTTTTCTTCTCACCCCCATATCTCCCCTCCTAATTGGCCCACCACCCCCGCCCTTCAGCCCGTCAAAGTACTCGGTGGCACCCTTCCTCTCGCAAAAAATTGACGCCCTAACTCCACCACCTGCCGAGAAAAAGTCAGTAAAATTTTTATTCATTATTATACCCTTAATATCGCATTATTTCGCGAACCAGTTGAGCTAAAGGGTTCAGGTCGGAACGAACTTCCGTGTTTAGTCAAGCTCTTCAATTTTTGATATCATAATTTGTTTATCAGATCAAATCCGGCTCAGATATACCCGTTTTTCCGATCAAATTCATTTTCAGTAAATTTTAAAAGCGTGCCCCCCCTACCCCCCACCCCGACCCAACCTAAGACACATGTCAAAAGACAAGGAAGGTCCGACTCCATCGACTGAAAAAATAAAAAAATAGATTTCCCCGGTCTATTTACGAGCTGTTTATTTTACCGATCCTGCTGGGTTATTAGTTTTCAAAATTTTTAAAAAAACTAAGGAAAAACCAATTTTCAACTTTCTAGCTTATATCAACTATTAGGCGATTATAAATAGCCTGAAAAATGCCAGAGTAGACCACAGATATGTCACCTAATAAAAATCATAAATGAAAATGCAGCATCTACCATTAAACTAAAATCGACATCAACAGAGGGATTCGTCAAGGAGATACTTTCTCACCGAAACTATTTAACTTAGTGCTCGAAGAAGCTTTTATACGCATCAAATGGGAAGATATAGGCCTAATGATTATGGGAAAAGACTTACTCACTTGCGATTTGCCGATGGCATAATCCTGATTGCAGAAAATCCAGACCACCTACGGGAAATGCTGCTTGAGGTCAACGAACAAATGAATAAAATTGGACTACAAATGAACCTAAAGAAGACAAAAGTCATGTGAACAAACGACCCCGAAATAATTGAAGACACAAGTGGATAAAGGGTCTATGTAACACTTTTTTAAAAAACGATGTTTTTCCATAAATGAAGGGCCTATATACCTAAAATTCGTTTAAAATATCTTCCGTTGCAATACATCGTGAAATAAAGTAGTTATAAGTAGATAAAGTACCCATGTACCATGTAGTACCTAATATTTAATTTATAAACTTCAAACTGAAATATCTCGAGAAAATGATTTTGCTACATAGATCCTTCATCCACTTGCGTCTTCAATTATCAAAAACCAACTTTTAGAAAATATAGAAAGCTACATACAGTGCTTCTCAAAAGTAACGGATAAATTCATTTTCTCAGTTAATATTTGTAAAATTAAAAAAAAACCGAAACAGGTCAAATTTTGAATTTAATTTATGTTCTATTGACGTAACATTTTTTGTACAGGGTGTTCCTTGGTTCAGTAATGACGTCTTGCATATTTTTTTTAATAGGAGAGTAGGTTACTAGTTATAAACAAATGAAAATCGCAATTTTCCATTTTCAAAGTAGCTCACATTGAAAACGGCTCGAAATATCGAAAAACGGCTTACATGTCCCTACATTTCCATCACCCTGTATTAAAATTTTATCCACATAGTGAGATGCCATGTGAAAAGTTAAGATAGGGACATGTGAGCCGTTTTTTGATATTTCGAGCCGTTTTCAATGTGAGCTGCTTTGAAAATGGAAAATTGCGATTTTATTTATTTATTTATTTATTTATTTATTTATTTATTAATAAATTTGGGAAACTCAACAGGTAAAATTAACCCAATTACAGAGTTTCCACAAAAGATACAACAATGTCTAACAATCAATTATGTACAACGGGTTATCTTAAAAAACTACAAAAGGAAAGAGATATAAAAAAATACTGATACCCAACAACGAAACTAGCGGACTCAGACAGTTATTTCTGCTGATATAATAAAAATACAAAAGAAACAAAAGAAAAAAAAACCCACCCACACTAACGTACATTGGCCAATGAGGCATAAGCTTGACGTTTTAAAGCATACAATGAAACATGAAAGATATCAATATGACTAAAATAAGTATTGACACAACGCTGCATATTTCTTACAGGAGAATTTAAGCTGTAATTGGTTCTGGAATAAGGCACATGCAACAAGTAGGGCATCCTTCCGAAATACACAGCGACTCTCAGTGCCAAGGATGCAAGAAGAAATGGTGAATAAATTAAGTTATTAAAAATTTTGTACACGTACACAATGCAACAAACTCTGCGACGATCCACCAATCTGCTCAAGCGATAAAACCTCAGGGACGCTTCGTAGGGTTGCGAATGCAATCCCCTGTGGTAACGGTAGTTCAGTATGCCAAGAAATTTTCTTTGAACCCTTTCCAATCTGTTTATATAGTATTCATAGTAAGGGCTCCAAACAATGGAACAGTATTCTATGTGACTTCTAACCATGGAAGTAAACAGTGTGACTAAACTTCGTTCACTGGCAAAGTCGGTCGTGTTACGGGCAATAAATCCTAAGTTTCTATAAGCTTTTCGCACCACAGCGAGATTTTCATTTGTTTATAACTAGTAACCTACTCAATTTAAACTGCGACAGTAAAGACCATTCTTACTAGATTTTCTCAGACAATCTGAAAATGTAATAATATAATACATGATGTCCTATTTAAAAACAGAGATAATGTCTTCATTACTGAGTGAAAGAACACCCTGTATAAAAAATGTTACGTCAATAGAGTATAAATTAAATTCAAAAATTGACCTGTTTCGTTTTTTTTATTTTACAAATATTACTTTTATATAAATAATATTTATAATATATATAATATTTATAATATAATATAAATAATCCGTTACTTTTGAGAAGCACTGTACCTATATCTCGGCCACCAACTGAAACTGGGAAAAGAAAACCAGACCGCTGAGGTATATCGAAGAAGAAGATTGGCATGGTTGGCATTCGGAAAACTCACATACATCCTAAAAAAACAAAACATCAGTTTGTCAGACATGGATACTATAATAACAAAACAATCAATGAGTAAAAAAGACTCAAAGATCAACGAAAAGACAGATATGTTGGGAACATTCTTGAGAAACAGAAAAACCAATGAATGGATTCGCAAGACTACCAAGTCCGAAATGTTGTCGAAACCATCATCGCCCAAAAATGGAAAAAGAAGTAGGGGACGACCACCAATGCGCTGGACGAAAGACTTAAAACTGACGGCAAGACTCAACTGATGGACAAGAAAAGCGCAAAATAGAGATGAATGGAAACATATGAAGGCCGCCTTTGTTCATAAATGAAGTATAGAAAAAGCGAGTGAAATTGAGATTGAGATATCAACTCTATGCATCAAGTTTGTACCAATTCTAACAGAGTTTTCGCTCCCTCTTTTATTTTTTCAAGAAAACATTACTTAGAACGAGTCACACATAAAAGAAAACATTGAAAAGATGAATATGATATAAATCAAAAAAAAATTTTGCTCGAAAGTTCACAATAATTGGTACCTACACGGATGAAATATGAAATATCAAACAACTTTTTCTTATGACATTTTCCAAAATTTTGAAAACTAATGCCATATTTTATAATTTTTTGCCGAGAAATGTCAAATTTGACAGTTGTAAAAGACACGTGACAGGTGGTGTGCGTGTCATTTGTCATCATTTTTAAAGCACAAACTATTAGCGAAGTGAAAATTTTTCCCAAATGATGCGTCCTTTATAGTGACACTGTATAATAATATGCAGAGTGTTCCTGAATACCAGGTAGGTAATGTTATAGAAAATTGGGTTCAGCTGAAGAAGCTAGTGATTTCAGGTTTGAATTGAATTTAGATGTTGTGACAATAAAATTTATAACTAGTAACAAATAAAAAGTATTAATAGTTGATGTCAAAAAGGAATTGTTTTGGATTGTAATAAAAAAAAATCAAGAAAAAATTAAAAAATTAAGTGTAAGGAGGTTGACAGCAACGAGAACGAAAAATAAAGGAGTTAAGAATTTTGAAAAGAAGTATCTGTCAAGAAAAAAGTAAAAGGACGAGAAAATTATTTGCAAGAACAATAAGAAGCAGGAAAATAGAGGAGAAAAGAGATGTTATAAAAACAAAGAATAATACAAGCAATGAAAAGGAAAGATAGAAATGAAAGGAGCAGATGAAAGAGTCTGGACTATTAAAAAAATTAGAACACGTAAAATCATATTGGGAAAAGGATTCTTCAGGAAACTAGAAGCGGAAAAGGAGATGGTAGCTGTTGCGGTTATAGAAGAGAAGTAAAGTTTTAACAAATAACAAAGAAGAATTTCGTTAAATAATAAAGAATAGAAAATTAGAAGCTATACAAGAGCTGGTGAGATTATTGAACGGGAATTAGAGACAGGATCAGTGTGGCATCTCACCGGACAACACTCACTGGACAAACCATAGGTTAGATTTTACTTTCTTTTGGAAAACAGTTTGTAAGCTACAAATTATTAAAAAAAAAAAAGAATTTTAAACTAATTACTCTATATTTTATTTTGGTTCAAGCTTGGAAAATAACACTGAAATATTTATCTGAACCGCCCACTTCAGAAAAAGAGTGCCCTCGTATAATATTAAGAAATAGTTTTTTTATTTGTTATGGGAGAAAAAAAATCAAGAGTAAGATAAAAGTAATTAGAGAAATACCAAAGGGTATACCAGAACAGTACATACAAAAGGAGATATTTCTTTAACTTATTTTATGCCTAAAAGTTCATATAAACATAGGTCCACTACCGCTTAGTTACCGATCTATAGGGTGTTGAAATTTGTAGATTTTTTTTCTTCTTTATAGCTTCTTGAGGTCAGTCAAACTTTGGTCAACCAGCTATTAGTCACACAGCTGGGTCATCACAGCTTCAATTTTTACCCGTCAGTGCCGACTAAACGGTCAAAATTAATAGAAATGAGAAATTATCCAGAAATTCAGCCATTTCAAAAATTTTAATTTCGTCCAACGAATTAGTGGAAATTGATATGTTTTCTCGATAACCGTTGCAGATGCTAAAAATAAATAAAAGAGACCAAAAAGTTTCCAACTCGAACAGAAAATTCGTATTGAATTTTGATATCTACCAGCGGCGCATCGTAAACAAGTTCAGGGAGAGAAATGGGGGCGAAATGCGGAAAATTCCGGGACAAAACTTTTTCTGCAGATCCTCACAACCATTAGTCATGGCCAGTGATGTAAACCTTACAGCGTAACCTATTTCCAAATTTGAGCTAAATATCTCAAAAAATATAGAGCTACAAAGAATTTTTTTTAATTTCAACACCATGTAGATTAGAGACACCCTCTATACTTACTTGTATTTATTTACTACATTTTTATGGTACCTATGGAAATCATTTAATATAACTGGCAATTCCTGTCGTAACGTGAAATAAATAAAATAATTTATTGAAATACCTACGTGCACAGTAATATTTCTAAAAAGTAAAGTTGATTTTTCAGTTGAAACAAAATAATCCTAGCAACCAATTGCAAGGAAATAGCTCTTATGAAAAGAAATTAAAACAAACAAGAAAAACTTTGACACTATAGCAGTTGCATAATCTTAATAGCCCTATTATTGTTTTAAAGTCCCAAAAATTGAAAAGGATTCATTGCCAGATAGATTTTTGAATAATTTTGAAAAATAATTTAAATTCCATTAATACTGCGAAAATTTTTAACGATTTCATTTTACCTACTTTCGGTGATATCAGCGTAATGAATAGCAGCGTTCTGAAAAACACTCAAGAATAGAAAAGGTGACTTCTTAACTTCACCATTTTATATCTCGATCAATTATCCAGGATGAATTTTTTAATAATTTTTCCTGCATTGTACTTACAGAGTACCATTGAGGATATGCGCCATTTCTGACTGACCCTGTATTCTTAACCTGTCTGTAAAAAAGTTATTCACTTTTGACTATCGTCAATGACTCTGTTAACATTATAACACTTTGATAGACATGCAAGAGTTAACATAATGTAAAAAATACAAAAGCACTTGTGTGCCAGTTTATAAAACTTTCAAGTACTTTAAAGTGTGTGTAATTCCATAATTTCCATAATATAGATAGGTATAAAGTATTTTAAAAAGAGAACGGCAATTTTATGCGAGATTAAAACTTACCTTAAAATTGTTAATCAAACACCTGGCATACTAACTGCGAAAAGCCTGTATAGTTTCCTAGACTGTCGTTAAGAATATATTAAGCGGAGATGTGCGCTTCACGCGTCTCTTTAGGCGTCGCGACGCTCCACTCGAGAACGCTTTCAGCAAACTGACGAAAATCGCACGCTGACTCTGTAACTGCAAAATATCTACTCCGCAACTCATTTATAGAGAAACAATGGGTGTTCGTACGCAAAATCACGATCCCTGCAGATTTTCAGTTTTTTTAGACTTGGAATATGGTCGTTATTTCATCAGCTTCTAAATAAGGCTAAACCTTATTTAGTCTTTTAGATTTTTTAATCTGCGAGAATATGTACATACAGGGTGAGTCATCTAAAGTGGAAAGCTCGATTACACTACACCGCTAATGATATTGAAATGACTCAAAAAGCGCTGCAAACGGCAGGCCAAAGTACAGTTTCCAAAATTATTTTTAGATATAGAGGGTGGCCCAATATCGCTGTACGCCATGCAACTTTGTTATTTGAAATAGGACACCCTGTAAATTGTTACATTTTCAGACTGTCTGAGAAAACTGAAAAAACAGTTTTTTTCTACTCCCAACCTTTAATATGCATATTAAATATGAACCACCAGTGCTTTAATGGGTCTCATTAAGATACAAATTTTCATTAAAGCACTGGTCAAGCTATCCAATGGCAGAGGAGCATTTGCAATCGAATCGGTTCCTTTTCGCTTACAATCGGGTCGGCAAGCCAACCGAAGTCACAGAGTTGTCATACTCACGACAAAAATTGCCTTGTGATATAAGTTCTGTATTTCTGAAAAAAAATTCTGAACGTTTATTTAATTTAGAGCATAAGTAACATTCAAAGAAAATTTATCAAGATTTTATGTTACCTTAATTAATTTGATAAGTAGGTATATCGTGTAAAGATGGGAAGATAAAGTATTATATCATTCGTAGAGCTCCGTGATAGTATTCAAAGCGGCAACGCTGCGACCCGCGTTGCGCAGGGAAACAATATCGTAATTAATGGCTGTCGATGTTATTAAAATTATTAATTAATCTCAAAATCGAAGCGTAAAATTCGGAATTCGAACTTCGCATAATAAAAATTACGCAGTAGTGAGTAGTGCCCTTTAAACTTGATACTAAAACATGTCTCAGCAGAATAACCTTAGCGACAAAGAGAAAATTTGTTAAATGCGTAAACAAATAGCAACCTATCTTAACCTCAATGATCCGCAATTGTACACGGGTCATTGTTAAAATATATAATTTTTTAATCTTTTCTATGAAATAAAAAAGGGTCGTAGAAAAAATAGTGTATGGAACTCGCAGATAATGGCTATTAATACGCTCTTATGATGGTTAAGACACTCGCCTACGGCTCGTATCTTAACCATCATACTCGCGTATTAATAGCCTTCATTATAAGCTCGTTGCATAATATACTATTAGAGTTGACGTCTTAACAAGAACTTAATAAGTTACATATAAACAAATGAAAATCACGAATTTCTATTTTCAAAGCAACATATATCGAAAACGGCTCAAGCTATCGGAAAACGGCATGGACGGTAAACAACTTCCGACGTCATGACATGGAAAAATTACCCAAAATAAGATATAAAGTGCACGAGCGTGTCAAAAAATCGTTTTCAAAAAATCGACACTGAAAACCTTCATCCGACAAATAACTTTTTCGAATTTACCGGGCGGTAGCTCGACGGATTTGAGTGCAGACTGCTAATCCGTTGAGACTGCCACCGTCTGAGTTCGAATCCCAGCTCGTCACGGCTGTTGTGTTCGTCTATTCCAGTATTTATATAAAGTAATAAATTTATTTCTGGATAGAATGAGCTAGTTCCCGTTAAGACCGATATTCCCGCCATTTTATATAAAAAAACTTTCTGGGGTAATTAGAAGACGTCAGAAAGTTTCAAACCGATTCCTTCGAGAAATCAATACACTAGTCGAAGATGTTTCCTATCTACGTCACTGGCCAACCAATAATATCAGCTTCAAGTTTCTTACTCCTATAATATTATAACGAGACCGCTCTGGAAACATTCTATTTGTTTCGTGAAGAGCTCCTAGCCCGCCGTTTCATTTGTTTACATTCTTTTTTAATACTGAGTTAGTCAATGACATGTTCCCGACAGTTCCAGTCAAATGTCATGTGACACATTGACAGACAGACGTTAGTTCTATGGATTTCTGGAGTGGGCTCGCCGAACAATCCGACATTTCCAGAATCCACGAATCGACGGCCGGTGCGCCGGTGCAACGTTCGAGAATGTACCTACTGTTTCGCTGCCCCGTCGGGGGAACTATATAAGAGCAGCCTCGCGGCTGCGTGGGACAGTTTTAGTTTGGACGTGAAGTGAATCTGAAGAAGGGAAGACAGAGCAGTAGTAACTAGTGGAAGCTGAACAGAGCAGTAGTGAAGTAAAGTGTGAAGTAAGGAAGCCAGTAGTGACAGTATAACGAATTATAAAGAAGCTGTGTTTAGTGTGTTTGATTATTTAGAATTAGAATTAAAGGTTATAACTTGGATTAATCAATAAAGTAATTTGCAAGACTTTTACGTGGTGGATTTATTATTGAGAAACTCGTAACAATATATAGGGTGAGCGTTTTAACTCGATACTTTCAAAATTTGATATTTGGATACAGGAGATATTTAATATCTCCTGTAAAAAAAAACTCTACGAAAAAAGTTAAGAATCAAAATTTAATCATTCGTAGGTTTAGTTTTATAATTAATTCCCCTCTCCTCGTTCTTGTGCAGATGAAGCGGAGGGTTAGTATGAAATCTTAGTTAGGAAACCCTTATTTTTTATTGTAGATTTGGATTCTACGACTAAAAATACGTAGAATTTGGCTGAAAAGTTTTCCCGACTATGGATCTCTGTCGTTTAATGTTAGTAACAGTCAGTGGCCCAACGAAAACATGCCAGGTCCAATAACATGGAAACTGAAGATGTGCGCGGAAAACGGCGAAACAGGTCGATTTTGTAATTTTGTTATTAAGGGGGACATCTTTAGGTAACAAACTTAACCATCCAAGTTCATCCTCTTGGCAGGGGTAGTCACTCTTTTGCTTATCATCATAGGAAACAGATATCAAGTGACACCTACATCATTTGAAAGCTACTTAAATTCTTTTTACAACGATATCTCACTTTTTTCTACTAACAATATGCCTGTATTGCAAGTGGGTTTCCCCACTCCTACAGAGCTCCACGGGGAAACTGCGCGTAGGTACGGAAGGGGAAGAATGTCGTGGAAAGGTAATGCATCTGCAGCCGTCATTTTATTCGGAACTATGCCGATATTTATCTGGAGTCACGAAGGAAAACTGCAGAAAACCTTCGTTAGCATAGCCGCTTCTAATATACCTTGAATCTCCCGGTCACGTTATTAAACTTTCTGGGTTTATATTAAATACAGGGTTGAAACGGTACAGAATTCTGCCACTATTTTGAAATAAATAAAGTACATAATCCTCTAGAAGTAGAGCATAGTTTTTTTTTCAAGAAACAACCGCCTCTGAGAAAACATATCGGACGAGATGTTCTCCCAACTCGAGACCTGGCTCGTTGACCGCCTGTTACATGCAAACAGGGACTTCCCCGCAAGACAAGCAAGCCAAGGTGGGGCATGTTAGGAACAAGTTAGGATAGAACCGGCAGTACCGAGGACTCTGAACAAACTAGCTCACGCATCGGAACGGATCATTTTACGATCTTTTAGAACGTTTCCTAAAGAACGTTCTAAAATTATTCGTTCCCATGCATGAGTTAGGTCGAGTCCCCGGTACTGCCGGTTCTATTCTAACTTGTTTGCTATGAGTAACAAGTCGCTATAACAAATCAAGTTGTGTATAAATTTACAGAATCAGTGTACCTATCTTTTCCTTTGAGCTACATGGAGGAGAGATTGGTGCAAAGGGCTAGGGAAACCTCTTGAAAAAACCTAGCCCATCTATGAAATCACAATTTCTTTATCTAGTTACGCTTCGTTTACGCTTTCAATTACTTTACAAATTAATCTAAAACTACGCTTTTCTCGCCTATGCTCACAATGTAGGTCCTTCTTGCATATACGGGCCCTATTCTCATGGGCAGGATATTTAATAAGACTGTATCGTCTCCAGTTCCGGTGGTTGTGTGTTTATTCTTGAGTCCACTATCGGGGTACGTTGGCTGGATAATAAAGCAACTTCCGAAAGGTTATCTCAGAACGTTGACGAAATCTGGACTAAGCTCTGTTTCCCACTCACTTCCAAATTACGTACCACCTACGTTCTTTCTAACGCAGGCACCGACGAGGGAGAAATTTTCCGATTTCGACGCCAGATTATAATATCTGATTCCGATCTCCATGAACTGATTCCCATCCAAACCCATCGACTTCGAACCAGAACCAGGTGAAATAAAGCTACCACGTAAGTACTTGGGAACGCAGGAGCGTGACCAGTCCGTAGAAAATCGTCTCAGGGTAACCCAACGAAAACGAAATCCGAAGAAATGAAAGCAATTGTTTAGGGAACCTGTTTTCTCGATTTGCCCTGTATCTAATATTTTTGCAAAACCCAAAATGTGATTTCGTTGAAAATATCGCTGTAAAGAAAATTCAATAAGTAGCTTTCCAAAGACGTATCAATCGTTATCTGTTCCCTATGATGATAAGCGAAGGGGTAGCCACCAAAGGGATGAACTTGACATATCTTCAGTTTCCATGTTTAGGCCTGGTACATTTTCGTTGGGCCATCCTGTATACCTAAGACGAATGGAAAATAATTACTAATTTCGTTGATTATAGCGCTATCTGTCATGAATATTAAAAAAGGCTTAAGAAAAACTTACATTTTTTAAATCCTAAGATCAAAATCTGCTGTAACAAAAAAAAAGGGTTCCTAATTTCTAATTCCTAATTTACCACCCATCTCAGCTACAAAGTGGAAGGGAGGCAATTTCCTACAAATTTTAAGCCGTAATATCCGAATCTACAATAAAAGATAAGGGTTCTCTTTGAAGATTTCAAAGTTGCCACCCCCTGGGGGGTTGGGGAGACGAGTTTGATTTATTGGATCGACTTCCAGAAGATCGACTTTCATTATGCGTTTTTTTATATATTTCAATATGTTCAGATAAAATGAGTATTCGTTATACCTATCTATTTAGCCAAACTCCCATCCTGGTGATTTTATTAATGTTTTGTTCAGTCTTGCTTAAAATACAAGTTCAAAAAGTCGATTTCGGTTTTAGCTTATATTGATAATATAGGTAGGTAATGTAACGTAAGGAAATCCAAGGCTTTCAAGTAGGTATGTAATAAACTTAAACAATAACGTTTTAAAGAGGGATTAAGAGGCAACTAATAAAATAAAATGAGAAGAAATAAGTAGGTACCTATTTTATTTTAGTTCTTCTAATGTTGCATGATATTTAATTAAATTTAGAGTGTCGCTTTATAATTAAAATTAGCAGTAATTGCTAAATTGGTATCCTTATAGAATAAAATACAGGTAATTTCGTACAGAAAGAGGGAGAAATCCCTTAACTGGCTAATCTTTCATGACAAGACAAGTAAAGTCTTTCCCAAGTAACTGAACCATTCATTGGCGTGGCGTAATTAGAATAAAAGGTAATTATTGTAAAAATGTAAAAATATATTCTTTAAATATAATTTATATATGAAGAAATTTGTATTTTCTTTCTTTTTTATTCATTTAATAGAAATTATTCCTAGAGTGATTTTATGTGAACGCATTTTTCCTCTTCTTCGCGGATTTTTTTAAGGTATGTATACCTACTTATTCAACTAAAAATTATTCCAGTAAAGATAAAATTTAACATAAAATCCAAATCAATGAAGCAGCAACTGTGTGTAGTCGATCTGTTGAAATGAAAGAATAACTAAAAAAGGTCAAGAAAATATTGATGTATGAAAAATAAAACGCTACTGTTTTAAAAAATTCTACTGTATAATGGGATATTATCAATATCATATTATACAGTAGATTTCCTTAAAACAGTAGCGTTTTATTTATCATCCATCAATATGCAGAGATTCTACGAAGTAATAAGGGTTAAAAACATAAATTTTATCAAGAAAATATTCCCCCAATTTCTCCGCAGTGCTATGAAGAAACCCCCGTAAAAAAAATAATACCACAAGTAGTATGATCACGATTTTAATAAAACAGAAGCTAGACAAATTACTTTTATTAAATTGAAAAATTAATCTGAAGAAGCATGTGTCTGCATAGTCTGAACAATAATTAAATAGTACAGGTAGGTACCTCTTAAAATAGGTCTTCATGTTAAATAGAAAATACTCGAGACAGATAGAAATGACATTTTGACTCTGTGAATAGATGACTAAGAATCGAGTAGGTAGGTTTTTTATTAATCTTGCAAACTAATTGTATTTCTAGTCTAGACGAAACATAGGTACCTACCCTATATGCGGTGTATTTAATTTAATGCTGAATAATAATAATTAAATGTAGATTATATGAGTCCTGGGTGAATATGAAGTGTAAATATCCTTATGGTGCCTTAATGATATTATTTAATTTATCAACCATAATGTTGATAAAGATAATTTAGATATGTGTTACAGACCAAACTATCTTTAGGACAAAGTATAGCTTATCCTAAGTGCGTTAGGATAAACTATAGTTTGTCCTAGGCCAAACTAGCTTGCCCCAGGATCAACTGATTTTAAAGGAATAAGAAAAGAAAAATTAAGATAATTTTGAGTAACGAGAAACACTTTGATTATTTGCTTATTATTTTCTCGAGAGCGTTCAAATATTTCACAATCAATGGTGTTTTTATGATAGTATTAGAAGTGTAACGAAATCCGAGGTTTTGTTTATAATTATTATTCTAATTAGTTATATGTTAGAGACCGTTTTATTACTTTTAATCAGTTCGAAGCAGGAAAACAAGGGTTTTTGCGGCGGCGATAGCGGCCTTATCGCTCCGCCGCCGTCTATAAAAGCATACGTCTGATGCCTTTACGCCTCCGTACACTCAGTATTATGTACCGGGTGGTCCATCACTTATGTCCACCCCCGAAATAGAGGTTAATTTTAAAGATAAAAAATTGAAACTTTGAGGATTTGTGTAATTAATACAGGGTGATTGATTGAAACGCCACATTAGAAAAAATTCGACTTCCAAATGATCTAGGAATCTGAAATTTGGAACTTAGGCAACATACCTAATAACGCGTCAAAATGAAATATTACCAAGATGGTAGAACATTTAAAATGGCGAAAGCAATGGCAATCTTTGTTTTTTTAAATGGGACACCCCATATATTATTGCATTTTCAGATCGTCTGAGAAAATGTAATAACAATATTGTTTATAGTTGCATTTTAAATTGAGTAGGCTATGAGTTATAAACAAGTGAAAATCGCAATTTTCCAACTTTAAACCCATTTACCACAAAAACGGCCCATAATATCAAAAAACGACTTACATGTTCCTATCTTAACTTTTTATAAGGCATCCAATTATGCAGTTGAAATGTTTATACAAGGTGGTGAAAATTATCAGATTTTTCATCACCCTGCATAAACATTTAAACTATACAGTAGGATACCAGATAAAAATTTAAGATAGGGACATGTAAACCGTTTTCTGATATCTTTAGCCGTTTTCGTGGTAAATGGGTTTAAAGTTGGAAAATTGCGATTTTCACTTGTTTATAACTCATAGCCTACTCAATTTAAAATGCAACTATAAACAATATTGTTATTACATTTTCTCAGACAATCTGAAAATGCAATAAAATATAGGGTGTCCCATTTAAAAAAACAAAGATGGCCATTGCTTTCGCCATTTTTAAATGTGCTGGCATCTTGGTAATATTTCATTTTGACTCGTTATTAGGTATGTTGCCTAAGTTCCAAATTTCAGATGCCTAGATCATTTGGAAGTCGAATTTTTTCTAATGTGGCGTTTCAATCAATCACCCTGTATATGACCACATAATGGCATAATCAGATTAATTATTTTTTTTTTTTGTTGAGCCATCAGCGATAGAAAACTGTAATTTGGTGTTAATGTGACCAAAGTAAATTCGATTTTTCTTTAATACACCGATAGAAATCGATTAATAAACTCAAAATCCATGAAAATAAATATCAAAAACCTAATTACAAGCCTTTAATTAAATAAAATACTTAAAATATGGAAATGACAGGTGAAATGATTTGATATATGGTAGAGCAATAAAACTGACAAATCTAATGAGGGTAGGTACCTACCATAAATAATCTTCAAAGCAGTCAGAAGAATGTGCCATTGAACTCGAATGGGGTTTCTTTTATGAATGTTTACTTAGGATATGTTTACTTAACATTTGTGCTATACCAGCCCTTCAAAATCCTGGTAGTTTTATTGCTTCCATAAATCAATCATTCTAGCTGTCATTTCCATATTTTGTACATTTTATTTAATTAAAGGCTTGTAATTAGTTTTTTGATATTTCTTTTAAGCGATTTTGATTTTCTTAATTGATTTCTATCGATGTATTAAAGAAAAATCGAATTTATTTTGGCACATTAACACCAAATTACAGTTTTTTATTGCTGATGGCTCAACTAAAAAAATAATAATTAATCTGATTGTGTCATTATATGGTCCTATATTAATTACACAAATCCTCAAAGTTTCAATTTTTTATCTTTAAAATTAACCTCTATTTCGGGGGTGGACATAAGTGATGGACCACCCGGTACTTCGGCCGACCTGTATCTATGGTCCTCTGCTTTTATAACCGGCGGCGGAGCGATAAGGCTGCTATCACCGCCGCAAAAAACCTTGTTTTCCTGCTTTGAACTGATTAAAAGTAATAAAATTGTCTCTAATAAATAAAGGGGTCATACAGTGAGGAGGTTTATAATCCCCCCTGACAGAATTTTGATTTTGAATGAGATAAAACTTTTGTGGCAAAACTAAATCAAATGTCAAATTTTACTACTTTTTGACATAGCTAAAACTGATTTGTAAAAAAAGTGAAAGATTGCAGTCGCTGTCAACTTCAATTTCTTAAATGGCATGTGGGATCGTGTGAGACCTCATTTTAAAGGTATTTCAATTATCTACACAAAAATTATATAAATTTTCAATGTTGATAATTTCTTTGTAGACGGTGTTCATATTCCCCCCCACACTCTTTAAATTCTGAGCCGACTAGTCAAAATTAAAAAATTAATGAGGCCTCACACAACCCCCCTTGCCCCTCAAAATTTTGAAGTTGACAGCGACTGCAACGTTATCTTTGACATTTTGACATTTTTGAGATCAGTTGTACGTCAAAAAGCAGTAAAATTAATGAAATTTGATTTAGTTTTTGTTTCAAAGTTCTATCTCATTTGGATCAAAATTTATGGCCTGGGGAGGAACTATAAACGTCCTCACTGTACAAGTGCATTGTAGAATGTAGAACCTACGAAGGAACAAGAGGGTGAACATTTTTTATTTTTTTTTTCCTTGTCTTTTTTTTTCTTCCAACACTCCACTCTTATAAAGAATCATCATTTATTAGGAAACATTTGAACAATCTCGAAAAAATTCGACGTAAATCATCAAAGAATTTCTTGTAGCTCGAAATTATCTTTATGTTTCTTCAAAAAACAGTTTGGCCTGCAGCACACTGCTGGACACAAAAATCTGAACAGTAATAAAAAGACTTCGATGTTTCAAGAAAAGTTCATAATAAGGAAATTAGAGTTGGAGCTTGGAATTATTTCAGTTTGAAATTATCACTTGCGATTTTTTGTTAAATCGTAAAGGTGTCCGGATTTTTTTTGTCCAGCAGTGTATGTATAAGCAGAAGGGGATAGAAGTATTGTTAATTTTTTTACTAAAATTTCTTAATACTTTTTTTATAAAAATACTGAAACGAATAATTAGCTTGGTGTTCTGGCGTTCTTTCTTCTCTCCGATGCGTTCGGTAAACTGAGTTTAATGAGAGTGAACTCTGTTTCCCTGAATTGAAAAATCGAGACATAAAGACGCTACTTATTATTATATCTTCTCGATTATAATAATAATCCCATAGTATCGAAAAAATATACTGCCTAATTTTTAAATAATTGAGCCTACCTCTTTGAAATTTTTTATTTGTTGTTTTGGATTTCGGTTAGAATTAAAGAATTAGATTTTAAAAGATTTTTTCTTGAAATGTTTCGATGCCGATTCGTCTCTGTTCACTCTTTAATGTTATAACTTCATTTTATAAAACTATGTAAACTTGAAAATATTTATAAAAAGTATAATGCAATTAAATTGATGATCGAAATGGTGTTTTTATACAGTTTTTTGTAGCAGGACAGGACTTCACCAGTTTATAGAAGACCTGTTTTAAGGGATAAAAGTTCCCATAAACATATGCCCGGAAAAGCTTAGAAAAAAAAAGATACAGGTGTTGATATAAAATTCAGTTTCAGCCGCATAACTTGAGCATTTCTTAATATTTTGATTTTTTACCAGGAGGATATTTATTATAATTTAGAGCACACAAAACGAAAAACATCACGGAAAAAAAGAATCATCAGTGAAATAGATATAGGGTATGTGACCCCTTATTTTATGTTCAACAACTTCTACGCCCATGGACTTACAAGACTTGGTACAAAAAAAGGCATACCTACTTATGAATATTCGAAATTCCCCCTAGTTTTTAAGTAAATTGAGTCCAAACTTCATCATACAGCAAAAATTAGCTAATTTTTGCGATATCAATTTACCAAAATGAGTGGTTTGAAGTAGTTTAAACTTAATTTATTTGGGGATTATGAGGGGGGGGGGGGGATTATCAACAATTAATGAGGAATTTCGAATATTTATAGGTATACCTTTTTTTGTAAGAAATCTCCAGGGAATCCAACGCTGATAAGTTTAGGTCTTCTAAGGTACATGGGTGTAGAAGTTGTTGAGCGAAAAAGGGTCATATACCCTGTATCTTCGCCACTTAAATTTTTTACTTATGTTTTTCTTCGTTTTGTGTTATCTAAATTACAATAAATAACCTCTTGGTACGAAATTAAAATATTAAGAAATGCTCAAATTATGCGGTGAAAATTGAAAAAAAAATCAACACCCTGTATCTTTTTTTCTAAGCTTTTCCGGGCATCATCTGATATGGAAACTTTTATTCCTTAAAACAGGTCTTCTACATATAAACTGGTGAAGTCCTGCTACAAAAAAATTGACTCATCCTGTATAATTTAAAATTTGTTTAAAAAATAAATTGACTTTACTCATCTATTCGTTCGGGGTGGACCTAGCACCAAAATTAGCATATAAATTGGGTTGATTTCTTTGATATCAATTTACAAAACCTTGTTGAAGTAATTTTGACAGTACACTTCAATTAATTTCTAAATAGTCTGCCCAGGTCATATTTGTTTATGCTACGTTGTAACATCGAACATAATGTCACTAAAAATTACAAGTAGAATTTGAAGGTATAATAAATGTAATATTCGATTACAACGTCGCCAAAACTGATTTTTTTCTGTTTACCTGTTAGTTTTAAGACTTGGGTAATTTTTATTTTCATAATATCAAATAAAAATTAACGGAAATGATGGAGATTTATCTATAAAAGTCAGAAAAATGCCAAAGTACCTTCCTATTTGAGTAAAGAAGCCAAACAGATGGTGGTGGCAAATTTGATTCAATATTTTGAAGATGAATCTATGAATGCGGGCCCCTTATTTATTACCGATGCGATAACATCAGTGAGCGAGGTTATAAATCATTTTACTTTGGTCGAGTTTGATAACAAGTCGACGTTACGAATTTACGAGTTCATTCCCGATCGTCTTAGTGTTCTTCTTTCTGCAGTTGTAGGCTCTACATCTTATAGCTACCTACTCATACAGTACGTGACATTTTGACTTACCGGCAATTGTTGGTTGAAGAAAATAGAAATGATTCACTTCCTCCGCATATTTACTCCTTCCGAGAAGAAGGAGAAGAAAAAGTGGAAGAACAAATATCCACTTTTTTCCAATAGACACTTTTTAAATATCCTTTAAGTATTTTTTTTTTCATTTTATTCAAATACGTATTCAAATAAGGTTTAGTTCCCAGCTAGACTTCAAGCGATAAACTACACTTACCTATATTAAGTTTATGTAATGTGTCTGAAAACATCTTAAACAAAGTCCATAACTATCTTTGGTAGTAAAAATGATTTTAACGTCTGCAATAAAAACGGGAAAAGCATCCCTGGAAAATATTTTTACTTGCAATAAATTGCGAATTTTACAAACACTTAGCTTGCTCCATATCCAAATAACTGTAGCAACACTGACAAACACATAAAACCGCAATTAAACGATGTATCCCGGAGAGAATGTAATACGCGTAATACAGAACCTATATTCATTTCTCTGTGTTAAAATAACAATAACAAGACTTTTTGAGGTCAACTAAAGGAAATTTAGTTTATGATATCTTCATTTTTAATGTTATTAAAATATCCCAGAAAACACGCTTCTCATTTGTATGCCTCTCTTTCTAATCGACTCCCTGGGAAAGCTACTTCAACATTTTCTACATAATATATCTAAATGTGATATGTAATAATTATTGTAACAAATTTTCCTTTTAGAATAGTTAGAATTGTTTTATCATTTTTGCTTTTGAATAGCGGGAGATAACATCAAAGTCGACTGTCCTCCCAGTGTCTGGTCGCCTTATCTGTCGAGAAACTACCACTCTAGCGTTGGCCGCGCTCGCCTTTCGTCGATGCGTGGTCCAGTACGTCAAATGAAACTGATTTCTATTATTCGAAATAGCTCAATACGCTAATCTCCACACATAAATTTATATCTACAGTCATACAAGAAATAGAAAGAGACTCACCTCGTCTATCTCTATTGGAGAAGTCAGACGATAGACGATAGCTCATCGCACTTTCGATCTGTGAAAGGTTACGATCTCGATATTCATCCCATATCGAGTATCCATACAAAAGGCTCTGTGTTGGCTGGCGGTATTTCTCCGGTCCAGCAGTGGTCTCGCATGAGCACCGATACTATTGCATAACCGGTACAGCCACCTCTTTCCGGTTCTGTTGTATCCTGGAAAAACACCTCCAATAGTAGTCTTGGAAGCTCCTACTAACTAGGACATTCCTGACATTGAACTTTAGAACTACGGTAGGAGTTCGGGAAAGTATTAGTTCTCGAAGCCATTCTAGAATGTCGCCCAGAGTACCTATATATAAGTCGGGCTAAGAGCGGTGCTAGTTATACACAAATAAATCAAATCCGACAGTCATCGCACACCCAAACATGGAAGCTATTCATTCATCACAATAGAAACATAACACAAAACCAAAATAGTAATAGGGTCGATCTATCAAAAACCAACCTCGGTGATAGATGAGATAGATAAGAGAGATAGATGAGAGAGATAGAAGAAATAGATAGATATTACACTTTTCCAGACAAGAACGAGTCATCCTAGAGGGAGACTACGACGCCAAACACTTTGCCCAAGAGTACCACACACAAAACACTTCACATACAAAACATGCAAGTACTACATGAACTTACTTCAGACCACATCTCGATATTACAGGAAGCGGTGGATTTGAACGCCTCTTACACAAACACTGAAACAACGAAAACAAACAATTACAGAATGAAATAAACACTCGAAAACGCACCACCAATCAATAGCAGCCTCAACACTCCACTGGAGATAGAAGCTGTCATTGACACACTCACAACACAAATACAATCAGCAAAATTGAAAGCAACCACCATACACATGCATAACATCAAAATGCATTACAAAAACTCATTACAGACAGAAACAGCAGAGCAGTCAGGAGAGCCAGGCAAATACGAGATCCACAATGCATAGCGACAGCGACACAAACCAAGTCAAAGACCACACCAAATAACACAGAAATGAGGAATGGCAAAAAGTCCTCAAATCCATTGACATCCGTAACAACAGTTTTTGGAAAATGGTAAAGGCTCTTACGGAAGCCAAAAACCCAAACCTCCCACCAATCATATACACAACCACAAAACAGCACACACCCTCGAAGAGAAAGCGGAACTCTTTGCCAACTCTCTTCGAGAAAAATTCACAATATACCTCACCCCAAACACCGAGCTACAAGATCTCATCACACACACCATCGTAGCATCCTCCATGCACCCTCACACATACCGATTAATATGCAGCTAACATTTACAGACACGGACGAAGTCAAACACACCATCAAAGACCTCAAAAACAAGAAAGCGCCAGGGAGGGATGATCTCCAACTTTTCGCTCAAACTCCTCCCTGATGAATGCATACACAGAACTTCTTTTCACAGGAGTGAACAAACAGAACTGAAGATCCCTCCACTAGACGCACTCATAAAGAACTTCATAAACACCTTCAGAGAGAATGCTCTGCTCCATACGAGCGCACTAATCAACACCATGGTCCTTGAGTGATTCTTTCTGGCCACACCACTTCACTCGCAAACACCATTCCACCTCCTGTACACCCATATCCACACAAACGAGCAATAGTTTCACTCCTAGCTGATACATTGAGTTCCCAGAGGTGTTAGTTCAGTTCAGTATAGACTACGAAAGGAATAAAGAATAACCCTTCGAAGGAAAATAATTGCAACCAAATAAACTCTAGAAATATGAATTCTAAAGCTAATAGCCTGAAAACTGAGTATATTACCAACCGGAAAATTTTCTTCAACTATCTCCAGAAATTCTCTTTTGCACTCATTAAACTCGAGGAGAATATTAATAAATTCGTGATGAAAGACTGTACGCTTAAGGTATGTTCAAAGTGGAGCAAAGTTCAGAACATAGGACAGCTCCAGCAGCAATGAATAGTTACAGAGAATCCGGAATTCATGAATATTTGAGACATGTAACTATATCTTCAGAAATTATTTGTAAATCTAAAGTTGGATTAGTAGGTACGATTAGTACATGCTCTGCATGAGAGTGCAAATTGCCTCAATCCTTAATACCAGACAGCCTGGTTGATTACTCGAAGAGTTAATTTCATCCTCCTCAGCATACCACGTCAGGAGCTTAGTCATCAAAACTTGTCTCATTTTGCAGTAATTCTTTTTTTCTCTTTTTCTTTCGTCGTTATATTCCTGAAACTATAAAGAACAATAATTAAAAACGAAAGAGAAGAAAAAGTAATGGCAACTATTTTTTGGACGGCAAAAGGAAAAATCAATTCTGTCTAATACTGCGTCCTCTAGAAAAACAACAATTCTTGGAAAACGTCTAGGAGTTGCAAAAACTTTTGCGGCCTCTCTATTTTTTCCCAGAAATGTTATTTCAACGATGATTGAGTCCACGCTAATAACGCTTATAAGGAAAAGCAACATATCTGAATGAAATTTTGAAATCATTACTCATTGCGTCCTTAATATATTTGACTTGGTCGGTCTTATTCCGAGTTATTTAATAAAAGTTTTTTACTGGAAAAAAATTTAGGATCAATTAATGTTAAAAATGTTTATTTTGTAAGCTTTGAAGATAATCATTTTCATGTGGAAATCCAAAAACTGGAGCTGTTTTCGCGCACTTTCGTGAGTTGAACTTGTGATTATGAGTTAATTAAGTCTTCATCACCTTCAGTGATGATGGCTCTCTCGCTGGAGAACCAAAAAAAGTGAGGTAAAAAAAATTTTGATTGTCAATTTGTAAACTTTTTACATTTCCCTCGTAGGTATTACCGAATCTTATATTGCTATTACGTTAATTGAAATAACATCTTTTGCTCTTAGGAAAAAATTAATTCGCCTACATGAGGATGCGTTCTTATGAACGTTTAGTATAGTCACCAAAGGCTTTCCCCTCAGCATAGTGTAAACCTTCATCGATTTTCGTGAAAATTGGTACCTATAAGGAGTTAGAGGTTAGAGGTAAGTGCCTTAAATAACAAAAGTGACATAGTGCTGACTTGCGCGTTTATCCTGGAGGTGGATTCCACCCCTTCTCGGGGGCTGAAATTATTTTATAAAAAACAACCCCGGTAATCGAAAAAGGAACATATCTAAGCAAAATATATTCTTCTCAATAATTTTTAATTTTTTGAGTTATTAATGCTTGAAAATGTTGATTTTTCGTGAAAAATGGAGGTTTTGAAGCTGTTTATTATAAATAACTTCTAAACTATACATTTTTCGAAAAAAAAGTTCTCAACAAAATTAAAGCTAATAAAAAGAGAAATTATTTTTTATAAACATTTTGAGTAGAATCCAAATCGACTAATAGCTACCTAAAATATAAATTTTTTATTTGAGTACTCGAACGTAAGTATTTGAGACTAAATAACGGTAAACCGATACATTTTTCGAAAAATATCTATGGAACATTTTTCAAAGTACTTATTGTAAAGATCTTTCAAATAAGCCTTGGATTGAGTAGATTTCATTAAAACTAAGCCAGTTATGATGAAAATAAAACGGGACTCTCGAAAGTTCAAGGGAAAAGTGAGAAATAAAACCTACGCCATTTCCACTAAAATTTAAATTTACAGAAGTCTCGATTCACTTTATTTTAGTATAAGTAATGAGCTCAAAAACTTTGATTCGTTTAGAATGCTTTTTTTAAGTTCGATTTAAATTAAACAGATTTTCTCATATTTCTCTAAAAATGCCTATTTTTTGATGATAATTTAGGTTTTTTCGTGGCAAAGATTTGCCTTTGAAATGGATCGCACCTAGGTAGGATGATAAGGAAAATATTGGAATTGTTAGGAAATTAAATACAGCTACGCGCCGTTACATCAATAGAAACGAATTCCTGCCAGCACATTAAATATTCATAAAATAGAAGCACTCTAGCTAGTGGAGTTCCAGCGCTTTAAAAAGACATCCGAAGACCAGCAGAGCTAGGATGGAGGCGAGCCAGATGTTAGGGCAGGCATTGTGTCGAGACACTCTCGGTCCGCGTGACGGAGAATAGGTGACCTACATACAATAACGGGTGGAAAGATACAGACCGGGTAAAATCATGAATCAAACAATAACTTCATGCAAGGACAATAGTAACTCGTTAGGTATACCAGCTACGATAATGAAAATTACACCAATCGATAAAACGAATAAATAAAGGACAACAGCCGAAAATTCGCTGCGGTCCCGAAACTACACTATGTAGGTGAAAATGCAAAATAAAGATGGAACCGGTGTAATTATAATAGCTAGGTACAATGGAAAGGTACAGAACGCGTTGACCGATTTGAAGGAAAATTTAGGTAGTTCAGGTTTAGGACAATTCAGTAAGATAGCCGCGAGGTCAAATCGCTAAGTCCCGTGATTAGGGAAATATGATTAAGAAATAAATCACGGTATAGGGCAGTGCCAATAAGGTGCATTGTTGCGTGGTGTTTAGAAAGCGGGCGACTGCTTCTATAAAAGCAGACGTCCTACCGCAGCTCAACGCATATGAAGATCAGCTTCCAAGCAGGTCGCGTCTGACTCCTTAACCCTTTAATTGTTGGCCAGAGATGACGATATGTGAACTCCGGCCTGCAAATCCTTCTTTAACCAAAAATTCAGCCAGAGACGACGTTATGTGAACTCCGGCGAGTTTTCCTTAATCTACCTGAGAATTTCCATTGCCAATTTAGTTAGGGTCAACTCGCACCCGAACAAACTTCTAAATCACAATTCTAACCCGATAATTCAGCCAGAGACGACGTTTATGTGAACTCCGGCTGAGTTTTCCATCATCTACCTGAGAATTTCCATTGCCAATTTGGTTAGTGTGAAGATAGTACCCGACCAGAACTTCTAATCACAATTCTAACCCGATAATTCAGCCAGAGATGACGCCTGTGTGAACTCCGGCCGAATTTCCCTCCTAAACCCAGAAAACCCAATGAGAAAATAGTTAGGGATCTCTCTTCGCTTTCCATTTTTTTGTACTCTCTATGCAAAATCACAGCCCATCTCGCCCTTCACCATTTTACGCTCTTGCAAACGAATTCTCTCGCTCTTCATTCGCTTTTAAACATCAGACAGGAAGTCAACAGTTAACAACAAGTCTCAGTTAAATTCCCCGCTTTTCCGAAAGAAACCCCAATCGATCGAGACACAAATGAGTCATAGTAGGTTCTTTTGCGCATCCGTTTCGGTCATAGTAATCCTGGCATACCTCAATCAAAGAGCAGGGGTGACTACGGTAATAACTACGAAAACACAATGATAAAAACACAGCGGTCCTATTAGGGGAAACCCAGAGGTAAATAGACGATCACAGTGGCTTTTCGCGAAAGACGAACAGACCAGGGGCAGTTCCGTTACACCTTTGTATTTGTTTTTATTGTGGGGATCATCTGACCCCGAGCCCTTTAACCCTTTAGCTTTTAAAAATGACGGGTCTTAAAAAACGTAAACATATAAGATCTTATAGTCCTTAAAATTACCTTCAAAATCATTTTTAGATGCGGGCCCAAAAACATAAAAAATAACGGAGTTATCGTAAAAAACTCAATCGGATTTTCCTAGAGAAATAATTTAGGGATCATACATTTTGTATCTGTAATTATATTTACGTCGTAAGTGCATAAATTAATTTTTCACTTATAATTTTACTTTTATGTTATGCACCAGAAGAACTACTTTAAATAATATTTTTCAACTGCAAAAATGCGCTGATCCAAAATCCCCTTGCGGTTGTTGAAGAATTTAGCTAAAAACTATTTTTTAATGAAACATGTGGAACATGCAGCAGTGCCCAAAAGAATGGCCCTCCAATTGACGACGAAGAAGATAATAGATAAGATAGTAGCTCTGATGAAGAATAGTTGTAAAATTTTCATAAAATGGGCTGTAATAATTTTTATTCAATATAAAAAATAAATAAAAAGCTTTTGTAGAAAAATTTTTTTTTTCATAATCATCAGTAAGTAAATAAGATTTTAATTAATAAATCCATAATTGACACGATTAAAGCTGGCTAAAAAATAATATTTCCTATGATTTCAACATAAGGGGTGGTTTTTAAGGGTTGAAATTCACAGAGAATCAATAAATTGTATCATAAAAACAATTGTTTCATGATTGTTTCACAATAATTGTCTCTAAAGTTTGAAAAATTAATGGAAATCATAAACTACGCTTCAAAATGTTACAGAATATTTATTCTTCTTAACTAAACAAAATATTTAGCGATTGAATTGCTTTAATTTGGATTGTTTCAATCTTTGCAAAAGGGTATGATTTCACCCCTAACATGCTAAAAGCGGAAGCGGAGTTATGTCACTTTTGAAGTTAAGGGTAATATAAACTTGATCCCAAATTTTCATGAAAATCGATGGAGGTTCAAAGAATTCTAAGGTAATAGCCTATTTTCCTGCAATGACTGTTGTACTAGACGGAACGTTCCTCTAATTGCAAAGGTCCTACGTACAAAGATATTAGGTGTAAAAGTACAGGACACAAAGTATAAATTAGAATTTTTATTTGCATATTTGTTTCTTGCTTCCAGTTCAATTGCTTTCAAATTGCTCTTCTACCAAGCTTGGAAATAAATACTGTACTAATGAAATAGAAGCCCTTGAGCGTAACCTTTAATCATTTTCCCGTCTGTTTTCTCTCAATCGTTAATAATATGTAATTAATAATAAAAAAAATTAAATTAATTCTGAACGAAATTTACACTATTATATATCTGAGATTCAATTTTTAACCAATTAGTTTCAATGCAGGAAAGATATTCTATAATAAACTCAGTTTTCTTACCTGTAACCTGTTGTTAGTAAATAATAAATGTAAAAAAATCCTAACCAATTCTACTTCGTAAGATTATTTTACCACTGGAAACGATTTTTCTGATCGTTCAATGAGAACGCTTGGAAACGAGTCCATTACGACTCGAACGAACTCGATAAAGTATTACAACCCGTCGAAAATCAGGATTTAAGATCACTTTTGGAATAGTTTTTGCTCTGACCACTCTGACCTCTGATAAGCTCTGACCACATCTAAGGTAAAATAAGTCTGTCACAAAATATTAAGATTAGCATCATTTAGAGTTCTTGAGAGACCATTTGATCCTCAATTTCATACACAACACAACCTGTTGATGGATATGTTACGGAATCTTCTTGAAAGGGACGTAAGAACACCTAAGTTTCCAACTGAATTATAATTCAATGGTCGCGAGATCAAGCGGGGATTTGGACAGTTTTTATGGTGCTGTTATTAATATTAAATTTTTTTTTCGTATAGTATTATCAGACCCGGCTGCTATCATCGGTAGTGGTCGCTGCGGCCAGCAGAAACTGCTTGCTACCACCGAGCGGTATTGTGCTGCTGCTCGAGAAGGACGACATTTCTATCTGTCTACTCAACTGGCTGCTGTCAACGCATAGACCATGAAGAAGTGCATAATATAATAATAACACGAGATAAAGACCAGAAGTGGCGGGTTTAGGCTTAAAAGCATACTGCAAGAAGGATGTTTTTGGATGCAGCACTATCATCCCAATGCGTTACCCCTCGTCGAGCTCTTTTAGGTGCCCTTCCCTGTACGTTATTCAATATTATTGGATATTTGAAGTTGATTTTATGTACAGGGACGCGCTGAGCCTGTTGTACCTACAGTCTTTCTGTGCAACAGCTTTTCCTTAAGCAGTGGGCTAACTGAATCACTGCTTATTTAGTTTGCATCATGTTGAATTTTTTTGATATTTTTATTCTAGTAGACAAATAGTTACTAAAAAACTCCTCCCGACACCTCCAGGGTAGTTGCTTCGCAAGTCTTAAAGATGAGCTTCACATATTTCACAATTAAACCAGCAAAATGTATGATAAGCTCACATGTTGTAGTAAATCTGTAGCAAAGTGATATTTACGATTTATCCTGACAATTAGCCACATCGGCAGATCAATAAATTGATCTTGAAAGCCCTAATTACCTGACAATGCAGGGCTGTTGACCGTCGAGTAATGAGACGAAAACTAAGCAATAATTATTATGCCGAACTATAATCATGTCTCCATCACTGATATTGTTTCCGAAGCTTTCAATACTCGTCGATATATTTTACCACCGCGTTTAATTAGTTATTCCGTTGTTACTTTATTAGACTCGTTCCCTGCTGTTGTTGGAACGTTTTTATGATACCAGGATACCACCGCAGAAATTGTTTAATTAACTTATTTATTATAAACTCAAGAAGCAATTGATTGAACATTCGTAATAATTAACACTCGTATTTACTTATTGATTTCACTCCGTTTCTTCCACGACCCACCTCCTTTTTCTTTCAGTGGAAAATAACGATCTTTCGTTCAGCATCTTCAGATGCCAAGGTGCTAATCGCGGATCTTTAATTGTTAAGTCTTGTGTCCATGTTAGTGTATTTTTTTATAAAAAAATACACTATTGAGGACGACATCACTTTTCGAAAATCACCCAAACTTATCAAATGTCCACCGATCCTGACCCCCAGATCACGAAAAAGTAGTTTTCCAAAATTCACCTGCTATATATACAGGGTGTCTCTGAAAGGTGCGGAAAAAAAGCTACCACAAATTCCTGAGGCCTAAATAAGCCGATCTAATCCAACTTATCTCTGTCCAAAAGTGGATTATTTCGGAGATACAGGGTGTCAAAAGTTCAATTTAGTTTCCGTTTTTCTTAAATAACTTTTTTAATAATTGGTATATTTTCACAATATTCGGCTGAAGGGGCTTTTGTGGGGTATAAAATTAAAAACTGCAATCATTTTTATTGTAAAATTTAGAGGGCGCCACCTGCGGTACCTTGAACACATTCAAAACGAACTATCTCTTTTGGGCCACTCTGTATTTAACGTTTAAATAAAAATTCTTATTCTCCAACGTCTTTTACCAAAAAAAGGCATACGTGGTAAGAGTTGATTTGAGCAGCCGTTTCTGAGATATCTGGATTTAAGAAAATCACTACGTGCATGGCCAGGCCTAAGTAAGTAGTTATTAGTAATTGTAATAATTGAGCACAATTTGAAGCGAAGGCATTGAATTAAAATTATTTTACTTAAAGTGCCATACCAGGTTTCAGGTGTGAGTTACCTCTCACATATGCCTGTGGTGCGCGTACTGTTGAAGTTCACTCTTTTGGGGCCACCCTTTTTATCGGAAGAGTCCGAAAAGCACTATTTGAGAAGTATTACGAGGCAGAGTACTATGCGGTGCTTTTCCATTGCCTTCCACAAGGTGCATCCCGATTTTGGCTCGAGTAGCACAACAAATACTTTTCGGCTGCTGGTGAGTTTCGAACCAAGGTTTACCGGCTGGTGGACGAACGCTCTATCCACTACACCACGGGACCCACTTAACGAATTTACATCAACGAAATCACTGTCACTATAAACCAAGTAAGTAATTGGTGTCAAATCGAATCTAAAAAAACAATTCAAGCATACACTGGAATAATTTTGTCAAACAATTTTCAAATTTACTTTAGTTATGTCCGTACAGTATACTAATGAAGAAATTACCGATATGTTATGGGTTTTTGGATATTTCCAAGGAAATGGTTTAGAATCTTGCAGAGTATCAGTGAACGATTTCCGAATCGTCGTTTAACAAATCATAAAACCTTTAATGAAAGACGTCTTCGTGAAACAGGTAGGTTTACGCCTGTTTCTATTAATTAAGGTCGTGCACGTACGATAAGAACTCCAGAGGTTGAGGAAGATATTTTAAATAGGATTGAAGAAAATCCTAAACTCAGCACCAGACGATTGTGCTTAGAGCTAGGTGTATGCAAAGATACTGTTAACAGGGTGACCAGAGAACAATTACTGCACCCATTTCATGTTGAACTTTTACCCCATGATTATGAACCACGTCTAGCTTTCTGCCGGTTCATTTCCAAGAAGAATCAGGATAGGAACTTTACACAAGGAATTTTATTCACAGATGAAGCCTGTTTCACGCGGAGTGGCATAACTAATTTGCACAATGTACATGTCTATGCTGGAGAAAATCCTCATGCGGTTAAAGTAAGCCATTACTTATCAAAAGTAAGCCATTATCAGCATGAGTTTAAGATCAATGTGTGGGCAGGAATCATAGACACTTTCATAATTGGTCTTGTCATTTTACCACCTCGACTTAATGGCGAAAATTATTTGGAACATCTGCAAAACGAATTACCACACTTGTTTGATCCCCTGCCCTTGGAACTTCAAAGATGAATGTGGTTTATGCATGACGGTGCTCCTCCACATTTTTCGATAAATGTACGTAATTATTTGAGCGAACAGTATCCAAATAGATGATAGGTAGAGCCAATGATGCACCCACAAGTTGGCCAGCTCGATCGCCTGCTATGACACCGATGGATTACTTTTTATGGGGAACTTTGAAAACCCTTGTGTATTCTATGCCATAGTAAATACAGAAGGTTAATTAAGGAGACGTATTGAAACCGGAATGGACGTTTTGAAAAATGATCACGAAATGCTCCAAAGAGTTCAATTTAATTTTTTAAAATGTATAAATCTTTGTATACACGAAAATGGAAATCATTTTGAACATTTGATAAAAGCATTTTTTTTATTAAATTAAACTAAATTTTTGTTGTTGATAAATCTCTTATTGACTGTTTCAACTAAAGTACCTATAAAGTTAAATCCACATTTATGTATCTAGTCGTTTTTTTTGTAGCTTTCAGTGACAGTTATTTTAATTCAACGCCTTTGCTTCAAATTGTGTTCAATTAATACAATTACTTACTTAGGCCTGGCCATGCACGTAGTGATTTTCTTAAATCCAGATATCTCAGAAACGGCTGCTCAAATCAACTCTTACCACGTATGCCTTTTTTTGGTAAAAGACGTTGGAGAATAAGAATTTTTATTTAAAAGTTAAATACAGAGTGGCCCAAAAAAGATAGTTCGTTCTGAATGTGTTCAAGGTACCGCAGGTGGCGCCCTCTAAATTTTACAATAAAAATGATTGCAGTTTTTAATTTTTCACCCCACAAAAGCCCCTTCAGCCGAATATTGTGAAAATATACCAATTATTAAAAAAGTTATTTAAGAAAAACGGAAACCAAATTGAACTTTTGACACCCTGTATCTCCGAAATCATCCACTTTTGGACAGAGATAAGTTGGGTTAGATCGGCTTATTTAGGCCTCAGGAATTTGTGGTAGCTTTTTTTCCGCACCTTTCAGAGACACCCTGTATATTTATATATTTATATATTTATTTCTCCAAAATCACGAAATTTTGATTTTAAAAACGCTCCTGTAGCTTTATCTTTCAAGATTAGTGAACGAAATTTTGCACTCTTATTAAACGTTGGGAACAATTTCCATTTTCAATAAAAAAATTTCCAAAAGTCGCGTCACTTCTACAGGGTGTCCCTTCAAAATTCGGAAAATCCGGTTTTTGTCACCTCATTTCAGGTCGCAGTTTTCAATCTAGGAGACTGAAATTTTTGTGGAAGTAAGATATCTACAAGGAGTGGTCTGGTATTGCACTTGAGCAAAATCGACTGAGCCGTTTCAAAATGGCGGCCATTTTAATTTTTGGAAAAAGGACTATTTTTTGAACCCCTGTATAAGCTAGATAGAAAAAGTGTTTTATATCAAATTCACAATATTGGAAGTAAATGACTTGAAATTTAATTTCATGCAACAAAATTTGCATTTTTTCTATTAATAAGCCAGTGGCGTGAGTAGGAAAAGGGGTAAAAATGGGTAAATTTCTCCAACAATTTATGAGCACATTTTTGAAGTAGTTAAACTGAAATTTTTTCAGTAGAAAACTATATTAATAGACTTCAACCCTTGAGAATTTCAAAAAGTAGATAAGAAAAATGGCGGAGATATTCGATTTTTTTTCACATGATGTTTTTTTTAAATTAATTTCTCTAAATTTTTAAAAACGATCCTGTAGCTTCATCTTTCAAGATTAATGAACGAAATTTTTTACTCTTATAAACCTTAGGGCTGACGTTTGATTTTCGTAAAAAACATTTTCCTAGAGTTGTGTTACTTCTACAGGATGTCTCTCCGAATTTCAGAAAAAAAACCGTCCGTGAGGCACGGTTTCTGGTCGAAGTTTTCAATCTAGAGCGCTGAAATTTTTTTGGTAGTAAGATACCCTCAAGTAGTCGTCTGGTACTGTATTTGAGTAAAATAGGTAAAGACATTCCAAAATGGCGGCCTTTTCAATTTTTGGAAAATGACTAGATTTTGAACCCCTAAATAGGCAAGATCAAAAACTTTTAAACAAAATTAACAAGATTGGAATAAACTTATTTGAAATTTGAGCTAAAGCAATACAATTTGCATCATTTCTATTAATAAGCCAGAGGCGTGGGTAGGAAAAGGGTAAAAATGTCTACATTTCTATAAACATTCATGAGCTTATTTTTGAAGGAATAGAACGGAAATTTTGATAGTAGACAACTATACTAATAGCATTTAACCTTCAAAAATTTCAAGAAGCAAATATAAAAATGGCGGAGATATTCGAATATTTTTAAATGATGTTTATTCCTCTAAAATTTCAAACTTTCGGTTTTCAAAACTCTCCTTTCAGTTTTTTCCGAATTTATTAAAGGTAGTGTAAAAAATAGTATTTTTCAAGTAAAGTTAGCCAGTGGCGGGCATAGGAAAAGGGACAAAATTGTTAAATTTTGCCAATTTTTTTGATTTTTAAATTTAAAAATCTATTCCAAGGCACGTGTTCAAACGAAATGAAATGAAATTATCACAGAAAATTTTTCACATTAAAGCACTACGCTAACATGACATGACTAAGGAAAATTTCAGAAAGCCAATAATTTAAAAAGCGGTGAAAATATTCATAATTGAATCGCATAAAAATACACTATTTCTGCGATTGATGCGCAAGAAGGTTTTTCATATGCAGCGGGTACTCCTTTCTCTGCTCTCATATTAACCGGCAAAAGCAATTTATTTTCCTAATGAAATTTAAGAATGGCAATTCTCCTCTTGAATCAATATTAGAGTGAATCATCGATTATAATACAATTTTGATATCAGAGCAATAAAGATATATCATTATTAATATTTCATTAATATTTCATTAGTATATTCCTAATATCACGTAGATACTTAATCATCATCGACAGATAGTGCTAGGTATAATAAGCTACCTGGAATTAATTTTTGAAGAACCCCTCTATCTTCCTCCATATACCCCTCAGTTATTTCCGCGGGTCTCATTAGCTCCGTAATTACATAATTATGTTATTCCCAAGTTCGTTAATTATTATTAATAAACCACACATCACACATGATTACACAATTTCTGCATCCGTGCAGATGTAATCTTCAGTAGTTAAATAGATATCGAGGAGACTGTAATGGAAACTGATCTGTATGCGCCTAATATGTAAACCTGATATGTACCCACTTTGAATATTATCTGATATATCCAATCTCAGAGGGTTGACTTGGAAACTTAGTAGGGATCATGAATAATTCTTGAGCCCGCGGTGATCTTTGTTATACGAGACATGCTATTGTATTGTATAATTCTCCATACTGTCAACGCTAAGGCTAATTATTGTAATGGACCAGTGAAGTCCTAAGATTTCAGTAATGAAATCTTACTGTTCAGTTAGTCAATATTTAGGAGTAAATACGTAAAATTATCTATTTATAAAACAAGCAGTGTCGTCGTCGATAAATGTGACACCAATAAGTAATCCATCCTTGTTTATACACAAGACTTGGCCATGACCAGGCGCGCCGAACCGAGTGTGCTCGTTATGTGTAAAGATACACAGGCTGATCAGAAATTCGCTCACTCAGAGCATGCTGCGGTAAACTTCACTTTTTAAGAGTGGTAAATTTTCTTACTGCAGTGTTGTAAGTTCTTTTCTTCCAAAGATATGACCGTTTTTGTAAAAAAAAAGGTGGCAACACTGCACTGAACATGTGAATAAGTTCGGGTTCGATGGTATATTGTTATTATTTTTGTTTCCACAGCAATGAAGGCTTTTGAATATTTTAATTTTGTATTCTAAGTTGAGTTTAGGTGGTTGCCAAACTTCAAATTTCGTTCAGATTTAGGTAATGGTATCAATTTCCAGCATTCTCAATTCCTCTGTAAAGAGGTTTTGTGGAAAAAAAATTGATGAATTATATATGGTATGCGTACCAGACATTACAGTAACCTGGATTTTTCATTAATTTCTATCACGGTTATTGAAAAAATTACCTTTAAACTCGGATGAGGAAACTCTGTAATAATTTGAAAACCAACCGTTGGATTCAATTTTTTTTTTGAAGATTTTTTAATTTTATATGGATAATTAGATATAGAGCCCTAATTTTAATGGGCACTATATCGCCCTGTATTCGGAATGCGCAAGTTACCGATCATCCTGTAGAGATATAACTTGAATTAGGATATTCACAATATACAGGCTGCACCATATATCCTTCTCTATATACCTATTGCTATCTCGTAAACGCTAAGAGATAGGTACAGGGTCGTTTAAATTAGCGAAAAGATGCGCAATCTTGTGGCCATCTCGAATCCGACAAGGCATACAAGATGTCTGTGACCGCTCCTGAAATATCGTGAAAAAACTGAAAAATTGAGATTTCTTATTTTTGCGACCTCTTTTTTTTATTATTGGAGATTAATAAATAATTTTTTGTAGGCTTACATAAGTCGTCAAGAGCTACCGTCAATTTCAATTTTCAAATAAATTTTCATTGCTAAAACTAAAGCTTGCTGAGACATTTAATCGTTCGTAATAATAATCTAACATTTATTTATATAAAACGGACATTTTTACAACAAAACGTAGGGAATAAAGAAGAAAAAGCTAAAATGGAAGGATTCTTAGAAGCGATTTTATTGCTTAGATGTGTTGGGGTCGATGATATAGAAAAGACCTCTCATCTTCAGTTCAAAAAAAAGCTATACGCTTTATCGTTTTGTTTAAACAATAAAATCGAACAAGTAGGTTTCCGTGAACTTTAGAAAAACCAATAGAAAAAACTGAAACATGTTAGATTTATTAGCAAAAAAATCCCTACAAATCGACTAAATTGACTTGCTAAATTAAGTCGGTCAACAAATGCTAAAAATTTTTCATATAAAAACATAAAAACTGGTCAATTTTTGTTTTTTTTTATAACTTGACAAACCAATTTTTGAAATCATTCAACCCCGCACGGATCGTATTGAAATCATCCCTCGGTTAAAATTGTTGAAATATTATTCAACTGTTTATAGTGATCAAAAGTCTCCATGGACATGAAATGAATATGTTGTACGCAGGGTGATGAAATATACCTGAATTTTTTAATTTTTTCAGTTAACCATTTTACTAACTTCGTTTATTAGAGCAGCTATACGAAGTCGGTTAAATTAGCAAAAGTGAAGAATTTTTGCCGCTTATACGGTGGTAAAATCAGAAAAACAATTTTCTTATAATTAGTCAACTTAAATTAGTCGATTAGTCGACTTAAATGAGATATTCCAAAAAACGTACCTAATTTTTTAAATAATGGGGAAACCGTGTATATTATTACATTTCCATATTGTCTGTTTTGGAGTCCTATTGTGTAGTTGAAATGTTTACAAGGATGATGATAAAAAGCTTGTGATTTGAAAACGAAATAAATAAAATTAAAAAAAATATTTCTCAACCATAGGATACCACATGAAAAGTTGAGATAGGGACATGTATACCGTTTTTCGATATCTTGAGCCGTTTTCGTTGTAAATGTCTTTGAATATAGAAAAAATCAATTTTAACTTTTTTTTTTACTTACGAGTATAATCTACCTACTCTCTTCAAACGCTAACCGTTTAGGTCATGTTAATTCGATTTTCTCCAGCCATTATGAAAATACAGGGTGCTTCAATACATGTGGCCGAAAATGGAAGGTGTGATTCCCTGTCTCGTTTAAAAAAAAATTCTAATTAACATGGCGGGTCCGCAAATTTACCGTTTTCGAGATACAAAAATTCGGTTGTTTGACGATATCTCAGGCAAGGGCGTAGCAAACACAGATAAAATTTTAAGTCGAAACCAGACTTTAAAACCCGACTAACCAGCGAACTTTGATTATGTGATTATGAATGCTTAAGTATAGGAATGGCCTACTTATACATAGCCTAGGACGACAAATTTTCAAAAAAAAAAAAATTTTTTTGAGTGCTGGGAAATTACGTGACCTTGGATATTGAAAAATATTTTCCAGCGGCGCCTTATCTGAGGAGGGACCCATTACAAAAATTGTTTTTTGCTGTCTTTATCGGCAGCGGTGGTTCAAAATCTGGCTCACCCATAGTGCTTTTTGGTGCAGCGAATCCATTTTTTTTTATTATTTTTTTTTTATAATAATTTATGTTATTACTATTCCCCATGCCTGATTCTGTTTACGTTTTATTTGAAACTCTTTTTCTGAGGTGGAATGATAAGAGAGACTTTTCGAATTGTCCAAAAACGGCAGTCCTTAGATATTTTAAAAATAAATATTTTTTTGTAGCTAAGGTAAAAATTATATTTAAAGAAAGATGATAATAACAATTTAATTCTTATTTCATATTGAGAGTAACTAATTTATTCAAGTGCTGGGAAATTGCGTGACCTTGAATTATAAAAAATTTCTCCTTGGGCGCTGTTTTTGGAGGTGCCCTCCTTCTTGTTTTACAATCACCTCTTTTTCAAGATCCGCCTCGCCATATGCTATAATGTCCCGAGCCACCACGTCCCCCCCCCCCACCTACAGAAAAAATCGTTGGTACGCCCTTGATCTCAGGAACCGTTTGAGATACAGAACCCAGTTTTTGTACACATGTTGTGATTAATATTATCTACTTTTTGAGAGCAAATTATTTTCTACGTGGCAGTAAAACAAATCATAAAAAAATTATCAAAAACAAGTTATGGTTTTGTGACAAAACAAAACGTGTTGCTTTTATGTTTTTCATCATAAAATGTCTTTTTTCTCAAAAACGCAGTAAGTTCACGTTGAAGCTTTTGATCCAGAGCACCTTTTTTATGTAGAAAACATTGACTTAAAATGGGCTATCACAATGTTAATTTTCCCAGTGTCGTAGAAACTAGGAGCAAGGACATTTCAAGCAACCCTAAAATCTCCAACACTGCCATATTGGTTACCTAGTAATAAAAATGTGGCTAATATCAATTAATAGTAAGATGTATACGATAATTTAGTTTTATACCTTAAATGGTTCGTGCATGAGATATTGTCCAAAAACTATCGAAAAACTATAAAAAAAAAAATTGACACCCTGTATCTCGAGAAGGGTGGGTTGGCGGACCCCTGTTAATACTTTTTTCTCAGTAGGTACCTACGCGCCAAGGAATCACACCTTTCATTTTCCGACACGCATGTTTTGAAACACCCTGTATAATAAATATACACGGTTTACGGTTTCCCAATTTAAAAATAACGTTTCTTGGAATATCTCATGAAGTCGACTTTAAATTGTTTTTCTGTTTTCACCACTGTACCCAATACGCGACAAAAATTCTTCACTTTTGCTCATTCAAGCGAATTCGTAGCTCCTTAATACCTACATATTCACTTCATGCCCATGGAGACTTTTGATCATAGGAGTACCTACAGAAGTTTTCTTTTTTTTTTCTTATAAACAAGTAGACTAGGTAACCTTTAAACAAAGTAGAATAATAGGTATCCTTAAAAATCATCTCAAAAAAAAATCGAAAATAACATAATATGTCATAAACGTCACTGCATGCCATTACAACAGGTTTAGATCTCTTTTTTTTATAAAATCTTCGATAAAACAAATATGCTTCCTTGCATCACTAGTCGTTTTTTTATTCACAACAATTTGTATTATTTTATACCAGTGGCGTTGGTGCGAGATTTGCATTAAATATTTATAAATAAAAAAGAGCACACCACAGCTTTTTGAAATGAAAAATTAACATTTTATTATCACTTGTCGTGTTCTTATTTTTATTTCAAGCATTTTTATTTATAAATTCTTCGTCTAAAGGACGCGTTTTCACGAATTATAGGCGTAAGAGATTCAACCAGTGGTATAATTTGGAAATTGAATACTTTAGCGCAGTAACACGACGCCGTTTCTAGCTGGACCTATTCCACTGCATTTCTCTTAGGAGTTCTCAAAGAGCCTCCGAAGATAATAAGACAGATTGACGAATTGATTCAAGGATTTTCCCTTAAGAAATTTATTTTAACGAAATATATTTTTTTAAGTTGGATCTCTAGCAGTCTTATATGTACCTATTTCTAGCAGCAAGTTTACACGCATCTATGCCGCCAGCAGATTCTGGTGGAAATTGAAAATCATAATTTTTTGATCTGTTCCCGACGGGAACGAAAAAAATCAGAAATTTTGTGGATTCAAAAATTTAGGATGTAATTTAAAGTATTTTTTAAACAATTTTGATATATCTTATAAATATTATTTAACTGCATTTAAAAAAATTAATTTGACCTAATTGCGGTTTTTTCGAATAGTAATAGTTAAATCCAAGCAAATTAATTTATTCCACACATTTGAAACTCACTGTATACATGTTTTTTTTACCATATTCATCCCTAATCCTCATGCACACGAGTAGGTAATGCATGAGTACCTACTGCGGAAGTGCTTTTATATTTTTACAAACAGAACCGCTTGAAATTCTTTGTGAATATCATGAAACATTTATTTTAGTGGAAAAATAGAATAAACAAAGCGAATAAAATATGAAACCGCTCATCCGATAATAATCACGTTTATTTATTTTATGTCTCCCTTTTAATAGCATTGAATAATAGTTAAAAAAAAAAAAACAGTACTGGAACCACGGCCAGTCTAGGTCCAAAATTAAAAAAAAAAAAAAAATTTACTTGGATTGTATCACGGTGTAAGATAACTACAGGGTGATTCATGAGTGACCTTACATAGACCAATGGTGATAAGCGGACTTCAAGGCGGGTCAAAAACCACAAAAGAATTTTTTTTTGTGTGATTGGTTAAGAAGTTACAGGGTGTTTTATGTCTCAGGTACAAAACTTTGATAGGCGATATTTCTGAAACGGCTGGAGATATTTTGTAGAAATTTACTAGGAATGGTGCATTCCGGAAACTCATCAAAACCGCATTCTGAGTTAATTAAAAATCCAGGACCGGACTTGAAAATTTTTGCCCCCATGGTATTTGTTGAAAAAGTTAATTTTCTGACCGTGCTACTGAAAAACTGTCATCGAATTTGAAAAGATAAGAAAAAACTCTATAGAAATCATTCCTCAATTTGAACGGCACACCCAAACCGTCTCAAAAAAAAATGTCAAAGTAAAGCTTCTCAGTAAATTATTGTTTTCGAGCAGACATATTTTACTTAATGTTCGTCTGAATTCCTTCAAATTTATTTTTTGACTTGTTTCTGTGGGGAAAATGTTTGGCAGAAGGCCAAGCTTTATTACTGGGAAATCAGGTGTCAACTACAAAATTTTCAGATTTCACTAATAATCACAAATCATTTCACTAATAACGAATACGCAGATATTATGTTTGTGTATGGTTTCTGCAATGGAAATTCAAGAGTAGCTGCGAGAGAATACCATAGAAGATCACAATCGAAGAACACCGGCCCATGTAACGTTTCGCGTCTGTTTTTCAATTTTCTCTAAACCACGGCATATTTCCCTGAGTTAAAAGGAATGCTGAACCTCAATTGGAAAATCTGAGCCATCAAAACATCGTGGAGATGGTGACAGTAAATCCAAGTACAAGTACGCGAAGAATTGGGCAAGCACTGAGCATTTCTCAATCAAGAGTATGGCGAACCTTGAAAAAAAGAAGAGCGGATGCATCCCTGTCACGTACAAAGCGTACAGAGGCTTCAACCAATCAATGAAGTTCCATTGAATGGACTGCGTAGAATTTTGTTTACTGATGGAAGCTCAGTTCACGCGGGATGGTGTAACGAATAAAAAAACTCCCACCTATGGGCATATGAAAATCCGCGCTCTGTTGTTCAGAAGAACTCGCAACAGATTTTCTATAAATGTGTAGTGTGGCATTGGAAATGATACCCTAATAGGACCCCATTTTTTTGCTGGGCGGCTCACGGGGGAAATTTATTTACTTTTCCTACAAGTCATTTTGCCCGGCTTGCTTGCAGAGGCGAACGTGAACAGGTGTGCTCTTTTCTTCCAGCAAGATGGGGCACCACCGCATTTTTCTCGACAAGTCAGAGAGCATCTCCACAATGAGTACCCCAATCGTTAGTTCGGGCGCGGCGGCCCTCATTCCTGACCACCTAGGTCCCCCAACCTCACTGTTTTAGACTATTACCTATGGGGCCATATGAAGCAGGAAGTCTAAAAAACGGAAGTAAGTACCAGAGAGGAGCACAGGACGCGAATACTGGTAGTTGCTGATGAAATTAGAAACAACAGGCAAATAATTCAAAAAGCAAACCAAAATTTATGGAAACGCTGCAGGAAATGTATTGAAGTTGGTAAAGGACATTTTGAGAACCGTTTATAACATTAATATTGATAAAATTTAATTTACACTGACATTTTTCCCACAGAAACAAGTCAAAAAATAAATTTGAAGGAATTCAGACGAACATTAAGTAAAATATGTCTGCTCGAAAACGATAATTTACCGAGAAGTTTTACTTTGACATTTTTTTTTCGAGACGGTTTGGGTGTGCCGTTCAAATTGAGGAATGATTTCTATAGAGTTTTTTCTTATCTTTTCAAATTCGATGACAGTTTTTCAGTAGCACGGTCAGAAAATAAACTTTTTCGACAAAGACCATGGGGGCAAAAATTTTCAAGTCCGGTCCTGGATTTTTAATTAACTCAGAATGCGGTTTTGATGAGTTTCCGGAATGCACCATTCCTAGTAAATTTCGACAAAATATCTCCAGCCGTTTCAGAAATATCGCCTATCAAAGTTTTGTACCTGAGACATAAAACACCCTGTAACTTCTTAACCAATCACACAAAAAAAATTTCTTTTGTGGTTTTCGACCCGCCTTGAAGTCCGCTTATCACCATTGGTCTATGTAAGGTCACTCATGAATCACCCTGTATACACCGTGGATTGTATCGACGCAAATCTGCGAGGAGGGGTTTTGTTTATATTTTTTTATGAGTCCAAGGTCTTATTTCGCGGTAGGTCTAGACGGTGATACATTCATTATTTAGCCTATAAAAGTTGTATATTGTCCGGAAATTATGAGCAAAAAATTAAGGAGGTAATTCTTCTTGATGAAATATTGCCAAAAGTTTCTATAATTTTTTTTTCGAAAACTCAAAAAGAAGAAAGTTGTAGGTAAGCCTCCAAAGTTGATTTTTTTAAATCAATATTTTTTTATAACTTTTTTTTAATGTACGAATTTTCTTAAAATTTTACATACTTGCCGCTGATGTTGCTTTGCATCTTTGGTCCAAATTAGACTTGAATCCCTTGAAATCAAAAGGCCTAAACTGCCCTTGACCTTCAAAAAAGGCCTATAACTTTTTTCGTAATATTTTTTTCTGAGTTTTGAAGACGCATAATTGAAGAACATGAAGAAATCTTCGGAAAAGGTCCTCTTTGTCTATCACGATAAAATGACTTGTTTCCGAGTAAAACTGTTTTAAAAATTTGATTGCACTAAAATTGATCACCATAAACTATGATCATTCTGCAACCATACCAAAGCATGCTTTGGAAACAGCTGCAGGGTTGCCTAGGAAACAAGACGTTTGCTTTGGATTTCATTTTGACAGCAATTTATTTTTTTTTTATTAAAATATTTTATTATTTTATAAAAAAAAATGATTTAAATTTTTTGTCATTTTCAAAAAAAAAAATCATTTCCAAGTCTATTTATATACGAATGTCTCTGTTTTGTTCATAACTAGGCAACCCTGCAGCTATTTCCAAAGCATGCTTTGGTGTTGTTGGCAAAATGATCATAATTTATGGTGATCAATTTTAGTGCAAGCAAATTTTTAAAACAATTTTCCTCGGAAACAGGTCATTTTATCGTGATAGACAAAGAGGACCTTTTCCGAAGATTTCTTCATGTTCTTCAATTGTGCGTCTTCAAAACACAGAAAAAAATATTACGAAAAAAGTTATAGGCCTTTTTTGAAGGTCAAGGGCAGTTAAGGCCTTTTAATTTCGAGGGATTCAAGTCTAATTTGGACCAAGGATGTAAAGCAACATCAGTGGCAAGTGTGTCAAATTTTAAGAAAATCCGTACACTAGAAAAAAAGTTATAAAAAAATATTGATTAAAAAAAATCAACTTTGGAGGCTTATAACTTTCTTCTTTTTGAGTTTTCGAAAAAAAATTATAGATGCTTTTTGCAATATTTCATCAAGAAGAATCACCCCCTTAATTTTTTGCTCATAATTTCCGGACAACCTGTATAATAAAAAAGAAGGATAAATCGAGCAAGAAGTAATTAATTAATAAAAAGAAGAAGTCTTTTGGGATTCATCTCATCGAAAGGAATGATGTCCTGAGCTTTATTCGTTCTGCGCACTAATAATGAATTGAACTTCATTTTTTCCTATTAAAGGGTCTATAGAAAAAAAATGCACAACGTAGGATTTTATTTTATTCATTTTATTATCCACTCTTTTCTTTTACAAAAAAAAAATAGTTTTGAGTACCTACCTAACCAATTTAAATTTAAAAAAAAATACATTAAGTATAGGTTGAGGATGGGTAGTCATTTTTTTTTGAGTTAGTGCAAAAAATTTTTTATTTTATTTTAGTGGATTTATTATACAACGGGTCCAGTTTTTTACGCATCAAATTCAGGGAACGATAGAAAATCGAAAAATAATATGATTTTATGTTATATTCGGGAAATAAGAAAATACAGGGTGTTAAGAAAAAATGCGTTTTTTGAAATATAAAAAACCTTCTTGCGCATCATAGTGAATATAATGAAAAAATAATCCGCATTTTTTTTTAGAAAACTCCACCTACAAAAAAAAAAGTAATAATCCTTTCATGGATTTGAACACCGTACCATCAGAATGCCAGGCAACAGCCTAACACACTCCGCCACGCTGTAAGTAAAGTTAGCCATAGGCAAAATTGTTAAAATTTCAAAATTTTTGTTTTGTTAAACCCAAAAACCCATTTTATGGCAAGTTTTCAAACGAAATTAAATGAAATTTTCACAGTAAACCACTACCTACGCTAATATGACCTGACTATGGAAAATTTCAGAAAGCCAATTTCAAAAGCGGTGAAAATGTTCATAATTGCATCACATAAAAATACACTATTTATACGTTAGATGGGCAAGAAGGATTTTTATACTTTTTATAAAACAATTAAAGAAATTAAAAGTGAATTGCATCAAAAAATCAACTTTGTCACAAAATATCACTTTTCGGCCAATGTAAAGAAATGTAAAGTATAGTAATTAACAATTTCCATGGTCCATTACAATAACAGATCTTGAAAGCACACATTAAAACAAAGATTGCAATTTGAAATCAAGTCTAAACAGGTCAGCTTTAGAAAATATTTAAAAAAAATTGAAAAGCTTTTTTGAAAAAATTATTCGAAAGTTTTTGGATTGAGACTATCAAGTAGGCCGAAATTGACATATTGTACGAAAATCAAATCGAAATCTTGCTTAGTTTTCGAAAAATAGCACTTTTCTGATTTTCACCATTTCGAAAAAATCTATTTTTTTTTCACAAGTAGAAAATAAAAATTTGGTCATTATTTACATCTGCGTCTCCTACAGTTTCACTATGGCCCAACACCAGCACCGGCCTAAAGCAGCAAGCGCACTCAAACGCATCCGGACCATAATAGCGAACGATGTCACGATTTTTGGAATGCAAATGCAAAGTAAATGCAAAATTCGTGCTACTGTTAATCTCGAAGATATTCCTTGCCCTGAAAGTGAAGAAAAAATAGAAATTCGACCGTAGTGTCAAAGAGGCCTTAGTTGTGACCTTAATATTATTAGTTTGCAATGGCTGTTTTTAGCTTTTCACCCACCCAGCACCCCTATTTCGCCTCTCGGTCCCGAAAAAATTGATGAAACTTAGGAGACGTCTGGATGTAAATAATTACCAAAAATTTCCCCCATATGATGCCAACTTTTTGGCGGTCACTGTAGACGCCAAAGAATCTGCCTTTAAAGTTTAAATTGTTTCGCAATATTAGAGATACACCCTGTAGAGCGTCGATGTAGATTTTTAATCTTTGAACGTTGCGACTTATTTCCTGTCTTGGTTTTATCAACGAAGGTGAGGTAAAGCTATCTCTCTCTCTAATACCTATATATCCAACGTTGCCGTTTAGACTGTCTTAGAAAAATCTCCTTGAATTGAGTAATTTATAAATCTAATAGGTATTTATGAATAACTTTTAAGTTTTTTACTTTGCTAATAATAACTTATTATTATCATCGGTTGAAAGTTATTCATGTTAAATTTATTTTTTTTTTAATTTATTAAATTATAATATAAATATTTCGCTGTATGGAATTTTGACACAATACTCGGCAAATTTAACCGACCATGTACCTACCTAGTTATAAAAAATACGACTAAAACATAAAAAATCAAATCGTTTATAGTCAGGATCAGTGTGGAATCTCATCGGACAACACTCACTGGACAAACCATACCTAGGAATATCGTGGACATGGGCAGGTGAATTGTGGAAAAGCCATCATCTCATCGTGATCTGGGAGTCGGGATCTGTGGACATTTTTTTACGATTTTGGGAGATTTTCGTAGAGCGGTGGTGTCCTCAATATAATAGTGTTTTTTTTTAATAAGAATACACTATACTTCATTTAATAACTAGGAGGAGTAAATTTAAATAAACCGCCAAAAAAAGATGCTTCTCATTGGTCAATTCATAGGCAAAATTACACCCAGCAAAACTTGTACAGGAAATTGAATCTATGCAACGCTCAACACTACATATACGCTTGTTTTTTTATTGTTATGTCATTATTGTTTACAACGTCAGCGTCGAATGTGACACATCAGTTTTATAATCAGTTATTTCCAAAACCCTATAAGTTGTTCTAAATAAGTTCTTTAAAAGTTATTTCAAAACCAAATAAAGTTCTTTTTGAAGCCCATTCAGTTCTTTTCAGAGAACAGACATCCTTTTCAGAATTTTGAAATTATTTTTGGCTTTCCATTTTCATCCTGCAAACGATTTGAAGTGCCATTATGGATAATCCTACATCAAGTACAAGTGAGAGGATGTCTCCTCCAAAGAAACGGGAAGAAAAGAGTGTCACCTACAAGATTTTGGAAAAACTACTCTATAATGCGTACTTCACCAATAATTGAAGAACATATTCCAATCGAACTAGGTGCGGATTTAGACCAAACAGGGACTGCTGTATGTGATATAGTTAGTTTCAACAACACACTACTTTGAATCTGATCCTACAAAAACTGAAAAATGCTGTTTATAATACATACTGTTTGAAAAAATTGACTTTATCCACAAATTATATATTATTAAATGTAAAATAAAAACTTTATCTACGATGTTATGTGTTATATAATACATACATAAAATATATTTATATGTTACATTAAATTTGTCACATAAGTATTGCCTAAAATAAAGTACTTTCAATCAACTTAATATGAATGTTATCTAATAATTATTATCCTTAATATTCTTCGAAATATCTATAAATTATTCAATTTCATTCTATTTATATCCAGAAAATTATTCAGCACTATAATACTGATATATTATGCAAATCACAATGATTTGTGATACTGCTGTAGAGTCTCTCCTGAAAAGTAGACTTCCTACACCGAAAACAAATCCTATCTTCCTTATTAATAATTATTGTTTCAATTCAAATTTGCCGCCAAAAAAAAATCTGGTGATTTAATCTGGTGACTTTTAGTGGTGTAAATGATACTTTGCAGTTTACTCCTCCTAGTTATTAAATGAAATATAATAATAACGTAATTCTTTCACTGAAAATTTCCCAGTTTTATAAGTATAACTGAAGTCATTGATAAAGTTGACAAGTTGGCAGCACTGTCTCAGTTTTGCAATGCGAAATCTTGATTGGTTCGCCTCAATCATCTGATGTATTTGTTATGTTGCCAGACTTCTCTATTTTTTTGTAACATTGGATTTTGTCCTATGCATAATTACTGTATAAATTGGAATATTGGTATAGTTATTCCGGAGGTAGTACATAATAAAACGAAAAAAAAAATTAATTAAACGTTTATTAGTTAAAAAAAGTTAGGTTGTTGATTGACTTAAATCCTGAACATCTAGGGACCTAAATGTAGTTTTTAGTGTATTTACATAGGTAGGTAACTTCTTATATTAAAAACTACCATTACTTTTATTGATTGATATAAATTTAATCAACAGATTTTATGCAGATTTATTTGTCGAAACTAATTTTAATTCAATAATAATGGTTAATAAGAAACACTTTCAAAGGAGTTCCCATTTATAGCTAGGTTAGTTGCTAGTTACAGATTTCTTAATCGCGTTGGCAACACTGTTCCAGTTTCAACTTTAACTTTGCCTTCATTTAAATGTTAATTAATAAATAATGAAATGGAAATAAAGTTACAGTACAGTGAAGTGTTAATCTTAATATAATAATCGACTTATGAGGTGCTTACTAATTATTACATTCTTGTTTAATTAAGTTACATAATACATTAGTTTCCTTATTTTAGTGTTATTAGTATTTTTTCTTGTAGCTCAATAGCTCAAAGAAAAATATTCATCATCTTAATTTAGTGTACAAATAAACATTGATTGTTGTAGAATGACAGAAAAAAATATAATTGTGGGGGATGAGTTGGAAAGACTCACCCAATTCTCACTTGGAGAAGTTCTCTACTTGCTGTTGAAGACACATGCCGAAAAAATATTACAGGCAAGTAAACAAATAAGTAGCAGGCTATACATACTACTTATCTATTAAACCTTATTGTTGCATTCAAAATTGTTGATTTTTCTCAATAGGATGGCATGAATAGTGGCAGTGCAGGTAAAGCAAAGTCTGGGAAAGGTGAATAATAATAGACTTATTGGAATAACTATTTCAAGTATAAGCTCTTTTACCTTTATAGGTGTACACTAAGTGCACTAGATACTTAAACCATACTTTTCCCAATTTTTTGACCTCTTTCCGAAAAAGACGATTCTTAAAAAAAAAACGGTCCTCGATAATGATGTCTTTTATTAGAGCCAAGTATCTTTGCACGCAGTCACTTGATGAAGTTTGGAAAGAGTAAATAGTGCAGAGGGCAAATCTTGTGAGATAAATTTCATCATCAGGGGTATCGTACACAGAAATGTCCCCATGACACTAACAGTGTTACGACGTATGGACAAACTGATCCGTTGTATTCAACTCTATTGTTGAACTCTACAATTTCATGACAACCATGGACTTATAGTCTCTACAGCAAATGGAAGAAACCTTGTTCTTCTAACTCTTTTTATTTTCTATTTTTATTCTTTGCAGAAATATTGGCAATTTCTGCAGTTTGGTGAGACGGTTTTCTGCATGGCGAGACGGACGAGTAGTGTGAATTGGCTAAAGTATCTGTGCACAACAGTATCATCAAAGTCATTTCATCAGCTGGACAACATTTACATAAATTTTAATCATGGCAGATACTGCTTGTGTATACGATCCGGCTATTTCTAATCACTTGGGTGAAGTTATCACGCTACTTGGTTATGCTGTGCCTGAGACTGGTCTGGGATATGGGAAAGTTGTTTCGTATCCTGGACTGGTGAGATTTAGGAATATGCTTGCGGATTTTGATTGTGATGAAATTGGCCTGAAAAGCATGGATGGCGAAGAGGGCATGACTTCGTTTTTCGATAGATTGCTGAGGTTTAAGATGGAGACTGCAGCTGTAAGGGTGACTAAGGTCAAGTTAGGGAATGAGACAACAATGCATTGGTTTACGGATTAGCTCAGATTGTTGCGGAACAATATATCGAGGCACTCAAAACGGTATGTAATGTAAGGCGCGACCGGGCTGCCTGAGGTGTCAGATGTGCTGCGACCTATTACAGATCTATCGTGCCCCCTCTTCTCTGCTTCTTTGGAGTATATTCCCTTCATTGAAGCAGCCTCTCCAACTCCGCTTCCCATAGGAATTTCAGGATTTGAAGGGGATCAAGGCCGGGCAAAGCCCCCCCGTTGAGCTGGTGTTGGCCCAGAACATCGTTTCTTTCACGTTCTAGGGCTTCGCAGTTCATGATATTATAGGAAGCGTATAAAGGAAACTAAAAGATCTGTACTTGGTGGTTACATTGCTAATTCAAACAACCGATTGAAGAGCTGCTGGGAGGTGATAAATAGTGAGAGAACCTCTAAAAAATTAAATAGTATAAGGAGACCGCTCTGTAAGAAGATTCTATTAGATGTTTTCTTGAAAATTCTAGTCCACCATTTCGTTTGTTTACATTCTTTTTTTATGATGGTTATAAGGCAATGACATGTTCGCGACAATTCCAGTCACATGTCATGTGACACATTGACAGACAGTCGTTAGTTCTATGGATTACTGGAGTGGTTCGCCGAACAATCTGACATTTCCAGAATCCACGGCCGGTGCGCCGGTGCGAGTTCTGCAACCTACTAGAATGTGCCTACTGATGCGTCGGGGGACTATATAAGGACCGCCGTGCGACTGTGTGCAGTAGTAGTATCCTGGGCGTGAAGCAGTGAAGACTGAAGTATAGACAGAGCAGTAGTGAAGTGAAGTGTGAAGTAAGGAAGCCAGTAGTGACAGTATAGCATAGCGGATATAAAAAATAGACAAGTACAAGTAGTAGAGTGTAGTCAGCTGTGTGTGTTTATTATTGAGAATTAGAGGTTAGAGGTTATAATTTGGTCAATAAAGATTTGCAGACTTTGGTGGTGATTTATTATTGTGAGATCCGTAACAATATTGTTAAGACGACCTTGACCGCCGACCAGTTTAATTCTCATTTTATTGAAATGCCTGAAAAAATTTTCCAAGATCTGACAAATAAAAGTGATCCATGTCATACTGATGATGACAAAGATGAACTGACCGACATAATTAGTCAACTAAAAAATAAAAATTGTTTTGACTGTTACGATTTGACTGTCAAGATCCTGAAATTTGTGTGCAATGAAATAGTTCAACCATTAACTACTGTAATACTAAATAAGTATATTTCAGAGGGCATCTTTTCTAGTTCATTTAAAATAAAGAAAATTTTCTCCTGTTTTGTCGAAGGTCTTTGAGAGAGCACCCTTAAGCAAAGGTTGCTGGCTTTCTTTGAAAAGAGAATGGGATATTTAGTCACCATCAGTTTGGATTCTGAAGTGGTTTTTCCACTGTTCATGCGGTATTGAGGCTCATTCAGGATGTTGCAGCTGGGATCGATGGAGGACGGAGCACGGAGGTGACCTTCTGAGACCTTTCAAAGGCTTTTGATTGCGTCTCCTTATCTGTTTTGCTTGGCAAGCTGGAGGCCTATAGAGTTAGGGGAGTAGCTCATACACTGGTGCAGTCCTACTTGTCTGATAGAAGACAATATGTTTTTTTAATGGCATTGGAACGGGGGTGTTGCCTCAGGTCCATGGTGTTCCGCATGGATCCGTCATTGGACCTGTCCCGTTTTTGGTCTATATAAATGACTTGCCAGACTGTATAAAGGATGCATCCACAATTATTATATTTGCTGATGATACTACACTGTACGGCAGTTATTCTGTTGCACGGGTGGCGGATGCTATTGATCAGGCATCTTCCTGGTTCGCCAGAAATAAATTATCGCTAAATCATTCTAAGACTGAGAATATAACATTGTCAACAAGTCAGAATGTGCCTGCTCAGGATCCTATTGTGATGTTAGAAATAAGAATTGATCAAAGGCTTACTTGGGCTGATCATGTAGATCAGGTTTGTTCGAGGATGTCAAGCGGTATTTATGTGTTAAGAAGATTGGTGGATGCTGTTTCAGCATTGCGGCAGACTTCAGTGTATTTTCTAAAAATGGTGGTGAACTTTTTCCTTGTTTGAGGATGTTTTAACAATAAAAAGAGGAGTTTCTCTTTGTTTATTTTGCCTAAAGGTAACTTTTTAATAAAGAGGATTCTTCGATTTCTATTCGTGTTAATATGTTGTTTCATTTTTCAAACGTGCTTGTTTTCACTTTATACTGACGCCTGTGACTAAAATTTCCAAAAACGTGACATGCCATCAGCTGTTCAAACATCTCCATGTCAAGAAAACGTCAACGAGTGAACCAAGTAAGCGTCAGTGTCGGTATATGTGTTATTTGCAATTGTGGCGCCATGTCAGAGAATTTTACCAGACTTATCCCCGCTCGCTCATATTCTAAAGTGAACGATGGTCATTAGATTATTTTTCATTTATTTTTAGGTAGACGCAGTAACCGAAGAGGAATTGTCAGCCAGTCTGCTCATCAGCCGGGCTATAAAATTCAGTAAATGGCTTCAATCGAAGAACATCGGAGTCGGAGATTCCGTTTCAGTAATAAGCGAAAATCGACTGGAATTTTGCATCGTTCCTATAGCGACTCTTTTTGTAGGAGCCACATTCGCACCACTCAATCCGGAGTATACCCAATGTAAGCATTTTAGTTTTTTTTTTTTTTTGTGGACAATTTGTAAGACTGAAAACTTTGGTCATTTGAAAAAAAATAATTTTTCACGCATGCTGTGACACTTCATAGACATTTTTATGAAACACATAAATAAAATCGACAATTAATTCATTTAAGGATTCTCCTGGGCACATTTTAATACACCGTTTTGTCACTCCACTAAAGGCAGTCTGTAACTGTTCCTCGGGTGTATCGTTTATTTCGACAAGCTTATCCTCTCGATTACTTGACTTGAGTTCGTTATTAACAGTCTCACTCAAAATATTGAGTCCTCAATGTAAATAAATAGAAAGAAATTACATTTAAGCTTGTAGAATCTGGCTGGCTAAGGTATCGGGTATATTACGACAGATAAGTCGATCTTCACAGATCTCTTTCACTAACTTGGTTGCTTCGGAAGTTTTCAAACCAAGAAATCCTTGTTCTGTAACTCTGGGAACTGATCTACATGTATATGATATTCTAAGCCGTGCTAGAATAGTGATGTCAGTCTAGAGGTTGATGCTCTCGAGTCAACAAATTAGCTTATAGAATGTGACGTTTATTCTGATCTAATTGCTAATAAATTTAATAAATAAATAATCAAATAATTGTCATTCTGGTTGGTTATGATTAATTTGAACACTGGAAACAGTTATATTAACATCATTTGTATATTTTTCAGTGGAACTAAATCATGTTTTATCTTTATCAAAACCAAAAGTGGTTGTATGCTCAGAAAATGTATTGGATAAACTGATATCTGCGAGACTTAAACATTCCTACATAAGAAATTTGGTTGTGTTTGGCGATCGGCCTGTGAAACATAAAGATGTTGAACGATATGAAAATATAATCTCGGGTATTTTTATTTTATTTGCAAAATGCTGAATGCTTATTTACGAGATTGTTTACAGGAGCGACTGCAGATAATATAGATGAATCTTTCGTACCCAATTCCGATTTTGATTGTAAAGAGGTGGTAGCTACAATTTTATGCTCTTCTGGAACAACCGGAATGCCAAAGGGTGTGATGACAACTCATGATAATATGACCACCTTCATGGATATAAGCAGGTATGGGGTATGGTTCTACTGAAACTAAAGTCTTATTCACAATCTTCATTTTGTTACTTTCTTCAGTAGGTTCAAAAATTTATTTAATTAAACTCAAACTCTGCCACTCGATTTACTACCTACTTATATTTTAAACCTCGTATTTTGTACTTTATTATGTTTTTTGATTTTTTCGTTATAATAAATCTGTTTAGGTCGAGACTGTCAAAAATAATAGACACCGAAGCAGACAAAATGACGTCTCTGGGACTCGTCCCATTTTTCCATTCCATGGGTTTCATGATAATGTTCTTGCAAATATGCGCTGGAAATAAATTGGTAGTTATTAACAAATTCTCCCCGACAGTTTTCTTGAGATCAATTGAAAAGTATAAGGTGAGTACCCACCTATCTGATTTTTAGGATGATTAATATTTTCTACTTGCAATGTTTCCAGATACGTATGTTAGCGGTACCACCTCCAGTGTTAACTATTTTGATTAAAAGTCCGTTGGTTAAGCAGTACGATCTTTCGTCAATTACAGATATTCGAAGCGGTGCAGCACCAATGGGTAGAGAAATGGAAGTTGAGCTGAAAAGGAGGTTTGTCGCCATTTCTTCTGAGAATTCAGTAGGTAGTTATAGTTAATTTAATTCCAGATATCGGTTGGAAACAGTTTTTCAAAGTTATGGAATGACAGAAACGACGCTGGCTGTTCTGGCCAATCCTGAAAATAACCCAAAGAGCGGTTCAGTGGGTCTGATTGTACCTGGTATGATGGCTAAGGTAAGATTTACTTGAAGCAACAGATTATATTAATCTGAGAATTAATAATATACAGGGGGTCTATCTAGTTAGTAAGAGGAGAAAAATCCTCCAATATTTCTTGATTTTTCCTCTCAAATAATGTTTATTGGGATTCACATATCAACTGTGTGAAGATAGTTGGCAATAAGGCATGCAGTCACTTTCAGATAACAAATTAATTATTAAAATCAGAATTGCTAATTTTGTGCATAGTAGCATAAAACTGTAGCATTTAACTATCAGTAATTAGTACTGTTGATTATGTATTGTTAGTATTTTCTCTTATAGAATTGTGATTTTATGTGATTTTAATTAATTCATTATCTTCTTGTCAGATAATTGATGAAAACGGCAAGGCATTGGGTCCATATGAAGAAGGTGAGCTGTGTTTCAAGGGTCCTCTGATAATGAAAGGATACATTGGAGACCCAAAAGCCACTTCGACTACAATAGATAAAGACAAATGGCTACACACCGGCGATGTTGGCTACTACGATAAAGAGGGTTATTTCTTTATCGTTGACAGATTGAAGGAGTTGATTAAATACAAAGCTTTTCAGGTGAGGCCTTCTTTTCTTTTTGATCTGGTTGAAAATACGTGAGTCATTTGGCGTGTGTAAATTTTTCAGGTAGCCCCGGCTGAATTGGAAGCTTTACTTTTAACTCATCCCGCTGTCGATGATGTTGCCGTTGTCGGATTACCAGATGAAGACGCGGGAGAATTGCCGGTTGCGTTTGTCGTTAAACGACCTGGTTTTAAAGTGACGGGGGAGGAATTGCAAAAATTTGTTGCAGGTCAGTTAAATAACATAATCATCCAAAGTATTAATCTTCAGAGATTGAATTGTACTTATATACTTACATATACTTTCTTTCATTTCTGTTATAATTTCTATACAGTTTTTAAAAATCAATTTACTATTGAATTGATTTGATTGTTTTTTTTTTATTTGTAAGATAAAATTTGCTTGACTATTAGATCAATAATTTTAATTATCGCTTTTCATCTGAATAATATGTTTTCTTCTCAGACAATGTGTCATCTCAGAAGAAATTGAGAGGTGGAGTGAAGTTCGTAAATGAAATTCCTAGGAATCCTACCGGAAAGATTTTAAGAAGGGTTTTGAGAGATCGAATTATGAAACCCAAGTCCAAGCTTTAAGTGGTTCAACATTCCTAGTTTTTAATTCTTGCTGTGCTGGTTGTCTAAAGAAAGTTTTGGTTTACAAAATGGTTATCATATTTTTAATGTGCCATTAAATACCTAAATTGTTTATATTTTTACCAAGTCAGTTTGGTTAGCTAATTTTTTATGTTTTTTAGGTGGGGGAGCCAAAAAGAAATTGGCTGAATGAGGAATTTATATTTTCTCCATTCAAAAAGTTACGATTTTGTAGTTAAATTAAATTATGAGAACGATCAGTGTTTCGTACAAATATTACGAGTATGTACCAGTAGTATGCACGGTAAACCAAAACTGTGTAAAATAGAACTTTCGTAAATATGAGCTCCTCTTTTAGAGAATAGATAATGTTAGCTGGATCATTTGTTAACATTGAAAGACTGCTTCTAATGCTGTAGCGGTTACATTTATTTTCAACTCTGTCAAACCATTTTGGAGAAAATTGAATTGTGACATCATTTTCGTCATTTTAGGTCATTTTTAATTGTTATAGTCGAAGCAATAATGAAAACGACATCACAAATTGAATACTTTTTCCCTATTCGAGGTAACAGACCTAAAATGTAATTTTACCTAAAGAATAAGCAGCTTTTCAATTTTAACAAATGACCCATTTTGTATGTGATTTACGTGAGGATTTACATAAAGACTCCAAAACAGATTTATCCCATCCTGGAAAAAAAATATACAATCTGTAAAGGCTCCCCTATGTTATGTACATAATAATTTTAATAACAGATAACTCCTCAATTTCACTTAGTTCAGTTTGTTGACTACTTCTTTTCTAGTCATTTTTTGTCATCAGTGTTTATGTAGGGTGTTAAGTTTTGTTAAGAAAAGGTACAATAATCAATACGAGGTTTATGTTGTATTATTTGGAGAATCCAACTTGGATTTTATTTCATCTCTATCATGCTTTGGTCGGGACTACAAAGTTTCTGTAAATATAACAAAAAACACAGTAATAAACGAAATTGTAATAATATAAGGACATTGTAAATACGTATTTTTTAACAGGAAAAAAATACTAATGCAGAAGTTAGAGAAAAAATGCTGCTGGGTAAAAATTAATTGTTGCAATAGCAACCAACTTGATAGATTATATTTTTATTTTATTATTAAGAACTGTTTTTGAGAAAACTGAAAATATAACATTTTCTTATGAATTTTTGCATCTAGATAATACACGTGCAACAGCTATTCTACCAATATTATCGTACTTTTTTCAACACCCTCCATAATTTTCTTAATTTCAACAAATCTAAAATAATGATAACATGTTTTCATATTATAGGGATATACGGATGATTTATACAGAGTGTCTCACGATGAGCTAACTTTAAATAATTCTCAATATTTCCGAGATATTTCCATTTTTAGTTTTTTTTTTTTAAGTTATAACAAAACTATTTTCTACTTGGCTCAGCAACCAGTGACATGAACAAAACAAAATTTGGTGTCAATAGGAAAAGTGGAATGCGTTAGGTATTTGATACTAAAACAAAAACGCTCTAGCATGTACAGGGCGTTCTGAATTGATCCACAATAAGAGCATTTTCAAAGACTGTTGCTAATTTTAACTGGTAGACCCCTGTATATTATTGGCTCATTTCATTCACATTTTTATTATCTATCAAACTGAGACAGTTTTGGAAATATTTTAATTTTTTTGTTAAAATCACCATAGAATGCCATGGAAATGCTATGGAAAAAAGCACACAAAGTAAAAACCACTTCTTATTTATTAACATATTTTAATTGGTATGTACCTGCTACGATGTACAGGTTTTTATGCAAAACTAAAGTGTAAAAAAAAAATGTAAAAAAATCTTTAACCCCTCCAAAAAAAACCCTCTATTTGGTTCTAGACGAGCCAGAATCCTCCTCTCCACAGAACGATTTGGGGCTTGACTAACGCAGGCTTATCGCTAGACACCCTGTATGTAAATGAATAAATGCAAACCAACTTAGGGAGTGATTCCACAGAATAGACTAATCAGAATATAAACTTCAATAAAAATTCCGGGTCCGCGCATCTGCTCGCGCGGGGTTAGATGGGTTAGAACTCAGCGGCAGTCATTTAATCGATATCGCTCGTTGCCTGTAGTACCAGTGGCGGAGTGGCGCTCTTCTATAACCGCGAATTCAGACGTTGATTTATCGTTTTATGTTTTTTCGTTTATTATATTGTATATTGTTATTGTTTTTTTTTTGTCTTAAATTGTTATTGTTTTATTGTTATATATTTAAACCTATGGTTTAAATATGAGTAAACCTAAGTGCGGACAGGTTTGTGCGGCCAAAAACTGCGAAAACAAATCATATAATAGCAGTGCGAGTTTCTTCAGGTTCCCGAAAGATCCTTCAAGGGCTCGAACTTGGATAATAGCTTGTGGAAGGGAAGATCTTTCGGAAAATTCTAACAAATTGCATATCAGCTACCGATTATGTGGAGTTCACTTCAAGGAAAATTCATTCACCAATAATTTGAAAAATCGGTTGCTACCGGGGGCTTGCCCGACCCTATTCAATGAAGTCAATGCAGAAGAACCTCCTAGAAAAATTAGAATAATTGACAACATTCAGTTAGCGAGTTCTTCTGTGCTTGAAGGGCCGACACGTTGTTCGACTCCACCTCCTTTACTGAGTCCTTGCAGTACACAAACCGAGTCCGTGTTATCGGCTACGACACCACGGAAAAATATTTTGCGAAAAACAAACAAAAAGCTAAGGAAGGACTTTGATCGTCTGAAGAAACAAAATAAGATATTGGAGCACAAAGTGATGAACCTTACGCATAATAATCCAGACACAATCACTCTAGAGCAGTACAAGGCTTTCACATACAAATTCTGTCCATCAAAACAATTGGCTGATTTTATTGTAATCCAGGTATCCGAAATACAAAAACATCCAAATGGTCGCAGGTACTCCTTAGAGTTCAAAAATGATTGCCTGGCCATGTATTTCTCAGGCCCTAAGCTGTACAGGAAAAAATTGATGATACAATTTTGTTTGCCATCACCAACTACGTTGATGAAGCTCCTGAAAAATTTGAAAATGGGTCCTGGGTTTAATATGCCTGAGCTGATCAAGATGATTAGCATGAAAGTGGATGGCTTTTCAGAAGAAGACAAACTTTGCGTGTTGTGTGTGGATGAGATGAGCATCAAAGCCAATTTATTTTATGCCACTGGTTCTGACGTTGTTGTTGGTTTGGAAGACGATGGTATGGACAGCAGAAAGTTCAAACCAGCACTAACTGCCACGGTTTTTATGCTACGGGGATTGAAAAACAATTGGAGTCAACCCTTATGGTACTCCTTTCATCATTCGACTTGCCCTGCCCAATCTTTAATGTTTAACACATTTGACATAATATCTAAGCTGCAAGGAATTGGCCTCAATGTGTGTGTTTTGGTGAGTGACATGGGATCTAATAATATTCAAATGTCCAATCTGTTGGGGGTGACTCCAGATCAGCCCTATTTTTTTGTAAATCAAAAAAAAAAAATCGTATATGTTTGACACGCCGCATTTGATCAAGACTGTGAGGAATAATTTAAGAAAATATAACTTCCGTAAAGAAAATGGCAACGAAATTTCTTGGAAATATATTGAAGATTTTTACAATCACGACAAAAAATACCCCGTACGGGCTGCTCCTAAGTTGACTGAATCCCATATAAATCTAAGTAATTTCGAAAAGATGAAAGTAAAATTTGCGTCACAGGTTTTTAGTCAAACGGTTGCCGCAGGTCTTAATTTATATGTCAGATTTGGAGTCATACCGGCAAGTGCTGTTTCAACCGCCGAGTTCATAGAAATGATGGACAAATTATTTGATCTTTTGAACTCATCACAGAAGTCAGCGGCAAAAAAATTCAATAGGGCATTCAAAATTAATTAAAAATTTAAAAAATAACTAAAAAAAAGTAAAATCTAAAAAAGTAATAAAAAAATTAACAACTATAAAAATGTTCCAGAACCACTGGTCAGCCTGGTAGGCTGTATGTGATTTTTTCTGTTTCTTTCTACTTTCATGGCTTTGAAATGGTTCTATTCTTCTATTATATGCGCATTTATATTTATGACGAAGCCATTTACCGTCATTTAATTCTTTTGTGGATTTTATGGATCTGTTAACCTTTATTTTATTACTAGCTATCACTATCACTACTACTGTTGTAATAATAGTAAACTGATACACACATAATGGATGTTTTTGAAAACATCTATAATATAGTAATAATAAAATAATATATAAACATATATTTTTAGTACGCTCCTGTGCGCTCTTGCACAAACTGATTTCATTAGTTTTGAATGCGGACCTGACTTCTAACCCCGAACGTGTGGCCGCTAGAGGTGGGGGTTGACTCTACCAGAACAAAGGCGCCGACGGCGAGTTTGGCTTCTGATTAAGTCTATTCTGTGGTGATTCCTTGTTAAAAATTAGCAGGTTTTTCAAATGAAAGCAAATTGTTCACTCTTGTCCTGTTGAGATACAAACACAACAAGAGGTGCAGAAATGAAATTAAATAGACATTGTAAGTGTGCTGTTGAGAATACAGTTAGTGTAAAATTCGTTAATTTTCCCCTACTGTTTTAAGGGGTAGAAAAAGCTACCCATGGCACTCATTTGGTACGAAACTTTTTTCTTGCTGCTGCACCGCTATTTAAAAATATATTTTGAATAACCCGAATTATTCCAAAAACAATCTTTTCATAGGGTGAATGAAATTTGATAAAAAATGAAAATTTCGTTATGTAGCATGATTAGCATACTTCCAGTAGAAAAATATGATTTTAATTAATTTTTTCCTTGAATACTATTAAATTCACGACAAAATTACAAGACCTCTTTTATATTTAGAATAAATCAGACCATTCAGAATACATGTTAGAATGGTAGGGTTGTAAAAAAATTGAAATTTTCTGTTTGACACACACCCCTTATGAAAAACCTGCTTAAATTTCGACAAGCAATCACCTCCTAGATTTTTTTGCACTTATTCATTCACACTCTGTATATTTAGAGTGGGTTTTTGTGAATTGTGATACATTTACATATGTTACAAAATAAACATTCATTTTTCTGATGGCATATTTTTGTGTTACCTGTGAAGAATATTCCTAGGCATAAAAACGTTTGGTCCATGAGGGAACAAAAATGTTCCTCGTGACAGATGTTGAGTCCTCTCTTCCTTTCCCACTTCTGTCTTGCATGTGCGGGTGTAGGGAAGGAATTGTTGCTGAATGAAATCAGCATATCGTTCATCGGGATTACCTCAATTTCTAACGACCATAACGATCAATTTCTAACCGAAATCCTGTTTTTTTTTTATCTGACATTAGAAAATAAAGTTAATCCTTTTAATTAATATGCACTTATTAAATTCCATAACAGAAAGAAATTTGATTATATTAATTGTTATTGATGTAAAATTGATCAGTTCAAAGTTGAGAGTCGAGAATTACAAAATCTCTAAAACAACCAATTAAAAGTACCACTTTATTATTTATCAGAAATAATTATTATGATAATATTGTTATAATTTATTACAGTTGGTACTCTTGTAATATTTTAATCGCTTTAGGTGGGTCTATGCAATTTACTTGAAGCAAAATAAATAAAACAATCAAGAACAAGGTAAGTACCTATTAAGTAAACAGGACGAGTGCATGTGTCTTAAATAAACATTTAAATCGTATAAAAAGGGATTATCAATAATGATTTGCAAAAGTCATGGCCATTGTTAACTTTGTAATCTATAGATGTGAATCGATAAACAATAATTCAAATCATAATTACGCCAATCAACAAAAACTATGGAACATGATCTAATTGATAGGGTTTGTTCTTGAGCCTCGTAACGATTTTTTAACTAACCATAGGGCTGTGGCCCTTCTTTAAAGCCTTGCCTCTACCACCAAATCGGTAACTGAAAAGATAGTAGTAAACGACTGGAACGGTTACTGAAGTTATTATTGAAAGAACCGTTACAGTTCCTAACAAATATGAAACGTTCCAAAGAAACAGGAATTTTAGAGCACGTACCTTGGATTATTTTGATGTGTGTTTAGTGTAATATGCAAACAATGCTGCTTGGATAAGATTTCATAGATATTATATCGACAATCTCAATAAATATATATTTTTACCAAATTCCTATTAATATTTTGTATAAAATTGTTTTACATAAAGCGTATACCAACAAAATCCTGTACTCATAAAGTTTTTGTTTCACCAGCACCATGGAGTATGTTTTTTATATTCCATATTTACTCCTTATACTGGTTCTAGCACATTCAGGTAATTATTGTTTTTTTTCTTACATTTTAACACTCAATTGATGAAATATAGGGGTTGAAAATTAATATGGGGTTGTTAAGTTGGTTATTAGGTTGTTTTTATCTTAATTTTCATTCTTTAAAATAGCAAGAATATTATTCAAGTCTTTTCAAAAAAAAAATAATAATAATAATAACAACTAAGGTTGACACTGACGTTGGCTACCTTTTTAAACTCAACAATATGCAAGCTTTTGTTGTGAGAGTATATGTGCACACTTTGTGTGCCAATTTTTCAAAATATTTTCTGTGATCGTTAAGCTTGAAAAAAATCAAAACTGTTTTCGAAAAGCATTGCTCAAATCGTAGGCTTAATCAGCAAATAATGTAAGTCCCAAATGCAAAATTTTACAGGAGACACTTAAAACTTAAAATAAACTAAATTCTTTATGTAATGTTCTAAAACTAAAATTTTCAACAAAGAATTGTGTGTTTCTGTATTAAACTGGACAAACGATATTTTCTACACAGATATAGCTTTAGTCGGTTTCCAAGAGATGAAGTTAAAGCCTCATTTTTTAAAAATAATGGACTTACGTCATTTGCCGATTAAGCCGACAAAATGATCTTTTTTCGATTTTTTGGCCAGCCCAGCGTAGGTCCGAATGTTAAGTTTTTTTCCAATTTTTTTGCCAGCCCAGGTTAGCTCTGAAAATTATCTTTTTTTCGATTTTTTTTTGCCAGCCCAGGTTAGCTCCGAAAATGATATTTTTTTCGATTTTTTTGCCAGCCCAGGTCAGGTCCGTATTTGATCTTTTTTTCTATTTTTTTGCCAGCCCAGGTCAGGTCCGAAAATTATCTTTTTTTCGATTTTTTTGCCAGCCCAGGTCAGGTCCGAATTTGATCTTTTTTTCGATTTTTTTGCCAGCCCAGGTCAGGTCCAAAAATGATATTTTTTCGATTTTTTTGCCAGCCCAGGTCAGGTCCGAATTTGATCTTTTTTTTCGATTTTTTTTGCCAGCCCAGGTCAGGTCCGTATTTGATCTTTTTTTCTATTTTTTTGCCAGCCCAGGTCAGGTCCGAAAATTATCTTTTTTTCGATTTTTTTGCCAGCCCAGGTCAGGTCCGAATTTGATCTTTTTTTCGATTTTTTTGCCAGCCCAGGTCAGGTCCAAAAATGATATTTTTTCGATTTTTTTGCCAGCCCAGGTCAGGTCCGAATTTGATCTTTTTTTCGATTTTTTTTGCCAGCCCAGGTTAGCTCTGAAAATTATCTTTTTTTCGATTTTTTTGACAGACCAGGTTAGGTACAGAATATATTTTTTACAGCCCAGGTTAGCTCTAAAAATCGTCGGCTTAATCGGCAAATGACGTAAGTCCCAAATGCAAAATTTTACAGGAGATACTTAAAACTTAAAATAAACTAAAGTTCTTTATGTAATGTTCTGAAACTAAAATTTTCAACTTTCAACACAGAATTGTGTGTTTCTGTATTAAACTGGACAAACGATATTTTCTACACAGATAGCTTTAGTCGGTTTCTAAGAGATGGCGCTGAAACATAATTTTTTTGAAAATAATGGACTTACGTCATTTGCCGATTAAGCCGACGAAATGCGTCCATCGTAGCTTAAACAGCGATATCTCGCTTCGGTGTACGGCAAAAAATTACCTTTTTCACTATTTTTTGCTACTTATAATAATAACGGTCATCTCAAAAACGAAGCTCTTAATCGAAAAGAGCATATTTAAAAAATTCTTCCCTGATCATTTCTGATTCCTACAGTATAAAATTTCAATTGTGGCTGCTGCATGAAATTGATTTGATCACGCATGTATCCTCTGCCTCTCTACACGTCTGTTACCTGTAAATGCCCTTAACAAGAGGGAGTTTGAGGGTGAATTTAATTAATTAATCTGATTGACCTTCTGGTGTTCAGTTCGACTCTCAGCAGATTGCCGACCCTTTAATTGTTTGAATACGTTTCCTTTAGACAAAAAATCGGCAACTTTCTCAGAAATACCGTAACACCTAAATAGTTTCAAGCAGAAAATCAGAAACCTTTGGCTTTATTTTTTGGAAAAGTAAGATAAATTTTATTGAATTCTTCAGGTACAGTGCGCTTACTATTTTTGATATCATTTATCTTAGAGTGGGCTAGAGTCAGATTTACACGTTTCTTTAGTTTATGGTTCAAGGTGATTCAGTTTTCTGATATACGAGTACCTACGAGTAACGCTAAATTGCTTTTGCAAACGTCACCGCCTCACCGCTCAAATTTGAAAATTTTGAAGAAACTTGTGATGATACTCAAAGCACAGAGCTCAATGCACCCTATTTATTTAATGTTATCATTTGTGTATTGTATTCTACATGATATAATTTATTTATAGAAAAAAATGGATTCATAAAGGCAAGATCGATCAAAATTGACGGACTGGTAAAAGGTATGTTTGGACCCAGATACATCCCAATGAAAATCAATGGAAGTTACGAAATGGTCGATTTACTCAAAACAAACGACGTATCCTACAAACCCACAGAGAAAGACGTAACTTACTATCTCTACACGAACAAAAACAAAGACGAACCAGAAATAATAACCAACATCGATAATATGACTCAATCGAAATACTTCGACCCTTCAAATCCAGTACTCTTCACGATACACGGCTGGACCGACAGCCACAAATCCGATATGAACACTCTTATCAAAAACGCATCTCTGGGAATCAGGGATATGTCAATATTCGTGGTTGATTGGCACGGGCCCGCGGGGAAGGACTACATAACATCCAGACTGGCTGTCAGTCCAGTCGGAGAATTCGTCGGAAACTTCATCAACAATTTAACTTTACTATATCCATCACTGGACTTGGCAGACTGTTTCTTGGCGGGGCATAGTTTAGGTGCGCACGTGGCAGGGAACGCAGGAGCGACCGTAAACGGATTAGTGGGTCATATAATTGGTCTAGATCCTGCAGGTCCTCTATTCCTGGAGGGCTATATTCACGATCGTCTTGATCCGACCGACGCATCTTATGTTCAGATCATCCATTCCAATGCAGGACTTCTGGGGATGGCTCATCCTTTGGGAGACGCTGATTTTTACCCAAACGGTGGTTCCTATCAGCCGGGTTGTGGGCTGGATATCGGCGGGGTTTGTTCTCACGGTAAATCTTATCGTTATTACGCGGAATCTATCAAGGATAATGGATTGGAGTTCATCGGCTGGAAGTGTTCCAGTTATGATGGGTTTCTAGGAGAGGAATGTGTTTATAATGAGAAAGGTACTATGGGAGGCCTTATACCGAACAATAAGTAAGTTCTATGAACATTATATTAATATTATAATAAAATTCTGCATACAATAAAATCATTATTGTATGCAGAAACAGGGGTACAACATTGGAAATGGAAATGCACTTTTACTAGAATTTGAAAAATTCGCCAAGAAATTAATTTTCATTGCATTACTTGCAGTCCTTATTTTGCACAGTCTATAGAAGCTGCCTGCAGTAAAAAAAAGCAAAGAATCTAATGTTTATAATGGTCATAATCGCGAATGAATATTGAATAGTGAATACTATGCTTTTTCTACTCATTTTTATAAAAAAATAACATTTATTTATTATTTTAATATTTTACTGAAACTGAATGCAACAACTTTTACTATCGATCGAGATCGAGCACCGACTGCGCAGTGCGCTCGCGTGAACGGACGCCGTCGTAGGGAAGCTGTATTACCGACACTGACGCTTGTTAGTATCGGTAATGCAGGTTCCCTACGCCGTCCGTCAGTGTGACGCCACTGGGCGAGGCTAAGTGTAAATGGTTCCAAGTAAACAAACCATTCACGTGGCTATTATTGTTTGTAGTTGAAGTTTTAAGTGCACGTCCTTGACTTCTTAGAAATCTTTGAAAAAAATTCTTCATGTTGTATAAGATAATAGACGCACATTCAATCACAGAATCGCTTAAAAGAAAACTATGAAAACTAAATAAAAAATGAAATATATGAAAACTCCATGATTTAGACGTTCTTGATAATTTTTCAAATGTCAGAATAACGACTTATGGAAAACGTACAAAAAATAATTGATTTATTTTCAATACTAATAAAAAAGATATGGCCGAAATAAGAAATATCAATTTTTCAGTTTCGTATCAGGATATTTTCAGTTGGGCTAAAATTTATTTCAGATTCTTAATAAACATAAAATCGTGTAATTATTCTCTAATTAAATCGACCCTGTATCTTTGCTAGTTTTCGGAATCCTACTATTGAAAAAGACTTTAAAAACGCTTTGTGTATTTTTTTTTTATTTTTTATTGAAAAACGTTGAACTTACATAATTTTGGCTGTAGATAAAATGTTGTATTGTATTCATGTCTTATTGGTAAATATCATTTACTCCTATTTCTGTATCTCAGTTATTTAATTTATACATAAGTATTATTATATTCAAGCAAAATTAAAATAAAGTAATTTTTATTTACAGGTTAACAGGTACTTTTTATCTTCAAAGCTCAACTAAAACTTAAAAGAAGAAGAATCAATGAAATGAAATAGGAGTGTATAGAAAATATGTTAAGATTTGATGCACTTTTTTTCAACCCACAGATTTTTCTAAATATAATTACATATTTATTTGTGTAAATAACAATTACATTTTTGTACGTATCGTACTATAAGGAACCTCTAAAATTATTATATTTTGCTTTAATAAAAGTAGTTTATTTTTAAAAGTTTATTTTCTTTCTTTGTATGTGTTCTATATGTATAATGAGTCTTGTCAATTTTTTAAACCTATTATTGTAATTAATACACTTCTGTAAATTTAAAATTGCTATAAACTACGCATCATTTTTAAATTAAATTCATAAATTTTATCGCCAGCGTGGTGCCACCGTTTAAATTTTGCGCGCTTTTAATAGAACGTTGTAGTTATTTTATAAGTTGTGTTTTATTTAAATAATGATGAATTGTTTCAGCTTGGCTGCTAGAGCTGTAGCGAACGTTTTGCGAACTGTTTTGTGAAAAAAGTCTGCAAAATAGAGTGTCACAACAAATAAAACAACTATGAAACAAATTGAATAATAATAAATTATTATATCAATTACAGCAATCCGATTGTTGAAAAACAATAATGCTTTCTGAACGACACACTTACTCCAACGGTATGGTGAAGACAGAGACATCGATGTTTCAATGGTTATTTCCATCTCATCAGTCTATCATATCTTCACCATACCGTTGGAGTAAGTGTGTCGTTCAGAAAGCATTATTGTTTTTCAACAATCGGATTGCTGTAATTGATATAATAATTTATTATTATTCAATTTGTTTCATAGAAACTACTTCCTTTCTAGGAACACAGCTTTGTGACTAGCTCCATCTCTGATTGGTTTACTGAGATTCGCAAGGTAATTGGTTTTTCAGTGAACTGTCAGCGTTGGTAGTGAAAAATTGCAGATTTCTCTGGGAGAGTCTCTGATTGACACATTGAAAGTTCTACTTTTCAGTCATCAGATGGCATTTGCCATGCAAGTCACTATGTTTCCGACAAATCATTTTGCTTAAAGCTTTTGATTTTCTTTCTGATCGGCACACTTCTCTAGTGTGGTGATATGATAGACTGATGAGATGGAAATAACCATTGAAACATCGATGTCTCTGTCTTCACCATACCGTTGGAGTAAGTGTGTCGTTCAAATAAAACAACTATAAATATTTTAGAGCAGCGATTATTTATAGTCTTTTATTGATAGTTAAGCTTTTAAGATGTGTTCATTTTACTTTTTGTTTCAAATTGTCATTAATGTTATATTTTTAAATAAAAACGCAACCTTTTCAATGCGAATAGTCTTGTTTTAAGTTCGGAATGTAATCAATAAAAGCCCCAAAAGGCGGGCAAAATAACAAAATCTACTTTAAAGGTGCATCACATCTCAAAGTTGGTATGAATTGAAATGAATTACATACTTGCACGCACGTAACCTGAATTTATTACATTATTCTTTTGATGTCACTGATGTCAGTTTGCTTCACTCTTCACCACAACATTATCTATCCTGATAGCTTACCTCATCTAAGATACTAAACATTTCTAAAGAAGAAGAAGTATCACAAACACAAATACGTCAAACATCAATTTACTTGCGCTTGCGCCTTGGGCAAATCCATGCAGATTTTGTGTAAATTCTCATTTTCTATGCCATTTTTCGTAATGTTTTTCGTAGTTTAGTTCGCGTGAAGCCACACAGTATCCACCAAAAGTGATAAAGCATTCATAAATTAGAGACACTTGCCTTCTTGTAAAATTCGGTCGGTCCAGTTTATAAAAGGAAAGTGTATCTAATCATGAATGCTTTTCAGTCATGTCAGAACACATCGGATGCTGTCCCTCTGTATCTTCCCCAGCAACTTTACCTGAAGCCAATAGCAAGATTAAGTATCTCAGTGCAGTTACCTAACATTAAACGACTATGCAAAAGTGTATCTCACTGGGAAATCATGGAGCGACTGAAAGAACTCGCAAGACCCGACGAATTTTCCATCCTCAAAGTGACCAAGACAACAGCCGAATTCGTCCGATTTGAAGCTGAACTGGAGGAGAAGAACCGACTGGACAAAGTGGTCTCCAAGCTAGATAACAGGTCGATTAGATTGAAAGATATAGCCGATCTTGTGAGGGTTCGTGCTGCCGAAGCGAAGCTGGACTTCCCAAATCGTCACTCCTGGGACGCTTTTTTTCAAGACGCCAAAGACATGAACGAAATGAAACCCGGAGAAAGGCCCGACACAATCCACTTCTCACGCTTGCCGACAAAGTGGTTTGTCCCGTACCATCTTTCCGGAAACGAAGACAGTGTCCCTTGCGAAAAAACTGTGTACAGAATTTTCGAGAAATTCGGCAGTATACGATTCGTGGACGTCCCTATTTGTGATCCCTATAGATCTAAAATGAAGGAGAGTATATCGGGTTTCAAGGAGTCGACCGCGGACGATAAGGAATTTTTTGAAGGGTACGTCCAGTTCAAAGATTACATTGGTTTTACTAAAGCCATGGACGCTCTACGCGGAATGAAACTGCTTCGCAAAGACGACGACGAAGCTCTTGCTGTCAACATCAAGGTAGATTACGACAGGTCAAAACATCTTAGTGACGCTTCTATTAAACGAAGAGAAATTGTACGAGACAGGTTGGTGAAGAAGCAGAGAGAGAAGGAGGAAAAAGAAGAGAGAGAATTGGAACACATGAGAAAGAAAGAAGAATCTGAAAGGTTACTTTTTATCCAAAATATTATTGATTTGATGAGGTTTTATTGTTATTATTTACTACTTTTGTTAGTCATTAGTTAAATAATGCACATTTTTAAATGGGATAAGGGTAAAGGTATGCCTTAGCGACGATAATTCCCCTCCACGAGCCCCCTCGCCATTAAGTAGGTTCATTGATTAGGTTCGGTTTATTTTCCTGAAATTTCAAGAAAATTAAAGAAAAGTTAAATTTGGAGATTAAGGAAAAAGTCGTGAATTTTAAAGGGAAAAAACCTAACAGGGAATTATTGTCACAAAGGTGAATACCAACTTTTTATTCAAAACATGATGGTTTGTCTTTGTAGGACACAATCATACTTACAGGGGACTTGTGTAGGTAGATGTGTGAACTCTTCAAGTATGGTCATCTTTTAAGACCAAAATGTTGAAAATGCATAGTCCAAATTGTCTTTATTTTGCTAAAAAGAGATGATTCGGTTTTTAACAGAATAAAACTAATCAACCGTCTTTCTTTATAACCATATAGATAACTGGCCACTCACATTTCACTACAATTTTTGCATTTTTATAATATTTTTAATGTTCGTTGCAGTTTCATACTTTGTACCTAGTAACCTAGGTCATCTTTTAATGGAGAGAATTAAAATTACAGTTTCTCGAACATTTTTTCTCTTGGTACTGTGTCAAAGAGTACTTTCTTTCTTTCCTCATTTTAAAAGTCTTTGGTTGGTCACCACAGTTGGTGACTTTATGAATGATTTATTAAATCCCGTGTGTTGGTGTATGTAGTTACAAATTTTAGGGAAAAGCAAGTTGATATGAAAAAACAGAAGGAGCAGAGGAGAAGGATACGTGAAGAGAAGCGGAAAGCAAAGGTATTGGAGAATCTAAAGATTACAGGTGCCGACGAAATAAATGAAAAAATCGCAAGAGAGGAGAAGAAACTTTTGAAGGTTCAGAGGAAACTGGAAGCTATAAGACTGGTGGAAGCACTTTTCGACAGAATAAAAGTATTGTAGTCGGTTAAAAATTACGGTATTTTAATAATAATTCGACGATATTTTCTAGGATAAAGAACCAGAAAACAATTCCTATTCTGAGCACAAGAATCAACGAAAAAGTAAACTTACTAACAGTAATGATGAGGTAAATAATAAATTAATAGATTTTTTGTAAATTCAATCTCATTTTCGCTTTTTTAGTTGCAAAGACTAAAGAACACCAGCGAATTGGCAGTTTTAACGCAGCGCGAAGTGTTGCATAATGCAATTAAAGGAAGGGTCATGCTAAAAACCATATTAACTAGCTCAAAAGGCGGGGTGAGATCATTTTCAGTGTCAAGCTCAGATTCTTCCGATGATAACCAAACAAAAGGTAAATTTTCACATACTCTCGTTTACACGAAATTCTCTAATGTTTAAAAAATTATATTTTTCAGTAAATCAAGTGAACCATCAAGTGATACCTCCTAATGGTGTTGGTGTCGGTGTTGGTGTTATGAATGATGGTGGTTGGTACGGCTATCCCGGACCTTACCACGGTTATCCTCAGCCAAACTTTCCTCCATTTCGTGGTCATCCGGCTCAAAATTTCATGTATTCAGGAGGTAGAGGTCATATTAATCAACACATGGCAGGACCTTCCAGAGGTAATAGTTTTGTTTTAATTTTCGATTTCGATTCATTGTTTGGTGCCTATCATTATGAAATGATTTGTTTCTTCTAGGTGGCTATCCTAGAAGATCGAGGGGCTATAATCCTCGATACAGGGGTGGCTATAAACCTCGAATGCCATTCTATAATCCGGAAGTGGAAGAACAATACATGAAATGTTTCTCTCAATTTCTACAAGGCCACGATGTTCGAAAGTCTCGTTCGAAATCACGCTCCTATTCGCCCAGAAGATCAAGGTCGAGAACAAGAAGGCGATCGTACAGCAGAAGACGCTCCTATTCGAGAAGTCGTAGATCTTCGCGCTCGAGATCGAGAAGCCGCTCCAGGTCGAGATCCCGCTCGAGGAGTTACTCTCGTTCGAGGTCGGGTTCACATTCGAGGCGTTCAGGTTCACATTCGAGACGTTCGGGTTCACATTCGAGACGTTCCAAGCATTCCAGGTCGAGGTCGCGAAAAAGGACCCGTTCGAAGTCTGACAGGAGATCGCGGTCCGGGAAAACGCCGCCGCCGAGGAAGAGCCGCTCCAGATCAAAGTCCAAGAGCAAAAGTAAAGAGAGATCTGCGTCTGTTGATAGTTCGAAGTTTATATCGCCGAAAAAGATGCGTACTAAAAGGTCTAGATCAAAGTCCTGGTCTTTGCCTCGAGAGTCCGATAAGAAGGAAGATAGATGGTCTAAATCGCCCGAGAAGAATACGGTTGAGAATAATCAGAATGCTCCATAAGTTTATTGAAACATTTTTTAACGGTGTTATTTATGTTGATTACTGAAAGATTTAGTTAAATTCAAACAGTTTTGTATTATTAAATAAATGTAAACATTAAAAAATATGTAAGCAATGTGGATGTTTTATTTTTGTATTCTGAAAATGTATGTTATAATTACTATACTGCATATAAGTGGTAATTTACGGACAAGTAGAATGAGTTACACATGAGCTACTTATTGGCAGCGAGTGTGTATTTCCCCGAGGGCGTACCTTTTGCCCTGGGAGTACCATTTGAAAAGACATTTTATGTTTGTTTCGTTCAAATTTAATAAACAATTGATTTATGACAGATATCCTAATGACATTGACAAAGGGCGTTAGAATAAATTTCACATCTCACTGCTAGTTTCGCATAGATGTTTATACTAGAGACTTCGCGTTAAGCCTCCGTAAGGGTAAGACGTGCGATTTGATAGAGCAGTTGCGATAGTTTCAAACATCCAATATCTTTATTACAATTTAATATACATTCTTTTGAATTGAAAGATTATAATCCGGTATAATTATAGTGCAAAATAAGTCATGTAAAAATAAATGTGATAGGAGTGGTAGGTACTAATCCATCCTCTGTCAGTTTAAACCCATCTCTCTGATTTTCTTCCAAGGTAAGATTAATCTAATTTTCATTCAGTAAGACAGTTTCATAAATAATGCCTGACCCCCCGGGGGGGGGGGGGTCCCCCACCAGGAGAGGGTAGAAGCAATAACGAGGGTGAAGCAAAATCTGAAAGAAAGACTCTAAAATATGAAGCAACTGATAAAGGTCCTTATCAAGTTATGATTGAATCTGACAAGGTTCTTAAAGATAAAAATAATCAACAAAGTGGTAATTTAAATTTGAGAAATTTAAGTCATTTAAGTATAGCGAAAAAAATTTTAGAAATGAAATTAGATTCTGTTGGTAAATTAGAAAAAAAGGGGAGAAACAGGCTTTGCATTACTTTCAAAACAGCTGCTGCTGCTAATAATTTTATAAATAATGAATCTTTGCGAAACCAGGGCTTTTCTATGTTTATTCCTGCGAATCTGGTATCATGTAAGGGCATTGTTAGATACGTAGACAAGACGATAGGAGATGAAGAGCTGTTGCAGTACTCTAGCGCAGGTAATGTTAAAATTATTAGTGTTAGGCGATTCAATCGCCGTACGGCTGTTGAGGGTAAAGAAGGAGAATTTGAATATAAGCCTACAACTACAGTTCTATTTACCTTTTCAGGGCAAAGTATACCTCGATTTGTGGAAATATATAGACTTCCAATGCCAGTGGAGACATATATGATTCCAGTGGTACAGTGTTATAATTGTTTCCTATACGGTCACGTGAAAAAGAATTGCAATGGCAAAGAAAAATGTAAGGTATGCGGACTCACCGAGCCACACGACAACAAAGTCTGTGAGACGAGGTGCATACATTGCTCTTCAAAGACACACCAGTCGATAAGTAAGGCATGTCCCGAGTTGAACCGACAAAAACTTATTAGGGAAATAATGTCCCTGCAAAATTTATCACTCTTCGACGCCACTCAAAGAGTCCCAAAAAACACAAAAAATCCCCCGCTAATTAGCAAACCTGAAGACTTTCCCTTGATATCTGGTCAACGACCAGATGGACTTATATCTGTCTCACAGAGACGGAATTACTTAACTAACCCCGAGAATACATACAGTAAGTTGGTGAGTAAGCGCAAGGCGATCTCTCCAATTGATCTCGAACCCAGCTCAAGTGCCAGAATATCACCTGGTTATGACAGGAGGTCACATAATGAGTGCCTCTATTACCCTAACTCTAGACCGGCCCCAGGACCTACTTCATTAAAGATGACCATACCTAAACCAAGAGAGTCATTACATGCAAATAAGAATGAAGAAACCACAGAGGAGGTTCAAAAACTCCTCAGTATGTTTAATAATTTGACCGTACCTCAGAAACAATTTGTTTTGTCCAACATAAGTTACATTAATACCACTAGTAGGCCCATTGAATCGAATGACGCAAAAAACACGGATGCAGAAATGTCCTGTGAATCCGATATTTCGTACTAACACCCTTTCTTACACCCCTCATATAAAAGTACTGCAGTGGAATATTTCCAGCTGCAGAAGTAAGAAAGATCACTTAATTTGGTTAATTAATGAACATCAACCTGATTTAATATTTTTAAATGAAACTTGGTTAAAACCCACGGATAATTTTACGGTGAGTGGCTTTAATTGTCTGAGACAAGATCGCGTCGATGGGTATGGTGGTATAATCACAATGATTAAAAAGAGGCAACCATTTAAGGTCATTACTACTAACAACGCACATCAACCTGGTCGTTGGCAGTCTATCGCCATACAGACACATGGTATTACCTTTGTTAACATCTACAACCCCCCTGATACCAGACTAACATCCCAATTTTGGGAAAGTTATGTAAGATCTTGTGGAACCTCAGTTGTTGTGATGGGAGACCTGAATGCGCATCACCCTTTGTGGGACACCACCCCTATAAACAGAAGTGGCAGGATTATTCAGTCCTCACTTGAGGAACTGGAGTTGGTTGTATTGAATGATGGAAGACCTACATTGGTTAGATCACCTGCATCCCAACACATAAGTGCAATAGATTTATCGATTGTTACCTCCAATCTGGCAACCACGGCATCATGGACGGTGTGTGATGACCCAAGCACTAGCAACCACTATCCCACCCTATGTACAATAAATACATTTAACCAGCCGACACCCCCAAATCCATATACACCTAGGAGAATATTTAAAAAAGCCAACTGGGAACTATATATGGACACTGTGTTAGAGAGGCTAACGGGAGAATCATCAGTAACATATGATTACCTGATGTCAGTCATTAATGATGGTGCAGAAATTGCAATTCCAAAATCGAAACCTCCCAAAAAGCCTAGAAGGATACCCGTTCCTTGGTGGGATGACGAATGCACTAGTGCTATGACGGAACGTAAGAACGCCATTAACAACTTTAAAAACAACTGTTCTATGGAGAATTTTTTGACAATGAAAAACACCATAGCAAGAACCCATAAATTCCTCAAGAACAAAAAAAAAGATAAGTATAGAACTTTTTGTGCCACCCTAAATAGGGAAACTGGACTAACAAAAGCATGGAAATTTTTCAAAGCAATGTCAAGAGCTAGAAATAATTGTAGCGTTGTTCTACCATCGGCTCAGGTAGCTGTTGATATTCTAAATGCAATCTCAGTGTGCAATATACTACCAGACTTCCGACTTAAGCCGCGAACGGAGAACTATGAGCCATTTAACATGAATGAGCTACAAATGGCATTAAATGGGAAAAAAGATACTGCAACTGGGATGGATCAGGTTTCCTACTCCATGCTAAGAAACCTCCCTGAAGCAGCGATGAATTCTCTCCTTTCTCTCTACAATCGTTACTTAGAAGGTAACGCTATTCCTCAAGAATGGAAAACTTACTTGATACACCCCATACTGAAAGCTGACAAAGATCCAAGCGCGGCTGATAGCTACAGACCAATAGCAATGTCTTCCTGCATAGGTAAGACACTGCAGTCAATGATAAAAAACAGAGTGGAATGGCAGATGGAAAACACTGGTATCTTACCGCAACTGCAGTCCGCTTTCCGTAAAGGTAGGTCGGTCACAGATAATGTACTATATCTAACCTCATATGTTCATCTGAGCTTCAGCAGGAATATGCACACGCTTGCAGTCTTCTTGGATTTAAAATCAGCTTTTGACAATGTAAACATTTTCACATTGTACGAAATTCTCGTTGACGCAGGCTTCCCAATCTCACTCACCAACTTAATATTGAATTTGCTGACTGACAGACAGGTATATGTAAAGGATAATCAGGGCAATATCCATGGACCCGAAATTGCTACCCAAGGACTCCCGCAAGGATCATCGTTGAGTCCAATTCTATTTAATATATATTTAAATATAATAAGAGACTTCCTACCTCAGGACGTTAGCATAGTGCAGTATGCGGATGATATATTGCTGCTATTTCGTGGTCAGAAGATCGCTGAAACAGTAGAAAGGATTAATGGAGCTTTGATATTGTTAGAAGATTGGCTACAATCATTGAATTTAACGGTTTCACCATCTAAATCGGTAGCTGTGCTATTTACGAACAAGAGAGCACGTAATACCGCTGGATATACAATCACAATGGCAGGAAGTATTATACCTTGGAAGGAACATGTCAGATATCTCGGAGTCATCTTTCAGGGTGACCTGTCCTGGTCAAGACATGTCGAACATATAAGCGGTAAAGCAGTCAGAGGGCTAAACCTTCTGAGAGCTTCGGCTGGAGTTTGGTGGGGAGCTGATCCCGTTATCCTGAAAACTATATATTGTGGCCTGGTGAGGTCGCATATAGATTATTGCTGCCAGATATTGAAACCAATCACTAAGCAACTGAGTAATAAACTGGACAGAATCCAGTATCAAGCATTGCGAATTGTTCTGGGATGCATGAGATCGACTCCGACTAATGCACTGCTTTCTGAGGCTTCGGAACCCTCACTTGAACACAGACGGAGGTGGCTAGCAATGAAATACACCATTGGACTGAGGAAAATAATCAACCACCCACTTCATCAATTGATTTCTGACTTGGAAAAATATTGCGCTGAAGGACTAGGATATTGGAGGAGAAGAGATCATCCTTATATTGTACATGCTTCCAGAGCTCTGAAAAGATACGAGCCACATTTAGTTCAGACTTCCACACCTGCCTGTTTCCTGATAGAGCTAGACATACAGTTGGAGAGATTACACTCCTACGAACCGGATTTTAGGAAAGACGAAGACAATGCGAAGGCTTTCCTGGAATACATCAACACTAATTGGCAAAATCACACAGCAATTTACACTGATGCTTCATTAAACCCAGAAGCAAAAAAAGTAGGCGTCGGCGTATGGATTCCCGAGATAGGATATAAATTAAAATTAAGATTGTCCTCCTTTACCCAGATATATACCGCGGAAATAATTGCCATAAACATTGCAGTTGAATATGCACTTAAAAATAACATAAACAATGCTATCATATGCTCAGACTCTAGGAGTGCCCTACAGATGATATGTCAACAGAGTTATAAAAGTTCAACCTGTCAATTGTCGTTACTCACCAAGCGACTGATCATTGAGTCGCGGCAAGCTGGACTGGGCATAGAACTGGTCTGGGTTCCAAGTCATACAAATATACAGGGCAATGAAATGGCTGATCAACTCGCTAAAGAGAGCTTGTCTCTCACCTCCTACGAAAAAATTAAAATAGATCCGGTCAACATTAACCCAATAGTCAGGCAATTGCTACAGTCTCAGTGGGAAAATGAATGGAGAGAGTCATTTAATTTGAAGGGCAAATGGTATTATTCCATTCAGGAATATTTTCCTGAAAAAATGTGGTTTAAAAAATTTCCTTTTGTAAACCGCAGGCATATCAGCACAATTATACGAATGAGAACTAGCCATTGTCTAACTGGAAAACATAAACACAGAATTGGGGTGGCCGAGAATCCATATTGTGAATGTGGACAGATCGAGGATCTGGATCACATTTTCTTTGCTTGTCCTATTAACTTTCTGCAGGATTTTGATATATACAGAGAACTTGTTTCTTGTGGCATACCCTCTCCACTAAATATTAATACTGTCTTAGGATGTCTCACTTTTCAGACGTCAAGTATTTTAACAAGGTTTCTCCAAATTAATCATATCTTCTTATAATAATAGCAAATTATCCCTACTTTCAGATTTAACCCGTCCCAAATCCTGGGTGTTATCCGGAGGCAACTTTCGGGTGTGTAATGCTCTGCTGTTGCCCCAGAGAGAGAAGAGTCTATCCTGTGTTGTGTTGTCCATGTACTAACTCCTCTCAGATAATTGCAAATGGCACAAGACATCACTAATCGCAACACAAAAATGTCAAGTCAAGTTAGCACTTGACAGAGTGATACTTACTAGAAGCTGGCTATATGCACAAGGGTGCCCAAGCCATTAAAGAAGAAGAAGAAGAAGAAGAAGATGTTTATACTATGACTTGAAGCCTCAAGATCGAGCAGTTGGCATACTTTATGGCAAAAAAATATAAGTTATGTTAAATGCCGTTGCATGATTGTATGAGATTATTACTTAGTTAAGATCTCTAAATCCAAACTCGATACCATCAACCTGTTTTGCTGTTTATTCACGAAACACTTGCAACTGCAATATGCTCTTTATCACGAAAATGTAGATCACATAAGTAGATTAGATACATAAATGATGAGAGTAGGTAGGTATCAACACTCGAAAGTCATATTACACTAGGAATTATTGTCACAGCACTAAAATTCAAGGACACAGGCGCAAACAGAACGTTTCAAAGTAATGATGATTGACTCAAAAGCGATAATTTGAAACATTTTATATCATTTGAATTCAAATAAACTTAAGAACTGCACGCGCACGCCTATCACACGACAAGAAGGTTACCTGATTATGCCACAATCTTGACTGATATGTCATTCTGCTTACCGGCCTTTGTTTATATATAGGTAGCTGCTTTTTCTCAGGGTGTAGTAGGGTACCTGTATTACCGACACTAACGCATACTAGGGTAGCGCATTCACTCGATGATGTTTACTTGACGCGGAGATGTTTAAGCAGCTGGATGTCATATTTTTGGCAAATTTGGTCACAGGCGTAGGTATCAAGATCAAGAGTCAAGTGGAAAAAAACTAAGTTTGAAAAATTAAAAACAAATTATTAACACGGGGAGAAATCAGGGATCCTCTTTCAGTGAGTATTAAAATACATATTACGAGTACAGGGTCAAGGAATCTGTAGATTTTATAGTATTTGGTATAATTTTTAACTCGATATTTAATACAGTTACTGAGAATAACGGTCTTGATAGATATACGGACGACAGAGTGATCTAAGGCACCTATACACCGTTCACTTATTATAAAAGAATTGGGTTATGGTGTAGGGTGATAGAAATCACTGGGTATAACCGCTGTCAATCATTGGCTGGAGTTTGGTTATGTCTCTTTTTTATGAGGTTGAAGTTTTATGGCAAGGAACCAGGACATAGTTGCCAGATGGATTTTTGATATGTTTGGTATTCTTCTTATTATATTTATATTTACATCTTTGGGGGCTTTTTATTTTGAATCATTTAGTCACATATTGCAATCTTTAACTAGAACGCAATGTCGCTGGATCTAAGATCTTAAAATCTTAAGCTTTTCATAAGAGTTTGAGAAAAAGGTTATCATGTAATTTTGCCAAGTTAGGAAAATACACAAATGTACTTTTTGAATATAAAATAAAAAACTTGAATCAATTATATTAATTTACTTTTAATAAAATACATAGCCGGTAATTAAAATATATCGGTGCGTTTATTAAAATATTAAAATATAGGTACGTAAATGAAAAATATTTTTCGTCAATTCGTCGGATATTCGGTATCATAGTACCTACTGTGTCAGAAACCAGCCAAAGATTCTAGACTTGAGAATGTTTTACACAAGATACTTTTCAGTTTTCGATCCCCCATTATCAATAACCGCTACTGCATCCTGCTTAGAATCAGAATCATCTTCTGATGTGCTCTGATTTTAATAAGATTTTCACCATGTCCATTTGTTTCGTCCAGTCCTCCGACATAAGTTTTTCACAATGATTATATTAATTTTGTCACATATCAGGTGTACTTAGACTTACATTTTGAAAGCTCTTCAAGACATACATTCTTTACTTTATCCTTAGAGGAAAGCTGCTAATTTACGTGCTTGTATAATGAAGTTTGCAAGACCCCCATGATTTCGATTGGGTTTGTATTGGAAATAGATTATTGCAAAATCTTTCGGAAACACAATATTTTCATAACTAGTGCCTGTTTTAGGCGGGCTGTCCAAAGGTGTAATTTCACATTTGACCTGTCTAATAATACTTGCTAATGCACGGTCTGACTACTATCAGAGACCGCATTACTAGCAATTTATTAGCAGATACACATATTTTACTTAATACTTACATCCCAAATATATTTTACCTTCATGCAGAGAATGACTTAAATGTTTGCTCAAGTTTGGACTTTCTGGATCTTAATCATTGAAATGCTTTCCTAATGCGGATTTATCCATCTAAAAATATTATTTTCGTCATTTTGCTCTTTCGAAATTTAAAATGTCAAAAATTTAATAATTTTATTTGTCAGTTTGAAAAAAATTGATCAGAGTAAAAAATTACCTATCCTAGAAATCCCCTTCTTCTAAAACTTCAATTAGACAACAAGGCTGTTAATCAGCTGAGACAATTTGAGTGATTTGACAAATGTCAGTGTTTACTTAACCTTTAATATCTCGATCAGCTGATATTGTCAATCGAGATCTAGGGAGTTTTCATTTTTGCAAACCTAAAAACAAAAGTTCATGGCCACCTAGTTCTTTTTTAATATGTGAACGGTGTATATATAAAAGACCCTCCCATACTGATCCTTAAAAATACAGGTGTAATAAAACCTACCTGTCAAACTTTAAGTATACGCCAACGGAAATTCTGAGCCCCGTATATTTTCTGCAATCATAACGGTCTACTGGGTGCATTTTTTGTCCAGAAAATCCTAGTAACAGGTAAGTATTAAAAGTTAGAGGACTAGAGTTTAAAATATTAAGGAAGTTACCTTTCGGCAACGCGAACAAGAGCCCTCTTTTTATTGTTAAAATATCCGCTAATGCAGCAAAAGTTTACCATTTTTTTTTAAATACGTGGACTTAATAACAAATTATATGAATTTGGAGACAGTTGTACGTTCATGAAAAAATCTGACGTTTTTTTTGTTGAACGTCATGAAGTTGAATTTCATATTCCCTAACTTTTTTGTGAGAATGAGAATGCGCTACCCTAGTAAGCGTCAGTGTCGGTAATGCAGGTTCCCTACGGTGTAGAAATTTGCTTTGACAATTATTATTGACATTGATCCTAGTTTCAGCAGCACAGCTAGTTTAGCGATATAATGCACTAAACTAAAATAATAGTAGACTTATTTTTTAATAGATAGGTTACAATTTAAGTTATCTCGCACTACTGAACGCGGCCAAATAATAATAAAATCAATTGACAGCTGACGTTGGACGTTTAAAGTCAGTCGATTTTCAACCTAACCGTAACTACATAAACGTCACTTGACATAATTCATCCTTGTCTTACTCAAGCGCCTTACCGTAAGAATTCCGTTGAATTACGATAAGGCGAAAGAGGACAGCAACGTTTCACAATTTCAGAATTTCAGGAGATTTCTTTCAATTCAGTTCGTTCCGACTTCGCTGCACTGGCACTGCACCGACTTCAGTCAGTTTTCAGTGGAAAACGGCGAATGAATAGAGATAGATTGCAACAGCCATGTTGGGCGAGGGTGATTGTGTATGATCATTGAACCAGTGGATTTACTTGAAATGTGAAAAAATAACGACGATCCGGTTGTTTGATAATTTTAATGTGTGATTAAGTGACTCGTTAAATTTGGATTAATGACGACCACGGTGGAAGACATCAACTGGGGCACCGAGCTCTGGGTAAGTGTTTCTCCTTGATTTATCTCGCGCAAGTTTGATTTAATATTAACGGATATTCTCCTAGAAGTTGTTATTTTAAATAAACGATTAACATCTCTCTGGTTTAAGAAACTGATGATGGGAGGCTGTCATCCAAACGGCGTTAATTAATTAATTAATTGGTATTATTCATACATAATCTGAGTGGTCAAGTCAAGCAAGTCGTGTTGGTGTTCGGACTGTTTGTACCAGGTCCAGGTAAATAACTTGTCTTGGACTTGAACACAGGTAGAATTGTGCTGCTGAATTAATTACCTACCTACGAGTACGAGTAGGACAAAAACTAAACTGCACTTTTGTTGTTCTATCGTCGACAATGATTCATCATTCATGATTCCTTTCAATATTAATCACAGTTTAAGTAAATTAATAATAAAAACGGAACATTAACGACGTTTCCTTTAGTAGGTAGGTAGGTACTTAGGTAAGAATAATTATTGTTTGGAAATCGTTAACAACTATAGGTACTGATTAGATATCTTGTTTACAATTTGATAAAAAGTTCCGTTTCCAGGTCCAAGTAGACAGGTAGAAGTGTTAGTTTTCATTGAATATACCAAAAAAAAAATTCTATTTATAGTTTATAATTATTATAATGTTAGTAAATATTTTTTAATGTTATTTTTGCAACATTCATCATAAGTAACATCACCAAGAACCGATGGAAAAAATTCCAGCAAATTTTGGATTTCGCGACGATTTGCTTGTGGAGCTGGATGTTTGACTTGCGCGTTGGGGTAGTTTCATTTCTTGCTATCCCATTTTTTATTAGGTGACTCATCGGGATCTTCCTTATTACCTACGACGTGTCTTATAGAATGGCACACTGGATTTCCTGAGCCCTATTTCATTGCTTAGATACCGGAGCACCTAAAACAGAGATAGAGAATTAGGTATATTAGAGAGAGACTTCATATTAGAGACTCTGAACGTCGCTTACATGTTGAAAAAGTTTCTGAACGCCGCTTGTCAAAAATTCTTCATAAATCTAAACACCACTTTTACATTAAATAATAATGATTAGATCATAATAATTATTATTTTATTATGTTGTACTGAAGGCAATTGCTATTATTTATTATAATAACATGTAGAAATAATGTACAAAGATAGGTATAATAATAATATCTACTTGCACTGGCGTGAAAACAGCTGCTAAAAAGATAGCTGACAATTTTTGAATGCACTACACGTACTTTGGTTCTTTGAAATAATATCTGATAGCTACTGATTTGTGTTCATTTGGTGATGAACGGTATGATTTAAAATACACGCCCCTGTAGTTGTTTGCAAGAAATTATAAATTATTCCTAGTGTAGGTACCTTGTAGGTAATAGTTCTAGTGGTATTTCGAAATTTTTTGAAAATGTTCCTATTTTTGCAAATCGAGTTATTTCATTTTTAATGTCAATGATATGGTAATGAACGACATGGTTTGAAATACTCGCCGTTGTAGTTGCTTGCAATAAAGTATTTCTACTGTACCCTGCAGGTACTCATTCTAGTAGTCTCTCGTAATTTTTTCAAAATTTTCCTATTTTGGGAAATCGAATAATTTAATTTTTCATTTCAATGAGGAAGAATGACAGGATTTAAAATACCAGCCCCTGTAGTTGTTTGCAAGGAAGTATTTTACCGTACCCTGTAGGTACTCATTCTAGTAGTCTCTCGTATAGGTTCAGAAAGCATTATAGTCTCTCGTATTTTTTTTCAAAATTTTCCTATTTTGGGAAATCGAATAATTTAATTTTTCATTTTAATTGGGATGAACGACATAATTTAAAATATACCCTATACCCGTCCCTGTAGTTGTTTGCAAGAAATTATTCCTGGTGTAGTCTGGAGGTATTGGTTCTAACGGTGTTTCGTAATTTGTTTTCCTATTTTGAAATAACAAATACTTATACACATAGTGCGTTCAAAAATTGTCAGCTATCTTTTAAGCAGCTGTTTTCACGACAGTTTCCACTAAAAGACTAAAAAACAATACAAATTATTTTTTGAGCTCTTTATTTTCTCAATTATTTTTTTTTGTCAATATACAGGGTGATCCATTTATTATTATTATTATTTTAATTATTGGGAGGGGCGAAATTTCCGGATAAAACGTTGCAGATGTAAGTTACCCAGTTTGGAGGAGGACATCATTTGGAGCCAAAAACCACCTCCAGCCTATGATGGATGGAGGTGACTTCGACTTCTTAAATAGGAGCCCGCATTTTTCATTGCTGATTATGATTTTTCATGAAAAAATAATAAACATTTGTCTGAGGAATTTTTTCATGTGATCCCCTTATCCCCCAAAAATGCAATCCAGAAACCGATTTTTCGATATCCGCATTTACTTTCTTGTGACTAAACAACGACCTCCAGGGGGAAATTGCAAGAGGCAAAAGTTGTTTGGTTTGGAAAGGGCCATCGGTTGGAACCCCCCCCCCCCAATACAAATTTAAAAGTCATGCACCGCTAAAGCTTGGGAGTAGGGGTGAATTCGGGGAGGGGGGGGGGGGTCATTTCATTTTTATGTCCAATGGATAGCCCTTTCCAAATCAAACAACTTTTTCCTCCTGCAGTTTCCCCCTGGAGGCCGTTGTTTAGACATAAGAAAGCTCGTAAGAAAGTAAATGTTTATGGATTGCTTTTTTGTGGCTGAGGTTTAGATCGCGTGAAAAAATGCTTCAGAGAAAAATTTTCTTTCTTTTCATGAAAAATCATTATTATTCGCAATAAAAAATCGAGGGGTAAATCGCAAGTGTACATGCCACTGGAAGTATGTGGAAGTAACTGGAAGTATGGCGTATGTGGAAGTATAGGATTCAAGATTTATGCCGGCGGTTTACCCCTCATAAAAAATGGGGGTTCCCATTTAAGACGTCGGAATTACCCTCATCCCTAGGGAGGGGGTTAAAGGTGGGGGGTGATTTTTAGCTTTAACGATCTCACCCTCCAAACGGGAAAACTTTTTTCCGGAAATGACCCAATAATTTCAAAAAACGATTAAAATGGATCATGATGTATTTTTTAGAATGTTGGCACATTTATTTATTTATGTCTACTAGACAGCGTGCGCGAAGTATTTCGCGCACTAGTGCAACGACCGTTTCGTGCACTGTATAATAGAATTCTTGAACTAAATTTAAAATTTCCTTCCGCCATTTTTATGATTTTTGTTTCGATTATGAAAGCGCGAAATTATGGTGCTTTCGACTGAGTTTTTGTCTCTCTCGGCTCTCGCCTCAACAAGGAGCTCTCATTCTCAAACACCTAAAACTTGTTTTGGAATGACAATAATTTGGTAATTGCAAAACAAAAAAAAAATGCCTTTAAATAATAAAAATGTCAGTTCACTTCTAGGTTCGATTCCATTAAAAATTCGCCATAAAATGGTTATAGAAAATTTAGCAAGTTTATTCCCTTTCCTACACACGCCACTGGCTAAGGAATAAAAAAAGGTATCGGTAGCCTAACGGTTAAAGGCGTTGTCCCGGCGTGATCCAAAAGTCCTGGGTTCGCCTCCCGAACAAGTCGATACTCCAATAAGGGTGTTTCTTCTATGCATAAAATTAAAATGTTTAAAAAAAATTAATAAATTACTAAAATTTATTTACTTACCCTTGGGAAAATGTAAACATAAACACAACTTACTGTCTATAAAACTGACTCAGTAAGCCAAAAATAGAGTTTAAGTTGCGGAGAAAAGTCCATTAATTAATTAATTAACTTCATATGATGGCTACTAACAAATTGCAAATAGTTTCTATACGTTTATATACAGGGTGATACATCAAATATATTTTTTTGTTAACTTGAAATAAATCAAATTATACGAGCGGTTTTATATAATGTATACAGAATGTCCCTTATTTCAGAGCTTACTACGAGTGTCCGGGGTACCTATGGGTACCTACTATACAAGATATGTGACCGTTCCTGAAATATCCTGAAAAAAACTGAAAAATCGAGATTTCTTATTTTTGCCATATCTTTCTTATTATTGGAAATTTATAAAAAATTTTGTAGGTCTACATGAACCGTTGAGAGCTATCTATCTGACATTTCCAAAATTTAAAGTCAACTTGATTTTAGAGTTTTCGTATAGTCAACTAAAAAGATTTCAAAAATTTTCTTCAAAAAAAAAATAACATTTCTTAAACCAAATGAATAACCATAAGTCAAATCTATCCATAAGCAATCTCTCACGCCATATTGCTACGTCATTTCATTCGGTGGTAAGTTTCCGTTTTTTCGAAAAAAGAAGAATTTTTTTTGAATGTGGTATGGTATATTTACGGAAGCGTAGAAGGGCCACACACTTAATTTTTTTTGTTATACCTAACATTCCGACTTCTATCTCGGAATTCCGACTTGTAACTCGGAATTCCGACTTGTATCTCGGAATTCCGACTTGTAACTCGGAATTCCGACTTATATCTCGGAATTACGACTTGTAACTCGGAATTCCGACTTCTAACTCGGAATTCCGACTTGTATCTCGGAATTCCGACTTATATCTCGGAATTCCGACTTGTAACTCGGAATTCCGACTTCTAACTCGGAATTCCGACTTGTATCTCGGAATTCCGACTTGTAACTCGGAATTCCGACTTGTAACTCGGAATTCCGACTTATAACTCGGAATTCTCATTTAGATCGTGAAAACCCATACGATACAGTGTAGCTGGTTATGGAAGCGTAGGACTATACACTTTTTCGATGGAATTAACGTACCCGCTTATAGTATACAGGGTGCACCATGTATATCATTCTCTATATTGCTATCTCCTAAGGCTAAGAGATCCAGGGTCGCTTAAATTACACAAAAGATGCGCAATTTTGTGGCCATCTCTAATCAGTCAAGACATACAAAATATATGTAACCGTTCCTGAAATATCCTGAAAAAACTGAAAAATCGAGATTTCCTATTTTTTCCATATCTTTTTTATTATTGGAGATTAATAAATAACTTTTTGTGGGTTTACATAAGTCCGCAAGAGCTACCCCATCTGACATTTCAAAAATTTTCAAAGCCAAATAAGTAAATCTCAGAATTTTGATAGTCAACTTTCGTTTTTCTTATGGCCGTCATATTGTTTTTTTATGTTGTTCGGTATAAAAAAAATAATAATAACCAAAAACTGGTCAATTTCAAAATATAAATTTTAAAAAAATTATTACTCTTTTTTCTTTACAAAAAAGACAACTTTTTAGACCGAATTTCATTAGATAAATTAAAAAACCATAAGGCAAGCACTATTTCAGCGTATTTTAACGATGTTGACGTATATCGATGATTCTTTTTGTTTTTCCTCGAAAAAAAGAAGAATAAAAATCTGAGATTTTTTTTTTGAAGTTGATTAATTTTTGGTTTTCATTATTTTTTCATATCGAATGACATAAAGAAATAATATGGCGGCTATAAGAAAAACGAAAGTTGACTGTGAAAACTTTTGGATCTAGTCGGTCTTGAAAATTTTTGTAATGACAGATGCGTAGCTCTTGACGATTTAATGTAAGCCTACAAAAAATTATTCATTAATTTCCAATAATAAGAGAGATATGGCAAAAATAAGAAATTTCGATTTTTGAATTTCTGCAGGATATTTCAGGAGCAGTCACAGACATCTTGAATGTCTTGACGGTTCGAGATGACCATAAAATTCCGCATCTTTTCTCTAGACCGACCCTGTATCTCTTAGCGTTCAGGAGATAGCAATTAGAGAAGGATGTATGGTGCACCCTGTATAATAGGTAAGTAAGATTTCCGAGATATAAGTCGGAATTCCGAGGAGTTACAAGTCGGAATTCCGAGTTACAAGTCGGAATTCCGAGATATAAGTCGGAATTCCGAGTTACAAGTCGGAATTCCGAGATACAAGTCGGAATTCCGAGTTACAAGTCGGAATTCCGAGATAGAAGTCGGAATGTTAGGTATAACAAAAAAAATTAAGTGTGTGGCCCTTCTACGCTTCCGTATATATTTTTGGTTTCCATTATTTTTTTCTTATCGAACGACATAAAAAAATAATATGGCGGTCATAAGAAAAACGAAAGTTGACTATGAAAACTCTGAGATCTAGTTGGCTTTGAAAATGTTTGAAATGTCAGATGGATAGCTCTTAGTCTTAACGGCTTATGTAAGCCTACAAAAAAATCATTTAATATTTTCCAATAATTAGAAAGATATGGCTAAAATAAGAAATTTGATTTTTCAGTTTTTTCAGGATATTTCAGAAACGGTTATCTTGTATTTTTTTTTTTAGGTAGGTACGTCTTGATGACAGATTATTCAAGATGGCCACAAAATAGCGCGTATTTTCTCTAATTTAACCGACTCTGTACTCTGTAGTATCTCTTGTAAAATGCAAATAAACAAATCTCGTTAAGCAGCTTTGGAAGATTATACTTAGGAATTCGTTATAAATCGTTGCCAGATTTTTCAAATATTTGCTCACCCTATACATTTCGATATTACCTCGAGAGTAATATTGTTTGCTGTTTTTTTTTCACTTGAGGTCAGTGTTATGATCTGAGATTAATAAGAATAATAAGAAAGATCGTTTACTTTTAGATAGTGCAGAGTGCTTGTTGGTCCTTGACACGATAATTAATTCCGAGATAGCTTTCTGGTTTCTTAATGTACATGTACATTGTACAATGTACTTCTTGTAATGTAGGTAGGTAATGTAATCTCGTGCAAATAAATAATGATCTCCTAATTTTTGTCCGGTTATTATTACCTCTAATTGGGGCTTTTATCTTGGAATTTATTTGGTGCATGAATGAGATTAAAATGTACAGCGTGCATGTTTGGTAAGTCTTTAGGAAAAGTTATCTTGTGTAGTTTTTACCGGTATACTGGACAGTGGACACTGATAAGTAATTAGAGAAATTTTATAGCTCAATTTGGTATCATAAATCAACTGGCCTGGAAAGATTTATTTATTTCATTTTTTATTGTCATACGGCTATATCAAAATTAATTGGTTGTTCTACCTTATCGTTTTTTTAATAAAAGGAGAAATTTCGTCAATTTTTCGATCTGATTGGTGTATTTTTTGTTCCTGTCATTAATGAAGCCAATTCGCTGAATTATTAGATAGGTATCCAACGATATTGTTAGAATCTCACCCTTAAATTTCTCAATTTTTATAAGGGATTTTCCGAACATTTATCAGTTTTTTTTCGCAGTCCAAGTCTCTCTCATTCTACTTTTAGTGTTCCGTTATGTAGATGAATTTTTAATTTCATCTTTCGCAATTTATCCTTTACTTGCATGACCCTTGTTGCCCATCCCTAGAATTATGGTTTTCACGGCAAGAAGACACATTCATGCACGATGGTGAAATGAATGAAAATACCTTACCCCCATTCTCACAAAATCGCATTCATTTGAAAACTTCCGCATCCTCCGCACGGGTTACAGTGGTTCGCCCAGTGGTACCTACGAAAGTAAACAGTGAGTACACAATAATTAAAGCGATAATAATAAATTATTAATCCTGTTTGATAAAGTTGATCCTCTGGTCCTTCGTCCAGATTTCGAACAAGCTTTTCGGTCTCGCAAGCCGACCTATTAAAAATCCCTAATCATCAACCCCCCATCTGGATCAATTCCTCATTAAGGGAATAATGAGGCTGCATTTAGGTTTTAGGTTATACAAAAACCGAGGCAAAAACGATATATAAATTATTATTGCTCTACGAAAAATAAATAGGTAGGTCTATACTGCGAGCTCCATGGTCACCGCCGGTCTTCGACAGACTAGTCTATCCACCTCATGATAGGACGCTTTGATTTTTGTATTGGAACGTCGTTTCCGTTGTGCTCAGGGGCCGTGTGGAGTCTCGATATGAAATCCGATGGAGTTCCTCCAATTCCAGCGGGATTATTATTAACATGGGATTATTTTTTTTTTGCAATGATTATTTTTACGGATTTAATTATTATTAAGGACTATTATTATAATAGTCGAGGTTATGGTATGGTTCAGCGTACCACTCGAAATGATTTGAATTGAAACTGATGTCGGCTACGTCAGGAAGAGTGACACCTGCTAACCTGTACCAACGATAAGCATTCAGCTGGAACAGAACAGGGAAACAGACTGGGGACGGGAAATACTGCTTGAATGTTTTCGGGCCTTATGTTTATATCGCCGGTGAACGACGTCATCGTATCATTGTACTTACGTTACGATGATGTACTTTAGTTTAATAGAATTACTACATAGGTACCTACCTACAACAGAACAGTGAAATTTATGACTTTTTCATTTTCATGCGCTCGTTTTCTTCGTTTACTGTTTCAAGACGCTTTGAGTTTTGACCTTGACGTCTCTGTCATTCCGGCGTCTTAACGGTATGCCATTGTGGCCAAACGTTACAAAAATTACTGGGTAATAATAATACTGAGCCCAATAAAAGACCCACAGCTGCCTTTCAAATAAAAGGTACATAATTATACTTTAGCGAATTTACGACCACTTGGTTTTGTTATGTCCGAATAAGGAAACATGTTCTCTTATTTTTTTTTTTAGGTAGGTGCGTTTTGGTTTTGGGAATTATTGTTCCGTCATTATTCGCAAAAATGCGGAAGAAATTTGTTCTCATTTTGTTGTTTTATTTTAACTTTTTAATAAATTGTCAGGGATACGCTTCTTAATTGCTGTCGAAAGTTTATTCTACCATACGCGGCTTCGTATTTTTGAATTTTTCATTGTAAGTATCTCTCGAACGGGGCTCAGTTCACTTAATGGAAAAGTTGTTTCCCCCATAGGTAATAAATTATTTCCACTATTTATTCTCTTATTTCTACTATTTCTACATTATTTCCACTGTTCTATTTTTTCCACCATATTTCAATATTTACACTATTTTCCACTTAATTTCCACTAGTTCCATAATATTTCCTGTATTCCAATACAATATTACCACATTATTTCCCCCATTTCCATTTATTTTAACTTATTTGCTGTTATTTCCATCGTACCTATATTATTTCCATGAGTCGGTAACACCCCCGAGGGGATGTTCCTCGGGATGTTCGCTCGATGAAAAAGTGTACAATTATCTCCACATACTAAATTATTTCCACTATTTACATTTTATTTCCAAAATTCACACATGATTTCCCCTATTTCCGCTTGTTTTAAGTTATTTCCATCATAGCGTACAATTATTTCGACGAGTAACATCCCCAATGTTAAGTTCACTCAATGAAAAAGGGTGCAGTTATTTCATTTCCACTTACTTGATTATTTCTACTCTTTTTTCACTATTTCCTTATTATTTACGAGATTCCGGCATTATTTCCACTGTTTATAGTTTCTTTCCATATTTACACTATTTCCACATTATTTCCACTATTTCCACACTATTTTCAATATTCTCATCTAATTTCTCCCATTTCCACTTATTTCAAGTTATTTATAAGTAACTATTTCCTTCCTATATTATTTCCGCGAGTAGGCAACACCCCCGAGAGGGTGTTCGCTCGATGAAAAAGTGTACAATTAATTTCCACATACTAAATTATTTCTACCCTTTTTTTCACTGTTTTCACATTATTTCCACATATTTCCACTATTTCCTCATTATTTCCAAGATTTCCGCATCATATCCACTGTTTCTATTTTCTTTTATCCACTATTTCCTCATTATTTCCAAGATTCCCACATTATTTCCACTGTTTCTATTTTATTTCACTATTTACACCATATTTTCACTATTTTCACATAATTTCCATTATATCCACACCACATACTTCTCACATTATTTCCCCCTATTTACACTTATTTTAAGTTATTTCCATCGTATATTATTTACACGAGTAGTTAACACCCCCGAGGGAAAGTTCACTCCATGAAAAAGTGTGTATAGTTATTTCCGCCTACCACTTTCTACTCTTTTTTCAGTTTTTTCCACTATTTACACATTTCTACATAATATCCACTATCCACTATTTCCACATAATTTCCATTATTTCCACACTGTTTCCTATATTTCTACATTATTCCTCCCATTTCCACCTATTTGACGTTTTTTCTAGTTACATCCACCGTAGTGTACAATTTTTTCCACGCATACGCAATTACGCATACTGAATTACTTCCACTATTTTCCCATTATTTGCACTATTTCCCCATCACTTTCACTACTTCCACTCATTTCCAGTCATTTTCAGTTATTTCCACACAGTGTACAATTATTGTTTCCACCTCGGTTTCCACTATAGTGAAAGTGAACACCCCCTCGGCGTTTCTTTACAAATAGATGTGAAGACAGGTATGTTCAATCCTTGAAATAAAGATGAAGAAGGAAGAAAACAGCCCTGATAATTTTTGATTTGAGTTTTTCTTGCTGAACCTCACGGTGAGAAGGAAGGAACTATACTGAAGTTTCAGAATAGTAGGCACTAAGTTCTTAGAAATATTAGGGACTTAAAGTAAACACATTGTTGCCAGCTTTTAATTCTTGGTGTTTTATCATTTTGTATTTTTATCATTCACATGCAGGTAAATGGTTGTAGGATAAAAAATACTGTGTTTTATTTGTTGAGTAATTTTTCTGCTATAATAATTTCACAACATCGATATTTAATAGCAAAAGATGTAGAATTTCAATGAGGTTCGGTCCCTTAAAATATAATATATGGCAACATTACAGCAGTGTCAACAAGTACAAAGGATAAGCAGGTCCAACTTGCAGTAAGGTAAAGTAAGATGGATATATATCGAGCATGCTGCCAGTCCGTCCAAGGCAGCTCCGTATTCAGTGGCGTATCGTTCATGCTATTTTCGTGAGGGGCTGCAATATAACATTTATCGCTCCTTTAAATCCTTAATATTTTATTTTTATGTTTATATTTGCTGAATTATTGAAGCATCACAAAAATTAAAAAACGCATGAAAATGAATGAAAAAGAATTCGCGGCAGTGGAATAACCTGAACAAAAAGAAAAGTTGTTTGTTTTGGGCTGTTATTGGATGTCGATCGGGACTTGTATATTTTTCTCTTTCTGTTTTCTGGTTGTCAGAAAAGAAAAATTAATATTACCGGGGGAAGAAGATTCTCGACTCTCGGGAACAACAAAATTTTGAATATTTCATATTGTTCATAGACAATCTGTGAAGTAATTAAGAAATACAAGCTAGAAAAAATCAATATCTTACTAATTTGTTAATAATTAGTTATTAGTTAATTATTTGGTAAAATAATAATACAATAATGATTCCTGTTTTGGGAATGAACTGAGTTCCAGGATACAGAAAAAGTTTAACTATAAGAAATTTACGGAATTACCATCCCGGAAAAACCCATACCCGGTCGACAATAAAGTGCATAATTAGTGGGGATAGCTTGGTTGCTTTAAGGGTCGCTCATCAGATTTCCTGTCTGAATCTTATTTCTCAGTTCTCACTGTGGTGTAAACGGGAAAGAAGCAAGCTTCTTTGAGTGCCGAAGTGAAATACTGTTTAAATTTAAAGTTGTGAGCAATATGGAAGGCGAGAGCAGCCAAAGTAAACGTCGTCGTACGAATTTATCTACAGGAGAAAAAACTATTATATACAACGTGTATTGTGGACTCCGTGAAAGGAATCAAAGTATGTTGGTAAACGATGTAGTTGCTTTGTGTAGTGATTTAACCAAAGTGTCAACTAGGAGTGTACACCGAATCTTGAAAACTTTCAAAGAGTCCAAAGGCGGAACAGAAAAGGTAGCTGAAAATATTGAAACAAGGGGGAGAAAACGCATTGACATTGATGATGACATAAAATACGCCGTTCGGAGAAAATTTCATTCGTTCTTTTTCCGAAATGAAATTCCAACATTAAAAGCAATCGCTGCCGAAATCAATTCGGATGACGCAATGCCGAAAATATCGCGACGTGTCTTATTGCGGACATTAAGACAAATGAACATAAGGCATATGAAAAGGCAGAGAAAAAGTCTTCTTATAGAAAGAGAAGAAATAATTTTGTGGCGGAGAAATTATTTACAAAAAATTCGAGAGTATCGTCGTGAAGGGAAGAAAATATATTTCTTAGACGAAACTTGGCTGAATCAAGGTCATACTGTTTCGAAAATTTGGCAAGATTTGGAAATAACAAGCCGTCGACAAGCTTTTTTTGAAGGTTTTTCCACAGGACTAAAAGCGCCAGCGGGCAAGGGGCGGAGGCTCATAATAACTCACATAGGTAGTGATTCGGGTTTTTTGGAAAACGGATTGCTACTTTTCGAATCGAAGAAAACTAGTGACTACCATGAGGAAATGGATGCGGAAAAATTCGAAAGCTGGTTTTTAAAAATTTTACCAAGCCTTGAGCCAAATTCGGTCGTGGTAATGGACAATGCTTCCTACCATAGTCGACGATTGGAGCCATCGCCAACAACTGCATGGCGAAAAGGTGACATCATTAACTGGCTGGCTCAAAGAAATATACCATTTGATGACAACATGTTAAAAGTGCAACTATTAAACATCGCAAGGGCACAAATACCTCATTTTAAGAGATATGCTGTCGACGAATTGGCTCGCGAGTGCAACATCATTGTACACCGCCTCCCTCCTTACCACTGTGAACTGAATCCTATAGAACTTATTTGGGCTCAAATAAAAAACCAAGTGGCGAAACAAAACGTGACCTTCAAGATGGATGAAGTGAAACGCCTGCTAGCTACTGCAATAGGAGATGTGACGGCTGAAACATGGAGAAACTGCATCCGACATACTACAAAAGAAGAAGACAGAATGTGGGATCTAGACACAATAGTTGATGTTTCGGTTGAGCCATTAATTATCAACTTGAACGATAACGGTGATCGGGATAGTTGTCCATCATCCGACGATTTTTCTTCTGACGATGACTAAGGTACTATTTTTTTCCTATTTTCTTTGCTATTTTTATTTTTGCTATATGCTATATTATTTACTATATGCTATATTATTTGGAAGTTTACAATTATATTTCTCAATAAATTCATTATTGTCTGAACCTATTTTGATATTTTGCGTCCGCCACTGAATGCTCCAACTGAGCGCTTATACGTCACGACCACTTCCGAGAACTTAGTGCCTACTATTCTGAAACTTCAGTATAGCGACAAGATTTAATTGCAAAAATCGATTCAATAGGCAATGTTTATTACCATTTTACAAATAAAGTAAACCAGTAGTACCTACTAGTTACTATAATAGTAACTGTCCAATTTATTGTTTCTTAATTAGCTCTTTTTTTTATTCACCAAATTAACTAAGTAGTATTATTGTTGGTGATCATTATTATAGGTTCTAGCCGAAAGATAAACCCGTACATTTGATTTAGTATTATTAGTTAATTAGTACCTATTTATTTAGTACCAGTAGTACTAGTACCACACAAATTATAACGAACAATGAACCATACGTGCATATATCGTGCCCCATCTGGAGTCCAATCGCTCTGAATATTATGTAAATGACCATAATGACCTATGGAGCATTTCTAATTACCGCTCGTATCCAATTTATTTTATTAAGCTGTTCGTATCGTGGCTAGAAACGAACGTTTTGTTCTCTGTCGTCTTCGTCTCGAGAAGTCATAACTGCAGCAAACGGTATTGCTATAATACTCGTATTCGTAATAAGCCATCGAGTTTTCCGGTTCGGGTCGCGAAAGAGTATTAAATAAAGGCCTTAGACGGGGTATGCTTTCTTGTACCGCGGCAATTGACCGTGTCAAATTATTACGTTATGACCGGTCTAACTGTCAAGAACAACGTCTCGGGTCTTGGATTTATTGCCGCACGGTATATTTTCTAAGAAAATAAGAGCAGTAGTAAGAGGGAGAAGCACGATTTAATCAGAAGTGGGCGCTTATCAAGTCTTATCGGAAAAGGCCGAGACCATGTTCTGAGAGGAAGAAGTTGGCGTGCGTATCTCGCGTAATTTTTTTCTTAACATTATTTTTCCAGTGATAACCGTTCTTGACAATAATAATAGAATAATAAAATTATCTGTTGTTCTGTTGTTATCAAAAAACTGACTGACTCCCAGTACCCAGAGCAAAGGATCTCCAGTCCTCAGTTGGCCGCGTCGTTTGTGATCGAACTTGCTTGGTCTTGGTACTTGATCGGTTTTGGATTTTGGGAAAAAGCTGATTAGAGTGTCTTCATGGATTGGGCGTGTTGTAAACGGAACTGGGTAAGTCGAAGCGATTTGTTTTAATTTCTTGGCAAAATTTTGTCTTCTGTAGTAGAACTAGTAGAGAAAAATACGTGCACGCGGAAAGAGTTACTTCTGATTCTGTTGCCCTTCTTGACGTTTCTCTAGCCTCGGTTTCACTGTTTAGCCTGTTTCATACTTCAGGTGTTTCATTCACAATTCACATGTTGTTCCTTTTTAAGTTGAAGCAATTTTGTTCTTGCATCTTATATGCATCTACCTCTGCAGCACTTGTTATAATTGTGGCCTTTCTTCAAGCAGTTCACGCACAGCCTCAAGTTATGAGCCTGTCAACGGCAGTCCTCTTAAGAGATTCGCTGCAATTTTGTATGTAATGTTCTTTTTTACATATTACACAATTTGTAAAAAGAAGTAAAATCCGTGAATTTAGACGCGATACTTTTCAGAAAAAGGTGTTTTCAATTTTAATTTCTCTGTCGATAATATAAATATCTAATCAACGTACCTGAAAAAGCCAATAATTAATGACCTTTTTCTTGCGGTTTTGGTAAGATGTATAGAAAAAGAAATCTCCCCCTCCCCCCGGATTTCGAATTTTCTGTTAAATGTCAGCATTTTAGTTTTTGGCTTCAGTTATTTCTTTTTTCGGCGTTGTCATATTTTGGAGCGATTACTTGCTCTAATTTTTTTACATCACACTACGATGTCTACACTGATGTCCATTAAAATGTGCCCTCAAGTGTTTTTCCTCCGCGACGTTGATATCGATCTGGTCTGGTGGAATTTTTCCGGAGTGTTACGAAAGTTGTTTTCTTTCACACAATCTGAATGATTATGTAAGCGAAACGCATTGCTCTCGTTATCCGGCTGTACGTTTTCTTCGCTGACGGGTATAAATTTGATCGGTTGATAGCAGTCATGTGGATAATTAAGTGGGAGATTAGAGACGAAAAGCAACGTTCTGGCACGTTCAAAGCTGTTATGTTATGTATAAAAAAATAATGCCCAGTGAGGAATATGCACATTGCACGTGTGCATTTGATGAAGTCTGTCCGACTTAGTACACATCCGTCATTTGTAGGATTGTAGGATATTTACTTATCAGACGCGGAAGGAAGTTGGATTCGTTTTTTGACTGATGACATTAGCGCTCTATCACAAATTAGCTCATTTTTATTTAATGTTCATTTTGTATACACGAAACAGGATAGGCTTTACTTTGTATCTGTCGTCCGTTTTATTATTTAATAAATTTATTTGCGTCATTTATAATTCTCGTAATATGGTTGGTTACCATAAATACATCATCGAGATACAAAGTTGCAGGACAACTCGCGAAATCGTTTCTTCAAAGCAAACAGTCGTCTTGTCTTATTGTCGGGGGTAATACTATTCGAGCTAAGATTTAGCCGGATTTTTTTTATGCTGTTGGTGTCGAATACTTTGAACTCCATCCGCAGATAAAATCACTCGAGCTAAAAAATATCCGGCTAAATCTAAGCTCGAATAGTATTTGTTGAGACAATTCCATTGAATAATAAGATACTAAACGTTTTTCAACAGTGAACAAAGCTCAAAATGCCTTTTAAAAGGGCAAATATTATTGTAAAAAAAACACAGATTTTGTATTTGTCAAGGAATCAAGGCGCCATTTTGCGACGGAATTGCTTGTTTGTTATATTGAATTGAGTATATTGAGAAAGCGCGCCCTTTACAATAATTATTATAATACTTTGTGTTTGTGTATTATGTCAATCAGGCACCGTTTGCGCTTTATCTTGATGACAGTTGCCGTCACTAAACACTAAACTCCAAACTGTAATCACGAAGATAGGGATCAAAACAGCCCGGTTCGAATTAAGCGGAATTAGTGCCGCAGGAGACGAAGTAAACAATAACACACGTTGATTGATAACAGACGAGAGGTAACAGGTGGAATGCTCGAGTTGGAATTGGAAAAATAGCGCTGGTAAATATTTTTGACGCCCGTCTAATCACGAAAATAGAGCACGTCGTTGCGTGTTGTATGGTTTTATGTCTTGGAAGTAAATGTACAGTATTTCTCGTTTGGTTTTCGTCTTTTGTCAATTGCTTATCAAACGTCAGCGTGTAGATAAAGAAATAAGACAATTTCACATTTATCTGGACGCTGAACGGTTGGTTTCCGGCAAACCCCGTTTGACCTACCGATAATTTTGTTTGACCACCTCCAGAAAAAAATAATTTTTTACTTCGCAATTCTCGTTCCAGCCCAGGAAATAGAATTGTGAAGTTAGCCGGAACGTAAAATAAAAATATACTTTTTTCTGAAGATGGTGAAACAAAATTATCGGTTGATCAAACGTAGTCAAACTATGGTCGAACGAATGAGCCATAAAACGTCTCTACTCTGGAAAAATGACGTTACAAATTTTTGAAAATTGCATTTTCAATATTTTTTTGGGGGGGGGGGGGATCTCTCTTAATAATGAACCGATCGGGTTGTTTCAGGTCTCATTTTCTTCGCATTTTAATTCTCTACAACTCGTCCATTGGGACCATTTATATTGCTCCATCAGTTTTACTTTATTCAGCAAAAAAAAAAAAAAATGAAAACTCGAATAGAAAACTAGAAAACTGTGCAGTTAGGATCTGGGGTTATTGCGCGTGTGCTGGCACTAGCGGCCTACGACAAAATTTTTTATAAACGTTTATAAAAAATTGAGGGGATATTGTCCTCGATATTGTCAACATCCGAGAGCGCAAAAGGAAGAAAGAACATTATTCACAGGCTCATTAACATAATAACAACCAATACCACTTCTTAGTTCTTGGCAGTTCTTGGCATTGGTGTCATTGGTAGTGCACGTATTTTTCGGGCTACCTTTTATGGGCGCGTTCCGCTTCGGTATAATATTACTCACTGGATTTGTATTTTCAGTTCAAGGGCGGTATTATTATTGACCAGAGAAACGGACAACGTTTCAACGTTATACCTGCCACCTCTTTCATTATGTATTTACCTATGTTCCATATAGGAAGGTGCGGTCCCAATGCATTAGCTATAATCCGTTATTATGGACTGTTCACACGGCTAGACGAGAGTACGACGAAATTCTCAGCGCCATTTTTTTAAAATAAAAGCATGCATTTGGTCGAAGACACTGAGACTAGCGACATCTATTGGTTCGGGGCGGACCTAACACCAAAATTAGTATGTGAATTGGGTTGATTTCTTTGATATCAGTTTACAAAGTTCCAATTTCCAATCCAATTTCTATAATAGGAAATAATTTCATTGCCGCCAAAAATTCAGGTTTAGGATTCTGCGCAAACTGGATTTTCAGTCTTCAGAAATGAATAAAAGATGGAGATCACAAAATTCTTCTTGAGTGAATGGCGAACAGTTCGGCGAACTGTGTTGTGTGTCTCTAGATGTAGATGGTGCATTAGCATTAGTAAGATGTAAAGAACTTGAAGAGGATGTTTGACTTTTGTTTGAGAGACGCCAGAACACCTAAAACGTGCGTGCCGCGGTTGTTGATCCAGTCTACGATTCTGTGAAATGAGGTTTAATGTGTTATGGACTTTTTTAACGTAAATCCGTTTGATTTATCTTTGATGTAAACCGTTGAGACATAAGACACCGGTACCACTAGTTTGTCTTTAATGATAATTGATAATGACACTCGTTAATTATAGGTTTCATTACTTATTTAATTTTAAAGAATAATTGCATTTACACCACGTCTCTTTTAAATGTTATTTTTCTCAGTCTTGACCCAGATGTTTTTTTATATGCATTTTTTGATTAATGTCCATTAATTAAGCGTTCATTGACTGAATACCGCGACCTCGCTGCTATAGCAAAACAACAAACACGGTGGGAACACCATTAAAAAAAAATCTACAGAAGGGTTTCGTTGCCATCATCATTTGAATGTCCAATTCAAATGGCTGCCCCACGTTGGGCGCCATTTTAGCACTTTTCACCGCCTCCTTTGTAGTAAAGTCAACTAGCTCAACAAAATGAAACATTTGAGAGAGAGATAGAGAGAGAGAGAGAGAGAGAGAGAGAGAGAGAGAGAGAGAGAGAGAGAGAGAGAGAGAGAGAGAGAGAGAGACGAAATAGATTCACTACGGCGCAACTGTTAAGCACATAAAAAAAAAAACTATAAGGAATAAATAAAAATAGGTAATGGTGCTCACGAGGGTGCTTATAGTTTATTACCCACACTATTGAATCGTTTAGGAATATCCATTATCCATTTACGCAGGAATCTGATCGGTGGATGGTCAAACGCTCGGTTATACGAGTGTGTGCTTGAAAGAAAACAAGCGAATTACTGGGCAGATATTTTTAGTTCAAGTGGGTTGAATGAAAAAATTCCAACGGTCTTGTAAACGAATCGTTCGCAAATATTCTCCAGGAATTCGGCTCCAGATTTTTTCGTTCTAGTCTAACTTTGAAGGCTACGTCTCCGTGTTTTCATTATTAACTGAAATTTATATGTGTAACTTTGGGGGTTACTAATAGTCGGGAAAATGATACCTGTAGAAGAATGTGAAGATCTGGAATTTCCGTACAACTCTGCCCCATGTTAGATTAGAAACGGAGATTCAACTCATAAATCTTCGAGGTTAGATGCAGGAGGTAGGATTTTATGATTTTTAGTTAGTAGATTTCCAAAGTTAATTATTTCGCCCTTTTTGCAAAAGTTCTGTGAAAGGGAGAAAAATTGGAATTTAATTAAGTATGAAATTAACCCAATTAAATATGAAATGATTAAATAGGTGAACTTGTCAAGTATGTAACTCACACAGCACGGCGCCATGTCTGTGGTTAATGGAGCTAGTTCTCCGAGGTCGAACAAACCCTACCAAGTACTTGTACAGTAATTAATTGTTTCTCAATTACAACAGAAAGTCAGGCGAAGAGCCTGAAAATTGAACTGCTAAAAACGGCGGCATTCACGATATACATATTAGCGTTGGTTTAAAAATTTCCTTGAAGGTAGCACGCAGCTGTTGTTAAAAATCGAGAAACTCCCGAAGTTGATATTAATCTGGTGATTATTAACGGGAAAACTCTCGTTCAATTGAGTAGATAATTTATTCCGAAACGTAGTCTCAGGGGAGAATCACAAAATGTGAAGTTTATTAATTGGCAAAAAAGCAATTTGTTGATTAGACGATTGGCCTAGGCAAAGGTAAAAATTTCGAGATTCAAGGTACAATATGCGACTTGCTTATTTTCCTGCCTCTCCCCTTCCGTCCTGTCCGTACCCCGGCTTCTCGCTTTTCAGTGTCCGCGTTGTGGCCCTTTCGCCAATCGACGAAGGGTTACGTCATATTGTCTAGACTAGTTGCGAAGTAGTTCGCGTCGTCGGCGCGCGACACCTCTGACCTCCACTTATTCTTCCACGCTATATCGCCATTATCGCCTGCGCTGCGCTAATGGTCCCTTTGCAATTTACATAAAGAAAGGTCTGTGAATTTACACACGATATTTTTGGTAAAAAGGTCGTCTAGCCTTGAGAAAATCATCTCTTTTTGCCTTCTTAATAATAAAAGATACTTCAACGCACTAAATGCGTTTACCATTGAATCGCCCAAGAAAGCTGGACGGATACCTGTATTCTGGTAGACATTTACTATAACAGGACATTTATCTGGAATATTATCAAGTAGTTTGACGAAATTAGGCTTTCGCGACTTTTCTGCTAATCTTGGTAATTCAGATTTCTAATAATTTTAATAGGAAATCGTTTTGAAATGAATATAGAATAGATAAACACTCGAGAAAGATTATCTAGATTGATCTTCTCGTTCCACAGTACCAAACCACTATGAAAAATTACTCGTTAGGAGATTGCACAGATGCCAATGTCCGGAATTAGTGTGGAGAAATTTTTCCCGAATTTGAAGAACAGCAATTGCGTAAACCGCATCACCAACACCCGCATCTAATATGTAATTCAATTCATTTAATAAACACGTTGACCTATTACTTAAATTTCACCATTATCGCATTAAAAGCGAGCCGAGAACCAACAACCTCGACATTCCTTCGTGATTTTCGCAAGTGACGGTTACCACTAAACGGCAATTCGAATTCTACGACATTACTACGACGACGGGAACACATTTCGCATCGCTAATAGGCTTTTACTACTCGAAAACTCGCAGGAATAGATAAAATTTTCAGTACACGACCGCGGTATGTATATATGTAAACAATGCATTATATTCGAATTATCGTTTACGTTTGCTCAACTAATTGAATTTGGTATGTGCAACGTATGTGTGTACCTATATGTATGTTGTGTATAGGTACTTCGGGTCAATTGTTTGTTTTCTACAACAAACTTTCATTCACTTTTACTCGGGGAAAAAGTTTCACTCGCTGGATTCTTGTTGTGCTGGTGCTGGTGCTGGTGCTTTTGTATAATAATGGTAGAGGTAATGGTAGAGGCACATTGATGAAAAAATCCCGTCTTTGTGTGTTAAATAATGCATAATACCTTCCAACAATAATAATAAAATAATTAATATTTTAATGATAATAATCGAGCAGGAACATGCATTGTTCTAGGGAAATTCATAAGCCGCAGTAATCTGTTTGTATCTTCATTGTCATTGTATCAGAGTGTGACTGGCGCTGGTGTTAGAAAAACTTATGCTTCTAGAATAATAATTGTAAGAGAAAATAACTTCTTTTTTTACATATGCGTTACTATATCGTCTTTTGTTCTTCATTGCCGGAACCCCTATTGCCATATTGGCCCTCTTATCAATTATTATTTTAGTTGTCTCTTTCTCTTTTGTCTTTTGCCTGTATGAAAAAAGAGAGCCAGTCGAGCACCGTCACCAAGAAGTGTTACCGTTTCCTGTTCCGCTCTACGTTGAAACAAGTGTCCCCGATTGATTAGAGAATCCCTATCCTATTATTACCCACCCTATCAAGGTTTCCCGGACACGATAAATACATACAATGGATATAAAACGAAGTCATACAACATGCATTGTTCTTGTATTTAACCAGGTGAATACTTTGAGTAAATTACTCTTGAAATGTTTTCTAACTTCTAATAATTCTGAACATAAAACATGAATCAAATTCGAGGTCTTTTTACTTTTGGTTTCATTTTGAGAAAAATTTTATTAAAAAAAGTATCCCACTTCTGATATCACGTCTGTCTGTTAATCTTTTTGTCGTTTCCTAATAACGAAACAAAAGCTTGGATTTCTTTCTTCGCACGCCAGTCGTTCCCGTCTTGTGCAATGCGCAGAGGCATTCAGCATTCACGCGACTGGAACCGGCATACCTACTTCTTCGTACATAATTACGCACACCGATTTATAATGGTCGTAGAAGAAAAAAAGAAGAACAATAACAATACACGGGAACACCTGTACGTACCTACGTATACGTATGTAATAATAACAGGTAAGCAGCCTCACGGGAGGAAGCTCTCGGACGAGCGACGTCGGAGAATGCGAAATTCTCAAGAGAGAAGCGCGGTTGTAGGTCGCGGAACCCGTCCGCGGGTCAGGGTCAGACACGCCACGGCGCGGCTCAAACCGCTGAAATTCAGGCCGTGTCGTTTTTTTTCTGTTCGCGATTCTTCATTGATTTCCGTTCTTCATATTGTCGTCGATGCTGCCGTGCATCCTCCATTGTTCGTTCGTTCGTTAGCGAGAGGTAATTAATGAAATAATTGACAGATGTCAAGATTCGCGTCAAAAAAGAGCTGACCACGTTTGTTTTTGTTTTGTTATCTTATACCCGATCGCACCTAAATTTTTAAGTCTTGCTCAACGTTAAGTAAGGCTTTGTTATTGTTAGTAACAATTGTTATACAACATGGTACGTTGTTTGTCGTGCGTGCGAGGAGAGAAATCGTCATGCATTTATAGCGCATGCGCAGAATGATGTCAGTTTCTCCACTACACGCTAATTTTGATCTAAATAGACGTTCAAGGTTCAATTAACTTATTCTATGCTGTTTTTTGATGTTTTATGCTTTTTATAAGGTCGCTCATAATGACAAAGTATTTAATAAGCAAAGCACGTTTGCGCTTCTGGCGATCCCCATTTTTGTTATTTTTTGCAGTAAATCTCCTAATTAATTATTATTGTCATGTCTGAAATTAGTTTCGTTGATCGCGCATGTCACCTCGACTCGACTTTGACATCTCCAAAACATCTATTTAACTATTAGCTACCATGGTAACAGATGCAGCCCAGGTAAAACTGACGTTGCTTCGAAATTGTCTTGTTATGGAACATTCAGTTCAATTCAAAGCCAAGCTCTGTAACCGAAACTCAGACTTTTTCAGAAATTGTTCATGCGATTAGTCCATAAAATAATCACATAAAAGCAGTTGCAAGAAGAACAGCCGTCTGAACTCTGAATCGATCCCGGGATTGCTAGACGATTAAAATTCTAAACAAGAACCAGTAACACGGTGTAATTATTATTGTTGAATGAGGATATCATAGTAATGAATCATTTAATGCTCACGTTAATCGCTTTCACATTAGTAATGACTCCACCTCTAATCAGTAATCAGTGAGAAAGACGCAATTAAAAAAATGTTTAGTCATAATCATAAACGATTTCCTTTGGACGGTTGTTATTACCCGAGTTATTACCTATGCAACGGTTTGCGCTAATAAAGACTCAAAAATCAAGAAAAAAGACCCGTCTGGTTTTGTAATGGAGTTGAATGTTTTCTAGTTTTCTCAGGTGGAATATCCTGTAAAAATGTTGTCAAATTTTCTCAGGTGGAACATCCTATATCTTATTAAGTCGGGAGATGGTCCCGAAATCTTGGAAGTGGTAAGGAAATTCCTTATAATCATGGAGGAGAAGTCCTGATAAATTGTCAAGGAAATGCAGGAGCATGAAGTACCCATGGGAATGTCTGCAAAGAAAGAACTGGAACAATAAGTGAATTTACAAGAAAATGTAGAGGAAGTTCAAAGCATATTCCGTCGTGAAGTTGAAGTAAGAAGTAAGAAATTTGAACAATTATTATTGTTCAAATCACCACCGTTTGTATCAGGAATGCCGAGGAAAAGAAGTTTTGGTCAAGTCCACATGCAAGAAGTATGAGGAGGTCTGCAAAGCGAATATTGTAAAATTTTGTCAATTCCCTCAATTCACAAGAAAATCCAGAGGAAGTTGAAATATAGCATCTCCTGCGAAGTTCAAGAAGTTGTGGTTAAGAATTCTGAACAGCACTTTTGATCCTCAACCTTGAAAGAAAAAGTGGATTAGGAATTCGAAAGGAAGCAACGAATTCCAGTTCAATGCAGAATTCCAAAGAACGGAAAGCGTTTCTGAAAGAATTGATGGAAATTTCTTCAGAACTTCCAGAGGACCTGCGAGGAAGTGTTAGTCGATGCTACATCATGATGCAGGAAGTCTTAGAATGCCTGCCAAAAAAAGAAAAATTGGAAAAATTGGTCAATTCGATAAGAAAATCATTTTCTGCTAAGTTTAAGAAGTTGTGGTTAAGAGTAATTATTGGGAACAGCACTTTTGATCCTCAACTTTGAAAAAAAGTGGATTAGAAATTCGAAAGGAAGAATCGAATTCCATTTCAATGCAGAATTCCAAAGAACGGAAAGCGTTACTGAAAGAATTGATGGAAATTGCATCAGAACTTCCAGAGGACATGCCGGGAAGTCTTAGTCAATGCCACATGATGCAGGAAGTCTTAGAATGCATAATATATAAAAAAAGAAAACTGGAAAATTGGTAAATTCAAAAAGAAAAAAATTCCTTTGCTGGGAATTGCAGCAAGAATTGAAAAGGTAGTAACGAATTCAAGATGTATGTATGCAGCAATTTCAAGAAAACGCGGGGGAAGTCTTGAGGAATTCAAGAATTTTAACAGGAAGTCTTGTAAATTCCAAAGAAAGTATCCCAAAGAAAATGTTGCCATGGAAAAGAAGAGAAAAGTCTGTTTATAAAATGCAGAGGAAGAATTTTTTTGCAGAAGAAAAAATTTTGAGCAGCACTGTTCTGACTCTATTATTCTTGAGCATATGTCTATAGGGTGACTTTTCTTTACAAAAAATAACATTAAATAAAGAGAATTTAAATAGATACTATATTAACTCCAGGTCATCAGGTGATTAACACGAGGCTTTCAAAAGTTTCGCAGGCATGCTATAGCTGGGAAGAAAAATCGATGTCATGCGCATGTACAATTCAAAGATTCAAAGATCCAAAGATTCAAAGAGTACTCTCCGTTTCCAATAAAAATGACTCCAATGAAAACGGAAATATTTAAATTTTAACATTTTTACTGGGAATTTCGTACGATGATAAAATGAGAATCATTATGCACGCGGGCCAAATATTTGCCTTCCAAATTTATGGCGGCGAATATGTTTGCTTTCGTCTTGAATTTTGTTTAATTTTCCACGTGGGTAATTAGCGAGATTACGGTGTCGTAAAAGCTAAAAATAGATCGCCGAGTGGTTAATTGAGAAAAGTGATCCGATTTGTGATGGAGTTCGGATTTCGGGGCTTCTTCAATTAAGTATTATTGCTGGCGCTTACTGGAATTACGCGCTACTGATACTATCGATCGATATTAGGCATTTGATTGTGTTTTGGATCAGTTAATAATAATTGTAACTTAGCAAATTTGAGTGCTGACAGAAATCACTGCTTCGTTGTTAATTCTGATGCATGATCGGTTTCGGTTGTGAATCGTGAAAAAATCGGGGTCCAGCAGGTTAAGGGGGGGGGGGGGGGGGGGGAGGGGGGGTTGGGGTCGAGAAGAAGGGAATAAAAACCGTGAACAATAGTTGTCATTAAAAATTAAAAAAAAATCTTAATCGCTGCCCGGAATAAACCTATTTAATGATGTCATTGCCAACTATGACTTACATTATAATTCGCGAAATTCAGTTTATGTCAAATATCTAGGAACCCATGGAGATTTTCAAAAAAACAAAAGCTGTTTCGAATTAAGCTCATAAAACTGTACTACTTGCCCCATTTAACGGTTCCTCTAACTATGGTAGTTTACGAGATCCCTGTAAAAACATTGAAGAAAACTTACCCTGTATATTTGGAACATAATGATCATATCGGTAGCGTAAGTAAATTTGGCGATCAACTTCTCATCTTTTGTACCTATACCTGGACATCTTGCAATAAAGTTGGCTTGGCATCATGTAGGTCGAGAGTGCAATAAGGAGGGGGTTCCCCTATTATTGTTATCCTATATAGGCTTCCTTGATTGGTGAGAGCAATTATTTGAAATTGTTATTAACTCTAAACAAAGTCGTTAAATTGTTACCGTGGTTCGAACGTGATTGAAGTCCCTTCTCCGACGTCCAATAAAATTTGATTGGCTTCTGGTTTTAACGCCATTAACATTAATCACAACAGGAATGTGAAACAATATAAATATTAATTTTTCCAATGTGAGAGCTGCAGCTGTGAAGAGCCTCCGGTCGAGAAGAAGAAGAAAGTACCCGGAGGCTAGCAAATAGCAAGGAATGTCAAATACTTCGGATTATTATTTTAATATCAAATTTTCGTCTTGAAAATGACGATCGATGATGATGGTTTTATTTATATTCCATCCATTGATGGAAAACTAGGCAGTAGGTATAACAGTGAAAGCTGTGATCCGTATTTGGTAATTTTAATAGGAATTCGATACAATCATAATTGCACATGAGAAATTTTAAATGCAAAATCTGCTCCACTATCCATATAAATAAACATTATAGAAAACACGATGTAAATCACGACCTGTCATTTTATACCCGGTGATTTTTCCAAAACTGGCACAAATTTAATGTGATTTATCGTATAGGTATTCAAGCGAGCGAGACATGAAACTCAATTTCGTCATAATTTTAAATTGAGCTGTTTAATTTTTTCTTTCGATAAGAAATTGAACAAACTTTGAACAGAATCGCTCATTAGATAATGGATACAATAATGTTATATAATAATTCGTATAATTGGCAATTAGGAAGTCCTCAAAAGCAGATAAATGAAAACATCTTCCATATCAACGTATTATTTATACAGGGTGTTTAGTAACAAGACAGCCAAAATCAAACGTCATGTATAAAATCGTATTTTAAGCACAAAATAAGGAATAACTTTTTTCAAGATCGGGTCTCGTTTAGGAAATATTTCCAAAAATGTAAATTTAAGGCCGCAATAAAAAAATGTTTTATTCGGTAACTGAACAACATTTTTTGATAAAAAAATTCTCTCTTTTATGATTAAAGTACGATTTTGTACATGTAGTTCGATTTTGGCTGTCCAGTTATTAAAAAATATATTTTAATAGCAGCCTTAGCTTTACATTTTTGTAAATATTTCCCAAACGAGACCTTATTTTGGAAAACGTTATTCTCTCTTTTATGCTCAAAATACGATTTCATACATGGCGTTCGATTTTGGCTCTCCAGTTAAAAAAAAAGCATTTTTTAATAGCAGCCTTAGTTTTACATTTTTGTCAATATTTTCTAAACGAGACCTCATCTTGAAAAAAGTTATTCTCTCTTTTATGCTTAAAATACTATTTTATACAAGCTGTTTAATTTTGGATGTCCAGTTACCAAACACCCTGTATATAGGATGATTCTACAAAAAAAAAACTCATAAAACCGCTAAAGACGAGGTATTCCTATTAAACCCTGTAAATACGCGCCATTATTGTGTAATGTACCAACATAACAAAACAAGAAATAACTAAGTACATCGCAAGATTTCAAAGCAGCTGATAGTTCATTATTTACCGGCATACCAGAAGTTCGTTCGTTACGAGAGGACAAGAGGAATAAATTCTTGCGGCCCGCGATAAAAATATCGTCGTTTATGGTATCAGTCGTTAACCCAAATGACCCCCAAGTCTTCGTAACAGGCTGCACGAACCGACGACGTCGTATGCGTTATTATTATTACAGGCCGCGAATAGACATGATGATGAAGACCACGAGACCGTCATGATCCATTGGCCTAAAACTCGAGATTCGATCGAGTAGGAAGAAGCTGACTGAAGTGGGCAACACAACATGACGATGACGTAGTATGTCCGTCGAAGGTGCGAAACGAGTCGGTGGCTTCGAGTGATTCGTTCATCGAATCAGAAAATCAGAAAAATTCATACTTAAATAAAAAATCAGGGTCAAAATCTGGTCTTCTCGCTTTCCAGCCTCGCCATCCTCCAATCGGCGAAAGGTTACGTCAACTTCATGTCCCTTCGCGTAAACAAAGGTCTGTGAATTTACACGATATTTTTTTTAATAATGCAAGATGAAGATAATTTTAATGCGTTACAGCTTGACACAACTAAACAAGAATTTCACGCTCTTCTTCGTAACACGTGTTGAAATACACCTGCTGATTTGCTCTGACGGGCCCGTTCCTTATTGCAAAAGATGCAAAAGAACGCCTCAGAAAAAATCTAGTTATTTTTTTTCCATTGCTTCATTATTATGGATACAAAAGCTTAAATATGGAAATTTGAAGAGAACAGATTTTCCTATGGGAACCGACACCGATAAACCACTCAACCGTGCAAACAGTACTGGTACACGATAATAGAAGACATAAATTAGAATAAACCGCCAACACCAATAATTCCGACACCGTCTTCTTCTTCTTCAATGTTGCTTGAAATAAAATCGAACGCCATTTAATTCAATGAAATCCAGGTCGATAAAATTTTACGACATAATCTTCGGTACTGCTAACGCCTACATGTATTCAGTAATGTGCGGAAGAATATATTAGGTAATAATTATTGTACCGCAAAGAAAAATACACATACAGCATATTGAATGAAAGTAAATCCAAGTAAATTAATTACATGTCAAAATAGTCAAAAATCTAAATCACCATTAGGTAACAAGGTATGATCGCCTTTAGTGGAAGTATTAATTGTCGGATTTAGAGAAAAGCAGCAGGTAAGAGTACATGGATGCCTTTATCAATGATGAAGAAATAAGATAAAAAAACAAGAACGAGATAATAAAAAAAAGAATTGTTCTTCAATTAAATACTTGTGCAGTGCAGCATTTAGATAAATCGTAAGTACACGTTCTTTATGCTCCTGTTGTCCTAATTTGTCATACTTATAATGAATAAACTATACCCTATCATTAAGATACGCTGGTGTATGGAAAACTTTATTTATGCGTTACCAAAAGAACATCAGTAACACCCTACGCAGCCAAAATTGTGACTACATGCTACATGTAACCGTAAATCGTAGAGCAGCAATACGAAATATTATTATAATTACATGTACCTGTATGAACACCTTTAGTTTAATAATTTCGATTTATTATTATCGAAAGTAATCGAGACATGAAGTAAGTATAGACTTGTGACGGTACAGAATTCAACTCATATTTTAAAGTAAATAAAACAAACAATTCCTGTGGTGCCGAAACCAGGGATCGGTAAGAAAACCTCTCATACTGTTACATGGGGTAGTATGTAGATATTAAAAAAAAAATCGTGAGCGTGTGGATGGATACCTTTAAGAACGAGCGACATCTCGGCGGATCAGCAGTAGCTGTGTGAGAATAATGAATAAGAAGCCTGTGCTACCGACATAAAGACCCTCATTGACAGCCACCATCTGCCCGCCTTGATAGATTGTAGCTGTTGATTTCTTCCACAAAATAAAAGCGTGTAATTGTCCAAGCGACGAACTATAAAAAACTCATTTGGGTAATATGGAAGTGTGTCCTCTTCCATTCATTTTTTTATCCTCTCGGATTAATCGAAATAGTGACGCGTCACGCGCTTTTAAAAAAATTAAAATTCCACACAAAATAATGCAAAAAATAACGTTACCTACTGTATATAGTGAAAAAAATGAAGAAGAGATCTCAGTCACCTGTAAAATAACTGCTAGAAAGTTCCTATTGTTGTGGTTACCTTATTATTATCACTCTATTCTATAATAATAGTCAGGGCCATTATTAGTCTAGGTACCTGTTGTTAAGCAATAAACGACAATATTGTTACACAACTAATTAGCTCTGTTTAAATATTTAAATACGGAAGTTGTTCTAATTTCGGCGTGAAAATGTAGGTAGGACACTGGATGGATGGATGCAATTTCTGTGACGTTTTACATTCCCGTTTATATTTGTCTAGGAATTAGAGCAACGATTCGAGAACGTAAGAGATCAACTTAATCAGAAGCTCCCTATACGTTAATTAATTAAAAACTAATTTCATTTAGATTAGAAGCAGAACGGTCAATAATCACCAACGCCATCCAAGAAGGACAGGAGAGGCTATGTTTTTGGAAATCTGGTCAAAGAGCACCATAAATTTTAATTCTAGATGTCTCTGTTTTTTGAGATACTATAGTCAATAGACGAAAACGCTAACACTTAACACTACCCACCAATGGAGTACCGCAAGGCTCTATTCAAAGGATTCATGCAAATTTTTGCACATTATCAGCAATCCCGATATTAAATCTTTCTGCATAATTGCATGTTCATACTATCGACGACAACTTTCATTAGTGAACGACATCAATTTTTACCCATTTTTCAATTTTTTACTCTCTAATTTCGGTTATAACGTATGTCAATCGTTATTACATATATAACGTATATAACGTTATCAAAATCTTTCTTTTACAACGAAAACGTTTTACCGGTTGTAACGAAATTTCTCAGGAACCCGAGTTACTGTTTCACCCAGTTCCGGTATAAACCTTCATCCCTAAAAATGTCTGTCGCCCGGTCACTGTGTCTGTGCGTTTGCTAGGAAACACTTTTGAGCCGCCATTTTTCGCGTAGAAAGTTGAAATTTGACTCGATTGAAGAGGCGCACGGTCTCACGATGCGTATTGAAAATTAGCGGGGTCCATTACCGCCATATCAAAAAAAACTTCGGCGGGTCATTGAGACTTTTCCTATGCTTTTCCTCGTCTCCTATTTGTATCTTCCTGTGTTTTCTACATCGTGAAATTTTTTTCAAATCTTTTTTAACATATAATTTGTAGTGTTTGCTTCAATTCGTCTCGCATATGTTGTACTTTTATCGAAAAAAAAATTAATCGCTGCTTGAAAATTAGCTTACACTTTTTTAATTAGGTATAAATAATTGCTGATGAAATCAATTACTTATAATTGTTCTTTTTTATTATTTTTACCCTCGTGTATGTTTGATTGAGGAAATTAGAAGAACAATCGCAACGACAATTAATTCACCTAAATGCATGTGAAAAAATTATTAAAAACGTAATGTAGGAGTAGGGCTAACCTACTTAGTATAGCTTACTAGCTTGGATGAGTTAGTAGGTTGGAGGAGTGGGTGAGGGGCGCTGCCTGCCAGTTCGAGAATAAGGAGTTCAAGTCCACGTATGTAGATGCAATTAAAAAAAAAAAATGGTAACACGAAAAAAATATGGAAAATTTTAACTACTGAAACTATGGGCCGAAGGTTCGGAGTATGGAGGGCCGCAAGGTCTCGGGAAGATATTTTTCACCCTATCATCTATTTGGCCAGATACAAGACCTTTATCTTCCTTTATAATCTGTTCTGCGGTGGTCAGATTCATTTATTCCGTCCAAACCTAGAATTAATCTGCTCCAAGCTCCAATAACAAGATCACAGCAACATTTAAAAGAGACGACTGTTGCAATAAGAAGACAAACTATGACATCATTCTACATATCACTTCGTCATCGGTGGCGAATACGAAATAAACTGGTCATCGCCGGTTAATCAAGCGACGTTGAACGAAATCTGCAAGAATGGTGGTGGTTCTGGTGAGTAACAACAGGATTAGGTAGCTATCTTGCAAGGAAAGTAAAACGTTTTGGCAACGCTGACGAGTCACCATCAGCATCACCACAGAACCAGAACCAGAACCAACTCAATGACCGCACATGGTAACAGAACAGAACAGATACTTGAAAAAAGCGAAAGACAAGTTTCGCGGATTGGAAACCTCAAAAACCGGACTTTAACTCCTACATGGTACATTATTAAGTACCTACATGCATACATAGATAGACAGACACCGGCACCACACGCAAAAGCAACAGGAATTCTCAGCGCCGGTTAATGGAACGGAGCACAAAAGTTGCGAAAACAGCAACAATTCTCGATTCGTTTTTTCAATTATTATGTATTATTGCGATTCACCAGCGCCATTATTAGCAAACCGTCGTCACGCTCCATTACTTATCGATAACCGTTTAATCCAATCGTTTTGTCTGTCAAGTAAATAATGATGAATTGTACGATTTACATACCTAAGTAAATAACGTGTACATACATGGTTCAATGACACAATAAACTTAAACCACTAATAACGGTTCTAACGGACTTTAAATTGGAAACAATAAAACAGTAACGAAGCGGCAAAGTTTGCGAAAAAGTTCAATAGTAAAACGAACCGATTCTTAAGAGAAAAAAAAATCATACAGCAACCCGACTGTTGATGATTGAAAAGAAAGTGAAACATCTGAAGAGCCCTTTCAAAAAAAAAACAAATAACTATGTAGCTCTGTTATAGTTAGAAGACTGTTCTGTTAAGTCTAAAATATTGAGACGCTGTTAAAAAAAAGAGCGACACAAATCCCAACAAGGTATTTTATTCTGATCAAGTCTGTTTAAGTAACCGAGGGGAGTCAGCTTCACGATATTTGCTTTTATTATTCACCACCAAAGGAAAACTGAAATTGTTGTGATGCTATCGCTATGGTGGGGAAACAGTGTTTCAAGCTCAGGGTTACCTACCAATATACACAAAGCTTGTCTGGGAAAATAGAAAATACTCAAACTGATGATCCTGGAACTTGGAAAAACAATGGAAAAATTATTGTAATATCAATCAAAGAAATTATTGCAGTTACAGGAGGAAAAAATCAACATTGAAAAACAGCGAACCATTCTCACGGTGGTAAACAATTTTATTAAAGTACCAGTTCGCGACCTATCCAAGTTGAAAACTTTCACACCGCATGCATATTCAGCACTTTTATTATGAATACAATTTTGTTGCAGTTTCAGTAAATGATTAGGAGTTCAGATTGTGCAAACAATGAACGAAAGTAATTCACACTCACACGTGTTTCAAATCTCAACGAACGGAAGCGGTTATGTGGGAATCATCGGGAATTAGATAACGGATCTTCGAACTCTGGAAGGAAAAGCACAAGTGAAAGTGGTGTAAGTGCCCGTGACATTGCTCTGTGTATCAAGGAAACGTAATTTTATGCGGAGAAACGGGATTATACTGGTAATGTTCCAGGACTTTATGTAAATTATTGTTAATTTATTATTACTTTATTAAGCTAAAATCGCAGAATATGTTTGTTTCGTCCTTGTCGGTCAACTTGGGTTTTTATCCTCGAAGACGATACCTTCCCTACCCCTTCTATCCTTGCACATTGGGGATGAAGAGGGAATAATCATCCACCTGACCGGAGACCAAAACACAGTCGAGCAGTAGCATTGATTGATAGAGTCGAGCTCGAGCAGATTGCCAGAGTGCCGTTCGTACCAGATAGACGTTGATGCTGGTGCCTGCCTAGTACCTTACTTGAAGGGAGCGGCAAAGCGCGCCAACACTCGTTAATTAATAATTAACAAATAATTAATAGTTAACAAATACTTAATATAAAGTTAATGTGTTCCTGTCAATCTTGGCATTAGCCTGGTCTTTCGTCCCCCCCCCCTACATTTTGGTCCTCTTCGCTGGACACAAACAATGTTAATATTGTGAGAGTGAAACAATTATTCTAGGGTTCAAAAAAGCGCTGATCGAAAGATCATTAATAAATGTTTTACAGCTTGGCACTTTGTTTGATCAACTTTGTCGCTTCTAGGAGCAAAAGTACGATTTTACATCCCGCCCAATTTTTTTTTTTTTAGGGAGTAACAAAAAACGCTTTAAAATGTTGTCATTTCTAGGATAGGAACACAAGGAGTTGTGCTATCTCCCCTTCTGTGGAGTCTGGTAGAACGGCATTACCTGCATTGGGTATGCCGATGACATCGTCATAATAGCCAGAGGTTAATTTGAAAGTACTCTCTGCGACATTATACAGAGAGAGTTAAATGTAACCCTGAAATGGTGCCAGGAAGTAGGACTAAACATCAACCCTACAATAACAACACTTGTACCATTCACAAGAAGACTAAAGCTTCCAAAACTCAAAGCCATACGCTTGAGCGAAGTGGATTTAGAATGGAAGGAAGAAGTTAAGTTTCTAGGGGTAACACTAGAGAAAAAACTACTGTGGAACCAGCACCTGGACAAAACAGTAAGTAAGGCCACTACCGTTCTCATGGTGTGCAGGAGAATGGCTAGCAGAACATGGGGCTGTAACCCACACATTCTGCGCTGGATGTACACCATGCTCGTGAGACCTATCATCACATACGGAGCGGTTGCTTGGTACAAAAGAACTAAGCTAGCAACAGCAAGGAAAAAACTTTAGAAGATCCAGAGACTTGCGTGTCTCTGCATCACAGCAGCAATGAGAACCTGCCCAACCGCTGCGTTGGAAGTAATCCTGGATCTGACACCACTACATTTGGTGATGGAAAGAAGAGTTGGAGAAGCTCTACTTGTGATGTCAAGAGTAGGAATCAAGAGTGTACGGCGAGCCACTGAGGATCGATCCTTGGGTGGCTGTGAGAGGCTCTTGACACTACTAAAAGACAGAACTGTAAAGAAATTCAGTTTCGAGAGAAACTTCATCACGAAACTGTCTACGAAAGGGGAATGGAACAACACCTCCAACTGTACTCTCAAAGAAGGTACGATCAAATGGTACACAGACGGCTCTAAAACCGTCGAGGGAACCGGGGCAGGAATCTATGGACCACGCACCATGTACTCCAAACCAATGGGAAAATCCCCAACCATACTTCAAGCGGAATTACACGCAATAGAAGTATGTGCCCAAATAAACCTCGACAGTAACTACAAAAACAAATAAATTAGCAAGCAGTAATAAAGACGCTGAGCTCTTCGATCATCGTCTCCAATATGGCTCGGGAGTGCCTAGGAAAACTTAACGAATTAGGCAAGAAGAAAAAATTCACCTCAAGTGGATACCGGGCCATTCCGGAATCGAGGGAAACGAACGTGCCCATTCATTGGAGAGAAAAGGAGCATTGACACCTTTCATAGGACCAGAACCATTATGTGGCTTCGAAGATACTTTCTTCAAGGCAGAACTCCAAAAGGACGAAGAAAAACTGAGAAAAACCCATTAGAGAAACCTCTCAGGGTTGAGACAAGCCAAAGAACTCCTCGGGAATTTTACCCGAGAGACGTCGAAGATACTCTTCAACCTCAGCAAAGAACGTCTCAGAACACTGACGGGATTCCTAACGGGACATTGTAAGCTCAAGGAACACCTGAGGAAGTTAGACATCGCATAGAAGAGAACGGCGTCTGCAGATTCTGCGGGAAAGGAGACGAGACACCACGTCACCTGCTGCTCAACTGCGATGCGATAGAACTCAAAAGAAGTAATGTTCTGGGCCACCGCCAGCTAGAGGCCGGGAACTTGGAGAGGGTGCTTCACTAAAGGGATTCCACACCAGGCGAAGCACAGTAGAGGGGATATAATAGATCTTTTAGGTCGCAGTAACTTGATCACCCTCAAAAAATACAATTACAAATACAGGACATGAACATGAAATACAATTTACCCTACTCTTAATTTTTACCTTACTAATTAAAAATATTCCTTTAGACCGATGAGGGGTGTATGCGATAATATGAGCGGTAATATACGTATAAGAGCAATTTTCCATTGCCTACCCTTCTAGATCGCTGGGTGATGTTTCTAGAATTCATCAATTTCGGTAAATAATTAATTTACCCTTTCACTTGGGAAGTAATCATAATTAATAATGAGTCTGCAGAAGTAAACACTAGAGGAAATTTTTGTCACGTTGATTGCATGACGCTCCATTAAATTTAGATCGAAATAATTACTAATCAACCAATTACAGCTTAAACTGCGTTCCACTTTTACTTTTTTAAATAAAAAAAACAAGGTATCCATTAAAGAAATTTCACTACTATTAGTTTTATAATCAGCATCGCCAATAAAATTTTACAACTTACTATTAATTAATTATTCATATAATCATAAGCAATAAACGAATATAATTAGAGGCTTCATAGCCTACTAGATACCTATTTTTTAATAGGTACAGTTAATTTTCCCATGCCGTGTTGTTTATATTTTCCTTTTTTCGACACCCCATAAATAATTAAATAACTAACATAACACTACCTAGCACTTACTACCTATAATTATTATTATCAGTGGTGTTGGGTGTTAATCAAATGGTATTAATCAAAATGGTGACCCCATATAGCCCATAGGTACCCCATATGCCAATGTAAGAATATACTCACTAAAGTCTACTTATTCGGAATAACCGGATCACATCCTTGAATCTAGTATGCAACAGTAATAATAATAATAATTAATAAGCGAGAATCTGGGACATGTTACTAATTCCCATTCATGTTTACCTACGATGCGGAACCGTTGTTAGCGTTAGCGTTAGCGTTAATTACTTGCTTATCGGTGTCCGAAATGACGGTAACAGCGTCAAGAATTTGACGTATCACCCGACCGATTTTTCAAGACGCACACGTTTGGCAATAATGATAATTAGGGTTATTACTTATTGCGGACCATTAAATTCGACCTTTTGATTTTCGCGAGTTTTGTCGGACTCGGAATGAATCGAGAGTGTCCTGAATTTCAAGACCGATCGTGATTACGTAATTCGTCTCGCACTATTTTTATCAAAATAATTCTTCGTGAGTGAGATGGAATTTAAGGAAATATCAAAATAATCTCCTTATCTGACATTTTCTTATAGATGCCTGTTACTATTCGATTGAATCTTGAATCGTTAACCGAGAAGTTTTTTATTGTAATTCAAAAACGAGGTTGAAAAAGTTGAATTAAAATATTATGTAATAATAAGAGTGCCTAACTGTAAAAAAATATATCTTAGGGAGGGTGGAGGGATAAGTTTCACCCTCTCAACGCCCACCAGTCCTGGGAGAAAGGAGAGGAAAGAAATAATATTTTTCATTAATTTTTTTCATTTAATTTTCTTGCCGATATTTATGAAAATTATTTTTATATGAGATCGTTGAAAAATTCAGATTTCCCGCCCATTTCACCTACCTGTTTCCTATTTTCTAGTTCAAGTTTTTAATGGGATTTTCGAATTTTTTAATTTCGTCTGCAGATTTTTTCCTAATCTTTTTGGTTAGGATTAAAAATTAATCGATTTTACTAATTAATTTGGCTCTGAACTTAAAATAGGATTTCTTGTTGGGATTTTGGGTTTAGATTTAAATTTTAAATATTTCCTCATTTCCCTATTTCTGGAGGGAAATTTTAATTGGGATTGATCGAGTTCAGATTTCTTGCTTTAACGACTTTTTATTCATTTTAGTTGGGATTTTGAAAATTAAAATGGAATTGTTAATGCTCGAATTTCAAGCGTTTTATCTTTGATAGCACCTTTCCAATTTTTAATTTTTTTTCCAGAATTTATTTCAATTGACTTTCATTGGGATTTTAAAATAGGATTTAAGAAATTAGTTTCTAATTTATAGCGCATAAAGTCCTTTTTTTGCAAGAAATATAAATGGGAATTGCTACGAATAGTCAAGGTCAGATGTCTAGTCAAATCTTTATAAAAACTTTCTTAGTCCCTCCCTGTTCTTTTGCTTGGAATTTATAAACGGAATTGTGAAATAATTGTTAAATTTGTTTGGTAAGGCGGAATTTTAACATTTAGAGAATTTCCTTTAGAGAAATAAGGTTTTTTAAAATAGGATTCGCAATAACCAAGCTACAAATATTATAAATTTTAAGATGAAGGTACATTGATGAACGTAAGACTGCAGCAAGTCCCAATGATATTCTTTTTTTTAATAAAATTGGATTCATCAAATTAAAATAGGATGAAAAAGTTCATATTTCAAGTATTTCCAAGTCTTATTACTGATTTTATTATTTTCTTTCTTAGAATTTTAAAAAAGGAATTGGATTTCTTAAATGGGATTGGCAATGCTCATGTTGCAAGTTTAGTTTTTTAGTTTAGTTTTGCAAGACGGTATTGGCTAACTGAAGATTGCAAGTCTCAATGATTTTCAATTTTTTTTAAAGAATAAAATGGGATTCGTCAAATTTAAATGGGATGAAAAAGTTCATATTTCAAGTATTTCTAAGTCTTACTGATTTTATTATTTTCTTTATTAAAATTTAAAAAAAGGAATTGGGCTTTTTTAAATGGGATTGGGAATGCTCATGCTGCAATTTTAGTTTTCGGGGAGACTTTTAAGACGGTATTGGCTAACTGAAGATTGCAAGTCCGGATGATTTTCAATTTTTTTTTTAAGAATAAAATGGGATTCATCATATGTAAATGGGATGAAAAAGTTCATATTTCAAGTATTTCCAAGTCTTACTGATTCTATTATTTTCTTGCTTAAGATTTTAAAAAGTAAATGATCATGCTTTGCGATTTAGAAAATAGGATTGGTAAAGTAAACATTTTAGTTTATTTTCCAAAGCAATTGAACATAATTTTAAAATATTAAACTCCCAACTATTTCAATCCCTCAGTGACGGGAATAACACATTATTGGTAAAGAAAATCCGTTTCCTAATTTGATTTTCGATTCGGAACTTGGAATATTGTGTAGCTAATTACGAGAATAAAGTAAAGTTTCGTTACAATATTGTATTTTAATTTTTTTATTTCTTGAAACAATAATACTTAATACAGATACTCAATTCATCTGGAACAGATTAGTGAAAATGGATACATATATGTCTTAGCTTAGCAACAGCCAATCCTATTTTCTAGTAGTTTTCCTCGGAAAGTAATCGCAAACCGTTACAAAATAAATGTACTTTTTTATTAAGATTGTTTATATTTTGCAATAACGTTATTTCATTCAGTTAAGCTGTCTCGTCATAATTCACATGTTTCTTTTGGTTGTTGATCTCATCTGGCGCAACAGATTGGTTAAGATATTAACAGCGATTTTGCAAATTAAGCTTGACGTGATTTGAAATCAAATAAACATTATATTATGATGACTGATGGGATTGTTTCTGTCGACTCCTCTACGCAACCACATCCGATGAATTGACGTGGTAATTGATGAGAAAATGTTAAATCCCCCTAGTTCTGGAATTAAATAAATACATCCCGATCCAATCATTTTGTATATTTATTTTTTATTATACATATACTCCATTCAATACAATATCAGATTCGCTGGATGTACACTATGTTATTATGAGTGCTGTGACCAATGCGGTTTGTGTTGGTGGTGGTGCTGTTGGTATTGAGCCATCGATAAGGTACATATTTGGACTTGAAATGTCAAAACAAGACTACAAATTTAATTTACCAATCAGAATTTATTGTTGTGCTATTCTTGTTTTCTGTTTTTGGTGTATTTTAATAGAACAGGTTGGGACATAATATACCTATGTGTTCAAGAAAATACGTTACAAAATATTACAGAAATATGGAAACGACCAGAAATAATTCGGTCTGAAATATTGCAACGAGCTATAAACTCACGGTGTCGTAATAACAATTATTGTATTAATTATCATTACCTATTGTTCTTGGTTTAATCAGTGATACATTTTGATGTAAAATCGCTCCTCTTTGATACATAATATTATATCTATTGATTTTTTTTATTGTTCCAGGATCAATATGAGAACATTTCGACGCATACCAGTAAAGGAATAGACTTTTTAGAAAAATATGGAAACTTCGTGCGGGAAAGGGCTAGTATAGAAACCGAATATGCTACAAAATTAAGGTGAGTCTTTTTTATTAACTCGCTTTCTTGTCTGTCTGTCTGTCTGCGGTCCAAATCTTACAATCGATTTTAAATTAACTTCCCGAGGAGCTATAGAGCCTTGAAACTTGAAACTTTAAACATTAGCTCAAAACTAACAGGCTTTTTTTGGAAAATCCTAAGAGCCGATAAGAGAGCGCATGGACGGAACCCAACTATACAGGGTGAATCAAATTCGATCTACATCATTGGAATCACGGAAACTAGAATAAGAGATACGGACTCGGTTAAATTAGAGAAAAGTTGTAAAAAAACTGAAAGCACATTCTCCCGGCTACTTTTTATTTGCTATCGAAATATGTAATAAGATTGGAAGTTACACGTTCCGAATTTATTATACATCCTAGGCAGCAAAATTGATTTTTTGAAATAATGTAATTTGAACAGATGAGAAATGACACGAAATAAAACTAAAAAAATAACGTTAAATAACAGTAATCGGCTGTTGTACAGGCAGTAACTGACTTTAATTTTTTTACACGTCGTTCACGTCCGAGATTTTCGTGGAAAGTTTTTCTCATAACGCGCGCTCGCCCATAGAAAGCTATAACAGTGACGTAGTTATCTGTGCAGTTGTAATTTTCGCTTCGGCGTTCTTATTATTCGCCTTTAGGAATTCGTAATTTATTATAATAAAGCAATTAAAAATCAGCACTGTATGTGTTTATTGTGAAAAAATTGAATTTTAATTATTGAAATTTGAGGAATGCGCTCTCTCGGTGTCAGTTTTGCATTATCTTCTGCACCCGTTAATAAATCTCTCGCCGCTGCATGGTCTATTAGTAAGTAACTGTATAGTAAGTAATCTGTCAGTTTTATTGCGTCACTTTCTAAACGGATTTCTTCTTCCGATTCGCCTGAAAATTTCATATTTACCTGAAAATGGAAATATATTTAAGAGAGACATAGGAAAATGTGCAAGAGAGACATCTAGTTCGACCTTGTGACGCATTTATGGCGTTAAAGTTTATTAACGCGTACCTTAAATCAAAAATAAAATTGTTTCTCGCGCTAAATTTCCTAGCGACCTTTTTCTTAAAAGTATCGCATGTAAATTCATGGACCTTTTTCGGTGTAAAATGGGCAATACCTGAACGAGAATCGTCGACGTGGAAGTCGATAAGGACGACGTGGAAGTTGCGTGACATTGGAGGCTTTCTGATTGGTTTAAAAGAGCGCTTGACCTGTAATGTCTATCTTACCTAAATCTATCTTTTTTATCTTTTCCGGTGCCTGTATCTTTTTTTAAACAAAAGCACGACGTAAAATTGCGCGGCCATTTTGTTCTTTTACGGACAGTGAATAAAATCCAAGCGTGTTGCCCAAATAAATGAGAATATTTCCGGCATATAATAATTGTCTTTTAATTACCTCGCTAGACTTTCCGGGCTATCTCCAACTATTCACTCCATTCTTCTACAAGTAAAATAGAAACAACCGAGCGCTATTCAGTCAGCTACAGGCTCATTCTCTTGGTCGACTTAATCTAGGAAGGTATCTTAAGAACGTACTCATAGTAACTCCAACTATAAGTAAAGTTTTATTTGATTTCCGAAGAGCTGTTATAGTAGAAAAAGCGAAATCAGCATCTTATGAGACTTTTCAAGTAAATTAGTGGCCACCTTCAGGTAGAAAGCAGAGGTTTAGTCGACTTTAACTAAAGCCCGTTTAAATATCCGTCAATCGAAATATTATTTAGTTTCTTTAGAAAAAAAGTTCCTTTGATGATGTCTTCCTTTCTTTTTGGATGATTTTTTCTTTCTGGTATGGATAGAGAGAAAGATTCCGAAATTTCAGCTGCACAACTCAACTGGTACCTATAGATAGAATCGTTTTGCATAATAATTCGACCTCTCCGTTTCCAAAGCAGTCAGTCGCTCAGTATTATCGAAACGATTTTACGGCTGGTCTCACCTTGACATTAAGATCATGATCGGAGCCGATGTGAAAAAAAAATGAGTTGATTAACGATTTAGGAAAAACGATGAATGATGATTTTGCGTTGCAGTTGTTGTTCTGCGCTGTAATTTACATAAAAAATTAATTACTCGATGAAATAAAATAAATATAATGTAACTACTCGGACCAGATCGTTCAATTTTGAAGCTTCCCGATTTAGAGTTTTTGTGTAATAGTACGAGTACACGGAGCCTCACATTGTGATTTTCGTTTGCACTAAAACTAAAAGATTATAAAAAAACTGCCAAAATCCCGTTGGCAGTTGGCAATATTAGTGTATTTTTTAACAAAAAAATACACTATTGAGGACGACATCACTTTTCGAAAATCACCCAAACTCATCAAATGTCCACCGATCATGACCCCCAGATCACGAAAAAGTGGTTTTCCAAAATTCACCTGCCCACGATATATATATATATATTTATATATATATTTATATTTCTATGAGCCCTAGAACCCAAACAAACTTCTTCTTTTTACTATATTTATATATATATTTATTTATTTCTCCAAAATCACGATTTTTCGATTTTAAAAACGCTCCTGTAGCTTTATCTTTCAAGATTAGTGAACGAAATTTTGGATTCTTGTAAAGCTTGGGAATGACTTTAGATTTTCGTTGAAAAAAAATCCAAAAGTCACGTTACTTCTACAGGGTGTCCTTTCAAAGTTCCCCAAATCCGGTCCTTGAGGCACGGTTTCTGGCCGCAGTTTTCAATCTAGGGGGCTGAAATTTTTGTGAGAGTAAGATGTCCACAAGGAGTGGTCTGGTATTGCACTTGAGCAAAATCGGCCGAGCCGTTTCAAAATGGCGGCCATTTGAATTTTTTGAACATTAACGGAAAATTGACAATTTTTTGAACCATTGTATGAGCAAGATGGCAAAAAAACTTTGAAATCAAATTAACAGGATTTGAAGAAAATTATTGGAAATTTGAGTTAATGCAATAAAATTAGCATATTTTCCATTAATAAGCCAGTGTCGTGGGTAGGAAAAAGGGTGAAAATGTGTCAATTCTATAACCGTTTATGAGTCCATTTTTGAAGAAGTTGAACCGAAATTTTCCATTTTTTTTTGCTTTAACATATAATTTGATGTCTTAGCTTCAATTCGCCTCGATTAATGTAGCACTTTAAACGAAAGATAAAAAAGTTTTTCGCTTGTGCAAAATTAGCTTACACTTATATAAAATTATTAAATCGATGAAATGGTTCGCAATTTCTTTTTTATTTTTTTTCACATTCAATTATGAATGGTTCTGAAAATTAGTAGAGCAATCGCAACGACAATTAAATCACCTACATGCAGGTGAAAAAAGTATTCAAATTGGTTTTTTAATAACTAAGATATGACCAGTTTAAAAAATAAAATGAGTAGATGTAGGTACCTGACGTACTACATATATCTACCCTATCATCACTACAAATTCGAAACGCACCGTGTGGCTCAGTTTGTTACATCCGCTAACTGTTGGAGCGGGTTCGCATCCACGAGAGGATCATTCTTTTTTTTTTGTAGGTAGGTGGAGTTTTCCCAAAAAAAATCGGATTATTTTTCATTAAATTCATTATAAAAAAAAATAGGAAGAAAATATTTATTATTGAATCGCATAAAAATACACTATTTCTGCGATTGATGCGCAAGAAGGTTTTGAAAATTCCTTAAAGCACGTATCATGCACGAAAGCATCCACTATCATGCAATGACCTAACATGAAATCATTGACGGGCACGGGAAAGATAAAAAGGTAGATTTAAATAAGATAAATTACAGGTGGACCTTCCGCGTCGTAGGTCACGCGTCCACCTACGTCTCCTACCCGAGCCTGTCTCTTCCCTCGGCGCTTTCTTCCTGGTGCCACGCCACTTTTAGTGACCAATAAGAGATCTTCAAAATCACGCCACTACCACGTCCTCGATTTTGCGAAATAATTTGCTTCCACGTCACCCTTTAAGTTCCAACTACTCAATTGTATTTTATGCGCCGCACTTGCCAAACTGTTGTCTAGCAGTCTAGGCTAGGGCATTCGTCGAAGGTCTGTGAATTTATACGCGATACTTTTCAGAAAAAGGTCGCTATGAATTTTTGCTCCAGAAAACAATTCAGATTTCGATATAAGGTACGTGCAAATGAACTTTAACGCCACAAATGCGATAGAACGAAATTTTGCAGTCTTGAAGAACTTCTGGTAATCTTTGATTGTCGTTGGAAAAATACTTCTACAGGTGTCTGTTCAAAATTCGAAAAAACCTGTTCTTGGAGGCTTGGGGTATCATTTTAGGTCGCAGTTTTTAATCTAGGGGGCTGAAATTTTTGTGGGAGTAAGATATCCACAATAGTGGTTTGGTTCAAGCAAGCATTCAAGCAAAATCGACCATTTGAATTTTCGAAAAAATGGCAATTTTTTGAACCTCTGTATAAGCAAGTTAAAAACCAAATTAACAGGATTAAAAGGACATTGTTCGATCTTGATTTTAATGTAAAAAAAGTTTCTTAATTTATAAAAATAAGCCAGTGGCGTGGGTCGAAAAGGGTAAAAATTGTCAAATTCCCATAACCATTTATGAGCACATTTTTGAAGGAATTGAACTGAAATTTTTACACTAGACAACTATGCTAATAACCATTAACCCTCAAATATTTCAAGAGCAAGTAATAAAAATGACAGGGATATTCGAATTTTTTTCTACATGATTTTCACTTTTGTTAACACCCCTGTAGCTTTTTTCTAATTTCCAAATAGTGTAAAAAAAAATGAATTTTTAAACTTGGGGTAGCCAGGGGCGTGCATAGAAAAAGGGGCAAAATTACTCAATTCCTATATCCATTTTATAGCCTCATTTCAAAGGAATTGAAATTTTCGTAGTAAAGCCAATTTAAAAATGAAGAATATTTATGCCATAGGGTAAGGTGTCAATTCGTATTGAAAAGTGTTTTTATATTGAATCTGCCATCTCTTTGTTTTTTTTTTTTTTAAGATAAACATGTCCTCGTTGAGAAGCTTTTTCAGTGGCAGTGCTTTTCATGCTTTTAAATTTGTCCTTTTAGTGGCAGCGCGGTGCGATCTGAGCCAACGAAAGCGAAACTCGTTTTGCTGAAAAATCCATAAATATAAATAATTAACAAATTAATTCACCAAAAAAGTGGAATATGCTCAATGATCGGGACACTCAGATCTATAAGACTTTCAGAAAGTTTTTTTTTTTATTAGATCTTATGCAAGAATGTTACAGTGAGGTTAGATGTACCAGGTGCCTCATGTCTAGTTTTTACGATGAGATGAGGGATCATCTTGAAAATTGATTCCAACTGTTAATCTTCTAGTGCAAACGAAAATCTTTTCTAGACGATTTTATCGGCTAGGTATAAGTAATAATTATAGTTTTTCAGGAGTTCGCGAAGGTCACTTTTACCATTCTTACCTACAAATAGCGATTTTTCCCGCATACCATACGAGTAATAAGTTCTTTGAACTTGTCACCTATATAATTGCTAAATTGAGACGAATTTTCCTGGTTATGGTGTATAAATAAAATTAAGAGTCCAGGACGTATACACGTAGACATCTGTTCAGTTGTAAGTTGTAGACCAGTCAGTCGGAGTCCGGTCGTTCCAATTTTAATAACAAACTTAAGTATTTGGCTTGGATAAGAAAATCGTTTTGCGCGTGTTTTTTGACAAAATTATCACAATCGCTTCTCAGAGTGTAACTTTTATTTATTTTTCAGGTAAATATAAATCTGGACCGCGTAAGCTCCGCCAAAACATACATAATATTATAAATATCGCGCTGTAATATCCCATGGTCAAGGCAATTTTCGCAAAATTATTATTGCAAGTAAATTGGATTTTATAACATAACGTTATACCTACGACGTAGTCTCGCGCTTAGGTAATGCAGCAAGCGAGACGTGGTTATTACTCTTATTATTGCTTCACTCGGTGTTTTATTAATTGAATAACTTTGTTTAGACTGGGCTTTATTGCACTAATATATAATAATTCCAATGCGCTGTTTCGAATAATTGGAACAAAGCAAACAAAGCACCAGCACCACCACCACCACAACAATGAAATCCTTGAAAAATCTTGTAAACGTTGAAATCACATGGACGTGAAATCTCCTGCAGCCATACAATATTTCCAGTTTTATTATTGTTTTTTTTTATTATTATTATTATTATTGTTATTGTTTATAAGAAGGTATACAACATCCAATATCCAATCGAAAGTCTTCCACTTAAACTACTTACTCATACTGTCCGAGTCGAGGTAACCGAATTCTCGAGTAATGTAGGAACGGTTCATATGCATATAATGGCACCGGGGCGGCCACTGTATAAAAATTATTGTGTGGGTAGCTTTACTTTAAGGCGTGGACGGGATAAAAATGTCCCCTGTATAATATGACGTCGATACCTACGTGTAAAGTAAATGCGATTGAATGAAAGTGACCGCCAAAAAGTTGGCGCATCATATGGGAAAAATTTTTGTTTCAGACTTAATGTCTTCTTTTGTTTTTGTAATTACTCTGTGCAAATTAATACAATTAATACAAAAAAAATACAAATGCAACATTGTAAGATTTACATTGTTGCCAACTGGCGTATCGCTTTAATCTAAGATTAGCTGAGCGCTACATTTGCATGTTTTGAACAACACATTTTTTCAAAATATGTTCAATATTCAAATTTTAACCATAGCTAACTAATCACAGATTAACTTTTAGTACGAACAATCGGTCCCTACTAATATCGAAAAAATGAGCTTATTTTTGAGCCCAAGTCAAGTTGGCCACGCTTCGGCCAGCCACGCTTTCGTCCACTTTCGAAAAAATAATTTTTGCTGATTTTTTTTTTAATCCGACATTTTATAATAACCAACCACGCTTTCAGCTATGGACTAGAGAAATTGTAAAAAATCATTTTTGCTGAAAGTATGCTCAAAAAATCCTTTTTGCTGAAATTTGGCTCAAAATATTCCAAAAATTCATAATAACGGCCAGCCACGCTTTACTTGACAAACTGAAAAAATTATTTTTGCTGTAATTTTGCTCAAAAAAATCATAATAATGGCCAACCGAGTTTTTGGCCATGGACTGCATGAATGTATTGAGAAAATCATTTTTGCTGAAATTTGGCTTAAAAAATTCCAAAAATTCATCATAATGACCAGCAACGGACTTGATAATCTAAAAAAATCATTTAAGCTGAAATTTCGTTGAAAAAAGTACAACAATTTATAATAACGGCCAGCCACGTTTTCAGCAACGACTTATGAAACTGAATAAATAGTTTTTGCTGTAATTTTGCTCAAAAAGTCGAAAAATTCATAATAATGGCCCGCCACACTTTCGGCCACGGACTTAAGAAACTGAAAAAAAAATTCTGGTGGAAATTTCGTCGAAAAAGTCTGAAATTTTAACATAATGGCCAACTTCGCTCTCAGCCACGACTTAATAAACTGAAAAATGTAATTTTTGCTGTAATTTTACTCAAAAAAGTAAAAAAAAATCATAATAATGGCCAGCCACGCTTTCGGCCACGGACTTTAAATTAATATACAGGGTGCACCATGTATCCTTCTCTATATTGCTATCTCCTGAACGCTAAGAGATACAGGGTCGGTTAAATTAGAGAAAAGATGCGCAGTTTTGTGGCCATCTCGGATTCGTCAAAACATGCAAGATATCTGTGACCGTTGCTGAAATATCCTGAAAAAACTGAAAAATCGAGATTTCTTATTTTCGTCATATCTGTTTTATTATTGGAAATTAATAAATAATTTTTCTTAGGCTTACATAAGCCGTTAAGAGCTATCCATTTGACATTTCAAAAATTTTCAAGGCCTACTAGATCCAAGAGTTTTCACAGTCAACTTTCGTTTTTCTTATGGCCGCCATATTATTTTTTTATGTCGTTTGATATAAAAAAAATAATGGAAACCAAAAATTAATAAATTTCAAAAAAAATTTTTAAATTTTTATTCTTCTTTTTTCAAAGAAAAACCTAATAAAAAATCGTCGAAAAACGTCAACATTTGTAAAATACGCCGAAATAGTGCTTGCCTTATGGTTTTTAATTTATCTATGAAATTCGGTCTAAAAAGGTGTCTTTTTTGTAAAGAAAAAAGAAGAATAAATTTTTTTTTAATTTATTTTTTTAAATTTAACAATTTTTAGTTTTTATGATTTTTTTTATACCGAACAACATAAAAAAAACAATATGGTAGCCATAAGAAAAACGAAAGTTGACTATGAAAATTCTGGGATCTAGTCGGCTTTGAAAATTTTTGAAATGTCAGATGGGTAGCTCTTGACGACTTGTGTAAGCCCACAAAAAATTATTCATTAATCTCCAATAATAAAAAAGATATGGAAAAAATAAGAAATCTCGATTTTTCAGTTTTTTCAGGATATTTCAGGAACGGTCACAGATATCTTGTATGTCTCGACGGAATCGAGATGGCCACAAAATTGCGCTCCTTTGGACTTGTTTAACCGACCCTGTATCTGTTAGCGTTAGGAGATAGCAATATAGAGAAGGATACATGGTGCACCCTGTATATTGAATAATATATTAATATAAATTGAAAAAACAAACTTTTTTACTGAAAATTTTCTGAAAAAAGGTCAGAAATGTTTTAATAATATTTATTATTATCAACAAGAAAACAAATATCTATTTTTCATTCAAGCCGTCAATAACGAAAATAAAAATTTTTGCTGAACATTAAACAAAGTTCCTTTTCCTGGCCGAAAGCGTGGCTGGCCAAAGCGTGGCTAACTTGACTTGGGTTATTTTTGAGGTATAATGGAGTTTTAGACTCATTTTACTTAGAAACTTTGGGTAATTTCGAAAATTGATAAGTATGTATACCTTTTTTTTGTAACAAATCTCCAGGGAATCCGGCCCTGATAAATAAGGTCTTGTAAGTCCATGGGCGTAGAAGTTGTTGAAGCAAGAAGGGACCATATACCCTGTATCTACGCCACTGATGAATTGTTTCACCCGTGTTTTTCTTCATTTTATGTGCTCTAAATAATTATAATAAATTACCCCTTGGTATAAAATTAAAATATTGAGAAATGTCCAAGCTATGCGTCGAAAACTGAAGAAAATATACTTTTCATGGGAACATTTATTCCTTAAAACAGGTCTTCTATAAACTGGTGAAGTCCTGCTACAAAAAACTGATTCACCCTGTATAATCCCAAAAATTTTCTGTCACAGTCATTCAAGATCATTAATATTTTGGGTCGTGTGTTGTTTTTACCAAATAAGTTGCCGATAAACAGCCGTCAAGTACCGCAGTCTTCTTTTTTTCGAGGATAAGAATCGCCCACCTCATTCTTACGCAGGCGTTTATTCTCATGACCAGCACGTTTACGTCGTTTGGATCTAAATTTGGTGAAATTTAACGAGCAACGAGCAAAATTATATTAACAACTAGAAAACTCTCTTTGATTGACAGGACTCGCATGAACGAATCCGCAATTTCCCGCTTCGGATGAATGAGAAAAAACGTGTAATTATTTCAGTTCGCATAACTAAAAATGATAATGAGAATGTTTCATATTGCGTGCGTCCAAACTGATTATATAATTAAATAATTTCCATTCAAACCTCTTTCAATGGGAATGATTTTCAATTTGGTCATTATATACATCCGCGGCTCCTACAGTTTCACTATGGAACTTATATAGGGGTGGAGAACATACCTATAGTAACACCAGGAAGGTATTCATTTGCTGGGCAAATGAAAGGGAAAGCCACAAAACGGCGTAAAAAAATGGTTTTGAGAGTGCGGAGGGAGTGCGGTCCTGACAAGAGGCACCGATTAGATGCCGCGATCCCGGATAAAACCACTTCACCATAATTGCCAAGTATTCTATTCTGTGTTAGAGGCTCACAGAGGCGGACTGAGCGATAAATCCGCTTTCATTACGTGTCCAGTCCGCACAGGGATTGATGCAATGATTTTCGGATTATAAATTCAAAATAAATGCAAAATTCAAAATAAAAATCGTGGTACTGTTATTTTCGAAGATTTTCCTTGCCCTGAAAGTGAAAAAAAAAATAGAAATTCGACCGTAGTGCCAAAGAGGCCTTAGTTGTGACCTTCAATTATTATAAGTTTCATGTTTAATTATTTGAACTCGATCAATTCTGCATGCAATTCTATAATAAATAATGTTGCAGCCTACATTGTTGGGTAATTTTTTTTTGGCTCCGAATGGTTCGAACTATTCAGGTTTATAGTAGAGAGGATACTTCGATCTATCTATCCTCAGCCTCCCCCTACCCCCTACTTTCAAACTACTCGCCACAGACTATTCAGACAGAAATAGATAAACTTCTTAATAGTGATCATTTTCTTCAATCAATTCCCCTGAGTTGTCTTGATGACAATGGTGAAAACGTCACTTCGCTACCTGCTTCTTATCTCGAGATACAGCCTTAAGTAGTATCGCATGTGACGTCATACGTGTCGCAATTGTCTACACGTGCCCCTACTCTGGGTAATTTTGCATTTTTACTTAAACAAGTGCACAGTCTAAACGTTTCATGAGTCCTTACCTCGCTTATTTAACATCGCAGACATAGCATTATTTATACATTTTAGTTTGATTTAATATTAAAAAAAAAAACATAAAATAAGTTACCATTGCTTTTAAGGCAGTTGTAGCAGCAATGTAATTTAATTTAATAGCAATAAATTCTCTTGGACCTTGGGTTTTTTACCCAAATTTCTTCTATAAATTACCCTTGAAATCGAATAACTCCTAGTAGTTTGGTTCCATAGTTTCTGTAACTCCTATAAGCTTAGATTAGTTTTAGAATGAATTTTTCACTATTTTTAGAATTTTTTTTATTGCTTTCTTGTTTCTTGGTAGCTAAATCTAAAATTAATATTCCAAGAACGATTGAAATCAATCGTTCATTAAGCGCATTAATTATTATTAAACTTCCTCATCGTGATCCCAAGAACTATTAAAGCGAAACTGGCGCATTGTAATTATTATGAAAACTGAGCTCTCTTGTTTTTAAATTTTATGGGATCTCGGGAGCGTTTCCATTTTCTCGTCGTTAATCCGTTTTGGTGGAGTAATCGAGTAATAATAATTGAAACATGAGCCTCCTCTGTCTCGGATGAAAATTTCCAATCCGCGATGCGGTTTCGTTTTCGTTATGTGGATTCTTGGATTTCCATAACAATAGACGCGATTGTTTGATTGTTTTTGATTTCAAAAAAGCGGAACCACGAAACTGCCGGCCATACTTTTACCACCAGGTGTTTCCAATTCCGCGCAACGAACTGTTTACGCTTTGCTGCACGCTTTGGTGACTTCGTTTTCTGTCGAACAGCACTTACAAGGGAAATATCGGTAATGTTCTGTTTCGGGGTCTGTTTTTTTGCCTCGTTAAATTAACCGCGAGATCTGTTATTTGATTCATGAACGGTCACTTTTATTTTCCTAGTTTTATAAGTTTACTTCTTATGCTGTTGCGCAATTGCTCGACGATGTAACCAGTTTCTTTCTTTCTGTTTCAGGAAATTAGTTAAAAATTATCAACCTAAAAAGAGAGATGAAGAAGACTATCAGTAAGTATTGGTTGTTTTTTAGGTGTTACGGTTTTTCTTCTCGATTCTCATTTTTTTATAAGGCGCTCTACTAAATAAACATCAAAAATCGCAGATTTGGCAAAAAAAATTGGTACCCTCAGGGGTACCTGGTGTGATTTTTTCTGCTGCGTGTTAAATGTGGAAAATCTCACCCCTCCCTGAGTACATGTTTCATTCATAAGGTATCCAAAAATATTTGAATTTTGGCGCCACCAAGCTTGAACGCATGCGTGTTTATCACGAAATGTCCTTTTTAGATGTACAGAATGTTGAAGAAGTCTCGGTACCCTTCAATAAATTCTTAAATGTGAATTTTGAAAAAAAATTAAAAAATATTATGTCAGTTCCTTAATTTAGGTAATTTACTTTCTATTGAATTGATGTAAAAAAATTTATACATGGTGTTCTTTGGCTCAGTAATAATGATGACATTATCTATTTTTTTTTTAATAGGACACCCTATATATTATATTGTATTTTCATATTTTCTGAGAAAATGCAATACTTAATACTTAATATTAATACTTAATACTTAATGGTTCTTAAGCTTTGTCCACACCAAAGAAACACAGAGGAACATTTTGTTGCTGGTTGCCGCAACCTGTTTATGGAAACAGAAACAACAGCAAAAGTTCCGTAAACATTCTGTCCACACCAAGGTAATTCAGTTTTGTGAATGTTTCGTTGTGTTGCCGCAACAGGAAACGTTGTGTCTACACCAGTGCAGTGTATGTTTCTAAACAATGTGGTACGACGAAAAAGATTTACAGGCAGCAGCAGCTGCAATTGTAATTATTTTACAAAAACACAAAAAACGAGTCTGTAAATGTTGGAGTAGACGAAGTCTTTTAGACAGAAAGACACATGGTGTCATACGTCACATTATATTTTCTGTCGTCCATTTAAACGGCATTAGGTATTTTTATTATTAATTAATGTTTTTTTACTATTATAATATACTGAACGAAGTCAAGGTATTAGCTGATGTTTTCGGCAACTACGCGACGGCTTCACGACGCAAGTTTCCAGCTTTGGGAACAAGCAACAACGTGTCCACACTGATAAAAATACCGTTGAGAAACAAAAAATGTTTACCAATGTTTCTATATTTTCTTTGATCTTTGCCGCTAAATATGGAAACAAGCAACTTATAGGAACTTTTGTTGCTGCAACCGTAAACAATGAGGAACTTAAATAAACTTTTGGCAACATTCAGAAACAAGTTCCAGGAACAAGCAACATAAACAGAATGTTCCTATGTGTTGCTTTCGGTGTGGACAAGGCTTTTCAGTTGCAGTTTAAAATTAGTATTTTTTGAGTTATAAACAAATGAAAAACGTTATTTTCAATGTTAAAGTTGTTTTTAAAAACGGCTTAAGATATCGGAAAACGGCTTACATGTCCCCATTTTACCTTTTTATGTAGGTGCTCTCCTATTATGTTCCTAAAAATTGGGAAAATAAAACAACTTTAAAATTGAAAATAACGTTTTTCATTTGTTTATAACTCAAAAAATACTCATTTTAAACTGCAATAATTATTGTAAGAACACTTCTCAGGAAATATGAAAATACAATAATATTGTTCTATTAAAAAAAAAAATAGACAATGTCATCATTCATTATTGAGTCAAAGAACACCCTGTATATATTTTTTACATCCATAAAAAGTCAATTGAATCATAAAATTTACCTGTTTTTTAATTTTTTTTCCAAAATTCATAATTTAAGGATTTATTAAATGGTACTGAGACTTTTTCAACGCCGTGTATGCCAGGCCACGGTCTTTGGTATACAGGATGTTTCAAAACGTGTATTGGAAAATGTAAGGTGTGATTCCCTGCCTGGTTTTAAGAAAAAAAGTTCCTATTAACATGGGTCCGCAAATCCATCATTATCGAGATACAGGGTGTAAAAAAAATCAGTTATTTGACCATATCTCAGGAACCGTTTGAGATCCAGTACCCAGGTTTTGTACACATCATATCATTAGGATTATCTACTTTTTGAGTTTTTTTTTTTAATGACAAGGAAACAAGTGATAAAAAAATCATCAAAAACAGGTGACGTTTTTGTCCTCAGCAAAAAATGTTGATACTTTTATGTTTTTCATCATAAAATGCTGTTTTTCTCGAAAAGAGTTCATATTAAAGCGGCCGGAAAAAAAGCAAAGCCCAAAATCTCCGCCACTGCCGTATGAAATAAATTTAATTAGAGCTCAAAAAATAGATATCGTCAAAAAAATGAAAAAAAAAATTTTTTGGACACCCTGTATCTAGAAAGTGGGTTTGCACTCATATGTTTACAGCAACTTTTTTTCACAGAAACACCCTGTATGTATATCTACCTTAAGTGCTATTTTGGGAAAAACCAGGCGTGTTATAATCAGCAACATTTTCTGCCTGTTTTGTAATAATCACCATTACTAAATCGAAGAGTTAAATTTAATGAAGCGGTTTCGAGGTGAACTCATGTTGTTTTGTTATCCGATAATGAGGTTTTTCCTGTTGTTTCCAGGTACACATCGTGCAAGGCTTTTAGATTATTGATGAACGAAATCAATGATCTGGCCGGTCAACACGAGATAGTGGCGGAGGGTTTACAAGAAAATGTAATTAAAGAGTTAACCATGTTAGTGAAAGATCTTAGGGAAGAAAGGAAGGTAAGTATCATTTATCGTTGAATAATAATAATTTTATGATAATTTCTAATCATTTTTAATTTTTTTAATTGCACAATCTGGCCCTAATGTTAAAAAAAATTGATCTCGGTTTCTTTTTTTTTCAACTCGTAAGAGATCTAAGTGTCAAATTTGTCCATCATTGTTACTCATTTTTCAATCTTTGATTTGAGTTTATTTTCGAAAACATGAAAACTTGTTAATAGCGGGGAAACAAGTAAAAATTGGAGTCAGAAATTTGTATTTGTACCAGTAAAAAAGGAACATTGATCTTTAGGAGATGTCAATTTATTAATCTCATTCCAGAAACAACTACAAGAAGGCATGCGATTGAGTCATCTCCTGGTGAGCCAGATAGAGGCGTTGCAGAGAACCAAGAAAGCTTACGAGAAAGCGTTCAGGGACGCGGAGAAAGCCTTGGATAATTATCAGAAAGCCGATGCTGATTTTAATTTATCGAGGGCGGATGTAAGTAACTCTTTATGAATTAAAAAATCATCAATTGAACAGTGGACGGTCTTTTTTGATGCTCCCAATTTATGAGTTTGTTATCACTGATATAAAATTAATGATGAGGAAATTATTATCAGAAAATGGAAATAGGTCCTTGTCCGACCTTCCAATATTCCAAATATCTCAAACCAGAGGCTCTTCTGTATGGGAAAAATTCATTAAAGAAATTATATCCTGTAATTGGGAATTTGAATGAGGATCCACTAATAATAGTGCAATAATAATTATTGTTCATTTGGGAGAAAATTATATTTTAAATTTTTTTCTTTTGCTCTGTCCTCCAGGTCGAGAAGCAAAGGGTCAACCTAACATACAAAACCAATGTCTGTGATACGGCGAAGAACGAGTACGCGGTGCAATTACAAAAAACCAACGAGCTGCAGAGGCAGCACTTCAGGTCCGGCCTGCCGGAGGTCTTCAGGCAGCTGCAGGACCTCGACGAGAAACGGATCAAGAACATCAAGAACTTCATGCGGAGCTCGGTCGAGATCGAGCGGAAGGTGTTCCCGATCATCGATAAATGCCTGGACGGGATCCTGAAGGCCGCCGACGTGATCAACGAGAAAGAGGTGAGCGGTTTGGTGGAATTATTTTATCTAGCGTAATCGTTTGGATTGATTTACAGGACGCCCTGATGGTGATAGAGAAATACAAATCCGGGTTCGTCCCGCCAGACGACTACCCGTTTGATGACTTATCGAAAGGGGGGAGCGACTCGGGGAGCACAAACAATATTAGTAGTAATCTACAGATTGGCGGTAAATTGAAAGACGGCGGGTTCACGGTCAAGGGCACCATTACCGGGAAAGCTATGAAGAAACGAGCCGGAATATTTCATTTGTTTGGAAGTCGAGGGGTAAGTGTTCAATTATTCGATTGTTTAAATTATTATTATTTTTTTTATAAGTATCTGCAGTAACGGCTGTTATTGGAATTAATATCAGCTGTTACTGCAATCTTTTGTATAATTTTTTTCCTTCAAGTGGTGAGTCAATATTACCATTAAACTTAATTAATTACGGAGAAATCATGGTGGTGGTGGTGGTGGTGGTGTCACTTTGCGTTGCTAAATTAAAAATCAGGTATCTGATCTGACGAGACGTTAGTTTAGTTAACCTCCACCGTCCTTATAAGACTCATGAAAGTTACCAACAATATGTTTCATGATAAAGACACAATTAAAAGGCCGGCATGATAAAACTGACTTCGTTTTGAACATATCAGATTTATTATACCACTTTTGATGATTTCCCCCAATTAGCCCATAATCAACATTTACATAAATTTTCTTATTTGCTTATCACGGTGGTGGTTGGTTGCGGTAGAAATCGTCCAAAATTTTTCTGTACAGAAAAATTGACTCACCTCCATTTAAAAATTGACATGTATCCAGGTTTACTTGACGTCGTGTTTGAAGGAGAAACACATAATGGATAACGATTCATTAAAAAAAAATAATAAAGAACAACAAGAATTGTCAAGTAAATCTGGACATATTATGTGCATAATAAATATACAGAATCGTTTGTTAAATATTTAAATCTTGTTGTCTTTCATTGAAATTTTACCTAATTATATCTAATGTAGGTAACGAAACAACTGATTAAAATGTTTAACGAATGTTTATACATATTGCATAGGTACTTTGACTGTTGTTTGCAACTTGAGTAGTTTGAAGAGTGAATCAAGAGAAATGAGTGTCTGATCCTCGCTTATTTATTACCTGTGGTTTTCTAATTGTCTTATTTACTTCTCTCTCTTCCTTGGTATTGGGTGATCTAATTTCAATCAATCAATCAATCAATCAATCAACATTACCTCACTGTCGTTCCTAGTAAGTACTAGTACTATTTCGTATTGGTGTTCACTGCATGCTCGTTCTATTTATTCAATTTTTTTATTTTCAATCTTTTTTTAATAGAAATTTTCATTAGATTAATAAATAATTCTAGTCAGAGAGCTTGTTTGCTAATTTTTAAACGATCGTGCTTCATCAGCTTGTCGTTAATTAATCAGTAGAGCTAGACTTATTATTTCTTAACATAACCGTGTTTTATTATTTTTTTAGTATTATTCAAACAATGCGGGATCATCGTCGTCTGTTACAGGACCACTTTTTTCCCCCTCAGACGGTGATGATCCCTAACATGACCGTTTGTAAGAAGGGCATGTACGCTAACGCTTTCATTTTCTTTTCATGCAAACAGAAGCTTACAGAAGTCTGTATGGCAATCAAGGTATCCGCTTTTTGCTTATCCATGTCTCTGTTTTCCGTTAATTTACGTTTATCCTGTGTGTGATCTTTTTTGATTAAATTATTATTGTAAGGCTTTAATAACGAATAAAGGGTATGGTGGGACGGCTGGGACTTAAAGAATGCATCCTGCTACTACAAGGCTCGTCGTTGTGAAACACGAATAAATTAGGATTATGCTTTTGTGTCTAAATTTTTTCTTTAAAGGTATAGGATGAAAAGATTAGCTGAAATTCTGATCAGAGTGAAGTTATATACACGACTTCAACAAACGGGATGCTTTTTTATGACCCCTCCTCGCTGTCCCCCGAATTATATAAAATAGTGAGTGAATCTAAAAAAGATCATGAATCATCTTCAGGCAATAACTTTCAGGCTTTTATGATAACAACGAGTGGAGAGACTGCATTTTTGTTTAAATGTTTTTGTTTATGATCGATAATAGTGCGACAGATGTCATGGAGAGCTTTTGTTTTTTCCTATTTTTAAATTAAAATTTTCAGATTTCATTTTAAACGAAATAACAAGAATCAGATTTCATTTGATTTTTAGGTTAGTAGTAAGTATTAAGGTTTATGGTGTTAATAATAAACTATGTTGTGGAAAAATAATTTAAAAATAAATCTGGCAACAAAGCCTTGTACAGGTTACATGAACTATAACCTAAGATTAAATGGACATCTGTCACCCTATCCCTACAATAACAGCTTATTGACCTTACTCTTCATATTTATGAATGAAGTAATATAAATGATGCCTGTTTTGCAGCCTCCAGCTCTTTATTAATAAATACAGTGTCACAGGCATGGTACACCCCCTTTTTTTCTATTTTTTTTAGATAATTTTTTGAAATTTGGTACTTTGCATATTCTCGATAGAGCGCACTTTTTAGCAGAAAATTGAATTTTTTACCACATTCTGGTTTTCCGGAAACGTTACCAACTTTTTATTTTTAAATGGGACACCCTATATTTTTTTATATTTTTGGATTCTATACATTTGTACGAATCCAACAATACCATATAAGTACCATTTTAAATGTCAAATTTGTTTTTATTTAATTTTTTATTTCTCAATTATAGTGTGCCATGACTATTTCGTTCTACTCCAATTGGATCATCTAATGCTCCGGGAGGCACGTTAAAAAGGGGGTCCCGGCTGCTTCACAGCAGTCGTTAAGTTACGTCAGAGGCCCTTGAGGCTACTTGAAAACTTCTGACACTTGGGCTTTACCACAGCCATAAGATATTTATTTATTTAACGCTAGAAAAATCTAATTTTTGTTCAAAATACTAAATTAAGTGATTTATGGATGAATTATGCGAACCGGAATGATTTTTTGAACTAAGAATCTTTGGTAAAGTACCATTTCAATTGTGTTCATCACAGATGCAAAATGGGTACACCAAAATGTCCCTTATTAAGAGTAGTAGTAGATGGTACCTCGGTACCAATATGGTGCCATTTGAAAAAAATAAATCCAGCTCAAAAAATCGTTCCGGTGCGCATAATTCATCCATAGATCACTTAATTTAGTACTTTGAAAAAAAAATTCGATTTTTCTAGCGTTAGATGATCCAATTGGAGTAAAACAAAATAGTCATGGCACACTATAATTGAGAAATAAAAAATTAAATAAAAACAAATTTGACATTTAAAATGGTACTTATGTGGTATTGTTGGATTCGTACAAATGTATAGAATCCAAAAATATAATAACATATAGGGTGTCCCATTTAAAAATAAAAAGTTGGTAACATTTCCGAAAAACCAGAATGTGATAAAAAATTCAATTTTCTGCTAAAAAGTGCTCTCTATCGAGGATATGCGACGTACGAAATTTCAAAAAATTATCTCGAAAAAAAAAGGGGGTGTACCATGCCTGTGACACACACTGTATAGATCCTTACTCATGAACTGCTGTATTATTATTTATGGTTGTGTATACTTCTTCCCATAATTATGTAAATGTCTCAGCTTAAAAACATGTAAACAAATCATGCATGCTCTTATCAGTTTTAATATTTAAAAGTGTGTCGGAACAGTACGTTTTAATTTATTTGATTTCACCGTAGAACGCTGCAATTTCTGACGGAAAGGACGACATGAGCGACTTGCCGCCGAACCAGAGGCGGAAAAAGCTGCTCCAGAAGGTCGACGAATTGAAGAGTAAAGTGGTCCAAGAGACGGCCGCCAGGGACGGACTCATGAAAATGAAAGGCGTCTACGAGGCGAATCCGGCTCTCGGAGACCCGATGACCATCGAAGGTTCGAAAATTTGATTAACGCTCATCTGTGCACCTGTGCACCTGTGTGAACGTTTGTTTTTTTCTTCCCCCACCCAAGGTCAACTGAACGAATGCAACCACCGGCTGGACAAACTCCACTCGGAGCTCAAGCGTTTCCAGGGCTACCTGGACGACGCCGTCAAGACGATCGGCCAGAACAACTCACTGACGAACTCGCCGCGGCTGGTGAACGGCGGCTCGAGGCAGCACAGGAACAGCGGCGGGAGCGCCGCCGAGGAGGAGTCCCTGAGCAGGTCTGCGAGCGATAGTAGCGTAACTAATCCTACCTTGAACCATAATAAACGATCTAAGCCAGGCACGCCTCAGCCCGGTAACCATGGGTGCGTTGAGTTGATCACACGTTTGATTTTTTTTTTTTTTTGAGTTTTGATGATTCGTTTTATGTCCGTACATTTGTTTGTTTGTTTCTTTATTTTATCACCCGTCTGTACTCTTTTTCGCTCTGTCTGTCTGCGATAGTTTGTGTTAGTTTCTTGGATGTTTTAAATTTTCATTTATTTTAAATTTTATTTTTCGATAAATTCATTAAAGAAAAATTTGAGGCATTCAGTGATTGTTATTGGCGTTTGCGTACGATTACATCGATGCGGCTTTTGCTTGTTGCAATGCTTTCCATATTTATTTATTTGTAGGCATATGCGATCCCTCCATATTTTGAAACTGAACTCAAATCGGATTTTTAAGAGAAACATTTTTTTAAGCTTTGATTTTGAAATTTTGTTTGAACATTTCCCAATTTCAAGTTTCAATTACCTTAACATAATTGAATGTTTATATTCAATCTGCTGACTGATCATCTACTTCATTATTTCTAACTGTCACTTGTCATTGTTTCATCAAATGTCAAATGTCCAAAACATCAAATCTCAAGGCAAGCAAAAAGTATTTGAGCTGTAACCTGTCACAATCCCTTTAAATTCGATTTGAAATTTTAGAACTTAAAAGATCCCTTTTTTTTTAAGGTAAACTGTAAATTCCCCTATACTGAAAATACACCAGGCTCGATTTAATAATTTATTAATGAATGTTTTAAAATTTAAACCTCCCAAACAGAATATTCTTTTTTTTTAACATACATTTTTTGCTCTCATTTGCTTTCAGTCACATTTCATTGCTTCCCTCGTACGGAATTATTCAGCTTCGCTTGTAACTTGTGACTCGCACCAGTAAATCTTCCAATTTCTCATCCACCCGCACGTTGCACGCACGTTTTTCATTTCAACACGCAAGGCGGCCTTCTCGTAATTATTATGTTTGCTTTTTGTATTTTTGATTTGGACATGACGATTTAGATTTGTATTCACATGGGATTTTGACATAGTTGTTCAAACAGTCCCGAAAGTGGCCTGGGCACCTCGCACACTTCCCTGCCGGGCGCCGACTCCGACCCGGACCAGTACGACGGGCACCCCGTCGACCACGAGAGCGAGTACTACGAGGCGGACATGCTGCCGACGATCGGGATCTGCAAGGCCCTGTATCCTTTTGAAGGTAGGTGTATTACCTATTGTTATTCTTGGGGGGGGGGGGGGGTTATTGGGTCAAGCGATTTTTACCGATTTTAATTGTTTGGTTTCAGCGACGAGCGAGGGGAGCATACCGATGAGCCAGGACGAGGAGCTGCACCTGATAGAGAGGGATCAGGGTGACGGTTGGACGCGAGTGAGACGGACACACGGTGAATGTGAAGAGGGTTTCGTGCCGACTTCATATATCGAGACCACTCTGTTTAGCAACGCCTAGAAATGACCGATGTACGTTTGTACGAATCCGATGGTTCTGTAGCATAATCGACTTCTCTCGAGTGAACAAATCATATATTTTTGTATATTATTTATGCAGTTTTTATTACAATATGTTATGATGACGTTACACCGCAGGAATGGATAGATGGAGCAGTGTCAATCAATATTTTTAATTTATTACGTACCTATTTAAAAATTCCTTTTTATGATTTTTATAGAGAAATTATTTATGTACTAGAAGATCAAAGACGTCCATATTAGTTTATTTAATTGATAATTTAATTGGTGAAATGCGATTATGTGTGTGTGGAATGGAGAACAACTAATAGATATTTTTTCGAGTATTGATGCTTTCTTTCGTGGCTTTTATTGAGACCTGCATATCCGCATATTCCTCTGATCAGAGTCGTCAGTTATTGCAAAGTCACATCAAATCATATAACTAACCTAAAAGTATCTTGACGATAATGACATTCGTTAATGTCATGTTTAGTTCAGTTGAATTAATAGAGCGTTGAAATTTACCAGGTAGCTTACCATTAAAGATTGGTAAAATTGATTTTTTCATGATATATTGACTATTTATTATGTCATGAGAATTGTCTGTTCTTTACAGTAAAAGTTGTTATGAGCATTACTGAAAGAATATTTCATATTCAACTCAAATATGATTCCAATTATTTCTCTCCTATTCACTTGAACTACAAGTAAAGTTAACATCTATAAAGACATGTGCTTGTAAATTTTTTTCTTGCAATTTACTGACCCTTTTCCTTTTATAGCATTGGTTTGTAAATAAAAGAACGAAGGGAAGCAACTATCTAAAACTAAATTTATAAACGCAAAGCATTGTGAACAATAAAAAAATAAAAATGATAGACGTGTCGTCGATATGTAAATTTGTGTATTTTTATGTAACCGAGCAGTTGTAAGCATTTATTTTATATTCATTCGAATAGTGCTGTGAATGACTTTTGCCATTGTTCATGTGTAAGTTTAAGTATACTTCCAGTGTTGTAAAATTTTATATAACTATTAGAAATTAATTTACATTAAGCATATCATGCATACTTTCATGTCTTAGCTTGATCTACGATTGGCCGAGAGGGTGGAAGCCGGTTCGATCGTAGCAGGCGACGATGCTTCTTGTTTGCGGCTGAGAGAATCAAACATTTCGTGACATATCGACACACAGGTTTAGGTCTTTCATCAATCGATTCATTTAAGAATAATTGTACTTTTTGTTTGCTTTCACGGTATATTTAATACATATGTTGGTCGGATTTGCTTAGCACAATTATTATATCACTGCTGTTGTTGTTGCAGTATTTTGATTATTGAGTTGTTGTATAATAAACAAACAGTGACTACTTATATCAAATTTATTTGTATATATGCTCTTATTTGCTAATGTTCATCTTTAAGGTTATTGTCAGACTTGTCAGTTATTGATTAACTTGTAAAATAAATATATAATTTTAAATTGATGCGGGTTTCATTTAAGCAGTGAAAGACTGCAACGATTCTGCCAGAGATAAAGTTGGCTATGTTTGGATGCTTTCCTGGAGTACTTGATAGATTTATTCAGGTATCAACAGAAAATAACCACCTTTATCGATCGATGGCCTCATGAAATTGTAATAAAACCTCAGCATTTTAATGAACGAGTTGATTGAAAACAAAACAAGTGTAAAATCTCTAGAGTAACATGAGAAGGAAGACAAAAAATTCTACTCGCTACCCATTTAACTTGATATTCCTTTTGAAAAGGCTTCTCGAAAAGCCGATCCTTGCATTTTGGTTAAATTTATATTTATTTACCTGATTCAGAATCTTGTCCTAAACTTTTCTTAATGAATTTTGATATCTGGATAATAATTAAGGATTAGAGCACATATACACAGTCTGGCTCACACAGGTCCGAAAGATTTACGGAATAATAAAACTTTCTAGACTCTGGGAACTTCACACATACCTCGAAGACTAAAATGTCTTAACCTTCACAGACCCAAAGTATTAACTTTTGAGGCTCTGGGAACTGAATCTTTGAATCTAAATCAGTAAAAATTATGCCACAAAATTTATGCAAAAATTAAAAATTACTTTGATTTGAAGGACCATTTAGATAAAATGTAAAACGGCAAATAAAAAAGAAAAGTATCCCTATCTACTAGAATTTTATCACAATATCAATGTTTATTGTGATGATAAATAAAACACTTATTATGTTTTAAAATTATTTTTATTTTTTCTGTTATATTATTCCTATTATTAAATAATAATTCAACAACCAGAAGACTAGAGAACTGTATTGTGAATCATTGACAACAAAATTCAGTACGGTGTAACAAACCTAGGGATATAGAATGAAACAATAGCTTGAAAATAGACTTCCGCTCATTATACAAGGGCTTGCAGGATTTTGATTTTGTTCTTCATGTCATGTACAACATTAATGAAGCTGAGGCTACGGTTACACAGATTTTTTCTGCTATGCTGCCAACATGACAGTGCATTCCTAAAATGATTTTAACCCTAAATCATAGAACATTTTTTCAAATTGTAGAATAATTGGTATTAAATAAAAGTAACCAATCATAATCTATTCTAGGTTAATGAAAAATGCTATACTTATAATGTTCAATCAAATCAGTTTTACATTTAGTTTTAAAAGGACATTCCTCGCATTTATACACTTCAGCTTCCTGTGACTGTTTATGTTGATAGTGTTGAGTCAAATCACTTTTACATCTCGTTTCAAAAGACCATTCCTCAAATTTATACAACTGCTCAGCTTCTTGTATTTGTATTCGCTTGTAATGCTTGATCACTTTAATTTTTGTTTTCTTTGAACATATCTCAGATTTATAAACTTCTGTTTCTTTTGCATGTCTCTGTTTATAATGACTATCCAAATTACTTTTATACCTTGTTTCCAAAGAACATTCCTCACATTTATACACTTCCTTAGCTTTTGAATGTCTATTTTTATAATGTGAAGCCAAATCACTTTTAATTTTTGCTTCATATGGACATTCAAAGAAACGACACTTATACATTTTTGGTTCTCCTGAATGCTTACGTCTGTAATGCTTGCTCAGATTACATTTAAATCTTGTTTCGAATGAACATTCCTCACATTTGTGCACTCCACCTTCTTTCAAATGTTTATATTTAAAATGTTGAGTCAGATTATATTTCCGTTTCGTTTTATAGTCACATTCCCCACATTTGAACACTTCCGTTTCTTTCAAATGTTTATTTAATTTATAATGTTGAGTAAACTTACTTATATCATTCGTTTCGTACAAACATTCCTGACATTGGTACATTTTCCCTTTTTCTGGATGCATACGGCTGTAATGCCGGGTCAGATTACTAGTAAATCTTGTTTTGTATGAACATTCCTCACATTTATACATATCGTCTTTTCTTGAATGTCCGTGTTTATAATGAAACATGTAATCAGACTTGTTGTTCGTTTTATAAAGACAGTAGGAACAGTTATATTGTGTCTGTTCTTCATTCCTGTTCCTACTTTCTAAAGGAGGATCTACCACATTTTCCTCAACCGAGTCACACAGCTTAAGGTCATCCTTAAATAATATACCAACATTACTACTACTACTACCACTACCCCCAATTAGTTCCCATCCTGCAGGTTTGTGTTCTGCAGTGTCAATTTCGTCTTTCAATCCCAAATTTTCTACTAGCACTTGATGAACGCCATCGTCCTCATCTCTCGATTCTTCAGGTTCTTCTTTTATAGAGCACGGTGAAAAAGGTTTCTGAAAATTGTTCAGCTCAGAGACACAACTGGAATCATTTTGCCCATTTCCACACTTCAGGTTTGTAGAGGTGAGTGATGATGTTGAATTGAACTTATCATTTTCCAAGGGTTCCGTTTTGATAATTATGCCTTCATGTTGAATTTGAGAAGAATTATAATTCATTCCATTGAAACTCATGATGAATCAATTTTTCTTTTATAATTTTTATAAGTCTCCTATTACTTTGAAGGAGAGCCACAGGCCATAGACAAACACAGCACAGAAGAGCTCTTCTGGTGGAAGTGCTTCAAACTTCACACTACACTTCCAAAATCCACAGAAAAGAAAAATTTAAAAAAAATTTCTTCCTTTAATTTATCACTTCTTTACTGAATTCTTCAAAGTGGAGTGCATATTTCTGTACGTCTCGCGTCTGAAAACAATCAAAATCAACTGAAATTAGTGATGTGTTGTTCTTTTAAAACCTGTTCTTTTAGAACTGTTCTTTCTTAGTCACAGCTCTGAACTGTTCCGTGAGTGAGAAACTACCGGTTCTTTTTCGGAACAGTTCAGTTCACGAATCACGAAAGCGGAGCGGACGAAGATCACTGATGATGATGAATGACTGGATGAGTTGCTCTCGCTTCTCGCTCAATTTTTGTACAGCAAATCGCCTCGCCGCACGCACACTGTTCACTACTGCTTAGTGCAACTGCGATAGATACAGGTTCGTTCTTGCATTGAAATAAGAAGGAAATTATTAGACGTGAGATGAGAAATGAGAATGATGAGTGACCAGCCAGGCCAGACTGACTGGATGGCTTTGACGAGACGCAGGATGTAAGCTCTTTAAATGAATGAATATGTGAAGATTGATAAATTATTTTTATTTTTCTGTAATAAAATGTTAAAACTAGGGTTGAATGAGCACCCAGCATGTTGATGATATCTAGGGAGGTGACATATCTAGGGAGATTATATTTTAGTTTTTAGTGAATATTTTTATTGAACGATCAGAATATTTTTATTGAACGATCACGGACCGTTTATCAGGAAATTAAAACAGAACAGCATATAAATGTCCATATACATATACATATACCTATATAGGAGCATATAAAAGATAGATTTGTATTATAGACAATGGACAAAGCAAAGAACCAGACTCAGGCAGGAGCTAGAACCTAGAACCAGAAACCAGAGTATTCCCAGTCACAGGTCACAGCTCCGCAGTAGGAACAACTGAACAAGACGAGGACGAGGCGGCGGCAGGCAAAATAAATGCGGCCCGAGCGCTGAACTTGCGCAGCGCCGCAGCGGGAACAGTTTTGAGAGTTTAAACGTAAAGTAGATTTAATGAACTGTTCCGTAAAAGAGCTGTTCTTTTACACTGTTCTTTAGCCGGAGTGGGAACAGGTTGCTCCTGTTCAGTAAAATAAACAGGTTTGCCCATCACTAACTGAAATGAACTGATGATTGTGATTAATTAATTTCCATTTTTCCAACCACGCACGCGCACGAGGCACGATCATCATACACGTATAAAATAAAAATACACGGTATGGTCGGTATGTCAGTGTCAAGTCAATGCGTCAATGGTCAATGCCAATAGACCGATTGCGCAGGCTGCGTTCCGGTCTTCTGACGTCACGCGGTTGAAAGACCACACAATATGAGAGTGCTTATTTTACTCATATCTTTTTTATTATCAGAAATTGATAAAGATTTGTTTGTAGGTTTGCATAAGTCGTCAACAGCTATCAATTTGACGTTTTAAAAGTTTTCATGGCCAGCTAAATCGCAGAGTTTTCACAGTCAACTTTTATTTTCCTTAATTTTCCTTATGGCCGCTATATTGTATTTCATGTCACTCGGTATTAAAAAAAAATAAGAGAAACAAAAAGCTATCTCATTAACAAAAAAATTCTTAAAAATTTTAATCTTTTTTAAAAAAGAAATCAAGTTTTTTCACCGAATGACGTTGTATGATGTCACATTGGTTACCTTACGATTATATTTATTAGGTACTTTTGGTTATAGAAATGTTTTTTTTTTTTTAACAAGAAGAATACATGTTTTTAATGTTACTTATCTTATAGATTGTTTTCCTTGATTTTTTTAATACCGAATAACATGAAAAAACAACATAATTTTTTTCATTTAATTAAAAATCTTGATTTTCATTTTATTTTCAGGATATTTCAGTAGCGTCTGAAGTTTCCATAAATTTTGTTTTAGATAAATAAATAAATATCTTATGGGCTGTGGTTTTAGATACTTAATAAGCATGAAATTGTGCAGCTTTTCTCTAATTTATCTGAATCTGTATCTCTTATCGTTTCCGAGATTCCCATATTATGTACCTATTTCTTTTTAATTGGGACACCCATGTAACAACTTTTTAAACACAATAATAAAGCCGTAATATTTATTATAACAATCTACCACATAACTAATACCTATATAGATGACACAAAGAAAAACACACGCAACCAAGGAAGGAGGCAATAAAATTTGACATTTATTTATAAACAACCTTGCCGCGCTTTATGGCTCAAGTCAAAATCCAGCCGCATGACGTCATTGCGCAGTAGTGACCAAAATATCAAAAGGTACTGACTGACATACCGTCTAATTTTCAAACCTGTAGTGTAGTAAGGGCATGAAACGTAGAGAATGAACTCTTTACACTTAAAGGCACAGGCGCACTGACTGAGTGACGTCAAGGGCAAGGCACATCACATCACTGACACTGAGATGAGACATGAGGGTATTCAGATTTACGCTTGACCCTTGGTCTTGACCAGCTTGACCTTGTGTCTTGAACTTTTGAGAGAGCAGTTTTTACTTCTTTAGTGGACTGAGCTGTACATAGACCGAGGCCAGAAGCTCGTCAAGATCGGGGAGAGAAGAAGAAGAAGAGTTAGGAGTACAATTTATATTTACAATGACAAGATAGATGACGTTACGTAAAATTAATTAAAAAATAAATGAAACATGAAACCAATTTTTTTAAACCAGAAGCAGTGGTAAATTTCAAATCTAAACATCCTTCATCCTTGCTTTTAGGGTTTAAGGAAAGGCGAAGCACGTTTTTTTATATTCCTTTCATGAAGTTCAAAAGCTAGTAAAGATTATCAAAGATCAAACTCAAAATAGGAAATAGGTAAGAACGACTTAATCTCCACTGCCAGTCAAGTTAACTGGAATCAATCAAGGATTACCAGCAGCCAACACCAGCACTGTCCTGGAGACATCCTGAATGTTTGGCTATTTTCAGCTTCCAAATTCGTTATCCATGCAAAATATCATGAAACTAAATCACTTTAATTTCAGAATAGGCAGTATAGGCAATTTAAAATATTCAAAAATGGCACGAGGACCTCTGAAATGTAAAATCGGACCTTCAGTTTTGAACTCTGACCTCTCGATGTTATATGAAGAATCTCAACGATTATTAGATAGTGGCGCGGATTACTTGCATTTGGATGTCATGGACGGTCACTTCGTTCCCAATATCACATTTGGAGCCCCAGTTGTTAAATGTTTGAGAAATAAAATTAGTAAAACGATGTTTGAAACGCATATGATGGTGTCCGAGCCACATAAGGTAAGTTACAATGAGAAATAACGTAATTTTTAATCATCAGAGATCATATGCCTACTTGTGCTTATGTCTACATACTGAAGAATGAGTTTAACTGCTGCCAAACTGTTAATAAATGTTCATACTGAAGTCCAGGAAAAAGAAGTGTCATATTATCATTAATATCAAGTTGGTGCATGGATACGCCTTTCTAGCAGGAAACCCTCGAATTGATCTGAATAAAATAAGTAAATCAAATAACTGACTATACCCTTTTTGGCCCTTAATTATTTTTATAATTGTTTTATTTTTAGACTAAATGGTATATTTCATAAGACTAATATGTATTCATAATTTTTCACCAGTATAGCAATAATCGCTTAGACCTTTAATTGTTATGTTTTATTACAGTGGGTAGAAACGATGGCGGACGCTGGTGTTAATCTTTACACATTCCATGTTGAACCGGTCCGTGATATAATCCCTCTCTGTAAACAAATTAAAGAAGCCGGCATGAAAGTGGGTTTGGCTTTGAAACCCGGCACGGGCATCGATGCTGTTCGTCAGTACATCGATCACGCTGATGTTATTTTAGTAATGACAGTGGAGCCTGGATTCGGAGGTCAACAGTTCATGACCGACATGATGCCGAAAGTGCAATGGTTAAGATCCAATTATCCGTTATTAGACATAGAAGTCGATGGCGGTGTAGGATTAAATACGATAACCTCCTGTGCTGAAGTAAGTAACTTATTTCATATTTGGTCTACGAATCCCTGTTTATTCATTAATTGATGCATTCATTTCTTTTCAGGCTGGAGCAAACATGATCGTATCAGGGACAGCGATTATAAATGCCGTTAATCAAAGAGCGGTTATATCCAGTCTACGAGAAACTGTCGAGAGCTCAATACATAAATGTAACGTTTAGTTTAACGAACAGAGTTTGATCAACCGTCATGCATTTCTTACATGGAGTTAATATCCAAAGTTGTTATTGTTATATGAATACTTTTTATAAAATGATGCTGCATTAATTATTGTTGACCAAATTTATTGTTAACTGACTTCTTTACTTTATTTGTTGAGGAATGTTCAGTTGACGTACTATTTTAAATACGTTTTGAATGCAATTATTAGAAACATTATGTCAAAATGTCAGTTCTTTAAATCTTAATATCGATATTTGCATTAATTGTTTAGTTTGTTTTAAGATTATTTGAAAAGTAACTATCACAGAGTAGGAGCGGTATTTATAATTATTATGATTTTGATATGTACAGTTATTAGTTTTCTGTAATAATTCTATATTATTTCTAATTTTTCTGTACTGCGAATAATTTATTTTATTTTCAATTAATACCAGAAAAAAATCAGATAGGTACCTATTCGATTCAATTTAGGTAAGTATGTTAAAGTATCACATTACAAACAGTTCCCATGAAGAGACTTGTGAGATCTAAAGACTTTGACTTGGCATACTACGAAATTTCAACGTTAGATTTTAAACGAATTTATAAAAATGTATACCGATATCATAAATATAGGTACATTTAATAAAAATGTTCTTTTGTACCAGGTTTTTTCTGTTCAAAAACTATTTATCAGATGCATGGTTTCTACTTCAAAAACCACAAACTCTTCTCCATCTTTCTAGTACCTTACTTTAACTACTAAAATGAAAGAGAAAACTCTATCCCGATTTTCTCGAAAATGGCTCATCAGATTTAAACTAAGCATAGAAAGAGAAACAGATTTTTAATCTTAACAAATGATGATTTATATAACACTTCCCTTTAAAACAATTTGGGAGCCAATAACTTACCAAAGTTCCATTTTGCATGTGATTTTCCCTTTTCTCCAAAACTAGGGAACCTGCATTACCGACACTGACGCTAACTACGTTAGTGTCGGTAATACAGGTACCCTATCTAAAACAGATTTACAGCGCATATAATATGATAATGGCTAAAGGTTAAATAGGTATGTTGCCATTTACACCATTATGAAGTCAATATGTCATTTAAGTCAAAATGGCATTTGATTCTCACGCATGGTTAGTGTCATTTCAATGACACAGACATAACCAAACTTTTATACTTTTTTAATTATTATTGAATGAAAATTGAAACTTGAAACACTTTTTGAAGTTCGATTCTTCGATTTGATTGTAGGAAATGTAGGATTTATATTTATTATGGCTATGGGCAAGTTGCTGGTGTAGTGGAACAGGCGCTATATGAATACTGAAGTTCCTTCCCCAACAAACTATACAGTTAAGCTTCAAGCTTTATAGTCAAGTAATGGACCCTTCCAATAAATTAGACTATAAGAGAGACCAGCAGAAATTGAAAAGTTGGAGTGAAATAAACAAATTACGAAAAGAAGAACGGAAAAAGTGGAAAGAAAATAATCTTCTGAAGAAGCTCAAGAAAAGCGAACTTTTAGAAGAATCGTCCATCAAAGACAAGGCTAAGCAGAAGTCTAAAACAATCACAGAAGACCTCCCTACCATATCCTTTGCTGTCCCCGGTTCGATACTCGAAAATGCCCAGTCACATCTCCTCCGGACCGTGTTAGCTGGCCAGATTGCACGAGCAGCTTGCATCTTTCAAATCGACGAAGTTGTCGTTTTTGACGATTATGCCGATGAAGCTAAAGCAAAGAAAGACGTCCTACAAGACAGCCAAGAACTGAAAACTGCGAGGAGTAGCTGCGTGAAACTGGCGAGAATTTTACAGTATTTGGAATGCCCTCAATATTTACGGAAACATTTCTTTCCGCTTCACAAAGACCTGAACGATGCAGGAGTTTTAAATCCTTTAAACGCACCTCATCATTTGGGAATGAACGATGTGTTTGAATTTAGGGAAGGAGTTGCCACGAATAAGCCGGTAAAGGAAGGGAAAGGCTCTATTGTTAATGTTGGATTATTGCAAGATGTGCAAGTGGATAAACTCGTACCAGCAGGTGTGAGGTGTACCGTGAGGATTGCACAAAAAGAAGGGAGTAAGAAATCGATTGGGTATCTTGTATCCCCAACAACTCCCAGGAAAGAAACGGGCGTTTACTGGGGTTATAATGTCAGAATAGCCACATCGTTATCGCAGGTGTTCTCAAGTTGTCCATATAAAAAAGGGTAAGTTAGATAATTTCCCTAAAATATTATAACGATCATCACTTTATTTTTATTTATTGTACTCTGTTTCTAGGTATGATTTAACAATAGGTACATCTGATAAGGGAACAAGTGTTGACGAATTTAATTGCCCGTCTTATAAACATCTCTTGATCGTGTTCGGCGGAGTTAATGGTTTGGAAATTGCGCTGGAAAATGACAACAATTTGAGTGTAGACGATCCTTCGGAACTTTTTAATCACTACCTGAACACAATGCCCGGTCAAGGGTCTAAAACGATCCGAACGGAAGAAGCTGTTCTGATTACTTTGTCTGCTCTTAGGCCGAAATTACATTTCCCCAACGTCTCTAGAAGTGATTCTGGTTCTACTCATATGGTAAAGAGCGATGAATCCTCAGCCAGTATGGATAAGTTCGATTGATATACATTAATAAAATTCAGAGCTGTTATAAGGCAAATGTTAACGGGCAGGTTTATGGGGCCGTTTCTAGAAAAGGTATCGACCGTAGGTGGAAAATATGGCAATTCAGTGAGATTCTTGACATGAAAGGGATTACAGAAATGTTAAAAAAAGTTATTTGCCATCGATAATAGCTTTAAAAATGGTATCTGAAATCTGCCCGTTAGCTTAATGGGCCTTTATAATCTGGCTGTAAGATTTTTATTGGAACTTTTATAAATATATCAATTTCATTATCTCTCATGTACTCTTTTCCTTCCTACCATATGCAATTATAGTAAATAAAAGTTGTGATTATTAATAATTAACTATATTAAATTGGATTTCCCTGATGATCACTGTGCACTCTTGAAACTTTCAGGTTTTCTAAAAACATTAATGATCCGAACTTTTAGATAAAAAAAAGTGATTGAATAAAGCAGGTTCGCAGTATTACTTTTTTTGGCAGAGGTAAAACTTCATTTTTATTTAGCAACACTAAATATGGGGGAATTGTTAGAAAAGTATTTTTGTGCTCCCTTAAAAAAATTTCATGAGCCGCCACTTTAGGGTTTAGGTAGTTTATTTTTAGAGGGCAGCGTGGAAAAAGAAAATACCAAGAGAGCTCAATAGTTTTTATTATCACAAATTAAATATATTTAAATAAATAATAAAACATAGTAAAGCAATTCCAAGGTCACAAAAAGTGCTCGGTTAAAACTTCATAATGAGTAATCTTAAATAATGTATGTCTTATGTATTTTATTTTAGAAAAACAACGTACAGTGTATCAGTGACTTTATCAAAGATTTATTTGCCCAACTTTTCAATAATAGTGTAAGGTGTTCCTAAAATAAACTTGACAAAATGACAATAAGCGATTCAATAGTTGATATTAATGCTAGCACACAGAGACAGAAATGTGATGCTTGCAGATGAAATTGATGGTAGACCTGAAAAAAACCTAAGTTAAAATCAAAGAAAGTCTGATGTCTTTCAAGGTAAGAATCCTATTCTATCATTTATATAAAAGTTCCAAGCCACACAATGATAAAAGAATACTTTCAAATCTTTTGGTGCAACATTATTTCTAAAAGTGAAACAACTTCACACAATTTTAGTGAAACAGAAGACCGAATAAATTTCTTCTTGTTTTTTTTTCAATTCCTACCCATTGCAATAACCTATTAAAGCATATTCGTTTAACTACAGGATGACTGAGTACCCGGTTTTCTATTGTTTAAAAAAAAATTATTACTTATTGGTTTCATTAAAAAAATGGATCATTATTTTGTCGACCTAGCTTCTGGATACAAGAACCAAATCAGTGGAAGTTTACTTAAAAATAAAATATTGGCGGACCATTTGGAGGCTGATGGCATTAGATTAACTCAAAAATTCAACATCTCTTTCATTGTTTGGAAACATTTCTGTAAAACCAATAATTTTGTTTTATTTATAGCCACTTTAGTTATAAAAAGTATCAATTCTTTTACTCTTAATAGTTGTAATGTTCAAAAGATATTGTTTTTTTATCATTATTCTATTCTAGATACAATATTGTTCGAAATAAACTAAAATATGAAAACAATTTTTTTACACACCTCATTTCCAAATGAAGAGCTCCCAAACAAAAACCAAATTTGGCAACATCTGTTATAGTAATTGTACAATCAATAAACATTAATAGTCAGAGTTAGATCGAAATCACATCTACTTTCTATAAGAGATTTTTTAAATTATTTAAAAGGTAATGGGCATGCTCGAAATTCATCAGCAGTCTGATGGAAACAATCTGAGACATTAATAAAGACGGCGAGTGGTGGTTTCCTGATTTAAAATCAGGAAAAATAACAAAAGAAGAAGAACAACGTGCCTAACCTTAAATTATTCAAATTAAAACAACTTAATTTCATTTAATAGAATATAAATACTAGAGTGTTATATTATTTAATATTCATTTACTCATAATCTTGTAACATCACTTCTAGCATACTTCTGCTAGCTCAGCCAGTTTAGTGTTACTTTGTTGTTCATTTAATTTTGAGGTTATATTTCTAGTAATTTAATTTTTAGGTTATATTTCTATTTTTCAAAGGTTTCCTTCCATCATAAAGACTTCACTCTGTTTGGTTGGTGAAAAGGTGATGGCATCACTGATAAAGCAATTAGTAATAAAAGAACGATATTTGCAACATAGGTACCATCTGATGCCAACAGATGTCTCCACTGATGAATTTAAGAACATGCCCCTTTTCTCAAAAGTGTGTAGTAATAGACAGTTTTAACATACCATATTTTATATCTCCTATCTTCTTACATGACCACAGGATAAATAATGTTCAACAGTACCTACCGGATATAAATTCTGTCTGTCTTGTTCTTAATTTTTAGTTCATCAATTTAACCAACATTTTAGCTATGTTGATGTTGACAATATAATGAACGAAACTATGGATTTTTTTTGAAAAATTCTAAAACAAAGTGTTGTGCCATCTTTGCTGTGACAACAAAGCTTTAGTAACCGAAGCAATAACCGAATGTCTTTTGAAAACTGGTATGCCGAAGCTGTCTAATGTACAAAACAAAAACTAAACATGAAATCTAAAATTAGTTTATTTAATCAAATAATCGATGTTCAGATAAATTTGGCTCTTTCATACTGTATAGTTTAATATACTGTAAAGTATATTATGGTTCATGCAGTCTACATTCCTAAATGTCATTCTTTACATTCATAATATAATGTATAATCTTTAGTTATTGGCAGATGTTACAAAATGAGCATTTTAATTTCGCCCGATTTATGAATAGACTCCCTCTCTTTATGCAATTAATATCGAAAAACTTAAGAAATAATAATTTCCAATCACCCATATGAAACAATTATTTTATAATCAGTACTCTCAAAATTTCTATTTTCATCACCAACCTATCCTAGAAATAAATCTTATAAAATATATTAAAAATTTTATCTCTTCAATACAAATACAAAAATGGCAACCTACAAGTTGCCATTAATGAGAATTTCAACTGCAGTGCAATAACATGATGTAAAAGTAAAAACTTCTCAAGGAAATCCATCAGTTGTATGAAAAATTAAAGCAGGCACTTTTAAAATAATAAATTTCAAAACGTTTTTTATCCCTACTTTTTCTCAGTCTATTTATTGAAAATAAAATAAATAACAGTAACTCAGTTAAGAAGTCACAGGTCACCAAGAAAATTCAAACGGTTGACCAATATGAATTTTACAAATATACAATGTTTTCTTTTATATACAAGCCAAATCTACAGCTCTTCATCTGTTTATGTTTCACAGCACATTAGGAATTACAATAATTTATTATTGATGCCGCTTTATAAAAAATTCTCAAAATTTTATATCCTTCAACCATATCACCAAGTAACAGTGTTACGGTTGTTCCAAAATTATTTCAAGCGTTAGAAGATTAGGGTAGGCAATAGGAAAGTAATTTTATGTTGATGTTGGTACCAGTACCGGTACCGGTACCAATAGGTTTTAGGACAATCAAATTGACCTACCTATTATGTTAATCGATATAGTTTAACAAGATTTTTTTTCTAACAGTCTATCCTAATCTATTGAAAACTTCATGATTTATTATTGTAATTCTCGCTCCTATTAAAATAATTATAAACATATCATTTACTAATAAATATTAAAGGAGTGAACTGACAGAAAGCAAAGACTTATAAATAATAAAAACGCTCTAAGATTAACATTAACAACAAACATGTACGCGATGAATTTCAGCCCGGCAAATAAAAACTGCACCGAATTGCAGATATATTTCCATTTCACCCATTACACTATTATGTTATACAGTAACAAAACTAGTGACATTTCAAATTTCAGCACTACATTTTCTGATAAAATTACATCTTAAAAGCATGTGATACTGAATGTTACAAGTAATATAAATCAGGTTTGATACGACGAATATCAGAACCCCTTAACACTAATATTATAATTGTTCAAACAATAATAGGTTACATCATTGCAGAATCGCTGTTATTTGAAGTTGATCTAGAACGACTAGTGCCGGAGCTCTCTGCAGTGCTCGAGGAGCTGCTCGAAGAAGTACTCGGGTTGCTCCCCGGTTGAAACAGACTTCTCAATACAGCAAAAGGGCTGCTTCCTAAATTCGATACATTCGCATCAGAAGTGGTATTTTACATCATACAATTAAAAATTGAAACACCCGAAAGTTTTAAATCGATTTATACAGGACGTTTCATTAATCAGTGCAGAAAATTCAACTGGAGATTCCTTGCTGAATTTTAAGGGAGGTTTGTCATGAAAAACATTTTTCTTAAAGCCTCCCCTAAGAAGTTACATCCCCTTAAAGTAGGGTAAAAAATTCACATTTATCGATTTTTTCCTGAAATGACTTGAAATAAAAAAAAGACGGCTAGGTATTCGAATACTACTACCATGAAGCCTCAGTGTGATTCATGAACTCATAACAGTGTGATTTTACATACAAATTTATAAAAATATATAAATATGTAAAATATTTATAGAAATAAATAAACATTAAATAACACTTAAAAAATAATAAACAATAAACACAACCAATTTAATTTAAATTCAAAATATTTTGTTAAGGCAGTGCTCAAAATGGGCACAATTTTCTTGAATACATGCCCTTATTTTATTTCTTTAGTGGAAAAGTATTGAGTTTTCGTGAAATTTTCAAGAGACAAATTTCTTTTCAATTGAACTGGACCTCCAAAGTGTAAATTTAAAGATAAAAAAAAATTATTAGGAAAAAAGTTCTGGAAAAAAACTGTTAGGGGTAGTATGATTGACACCCTTTCAGAGAACAAGGGTGCATAAAATTATGTTATTATGGAGGCTTCATGGTAGTAGTATTCGAATACCTAGCCGTCTTTTTTTTATTTCAAGTCATTTAGGAAAAAAATCGATAAATGTGAATTTTTTACCCTACTTTAAGGGGCTGTAACTTCTTAGGGGAGGCTTTAAGAATTTTTTTTTTTATGACAAACCCCCCTTAAAATTCAGCAAGGAATCTCCAGTTGAATTTTCTGCACTGATTAATGAAACACCCTGTATAATAATTATAAAAAAAAAACCATAAATTACCTCCATTAGAAGCATTATTTCCTGAATCCTGGCTGTTGGTTTCAGTTTGTTCGTTATTACCAACTAAATTCTGTCTACAAATGGGACACGTCCCGTGCAACTCCAGCCATGGTCGTATACATGGCTCGTGATAAATATGCTGACACGGTAATTGACGCACTCCCTCTTCCAAAGCGAAGGGTTCCCAGCAAACGGAACACTGCAACTTAGAATCGACCTGTTCTTGGGTCACCTCGACAATGGGCAACGCATCAATAACGTCTTTCTCGAGTGGAGGGGGCCCTGGAAAATTCAATAATTTACAATATTTAAACGATCAATAACGTGCATGGTCTCACCTGAGCTGTCCATCTGATTTAATAACTGCGTCACGATAGCGTCTAATCCTTCACGGCCCCACGCGTAATCACCCGGATTGCCCAAGAAGAGCTGCATATTTCCCGGACTATTGAAGTTCACCCCCACTCCGAGATTAATTATGAAATCCTGGAGAATGTTCTCGAATGGCACGTTCTGTCTTAAATTTGAAGACGCTAATCTTGTCAATGTTCTGAAATAAGATGTAAAAAATAAAAAAGATAATGCTGTACCGGATGCTGATTAATTTCACAGATATTTTTGGTTAGTTTAGAGTTACATGAAATGAAAATAATTTTATTACAATTATTATAACATCATAATTATTAGGGCGCATCCGGCTAGTGTAGCGTGATAATTGCTGTCAGAGTAAGCAATCATACCAATCACGGTATGATATGTATCGTAAAATATTTTGTTTTTGAAACAAACAATCTGTAAAAGGAAATTCATCATTTAAATTTATAGGATACACCATCTGTAACTTCTGCAATCCCACACATCTTAGTTAAGTGCTTAGAAACTCATTTTAATGGATTTTTGTTCTATTGATGGACATGATCAAATTTTTTTCTTACAAGCAAAAGTGTATTTGAGAACATCAGTAGAATTTTGGAACTCTTCATTTAAGATTCATTTAAGAAAAAAAAAATTTAATCGACAAGTAGTGAACTAATTTTATAAAAAGGGAAAAAAGATACTTTAAAAATTCAAAAATTAACAAATATTTTATTGAATGACATCTTAAGCAAAGACTATTCACCAAAAAAGACAAGGAACACAATATGAAGTCATACGGGATAATATTTTCTTTTAAAACAATTAAAAAACTTTATTTTTTTATTTTATAAATTTTTAGTTCAATAGATTTTTTTCTAAATGCCAAAGGACATGAAAAAACAATATGGCGACTATAATAAAAACAAAAGTTGGCCATGAATACTCTACATGGGATCTTGTCGGCTTTAGAAATGTTTAAATGTCAAATGCATAGCTTTTGATAATTTATGGGAAGGTGATAGATTTGCAGCGTTGTCAAATAATTTTATGCAACAAATTATTCCCAAGTATGATATAACCTCATTTAAACTAAGTCTATATGGGTCTTTCTCATTGCTGTGCCGCTGTTTAAAATGTCAAGTATCAATAATTTGCCCATAAATTATTTTACGAGGTTGCCATGTCATTTATATTTAAATTTAATATATTTTCAAATATTTAATTTAATCATATCAATTAATATTTAACGTATTGCTAATATTGTTATAACTCTAATCACCAGTCGGATGGCCCATTATATATTTGACGAACCCTGGAAAATGTTCCTGAAGAATATTTTCAAATAGGAATTTTTAGGACTTTATTCACACATTGATCTATAATATCACAAGGTGTGAGTAATAAAAATAAATGTGGTAACATTGCACAACATGATCATTGTTGGTTCTGTGAATTTAATGTATTGAAATTGAATTTAAATGGACATAAACTATCAGTTTTGGTCAATTTAATGATATTTTATACATTATGAAATCCTAGCAGCGGTAATTATACAGGGTGAGTCCTCTAAAATGGAAAGGTCGATTACACCTATGCCATTAAAGATATCGAAATGAACCAAAAAGTGCTCTAAATGGGAGGGTAAAGTGCAGTTTGTAAAATTATTTTCAGATACACAGGATGGCCCAATATCGCTGTACGCCATACAACTTTGTTATTTTAAATAGGACACCCTCTATATTATGGAACAGATCCAAAGATCCAAAGAAAGTTTCTTAAATTTATATCATTTATTATTGATGGTGTCTACCCTCCTAGAGGTTTTGATCAGGAAATTCTCCTATCCAGATTTGGAGTGCGTTCGTTGGAGCTTAGACGAGTTGTTGTTGTTGTTCGGTTTTTATTCAACCTCCTGCACAATCTTATAGATTGTCCATATTTGTTGGGAAAACTCTCGTTTCTGGTCCCTCGAATTAACTCTAGAAGTTCCTCTTTATTTTACTGTCAGCACTCTAACTCTAATGTTTTAGTTAAGTCTCCAGTTTCTCTTATGTGTAAATATGCCAATAGTATCTCACAATTTTGCGATCTCAACTTTGACGGTTTAAACAGAGTGGTAACCATTGTCTCTGAAGCGCATACCTAGTTTAGATACTAATTTTTTTCTTTTTTTTTTCTTTTAAGTTTGTTTTCTTAATGGTGAATTTGCTGTTTTATTTCAATGAATTACAATTTAAAACATTATTTAGATTTTTTTAAGAGATTATTCTGTTGGGTAGGTAGAAATATTTCGGAGAATCTCATTGTTAATTTTGTACTTTTTTTTTTTACTGTATTTAATTGGATTTATCTTTATTTATTTAGGCATTAATTAGTTTCCTGTAATTGGGTGTATTATTATTATTATTATTATTATTACATCTTCAGATTATTTGAGAAAAGTAAAAAAGAATGGTTTGTAAAGTTGAAGTTTGTAATGAGCGATTTATGAGTTATAAACAAATTAAAATCGCGATTTTCTATTTTCAAAGCAGCTTATATTGAAAACGGCTTGAGATATGGAAAAACGGCTTACATGTTCCTATCTTAACTTTTCAAGCGGTATCCTATTGGATGGATGAAATTTTTATACAGAGTGGTAGAAAATATGATTATTTTCATCACCCGGTATAAAAATTTCAGCTACATGATGGGATACCAAATGAAAAATTAAGATAGGAACATGTACCTATTTAAAATAACAAAGTTGTATGACGTACAGCGATATTGGGCCATCCTGTGTATCTGAAAATAATTTTACAAACTGCACTTTACCCTCCCATTTAGAGCACTTTTTGGTTAATTTCGATATCTTTAATGGTATAGGTGTAATCGAGCTTTCCATTTTAGAGGACTCACCCTGTATAGGCTCCTTACGTTAACGGGCAGATTTCTGAAGAAGGTATCAAGTCAAAGTGGAAATTTTTTAAATTTATCCATTATTGACATGACAGCAATTACAAAAATGTTAATAGAAGTCATTTGACGTCGATATTAGCTTCAAAAACGAGCACAGAAATTTGTCCGTTAGCCTAATGAACCTTTATAATATTGGCTGTAGATGTTTTTAAATTAGAGCTGGCTGTGATATTTTTTCTTAAAGTTGTAAACCTGGACAGTCAATTTGAGCTAAATCTAAAAAAGTTCAAATCACTTTCCACCATTTTGCTCATAATATGGCATTAGGATTAATTTTTCTATGTTACATAGATTGTATATTATTGACCTATGAAAACAATTAATTCAATAATGCGTGGCTTTGGTTGCTATGGTTTATTAAAAAATAAAAAATGGTTAGCCTTCCATTTTAAAGTTTTTACTTCATTCAGAATGTTTATCATATTTTCATTACCTGTCACTGTCAATCATTTTAAAACTGGATAGTTTTAAACGAATATCGTTAAAATTTTACCTTATTCGATTATTTGAAATGCCAAGGGTACCTAGTTGGAAAAACATAAATAAAAGGGCATATTTATTATAAAAAACATTCAAAACAATGGTAATACTGCTTTTTAGCTTTCCAAAACACCCCTCTATTACCCCCACTACATGTTGTCTGCTCGCAACCGGCTGACTCCTCTCAGCGTTGCCACATGCTATTCGTTTTACTACGTTCTGCAGACAACTGCTCTGGCCAAGGAAAATGCAACTCGTCTGTTTACGTATACGTATTACGTATTGTAAATAAAAATATTACTACTAGGCCCGGCCCGGCAATCTCGTTACAATTAATTATTATTGAGACGATAACGCTCGGTAAGTCAGGTCTTTGGTCAGGGTAGGTTTTTTTTCATATTAGGGACATTTAAAGGAAAAAAACCCTACCCTGACCAAAGACCTGACTTGAAGCAAATAAGTGTTTTAAAATATTATTTGTAACGAGTTGCGTACGGCAACGCTGAGAGCGACGCGAGTGGAAAGGGCTGGTGAGGGGAATCATTGGAAAGCTAAAAAGCAGTTATATCAAAACAATGAAGTAGATGAATCTCAAAAAGTCCAAATCAAACCTATTTTTGATGTAAGTTCAATACACCTACTCCAAATAATATTTTACTATTTTGACGTAATTCAAATGTAAAATTTGATTGAAAACATACTTAACCTTAAAAAATTTAGCTTGTCAAAGGTCAAAGGTGGTTCAAAGCTCAGTTGCATTCCAAAGGGTACCAACATAATTCAAATTTTTCACAGCCAACTCTAATTAAAAAAAAACATCTGAAATTCAACTCTGACAGAAGCTATCAACTGTGTTCCCAATATCTGAAAACCCTGTCAATACGATCGTTCCCTAGTTTATGACAAAATTTTGCTTACACAATTAATTTTTAAAACATATTAAGAACTTAAAATAATCAATAAGAATCCCAAAAAAGAGTACTGGAAGTAGTGCGTAACAGAAGAGGATAAAACCTCTGTTTCAAGCCCCAATTGATCAACATGTATTTCAGGTAAAACAGGCTCAGGTACCTTATTGTCTCATTGAAAATTCTTTGAAGCAAATCAACCCACCTGAAATACACGTCGAGCTTTAGGAGCCCGAACAGCGGTTTTACTGAAAAGAGAGGATCACTGACGAGCATGCTAGATTATGTTTAAATCTTCCAACCTGGGCCGTACTATCCTGGAGCGAGAATTTACAGCGTACCTTCTTCCTGAACGATTTCCATCTTGGGGGCGATTTCGACTGCCCCTGTAACGATCGTCGTTCGAATGAGACGTTGATGCTAAAAGCAAATCTCGAATGTCCATCTGAAAAAATCGAACAGATGAAAAATCGTCAAGCTTTGAAAGCAGGAGGGAGAACTACTACTTACCTCATCATCTTCCCAATCTTCAGGATCGACCATTTCATCGTTATTTTCTGGATTGTCTAGTAACTCCTCGACGAATCCGTTTGAACAGTGGGGACAGATGAAATTCTGCGGAAAAAATAACAAGTGAACATAATACTTATTGAAATATTACCACTTGTGGGTTGCCTTACAGCGGATGCACTTTCAAACTGTACGTTACAAAGGTGGCAATAGAACCTTTGGGGTGGTCTGTCTTCAACAGCAGCCTCTGCCATTTCAAATAATTAAGTAAATGCTTCTTTATTATCTATTTTATTTGCATGGATAAAGTAATACTGATAGCAATGCAATTAAAGTGACGTTATAGATGATGCTTCCATATTTTCACAATTAATTTTGCTGTGTACAGTGCATAATATGATTGGTTTGTTGGATTGGATTGGTCGTATAAATTGCCCAGTAATGCCCAGAGCCCAGACCCCAGAAATGGTTTTTTCACTTTTTGCGGTACGCATAAATGCCATGAATTGTACTTCAAACTTCAAATTGTATCGATAAGTCTTTAATGTCAAAATCTCTTGCCTTTAACTGTCACAAAGTCAAATCAGATCTTCTTTTTCTTCTAGTTTTATGGCTTGGACCTCTTTGTCATACAGTTAGTTGTATCATGTCCTAATGTAATGTAAGAATGAGAATGCAAAATGCAAAATGCAAGAAACCTCTCCGTTTGTTACTAGGCACTCGGGCACATAAAACGTTCATTATCCATTTCTATTTATGAATGCACCCCTGTTGTAGTAACGTGATCATGTAATGTAGGTGGCGTTGCACTAGGGAACCTGCATTACCAGCACTGACGAGCTTTAGTGTCGGTAATACAGGTACCATACGGCTAGCAGAGTTCTGATCTTCTCAGTACAGTTTATACCGCATCACGAGTACAAAACTAATAGGAATAGGTACAATTTATGGGGTAGAGCTTAAACGTCAACGCCTGACTTAACCGTTAACCTCAAAAACAAAAATTTTCAAAATTTCATTCATGGATTGAATTTTGAATTTGTAAGTTAGAAAATAAAGTAATAAATAAATTTAGCAAATTCGTCACATGTACCTAAAGGAATTATCGTTCTACAGAGATTTCTAATGAATAAACCAAAAGATAGTGATAAACTAGAAGTTTCTGATGTGACCAACAACAAATTAAAAATTTTAGCCATACATGGTTACAGACAAAACGCGGAAACTTTTCGCCAGAAAACTGGCTCTTTCAGGAAAATAGTTAATAAATGGGCCGAGTTCACGTACATAACAGCTCCGCATAAAGTTCTATTAGTCGACGATCTTAGCAATGTCGATACAGGCGAAAGTGTCGATGATGGTATGTTCATTCATTCCCGAATAGCTGTTCTATGTTGTTGGGTTTGGTAATCACCTCACGCACTTGGGGAATTACCCGAGTACTCTTTATCCCCCAGGATTGCTCAATAATATATTTCACTGTTTTTATTAACTCGATTAATAGAGGGATTGAGTTCCACAAGTGAGAGTAATCAGTATTATACAAATCACAATCTAATGTGAATCCCACATCCTTAGTAATAGTTTGTGACAATTCATCAATAATTGTTACAACATATGACCAGTTCTTTATTTTTAAATGATGAGAGTTTTCCAAACAGACATAATTTTCATTATTAACCACCTACTGCAGAGAACATTCTAAGATAACGAACTTCTTTCATTTTCAAGTTTGTCATCTTAGTCTGACTTTCTATGAAAATGCAGACATTTCATATGCTACCAAATAACATAATAATGTTAAGAATCTCCAATTTCCTTTTTATTTTCTTATCCTAAGGGTTCATTGTCAAAATATGTTAGTCCGTGTCCTCACTCCTTTCCAACCCTGATTCAATTTAATAATTACAATACTGTAATAAAATGTTTTTTTTTTTTAGAGCAGTATGGTTGGTTTTTCAATAGGGATGACATGACATTTCGAGGAATCAGAAAAGGGGGTCCTGCGATTGGTTTCGAAGATAGTGTTAAACTTATCCAAAAATATTTTATCGAAGAAGGGCCATTTGATGGAATTTTTAGTTTCTCCCAAGGAGCTTGTTTCGTTGGCCTATTATGCAGTTTGAAACAAAGAGGATGTAAGTGTATATCTGCTAGGCTATTCACGATTTTAAAACAAATATAAAACAATCGTAACCCTGCTATGGAGATGGTGGTAATATTAAATTAAATTATATTTTAAAAACTATTTTATGTTAATTTCATCAGTAAAATAAGAGGAAGAAGTTTCTTCAATTTCTCTATAGTATTGTCAACGGTAGGATTATTGGAGACTTATTAGTCTGGGACATGAGCCCCAGAATAATATCCAATTTAATTGAATTTTGTGATTAATATTTAATTCAGAATTTTTTTCAGTGATAGATTTGCAATTCAATTTTGCCATAATGGTATCTGGATTCAAATCAGGCAGTTTACCGCATTTAAAATATTATAACGAAAAAATTAACATTCCTTCTCTCCACGTGTTTGGCGAAACTGACCAAATTATTCCTACAGGTCTGTATATATTTTTTTTTTACTTGCTTACCTAAATTTATCGTATCACAATGTTAATTGATAAATTTTTCTAGAAATGAGTATTTTATTAAGTGAAGCATTCGAAGATCCCCTTACAGTGGTACATTCAGGAGGTCACTATGTTCCAGCTTCGGGACCTCAGAAAAAAGTATATCAAGAGTTTTTTCAACAACTGTTTGATCAAAAACAGAAGGAAGAACTGGGATAGAATAAATTTTACCTGAATTAATTATATTTTTGTGTACATCAACTATCTAGATAGGTATATAAAGAGATTATTATTTATTACATTGATTTATTATTTCTTTGTAATCAATCTAAATTTATCTTTTTGATAAAACCTGGAGACAATTACAAAATAAAAATTTTCAAACACAAGCAAACTAATTATAACGGTAGTACTCAGAATAAACCTACTGGATAATAATAATAATAATTACTTCAATAATGTCAGTAAATAACCAGCTTTGTTTATTTAACCAGCAGTATATTATTCTGTAAGAAGCTAAGAAATTACTTCAGTTCACAAAGGCAACATTGTTTGTTTTTTTGTTCATAAGAATATTGGTTGGTATTGTGAAATCAGCAAATTATCTTTCTCTTATCAGTGAAATTTACTTCTAAACATGATGTATCTTTCATACATTATATTCTCATTAAAGTTGACTTTTGACTTTACATTTCTACCTCTGAGGGAGGTACTCTGATTATGTCTAAAAGTTTCAACATTAAATTGAAAAAATGGATTTGTGGACATCAAAAGTTTATGCCATAGTCACTCTTGCGATAGGATCATTAATTTCTGGTTTGATTCCCACATTTCTAACCTGCAGACGAAATCGATGGTCATTGTTCATCTCATATCTGTTGTGCTTCGGCGGTGGTGTGCTGTTAGCAACCGCATTTATACAAATACTACCAGAAGTGAGAGAAGAATTACCTGTACCATACCGACAGTACACGGAATTATTTTTCTGTATCGGATTCTTTGCCCTTCATCTCGTCCAAGTGTTGGTTCACATCTCTTACAGCCAAAATGGGGCAAATCGAACCAATCGATCGATTCAACCAAGTCAAAAATACTCTGAAGACCGACCCAGCAGACCTCTGTTGAATCCTCGAAGACAACCACCTTATAACCCGGATTTTCAGACCGATGTTACTACACCAACGTACCATGTAAACGATTTAGAACCTTGCAGGGTTTCTTTACCTGTCACAGATGTGGGTTTATTATTAGCTCTGTTGGTTCATTCAATATTAGGGTGCTTAATAGTTGGACTGGAGGAGTCACAATCTAAGGTAAATATTACTCTACTCTATCACTAGATTTAAGTGCTATCATAATATGAATATAAAATTGAACACCTTTTGTAGTACCAATACCAATGTAATAATAATTAATTATTGTGCTAGTCTTTGTGTTATGAAAAAGGCTTTCCTCCAGGGTCGTTCTCTTTTAATAATAATTATTTGGGAAGCGACACTTTTCATTGATTATTTTCCCCTTACTTGGTAATACTTTCACATGAGAAAAATGTCAGCCACAAGTTGTGTGGTTCCTAGGAAGATATTGTCTTGTCACCACCGTCCACCCACTCACCCCTTTGTAAATGAAAAAGTGCGTTAAGGAAATAAAGTTTCTGACAAAACCGCCTTACAGATGTTCTATTCTGGGAACCACAGCTTTTCTCCTGATAGCGCATCACTTAGTCAGGAAAAATTTAATGAAAAATTTCCTCCTTCCTCCAAAGGGAGACGTTCTTATGATATTAATGATGATCTTAACCTGTTTATATTTTTTCAGGTATTTTTATTGCTAGCAGTCATTGCAGCGCACAAACTACTTATTAGCTTCTGTGTAGGAGTAAAATTGATATCAAATCCCCTCGTTACATTTTTTAGACATTTCGTGTCAATTTTGATACTAGCAGCTGCTCCTGCTGTTGGTATCGCCATTGGTATGCTTGTAGCAGATATCCCAAAAGAAGTCAATATTTTGGTTGCTCCAATTTTAAAGGTGGGTCTTATTGTTTTTTTTTTCAAATATCATTTTTAATCTTTTTAATTTGGTTTTAGGCTCTGGCAGGTGGGACTCTTTTTTATGTAACCGCAAGTGATATATTGCCCAGGGAAAGGGCAAGATGGCGCCATCAACCGTTTGGAAAGTTTTCAGGATTCTTTCAATTTTTATCTTATTGTTTAGGTGTTGCACTTATTGTAGTTTCATTGCAATTCGCTAAGGGGGGTATTTTTGTTTAGTATTTCTTCTACTTTAAAAACCAAAATTAATGTAATAATAATAATTACAGGAGAGAACAGTAACAATTGGGTAGGAAAAACAATTCAGACTGGCATCTTTAACCTTTGTTATCATCACAATCAATTAATCTTCATGACCTTCATCATATTAGTGATCATATTTTATTTAAATTATATTTTTAATTATCTACCTAGTACCTATGCTATATTGTTTATGGTAAGAAATGACTGATTTATTAAAAAAGTGTAGATAGTGTAGCTAAAATGTGAACTAGAAGTATTATTACATACTTTATATTATAATTTAGTGATTATTTCGGCCATGAGGTATAGTAACGTAAATAATATGGATAAAAAATTCTTACAACCTTCGTTTTGGGGAAGAAAAACCTTGTTTTTCCTACAGTTAAAAAAACAGGTTTATGTTTTCAAATTTATCTGAAATTGTTGAAGTCAATAGAAGAGAATGGTAAAGAAAATTATCTGGAGAGTTTAATGAAATTATTGAAAAGGCTAAAAAAATGATGGAGCTAGAAACAGAGCTCTTAAATGATTGAGCCACAGGCAGAATTAAAAAAAATGTCTCAACCAATGAGAAATGGATCTTACATAGTTATCTTCTTCTTACAAATTGTATTCTCTTTAACATATTCAATTGATATTCCTGTCTGTCACCTGTCAAATAACAGAGACACTAATAATGCTGGAATATTCGAATTCCCAACACTCGTACAAACTAACCATAGACCATTAAACCTTTTTCAAAGAAACTTTTTAACAAGCCAAGGCCCATATAAACAAATAAGGACAAAACAAACAGTAACAGAAAACATAAATAACTGGGTAAAACTTCCTTTGAGGATTTTTTGAGGATTATATTATATTTTTTGAGGATGCATTGCTTTGCAATGCATCCTCACAATTATCCTCTTGACCTGATGATGTCTAAAGACGGCTTTACATTTACGAGTGACTCGTATACGAGTTAGACAATCGTATACGATTTCGTATGTGTAAACAGGAGCTCGTAGGTCGTATACGTGTTAGTTTCAAAGTTGAGAGGGATCCGAGTAGTGGTACGAGTGAAATGGTTTTTTATAATTTAAAATGGCGGCAAATAAACTATCTACGGATGATCTTGATCAATTCATTGATCTTTATTACGGTATGACCTGTTTATGGGATGTCAGATTAAAAGAATATAAAGACCTAAGTGCTAGGAACAAAGCCTACGCAACAATAGCGGATATTTTAAATTTACCAGTAGAAGCTGTGAAGAAAAAAATAATTTTTCTTCAATTTCAACAACACCTCTTAACTGCAGGGAATTTTTAACCCAAACTCGCCTTTTTCTATTAACATCTTCACGTTATTCTTTTCCCTTCATCAATAACACCAAAATACCTAGCATAGCAACTCGCTTTCTTTTATTCGGCGCCATGTTCGAACGGCTTTATCGCATACGATCCCGAATAGCAATATAAATAGAACTCGTACGCCTATACGAGTGTTCGTATACGAGTCACTCGTAAATGTAAAGCCGTCTTAATGTCTTGAAAGGTTTTAGATTTGCTTAAACTGGATGTTGTCCTTGTTTAAGGTACGCACACATTGGCGCGAATATATCGGTGCGACGGCAAAATTTTCACCTCGCGAAATATTCGTCGACTCAAGATCTGCGGCGTATATAGAGAAACAACAAACTGACGCGATAATTTCGCTTGGCGATAACGAATCTCCAGCGATTTTATTTCTTTCGCGACCAGCCGCGTTTTCTGTCGTTCTCGTTGCGAATCTAAAATGGCTTATACTGAAAGATTAATGGAGTTTGTGAAGAAATATCCGGTTTTATACAATTTAAGCCACGAAGATTACAAAAATATAAGAAAGAAAGATAAGTTATGGGATGAAATTGGACGAGAGATTTCCTGTCCTGTAATAACAATGCCATACTTTCAACTTGCTCATCTTCTAAGGCAGCGAATAATAGTATTGCTTCTTCTTCAGAGCTTGAAGAATCCATCTTTCCATATATCAAGAAATAAAAATATCTTGTGAAATTTTCGCACAAGAAATTTTAATCAATATTTAAAAGAGACACGAAATTTAAATAACTTTGTTGCGCGAATTAATTCGCGCAAATGTGATAAGAGAGACGAATTTCGTTACCGCCTATGATGCGAAATATTCGGTTCGTTTTCGCGGCGAATTATTTCGCGCCAGTGTGTGCATACCTTTAAGTGTCCAATTTATAGTAGGGGAATGCTTCCTTTTCTAAATCTAAATTTTGGGAAAAAAATATATTATTTTGAATATTAACTAAATGGCTGCTTTTGCATTTTCCCATCACATCTTTTCGAAAAAATATTTTAAGCCACTGATTTTGCCACACAAAAAAAGTATAATCTAATTTTTCCATAGGGCGTCATTTTCGAGATATTTGAAGTTTCCTCACGTAATGTTGGGCCATTTACATTGAAAATTAACTACGAATTAATTAATTTTTTGTAATTTATTTTAATGTATCGAATTTAACCTGAGGAAACTTCACAAATATCTTGAAAAAAATTTAAAAAATTGCAAATACAAAATTATAATATAATAAAATATACAGGGTGATCAGTAACTCGCGCACTCCGAATACTGGGCGATATAGAGCTAATTAAAATTAAGGATACCTATTCTGCAAAAAAAAAATTGAATCCATCGGTTGGTTTTTAAGTTACAAAGTTTCCCTCATCCGAGTTTAAAGGTAATTTTTTCAATAACCATGATGAAAATTAATGAAAAATTCAGGTTACTGTAATGTCTGGAATGAATACCATATAATTCATCATTTTTTCCCCACAAAACCTCTTTATAGAGGAATTGAGAATGTTGGAAATTGATACCATACCTAAATCTGAACGAAATTTGAAGTTTGGCAACCGCCTAAGCTCAACTTAGAATAATAAAATATTCAAATGTCTTCGTTGCTATGGAAACAAAAATAATAACAATACCATCTAACTCGAACTTATTCACATGTTCAGTGCAGTGTTGCCACCTTTTTTTTTTACAAAAATTGTCATTTCTTTGGAAGAAAAGAACTTACAACACTGCAGTAAGAAAATATACCACTCTTAAAAAGTGAAGTTTACCTCAGCATGCTCTGAGTGCGCGAGTTACTGATCACCCTGTATACAGGGTGTCCCAGCTTATTCGAAGCGGTCTCTGTAGGCCAAACGATGGATTTTTTCCAAAAAAAATTTGAAAAATCAAGTACAGAATCACATTGGCCATAATTTAAAATTATTTTGGAGTATACAGAGTGTCCCATATGATAGTGGCATATCAAAGTTATGTTTCTTTAAATGGAATGCTCCTATGTTATTGCATTTTTAGATTGTGTAAGAAGAGAAAATAAGATTGGCTTTTACAGTTGGTGTTTAAATTCAGAAGTTTTTGAGTTATAAACAAGTGAAAATCGTCATTTTTCAAGTTCAAGGCCCTGTATAAGGAAAACTGCTGAAGATAGAGAAAAACGGCTTACATGTCCCTATTTTAACTTTTCATGTACTATCCTATGATGTAGATGAAATGTTTATACAGGGTGATAAAAAATTTGAAAAATTCTGAGATTTTTCTACGCGTCGCCAAATAAAAAATCAAAGAAAGTACAAATGTTTCTATACCATAGGATAGTACATAAAAAGTTAAAATAGGGACATGTAAGCCGTTTTTCTCCATCTTGAACCGTTTTCGTTGTACAGGGCCTTGAACTTGAAAAATGACGATTTTCACTTGTTTATAACTCACAAACTTCTGAATTTAAACACCAACTGTAAAAGCCAATCTTATTTTCTCTTCTCAGACAATCTTAAAATGCAATAACATAGGAGCATTCCATTTAAAAAAACATAACTTTGATATGCCACTGTCATATGGGACACTCTATATACTCCAAAATAATTTTAAATTATGGCCATTGTGATTCTGTACTTGAATTTTCAAAAAGTTTTTTGAAAAAATCCATCGTTTGGCCTACAGAGAGCGCTTCGAATAAGCTGGGACACCCTGTATAGTGGCGTAACAAATATTTTCAAAAAGAGGCTATATTCCCAAAAATAGGTCCCTAAAGACCCATATCCTCGCAACTGATTTTTGCAATTTATCACCATAAGCCTTATTAAATCATGAAGCATCCTTAGTTCATACAGACGTTTGGGCAATATTAAAAAATAATATTTGCTTTTAAAAAAATTTCACCTTTTATCTGTAAAGTTTAGTGAGAACTGTCAGTGCTGCTATTATAAATTGGACTTGTATGTATATTCGTCCAAGCCTATCATACCACAGTAACCAGCAATATTTTTTCAGACTATTATTGATGAAATCAGAGCACACGTGGTTCAATTTAAGATACTTTTAAATTATTAAGTATTAACATTAACAAACAGCAAGTCAGTTATTCTATAAATACATTCATACAATGTAAATACACAGTTATTTTTTTTCCATTAATATACAGATAATATTATATTATTGGATTCTCTAACTCTAGTAGATGATGCAACAAACACATTGCAAATTTTTGTTACATTCAAATTTCTAGGATTGATCATTTTTTTATTAACTCATGCAATGTGTTCTCAAAATATGACTCATATTTTCATTACTGGATAGATTCTTAATCAACTCGGTACCTCAATTTTTGAAGCTTGATTACTGAAATATTAATATGAAACATTGTTGTTAATAGTCTTATAACCCACTTTAATTATCTTAATTTAATTAAGACAAAAGCTATGAATAAACAAGTATCCATACTGATTACATTCAGTGATTTTTTCAACGTTAATTAAGTCTTAAAGTTTATCTTATTTATTTTAACAAATCACTTATTGCAATAATTTTGATCGTTATTAACTAAATCTCAAACTATAAAAATTTAGGTTAATTGCACATATTTACATTAACAATAATTGATTAGTTTTATTTTATTTATGAAATTGCAATCTTAATTCAAGGGTAACTAAAAACGTATTGACAACATTTAATTTGCATTTCTAAAACACCCAAATATTTTAATTCCATTATCACTGATCTTATAAACAAACAGACCCGCGACATACAGAAGTTATCACAGAAATAAACACTTTGGAGATAAAAACTTCTTCTAACGTAACCTTTGACTGTCACAGTTTCTCTCATCTCAATATAATTTAATATACCCCAGTAATAAATAACACTCCATTACAACACAATATGTTAATTTATAATTATTATTATAACTAAACGCATTCCTACATTAACTTAAATAATAGCAAAATGGATTTGTTCGAATCAGAATTATGCGCAATAGTGCTCCTAGGGGTCGGTTCGGTGATTTTTGGTTTATTACCGGGACTATTCAAAGAACGATGCAACCGACGTCCTTTGTTAATGTCGTCCCTTCTGTGTTTTGGTGGTGGTGTCCTGTTGGCTACTTCGTTTGTTCACATGTTACCAGAAGTCAGAGAAGAGCTACCTAAAGAGTATCGAGAATACACGGAAGTAATATTCTGTCTAGGGTTTTTCATCCTGTACATGCTCGATGAACTAGTTCACATTTGTTATGGCGAAACAGGTGTACATGATCATGGTCACTCACATCTTGATTCCCGGGATAGCACGCACCGGCACCAGCACCAACATGATCACAGCGATCGCATGTCCGCAAACTACGGCTCTCTACAAGGATCTTCGAATCCGTTGATGCCCAACAAACATCCGCCCTACAATCCGGATTTTTATCCCATTGGCAGTAGTGAAAATGAATCGGGGGTAAGAGAGAATACGAATCCTTCGCAGATGTGCCATGTCGGTCACCAAGAACCTTGCAAGAATACCCTGCCTATCGCAAATATAGGACTTTTGATAGCTTTATCGACGCATTCGTTACTGGAAGGGTTAATAATAGGTCTGGAGGATTCATCTTCGAAGGTAACTGAGTATTTAATTGAATATTTGATAAATTAATTGAAAATTGTCATAATAGGTTTTGTTACTATTGGGAGCAGTATCGTGTCACAAGTTGGTGATTAGTTTTTGTCTTGGAGTTGAACTGGTCTCAAATCCTTACAACACGTTTTGCAGACATTTATCGTCCATACTGATTTTTGCTTCTGGCCCAGTGATTGGTATAATTGCAGGCATGTTCATCACAAATATGCCTGAGGACATGACTACTCTGGTGACACCTATTCTGCAGGTATTTATAACCATTTTAAATTAGATGCTGCTTTTAGTTTTTATAAACATTAAGTTATTGCTGTCAACTTTTTTCAAGAAGAGATCAAAGCAAAAACAGTAAAAAAATCATCGGTTTTTAAAACACAAGTTTCCTTTTTGAAATGATAGGATTATACGAATTGCTTATACGAGGAGAGCTAGTGATAGTGAATATAATAATATAAAATATCACCCCTTGAAACTTTAAACATAGCTCGGAACTGGATGACAATGCAATATTAATTGCTTTCTTGTCTATGGTACAAATCTTTCTAAAATGTTGCAAGTGTTTATTATTTATTTATATACCCCCTTGTTCATCGTTTTAAGTCTGAAAGTACTCCCATAGCTATTAAAAATTATATAATACTTTTTAGTTCATGTTTTAAACTAAAAATACTAAATATTTTTTTATCTAAATATTTGCCTCTGTAAATATTTATTAATAATAAAAAAAATACTGATACCTCAACACTTCCCATGTTGAGATAAAATGTGTGTTTAGAGATTAATAACAATTGTTATTCAGTTAAAAATAATAATAATCTTAATAAAACTGCATGAAAGCAGCCAAATTATCAACAAATCATAAAAACATTGTCACTTTTCAGGGCTTGGCCGGTGGAACACTTCTCTATGTAACTGTAAGTGAAGTTTTGCCTAGAGAAAGAGCAAGATGGCATCAAGAACACACCAGAAGGTTTGCTGGTCTTTACCAGTTTGTTTCTGTTTGTTTAGGTTTCATTGTAATGGTGATGTTGACTCGATACACAGGTAGGTGATGACAAATAATATTTTGAAAGCGATAATAAAATGTTCCACTTTACAGAGTGAATACAAGATGAATGATCATCTACAAGGAGTTGTATTTTTTCCAAGTTTTTCCTGTTGTGATAAGTGAGTTTGTAGGTGCTCCTAAAAAGTAACTCATAACAAGTAGAAATAATTTATTTATATCAAAATATCAACATATCTCATGTTAATAATTATTAATAAAAATGTGAAGAGCCTTTGATTTTTTAATTAACATGAATTAGTTATCTGATATTCCAGACAAGAAATGTGAAATGTTATTTTCAAGAGACTTCTTGGGAGTGAAAGCAACAAAAAACTAAGAATAACAAAAACAAGTTCTTTCTTCAGATCTAATACTCCACACTGTATGAAAGATTTTGATTTTGAGAGTAGTTTAATGTATTTTTGGCAAGCGATGAAGGGTAAATTATATGAATCACTTATTTGAGAAATAGGACAAATCCCATAAACATAGTTCTCAGACAATTGCCCGTATTCACAAAGCATTCCTGCCCTGTTATATCCCCAAAATAATTAAATAAATGGGATGGAGATATACAGTTTTTTAGTATTAGAATGAGATGGAGATAATTGATTACGTAATTATTTAGGAAATTATCGTTTGTGAATATGGGCAAATATCTGCAAGTCACAGTTGAAAGTATTATAAAAAAAAAAACTAATAAATGTAAGTGAAATGATAAGACTTTCAATTTTAAAGTGACTAACTTTATAAATTGTAGTTTTAATTATGACTGTTTAAAAGCTTGGATCATAATTATAGTTGGAAGTGTTTTAGTTGCAGTTTTACTACAGGAAAAAACATTAGTTGACTACAGAGATTCCCTCTCTCTCTCCAAATAAGTGACTCAAATTATTTATCAGACAGAAATTGAAATCAAAATCATCTTCAAAATAGTTTATTACCTATTTCCTTACAATACAACCTCCCCACCGTCTTCAACAACCATCTCTTCATCACTATCAGACATTGCTTCTCCCATCGTGTCGTCATCTTTTTGTTTCGATAAAGTCAAAGACAGATTTGCGGGTGTTTCTTCGGCATCTCCAGTTTCTTTCTGTTTGAGTTCAAGCTCTCTTCGTTGTTTAAGTCCGGCGGCAGGCGATCGGATCAATGCAATGTCTCTGTGGACTTCCTTGATGTCTCTTTCTCTTTCCACTTCCGTTCCTTTACGAAGTCTCTGCATTATGTAGTTGGCTTCCCGCTTCCGTTTTATCGAGGTGATCTTCTTGACTGCTTCGACGGCTCCGGTCCACATTCCACGGCTGTACTTCAGAGGGCAATTCCTTCGCTTTTCGAACTCGAATGAAGGATCGACGGTCAATTCTTTGCCGACTGTTTTGCGGTACGCTTTTGTCCATTTTGTCTTGCGTGGATTTTTCTTCTTTTTAAATGCTGCGTGGCATTTCGGTCTGCAAAACTTGAACACCTACAAAATTGAAAATATTACCAAATTGCAAGGAAATTAAATGGTGGATCTCGTGATAATGATCGTGTTTTCTATTTCTTTAAATATCGAACCGAAAGTTTTAAAACTATTTCGGACATGCAAGCGACCAATCGATTTCAAAATTAAGAAGCACCCCTCCTAACATTGGACCATTTTTACCTTGCAGTCGTTCCTCACAAACTGTATGCCATGCCCAGGATAAATTCTCGAGGAACAGAAGTAGCACGTTTCAATACGCATTTTTCAAAAACTTTATTTTTACAATTAGGTATATTTAATTTAGATTTAATTAAGATGTTTCCTCGTGCTTATGATTATCCGCAATTTCACAATCGTAAGAAATTTAACTTTTTATTACATTGAGGTTATATTGAGTTACCTACTTGCATTAAATGTCAATCAACAAAATGAATTGACATTATTTTGACATAATTGTCATAATAAATTACTAAACAACGCTCTTGGCTCTTGCTATGCTACTTTTATCATAAACTGCTATTGCACTGTACTGCAGATTGAATCAGTTAAGGGGCAGCAGTTCACGGTACAATAATTGAGGAGTACAATCTACAATCATTATTACATTTCATTTGTTTGTATTTATATTTTCTTTGGTAACAAATGGTAACACCACCAAAGGCAGAAATTTTTAAAAATTAGCTTTTGCTGTTTGAGTTTGAATTCACTTCTCGTATTTCAACAAGTTATTGAGGACACCACCATTTTATGTTTTTAAAATGGATTTCCAATTTGTTTCCTAGAAAATATATCAATTTTCCATGAAAATGTTCATCAAGCCTCTAGCACAGAATAGAGAAACCATCTAGTCCCAAAGGCAAAATGGATAATTACAACACAATAATGACATTGAACCTAAGCAAGGTTTGTAGGATATGTTTCAACGAATCAAATATAATGCATTCGATTTATGGTCCTCTTCCCATAAAAGATTTTGAAGAGGAAGAAGCTTACCCCGTTTACGAAGTACTCATGAATATATCTTCAATGAAGGTAATTATTAATTTACCATAATTTGTGCTATATAACTAAATACAGAGTGAGTAAGTCATAAACTGTTATTTTGAAACCTTACTCACTCTGTACTTATGTACCTATCAATATAGTAGTTCAACAAACTAATGACATTAGTTGTCACTTTGACAGTTACTCGGTCACATTTATTTCGATATTTCTATTGACCATTTTAGATTGACTCAAATAACACTCTACCGGATATGATCTGCATGTCTTGTCTGGAAGCGACGGAAACATGTTTCAAATTCCAGAAACAATGTAACCTGTCGCAGGATATCTTAGATTCGTATTTATTGCACTGCAACGAAATGGAAATATGCTCGAAAATGCAAAAGAACCCGCAATCTTCTAAAGAGCTGTTAAATGCCATTAACAACGAGTTCGACGACACGAGCGACGAGACCGTTACATTTGTAGCATTAAAAGACATACTAAGCGATACTCGTCAACCTAGCAACGATGACAAATTATTATTGAACAACGAAACAGCTCATTTAAAGTGCACAAATCTCGTTAATAATAATCTGATACTCGCAGATAATAGTTCACTTAATAATGATGGGAAGAAACTTACCGATAACGGTCTCGGTGAAGGTGACGGTGACGGTGGTAGCGGGATTGGTGCCCGTAAAGGTAAAGGTACATTGGAAAATATTCAGAAAACTTTGAACAAGTCGAAAATTGGTGGGAACCGTAAATTAAAAGTCAGCCGTAAACCAATTCGTCGTAAGAACTCAACAAAGGAGAATATCGAAAAAAAGGTAACTATGACAAACTAACTTGCAATGACAATAACGACCCCTAACATTTAACTCATTAAATTTTGTTATATTTGTTGGGCTAAACGTTCCAAGGGGTGGAGCTGTCAACTTTCAACTTCAAAAATAATGCAGACGCCAACATGGTTTTGATTAAAGTCAAATTGATGTTGCCATAATATGATTAGTGCCAATTTGAAGTAGAAAAGATATACAGGATATTGAAAAACTGTTGTGTATATTATTGAAAAACAATTAATTATTCCACGAGCTGTAGAATAGTAGCAAAATTATAATTTTTTGTTTGATTTTGGATGATCAGATTTGTTAAAAAAATGTCTGCACAAACAAAGAATAATTACCTGCGTTTCTTAACCAAATTGCTATATAATTGCAACCCTAACCCAAAATGTAATAATTAAGAGCAAAATCTTGAAAATTATAAGTTTTTCGAAATTCTTCCCAACACCTCAATCTAACTGTGTCCGCATGATAATTATTAGTGTTCCTGTTACGTCTTGACAGTTTGACCCGATTTTCAGATTTACACCTGCAACCTGTGTAAAAAGTCGTACAAGTTCAGAAACAGTCTTTACGCGCACAAACTAGAGCACTCTCAGGAAAAGCTCCACACTTGTCAATTGTGCAATAAAAGCTACAAACATCACACCTCTCTTTCGAACCACTACAGGACACATTCAGGTGAATATCGTCATTATTCTTGTAAAATTTGTGGAAAAAAGTACCGCCAGTCTGGTTCTTTGACGACCCATATGAGAATCCATACCGGTCAGAGACCGTTCTTGTGTTCTATCTGTGGTAAAGGATTTCGGTGAGTCTTTACAGTAAGCCTTTTATTACTGATGACTAGCGAGTGCTGTTCTGTTTCTTCCTATTTTAATTTTATAATTTTTGTTTGTATATACAGGATGTCCGGAAATTATGAGCAAAAAATTAAGGGGGTTCTTGATGAATTCTTGATGAAATATTGCCAAAAGTATCAATAATTTTTTTTCGAAAACTCAAAAAGAAGAAAGTTATAAGCCTCCAGAGTTGATTCTTTTAAATCAATATTTTTTTATAACTTTTTTTCTAGTGTACGGATTTTCTTAAAATTTGACACCCTTGCCTAAAAAGGCCTATAACTTTTTTCGTAATATTTTTTTCTGAGTTTTGAAGACGTACAATTAAAGAACAAGAAGAAATATTCGGAAAAGGTCCTCTTTGTCTATCACGATAAAATGACCTGTTTCCGAGTAAAACTGTTTTAAAAATTTGCTTGCACTAAAATTGATCACCATAAACTATGATCATTCTGCAATAATACCAAAGCATGCTTTGTAAACAGCTGCAGGGTTGCCTAGGAAACAAAACGTTTGCTTTGGATTTCATTTTTACAGCAATTTTTTTTTTTTATATAAAATTATTTTATTATTTTATTAAAAAAAAAATGATTACATTTTTTTTTTCAAAAAAAAAATCATTTCCAAGTCTATTTATTATATTCGAATGTCTCTGTTTTGTACATAACTAGGCAACCCTGCAGCTGTTTCCAAAGCATGCTTTGGTATTGTTGCAGAATGATCATAGTTTATGGTGATCAATTTTAGTGCAAGCAAATTTTAAAACAGTTTTACTCGGAAACAGGTCATTTTATCGTGACAGACAAAGAGGACTTTTTCCGAATATTTCTTCATGTTCTTCAATTGTGCGTCTTCAAAACTCAGAAAAAAATATTCCGAAAAAAGTTATAGGCATTTTTTGAAGGTCAAGGGCAGTTAAGGCCTTTTGATTTCGAGGGATTCAAGTCTAATTTGGACCAAGGATGTAAAGCAACATCAGTGGCAAGTGTGTCAAATTTTAAGAAAATCCTTATACTAGAAAAAAAGTTATAAAAAAATATTGATTTAAAAAAATCAACTTTGGAGGCTTATAACTTTCTTCTTTTTGATTTTTCGAAAAAAAATTATTGATACTTTTGGCAATATTTCATCAAGAAGAATCACCCCCTTAATTTTTTGCTCACAATTTCCGGACACCCTGTATTTATGCATTGCTTATTATAAATTATACAGGGTGTTTCATTTAATTCAATTGTAATGGTCCAATATGAGTCCTTTAGGTGCATGTTAATTTTTCTAAGCCACCTTTTCAGTCGATTATCATATTTTTTTGGAAGGTTTCATAAAAAATAGACTTAACGTTTTGTTCTTAAAATCATTTTTTTTTTCTTGTATCAAGTTCAAGCGTTTTGTAGTGATTTTTGTCTTTTTGTTTTTAGACAAAACCCAGATTTGACATACCATATGAGGACCCATACCAAGGAAAAACCGTACATGTGCAGTTTTTGTGGTAAGACAATGTCGATGCATAGTCATTTAGTGCAACATATGAGAAGTCACACAGGAGAACGCCCATTTAAATGCCAGTAAGAAAATTTTCCCTTAAATATTATTCATAATTATTATTATTATTATTTTTAGGTTTTGCGAGAAAGCGTTCCCTTCCACAACCAGATTGAAGCGTCACGTTATAATACATTCCGATGTCAAGCCATATACTTGTGAAGTTTGTGATAAATCGTTCAATAGAAGAAATAGTCTGAGCGTGCATTCCAAGATCCATACCGACGAGAGACCTCACGTGTGTCATATTTGTGGGAAAGATTTTATTCAAGCTCATACCCTCAAATCTCATCTATTGACGCATTCCTCTGAAGCAGCCAAGGAACCGGCACCGACAACTTGCAATAATTAATCAGGGCTGTTTGGAATTTCAACAGCTGAGAAGTGTAGAATCATTGTAGAGAAGCACGAAATTGTTTATATATTTTATCTGAAACAGCTGTCATTACATACTTGTATTCAGTAATAGCTCCCATTACAAGACTAGTACAGTAATATAACTAATAATACAAACATGATTACACATTACATTTCTCGTTGTCAAAATGGATATTTACAAATAGAATTATTTACAACTTATAAAAATTAGTTATTTCATTTGATTTTATGCGATTTCAGATAAAATTTTATACATAGAATAGAACACATTATGAAAGTTACAATACACAATAACTCATCAGCCTGCCATATCAACCAAGAATACACCAGTAAAGGGAGTGTGTCGAATAGAGAGAAACAACCTATATAGTCTTCGGTAATGTTCTTGTTCTCATATGGTAGACTGAGGAGCTGAAATTACAGCAAAACACCACACAATTGAATTATGTATTTCTTTACGAGAAGCTTGCAACTTCTCGTCCATATCCTGTGATCCTGTAAAAGCTTACTTCCATGACTTGATAATTATTATGTAAATAACTTTGAATCAATATCCAAGTTTGCTTCAAAAAATTTAAGTAGTTTAAATTTAAAAAACAATGTCTCTAATAAGGTTTGATGAAAGCAAGAAATAAAGACTTTATCTCGCTTTTTTCTTTTAATAATTCGAGTTAAAAAAAAGTTAGATTAAAACAGCGCACTGTATTGTGAACGCACCCTGAAAAAATTGTTAAAAATGAAAGTTGTCATTATCGTCAACAGTCATTGTAGTTTGTAGTTAAATGTCAAAATATAAGCCAAAAAAGGCAAAATTCCTTTGAATAACAAACATCCAGAAGAACTATAATTCGAATTGTGTGACGAACGGAGACCGCCATTTTGAAACACATCTGAGGCGCATTTTCTTGTTGCAGCAGTTTCAATTACATTTTAAAACTATTTCAACTGCCACATCATTGATTTTATGATCACAAAAATTAACTATTTCAAAATGTTGAAACTGACATATCTGCCGTTCGTAAATTGGGGTTAATATAAAATATGACTGACGTATATTACGAATAACACCTTCACACAAGAAATACAACATATCCAAAAATTTAAACAAATTTCTCACTAGAAATCATCATCACGACATTTATATTATTATCGACATCCTAATATAGATATTGGGTAGAGTAGATTAGAATTGCAGCCATCTTTTTCTATTTTGACGTTTTACGTTTCAAAACTAGAGGTTCCACTGGTTTGAAACTGTTTTAAAACCATCGAACCAGTTCAATTCTGACGCCATTAGTTTAACACGAAAATAATATGTTTCAAAATCTTCTGGTGTATTCAAAAAACGCCTCTGGTGTAAATTAATTTCTATCAGGAGGTATCTATATTTACGAATAACTTTATGAAAATTAAATACGCCATATTGGTTTGGATGGATTCATACATAACATACAACATACAACCGCCATTTCCAAATGTTGCGGTCTTTCCTGATGTTTTTAATTCTGTGGAAATAGAAGAGTCGAATCGAATCGATTGTAGAATAGACGCGAAATCGTTGTCGGTAATGCGAAACGCGAGTGCGAATACTGCGACTGGGTGGGAAAGGAATTCCAAGATTGTAAAGGGAAAAGAGATAAAAATTTGAAAATTGTAAAATTTTATTACTTTCGCGGTTTTATATTTAAAAGTTTAAAGTAGTAACTTTGAATAAATGCAAGAAACCACGGTATCACGGTAATTGCATATAGGATTGTTTCAGATATTAACAGCAATGCAACCAAATTGAGATTATGCTGCTGTAAAAATTATTGTAAGTACCTTTTCCCTGACTTTAATATTTGTTCTTTTTAATAATTATTGTTCATTTAAGTTTATTAAGTGTGTGTGTAAACCTGGCTCATCTGGGATGACCATGGAAACCATAGAAGAAGCAGTTTTTTATCCGGATGTTGGGATTCTGTGCAGAGTGTGCTTAAAAATCGAAGAACCGATGACTTCACTTAAGGATAATATTTACTCAAAACAGGATGGCAAAGACATGCCTGTAGCGGAATTTCTAAGACGATTACTTGGTGTCAAAGTAAGATACGATTTGATTAATTAAAATCTATAAAAACGTTTTCTTCTTGAAGATTAAAGCAGAGGATAATTTGAGTAGAACTTTTTGTCGATATACGTTTAGGAGATACAGTTTGTTCTAATGTCTGGGAGGAACAGAGAGACATGCAAAGAAGTAAATTGAGCCAGAATTTGGAGCTATGGTTATTTAGTTTTGGTAGCTTTTCCTGGTAGACATATCCCATTACACCAACTTATTTAACACCATTAAAAAATTAACAATTTTCTGGGGATATAATTATGGGACTTCCCCAGTTAGAAAGTCTGGCTGCTCCTTTCTTTTTCACCTCTTATAATTTATAGGATATGGATATTTTGGTTCCTTTCACCAAATTTAAGTTTTTTTTTTCAATCCCCTCATTAGTAAAACTCCTTTTTCTTGCCTAATAACTTTTTCATTTCCAGATGTATCAGTACGGCGGCTATCCATCCCGGTTATGCAAAAGCTGTCTGAATTCGCTCCGAATCGGGTACGAATTTAAAATGTTGTACGAGAACACAAACGAACTGCTCAGAGACCTGATCGGCGACTGCGACGAAAGTGCAATAACTAACGGTGATGAAATTAAATCGGCCTGCAACGAGTCGTCATCGTCAGTTGACGTAGTGATAAACGGACTGAAATTCAATCTAAACGAGCTTGTTATCGTCGAGAGCGATGACGATAACGAAGAGGTTGAAGATTCCAAATGCGTTTTGAATAAATTAGGTAGCGTTGAAGAATGACTTTTGAAAATGGCAGGAATTATTCTTCAAATTATTGATAAGATGTTAATTTTAGGACCTGAAGTATCGGCGAAGTGCGTGAATAAGAATGCGCGTGGTTTACCTCAGTCCGACTCTGAAGAGGAGATTGTGTTTACGGAACAGTCTGACGGTAGTTTTGTTGAAGAGAATTGTAAGGGTGATGGCGGAAAGAAAGATGGAAAACTTGTAGAAACTGAACACCTGTATCACAAGCCTTCTGAAAGTTCGACGACCATTGGTGATGTGAAGAAGAAAAATAAAACATTTTATAAGCAAAGTGAGTACAGAACTGTATACTAAGAACAACCCGATGAAAAACCATATATCTACCCATTTTTTTTTTTTTTTTAATTCTTTTTACTTAGGCCTTAATACACTTCATCAGGGGTTATCTCTTTGATTGAAGTGAAAAGTGAAGTATGATATGACATTATGTCTATTTGAAACTAATTTTTTATCAACAGTGTTTGCCATAAGTTTAATTCAGCATTCCATTTATCGTTTCAGGAATAAGACCTTGCGTATGCAACATTTGCCACTTGGGATTCATCTCACCTGCCGCCCTGATCAGGCATAAAAAGACCTATCACAGAAAGACAAAAACCATGAAACACAGCTCTGCCAAGCAGGACGGGGATAACAAATTTACCATTGTAGAGTATGAGCCATACCAAGGCCCCTGTGTCTGTAGTTTTTGTCCGAAAGCGTTCATCGATGAAGCGCTTCTCGAATACCACTTGAAGAACTCGCATGATTATAACATTGAATTAGCTTAACGTGTTTTTGTTTATTTTTATACAAGAAAAATATATTATCTTTTGTAGAATTTTTAGCAACTCACAGCCCTTCAGGCTGTTTGATTTCTCATTACAATTTGTGTTTTCATAATTTTTCTGCAGGTCACTGCAGTATTATTAAACAAGTCATTACAAATAATTTTCAATGGCAGAAACTAGTAACTTCTGTTAACTTCACTGTTCCCACAGACTTGAAGTGATAACTATTGATTCTAACATGTTAAACAATTTGTAAGGTAAGAGAAGTTTAAAAAATAAATAGCTTCAGGAACTTCAGTTCTGAGAAAGCTTCAGTTGAAGTGAAATTTGCTGCCCTTCATTGTAAGCCGACCTAACTTACCTTACAAGTTGTCAAATTTATGTTTATCGTTTTACATGACAAGGTTTAGGTAAAAAATAAAAATAAACTAATTTATTGAAAAAAAAAAACAATTCTTTATTTCTCAGTGAAGTTTACTTAAAAAATCTGAATAAAAGCCAACGATTAATAAATAGGTGTCATCATCGTCTTACAAAACTTAGGGCGACTTTCAATGTTCAACACAGCGAAGGATATTATGAGGATGCTAAAACATCCTCATTTTGACTTGTATTAGTTTAGTGGACAGCCTTTGCAAAATGTTATGTAAAAAGTTGGTAATCCTGTGTTGCGCATAAATTTAATAGAATAGAATCAAGAGTTCCTAGTTAGAGGTGATGCAGTCAGTGATACCAAAATAAAAACTAAAAAGACTAGCAATTAAAACACTTGAATGATAGTAAGGGATAAAGCCTGGTTTTGAAGAGGTAAAAATTCTCCATACATCTTTTAATATACAAGTTTCATTTTTATGCATTTTTTCTGTAGCTATTCTATGTCAACATTGTAAAGTTACCAGATCTCTCGCAGGGACTTAAATTTTTTCCAAACCTTAACCTATTACAAGCAATTACACTTTTCATTCAGAAAATGGTTCTACAGCAGACCGTCCTTACAGTTATTTATTCACTTCTTAGTGACAGATTGCATCAGTGAACACTCTTCTAGAAACTTGTAAATGAAATAAGAAACCTTTCTATTCTATTAAATATCAAATAAATCACCCAATTATCACATCTTATTTCTTAGCTAAGAAAGCTTTATTCCTGGGGTTATCCGGGTGTGTTTGCCACTCCCTAAACACCATATCTTTCAACTGCGACAACCGAAGCGAAGGATGTTCCAATTTAAGTTCTTTCAAGCGTTTCTCCTCGTAAGCCAAATGAGCAGCTCTCATACGTTTCTCGGGGTGTTTGTCGGCATCTTCCACCTTATCGGTCAGAATGGTTATCGCTTCCTCGACCGTCCTGGCGTCTTCTTGATCCAATTCGAGGCGGTTCAAGTTTTCGATAAGCGGGGCCGGTTCTTCAACTTCCGTCTTCTTTGATTCTTTCGTTACAGCAGTAGACGCACCAGTGGTCGTACTGATGTTGCCTATCTGAGCCCTGGTCAGTTTCTGGGTGGGCGCTGGTTTCGTGGTGGTCTTTATCGAGTTCATTTCGGCTTCCAATAGGGCTTTGGCGTCAGCTTTTTTTTGCAGCTGCTCCTGTCGTTTCGCTTCTTCCTTTTCTTTTCTCTGCTGTTTCTTGAGCACGTGCTTGTCATCTTCTTTCCAATAGGCCTCCTCGAGAGCTGCTTGATCCTGCTTCTTTTGGGTGTCTTTTGCGTTTTGTTTTCGCTCCTTTGCGACCACGGCTTTTGAATTCTGGCCTGTGAATTTTTTTGGCATTCTTATCAGCGGATTGTACTTTTTGCAAAATAATTAATTTTTCTCTTATACAATAAAAAACCTTCAGCTGATTTGCTGTTGATTATGATTTTGACAAATCTGTTGAGCTTGAGCCACAACCTCAAAAAAATTGTTTAAAGGGAACAATGACAGCTGACAACTAGCATGAGTCAAATAACAAAACAACATACGACAAGTAGCTAGCTATTCTTATTTTATAAACATGCGCATGCGCCATTATGTCCGTTCCAACAAAAGTGCAGCAGTTGTTTTGTGTGCAGTACAATTTATTCCTTTTTCCACTTCCAACCAACAAGACAAAGATTATTATTAGAGAGTGGCAGACAGGCTTCCGTTACTTCAAAATCAAAGCTAGTAGTTCGGAATTTACATGATACACCTAACCCAGTATGTACCTAAATGCTACTATTGGCGTCGAGTTCTATCGGCTTCGCGCATGTGACGTCACATTCGAGGAGTCGTTTTGACATTTTTCTCGATAATTCTTTATTGACACCGGCAATATGAGAAATAAGAATTATAAAAAGGTTCATCCTTGTCTTTGCTCAAATAATTCGAGTGCTGATTCAATGTCTTTCATATCATATTACAATAATCACAGGAAACATTTTATCAGATAAGAAAGAAATAACATCAGTCTTAACTAGGTATATCAATAAGACAAAAGACATTCCGATAATTTTTGGGCTTCGAGAACTATTATAGCCCAGACACATTCTTACAATTTATAAATAGTTGAGTAGACGAACACATTCATGTCGAGAGATCAGTGGGTGGTAGCTGATGGTAGCCGCACGCCACAGCAAATTAGTTGCGTGAACGCTAAGGCAACTGCGCTACCGCCCACTCCGTTTAGACAAACCTATTGCTTTTTATAGCTTATTAGGGTACCTGTTTTACCGACACTGATGCTTATACTATGATATAGCATGTAGCGCATTCACTCGTCGTTGACGTTTTGACATGGAGATTTTTGAACAGCTGGATAAAACATTTTTGGTAAATTTAATCAGAGGTGTACATATCAAGTGGGAAAGTGAATAGACAATAAAACAATTATTGTAGTCTTGTTGTGGAATGTACACATTACGGTTACACTTTCAGTACCCTACCGGTTTCAGTCTAATGACCATCATAAGAGTGTAAGGAATGGCTGAATTGTAAGAAAACTTAAGAAAAATAGCCTCGACTCGACTGTAAAATTCAGCGGTGGCATTCAATCTGCATCTGCAAATCTTTGCTACTACTAACCAGAAATAACAAATGATAAAATAACAAGAGAAATTGCCACTGCGACGGCGTACCTGTGACTGTGAGATTTGCTGTGAGTCAACGTCAGTTTACTGATAGTGAGAGCACACAACTTTCCCTTATTAATTTAATATACCGCTGTTCTTTACTAATGGATATAACTGCATTAAATGTATGGTTGTTTTGTCGAGAGCGTAGTTTTTGAAATCAAAGCATCCACCATCCATTTTCTATCTTCAATTATTATTATTTATTATTATTATTAATAAGGGGTAAGGGGAGCAAAGCTGTTAATAGGAAATGTTGTAAAATTAGTAGGTGCATACAACAATCCTGCAAGACGAAGAAGAAGAAGAAGAAGCAAACTAAAGTAACCTAAAATTGAAACGTTTTTGAATGTTTTCTTTCGTTTGCTGTTTGCTTGGTAGTTTTATGATGATTTTGGTTTGATTGAGGCATAAAATCGAAAAAAAGGCAGAGAGTCGAAATAATTTATTTATTTAGTGTTTATCGATTGTTAGAATGTCTCTAGCAGACGAATTGTTAGCAGATTTAGAAGAAGATGCCGAAGACCAAAAAGATGCAGAATTTTCCATGGAATTTGATCCAGACCTGGCTATCAAAGAGGAACTCGGCGAGGTAATAGAAAAACCTCTTATAAAACAAGACACATCTCAGATCAACTCGGTCAGAGAGCTATGTACACTGAGAGACTCGGAAAGGCTGCAAAGTATTCTCTCCCAAATAGACATTTACGGGAGTAAACATCGAAAATCGACCGATATTATCGGCCCCGTTGAAGCAGATCCCGAATACCAATTAATCGTGGAGGCCAATAACATTGCCGCTGACGTCGAGAGCGAGATCAGTAGTATCCATAAATTCGTCCGAGATAAATATCAGAAGAGATTCCCGGAACTCGATTCTCTTGTTGTTAATCCCCTGGAATACATCCAGACAGTACGAGAGCTAGGAAACGATTTAGATCAAGCTAAGAATAATGAAACTCTCCAACAGTTCTTAACGCAGGCCACAATCATGGTTGTCTCTGTGACGGCATCAACCACGCAAGGAACCCTTCTTACCGACTTCGAGAAGAGTCAAATCGATGAAGCCTGTGACATGGGAATGGAGCTGAACAATTTCAAAAATCGAATATTCGAATACGTCGAAAGTCGCATGGCTTTCATTGCGCCGAATACTTCAACAATGCTGGGAGCATCGATCGCTGCGAAAATGATGGGAGTCGCCGGCGGATTAACAAAACTCTCCAACATGCCCGCGTGCAACGTTCTGATTCTTGGTCAGCAGAAAAAGACCCTTTCCGGCTTCTCGCAGCAAACGATGCTCCCACACACGGGGTTCGTGTACTTCTCCGAGATCGTCCAAAACACCCCTCCCGATCTCAGAAGAAAGGCTGCGAGGCTCGTGTCTGCCAAATCGACGATGGCAGCTCGAGTGGACGCCAGTCACGAGTCCCCCGACGGTCACATCGGGAGACTGTTGAGGGACGAAGTGGAACGTAAACTGGACAAACTACAGGAACCGCCACCCGTCAAGTTCGTTAAACCCCTGCCGAAGCCGATCGACCAACCCAAGAAGAAGAGAGGCGGGAAGCGAGTGAGGAAGATGAAGGAGAGATACGCCATGACCGAGTTCAGGAAGCACGCGAATCGGATGAATTTCGCCGATATTGAAGACGACGCCTACCAGGAGGATTTGGGCTATACGAGAGGGACGATCGGGAAAGCCGGGACGGGGAGGATCAGGGTGCCTCAGGTGGACGAGAAGACCAAGGTGAGGATATCGAAGACGTTGCAGAAGAATTTACAGAAGCAACAGATTTGGGGTGGGAGCACTACGGTGAAGAAGCAGATCTCAGGAACCGCTTCAAGTGTCGCGTTCACTCCGTTGCAAGGGTTGGAGATTATTAATCCGCAAGCTGCCGAAGTTAAGGGTAACGAAGCGGATGCCAAGTATTTCTCAAATACATCAGGGTTTCTTAAGATTAATACATAAATCGTCTCAATTAGAATAGAGACTGGAGCAACTGTATGTGGTTGTCTGATGTACAAACGTTACATTCTACAGTCAGTAAATAATGGAGGTTGTGTCCAAATATCAAACATGATAACATCATATTTTGTATACATTGATGATGATTTTTTATTAAATCCTTGCATCCGTCAAGCTTGACCTTCAACTTCAGTTGGACTAGAAATGATTAACTGGTTTCCTAACGTAGCGTATTTTTTTAAATAAATTATAGACTGATTCTCAACATTTGGTTGCAGAAAAGTAATAAACTGATTTATAAGATCATCATTAACCTTTTCTAAAGAAGAATTTATTTTCTGGGAAGGCTAATATTTTGATAATAAAGGGATTTGAAAATCTCTGAATCTGAAATCTTTGAAATCCGAAATCTTTGAAAAAGACAAAAAAAATGAAAATGATAGTGAAAGTAAGATTCTGTAAAATAATAATTGTATAAATATAGTGTATAAGTAATATTAGTAGTAGCTAATATTTTTATTTGTAATTAATAAAGTTGTAATATAATTATTTTGAAATTCAGAAGAGTAAATCAGATTCTTATCACCACCCAGTTCTATCGCTTGCACGAAAGCCACTGCCACTGCTACTGCCCTCAGCAAATCACAAATACCTTTATTATAAAAATAGAGAAGGTCCTAAAATTGAGCCTTGAGGAACTCCTGAAATCTTGTTTGTTCCACACGGTCTGGCAGTGGTAGCATGAGCCGCCAATTACTCAAATTAATATTTTTTTCTCAGGAAGGTTTCTTCCTGTCTTTAAATTTTAACAGGTTTTAGTAAAATTCCAATTACAAACAACAGAAAATTACAAATTCTCTGCTTTTAGGCCCAAAAAATGACCAGAATTAAATAAAATAATTAGATGAAATCTAGATAGATGTTTTCTTGTATTTTAAAAACATTTACTGTCATGATTATCATGTCGTCATAAGAAACATCACTGTGAGTGGGTGCTACTGTGACATAATTGTGACATTAACCAGTACCGAAAAATAAAATCAAAATTATCATTTTAATACATTCCTCAAATTTGATTCGTAATGTGGGATTCATTTTCAACAAGTACGTGTAAGATTATTAATTATTAACCGATTCCTAAAATTCAGTTACTTGTAGAATATAAAGTGTTGAAGAAAATTGGAGAGGGTTCTTTCTCGGAGGTCCTGAAGTGTGAAAACCGGTTGACAGGGGAAATGTATGCTGCTAAAAAATTGAAGAAAATGTACAAAACGTAAATACTCTATTGTAACCTATTACTGCTAGATCATTGAGAGCTTTTTGCAATAATTTAACCCTGTAAAACCTCCCTGACCCTTTGATAAAGACCCTAATGATCTTACTCATGAGTTCATGACATGACAGTCCCCGCTTGAAACTGTTGCAAACCTTGTTTAATCTTGATGTGTTTAACTTGAATCTACAAACAGCCTGACCTGCCCATCTACTGAGTCAGATTCATTAAACTGCCTTAGAGTTCAAATTCCACAGCACTTGGTAAATTTTTTCAAAATATCCTCACTGGGATGAATTGGAACGAGTTTATAGGATCCGACTTCATTCAAATGATTGTAGTTGAAAGCGAGTCGCTTCCGAGGTCTCCCCATTCAAACTGCCATAACCATGCATTAATGGTTCAGAATAAAGGCAGAGCCCTTGCAAGTATCTTCCTTGCCAAACAGACCAAATTTTTGCTACAATAAGCTCCCTCAACTTCTATTCTGGAGTTCCTCAGTGTAAAATCAACAAGGATTTGAGTTATTATTACCCTTTACAGATTTTTCGGCAGTTTAATATCCCACGGAACTGACAGCTTTTATAACTGCTATCTTTTTGCCACATTTTGGAAACAGGTCATTGCTATCCCAAAATTGGAGTTTGTGAACAACCTTTTCGACTATACCGAATTCCTTCCTGCTGAGGCTCCAGTCAAGTCTTCCATAAATCGAATTAGGTCTTTCTCTTATTGGTGTAGATTTTGCTTCCTTCTACCACGATTTTTACCCTGACCAACTAACCTATTACGAGTGGCATGGATTGAACAAACCATTTTTATAGGCAAGAAGAAATTGAAAACTGTGCGGAACTAGTAGCGTCGAAAAAAATAAAACACCACCCGAACGTCCTCAACCTGATCGAGCACTTCTAGTGAGTCGTCATCAGTTTCAATTATTCCCATTAATCCCAACGCAAATTTCAGTGACACTTTCGCCTGCAAGGTGGTGCTAGTATTCGAGCTGATGGACTTGAGCATGTACGATTACGTCAGAACTAGAACAAGGCATGTAAGTTCATAGATTTACGAGCCAAAAAATTGCGTAATTAATAATTATCTCGCTGCAGACTGTTACCCGAGTACAAGGTGAAGCGATACTTGTATCAGATGCTGAGAGGTCTCGATTATCTCCACAAGCAGGGTCTCTTCCATCGGGACATCAAACCGGAAAACATCTTAATCAAATTCGAGGCGATTCCCGAACCCCTGGGCCCCGAACTGATTAAAATAGCGGACCTGGGATCTGTTAGGGGCACCTTCAGCGTGCCCCCATACACTGAGTACATTTCGACCAGATGGTATCGTTCCCCAGAGTGTCTCCTTACCGTGGGACAATACGGACCTAAAATGGATGTCTGGGCGGCTGGATGTGTTTTTTATGAAATGATGACGTAATTATTGTAATCTTTCGAAAGGGGGGAGCTCCCTTTCTCTTACCGTGATGCCATGACCAGGATCAACATCATTAAAGTGAGGTTGTATAGGAGGAAAAAATAATGGAGGGAGAGAGAAAAACTACTTGGGATGGGGTTGACGTTTCGCCCTCTTGTCAGGAAACCGTGAAATGTCAAGAGGTGCCTTAATGGTTCAAAAAAAGGGGGAGGGGAGCTCCCGAACTCTTACACTATACTTTTGGCCTTTACATTTATTAAAAAAAATGAATAATCGTAGATCGAAGCCTTTATTTGCCGGTTCAAACGAAGTCGACCAGTTGAGGAAGATCCATGACATTTTAGGAGTCCCCAGTGTGAACATTCTTAAGAAGCTAAGAAATCGGTTATTCGAGTGCAACATTCTGATCCTTGTTCTTATTTTTTATCGAGTTATTTATTGTAGGTCTCAGAATTTTGTTAAATTTGAAGCGACTAAGCCGAAAGGAATCGATTTTGTTTCTCAGCCTCTCAGCCTGGCTGCTAGGAACGTTTTGAGACTGATGATCCAGTACGATCCGGATAAAAGAATAAATGTCGGAAGGCTTTTGAATAACGAATACTTCAACGAATTCAGGTTGTATTTCTAAATCAATAAGCGAGTGGTTAAAAATATGATAAGGCTTTATTTTTTATAGATTCCCGCCAAGATTCTTCCAAAAGAAAAATGTTACACAAACTCAATCTGATAAGATACCGATTATACTTCATAAGGTAATATCCGCCTAGTTTTTCCATAAAATAAAATAAAAAAGCGTTATCACTCACAGCACCACCACCACCCCAGACATCACGATAACAAAGAATACACCAACAGCTACGATTCGTTTCAACTGTCAAACAAGAGCAGCAAGATGAGCAAGGGCAGCAAGACGAGCACTTTCAGCCAGCTCAGTAAAGACAGCAGCACGTGCAGTCACTTCAAGTTCAATTATTTACCGAACAAAATCGCCCCGGCCAGATCGGTCGAGATCGAACGCTCGCACGACCTGAGAAAGAACCCCAAAACGGAACAGCTGAAAAACAAAGAGCGCTCACGGCCCGTCATGAAAAGTAACAACTCGAATGTACTCAAGTCGTGGGAACTTAATCTGAACAGCATGCAGAGCAAAAAGGACAGAAGCGGGGCAGGGGCCGGAGGTAATCGTACCAAGCAACGACACGTCCAGAAATCATCTTTAGATTCGTTCAGGAAGACTACGAGGTGAGAGTCCTCCCCTCCCTCCATCTATGTCCAATTTTTATTTTTATTTTCGGAAAATATGTGGCATTTGTGTCTGAAAATTGACCATATCTGTTATATCTGTTACCATAGCAACAGGCTCTTATTCTAATTTTTCTAACATTGTTGCCACTATGAACAGTAATACTAACACAATACCACACCTATTTCATGAGAAATGATCATTGTTAAAGGTATTTATTGTTACAACACAAGCATAAACGCTTTTTGTTATTGTTTTAGATACCATTCAGCTTTGTTGCCACAATGAACAGCAAAACTGTCACAGCTTTCAATGTACCTGTATCATAAACCTCAAAATTTTATAAATGCCACTATATGAACAGCAATATTTTGTTGTTGCCGCATTTACTTCATGGGAAATAATCTATTTATTGTTGCCACCAAAGACAGCAACTGCTGTTAGTATGACCAGCAACAGCGTTTATACCTACTTCATGGCGATCATAGTCTGTTCTAAATTTATTCCTTTACAGTAAAGTTCAGATATTAAATTTTTTATTCTTATGTCATTATTACCACTCTAAAGATTACCCACTCTGAAGACAAGGAATTTTTCATGATAAATTGTCTCTTTTCACTTTCAACACTTACAGTAATGTATGGAACGCTGTCATTGGTTGTTATTATTGTTGCCACTGTGAACACGCTGTTACCACACATTATGAATTTATGAACAGGAAACACTGCCTTACCATATTTTATCATAATCGTACTGTTTCCACTACGAGTGCTCTTGCCAATAAGAACAGCAGCATGCATGGGAAATACCCTTTACTGACATTCCGTAACAGCAAAAGTACATAAATATTTAGCTGTTATTGCATTTAATTGTTGCCACTTTGAATATTTAATTTTTTCTTGACACCATTACAATCAGCAACATGCTACATATGGTTTTGTTTCACATTAAATAATTTCCTGTACTTTGCCACTATGAAAACTGTTGCCACTGTGAACAGAAACATTGCCACATGATAAGAATTTCCTGAGAAATGGTCTAGCACATTTCTAGTTTCAAGCAAAGTAGATTTTAAAGAGCTCTAAAATCTTTATTTTAGATTATTATTTGTTGTTGCCACAATGAACAGAAGATATTTGTTTTACAGCGACATACAGGAGACCACAAAGAAGCTGATCCAGCCAAACGATGTAAAACACCGAGAATTTATATCTCAATCGTTTGTGTACCCGTGGCGCAGCTCAGGCCCCAACGGTTTGTACAAAGGCATGGACAGGAGTATCAGCGATCAGATTCGATTAGCGACCATTAAAAGGATGCAGATTAAAAGGAAAGTCGTTAACGGTGTCTAATCTAAAGTGATATTTCGTCCTGTGATTTTTTTGAGGTTGTTGAACAAATTCTAATAAAATATTAATAAATTTACTGTCTTTAATTAACTCCCATACCAGTCTGTTCAGAAATGGTTTCTCAATATATAATACACCAAAGGTATTGTGGTTTGTGGTTGGTTACCAATAATATTTTCATTATTATTATATAGGACTTTTACAAAAAAAGTGGTTTTCCAAAATTCTCCTGTCCACTTTGTATGTTTATTTCTCCCAAATGTAAATTTTTGGTCTTCAAAATGCTCCTGTAGGTTTTCTTTAAAGTTTTTCACATTAAAATTTGAATTCTTGTAGAACTTATCGAGGTTTTGGATTTGGGTTAAAATTTCTGTGTAAGTAAGGAGTGGCCTGGTGTTGCATTTGAGAAAAACCGGTTTGAGTCGTTTCAAAATGGCGCTCATTGATTTTTTTTGTAAAAATTGGTGTTTTTTGAGCCTCTGTATAAGTAAGGTGGGAAAAAACTTCAAAACTAAATGAACAGGATGGCAATAAACGTTTTTAGAACAAACTATCCTCGGTGTAAAAAACTATCAATTTTTCCTATAGGGTGGCTGCACAGTAGGGTACCTGTATTATCGACATTAAGCGCCAGTGTCGGTAATATAGGTTCTCAAGTTTTGACAACAGCATCCGCCAGGCGGCGCTGTTTCATACACCAGTGGCGTGGGTAAGAAAAGGGTATAAATGGTTAAATTTCTATAACCATTTTATGAGCACATTTTTGAAGGAATTGAACTGAATTTTTTACAGCAGTAAACTATACTACTAACCTTTAACCTTACAAAATTTCAAGAAGCAAATATGGCGGAGATATTCGAAATTTTTTAGGTGATGTTTATTTCTCTAAAATTTCAAATTTTCGATTTTAAAAACGTCTTGTAGCTCTACCTTACAAACTTTGGGCATGTTACCCTTCTAAAAAAAGATGGAGGACTGTAAATGTTTGTTAAAAGACGCTTTTAAAAAAACGTTTTTTTTTGTACAGGTCTTTCAAAATCTAGCAAAAAACAAAATTCTTTAAAAACTTATCACAGGTCACAGTTTTCAGTCTGGAGAACTGAAATTCTTGTAATACGATAGTTAGATGTAGGGGGGTTGTCTGGTGTTACATTTTTAGAAATATTCGTCTAGTCGTTTCAAAATCGTCCATTTGAAGTTTTGTAAAAACTGATATTTTTTGAACCCCTGTATATGCAAAATGAACAGGATAAGAAGGACGTATCCCAATGTAATATCCATGTGTCAGGTCATAATTGCTCATTTTCTATATTCATTTTAGAACTAGATATAGAATATACAACTGCTACACTATAATAATGATCATGAAAAATTTCAGGGAAGTCAATTTCCAAACTGGTGATAATATTCATAATCATCAACCGATAACAATAGCCACTGATGAGGAAGGTTTTTTTTATTAGGTAGGTACTTGTCAGAAAAAAGGAAAGGGAGTTGATAAAATAAGCAAATAAAGCAAAAAATAAGAACTTTATTGTTTAAACAGTAACGTATATAGATAGGTAGATATATTATAATATACTTAATTGACAATGCATCTTAAAACTTATTAACAATTATTATATTGCTACTCTCACTTTCTCAAATCTGATTTGAGTGGCATTTTTTGAACTTTATTAAATTATTTGTGCGATTGAACTGTATTTGATTGTTTACTGGGACTAGGTCTGTTTCCAAGACAGTTCCTTTGAACAGTAAGTAAATTTATTTACTTACATTACAACCATTGACATTACATTATCATGACAAAATTATATAAATGAAGGGAATTTTGCACATAATAATCCCACATCATTGTTGCCAATTCAATATTATTTATTGAAAACGTTAAATTCAGATCTAATTTTCAAATTCAATCGCCCAAAAACCGTGTTAAGCATCACGAATTTTAAGGACTATTTATAACATTCTTACAGACAATTGGTAAAATCGGTCTTAATTCTTAATATACCATTATTGTGCAGTAATGAAGCCTGCTTATGATTTTCCAGGGTTCTCTTGTGAGTCAGCTAGAAAAAAAAAACACATGAGTCATAATATATCTAGATCCTTATTATAAACATATCTATAATAAAAAGATAGAATTTTTCACAAACAACAGCACCACAAAAATATTCATCCAACTAACACTCAAGTTTCTGTTCAGGCCTAAAATTTTATTTCCGTATTGACTTAAATTCAGAATTTCGTCTTGTCAGTAAGGCATTTCAATTATTGTAATGATGAAAGTATATTAATTTTTTTTAATAAACACAAAAAATCAAGAATTAATGTTACTTTTAATTAAAAACACTGACAGCGGGTATTATAAAGGATCATTAAGTTAATGGGCAGATTTCTGTGCTCGTTTTTGAAGCTAATATCGACGCTAAATCACTTTTATTAATATTTTTGTAATCCTTTTCATAAAATTTATGTTTTCAACCCTTACTTTGTAGAATCTCTGCATACTGATGGATGATTAATAAAACACTAATGTTTAAAAAAATTCTACTGTATACTGATGGATAATATAAACATTACACGTGTTTAAAATAGACGTATGTAAATAAAATTCTAAAATTCTAAAATTTTATTTACATACGTCTGAAGATGCTATTTTTAAAAGTAGCGAAACACGTGTAACATTTATATTTCCATCAATATACCGTGTGTCCCCGGATAGGTGAAACGACTCTTATAAAAGACAAAAATTTTTTGATTTCAATTTTAATTTTTTGGGGTTCAGCCCTGCTTGGCGAAAGAGTAATTTCTAACAACATTTTAGTTTTGAAAAATCAAGCATGCCTTGGAAATTTCCAAGAAACCGGTTTTTCTGTTGAGTAAAGTGCCTTTTATGTGGCAAATACGACAAAATGTTATTTGGAAAAGTTGTTCAGAATCAACATTTAAGTCCCTATACGAAATTTCAAAATCATAGGCCAACTTTTATTTTTTTCATTTATTTTTATGTTAATTTCACAAATCAAAGAATTTCATAATTTGAAACAATGACTGCCATGGAAAAACCAAATTGTACCCATAGCAATAGCAATTTGTCAATATCAGTCTTTGTTACAAATGAAATTCTTTGATTTGTGAAATAAACATAAAAGTAAATGTAAAAGATCAAAGCTGGCCTATGATTTTGAAATTTGGTATACGGACCTAAATGTTGATTCTGAACAACTTTTTCAAATAACATTTTGTCGTATTTGCCACATAAAAGGCACTTTACTCAACAGAAAAACCGGTTTCTTGGAAATTTCCAAGGCATGCTTGATTTTTCAAAACTAAAATTTTGTTAAAAATTATTCTTTAGCCAAGCAGGGCTGAATCCCAAAAAATTAAAATTAAAATCAAAAAATGGTTGTCTTTTAGAAGAGTCGTTTCACCTATCCGGGGACACACGGTATAGTAGAATTTTTTTAAACATTAATGTTTCATTAATCACCCATCAATCCTTTTCATGCCAAGAATGAGGAATGACAAAATTGCAATATTTTCCACACAGAGTCGATACCTTTTCTAAAAACGGCCACAGAAATCTGCCCGTCAACTCAATCAGCCTTTATAATACGCGCTGTGAAAAAATGCTCAGCGAACAATGAACATCACTTTATAGCACCGGCAGCAGCACCAGCACTAGCACTTTTGCACCACTCTTCATTCATAATTATAAAGAAGAGACACAAGCAACAAAAAAAGCAACAGCAGCCAAGTTTGTCATGTTTTATAATGGGATCTAATCTGATATGAATAAGGAAGCTTATATCACTGTCAATTTGGGTGATTTATGATCATCAGTATTATAGAGCCAAAAGTCATTGGTGAATTTTGAATAATTTATTATAATATGTTAAAATAAATTAACAATCACATCAATTAAAACAATCACAGGAAAATAGTTAAGAAAAAAACATGCAGAAAGAAAGTTAAGAAAGAGTACAAGTGCACTTTGTATTTTTTTTTTTACTGAATTATATCATAACGAGTGATTTTGAATTATGTATTATTATCAAGGCGGCTGTGAATGCTGATTGCTGATTTCAGGTTAATTGTGGTGCGAAGATTAGACTTCATTTCAATGTTAATAATAATAATTGTTGAAATAGTGAATTAAATCGAATTAACAAATTCAATTAAAAAAACCCTGAAAAAATGATTTTTTAAATCCAGTGCCCCAATTGTTTAATACTAGTTGAAGAACTTTTTGGTGAATTGGGATTTATCTGACAACAGTGACTTATAAAACCTGAGATTCTATACCTATTCACACCCCCCTTGAGCATAAATAATAATAAAAAACCGCTCGTCAGTTATATAATATTTTTATGTTTTAGAAATAATAAAAAATAATTAAAAAAAAAATAAAACTAAAAAAATTTGATCATCTGATAAATCATTTTAGCACCAAACTTTAATTTTAAAAACATTTTGCATATGTACAAGTAGATCATTTTTTAGCAAATAAAAACATTAAAATGTTTGGAATAAAAAGAGACTTTAGTCAATTATTAAAAATAATAAAAAAAAAAATAAGTGAACAATTTTTTCATCAATCTTTGCTTGAGATCACAGATTATTATTTTATAAAATTTTGAAACTGGTTAATATTAAAAAATCATATTGTTCATGTATAAAAATCACAATAAGGTATGTAGTTAAAAAATAAATAAACTTTGACTTTATAATGTTCTATAAAAACAATAAAATCTTTGGAATAAAAAGAGATCATCTCAATTAAATCACATTTTGCAAATGTATGCTCAATCGATTCCAAGCTTGTCAAACTGAAATCAAGATTCTCCCTTATCAATTTTCGATTTAAAATGACTCGCCTTTAGAGAGGCCCAGAAAAAATTTAATTTTCCAACTAAATTGTTAGAAAATCTCCAACCCGTAAGAAATTTCACAAACCTGAAATCGACCGGTCATATTCATAGAAATAAATCACAGTCGTTAACAGCCAGTCTTTAAAATCTTTAGGACGGTTTTAAATTATTTGATCACAATGTATTTTTTTTAAGTATGGGGGTATAGTGGGCGCGGAAAGAGGCTAACCCTACCATTGACCCCCAGGAAATTCCCTATTTATTTATTTATTTTTTATTTATTTATTTATTTATTTTACATAATTTTTACATAAGCTATGCTCTTCACTATTCACAGTCGTTAACAGCCAGTCTTTAAAATCTTTAGGACGGTTTTAAATTATTTGATCACAATGTATTTTTTTTTTTAAGTATGGGGGTATAGTGGGCGCCGAAAGAGGCTAACCCTACCATTGACCCCCAGGAACTGCCCTCATGTTATCCACTTTACTTGTTGTCTATTTAGGAAGAGATGGTGCAAATTGACTATGATGCAGCCAATAAGGAAAGGAAGAATGAAGGAAAGGCAAAAAACACACACCAAAGCACAAAACAAATCACACTCATTTGCTCTTTGACGACCAAACCCATGCAGGCTTATAATCTTTTAATTGTTTAGACATACGTTTTCCAGCTTCCACTTCCTCAGTTGTGTAGTTGTTCGCTCTGACGGTGACCTTCAGCGATCCCTCATTGAAATGAGTGAAACTGGAATAAATTATACAAAATTCTAGGAGACGGTCCATTTTTTTATTTTGAACAAATTTATGTTTTGGTTTTTTTTAAGCCTGGTAATGATATTTCTTGCTGCTGTTTTTATTTTGTTATTTTGGTGGGAGTTAGTGTTGCTGTTACAAAAGTATTTGGTTTACCAGGAATTTTTAAGAGACAAAAATAATTCTAAGTGAATTGGATTTAATTGGATTCTAAATTTGGATTTAAAAGGTAAAACAAAAACGTTCTTGCAAAAAAAAGAATTTTTGATGGTAGTTTTTGATTGTCATATTTTTTGTTAAATTATTAAAAGAAAAAAGAAAAATGTGAATTTTTTTATCCAATTTTCAGGAGCTGTAAGTTTTAAAAAAGTTTTTAAAAGTCTAGAAGGACAATTGAAATAAATAACTTTAATTTCATTACTTCATTTGAAGAGGGGAAAAATTTGGTCAAAGTTTTAAGAAAGTTATAAAGAAATTGGTACTTACAATAGTTCCCTCTCTCTGAGACGGATCATGACCTCGGGCTTGATCTTGGCGATGCCGTTCTTGCTGTTAGCGCCCCTACCTGTGATGATGAACAGTTCGGCTATCTTTCCGCATTTCAGAGACAGTATGTGCTTGTCCAGGAACATGTCCAGGGCTGTCAGGGCTTCCTTGACAAACAGGCCGTGGAGGTCGAGGGTATTTTCGTTGTTATTGTTCTTGATGCCGTTCTGGGTCATGCATCGTGTTACGGCATAGCCGTTTGCCCTCTCAAACAGTTTGGTCAGTGATTGGGAGAAATTCGAATAGAATTCGGCGATTTCTCCCTGACCACTGCGCAGGAATTTACTGGCATTTTCGCTGAATCTCACCCTGTCTTGGTAGAACTTGTTGCCGTGGCTTCTGATGTTTTGTACCTCCATGATTTCTTCCAAGTCCACATTACACTGTCAGGGAGGTGTTAATGATTAAAATTATTATTTTACAGTTATTATTCTACTACGCGTCTACAAAGTAAGGGATAAGATCATAAATTTTATGGAACGGGATGGGAAAAATGGTTTTCTTAACCGTTTACACCAAGAAAAGTAAACTTACATCGTCTTCGAATGTCTGCTCATCCAGTCGCATCTGTTCGATGGTTTCTTCGCTCACGGGAGGTTCGTATATCGTGGGATCCTTCGAGACATTATCGTTCGGGCAAGAATCCAGTAAAGTGTTGAGCGTTTCCAGGTACTTGTAATCGTTGGCTTTCAGCACTTCGGCCATCGAAATTTTGTCAAAGTCCGGGAAAACGGTGAACAGTTTATTGTAGATGGCCCTGAGGACGACGGAATCGGTGGCGGTCTTGCAAAACTCGCTCTCGGAAACCCCGCTCTCTTCCAGAAACGAACTCGACTGGGTCAGCTCGTCGATGCTCTTCTGCTCTTCGTCGATCTTCCGAGCCAACTCCTCGTCTTGCTTCACCAGCTCGTTCAGCACTGCCGTCTGATTGTCTCTTTGCTGATAAGCCGATTCGATATAACCCCCAAAAAGTTCCTGGGCCAGCGATAGAGGGACCTGCACTTTCGGCAGGAAGCCCTCCGGGTACGCGGGAAGGTTATCCCTGAAAAGCTCGCTCAGCTGTTTCACGAGCTGATCGCCCAGGTCTAACTCTACCATTTTTTCATCCGCGGGCTCGGAACCGTCCGATTCCGACGAGCGTATGTAAATGACGTCGTTTGAAGTTCCCGGTATCGCCACGTATTTCGAAAGGTCGACTTTCGGCGGATCGCAAGCACTCGCGGGTTTAGGCACGGGAGAACGCGATATTATGACGTCATTATCATATTTAAACCTCTGTAAGCCTGGAGACGATTTGTCGCTTTTGGTTCCGCTCTTTCGCTTGTTTTTGATACACTTTTTCTTCTTCTTGGTACTTGTGTCTGCCGCGGGACCGACTTCTTCATCTTCTTCATTGTCGGTGCTGTGAGCCAAGCTGTACGAATCCAGATTACCGCCTTCCAGCAATAATTCGGCTGTCCATTCTAGTTCTTCTAGAAAGATTAGAATATTTTTCACTACCGGAAAGTTTTTCTTTTTTCGTTCAGTTTTTTTTTATGGTTCAATAATTATTATAGTTCGGTCACTGAAGACTTTACCCTCAGAAAAATTCGTTAAACCTTCATCGATTTGTGTGAGAAAATATTTAGAGGGTGCCTCAAGTAACGAAAGTGACGTAGTGCCGACTTGCGCTTTTACTCTGGGGGTGGATGCCACCTCTTCTCGGGGGTGAAAATTATTTTATCAAAAATGTCTCTTTTTTCATAATAAGTCTAGGTATGTAAAAAAAGGCAGAGAACAAAAATTTAGTTTCTTTTTATATTTTTTTTTATTTTTGTACGATAAAATACAAATGCTGAGCCCTTTAACCCTTCAACTTTTAAAAATGAAGGGTTTTTAAAAGTGGTGATATAGATAATCGTATAACCCTTAAAATTACCTTCAAAATGATTTTTTATAAACAAGATTCAAACTTTCAATTGCTTAAATTTTTGTTGTAATAATTTCAGTGAAGTTATTTAATATTTTTCGTGAGCTAGGACCTCTACCAACCCTTACCATAAACCACCCCTATGAGATGTAAATGTTAAAATAAGCATTTAATTTTTTTTATTGAACTTTATTTAAACTTTTAAAAATTGAAAAAAAATGTAAAAAAATCTTTTAACATAAATTTTTTTACTAAATATTTAGTCACAGTCTTAGCTATCACTATGATCTTCCTCCCTTCTCTTCTCCACTTGGTTTATGTTGTTAGAACTACAAATCAGCCCTATTCAACCATCAAAATAAGAAATTTTCGAAAACTGCAAAAAAACAGTTCAATGATTTTTTTGACTATAAATTCCTCAATTTTGATGCTAGAAAAATTTTCCAAAAAGCATTTTAAAGATAAATGCAAGACCTACAAACTCACGTAGGATTGATATTTTTTCCACCCTTATTGTGGAAAGTGGCAAGGGTTGAAGGATTCGAGAATGGTACTAGTCAACCACTAGCCACAACTTTTGAGAGCCCTCCCTCAATTTTACACTTACGAAAAAAAAAACTTAAATGAAAATTTACAGTGAAAAAAAAACTTTTTGATATTTTGTAATTTTTACATATATGCCTTATTTTTTGACTATAATTGAAAAAACTAACTTTTTTATAGAAATTTGTAAAAAAAAATCTGACTTTAAATTGTTATCTTTTCAAAATTGAGGCTTGTTCATCGTTCAAACTCACAGAATTTACTAACGGTATATTAAGGAAGTGAATTGTAGAAGGGCTAACAAATATTTTCAATTGGGGTGGTTTTGAAGGGGCTGTTTTATCTTATTTTGGTCATAACTCGGTCAGTTTTAATGCTAGGACCTTTCATAAAAAATAAAAATGAAGGTCTTTTTAAGCACTAGCACTATCAAAAACTTTCTATTAGTTTTTATCAAAAAATCCATAATTTTTTTATAATTTGAAATTGAAAGTTTCGATTTTTACTGCAAAAGCAAAAGTTTGCTTTTAATAAGCCATTACCTACTCAGTTTATAATCGGTTTGGAGCAACCGTAAACAAAACCATTGTCTTTGTTTTTTTATTAGCTACAACTCTGTTTATTACGGTCTTAACGATAAAGCTCAAACTTTTTGAGATATTTGTGAAAGACCGTTCAAAAACGTGGTAAAAAATCGCAAATAACTCCAAAAGTATTGGCTGTAGGAAAAAAGTTTATAGAAGAAAAATTACTTAAAACTAGTAGAAATATATTGATTTCTACAGTATTTCTTAACAACCAATTTTGCACCCCCGGGAAGGGGTGGTTTTCACCCCCTAGGTAAAAGCAACCAACGGCATTTGGGAGACTTTGAAGTAGAGAGTATGGCGACTACCTAAATTTAAATTTTTATAATTTTAGGAAGTGTTCTATAGAATTTCTAGCCAAAACGGGGCTGTACTGGATTAGAATTATTATTAAAAAAAAACAATTTCAAAAAAATTTAGCTTATGCTTATAAGAATCTGAAAAAAATGTATGATATTTTCAGTTGTTCCTGAAATATCCTGAAAAAACTGATAATTAGATTTTTTTTATTTTAGCCATATCTTTTTTATTTTTGAAAAAAAAAGTAGGCTGACATAAGTCGTCTAAAAGCTATCCGTTTGACATTTCAAAAATATTCAAAACCCACTAGATCTCAGGTTTTTCACAGTCAACTTTTGTTTCTTTACGTTGTCTAAAAAAAGACTCGAAAAACGGAGAATAAAATTTTTGAAATTTTCTTTCTTTTTCATTTTATTATTTTTTAGTTTCCTAGATTTTTTTTACTCCACGAATAGTTCTTACATAAATTCCCAACAAATTGAAAGTGAGTAAAATTGTTCAAAACATAATTAAAAATAAAAATTAAAAGTTCCCCATCCTTCCTGTACGTGGAAAAAAAAAACTAAAAGTCAAAGGTCAAAAAAATGGGCTCTTCGCGATTTTCAGCAAAACGGTAAATTTTATCATAAAATTACCTGAGACAAAAATTGTAGATCATAAAATTATCAATAAAAAATGTATCTATAATTTTTTTCCCAAGAGCCACCGTTTCTGAGCTGCTACAACTTTTTGAACCGCTATATCTCAGAAACGGTGGCTCTTGAGACAAAATTATTAATACATTTTTTATTGATAATTTAATGATCTACAATTTTTGTCTCAGGTAATTTTATGATAAAATTTACCGTTTTGCTGAAAATCGCGAAGAGCCCATTTTTTTGACCTTTTGACTTTTAGTAAGTTTTTTTTCCACGTATACGGGAACGATGGGGAACTTTTAATTTTTATTTTTAATTATGTTTTGAACAATTATTTTACTCACTTTCAGAATTTCTGTATCTTGGAATGTTTAGATTGACCGGGCTAGAAACTTATCTCTAATTTAAACGATTTTGTATCTCTTATCGTTTCCAAGAGTCCCATGTACTGTCCATTGAAATTTTAATGAAAATCGATGGAGGTTCAAAGAATTCTAAGGGTGTTTTCACCGTCCAGTGACTGTACTATTAATGACTTAATTAAAAATGATGCAAGAATTATAACAAAAAGACTATTCGTTATTTGTATTTTTTCAAAATTCTCAAAATGTGAACTTTACTATTTGCCATTTGCTACATTTTCAGAGATAAGTGGGGTTGTTTAGCTCAGATAGTGTCATGTAAATGCGACTTAATCAAAGATATTGCTAGAATTACAAAAAAAAAACAAAATGTTGTTTATTTCAGTATTCGCTATATTTCAAAAAAATTCTCAAGAAAACTTTAACTGTGAATTTAACTATTTGCTAATTGCTACATTTTCAGAGCTAATCGAGGTTTATCAAGTCAACCAATGCAAGTTTGCAAGGCTTTAATGAAAAATTTTGCTAGAACTATGAAAAAAAATTCCTTATTGATATTTCAGTATTCGCTATATTTCAAAATTCTCAAGAAGATTCTAACTGTGAACTTAACTAGTAGCTATTAGCTGAATATAAGATATGTAAGTTTAGGACGAGATAAATTTTAGCGAAATAGTTCCTGTTTTAAAAATTGATTTTAAAGCTATCCTCTAACTGCGAGTTCCCCTGTTATTTATTCTTCATCATTATAGCAAGTTTAATAGGAATAAGTCATGCGTTACAAAAAATCAACTTACCACCACAAGTCTCATACATATCCTTCAAGTACTTCTTGGGAGTTGTATTGAAGACCGACTCGAGGTACTGCAAATCTCTCTCCTTGTCCTTCACTTCGAAGTCTTCCGCAGAGACCGAGCAGCTCTTCTCGAATTTCGTCTTTTTCGGCACACAGTCAACCGGCGCGGTAGTCGCGGTTTTCTCGTTTATGTCCCTGCTTTTGGCCATTAAAACTTTATAACCGTCGGGCACATCGTTAACGCGACACAGGGAGAAATCTGAGCTGAGCGTGTAACAACCGACCTCGCTGAAAGTCGGTCCGTTGTAATGGGCCTCGCTGTCAGTCAGCGGATCGGTTTGTTGCGCGATCGTCTTGATCTTGATGCTATTTCCCAATCGAGGCCCACTCGATTCGGGCAGAGGAGTCACAAAGTTCCAGCTTTGCAAGGCTTGCTCGCTGACGCCCCAAGCGGCCTCCATGTCGATCGAAAGAACCGGGTTAGGTTTGGACTGACCGATAGGGGGTAAATTAAGATTATTGAGGACGTGCGGTTGGAGAATGTTGCTTTCGCTGTTCGCGGGGAAGGGTGAGTCAACTATATAGACGTCATCGTTGTCGTGTGCGGAGTTCGCGGTCTTCGAATCCGAATCGTCGATTTCATTGAAGTCCATCAAATTAATATTGTCGGTCGATTGAGTGGAAAATCGACTTGGCTTAACCGAGTTCATTTCGGCAACCATCTCATAATAATCTCGACATTGAGAGTCCGAGCCCGAGCACGGATAAGACAAGTTGCTGCAACTGACGGTTTCGGTGGGGGGAGCAATCGGCGGTATATTCCTCAAAACTGGAGGTGTTTGCTTGATGTATCGAAGATTATAAAGCTCCATTAACTTATATCCGTCGTACGGTTTTTCGTATTTCTCCTTCATTCTTTGTATCTTCTCTAGCGGAACGCTGTGCTTGTTTCTTTTCGCCAACTCTACCACATCGAGTTTCCAATAAGTCTTTGGCTCTAATATTTCGACATAGTAGCCATTTTCCATCGCCATTTGGGCGTACGGTAACATCTCCGGCAGAGCTAAATTAGTGTTATCGATTATGACCGGACTGACACCTTTTCTCATCGCCGAGTGAGCCTTAAACTGATTCTGGTCATGCACTTTTGGTAGCATCTGACCAACGAACTTATACCGGCCGTCTTTGGTTTGGAAAAACGAATCGGCGCTGCATATGTGCCGCGTGGCGTCGCAATCACTGCCCATCAGGCTCAAAATTTTGTGAGCCAGATGGGTCTTCCCGCTGCCCGGTAAGCCTCTCAACAAGATCAAAACGCGGTAATTATGCTCGATCGCGTTCAGGACTCTGTCCATGTTATCGATTTGTAAAAGCTCTTCCCTGACCCGTTGTCGTCTATCCTGCATGTTGACAACGTTCAGTTCCGTTGGAACGGAAATGTCCCTCTTGATTGACCGTTTCTTAAAATTTCTGTTCGCCGTCTGCCAATTCTGAGGTGTCGGGTTGTGATTGTGCGTTTTGTGACGGCGGGTTGAGGTCGGCGGCGTCGTTTTTCCCTGACCCGAATCGCTCCGAGTCATTTCGATTAGTTTCTTTGACGACATGTCGACTGTAAAAAAACGAATTCTATTGTACCGACCTATACAGCGACTATAGGTCACTATACAGGGTGATCCCGAAATGGCGGACACGGAATACAGGGTGTTGTAGAGGATGTTCAGAAAGACTAAATTTAAAACAAAAATGTGTTCCTCGGCTTCGTTACCGAGATATAGGGTGTCCTTTTTCTAAAATTTCAATCGAAATGGCGGTCAAATTTAAACAACCTCCATTGGCAAAATACATGATTTCACATAACTATAACGATAGTGCTTTGCTTTTTATTTTTTTTATTATCGGGAACGAAATTACAGGCATTCAAAGTTTACCTATTCCCTGTGTTCAACAAGATTTTTGAATGTGGCATCGTTGTTCGAATTCGAGATTTTGAATAATATTATCGAATTTGTATCCGCGCAACGATTATTGTTTTAAGCTTTGTTGTGTTTCCATTTCATATGTTTCCATGGTAACATCTATCTGGGTATTGTAGACCTACACATTATTGTATGAAGAATGGTATCCAGTGCAGTGTTGTGACTTTATTTTCTACAAAAGTGGTTATATCTTGTTATAACCACTTGTTATATCTTGAAATAAAACTTAGACTATTTAATCCACAACAGATGCTGTGGTGCTGTCCGTGTCCGCCATTTCGGGATCACCCCCTGTATTTATTTATTTCACCACCACATAACATACATAATACCGAAATATTCAAATTAATTACAACAGGTTGTTATCAACTCCAAATGACACCAATATAAATAACAAAAACTTTCCAGCAAGGAGGCATCATATTACTTGTATTTATTTATTTATTTATTTATTCAGATTCACGGGCGTAGCTCAATACAAAATAATTTTTTACAATGGTTCGTATATTTAACCGATTGTTATGTATGCTTCAACAGTTTGGCGACCTAACGAAATTGGTTTAATAAGGGAAATTGAGACTATTAATAGGAAGTTTTTGAGATACGCAGTGATTAGGGTTGGGATCTTTATGGAGAGTTTGCTATTCCGTTTAAGATTTTATGAACCAATTTAAGGGCGAAATAATTAAATAAAAGAATTAAGCTCACCATTATAGTTAAAGGCGCAAGCGACAGATTCAATTATGTCAAATGAAATGGATCCGAACTTCTCTACTAGTCTACCTAGCACTGCTTTTTCTTGGGGCGTCCGTTGTGAAGACATTGTCACCAAATTTCTTAAACAATAAATTAGATAAATCAGACCCGATTAAGTTGAAAATATTTACAAAATGATCAAGCAGAAGTAAGCATAATAGAGGCTCGGTGTCTCTGGTAATCTAATCTCTGAGATTATGTTTCACTACTTGAACTTCCAAGCTAGCATATTTATAGATAAGGAAACTGAAGTCAGCACTCTTCAAATTAATGATACAATCATAATTGAAAATGAGGACGTGGTTTTCGCAGTGAAAAAATTAAAAAAAAAAAACATCGAAAGTTATTAAATAATATCCAAACCAGAAATTGTGGAATTTCCATTCAATTAGCTAATAACAGGTCTTGGTTTTTTATTTAGATATCGCGCATCTACCTATTAAATCGATTATTATGTAGAAAAAATAAATATGAAATTGTCTCAAGAAAATTATCTTAATATCAAGGCAAAAATTCCAAGTTTGACAACAATGTAAGTACAACCCTTTAACTTTTCATATTGCCAATTATTATTAAAACTTTATTTTATTTTTCAGTTTCAATTTAAGAAGAATAAAACAACCAGGAAAAAAACTAAAAAAAAAATATATGAAAACCCCCTGACAGTTTAATGTAGGTTGAATTCCACCAAAAAAATCCGTAAATCTACATATAGACAATCAAATCTGACAACGCTGCATAGATGCGACCTCTCACTAGCTAATTAAGCGGTTAAATTATATTTTTATCACAATCTGGCTTTAATATTATTAACTGACTTCTCGAGACTTTTAGACCAGAAAGCAATCCTGTTTGATCATTTTCAACAGCGGCGGCTTTTCATATGAAGTGAGTGAAGTGCTACTTCTTGTATTCTTCAATAAATAATCCGTTTTTAAATTGTTATAAGTTTCTCTTATTAGTAATAATTGATAAATTGTTTTTATATGAAATTTAATATAAAGCGCCAAAGTCTATTTTTTGTGAGATTCCTTCAGCTGGATTTTTTTTATATTTGCAAGGTTCGGGTCAGTCCAAAAATTCTAGCTTTTTTGAGTCTGTCAAAACAGACTTGCAAAAATATTAATTAATTTGATCTGAACAGATTTCGCAAAAATAGAATTTTAAAGCTAACCGTATGCTGCAAAAAACCGAGCTGACTGGATTTTGAAAAAAAAAATCGAATTTTTGAGCTGACCGAACCTGCAAAAAGATGAGCTGAGCGAACTTTGCACAAATTTAATTTTGGATCTAACCGGATCTTGTACCACTGGACTTGCAAAAAAAAAAACCGAGCTGACCGGGCTGTGCAAACCGAACTTGCAAAAAATCGAGCCGACCAGATTTTTCAAAAATGAAATTTTAGAGCTGACCGGATTTCGCAAAAAAAAACCGAGTTGACCGGACCTCGCAAAAAAATCGAATTTTTGAGCTGACCGGGCCTGCAAAAAGATGAGCTGACCTGACTTTGTAAAAAATTGAATTTTAGAGCTCACCGAACTTGCAAAAAATCGAATTTTGGATCTAACCGGACCTTATCAGACCGTACTTGCAGAAAAAAAACCGAGCTGACCGGATTGTGCAAACCGAACTTGCAAAAAAATCGAGCCGACCAGATTTTTCAAAAATGAAATTTTAGAGCTGACCGGATTTCGCAAAAAAACCGAGCTGACCGGACTTTGCAAAAAAATCGAATTTTTGAGCTGACCGGGCCTGCAAAAAGATGAGCTGACCTGACTTTGTAAAAAATTGAATTTTAGAGCTCACCGAACTTGCAAAAAATTGAATTTTGGATCTAACCGGACCTTATCAAACCGTACTTGCAGAAAAAAAAACGAGCTGACCGGACTTTGCCAAAATCGACAAAAAATCAAAAATTTTGAGCTCTCCAGGACCAGACCTTAAACCCGTGTAGAATCAACACTTCAATAACTTTGCAATTCACGAGCCGCCACTGATTTTCAATTAAATTAAAGATAAAAAAACAATAAAAAAATTGAAAGAAAATAAGTAGCAGAGAAAAAATATTTAATCAAGCAAAAAAGCGAGCAGCTCTCGCATGCAACTGAAGCAAACTTTACGACCTAAACTAATGTTAGTTTCCGATTCCGGATCCGCATCTTAAGGGCAAAAATATCTGCAACGAGAAGGATTTTTTTCGGCGCTATTTCGCACCCTGAAGATGGGATCCAAAAAGGGTTTTATTCGCTAAAATTACCTTATATGCGTACGGGATCATTTTTATTGTTCCTGTAAGCTTCCGCTCTCATATTTGCTCATTTAATAAACCCTCAAAATTACCTGGGTCCTGACTCAAATACTCACGTAATAAAATCCACATACTTTAATAATTATTCCCTTCAGACCATAGCTAAAAGGTATATCAATAAAGAATATCAAACTGAACTACTCTAATTATTAATTATGAATATGATGATTAAATCTAATAAGGTGATCGTAATCTGAGATATGAAAAGAGCAATGCAGATAATTTCCCCTTTTATAGAATAATATGAGATTCTTGCTGTGATAATTTTGAATTCTGTACAATAAAATGAAGAAATATTCAGAAGGTAAGTAATTTTTCTGGAAACGTCCTATATTAGACTATTTAAAAAAATCGTTTGATGGGTTTTCCATTTAGTCGTAGAGAAAATAGCGGCTTCTACTAGCAGATTCACTGGGACTCCAGTGCATTAAAAAAATAATTAATTACTCCTCTCAATCTTTTCGAGATATACTTTCAAGATTAAATTCAAGTTTCTTTACAAAAAAAAGTAAAAAATTTAAAAATAATTTTTTTATATTAAAAAAAATTAATAAAATTTATTTAATTAAAAAAAAAGAACTTCAAGTAACGTAACACTTCATGATGGGTTATAATCTCATTTTTATGTTTTACTTTACTTATAATCAAGGTATTTGAAAAACATCTACATGACTCTCTATTATCTTATCTCCTCGATTATCTCTAATAATAGGTAGGTATACAGGGTGTTTTTTTTTTGGAGGTGCTAGAGAATGACAAAATAAGTGAACTTTTCTCAAAAAATATTTTCCAAAAAGGCATAGTAACGGAGGTAGAAGTTTTGCAGACGCAGAAAAATGTTTAACCTGCTCTAATAGCTCGGAAACAATACCTAATATCGAAATTTTGCAAGAGTAGTTTTCTTTTTAAATTAGAACGTATAATCTAATAATGTGATCACCTTTGAAAAATATTCAAAGGCGTAGAAGATGGGGTGGGGAAATGGGGGCCACCACCCACTATCTATCACGCCACTGGACCGTTTTGGAAAAAGTTATTACCGGTAAACAATAGGTATCTACTTCAAAACTATGTGTACGATATTTGAACGACATCGCTCAAGCGGCCCTAAAGTTATTCCCGGAATTCGATTTTCATACTTCAACTTTTGAAGACTTGAAATTCTCAACTTTGAAAATTATTTTATGGAGAATGTCCACTTATTTTGCGATTCACCAATTCTATCACCTCCTAAAATAACACTGGTAAAAAAAATTGAACACCCTATATATATACAGGGTGATCAGTAACTCGCGCACTCCAAATACAGGGCGATATAGGACCTATTAAAATTAAGGATATTCTGCCAAAAAAATTGAATCCAACGATTGGTTTTCAAGTTACAGAGTGTCCCTCATCCGAGTTTAAAAGTAATTTTTTCAATAACCGTGATAAAAATTAATGAAAATTCAGGTTACTGTAATGTCTGGAACAGATACCATATCGACGATGTCACGACAAAAAGGCGTAAGCGCCAAAATTTGTAAAATTACGTTATGGTACCTACTTGAAGAGGAAAATACGCCCAATCCACTAACACGACTGCTATAACCGTCATAAATTCGTATCGTGACATATCCCAGTTCAAATTTCCTTTTTGATGTTTTATTTTAAGAAGGCGTAAACGACATTTTCCTGTGCATTATCAATGAATTTTCAATTGACTGTTTTTACTTTAATTATGATCTATTGAGAGAAAACTAACTATTTCATGATAAAACCTCTTAATTATGTACCAAAAACACTCATACTATTTAAATCTACATCGTGATTTATTTTAATAATGCTGTATGAAAAAAATGTTTCTGAATGGTGCTTACGCCTTTTTCAGAAAATGGAAACTCGCGGGCGAAGAATTTTGAATTTGGTTTTGAAAGAAGAGACAAAGAATCTCGTTACAAATAATTGTCCTAATAATATTGAAGATAATAACATTGATCACTTATTATTAAATGATATAGTTTTCCTGGATCAATGTGAAACCGTTGATACAAAAATCAATTTTGAAACTACTAAAAATACTCTAGATTGTCATGATCATGAAAGTGAAGTAAACAGTGATAATTAATTAACAATTAACAATTAATTAACACAATAACTAGTGAAAATTCCGAAAAAGAGGCATGTGACATAGCACTGAACGAATATCCATCTTCAGATAAAATAATTGTCGTTAAGCCAAACTATAAAATTGTAGACTACTCAGACAGTGACTCTAATGTTAGTTCAAACTCCGAAAATTTAGAAACTGACACATTAGAGCCAATAAGAATGCTGGATTGCAATAATTCTGAATCTAGCATTACTGACAGCACCGACTATGATTTCCGTAAAACGAAAAAGAACAATGGCTGAATCTTCTTGAAGAAACTTAGCGTACCAAGATTATTTCATAAAGGATTACGTTCAAACTAGAGTTTGCTTACAGTTTTTTGTAAATACGTTAGATATTACACAGAAACTAGTCCGAAATGCAATAAAAGGAAAAGTGCAAGAAAATCTGGACAAGAGGAGTAAGCATTCACTAAAAAATTCATTAAATCTCTACCGACAGTGCCTTCACATTATTGTAGAGGGTCCAGCACCAGATTGTACCTTCCTGCAGAAGTTAAGTTAAGACGATTTCAAATCTTTATAGAATATACACATTGACCATGCAAAACGATAATAAAAAACCACTTGGAATTTCCCCATTCAAAAAGTTTTTTAAAAGGGATTATAATATTGGAATTCATGTCCCTAAAAAAGACCTATAGGTTGCATTTGCGAGAGATACAAAAATATGTCAGAAATTGATAAAACAGAACAGGAGAAAGAGAAATATAGGCCAAATTGATGTTTCTGAGTGAACAACAAAAATCAGCAAAGGAGGGATTTTTAGTTGCATCTTTCGATCTAGAAAAGGTTTTAAGCACTCCTCATTCGAATTTTCTAGAAAATACGCATTTTATAATTTCACGATTTACGAAAGTAAAACCCAAAATGGATACTGCTATCTTTGGGGGGAAAAAGATGGAAAGCGAGGTGTTAATGAAATTTGCAGCAATTTGTATTCATATTTATGTCGTGTAGATAAAAGTGGTTCATATCAAATTGTGAGCTTGTTCTGTGATAACTGTCCAGGATAGAATAAAAATCGTTATACACTATCAAAGCTTTTGCACTTCTTGAAAAACTCAGAAACCTTTCAAGAAGTTATTCTAACCTATTAGTGGCAGGACACACCTGCATGCCGGTTGACAGTGTTCATGCTGTTATTGAGAAGAACATAAGAGGCATGAATATCCAAGCGCCCTCTGAGTGGGCTACAATTATTAGAAATGCTCGAAAAAAACCTAGACCTTATGATGTATTCCAGTTAAATTTTGCAAATTTTTTCGACTGGAAAGCTCTAACAGTACCCAGAAAAATGAAAACAATTGACGGAGTCGACATCAAATTATCTGACATTAAAAGAGCCAAAATTTCAAAAGCTGATACAGAAAGCTAATTTATTTCACTGTCCTACGAGCCAGAAAGTGTCTTTTACAAAATCGTATGGCCTTTAAGAAAGATGACTGTTGTCCCGCAACTATATTTTTCAGAATTGCCAATTAAACACAGTAGAAAGACCTAAATCAGTGTCAAAAATACGAGGACGTAAGCTCGAATCAAAATCAAAAAATGTGCAGTTGCAAAGACGTAAGTATCCCTCAAAAAGGCGTATTCACCAGCTCTAACATTTTAAAAAGGCTTAAGCGACTTTTATTTAAATAAAATGAACATTGTAAAAATTAAACGCCATTATTGTTTATCAAAATAAATTATCTGCTTAAACAATCTGTTCACTAGCAAAAAAATTTTAACTTCAACGTGAAGATTTCACCCTATGACCATTTTTTTGCTTCTCCTGTAAAATTTTATGTTTGCCGCTTACGCCTTTTTGTCGTGACGGCGTCGATATAATTCATCAATTTTTTTTATCATAAAACCTCTTTACAGAGGAATTGAGAATGTTGGAAATTGATACCATACCTAAATCTGAACGAAATTTAAAGTTTGGCAACCGCCTAAACTCAACTTGGAATATAAAATATTCAAAAGGCTTCGTTGCTATGGAAATAAAAATACCATCTAACCCGAACTTACTCACATGTTCAGTGCAGTGTTGCCACCTTTTTTTTACAAAAATGATCATATCTTCGGTACAAAAGAACTTACAACACTGCGTTAAGAAAATTTACCACTCTTAAGAAGTGAAGTTTACCGCAGCATGCTCTGAGTGCGCGAGTTACTGATCACCCAGTTGAATTTCCTATATTCAGGAAATGCTTCGTACTTCAATTAGCACAACTACTGTTCAAAATTTCAAATTATTTCATTTCAATCAGCGATTTTTTTTATATTAAAAAAAAAATTCTTAAAACTTTAACACCCTGTATTTTCTCAACGAAGCATTTCCTGAATATAGTTCATAAAGCAAACTCATATGATTTTTCGATTGTCTATCGTTCCTCGGAGTTAACAAGATAAAACCTGAATCATCCTGTATACAGGGTGTTAAGATAATGACGGATAAACTCTTCAGTACATTGTAGGGGACACTCAGTAGAGTACGGGAAAAAAAAAAAATTCTGGTCTTCAATTTGATGAGATAAAAAATGCCAAAGTTAACATTTTACTATCTTTGTTTTTCGGTATTTGCAAAAACTAAATGATTTTACAGATATAAAAAGGGTACTTTAATCGTTATCAATTAAAAAAATTGCTTAAGATGTTTTACTTAAGGTTTGAAAAATTTAATAAGATCTTTTTTTCTTTTCCAAGATGCTGAAAAAAGCATTTGGCAACAACGGTTTTGATACTTCACTACCTACATTGTTAGAAATTAGACGAAATTACCAAATAGCAATTGTTATCGTGTTAAACGTTGCCAAATTTATTGTTCAATATTTTGCTTATATCTTTTAAAATGTAGCTCTGGATTTTTTAAAATTATTTTTCCCGTACTTTACTGAGTGTCCCCTACAATGTACTGAAGAGTTTATCCGTCATTTTCTTAACACCCTGTATGTAGTAACAAATTTTACCTGGTGTTTAAGGGTTTTTGTGGAGCAAATTTTTTTTTTTTTTTTTCTCTGGATCGTAATAGACATTTTTCTACACGACCTTTTGAAGGTCTGGTGCCAATGGAATCAGTACGTTTTAAAATAAAATGAAAAAAGTGGACAGATCTACTGATTTTCAAAATTAGTTAGCTGATGTGTTTGTTGACTGACGTCTAACAAATCTCTGACATTTCAATAATACTAGAATGCTTAAATCAGTTTTAAATCTTGAACTAACACTATCTTTTTGATAATTATTGCTAAAATTAAGAGAAGACGACACTACTTCTTGTAGAAAGCAATCTATGGTAAATATCTAGATGAGCGGCATGGGTATAGGGCGAAATGGCTTATACTATCGGATAGCTCGTGTCTCTAGGAGTATCAAGGTACCATTGAATTTTTGCGCCGGCAAGTAATAGTCGAGATATAAGGCCTTAAAGTGTCATCCTTGCCCTAATACGTGTATTCGTCATATGATTGCGCTCGACGTGCTCGAACAGGAAACGCTCGATTGTCGTGTGCCCGACGGATAAGCGAGCTGCCTGTTCGCGCGTATAATGTTTGAATACACGTATTAGGGCAAGGATGAAACTTTAAGGCCTTATATCTCGACTATTACTTGCCGGCGCAAAAATTCAATGGTACCTTGATACTCCTAGAAACACGAGCTATCCGATAGTATAAGCCATTTCGCCCTATACCCATGCTGCTCATCTAGATATTCACCAAAATAACAAGACAAGAAGTATAAAAATCTAAAGCAAATGTTCAAACTATCAAAATTTCAGTTTTGATAGACGTCAGTTCAGTGAACAAACACATCAGCCAAACTAGTTTTGAAAATTAGTAAAAATCGCTGCACTTTTTTTCATTTTATTTAAAAAGTATCGCTTCCATTGGCACCAGACCTTCAAAAGGTCGTGTAGAATAATGTCTATTACGATCCAGAAAGAAAATAATTCATAAATTTGCTCCAGGAATACCATTAACACAAGGTAAAGTTTTTACATGTAAATTCCTATATGCTGCATTATTGAAAAAGAAACTCATTGTGTATAGTTATAATAATTAATTTTTTGCGCATTATTAGTTAAAATTAGACATACATAGGAACATTATTAAACACAGAGGTAGATATATAGAAATAATTATTATAATAATAATAATACGATGTCCCGGTTAGTACCTAGGAATCCTACAGGACAGGTAATTACTAATCACTGATAGGTATATGATTTATAGATACCTAACAATTGAAAAATTTGTAAAAAAAAACTTTACAAAAAAATAATAATAAATAATACCATCTGCGACAAACTTATTACTACTACTAATAAATGAAACCGGTTAATACACCTTATTTAATTTATAATACACGTTTAATTAAATAAACTTACCTCTTATCGCTGCTGGGTTAGGCCTTGGATAAACTCTCGATTGCAAAATCTCCAGACTGTGTATCTCTTGGCCAGAGGACTTTCACCTATTTTTCCAGCTAGCAAAACAATGATGACACGAAAAACGACTGGCGGGTTCCAGTTAATCACAGCGCGATCGCACGTGCGATTAAGGGCGCGAACACTTAACAATAATTATTTAAAAAACGTCAACGGAATAAAAACAAACTTTGAAATAAATGTTTATATTTACAATTCTATTGCACTTATTATGATGAACAGCTGTTCGATCACTTATGAATGAATGACTGCGTCGCGTCAAAATTAATCAAACGTCGCGAATGCCAATGTAGACAAGACAGTAGACAGACACTATGTTAGATAATAGACACTGTTGATAGTTGAAAGCTCTACGTTTGCGCGTAAGTCAGACTCAGCTCAAGGTTAGAGAGTAACTAATGGTATGGTAGAACGAACGTGGTCATTTATATAGCTTCGTGACGTCATTAGGATCCCATTAAGCTCTTAGCCTATTAGCAGCGTTGTCCGTTGTTGTACAATTGACCAAATTGTGGTACATTCCGGAGTTTTGTAATACGTTATTCGTTAGCACGGCAATAGAAAAATTAGCCCAAATGAGTACATTTTCACAATTTTGGAAAAAAAAAAAAACGTAAACACTTGGGAAAAAAGCTTTCAAAATTTCAGAACTTTGGAAAATTCCATTTATTTACTTAATTTATCGTCCATGTTCAGGAATTAATTATTTTTTCGTTCATGGATAAATTAATAACAAAAAAAAAAATAATAAGAAGCTTATGACACAAAAACTGAATACTATAATAGGGGTTTTGGAGGTCGCTGATCAAAAATAAAATGTTAAAAATTGGATTTCAGCATGACTGGATCAGTTGGTTTTTTTGAAGCAATTTATGAAAAATTATTTATTAAATACGTGTACAGTGCTTCCCAAAAGTAACGGATAAATTCGATAAAACGGAGAGGGCTGTTTTTTTGAAAAAATAAAAAAACAGGTCGATTTTGTTTTTGAGTTGTTCAACTTTTGACATAATATTTGGGTATACAGGGTGATGCACGAAAAAGTGGTGACGTCATCGGCATTTTTTTAAATGGCAACCCTTATTTTTTATTAAATTTTTTGATACTTCATCCAATTGCCAGTATGGTAATGTAATCAATTTGTAACCTTAAATAAGGAAAATTCTGAGAAAACAGCTTGTGAGTCGAAATTGTGCACTTTTTACTGATGTGAAAATCGGAACATTAGCGATAAAAATAAAAAAATATCAAATAAAAATTACTGTTTCCATGGTAATTTTATAAGATCTGTCTATTAAATTAAGTCTATTAAATTAAATCTGTTAAATTAAATTAAATTAAATCTATAAATCTGTCTATTGAATTGAATGTCTCCAAATTAAGTTATTTTCACAGAAATTTCGTCGTTTAAGGTTACAAAATGATTACATTACCGTATTGGCAATTGAATGAAGTATCAAAAAATGGAATAAAAAATAAGGGTTGCCATTTAAAAAAAATACCGATGACGTCACCACTTTTTCGCGCATCACCCTGTATACCCCAATATTATGTCAAAAGTTGAACAACTCAAAAACAAAATCGACCTGTTTTTTTATTTTTTCAAAAAAACAGCCCTCTCCGTTTTATCGAATTTATCCGTTACTTTTGGGAAGCACTGTATAATAATATTTAATACCAAAACACTCAAATTTCAATATCTATAAGGCATAAAATTTTCCATTTTCTCTTACTTTTGGTCCCTTAATAAAGAGATGACGCACCCTTAAAATTTTACATATTTTTGACTATCTCAAAAAATTGTAACTTCATTTTTTGGGTAATTGACTCCTCAAAGATTTATTTCTCTTGTTATTTTTCAAAAAACTTTGTCGTTTGCAACTTTTCATCCTGATCGTCAAGTTTGACGTTAAATTAAAAAGCCAACTTTTGAGTTTTCGACGATTTTCGACATAGCGCACAACTGCCAACACGTGTTTTTGGTTATTCGGGCTTTTGTTGAAAACGACAAAGTTTTTTGGAAAATAACAAGAGAAATAAAAGTTTGCGAATCAAATTCCCCATGAAATAAAGTGACGATTTCTTAAATCGGTCAACAGGTTAAGAAATTGTGTAACATTTCAAAGGGTTACTAAGAGGCACCCTTAAAATTTACAATAATTTTTTAACCTGTTGACCGAGTTAAGAAATCGTCACTTTATTTTATGGGGAATTTGATTCTTAATCTTTTATTTCTCTTTATATTTTTCAAAAAAATTCGTCGTTTTCATCAAAAGGCCAAAATAACTAACAATTAACCCGTGTTGCTGTTGTTATTTGTAAAATCGTCAAAAGTTGGGTATAAAGTCAGAAAAATAAGAAAGGGTAACTTATTTTTTGGGGAATTTACTTCTCAAAGATTTATTTCTCTTGTTATTTTTCGAAAAACTTTGTCGTTTGCAACTTTTCTGCCTGATCGTCAAGTTTGACATTTAATTTAAAAGGCAACTTCTCAATTTTCGACGATTTTTACACAGCGCACAACTAACTGCCAACACGTGTTTTTGTTTTTTCGGGCTTTTGTTAAAAACGACAAAGTTTTTTGGAAAATAACAGGAGAAATAAAAGTTTGCGAACCAAATTCCCCATGAAATAAAGTGACGATTTCTTAAATCGGTCAACAGGTTAAGAAATTATGTAACATTTCAAAGGGTTAGGTACTAAAGGCACCCTTAAAATTTACAGAAATTTTTAACCGATTTAGGAAATTCTCATTTTATTTCATGGGGAATTTGATTCGCAAACTTTTATTTCTCCTGTTATTTAAAAAAAACTCTGTAATTTTCGACAATAGCTCGAATAACCAAAAAAAGTATTGCACTTCCCTCTGTCTCTACTATTTGAAATAATCAAAAATTTAAAAGTTGGCTAAAGTCAGAAAAGTAAGATTTTATTGTCACTTTATTTTACGGGGAATTTATGTTTCTCAATTTCTCTTGTTATTTTTTAAAAAACTTTTTCATTTTCAACTTTTTTTGCTAATCGTCAAGTTTGACATTTTAAAAGCCAACTTTTGAATTTTCGACGATTTTTACATAGCGCACAACTGCCAACACGTGTTTTTGGTTTTTCGGGCTTTTGTTGAAAACGACAAAGTTTTTTGAAAAATAACAAGAGAAATAATAAATGTTTGCGAATCAAATTCCCGATAAAATTAAGTGACAATTTCTCAAATCGGTTAACAGGTTAAGAAGTTATGTAACATTTTTTTTAAAGGGTTACTAATAAGAAGCACCCTTAAAATTTATAGAATTCTTTAACCATGTTGACCGATTTAAGAAATTCTCACTTTATTTTATGGAAAATTTAATTGTAAAACTTTTATGTCTCTTGATATTTTTCAAAAAACTTTGTCGTTTTCATCCAAAGGCCAAATAACTAAAAACCTGTGTTGCAGTTGTGTTATTTGTGAATTCATCGAAAATTCAAAAGTTGGCTAAAGTCATAAAAATTATAAATGGTAATAACTTCATTTTTTGGGGAATTTACTTCTCAAAGATTTTTTTTTCTTGTTATTTTTCAAAAAACTTTGTCGTTTCCAGCTTTTCGGCTTGATCGTCAAGTTCGTCAAGTTAAAAACCAACTTTTGAATTTTCAACGCAACACGTGTTTTTGGTTTTTCGGAATTTTATTGAAAAGCCAACGTTTTTTGGACAATAACAAGAGAAATAAAAGTTTGTGGATTAAATTCCCCATAAAATAAACTGACAATCACTAAAATCCGTCAACAGCAGGTTAAAAAATTATGTAAACATTTCAAAGGGTTAATGTGACACCCTTAAAATGTTATATTATGATATTTTGAAAAATGAAAATTAAAAGTGTTTTGTGAAAAATTTTGACAACACTCTCGTTAGATATCGACCAAATATGTACCGTCGATTAGTATTGAAATAAATTAATATTTGTATAAAGGTGGCCAAAAAGTAGTAACTTTTAAAAAAATTTCGAAACTTTTTGCTCATCTTTCTAAATGTAATTTTGAATTTGAAAAATCTTGACTGCAATATTAATTGTTTATAACTATTAGAAAAAATAAGAAGAGGAATAAAAACTAATATTTAACAAAAAAAAAATCAGTCACATTTTACTATCTCTAGTTTTGCATATGGTGCCAAAGAGGCGTATATTCAACACGACGAAACCATATCTATAACAGGTTCAAGTCTATTTTCCATTATATGTATAATAAGAAATTAACATTTTAATTCAATATGGAGCTTCAAAAAATGTTTAATTTAAACCTTTCTAATTTAATGCCTTTTATAATACGCTAAATTAATATTCCATCTTAATTTGATAAAACTCTACCTGTTTTCGCAAATATGGGGTAGATATCATAAATATGTGCGAAAAACTTAACGAGGGGATTCCTTTTTGGTTCATTCGACGAAAAAAAGTTTTTGAGTTACACAGCGAGGGTGTCGAAGAAAGACCCTTTTTCAGTTTTTTATATCTCAGAAAGCGTTTGAGATACACAGAACTCAACTTTTCTACACGTTTCATTGATATTTAGCTACTTTTTTAACATCAATTAATTTTTTCCCATGTGCCATTATGGCGGAGACTTTAGGATCGAGCCAAGTATCTATTTTGCCCTTAATTTTTTTACACTTTTTGAAACATCCAAAGCGAGTTTTTCATTGTAAATTGACATTTTTATCGAAAAAGACTCGCGTTAGCAATTATGACCTGGGGTACTTTTTTAATGTAGAAATAATTGGCGTTTTAAGGCAATTCAAAATAAATATCCGTCACTGGAATTTGAAAAAAAAGTTAGCATTACAAAAGTAGCTATTTCAGCAAAACTTATGTGCAAAAGTCATAAATTCGTCACAGGTAGGTAGTCCCATCCTCTGGCCCAGCCTTTGAGTCGTAAAATAAAATTATGTAGAAAAGGTAAGTCGCAATGCAGGTGTTTATGAAGAACAAGGAGACGAATATATACCTATTCTGGCGTGGTGCCGTGCGACATTATGGCATATCTTACATTTACATTGTAGGGGTAAACCAGAAATCCCAAACATTTCTTATAGCCAGATACACTAAAATTTTAAGTGTATTTTTAGTAAAATGAACCTCTGTAGGTAGCTATATTCAGGACCACTGTACAACTTTAGGCGGAGCTTCAACACACCCGTAGACATTTTATGGCTTAATATAGGTACTAATAAGTTTCACTGAAATGGACTTGGAAACAAAAGTTGAGCTTTAAAAAAAAAAAAACTGGAAAAAAGTCATTATTTCTGTGGGTAAAAGGCAAAAAGAGATAAGCCAAAAAAAGTCAACTTTATAGGATGAGAAATAACTGTTTTTCAAAACAGTAATTTAATTATATTGTTATTGAAATTTGGTAAACAAATTTCTTATTTTGTTCAAAAGGAAATAAAATTTCAACAATATAATTAATTTACTGCTTATAAAAACAGTTTTTTTTTTTATATTTATGGGTCTCCTGTCCTGTAAAGTTGACTGTTTTGACTTATCCGCTACCCTTTTTGCCTTTTACCATCAGCCACTCTGTATCTCATCAAAAACGGACCCACATATTTTAATAGGAACTTTTTATATCTTTGCCTCTAAAATTCACCCCCTAAAATTTTTCGCAAACCAAAATTATAGAAAAATTAGAATTTGAATTTGAATTAGTTTCTATTATTATTGTTAATTTTTCTAATTATTATTAACAATATCACAGTCAAAATATTTCAAACTCAAAATTAGACCGAAAAAAATTAGCAGAAAGTTATTTTCAAATGTTTTTGTTTCAAATGTTTCAAATGACCACTTTTTGGTCACCTGTGTAAAAAATATTAGGTAATTTTTTCATAACTGATATACATTATACGCAGTGAGCGTCATAAAAGTAAGGAATAGATTCGATAAAACGGAAAGCGCTGTTTTTTTGAAAAAATAAAAAAACAGGTCGATTTTGTTTTTAAGTTGTTCAACTTCTGGCATAATATTCGGTTATACAGGGTGATGCGTAAAAGAGTGGTGTGACGTCATCGGCATTTTTTTTAATGGCAACCCTTATTTTTTATTCCATTTTTTTGATACTTTGTTAAAAAATTTATTCTTTTTAGTAACATAGACAGTTAAAATCTAACCCCGCATGTATAAAATTGAATTTTAAACATATAACAAAGAATAGGTAACTTTTTTCAAGATCAGGCTTTCGTTTAGGAAATATTTCAGAAATTGTAAAATTAGTGCTGCTACCTATTAAAATTTTTTATCTTAAGTAACAGGGCATTAATATTTAAAATAGAGAAGACTTTCCAGGAACGGTGATCGGTGCCGGTCAAGACACATCAGGCGGTAGAATTTCGAAATAATATGTCAATAGTAACCAATTACGGGTAAATACCTGTAACAGCGGGCGGCAATTAAATGGAAATCCCTTCCAGAAAAATGTTTTTATAACAAAGCTATAAGGAATTTTAAAATAATCCTCTATAATGCAAAAGGGATTGCGCATCTAATCTATACAATAAATCAGTCATTGCAGATGTCTCAACGTTTAAATCCCTTTATGGAATATTTTAAAAATGTTCATACTTGAATAGAAGTCATGCACCTGATGACAGTAAAACTGACATACCCAGCATGCGTAAAAGCAATTTCCGAGATGGGTCAAATAGATAATTCCCCTCGAACCATAACTAAAAAAAAATACAGTAGAATGAAATGAAGTTCTTGTAGGTATAACTCAAATTGCAATTTTTGTCCAGATGCATGTTATAAAATTATATGATGAATAGAAGATATTCTTAATAATTTTAATCATGAGTACCTGTGGTATTATTATAAATGTTATATATAGGTACCTTATTTTTTAATCTTGTGCCAATTTAATAAAAAATTTTGATTCGGATAGCAGCTGACTGAAATTCCTTAATTTGCTTTTCTCTATTATTAACCAGGGTGTTTGGTAACTGGACGACAGTCAAAATCAAACGCCATGTATAAAATCGTATTTTAAACAAAAAATAGAGAAAAACTTTTTTCAAGATCAGGGCTTGTTAAGGAAAATATCTTCAAAAATATAAAACTAAGACCGCAACAAAAAAATGTTTTATTCCAGTAATTCGAGTAGGTAACAATTTTGGAAATATTTCCTAAACGAGGCCTTGAAAAAAGTTATTCTTTCTTTTGTGCTTAAAATACGATTTTATACATGGTACATTTGATTTTGATTGTCCAGTTACTAAAAAATATATTTTTTAGCAGCCTTAGTTTTACATTTTTGGAGATATTTCCTAAACGAGGCCTGATTTTGAAAAGAGTTATTCTTTCTTTTATGTCTAAAATAAGATTTTATACATGGCGTTCGATTTTGACTGGCCAGTTATTAAAAAATAAAAAAAATTTGCAGCCTTAGTTTTATATTTCTGGAAATATTTCCTAAACGAGGCCTGATTTTAGAAAAAGTTATTCCCTCTTTTATGTTTAAAATACGATTTTATACATGATATGTTTGATTTTGATTGTTCAGTTACTAAAAAATATTTTTGTAGCAGCCTTAGTTTTACATTTTTGGAAATATTTCCTAAACGAGGCCCGATATTGAAAAAAGTTTGCCTTTTATGCTTAAAATGCGACTTAATACATGAATTTTGATTTTGACTGTTCAGTTACTAAAAAAAAAAAAAATTAGCAGCCTTTTTAACATTTTAACAAGCAAACGAGGCCTGATTTTGGAAAAAGTTATTCTCTCTTTTATGCTTAAAATACCATTTTATACATGACGTTCGATTTTGACTGTTCGTTACTAAAAAAATTTTTTTAGCGGCCTTTATGGCGTATTCACAAAGTGTTCAGGCCCAGTAATATCTCGAAAATAATTAAATGAATGAGATGGAGATAACTGATTACGTAATTATTTCGTAATTATCGTTTGTGAATATGGCCTGATCTTGAAAAAAAATATTCTCTCTTTTATGCTATGTATATGATTTTATATAGGGTGATTCAAAATTCAGTGCAAAGATTTTAAGGGCGTATTTACCAGCCAAAAATAAGAAGTTTTTTTCATATAATCGTATGTCCTAGCTTGCTTTGTTTTCTAGATACAGGGGGTAAAATTTTGAAAAAAAAACAAATCGATTTTTATTAATTTCTCAAAAACCTCTCAGCCGATTTAAATAAAATTGTATAGGCTTATTTGTTGTCATAAGGGCCTTCCATGAATTTATTATTTCCAGTGGCATCTCAGGGGGCTACTTAAATTAAATTAAATGAATCTCAATAATCGATGTGAATTTATTAAGTACTTGTTTTAATAGGGCCTGGCACAGATTTTGATTTTTTTCTTGGAAACAAAGCTGTACATACGAGTAAAGCTCATGAGGCAAAAAAGTTACAGTATTGACCGCTTAATCTAAAAAATATATAAATTGTCAAAAGAGCAGTGGCGTACCATAATTTTACCTATAAGTTTCAAGTAGGTATAGCCCCCTGAGACGCCACTGGAATTGATAAATTCATGTTATTCCCATCAAAGGAAGGCCCTTGTGACGATAAATAAGCCTACCAAATTCTATTTAAATCGGCTGAAAGGTTTTTAAAAAATTAATAAAAATCGATTTTTTTTTTCAAAATTTTACACCCTGTATCTAGAAAACGAAGCAAGTTAGGACATACGATTATATGAAAAAAATTTCTTATTTTTGGTTGGTAAATACGCCCTTAAAATCTTTGCACTGAATTTTGAATCACCCTGTATACATGGCGTTTCATTTTAGCTGTCCAGATACCAAACATCGCGACCGTTATAAAGTTATGTTTTTGTGATAAGTAATATTCACATTTTTGATGCAAAAGAGATTGCTTAAAGTTGTTTTAAATCGACTTTTTCAAAACGATTCTTTGACACGCTCAATTATACATATGACCGTTCAAATTTGAAAATGAGCGACTTTTTTAGCTTTAAAAAAATTTTGTCCCTGTTTTGATGAGGACTTTTATAGGCCCAAATGGATTGTTTAACCGACTCGTATGGACAGTCGGCTGTGCTCACATAAATTACGTCCCATTCCGAAGACATCGATTTTTCATGAAAATTTCAAACTAGCCCTATGCAAATTTTTGTAAAAAAAATTCTCTTCGATTTTAATAAAAATCTCCCGTCAGACGATGGAAATTGTGAGAAGTTCAGAACGTAATCGATTCTTCTGTTTACAGAGTGGCCCAACGAAAAACGTACCATGCAGGCCTAATAATTTGGAAACTGAAGACATAACGAGAAAAACACCGAAATAGGTCAGTTTTGTTATCGAGGGGGACACATTTGGGTGACAAATTTAATTACTCAAGTTCATCCCCTTGGTAGGGGTAGCTACTTGAATTATCTTTACAACGATATCTCACTTTTTGAGTTTTGCCTAAATTAAAGGGCGAATCTATAAAACAGATTTTCTTAGCAATGATTGTTCTTTTTTCTTCGGAAATGTGCCGAGAGAATAATTTTTAATAAAATATCGCTCTTCATTGGGTTATCATAGTAGCGTATAGCTAAATAGTGAAGTGCGACGTTGTATTGAAAAATAATCTGTTTGCCGTACTATTATTATACCAAATTTTCGGAAGTAATAATTATGAAGTAGACCTTTTTATCGATTCGGCCTTTAATATTCATGGGAAACCCAAAAAGTGAGATATCGTTGTAAGTATAGGAAAGCAAAGGGGTAGCTTATACTTAGGGGTATAATAAGGTACCCCTGCCAAGGGGATTAATAACTTAGGTATATAGATAAATTTGTCACCGAAATATATTCCCCTCGATAACAAAATCGACTTGTTTCTGTGTTTTTCGCGTTCATCTTCAGTTTTCAAGTTTATTAATAGTTCGGTACGTTTTCGTTATGCCAGCCTGTATATTATTATGTATGTGCGCTATACGGTTCGCTAAGAAAATTTAAAGTAAAGATAACATGAATTTCTATATTTGTTTCGAGCCTGGCGATTATATCGAGTTCTTGGAAAAATATCCTTCTTCGAAAATCTCACACAACCCAAGCAACGATCGATGGTTTAATAAACGTTTAGTAAACATTTTTTTCGTTTAGAGATAGTTTTAATTAATTTTTTAAACGTATTTAATAAACGTTTATTTATTAAATAGAAAACAAACGTTTATGATCTACTAATTTTAACATGGTGATCTAAAACATGAATAATATTTTTTTATTTTACCAGAAAGTGACATTTTGTCATGGCTTTTACAAAAAAATTTACGTTTCTGTATTTTTATTATTTAAATCAAATTAACGATAAACGTATTGTAAATAGATATCAAACACTATTATTATACGTTTGTGTGTTTGATTTGTACGATTGCGCAATTCGGTCAGGTGATCAGTCCTGAAATCCCAGAATGCACTGCGTGGCGTACCTACGCGAACCTTGTCGTGTTTCGTTGTGAGTGAAGGCGATATTCGGAGAATAAATTATAAATTCATGTAATAATAATAATTGTTATTGTTGTATGAATATGAAATCGTTCATTCTTCCAGCGTGCTTAAGTACGAGTACTTAATAATTAAATTGCGGCGACCGATAGTTCCAATAAAAACGAACCAGTGTGGTGTTCATCCTCGTGTACGTTATAAATAGTTGCAAAATTTTATTCTCTGTTAAATGAGCATTTTCATTTGCACCTATCAAGTACCTACCTACAATTTGTCTCAGACAATTTTATTATCAAAAAAAAAAGGTAAGTCCTGTATAACCTATATTACAATACATAACATTCAACAATCTTTAAATCGACTGATTACAGGGTGATTTCTGGATTTTTTCATCTGAAACTGGACAGGCTCAGCTCCAAAGGCAACTCTCAAAAAAGGAAGCATGCTTTTAAGCGAACCAATATGTGGAAAGTACTTAATGCTAAGAATCTCTTTGTTTTAGGTACCTACTAATGGCTTTATCTGTGTAGAAGCTGTGAAACTTGCATTTTCCACTACAACTTGCGTTAAATCCACTGTTGATTTAACTGATAAAATATATTTTATTTTTGAACATTTTTAGGAAATATGAAATAAATGTTACTTTTTATTAATTTATATATTATGTATTCTTTGTCATAATAAAAACTAGTTTATAATAATTTCGCTTTTTTTCATTATGTTTCTACGAATTATTCCAGTTTACTGCATACTAATAATGAACGCTTATGCAATACGTAGAATATACGTCGTTATTCATGTTTAAAACTAGAGTATGAATAACGTTTATAAGAAAGGTTTAGAAAACGTTCATAAAACGGGTATGGAACACGCTGACAAAAAGTATATGTTAAACGTTGAAATTACAAATATGATTAACTAATTAAAGACGTTTATTAGCCGGACATTCGAACGTTCAATAAACGTATTGATATACTATATTTAAACGGATCTTGAATACTAAAATTAGACGTTTATTAAACCATTTCTTGTTTGCTGGGAATGTCGGTGCAGTCGGCCTGCATGTGTATTATAATGTGTGGGGAATTTCAGTTACACATACATACCTCTAACGAGGAGACAATGCGATTTTTGAAATAGATGGCAAGACCTAATGGTACATTCTTTACAAAAATTATAAATCCATATAGGCCGAGCAAAGTGCATTCTGGGCTAATTATTACACATGATTTATGAAAATAAATGCAGACTTTGTTAGAGGATGCGGGGGGCTGGTTTTTCCAGAATATGCATGTATTGTATAGCTTCAAGGACCCGTCTCTCATAAAAAAATCTATGAAAATCGAACATCACTTTCTTATAATACCCCTTAAGCCATATTTACGTAAAAACTGAAATTTTCGCGATTTTTAATTATTGATTTGCTGAGACGCTTTTTTTCTAAAATTATAGATTTGATACTTGGCTATTATAACAATTTTTCTACCGGTGCATTTCGATAAATCGAAATTGACTTTATTGTACCTACATGCGTTTTTTTTTTGTAGTTTTTTTTCGTAAATACAGACGACGTTGAGGGCCGGTTTTTCCAGAATATGATTATAGCTTCAAGGACCGTCTCTCATCAAAAATTTGGAAAGTCGGTTCTTAACTAAGAACCGAAGTCGGTTCTTAGATAAGAACCGACCAAGAAATCTGCTTGAACCGCGTTCACGTAAAATACTGTAATTTTTGCTTTTTTTAATTTTTTTTTTATTAAAATGATGGCGTCAAGTCGCTTTTATTTTCACATATATACGCCGATTTCTTTGTCAATACGCATCGTCATTGAAAAAAATTTAGTAAATCGGGAAAAGCGGTCCCACCAGTAGGTACAGCTTTTTTATGCAAATTTTTCAATTTTTTCTGATACATATATCGTTTTATAATGTACATTTTCGCGCCACACATGCAAACATTACTTTATAACACATACTTACATACTTGCATTTTGAGACTATCTAGGTCTTTAATTATAATTGTTACTAAGAAAATATTTCCATAATAATGTGACGAAAAGTCAAAAATACATGATATTTTAAAAGAGGCAAGCCCGAACGTGTATGGAGTGCTGCGCTGCATTACGTTGCTGATGGACGGATTTTTGCGAAATTTAGCGAAGACACGCTGTACAAACAACGTTTTTTTAGAAAGCGCTTTTATCAAAAATCCTCAGCTTTTCATAAGTTTTACACAAGGGTTTATAGTTTTTATACAGGCGGGGCGTTTTTAAAATCGAAAATTTGAAATTCTGTAGAAATAGAGATGAAATAAAAATTTTACAGTCTTTCTCTGTTGGTTTTAGTATTTTGTCCATTGTGATTCCAAATTTGTCAAATGATTTTCCCATTTAACAAACCGCAGTGGGATTTTTCAATTCAAATTCCTGTTTTGTCAAATTAGATTCCTTTTAATATACGAAATGCTTTCCAAATATGTTTTTTATTTTTCCAATGTTTATAATACTTTCACTTTAAATTAGGATAATTGAACTAAAATGAAACGTAATTTGACATAAATGGAAATTGATTGATTGTATATGTAGATCAATGGCTATATAGTCATTGATAGAAAATAAGAAAATCGTTTGACATTCTATGAAAAGCCATTAACAAATAAAAGAGGAAACCAAGAGCGAATAAGACTGTAAATTGGTTCTTTGAAAACTATTTCAACAAAAAAACGATTTTTAGGTACTTATTATACAGTTACCACGCCAGCAGGTGTTAATCTCTCAACAATGAGACCTATTAGTTAATCTTACACTGTCTCCATAATATTTACTTGAAATATCTGAATACAATACCTATTTGCATGGTGAAATTGCTAATACATGTCTACCATGAAATGGACGGGTCCGTTTCTTTGTATGGGTTTATTACCTGTCATTTATGACTAATGAAAGAACGAAACCGCCGGTGTCGTTATTCTATAACGGACGCACTTAGGTATATTTCTTAGAAAAGGTAAAACAAAAATTTCTACTGTTTCCTCAAACGTACCAAAACGTTTCGACTTTTGGGATTGCCAATATACAACGGGTGAGTCTTTAATGCCGCGTTTCCTCAACGCTCAATTGTGTAGAGGGAGAGGGTAATTCGTGTAGCACAGGCAAAATATTAAAAAAATAAATTCTTGTAAACTGACCGAGATATACCTACCATATGAAGAGAGAATGGCAGTTTTTTAAATAATTTGTTTGCTTAAAGTATAAAGACTACGGCCTCTTCTTTCAAATATGAAAAATCCAAAAGCACCCACTTAAATTGGAATGAAATTAACTTCGTTTTTTTCATTGGTGGAATACCAGAAAACTGAAGTTAATTTTGTTGCATGTAAATTTAAACGGGTGCTTTTGGAATTTTTATGATATTTGAAAGAATTTTTGAGGCCGTCTCTATGTCAGCAAAATAATCTTTAAAATTGTAAATTTTATTGAAGTTGAGTTTTCAATTTTAACACGTTAAGCCCCGCCATACAAACATTTTTTAGAGTTTTCAGGACCGCAAAAATTTTTTGTTTCTTTGAATTATAAGGAGAACTCATTATAGTGGATATAGAGGTATACCAATATACGATATTACCAACCCGCTTACTTCCCAGTTGTCTCCCAGACCGATATATTAGAGTCTCCATTGATTTAACATTGTAGTGTGTACCCATATAATACCACAAGGTTGTGAACGCAAAAGCATGCTGTGGTATCACATTGATGCCTCGCGGTCCCAGTGCTTCCTGGCCGTGAGGCATCAAAGCAATGCCTCGCAGGGCTAAACGTGTTAACAGGGTGCGAGTCTGTATAATGACGAATTTCCTCAATACAGTGTGTCCAGTGTAAGTGGCATTACATGGGGATCTTGGAAACGGCAAGAGATACAGGGTCGGTTAAATTAGAGAAAAGTTACACAATTTAATGCTTAATGAGAATCTGACATTTTTCTTTGAATATTTCCAGTTGTTGCTGAAATATCCTGAAAAAACTGAAAAATCAAAATGTCTTATTTTAGCCATATCTTTTTTATTATTGAAAAATAATGAATTATTTTTTGTAGGCTTACATAAGTCGTCAAAAGCTATCCATTTGACATTAGAAAAATTTTCAAAGCCGACTAGATCTCAGAGTTTTCATAGCCAACTATTGTTTTTCTTATGGCCGCCATATTGGTTTTTTATGTCGTTCGGTATAAAATAAATCAAGGAAGCCAAAAATTAATAACATTCAAAAAAATTTTTTCAAAAATTGTGTTCTTTTTTCGAAAAAAAAACACAATTTTCAAAAAAAAAATTTTCCACCCAATTACATAAATATGAAGTCATATTAATTGCCTTATGGTTTTTCACTTTTCATAATATGATATTCGGTATAAAAAGTTTTTTTTTCGAAAAAATAATAAAATTTTTGAAAAATTTTTTTTTTGAATGTTATTAATTTTTGGTTTCCTTGATTTATTTTATACCGAACGACATAAAAAACCAATATGGCGGCCATAAGAAAAACAAAAGTTGGCTATGCAAACTCTGACTAGTCGGCTTTGAAGAATTTTGTAATGTCAAATGGATAGCTTTTAACGACTTATGTAAGCCTACAAAACATATTTCATTATTTTCCAATAATAAGAAAGATATGGCTAAAATAAGAAATTTTTATTTTTCAGTTTTTTCAGGATATTTCAGCAACGACTGGAAATATTCAAAGAAAAAATTCGGATTCTCATTAAGCATTAAATTGTGCAACTTTTCTCTAATTTAACCGACCTGTATCTCTTGCCGTTTCCAAGATCCCCATGTAATGACACTTACACTGGACACACTTATAGTATAGTACATTAGGGATTAATGCATATTTGGAAAAATATTTAAAAAAATTCTTATTGTAAATTGACCGAGATATAAAGAGGGGTGTATAGTTCAAGACTCCATAACTTCTTTAATATTGACCGTTTTTAATAATTTGTTTGCTTAAAATATAGAGACTACGGACCTCTTATTTCAAATGAAAAACAAAGTTCCAAAAACACGGTTAAAATTTATTTGAATGGAATTAACTTTACTTTTTTTAATTGGTGGAATACCAGTAACCTGAAGTTAATTTCATTCATATAAATTTAAACCGTGGCTTTGGAAAAAGAATTACTTTACTACATTTGAAAGAAGAGGCCTTAAGTCTTTATTTTAAGCAAACAAATTCTCTAAGACTGTCAATATTAAAGAAGTTGAGTTCTCAATAACCTTACCTCTTATTCATATATCTCGGTCAATTTACAAGAAATATTTCTTACTAATTTTCCTGTGCTGCACGAATTGAACCCTGCAATTCGAGGTAATGATAATGAAATAAAAGACTCATCCTGTATGTATAAATACCACACCACGGTCTTACACCGTGATGTATACGAATCAAAATGTCATTGGCAATTTAAACATATACCTACAGGGTGTTATAAATGATATTTATATTTTTAAAAACTTTACTACCTGTATCTCAAAAGTTGAGACTTTTAGGACATATACATTCTTATGAAGTTTTCTTCTTAAAATGGATCCAAAAATCACCCCCTTAAATATTGACATTCAATTACAAAACACCCTGTATAAAAAAATGTTCCTAAATTTTTTTTAGAGATTCACTCTGGTGTCTAAATTCGAATTTGTCCGCTAAGGATGTCACTTATTTTCACTATGAACTATGGAACCTGTATTACCGACACTGGCGCTTAGTTAGTGTCGGTAAAACAGGTACCTCACTATTCACGCATCCAGCATGCGGCCTGTAGGGAACCTGTATTATCGACACTGACGCTTATTACTAGGGTTAGAGTACCTGATGATGGCTACCTGGATATTGACAGATTTCTAATTTCTATTGATAAGAGTACATCAATGAATTATAGCGAAATGAGTAACTGTTTAATGTAACTTTCCTGCGGATGAATTATAATTAAAAGCATGGAAGATGAATAGGCTATTAACGCAATCACTCGTTGACGTTTACTTGACACGGATATGTTTGAACAGCTGTCGTATTTTTGGCACATTTGGTCATAGGCGTAGACGCGTAGATATCAAGTGGAAAAAAACAAAGCTTGAAAAATGAAAAAAATATTAACACGAATAAAATGGATATTCACGAGGTTCGTAAAATGCGTGTAGTTTTAGGAAATCATGACATTTCGAAATTTTCTACAAAATTTAAAAAGTACAAAAGTGAATGATTTCGTAAAACTACATGCATTTAAAGAACCTCGTGAATACCCCTAATGTAATATCGACGAATAATCCCCTTTCGGTGTGTATTAAAAACATATTACGGGTCTACACTCTACAGTAGGTACGGGACTTTATTTTATTGGTATAAGTAAAGTCTATTTTTTATTTAGATGGACTTGTCAAACAGCTGTCAAGTTGGTACCCTGTGCAATCTTTAAACAGTAATTTTCATACTGTCGGATGGTAGCCTGTTTTCTTGACCTTGGCAAAAAATTTACGTTGTGACTAAAGTAACGGCAACATTCCCCGATTCGGGTATAGGCTATGACGTCACCTGCAAAACATGTTTCCTTGTTGTAAGTTGCACTGTTATAAAACGCAAATTAAAAACTTCAAATTACTTTATTTTCTTTGAAAATAGTCCTTGTTTAATAGTTATTTTTATTTTTTGAAGATAAATTTAACTGTTGCTTGGATTGACTATCATCTAATGACGTTTTGCGAAAACTAGGTCTGGTTCCTCAGTCGGTACTCTAGTCACAGAAAAACGCTAAGAAGCTTATTGAAAAGTTAAAGTTGTCAAATTGACAAACGAAATTATCAAAATCAAAATTATTAAAATGCTGAGGCAATTTATTTCAAAAGAAAGAAAAGAATGAATAATCAAATGCTATAAACAATAATTATTGAAACATGTTTCTCCAGATTAAGCAAAAATACAGTTTAATCACATTCCTTGAAATATTCCTTGAGAAATTCTTTAAAAATGATTAATGAATGTAAGTACCTCTATTTGTCAATGATAGATCTTCTATTTTTAACATTTTTACCTATAACTAAGAAGGAATCGGTCTAATCCTACAAACATAAGATTTATAAGAGTAAATAGCTAGGTACTTACACTTAAAAGTCTCTAAAATTTTCCAATTTACCTCAAAAAATTGCGTTTATAGTTTTTCGGATTTTAAATTTTGAAATAAAATGACATTTCAACTAATCGACATAACCCAAATTAGTTTAGTAACTAATCTAGTGACTATTTTAGTAACAACTATCACCATAACCAACCTAATCAGTCTTGTTGCCAATCGTTCCCCTAGAATTTTGACTTGGTGGAATCCATCTAAATAAAAAATAAAGTATATGTATATGGAAATTTTGAGCACGTGTATTTTCTGGAATCATAACTGCCTGCTGGGTGAATTTTTGTCCAGAATGTCCCACTAATAGAATAAATATTGAACTGTAATAAGATTAAAATAGTAAAAAGTTACCTTTAGTTACCGAGAACAAGTAGAGAAAGACCTATTTTTATTGTTGAAACATCCTCTACGGCAGCAAAAAGTTTACCGGTTTATGGAAAATCTGACGTTTATGAAGTTGAATTTGACATTCCCAACTTTTTGTGAGCTTAGTAAGCGTCAGTGTCGGTAATACAGGGTCCCTACTAGTGACTGTGCACGCACCCTATTGTTATAATGATGTATTAGTATTCCGAGAGATTAGTTTTATTATTTGTTTTGTTAGGGACTTTAACAAATATAAATTGTACTTTGTTTGTACTCTCAGTTTCACCTTCACCGCAACCAGCTTTGGGTACAATTTATTACAATAGAAAAATAATAAAATGTTGGGCTAGTGAAAAAAAGAGAAAAGAAAAGTCAAATCAAAAGTCCCAGTCCCCAAACCCAAAAGAAGAGGTAGGAATTTTATAATAACTAGAAACTGAAACTAGAACTGTAGAAGTCAAGGTTAGCAAATAAAAATTATGCCCGATCCAGCTGATACGGAGTACGTTATTTCTTGGCCTTTTAATTACTAATTATTCTAATTTTACATATCTTGAGCTAAATTTTACGTTCTGCAAACCAATAAATAGGGCACATCATCTCAACCGGTGAAATAATTTCGAACTAGGGAAGAAATATTCGATTTTTCAATTTCGCAGTCTTGTGTTCGACGTCTCCCGTTGAGTGAAGTTATTGGGGTCTGGGGTTTATTACGAATGCAGGGAGGGGTAATCAGATATCGACCATTAGTAAATAAATAGGTGTGTATACATTTTTAATTATTTTATTTTCATAGTAGTTAATCATTGATTAATTAATTTATTGAAAAAAATAAATAGATCCTTTAGTAATATTAGGTGATTCCTTCAGCTGTACATAACCTTACTGTACTGTTCTTATTGGTGACATTGGTGTTGGTGTTGGTGTTTGTAGAAGAGAAGGCATAAATCTTAATAATATGAAATGTGAAAAAAAAGAACAGTAAAACGTAAAATGTTTGATTTCAGATCTGGGTCTACGTCCAAGCGGAGTTTAAATTCTTCAGTGCTGGTTGAATTTAAAATGCCTCGAAGTAAACGCAGATCAACAACAGAAATGAATGCTAACGAAGACGATAGATATCCATCAAAACGTTTCAGGACATCAAACAGGTAACGTCTGTTTTTGGTTATGGTGTTTTTTGAAAACCAAGTCTTCTTTGTATCAACATTTACTTTTTTTGGTTCCTCTATTACTATACTGAAGTTTCAGAATAGTAGGCACTAAGTTCTTAGAAATATTACGGACTTAAAGTAAACACATTGTTGCCAGCTTTTAATTCTTGGTGTTTTATCATTTTGTATTTTTATCATTCACATGCAGGTAAATGGTTGTAGGATAAAAAATACTGTGTTTTATTTGTTGAGTAATTTTTCTGCTATAATAATTTCACAACATCGATATTTAATAGCAAAAGATGTAGAATTTCAATGAGGTTCGGTCCCTTAAAATATAATATATGGCAACATTACAGCAGTGTCAACAAGTACAAAGGATAAGCAGGTCCAACTTGCAGTAAGGTAAAGTAAGATGGATATATATCGAGCATGCTGCCAGTCCGTCCAAGGCAGCTCCGTATTCAGTGGCGTATCGTTCATGCTATTTTCGTGAGGGGCTGCAATATAACATTTATCGCTCCTTTAAATCCTTAATATTTTATTTTTATGTTTATATTTGCTGAATTATTGAAGCATCACAAAAATTAAAAAACGCATGAAAATGAATGAAAAAGAATTCGCGGCAGTGGAATAACCTGAACAAAAAGAAAAGTTGTTTGTTTTGGGCTGTTATTGGATGTCGATCGGGACTTGTATATTTTTCTCTTTCTGTTTTCTGGTTGTCAGAAAAGAAAAATTAATATTACCGGGGGAAGAAGATTCTCGACTCTCGGGAACAACAAAATTTTGAATATTTCATATTGTTCATAGACAATCTGTGAAGTAATTAAGAAATACAAGCTAGAAAAAATCAATATCTTACTAATTTGTTAATAATTAGTTATTAGTTAATTATTTGGTAAAATAATAATACAATAATGATTCCTGTTTTGGGAATGAACTGAGTTCCAGGATACAGAAAAAGTTTAACTATAAGAAATTTACGGAATTACCATCCCGGAAAAACCCATACCCGGTCGACAATAAAGTGCATAATTAGTGGGGATAGCTTGGTTGCTTTAAGGGTCGCTCATCAGATTTCCTGTCTGAATCTTATTTCTCAGTTCTCACTGTGGTGTAAACGGGAAAGAAGCAAGCTTCTTTGAGTGCCGAAGTGAAATACTGTTTAAATTTAAAGTTGTGAGCAATATGGAAGGCGAGAGCAGCCAAAGTAAACGTCGTCGTACGAATTTATCTACAGGAGAAAAAACTATTATATACAACGTGTATTGTGGACTCCGTGAAAGGAATCAAAGTATGTTGGTAAACGATGTAGTTGCTTTGTGTAGTGATTTAACCAAAGTGTCAACTAGGAGTGTACACCGAATCTTGGAAACTTTCAAAGAGTCCAAAGGCGGAACAGAAAAGGTAGCTGAAAATATTGAAACAAGGGGGAGAAAACGCATTGACATTGATGATGACATAAAATACGCCGTTCGGAGAAAATTTCATTCGTTCTTTTTCCGAAATGAAATTCCAACATTAAAAGCAATCGCTGCCGAAATCAATTCGGATGACGCAATGCCGAAAATATCGCGACGTGTCTTATTGCGGACATTAAGACAAATGAACATAAGGCATATGAAAAGGCAGAGAAAAAGTCTTCTTATAGAAAGAGAAGAAATAATTTTGTGGCGGAGAAATTATTTACAAAAAATTCGAGAGTATCGTCGTGAAGGGAAGAAAATATATTTCTTAGACGAAACTTGGCTGAATCAAGGTCATACTGTTTCGAAAATTTGGCAAGATTTGGAAATAACAAGCCGTCGACAAGCTTTTTTTGAAGGTTTTTCCACAGGACTAAAAGCGCCAGCGGGCAAGGGGCGGAGGCTCATAATAACTCACATAGGTAGTGATTCGGGTTTTTTGGAAAACGGATTGCTACTTTTCGAATCGAAGAAAACTAGTGACTACCATGAGGAAATGGATGCGGAAAAATTCGAAAGCTGGTTTTTAAAAATTTTACCAAGCCTTGAGCCAAATTCGGTCGTGGTAATGGACAATGCTTCCTACCATAGTCGACGATTGGAGCCATCGCCAACAACTGCATGGCGAAAAGGTGACATCATTAACTGGCTGGCTCAAAGAAATATACCATTTGATGACAACATGTTAAAAGTGCAACTATTAAACATCGCAAGGGCACAAATACCTCATTTTAAGAGATATGCTGTCGACGAATTGGCTCGCGAGTGCAACATCATTGTACACCGCCTCCCTCCTTACCACTGTGAACTGAATCCTATAGAACTTATTTGGGCTCAAATAAAAAACCAAGTGGCGAAACAAAACGTGACCTTCAAGATGGATGAAGTGAAACGCCTGCTAGCTACTGCAATAGGAGATGTGACGGCTGAAACTAGTGTTGGGATCATTCGAATGAAAAATCATCGTTAATTCGATTATTGAAATAATCGCCGTCATTCGATTATTTCCGTTAGTATTCGAATGAAACATCGCGACCGGGAATGCAGCACTGGCAGTACTGGCACTGTCTTCGTATTGTTCCGTTCGTATTCGTATGCACGTTGAGCGAGCCCGAGTCAAGCAGTCAGTCAAACCTCAAACTCAAACACTCCTATAATCGCAGAGAGAATAATCGCTAGCAACGATTATTGTATTCGAATGAAACATCGGAATCGAGAGTGGAGTATGCGCGATGATAGAATCGAATACAGGCATAATCGGTATCGGTAATCGTAATCGTAACGCGATTTCTAGCTATTTTAGATTTTAGATAATCGCCGATAGGGATTAATAGTTGGTTGATATTATCTAGGGGTGCAAAAGCTGAGAATTATTTTAATTAGTGTAGGGTGGAACGTTAACGTAAGTTGGCGACAGGAAAGGCAAAAATTTCACGATTCTTACGACTTTTTTCTTTTACATTTTTTTTTATTTTTACGGTTCTAGGTGTGGGACTTTCCATGCAGATTCCATCAACTGTTGAAAAGTATAAGTAATACAATAAAATTAGGAAGAACAATGACGATTATTAATAATTCGAATGACGAATTATTATCGTTCTCCTGTCCCACGAGTAGTTAAATAGCATAGGTAGGTATTGTTATATACCTACCTACCTACCATAGGTATAAATTGGGTCATCAAATAATCGTTTCATTCGAATGATCATTCGATTATTAAAATCATTCGAATGAAAAAAATCGATTATTGAAATTATGCGATTATTCCCAACACTAGCTGAAACATGGAGAAACTGCATCCGACATACTACAAAAGAAGAAGACAGAATGTGGGATCTAGACACAATAGTTGATGTTTCGGTTGAGCCATTAATTATCAACTTGAACGATAACGGTGATCGGGATAGTTGTCCATCATCCGACGATTTTTCTTCTGACGATGACTAAGGTACTATTTTTTTCCTATTTTCTTTGCTATTTTTATTTTTGCTATATGCTATATTATTTACTATATGCTATATTATTTGGAAGTTTACAATTATATTTCTCAATAAATTCATTATTGTCTGAACCTATTTTGATATTTTGCGTCCGCCACTGAATGCTCCAACTGAGCGCTTATACGTCACGACCACTTCCGAGAACTTAGTGCCTACTATTCTGAAACTTCAGTATAGTAGGTCGTGGGCCCGTCTCTTATCTGGATTGTATTTTGTAATAGTGTCCAGTTCTGTACAGAACTGGCTTGTACTTGTATTTTGGTAGCAGCCACCATTCTAATATCTCGAGGTTGACTAGGTTGCCAGTTTTCTGTAATTTTTCTACAACCATAAAGCTTGTTGAAACCTGTTACTTGACATGTTAGTGGCAACACTGTTTTATCACTGTAAATATCAGGTCATGCTGATAGAACTCTTTTTGTGGCCTTGGGCTTTCATTAATCCCCGTGAATTTTTATTATAGGTGAATGTTTTGACAGGTAGATGGGGGTTTATTGCTGTTTTGAGATCCTCATGTTGTAAATGTAATAAAATGAAGAGAGGTTTGCTAGGTTGCCAGTTTTCTGTAATATATCTGCAACCATACAAACTATATTTAATACTACTATTTTGCTAATGGGGGTCTGGAGATGGAGGGAAATATCACGGTGCAGACATGTCCGAGAATTGAACACGCACCAGACTCGTCACACGCTTGCACACAACGGGTCGAGTACTCTAAAAAACAGATAGAAATAGTCGTTTGCTGTCCCACTGTGTCACGGCTTCCACTTACGGGCGCTTGTTGAAACCTTAATTTAACATGTTCATGTTAGTGGCAACACTGTTTTGCCCTGTTTGACGTATCATTTAGTTCGAGGTTTAGTTAGAAAGTTAGTAAGACGGTGAAAATTTTTATTTTTGTACAAATAGACAAGATTTATTGCTGTTTAAGATTCCCATTTTGTTAATGCATGTTTTCTGAAATCTGTTGGAAAAAAAAAATCTCATAAAACTTGAGGTTTCTGTTGAGTTATTTTGCAAAAGTCATCAAAATAAGTGCCATAAAGTGACAAGCAAATTATGCTACCATGTCAATTATCGTGGTACCCAGGCTTGGACCAAAGACTTTATCTGATAGCCAGTCTCAATCATCATCAATGTCTTGTCTCTTCCATTTTGTAGTTAATTTCATTCCATCTTGTTCTTCTGATAATTCCGACTCTAACCTAATAATAATCGATCCATTTAATCATCTAAACTCTAAATTGTGCAAATAACAGGATGATTCATGCTTGATTAACATGTTAGGTTTATGGTTTCAAACTAATCACATTCTTGTTTGAACTGATTACTAAATTAAACAGTTATCACCCAAGCAGTATTAGTATTAATAGTATTAATGCTCAAAATTACAGCTAAGAATTGTGTAACGGACTAAACTTTCACTTTTTAGTTCTTGAGAGCTTCAAGAATCATGAATTGTTCAATCTTCAGGCATTGTTGCCAGCTGCTTTTCACAAATCTGTGTGGACTAAAATCTTCTCGGTAATTTGAATTTGGACTATTTTGAAGCAATTTTTTTGTTAAATTTATGTCCTAACTGGTCAGTGAATCTCATTTAAGATTAATTTTAGTTACTTGTAGCAGTTAGTTACTTGAATCGTTTGCTATTTTTTCTATGTGGTTTCAAAATTGCACATTTTGACTCGTCAAACTAAGCAGGTAACTTCTTTGAACTTAATATATTGGTACAATACGAGGTCTGGCTAATAAACAACGAGACTGCGCGCGCAGAAGGCGTCCTAGAGGGGTGGGGAGGAACACGAATGCAGCATTGGTTAGCGTATAGTGTCTGTTTCGCCTGTATGAAAACATGTTTTTTTCGCTGTAGTAGTATTTTTTCTATAAAAGTTGTAAATGAACGCGGTTTTTTCTCGTGCCGATAACAATGTGTGACAAAAAACATGAGCAACGAATCAATATGAAATTTCTCGTTAAATTAAAAAAAAAACTCCGGGTAATTGTATACATCCGCGGCTCCTACGTTTCATCAATTTTTTCGGGACCGAGGAGCGAAATAGGGGTGCTGGGTGGGTAAGAAGCTAAAAACAGCCATTGCAAACTAATATCAAGGTCACCACTAAGGCCTCTTTGGCACTACGGTCGAATTTCTATTTTTTTTTTCACTTTCAGGGCAAGGAAAATCTTCGAGAATAACAGTAGCACAGTTTTTATTTTGAATTTTGCATTTATTTTGCATTTATATTCCAAAATACGCGTCATCGCCTCACTATTATATTCCGACTATGTTTGCATGCCATGTATGTTGCGTATCTTACCAGACCGGCTCTGGTGTTGATATTACGAGTTCCGCCGTCCACTCGACACTCTGACCTTGCATGGTTATTGTGATTTTCGCTGTTCTAAACAGGCCCGCACTCAGGAAGATCTTCTTTTGATGCCCTTTTGTTCGCTTATCTTTCATTTGCAAAGCAAATTAATACCTTCCTGGTGTTACTATAGGTATGTCCTCCACCCCTATATAGGTGCCATAGTGAAACTATAGGAGCCGCGGATGTATATAATGACCAAACTCCGACTGAGTGCTATAAATTATTGTTGAAAGAGGCCTACGGTGAAGATTCTCTATCTCGTGCATGTGTTTTCGAATAGCATAAAAGGTTTACTGAAGGCGGAGAGAGCATCGAAGATGACCAACGTCCAGGTCGACCTGTGTCTGTTTCAACTCCGCAAAAAGTGACCAAAATCAATGAAATTGTACGCGGAGATCGTCGTATTAGCATTCGGATGATTGCTGAGACTGTAAACGCCAGACGCTGAGACTCTCGCCATGTTTTGGCAACACTGCGAGAGCGAGTTCGTAAGAAACGGTCGGAGTTGTGGAAAAACAAGTCGTGGATCTTGCACCAAGACAATGCGCCTGCCCATAACGCGCTGTCTGTGAAGCGTTATTTAGCCGCTAGAGGCGCTCCAGTGCTTGAACACGCGCCGTACTCACCTGATTTAGCGTCTTGTGACATTTTCTTGTTTCCGAAGATCAAGTCTGCCTTAAAAGGAACCCAGTTTGAATCGATGGAAGAGGTGAAGCGAAAATCGGCGGAGCTTCTAAATTCTGTCACAAAACAAGACTTCCAGCATTGCTTTGACCAATGGAAAAAATGAATGGAACAGTGTGTGGCTAGGGGAGGGGTGTACATTGAAGGGGAGCATTCGATTGTAGAATAATTTTTACAATAAACCTCTTTTTCATATGCAGTCTCGCTATTTAATAGCCAGTCCTCGTAGTTTATAACAATTATTTTCAGTCTTTATTGACATTACAATACAATAACTCCCAAATTAAAACTAGCAACTATTTCTTCTTTACTCCCACTTCTGTCTCTAAAGCTTCCACTAAACACTAAACACAACTCATAATCTTTTATACTCGCAAATTGTTCTAATACTCACTTAATTATTGTCATTACTCTCCACTGTGTACTTACTGGCCCTTTTATTATTATTATTATTACTACTGCTCAATCTATACTGACTCTCCAGTAGCGTTCTGATAGCATAGCACTCTTCAAAAATTATCTTTCTCTGATCTTTCAAAATTCACTGCCAATGCCCTCCATCAACATACTGGGTGTTCCGTGACGTACCGGTACTGTACAGACTCGAGTAGCATGTTCCTGAGAACACCCAATTCTTCGTGGTTACCACAAGTGTTCAGAAGTTAAGATAAAGGCTAGAAATTTTGGGTAAATTCCTTCAAAGACGGCAGCTTTTCAGATTTTGGCTGATTTGGTGGCTGTTTTTGTTTTGTCAAAGGGTCAAAGGCTACTTTTCCTATCTGTTTGGACAACTTAAATAAAAAATTAATTTCTCAGAAAATAAATCAACAATATAAGGTGCTATTTTTAAATTTTGATGGATAGCCCACTTACCTAACTTTTTCGAAAGGCTGTTTCTAATATAAAGTTTGTACATTGATGTTTTTCTTAAAAAAGCCCCTGAAGGAATCTCGTCTTCTCTTATCATGTCTTACCCGCTGCGGCCATTTTTCAGTATGTCCAATTTGGGGATGCCGAGGTACCAGATTCAACCAGATAGGTGCACTTTTTACTTGTTAGACACTTGAAGAGTTTCATGGTTCCCTGAATTCTAGAAAAAATATTTTTCTCTGAGCCAAATTTTACCTCCCAGGATAAAAAATGGTGGCTCTGGTGCTGTTGTGTTTCTTACCAACGGATAGTTTATTTTTGACGGTTCATTATTAGATGAATTTACTCCAATTATTGAGCGATCCATTATTATTATTATATCCCATCATACAGGGTGTTGAAAAACTCTTGGAAAAAATCTTCAAATGTGGCAACATTGCATTTAATTTTCAGGTAAGAGAGGATACAGTCTGCAATCTCTTTTTGATATTGCTATTCTATGATTGCAGTTTGTCAATTTGTCAAAATGTAGCTGATAAATATTAGAAATTATTATTTTCTGAATAAACTTATACCTGTAATTTCTTGCATGCTATTAAAAAAAAAGTATGAAACCCGTTTATTATTTGTGATGAAATACATAATAATAATTTATTTTTATTTTTTTTATTGAAAATGCACATGCACTGCATGTGCAATGATTCATTAGTGCATGTCAAACTAATAAGTCAAATTGTGTTGACAGTATGAGAACTGTCTTCAAAAACCACAGACAATGAGACTAATGAGAGTTCCTTTCCAGCAACTATCCCAATTTGCTGCTGCCAATGTTGCCAGTTTTAAATTTTTTCTCACATTGATGCCTTTTTAAAATTAATTTAACTGTGTTTAACCACCATTTTAACACATAGCTTCTATACCATTTGTCTTATGACGTTTTTTTACTTAAATTTCATAATAATTTTGATTTGTTCATGGGAAATTAGAATTGAAGGTGTCTTAGGGAAATTATAGAGTAGCTAGAACAAAATTGAAAGCAGATAGATTCTTCTTTTTCAATATTGAGTAACCTGTCCTTGATTTTCCACGAGTTTTTCAACATCCTGTATAAAAGTAGACTTTTTTGGACAGATTTGGATACTTTTCTCTTATGTTGCGGCTCTAGTTGAATTTTTTAAATTTTTGTAAAATTAACCATTTTATAGGTTAAAATATAACCCTTTTTATAGGTTAGATTGTTTATTTTATTTTTTATAGACACTTTATAGTCCAATAAAGTCTAAAAAGTCATACGTATCGATTAAGAATACACCTCCATTTGATAGTTCGATTTATTTTGTTTCATTTACTGGTTCTCGTAGAAACCGTCAAGTTTGTCTAAACACTCCATCCCGCATAAATAAATAAACGTCAACATTGGTTTTGAATGAGAATTAAATGCACAACACAGAGGATAGAATGTCATTACGTGAATAAATTTTATGTAGTTGTCAGTGGCTCTCAAACTGACGTAAGCGGTTCAATTCATATTTGAATGATTTCCTTCAATAATTTACGCTCGTTCACAACTTGACATTTAACTGTTTGACATTTTCTGGTGAAATTAAAAATATTCATTCGGACGGTTAGTGTAACGTCACATCTGACTTTTTAAAGTTAATCCTACTATATAATTTTTACTAATACAATTTCCCTTGCAATATGAAATACCTATTGTTATTGTGGGCCCTCTTTTAAATTTTTTTAGGTACTAAAATTCGAGTTCTGGTAAAAATAAGATGATACATTTTTTGAAAGAATAATCATTGTTATTAATTATTATTACCATATAACCAGAATGATTAAGTTTTTAATTATGAAATTATTGTAGGTAGGTAGATACTTAAAAAATTGTACCAGGTGTTATTGTACTGGATGGAAGAAGTTTTCTTTCACTGCATGTTCCACCTTTCAGGTTTAAAGAAAATTGCGTTTGATCTATTTATAAAATAACTGGTAACAGGCAAATATTTATTTTTGTCACAGTGTTGTATTATGTTATGAGAAATTCTAAATTTAAGTGTCATCGTTTTATGTAATCAATTTCGGGGTGCTATTCGCATGGATAATGATGAGTACGTATTGTTTTATTTAATTGTCCTTTTTTGAAATAATTGCAGGTAATAAGGTAATAATAAAAGTAGTAATTCACTGTTAGTTTAGTTGTGATTGTGAGAAAAAAATTGCAGGTCAAGATTATTTTTTTTTACACCATTATCACATCTGATAACTTTCAATTTCCTTCACATTTTCTTGATTTAATTAAATATCATTTAGATTTTAGAATATTTAAATGTAAAGAACATCTTCATTATTAATACAATAGAGACATAAAAATGAATTCGGTTTGGGATAATTTCACCTATTATGTCGGTTTTACTTTTTATATAATTTTTAGAACGTTCGGGCTGATCGTGATGGGTTTCTGTTTTCTCTTCTGGTACTTCTGTGACGTTTACAGAAAAATTAAGAAGAGTTTCAACGTCGAAGATTAATAACAGAAGTGCCCTCTAATTGTGACTCGGTCTTTTATAATGTGACTCGTTCTTTTGTATTATTGTAATCTGATTTGTGTATTGTGACTTGTCCTTTTATGACAACGTGACTCGCCTTTTATTGAGGTTCGCTTAGATTCGTGTTGTAGGAATGGTTATTTCTAAATGTGCTGGTTCGGTTTCGGTACTTTTTTAATCAAACGATTTAGAAACTGCAAGATAGTGATCGCCGTTAAATTTCTTTGTCATTTTTTTGGATTGTAAGTAGTAGCAGTAACACAGCAATTTTTCTCTCTCTATAGGAATCATATCATCGATAAGAGACAATGATCCGGTATTATTAGTGTTATAAAACTTAACGAGAGTTTTCTGCATCTATTTTTCTAAAATTGATTGGTTATTCCGTTCCAGATTGTCTCGATCTGAGGAGAATCAAACTTACAATCAGAAGCGATGTCTGGCCTGGTTCAGGGAGTACACGACGGCGGACGACGCGGACGTCCTCGGCCCCGAGGGCATGGAGAAGTTCTGCGAGGACCTCGGCGTCGAGCCCGAGAACGTAGTGATGTTAATTCTAGCGTTTAAGATGCAGGCCAAACAGATGGGCTTCTTCACCAAAGAGGAGTGGATCAGGGGACTGAGCGAGATGCAGTGTGACTCGATACAGAAACTACAGGGTAGACTAGAAAATTTAAGGGCCATCCTGAGCGATCAGATTTACTTCAAATCGATTTACAGATACGCGTACGATTTCGCCAGGGTAAGTCGGCGCCACGAAGTGATCAAACAATGACTATTCTCGATTCAAAGAAGTTGTGTACCTAAATTGTAACAGTCATTATTGATTACTCTGTGTAGTGGTAGTGGATGACAGGTCTTCAAGTTGTGTATTTTTTCAGGACAAAGATCAAAGAAGCATGGACGTGGAAACGGCCAAGGCAATGCTGCAACTGTTGTTGGGGAAGCATTGGCCGTTGTATTCGCAATTCAGTCAGTTCCTCGATCAGTCAAAGTACAAAGTTATTAACAAAGATCAATGGAGTAACATATTGGAATTTTCCAAGACGATTCAAAACGACTTGTCGAATTATGACGTTGACGGGGCATGTAAGTGAAATTAATTTTTGTTTTTGCAACTGGGAGGGTGTGAGACGTTTACTAATTGGTGACTTATCTTGTTTGTTGCAGGGCCAGTAATGCTTGATGAGTTTGTAGAGTGGTTAAAAGTGCAAAGAGCAAACTCGGGTGAAATAAGTTGAAAACTATCGATCGTTTTATTCCACACTGTAATATACATTTCTGTTAATGATTTGTGTAATTCGGCATCGCAGTTAGCACTTTGAAATCCGTTTCAATGGGAGTATAAAAAAAAAACAACAATAAAAACCGGATAGTAAAACTACACCAATTCTATTTTTTTTTTTGTTACTTCCATTGATTTTCTGTACCATTTTTTTAATTACTTAGATAATCCCCTAATTCAGAACTGATGTAATTTATTTTTATATGATTTAGGTTCTATAATATAGAAGTACCTACCGATTGGTTTATTTTGTTCGACAGTAACTTCAGCACAGGACAAAATAGTTACTGCTATATTTATTTTTGTGAAATTTAATTTATATTCTGTAACTATTTTACATATAAATATAATAGAGATAACGATAAAGTGGTTTTTATTTGCAGTATCTGTCCGCTTTCATTTTGCTCCGACGATCCAGTAACACTTCGTGGAACGATCCGTCAGTTTTAGCCTTCTTTAAACCCTCAGTATCTTCTTCACAAATCCGTAACCTTTTGTCTTGGAATTTCTGGAACTTTTTCCTGAAAGAAAACACAAGTGTAGAGACCCACAAAGTCCCACAACTCAGATTATGACTGGAAAAATATGCTTGAAAATCTACAGTACGACTTAAAATTCAATAATTATATCAGCAGGATAATTACTTCAGTATAAATTTTCTACAATAAGAGAGGTTTTTTTTTTTAATTTCTTATCACCCTTGAAATATGAGTATTTAACTTTATTCCTGAATCACCCTGTATGTTTATTATTTATGCATTAAACGTTTACTATCGTCTGACAATTTGTTACCGATAATCCTGTAGACACTTTTTCATGTTTATTAAATTGACTACATATTAGAATTATTACGACTTACACATAATTTATTTCGATTTGATGAATGTTTCCTTGTTCCTCAGTGGGCACGTCTTTCAAAGGGTTCTCTTCTTTAACGGTCTGAGATCTGATCTGCAATATATGATCAGGGCCGGCTCGTTTACTGATAGCGACAATCCCGTCGTCTTCTGATTTAACAGACATGAATCCTTCATTGTAGCCTTGTAATGCCATTTTACCGTCCTGAATTAAAAACAATTATTATTACTAGGGATGCAACGAATATTCGGCGAACGTAATATTCGGCCATTTTGCCGAATATTCTATTCGGCCGAATATTTCTATTTGTCGCCGAATATGTCTCAGTTTTTATGAATAGAAATACCTACATATTTTTCAAGACATTTTAGGAAACTCCTAAATAATAATGGCTTGGATCTATTGTTATTGATCACAGTTAATCCCTTAACAATAGACTAGGTACATATCTACCTGAATATTTTTATAGCTGAATAGGACTCTTTTTCAAGCATTGACGGAATATTTTACACTTTAATTGCAGCATCTCCTAAGTACCTATAATTTAGCGGGTTTCCTATCTTGAAAAATACTAATTTATACCTACACAATAATATTCCTATATTATCATCAATTGGGTATTAATTTTAAGGACTCTTCAGAGAAATTATGAAATAAAAATCAGAGATAACACAGAACGCAGACTTCATGATTGTATAAAAATTTAAAAGAATTCCTGTTTTCAAGTGGGTCCTTTCAATTTGTAAACAAACCACTTATACAATGGTTAGGAGAAAGGCTAGTACATCGTAAAAGAAAAGGACAAAGTTCATATCTACCCATTTCACCAAAAGAGACAAACAACAATAATGGAAATATGGGATGACTTCATGAATCAGATTCCAGTGTTGACGTTAATGGGCTATAAATCAACAATAAATCACACTTCACCTTTTGAATTTTATAAATTTCTTATTCATTCTTGAAATCTAACAAATTTAATAACATTGTTCTCTTGTGTTTTATTTTTAGGGGGTAATTGATGAACTTCTAGAAATTGCTTTCACTTTTTACATACTTGCTTGAAATTTCAATGACAGACACAGTAACAAAAAAATAAAGTACCCAGGTACCTACTTCTAAGAATAATTGATTATTTACTGAAAACTGATTGAATATTCCTCTGATACCCTGTTATTGTTTTGCCTAAACTCGAGCTTCAATATGAAAATGAAACAGTCAATAAAGTCAATAAAAATCACCCAACAATAGTGCTGAAACCCGTTCCTTTCCCTTTCCGAGAATTTATTGTTTTATTAGGTACCTAAAATCCAACCTATAAAGCACATCCTTGACTGAAAGATGCATGTAAAAAAACTGGTTATGGACAAGTCGGACAACCCTCAAATAAAATAAAGAAAAAGAAGCCTGTTAGAGCTGGCACTGTGGACTCACCAGGAATAAAAAAATTCACAAAACCATAATATTCGGCTGGCCGAATATTCGGATTCGGCCGAATACTAATGGCCGAATATTCGTATTCGGTATTCGTTGCATCCCTAATTATTACCTTGGGATTCTTATGAAATGGTAATAAATTTAAAACATAAATTGTGCCTCATTCTGTCAATAATAGATCTGACAATAAGGTATAAAAACCTAGCTGAAGGTGACAGACTCCCATAAGGGAAGACTTTGAAAGCATCTCACCTGAAAAATTGGTTCCCACTGCTCCATAGCTCCGATAGCATCCGACCTGGCGGTGACCGTACCGTCTTTTTCCACCCGTAAATATTTATTATACCCCGACTTGAATGCCACTTTTCGTTCATTGATTAAGACGGCGGTGAGTATTTCTTCCGGTGAGGGGCCTTCGCCTTGGTTATGGGGCGCCCCCAGCATAAACAAACCGTTGTCCAAGGCTCTGACATAGCAATGTTTACCGAATTCGATGGAGACGGGACCGGAAATTTCTTCCACTTTCTCAACTTTCCACCAATTGCCGTGCTCTTCTCTGTCTTTGTTGTCGATCTGTGGGGCCTCGGCTACGGTTTTACTCTTGTGCTTCCGTTTTTTTGATCTGCAAAAGAAAAATGTTTATGGAGGGAATTGGAATTACTTGTGGGGAGCTTACTTTCGTTTTTCTCCCTTTAGTACCAGCTTGGATACGCGTACTTTGTCGTATTCAGACATCATAAACTAGCAAGATAACTGACCAACTAAACTAACAGTAACAAAAGGAGCCTCCGATATAGAACAGAAACAGACAATAACAATAACTAATACTAAATAATAATTAATTAATTATAATAATTGAAAAAAAAAATTAATGAATTAGGTAAAAATGCAGAAAAGAAGAGAGAGACAATTAATAAAACCAGAAAAACATCTGTCATCTGTCAGTAAAAGAAAAAAAGTGACAACTGACATTGTAGATTACGTTGACGCGCTTAGAATAATCCTATAAACTGTTCTAGATATTATTCTGCGCGTGCGCGTAATGTCTGGATTTTTTCATGATACCAGTGAAGGTTACATGGGAACAAAGATCAAAATCAACATTTATACTGATAAAAAAAAATTATTAAAACATTTTGCTCCCAGATCGGTTTCCAAAAGGATATCGTATTTTGACGTCATCAAATTTCTATTACGTCAAGCGTTAGATATTATACTGTCGCCATATTGTAGGTGAGTTCGGCTATTAGTAGGTCAGGCCGGCGTTGGAAGTTGGAACAGAACAGAAGCGAAACTTTTAGCGGAGTTAATGGAACAGTTTTTACCCGAACGCCTGATATCGGTCAACAGTGTCAATTAACTGTCAAATCTGTTGTTTATTTTCAGAGATGTTTATTCCACGAGTCCACGACTATCTAGATGACAAACCGATCGCTGAAACTTGAAGCCTCAAGGTCGAGCGGCCGCCATTTTGTATGAGAACAAAAATGTAGAGTCCTGTCGTAGATTGTCGAATGACGTTAATTTATTAATCTAGTTCATACTTTATTAATCTATTTTTAGGTATATTAGAGAGTAGAGACTCTATGTAAAAGTAACTGGTAAGCTGAAGGTGATCGCAGGTAAACGGGGGACTGCGGGAGCGAGAACGGAGGGATTCCGAGCTCGGGACCTATGTTTGCAGTGGAAAATTGCTGCACAATTACGTTCCGCGATCGAATTGCTCCGATCCCGCAGTCCCCCGCTGTTTGTCCTCGAACACCTTCAGCTTGCCAGTTACTTTTACAATATGAGTCTACGCAGAGTATACCTAATAATAATAGATTAATAAAGTAAGAATCTGTGAATAAATAAATTAATAATGGAATCATAAATCGTACTAATATTACTACTCACGGAAAAAATTACGAGTCCTTTTTTAGCTTTAGCCCTATTTCGTGCAAACGCTGGTCGCACATAAATTTGTCATTTTTAAACAGATAATAATTCCTTAAACTTACACTTAAAGAATTGATTATACAGTGTGTTGCATTTAAGATGAAGACACCCCTGTATATTCGCTATTTGAAGGAGTCGAGGTTCGAAATTTTGTACAGTCATGCAGACCGATGAGCCACACTTTTTATGATATCAAACTTAAATTTGATCTTTAAACCCCGCCTAATACGTCTTTGCAAAGAGAGCCAATATTGTCGATATTTTGATTCGCGTTAGAGATATTGAAAAAAGTGACTCGAATAAGTTGTTCTAAATTGTTTTCTAACATCGGATACTGAGTTTAATGGCAAAATTAGCATTTTCAATTTTCCATTATTTTGGTCTCACAAGAAATTTTTGAAAAATTTCCTAGTTAGTGTCATGGAAAGTAATAATTTAACACTACTGTTCAATTATTACTTTCTATTGCACTGTAATTACCAAATTAGAAAATAAAATTTTCAAAAATTTCTTGTGAGACCAAAATAATGGAAAATTGAAAATGCTACTAATTTTGCCATTAAACTCAGTACCCGAGGTTAGAAAACAATTTAGAACAACTTTTTCGACTCACTTTTTTCAATATCTCTAACGCGAATCAAAATATCGACAAATGGCTCTCTTTGCAAAGACGTATAGTAGGCGGGGTTTAAAGATCAAATTTCTGTTTGATATCTTAAAAAGTGTGGCTCATCGGTCTGCATGACTGTACAAAATTTCGAACCTCGACTCCTTCAAATAGCGAAAATACAGGGGTGTCTTCATCTTAAATGCGACACACTGTAAGTAATAATGTCATACAAAAATTAATTTAACGTCATTTCAATAAACGAAGGAACTCTACATTTTTGCCCTCATAAAAAATGGCGACCGCTCGACCTTGAGGCACAATAATACCTAGGCAGTAGGCAGCGATCGGTTCAACATCAACAAACTACTCAAACTAGTCATAGAATAAACATCCTCGTATGTTTTGTGTCGATTTGTCTTTCTTGTTAAATTCAACATTGTGTGATGACGCGTCGTAAGATTTGTAAGAAAACTGGGTGCCGGTACTACCGGTGCAGGAAGCGCAGGAAAATGGAAAAAATAGGTATGTCGTTAATTAGATTTATTACTGTTGATATTCGACATAGTTTCACATTCTCCGAAATGACAGAGATAACAATGCCCGCGGCAGGGCCCCCGTAAGGGCTATACCGACGCCTGTGTGCAAAAAAGGATTTTGGCGCCCCTTAAGGCATTTTGGATCATGTTTTTTTATTTATTTTTTTGAAGATAGGTCGCTTTTATAGCGCTCCAGGCATTATTCATGTCTGAACAGGAAAAATCAAGAAACTACCGTCACCGTCTGACACTCTGACACGTTTCTCGTAACAATAAAGGAATCGGCATCGGAATTAATTTTTGTGTTTGTTTTCTTTGCAAATTATTTTGCAATTTTTTTTGAACCCTGGGTTTTGGTTTGGCGCCCCTAAAGGATGGCGCCCGTCTGCATTGCACACTTTGCACATGTGGTAGCGGGGACCCTGCCCGCGGTATTCTCAAACTAATTTTATCAATTTAAATCTGTAGGCAACCAACAATCTCAATCTTCCATCTCAGACAATAACATTTCCATCCAGTTTAATTATTTTCCAGCTGTAGCATTAATAAGGAAGGATTAAGGGCTTTATTTATGTACTATTATTATCCTGCCCTGCTGAAACCTGTCCGATATTCTGATCTGGTGAATCGTAGGTTAGGTATCTTTATCACGCAAACCGTCATAAATTGTGTAAATTTACAATCACAACATAACCACTCTCACTCTGATCTGAAGTACAATTTATTATTTTCGACCATTTTAGTTTTATATCACATTCACATCGAACATCGATGCGTTTAAAAACAATTCACGCGCATGTCACTTTATTTGCAGCATTGCCAGTTTTTATGTTATATCTTTGGACTCAGTACAAATTTTATCGACTTTTGATGAAAAATAGTCTAAACGTTAAACAATAAGAATAAGAAATGAGACCTAGCATTAATAGATTAATCGCTATTATAGTTTGAATGCATCTTTCTTCATAGTACACTCATTATTGTTGTTACTAATTAAAACAACAAACGACAAGAGAATCGCAAGCCCTAGTTCCTAATGAAGTGAAACAAGTGACAACAGTGAAGTTGCCGGTAATGAAAATTCGCAACATTATTGACTATTGACTGGACTGATGATGACTCCCTAAAAAATTAAAACCTAATCAAGGTTTCGCATTTTGGGAGTAAAAAATAGTTTCGATTTAATTCAAACAGTTCCATTAATCCATTGCGGTCGGTTAACTGCGAACAACTTACAGTACTTACACACACCTGCTTACCCCAGCAGCAGTCGTTTGAACGTTATCTGTTGGTTCCTGTTGTGATATGTTTTAAATTTTAGTTCTTAGAAGAAGTAGGTACCTCTGCTCTGTAATAAAATAAGCCGCTGGTCGAATTGTAAGTTGGTGTTAGATTTCCAGGTAGGTAATTACGGACAAAAAAGTGCAATGGCAGCTGCAGAACTACTACTGGCAGCCGAGGCAGATGCGGAGCTACGAAAATTCGAAATGGAAGTTGAACCCAGTAACTTCAATAACCTGCCGATGAAAAAAGAAAATTCAATGGATATCAGCAATAACTCTGGCGGCAACTTCAATAACGATCCAGTAACTCCCATTAAAACTGAAAATTCAAAGGATATCATCGATAATTCTGGAAAAACTAACGGGAATTTCAAGAAGACCACAAATTCCAGGAAGAAACGACCTGCTGAAGGAGGTGAGAAATTTTCCCGCAGAAAGTGCTTATCATATTTCTCTATCCTTATCAGAGGGCTTTGTTTTTTTACGATTTTCATTCAGGGAACGATATCAACGCTGAGATAAAGATGATTTACGCTTATGATTGAAATTTGAATTATTGACAGTATTGGTAATCAAAATTGAAGCCTCCTCAGTACCAAGACATCAGATTTTTGTTGCAACTTTTCCTTTTGATCCTGATAGCTTATCATTCTTATTACTGATTAGAGCATTGCTTGATTCCTACAAATACCTCTTCATCTTATCTTATCCGGTCACCTATCTTTCCATGTTAAAATTTAAACTTTTCTTCAATAATTTTTGAATTAATTCTTTAATTTAAAAGTTAACAACTTTATCAGGTTTTCCTCAACCCCCTTCCAGTTTCCAGTGATCCCACCCATTTCATTTGTATGATTTCGTGCTATGAGGGGTGATAGCGAGTGTTGCGATTACAACACAGAATGTGGGGAATGGGATGACAATTCTGTTTGGGGTCAGTGGGATGATGACTCTGCTTGTGGGGAGCTGGAGGACGATTCCGCACGGAGTCAATGGGACAATGAGGTTAAGAAAATTGGTAGGTTAAAGTTTATTAAGTCAGATATGGACATAATTAAAAGTCTATTGTTTCAAATTGATTTTTGGACAGTTTTTTTAATTGATAATAAAAAAATTTCTACAAGTAGTTTTGTAGCTTCTTTGAAAATTTCGCCTAGTTTCTCCACTAGAAAGCGCTAGAGTTTTTATAATTTTTGCGCTTTATTTTTGATTTCAAGCCAAAACTATGCGTTTTAGAGAAAATACCATCAGACGAAAGTTGTAGAGCGGAAAATTTCCTACAATTTTGGCTTGATAGCTGTTTGCGAATTTCGCATAGTTTCACCACTAGAGGGCGCTCTATTGCGTTCTAATTTTTATTGAAGAAAAATACCGTTAGATGCAAGTTATAGTGATAGTGGTTCTACATTTTTGATCTCGTTACATTCCATTCCAAGAAAATCAATAAATTTGTCCCAAAATCTGAAAAATTATTATTAGAACATTATTAAAACAATAATTTCAGACCTGGTTGTCTTATTTATTTTCGGAAATTCCTTTCTTTTTAGAAATGAAATCAAAGGCCCCGATTTATAAGTGATCAATGTCCCGTTATATTGTTGCAGATGGAGGTAAGCCCTCGAAGAAGCAGAGAGAGGCGGTCGCGATCAAGATAAACGACAAGAATCCCGTGTCGATCCTGAACGAGATACGTCTCGGCCTGAAGTACAATTTAGTGGAACAGCACGGGCCGTCGCACGCTCCCTCGTTCACCGTCTCGGTGGAGGTCGACGGACAGAACTATTTTGGTACCGGCGGATCGAAGAAGTTGGCAAAATGTAAGGCCGCTGAAGAGGCTCTCAAATCGTTCATACAGTTTCCCAACACGGACATGATCATCGCCGTACCAATGATGGCGAACCAGGATTTCACCAAAGACAATTTCGAGACCAAGAAACAGAACAGCGTCCCGAGGAAGTTCCCGCTGGAGAAGAGCCCCATTATGATGTTCAACGAGATATGCCCGAACGCCGTCTACGAGTGCACAAACAATGAGAGCGATGTCTATGCCAGGTTCAAGATCACCATTACAGTGGGAAATGACAAATTTGTAGGGACAGGTGAGGCGATCGATTCTGTCACAACTGTTTAATTTTGACGGCCACTTGTTTCAAATGTCAGTGAAAAATTTTAATGTATTTTTTTGCAAAAGTGAAACTAACTTGTTTATTGTTCAAAAGGTTCCAGTAAGAAGTTTGCCAGAAATGCGGCTGCCTCGATTGCCCTGGCGAAGCTGATGAGCAACGCTCCGCCGAGCTCGATCAAGGGACTCTTCCTCAAGAAGAGTAACGTGTCGTTGGAAGATCAAGAGAGGGCCGACTTGATAGGAAGGTTTGTTGCCTGAAATTATCTATTTTCGGTCCGTTAATGTTGAAATGTCATGCAGGTCCATTATTATTGGGTAGTGCACATTTGTTATGTTTGGTTTTGGATGTCGAATTAGATTGTTCTTTTTTTTTAAAACTATGACGGCATCCGAAATAGGAGTCATTTATTTATTTTTACTATTTGGGATCGGTAATTATGATACGTTTATATTATTTTTTGACCAAGAAGTAAGTTTTGAGAAAAGTATCTCTCAAGAGTTTTATTAAAAATAAAATAATCGTATCGTGTTAGTTTGATTTAGTTAGAGTAATAATAATTATTTCTGGACTTCTTATTGTAACACGTTTATGTACTTTCCAGAATTGTATTTCTTGAGCTCCCTTGCTGGCTCTCATTTAGATGATGACCTTGTGAAGGTCGATGCAAGCTTCCCTCAATTTATATAAAAAAATTAAGTGCTCCTCATTTTCGAGGGAAAAACCTCTGATATCTCAATTTTTACAAAAAGATGAATCTTCAAAATTGATTGAAGCGGTCGAAGAAAAGCTTGCAACCACCTGATGGTTATTCAGTTTCCTAAATTAAACTTGTATGACCCTCCAAGGTGCCTAATAAAAGGCGTAAGTAGCTCGAAATATGCAGCGATCGTGCAGATTCCGACTTGTCCTACAGTTCGGTTCTTCTGTGGAGTTATTAAGAAACCGCTGAAGGACTGGGTAAGTTTGTCACATGAGAAGCTCTTGGGGTGAAGGAGAAATTTTCTCGATTGATTTCAGTATTGTGAACAGAAAAATCTATGTAACTTCTGCCTGGCATCATTAATTGGTGTCTTGATTTTAGGTTATTGCAGAAAAGAAAACTGACCAAAAAAATGGCAATATTAATAATAAATTACTTGAGTTGATGACATATTCACGACTCTTGTCACTTTTGACAGTGTTGATAGCTTGTCACTTCTCATATCATCTGTCTTGATGTTATTTGTATGCTGATCGCTGTCTGAGACTAATATTATGAAAATTGTACCTGAGTTTATTTTTACTTTATCCATTTTCGGTTTTACAGCCTAAGTAAACTTGGGCTGTAAATATGACAGATTCTGTTTTTTAATGTTGAAAGATTGAACATTTTTAAAATATTTTAATGAGGTTTAATCTTTCTTTCCCCGATTTTCTCACATTCAATATCTTGGCAAAGTGAGGGAGAGTTCCTATGAATTCTTGCATAAAGGTTGGGCGTGTTCTTAAATTCATTAATGAAGCTATCTGATGACATTATGAAAACGTTATTTAATTACTGATTGATTCATCAGTGATGCCGTTCGATGCCATCACCATTCAAGTGATGTATTTGTGATGGAAACGTTTGAGAAGTGAAATGTAACCTCAAAATAATTTTCCAAAATCAGACCAGAAACTGAATAGAACCTGATAAGTCAAGTTATTGGTCATTGCTAGGCCTTATCTCCCCTTAAATTTCAAGAATATAAAATAACTGTGGATTTAGTGGTCAAATTAGCTCCACTCCAGACTTGATAATAGCAACCTTTCAATAATTAAATTCAGTTGAATTTAACATCACCTATCACTTATTGTTTCAATCAGACTTTGTTGATGAATTTCAGAGCACGCCCATTTAAACTGCAATATTCAAGCGAACAAAATGACAGGTGACATTTTTTCCGATTTGGTCAGTCACTTCGGCAACGCTTTGTTGCTCTGCAACGAATCTAATTCCCGTTCAAAGGCTAACGTAATCGTTCCATTTTTTTTTTGTTTGCAAATTTGAAATCAGTGGGGAAAATTGTTACAGAATGAAGACGTGTAGGTAGTTAAATGAACTGCGGATGAAGAACTTGAAGGTCAGTATGAGAAAGTACGTCATGCATTGCAATAAATACTAGCTCTAAGAGACTCTTTAATTATTGTTACCTGAGTGACTTGTAAAATAAAGGTTGCGGTTTAATTTTTTTTTACAAATTCTAACAAGGCTTGCATTTTGTTCATTTGGTAAAAAAAGAGAGATCGATTGTTTCACCACATTTCGATGAGGTACACACCCTCTTAACTCTTCACCGTTTTTTCTCTCTCATACTCACTCGATTTACACCGACACGGTTCGAATTGCAGGATGGTCTCTGAAAAGTTCTCGTCGTTGATGGAGAACGACCTGATACACGCCAAGAGGAAAGTGCTGGCCGGCATCGTGATGTCGAGGGGTCCCTCGAACGACGATCTGGAACTGATCTGCGTCACTACGGGGACCAAATGCGTGAGCGGAGAGTGCATCAGCTTGGAGGGGTCGTCTGTCAATGATTTGCATGCCGAAATCGTGGCCAGACGTTGTCTAGTCAGTTATTTGTACGATCAGTTGGAATTGTTGCTTGATGAGGGTAAGATTTTTTTTCACATGTTCAGATGGTACACCTTTTACGGTTTATATTATAGCTGGTTGACAAGCTCTGTTAGATATCTACAATAATAATTGTAAAAATTATAAAGGTTCATGAGTTGATTCCTGTGGTATACCATTTTTTTTGCTTACATGTTTTTATTGTTTTGTTATTATCATAGTGGCTCGCGGTTAGGTCTTTTCCAATTACAAAATCAATAAAAAAAATTTAAGACTCGAGATTGGGTCCCTGCGGTATAGCTTAGTCCTACCTACTAGTTTTTTATTGAAACGACTGCTTGTGAGAGATTTCTAATAAATAATTCTTGTTATTGCAGAGAAAGCTGCTGGTTCAGTATTTACACCGAAAGAAGGCGGGGGCTACAAGTTGAAGGAAGGAATCGATTTCCATCTCTACATCAACACGGCTCCTTGCGGCGATGCCCGTATATTCAGTCCACATGAGGAACAGGACACGGAAGATAAGCACCCGAACAGATATTCGCGGGGTCAGTTGCGCACTAAGATAGAGTCCGGCGAGGGCACCATTCCCATCAAGTTCTCCGTGAACATACAAACTTGGGATGGAATAATGCAGGTATCGTTTTGTGGCTTACGATTAACTGTAATAATGACCCCCGCCCCCCAGAGAGGGGGGTTACTTATCTTAATAACAATTGTTTTTGTTGCAGGGAGAAAGACTGCTTACGATGTCGTGTTCAGATAAGATTTGTAGGTGGAATGTATTGGGCATCCAAGGCGCACTTCTGTCACATTTTATCGATCCAATTTATATATCTACCATCGTTTTGGGAAGCCTCCTCAGAGAAACTCACATGTACAGGTGAGATCGTAGTTGTGATTATCCAATCCAACCCTTCTTCAATGTAACGTTTTTTTTTATAAATTGAAAAAAAAATAAAAAATTTTCTTAATCCAGAGCCATTTGTGGAAGAATCGAGAACAGCTTACAAGGATTGCCGCCTCCGTTCATGCTGAACCGACCGAAGATGTGCCTGGTCACCTCGTCGGAGAACAGGCAGCCGTCGAAGGCGCCCAGTTTCGCGATCAACTGGATCGCTGGTAAAGACCCGGTAGAAATTATCAACACTTACAGCGGCAAGCCGGACAAGGCCGTGTCCCAGGTCTGCAAGAAGGTTCTTGCCGGTAAATTCGCCGCTCTGGTCGGGAGATTGTCCAGCTTGACGGGCGTGGAGAAGAACGTGCCGGTCTCTTACCACGATGCAAAGGCAGCCGTTCAAAATTACCAGGTATGTATGGAAAAAAACGTACTTTGTGTTATGTCGTTTTGTTTTTGACAAAAATATCGTCTGATTTCAGGCTGCGAAAAAGAGTTTCTGCGAATCGTTTGTCAAGGCCGGATTAGGGTATTGGGTTCAAAAGCCGATAGAGCAAGATTTGTTCGAGTTGAAGGATGAAGAGTGAATAATTTTATTTCAGTACCTACTGCTGTGTTTATTTAAATGTATATTAAGGATAATTAAACTGTATTCATTTGTTGTATTATTACCGTAAATAGACTCACTGTATCTTCACCAATAGGGACTTTATTAAGTTAATAATGATTACTATTAACTATGCAAATAAATTTTTTTTAAATTACACTCTGGTTTTTGTCTGATGTACAACAGTTGTGTTCAAATAAAACTGGGACAACTCTTGTAAAGCAATTCTCAATTCCTCTCCACTTCTTCATAGAAAACTGGGACGACTCATTTGTTGTAGTGTGTTTGTGGCTTCGAACATGTTGGTGTAACTTGATTTCATTAAATCTTTTGGCGATGGTCAACAAAAAAATTTATTACAATTTACTGTATCTATCTATCTAAATAACCTCATTACAGCAAAAAAAGTACAAAACTTAATGCAAAAAATGTTTAATAATAATAATTGTAATATATAACAGAAACAGCAACAATAATCATAATTTCGAGTAGGAACATTTTGAAAAGTTTACTTTTACATCCAATATTTTGGAAATTTCATTTTGCAAGAGCTGGTGCAGGGTTTGTCCGTCGTGCTTGTAGACCCAATACTGTTCTCCTTCCAAGACTTCACCAGCGACCAGATCATACCTTTTCGGACCTGAGAGAGGTGAACTCAACCAGATTTGTCGGTTGGGTGCTTGTCTGTTTATCACATAAGTTCCAAATTTATTTCCTAGATTAATTGTTAGTACACCGCTCTGCAATAATAATAATAATACAATAAATCGACTCGTTCTTGTTAAGGACTCATCAGCATATATCAGTCAGAAACACAACACAAACCGTACAAAAGATTTTAAGTCATGATTTTATGTTAATGAGCCGAGGTTGAAACCCAAAACAAACTAGGTACAGAAACTTAGACCCATGGACCTCTAGACAGCTATTCTAACCATTTACCCCCAAAACATAATATGTACTGTGATAGGGAAATATTGTACGTACGCTATAGGTGACATCTGCCGACTCCAGAACGTTTGATCCATCCAACAATTCTTCAAAGTATTCAGTTAGAGATTCCAGAGTTTCTTCACACACTCTGTCATAAACATTAAAGTCCACTTCAGTTTGTCCAGTGAAAGTGGCATAAAAAGAGATCTTATTGAGAGAATGCCTCAAGTAATTCGGTGATATTTTAGAACTACCGATTTGCGACAGTCTTGTATTATTAAATCCCCGAGATGTGCAGTAAGCAGCATTCTCGGATGTAATCGGTTTCAATTCTAAATCTAGAATACGGATCCGCCTGATCAGATTCGTCACTCTACTTCTTTGAATAATGGAAACTTGGTACATTTTTGTATAATTTATACCTTTATTTAATGCTTAACCAGCCATTTCCTAGGTGGTGTTACTACAACCGATACCAAATATCGTATAAATAACTGAACCTGTAACAACAGTTGTTCAGGAGGCAGGATTGGGGCGATGTGGATTGTGGGGCCGACGGGCGACGGGGGCCAAAATTTTTAAGGTTAGGTAAAAAGATACACCGCGGCTAAAGCGCCGATAGCTTCCGGATGCTGGAGTGCGTTCATAATAAACGCCGTGTGAATGATAAACAACCTACCGGGCGAATTACCGAGCGTTCCAGTGTTGTTTTAAAGTGAACGCTCTCAGAGAAGTTTTCGACAGTAGTTGTACATAACCTAATTTTTTTCATTAACAAATCAGTAATAAATACTTTTTCAATCACGCGAGTCGTAATTTCCCGTTCGTCCTTGAATGTTGATGCTATAATTTATTTTACGCACAATTGAATCAAAATTGGTTGTTTACGTCTTAGTTACCATGGCGGAAACCAGTGATGCAAAAATACGGTATTTTATTTTTTTTGTATTATACAGCGTATAATACGGTTTAAAATACCGTATAATACAAATTTGAAGGTTACCAAAAATTACGGTCACTTGTCAGCTGTCTCCTGTCATTGATCTCATTATCCAGACTACAAATTCTTAACCAAGCTTTTATTTTTGTTATTTAAGAAAGAGGGATCTTCCTTTCCTCTATTCCTTCGGTCTTAACTGTGTGTAGATAAGACAAATTCGTTCCACTCCGATAATTATTGGCTTATAGTCCAATAAAGTCTAAAAAGTCATACGTATCGATTAAGAATACACCTCCATTTGATAGTTCGATTTATTTTGTTTCATATACGTGGTTTTTATAGTAACCGTCCAGTTTGTCTAAACACTCCATCCCGCATAAATAAGTATACGTCAACATTGGTTTTGAATGAGAATTAAATGCAAAACACAGAGGATAGAATGTCATTACGTGAATAAATTTTATGTAGTTGTCAGTGGCTCTCAAACTGACGTAAGCGCTTCAATTCATTGTTTGAATGATTCCTTCAATAATTTACGCTCGTTCACAATTTGACAATTAACAGTTTGACATTTTCTGGTGAAATTAAAAATATTAATTCGGACGGTTAGTGCGACGTCACATCTGACTTTTTAAAGTTAATCCTACTATATCCAGCCTATCCTAAGCAAGCTCATCCAGCCAGCCACACACTTGATAAATAGTTAAATAGACGAACACACTTACCTTTTAATCAGATATTCAGGCCGAATCAGCAGGAGTCAAATAAATAACAGGGAACTTCGAAAATACAAAAGTTTTTTTCATTTTAAATTCATAAACTTATAATTAGATGCCATATCAAAATACCTACCTAATACCAGTACTACCTATGTAATTATAAAGGAATTCCTACCGAGATACAAGACACCTACCGCGGTTTGTTTTTTGCTGAATTTTTGAAAAATCATGAACAGTAATCATGATATGGAATATGGATGGTCTCGGTTCTGTCACTTCTGTCAGTTCTGTCATTTGGGAAGGTCTATTTCAGAGAGTTCTTTGTTTTTAATACCGGTATAAAATGTCCTGGTATAATACAAAAAATACGTATTATACAAGTGTATAATACAACGTGTATAATACAATTCGCATCACTGGCGGAAACTATGACTTTATTGACTTTACGACTAGCGGGCCGTAAAGTAGAGAAAAAGCCCGGCGGGCCGTAAAGTAGAGAAAAAGCCCGGCAATTATAATAATGTATGCTTTGTTGTTTGAACTGTTATCATTATTTAATAATTTATTATAAATATAATTCATTATTTGCAATAAAATAGCGTTTCTGTGGATCTGACCAAACAAAAGTGTTCGTGGCCCAGCGGGGAATCGAACCCTTGACCTCCTGATTACACGTCAGGTGTGCTTTACCACTACACCACCCAGGTCACTTACTGTTGCTTTGATCAGATCGGCTATAAGAGTTGTTGTTGTTTCTCTCTCTGTGTGAACGAGGAACGAGTGGTCGCTACAGTTAAAAACACAGTTGGAAACATTCTGGAAAGTAATTCCATCAACCAGAAGTCGCTTCTGAAGAATGTCTCATTGCGAAATAATTACAAGTTGACTTATCGATTGTATTAATTATTCAACGTCAAACGCTGCTGCCAAATAATTAATTTTAAACGAACGTCAAAAATTATTATTTTATATTAGGAATATTATTGTTGTTTTGATGCAATTGTGCGTAAAACGTTGTACGTACCTCTGCCCGAAGGAAAGATGACGCCCTTGGCCGAATAAAGGCCCTCCGCTGGCGCGTCGGGCTCAAACTTCGTCCGCGGGCGTAATCTTCTTCCTTCGGCCCTCTGTACGTAAATAACTATTATCTACTCCTATTAGATAACAAATCAATTATTAGTCTAATTTTAACGAAGTAATGGCATGCATTACTATTGCCCTATCGAATAATAGTGTCAGGTCGATTGAACAATGAGCTCATTATTCAATCGTTAATGTCAATTGTTTAACTTTACCGCCCTATTCTGTCGTACGTTTGGCAGATTCAAACTACTGACTACTGTCAATGGTCCACTGACGTGAAAGTAGAGTCCCTAAACGTTTATGTTACGTTTAATAAAATGTTATAAAAATATGAAAGTCGCAGAATATTAGGATGATTTTGATCTTTCAACTACTATAGCATACGAAGCTACTTATCCTAATACTAAAATGAACATGTTTTAGTATCCGTGTGCGTAGTTATAAAGCCCTGGTCAACCGTTTTGAAGCTGATGCGTTTGGAACGCTGCCAATAGGTTTAGTCGACTGACAGTAGTGACAGCTAATCACGATAACCTAACATTCAATTTGTTTATGTTTACTTTTAATTTTACAATACAGATTATTGTATTATAAAAATTAAACCTAAAATTATTATAAACAGAATAATACAGGATGTTCTTCGAAGAAAATAACATCTTGAATAATACGCCACCGGATATAAATAGGGGAAAAGAAATCTTTCACCCTGATTTTGTAATTTTTTTCCTTTTAAAGTTATTTTACAAATTTTCAGTCGACAGTGAAGTATGTGATATTTTCTGTACTTTTGCAATATTTCAATAACCAAATTATTTACTTAAAGAGAACCATCTTTTTTAATAAATAAAACTGCAATCCATAAAACTTTTTTACATAAAAATTTACTTCTACCGTAAGTAAAATTATTTTTATTCAAGTATACTCGTAGATAAAGTATAGTATTCCACTCGCGCATAATGGCTATTATCCACTTAGATAATGTTACAGCACTCGCCAGAGGCTCGTGGTGCAATTTTCATCTTCGTGGATAATAGCTATCATTATGCGCTTGTTGAATAATATACTATTAATTTATATATAACAGCTTTCGGTCAGGAAATTAAAATTGATCTGAATATTAAAAAAGGTAGCAATTGTAGCTTCGTTTATAATTATTATAATATATCAGATTTTTATGATGACTTCGAAGATAATGATGATGAATGTGACTCTGTACTTATTAGAGGCTTATATTTTATGTTTTCCGTTTATTTAGGTTTATAATAGGTATTTTAACAAAACTATCCACACAACAAATAATATACCTAATTAAAACAATAAATAACGGACGGTGGAACAAACAATAATTATTAAATCGAACTGGAATCAGATTCTATTTCTACATCTCCATTATCCAATAATTTCTAACCTAATAATATTTCATAATTTCATATTTAATAAATCACGAACCACTCGTTTTTGCTACTGCGCATGACGGGCGTTTTTCATCCATATAATTTCTTGGGATGAAAAGTTGTCTACCGTGCGATCACACGGCGTTCATTCTGAACGATGTAACTCTTTACCCAATGTTATTATGAACGGGTTAGGACGTGCACACGGCGTTTATTATGAACGTACCCCAGGAAACACTATAATGCCAATGAGAGTGCGCACGCGTCACGACGTCCAATATTTGAACTGGCCGAGTTGCTCAAGAGGGAGGCCGAGGAAACTCCCTCGCGGAGAGAGGAAGAAGAAAAACACAATAACTGCCAACAGTGCCAACCCACGATACTACCTACCACTTTAAAGATTAAAGATAATCTCACTTGTTGCAATTTGGTTTCCGACGCGCAGATACGTCACCGGGTGACAACTTCGAACCATTCCCGCTTTGGGTGCTTTACATTTTGGGCTTCATAATTAATATTGTATTGACGTCGTGTAACATGTTTTTCGCAAAAAATTACATATTTATCTATTCAATCATTATTAAACTGAGTTTTTTACGAGTTGAATCAGATATAGTTAGGTATTTTTATGAATTTTCACTTTCTTGCGGTAGATTGTTCATTCACTTTCCTAATTGTAAAATACATTTTACATCTGAAAAAGAAGCTTTTAGCTAAAATTCACATTCCAAAAGGTTGTTTAACATTTAAATAGCCGTTTAGAATGTCCGTTAATTATGTCCAAACATTTAGCTGACATTTACGCAACCATTCGTCACTGGGTGATTTGTTGGTTGGAAATGTAAAAAATAACGGCATTTTGTATTTTAGTTTTCAATTTTCTTATTGTTAGTGCTAGTGCTACTCCCCTAGTGCTGCACAAAATACAATTTACATTTACACCAATTAAGAAAAACCCCAATAAAGAATACAAAATAAATTGACAGTTGCTAGGTTGCCAATGCCGTTAGTGCAGTCACGCAGTGACGTCATAGCAACCTGCACGTGGGCCTATCTTATACGTAGTAGAGTATCATGATACTATACAGGATTATTGCATTTTCAGATTGTCTGAGAAAATGTAATAACAATGGTGCTTATTGCAGTTTAAATTGAGCAGGCTGTGAGTTATAAACAAGTGAAAATAACGATTTTCCACCTTTGAAGCCATTTACAACGATAACGGCCCAAGATGTTAGAAAACGGCTTACATGTCCTTATTTCAACTTTTTATGAGGTGTCCTATTATGTAGTTATGTTTGTGTACAAGGTGGTGAAAATTATCGGTTTTTTTTAATCACCCTGTATAAAAAACTACAGGTGAGATAACACTTGAAAAGCTAGGAGAGGAACATGTTAGCCATTGTGCGATATTTTGAGCCGTTTTTGTTGTAAATGGCTTTAAAGTTAGAAATTATCTTGTGCTTAAAGAATGAGATAATTTTCTTTTTCTCATAATGGTAGACCTCTATCAGCACCCCTACAATATCAGAAATTTATAATTGTAGGTATTAAAGCCTATTCATTCTTCTTAAATAAAGTTGTTAAAACAGTGGCTACCTAACAGCACATACGGATACAACTTACATAATAACAAAGAAAAGATCCTAACCATAGGATACTAATAGAAAATAAAATTTTTTGTATACTTCGGTATCTACTTTATATACACAAAACATACTACAGTAATGTACAGCTTGATATAAAAGAACATAAAGAATTATAAAGAACCAAAAAAAAAAGAATCTCGGTTGGCTGTGCCAAAAAATTTTAAAATTGTAGTTACATTTGAGATTAGATAATTTTTTTATCATGAGTGGGCCATTATCACACCTCCACTGCGACCGAAGATTTATTGTGGCTTATATCTGAGATGGAAATGTCTACAAACCTTCTAATTTGCAACCGATGGAACACGGTCGCAAATCTGTACTGTGGTAAAGCCAACTGAGGTCCCCTAACTGATTTCCTAATTTTCATATTATTATTAGCAGCAACAGCAGGTACTACAGAACCATGTTTTCTTGACTGGGACCTCTGAGATACCTGCGCACCGGACGTGATGCCACTTCAGACAACTGTCACAACATATGCTCCTGAGCTCGCCAAGTTCATCGTTGCAAGCAGCACAACACCAAGAATTTTTACTTCCTTCCAAACTTTCAATATTTCGCTTGATAGACGTAAAAGCATCGGGCTCAAAAAAATCTTCCACAAGCTGTAAATCCATTGCGGGATTTAAAAGGCAGTGTGACAATTGTTCAACCGCTTTCATATCTGCGGATGTAATTTTATGTTTTCCTTCCAGGCAACGTGGTATTAAATCATATTCTAAAACGATTTCTTTCAAAATTTGCATTTTTTTAATTTCAACTTGTTTCGAAGCGAATATGGTTGGGATGGTTATTTTTCGTTTCTTCTTTGGGCTAACTACTGCAACTTTTGACCATGCATTATCAGACTCGGACCCTCTTGGTCTAACTTTTTTCACAGTTTTGTGTGGTTCTGTAATGTTGGAAATACTTTGTGGAACTGAAATAATATAGTCATTAATATTATTACTATACTTATTAAATTCGCTGATTATCACCTTCATTCTGATCATGATTGATTTCGCCCGTCTTGTCATCTACACAGTTAACTTCATCCATTATTGGATCATTTATACCAATTTCATTATTAGCTTGATTTTCGTTGTTCATTTTACAGTCAACGGTTTCAAAATTGATTTCGCAGTCAACGGTTTCGTCGTCATTAACTTCGCCAGCAACGGTTTCGCAATCCATTATTTGATCCTCATCTGGATCAATTTTATTAATCTGGACCTAAAAACACAATAGTAATGAAAAACTGACCGTCACTGTATGTAGTAAGAAAAATAATACCTCATAACCTTGTCGCCACAAAATTTCGATTTCTTTTAAACAATCGATTCTGTAATCAAACAGGGAGTCGGGTGAAGTGCATGCCAAATTAACTAAACTGCTGGTAATCCTATTTGCCTGTTTCCTTTTTTCTGCTGGGTTGCGAGATATATGTTTGTTCACATTTGCAAGTGTACATGACAGTGGGTCATCTTCAATCTCATTAAATTTAAACCTACAATTTTTTAAATAATTTTCCTTCAGCCAGCGTTTGTTGCAAATCTCTTCGCAATAAAGAGGAAGATTATGCCGGCTCCTTACACACAAGATATGTCGGCAAGGCAGCAGCATCGACGTAAAATCAGAACAATCACAGGTTAAGGTATCAACTGTAATTGTTTCATCCTTATTTTTCACCTTAAATACACCTCGATCTTCAACAATTATTGTCACCTTTTTACTCAAAGCACATTGCCGTATAACATAAGAATAAGCGTAAGGTGTCAACAAATCCATATATTTCTTCTCACAACTATTTTCTTCATATTTCGTAATTGCCTTCTTTAAAATTATTTTAGCTACTTTTCTCTTTATTTCTTCATTATAAGCGGACAGCCAATTCATGAAACATTTGAGAAATAAATATAAGGAGTTACTTGGAACTACAGCAGCTCTAATTTTCTGACTGAGAGACTCCAACCTATTGGATATGATATAAACTGGCACGTCAACAAAAACTTCACTTATCACATCTCTGTGAATTAAGTCTTTCTCGGTCATGAAACATTTAATCGAATTTGATGCCTCTTCGTTATCCTCTTTAAACCTGGTCAGAAACCATTTAAAGGTTTCATAATCTTCGTCACAAATGAGGCATACACCGACGATTTCCGATACACCGTTGGCGTCTTCAACAATCATAAGTATCAGGGTGAACCCGTAATTAGATAATTTGTAAGTTCTATCCAAAAACACTATCTCGGGAAATGCAAGCATTGACCTCCTCATATCTTCCGTGGAGAAGTACAATGCTTTGAAGTTTTCCATTTCGTCTTGCAGGAGACAGGCAGTCGCATCTAAAATACAAAATATTAAAAAATAATAGACCGTATATAGCGTGGTGTGTTGGCCGATGCACCATAAGGATTTCAATGGTAAAAACTGAGAATTGAATTATTGGCCCCCCTAAATGTTTCACAGAAAAATTACAATTAATAATCTGATTTGTGCAAATGACCTTCAGATTCTAAGGGTGCCATATGGAGCAATTATCACCAATTTGCATAGAATTTCACTGGTATTGTCGACCAAGAGATATAACGAAATGATCTAATTGTTAAACTGTCATATTTTATGACTTCAACAATATTTCAATAATCCAAAAATTGATACAATGACAGAAGTCGTTTCGTTATATCTCTGGTCCAACTATACCATGATACTCTCAGAGATCCTTACTACCTCCTAGGCCCGTATTCATCAATAAATATAACCCCTGGGGTTATATTTTGGAACATGTCATTGGTTTAAACTTCGTAGCGTTCGTAGGCTTTTAGCATTAGACCAATCAGCTGTCAGAAAATTCAAAATATAACCCCAGAGTTATATTTTGAAGTTTGATGAATACGGACACTAGTGTATTATATGTACGACTAATGACCTTATTTTTTATTCTTCAAATAATTCACTTCAAAGTTTTTATGGTGCGACGGTCAATGATACACCCGGTTCCTAGGTATATTTTTTACCATAATTCTCTTCTAAAAACCTGGCAGCTTTCAAGAAATCCTCGCTGTTTTCCTTCCAATTAAATGTAACGTTTTGCTGTTTGTTTTTCAACAATTTGGTATTAAAACCGGCTTCCAAGAATTTCTGCACTCCTGTCACGACGTCTCCCTTGCTTAACCTTCTCACTTGTGGCAAGTGCTCATATACTTTCTACAAAAATCATCATACAGGATACAGGGAGTAAGCGTATTATGTGCCCAATGAGTGCAAATACCAAATACCTCAGATAATCCGTGCCCGACATGATTCGGTGAACATTCGACAATTTGCAAGTGGTTGCCATCTTCTGAAGCGGAAAATCGAATTTTGAACGGGCAATCCATTTTGAAAGTGCTGCAATTACCCAATTTGATTAAATTGACATTAACCTTAAGCCATACCATACCTGGACTGTCGGATACCTTTACCCTTGCTTTTATACTTGCCACCCCCATGTATACAAGCATATGTAATTGAGTAGTATATCAATTCTGGCTTTAAACACCTCTTCATCCCCCTAGATCTGGCAGATTTGATGGTTCTCGAGTGACAAATTGAATATTTTTGTCTACTCTGGACTTCCATATTATTAATAAATTCTTGTACTTCCGCATGGGACTCGAACTTTCTGCCCAGAAGACTATCAACACCTTCTCGTCCTTCTCCATCAATGAGGCTCTCTGCAGTCCCTGCAATTTCTTCAGACATTTCACCCTTTATAATAAACAGCAAAGCAGGCTCTTAAACATTCATTATTTACTATTCACTTCTCAGCAGGGATTAAACTTAAAACAGTTCAAAAATTAGGAATTTATTTAGTTAACAATAATAATCCTGGGAACCTTTTTTGAAGTAGAGTAGAAGTGCTTTTTTGAGAATGAAAATGAATATTAAACATCGAATCGAATCGAACAATCGAACATCGAATGATTCACTCGATGTACGACGTGGAGCTAATTCGGCCACTAAATAAACTAAATCTACGACGCGTGCGCATGATGTGTTTTCAATTTTCATAGACAATTTTTCTTATTCAAGTTCTATTATTATTTATTAGTATAAAATTATTATAATATTATGATAATGATTATCAATGTTATTTTTTTTTCACGGAGATTTAAAGTCATCTCTCCAGAAAATTTCGAGAAAAATAGTTGGTTGTGGATTTAGTGGGTGTGTTAACTCTACACATTATCGGTGGAAAAGGACCGAATTTTGATTTTCGGAGCCAATTTGACTCATGGATTTAGTGGCGAAATTATCTCCAGCGTTATCGGCACTGTAGCGATCATTAGTGCATTTGCCATTTACCGATTAAAATCTCTTTTTCCATTATCTAAGATAAAAATAAACGAGCCAGGAAAGGCTTATTTCGATTTATAATAAAATAAGCAGTGATGTGCCGTATATTTTTTTGACTCTATTCTTTATCGGCGATTCGGCGGTAAAGAATTCATTCTTTACATGAAGCTTTTTCAAGGTAAAAATTGTAAAGAATGATGAGAATGAGTAAAGAATGTAAGGAATGTAAGCAATGCAAAGATTTGACTTCTGCCAACCATAATCTATATTGTGTGGGGTGGTGGGATTACTGGGATTCCTTTTCCAAAAACATTAAATAACATAAACAATTATTATTATTCAAGTAACAAAAAATCAAAACAAAATATATAACATAACCCTATTTTCTATTATTTATATCTTACGTTTTGTTTACATTCTTACGGATTATTTCCATCAAACGTAGAGAATTAATTGTTTACACGTAAAGACACATCATTATTATAGACGCCGTCAGTGTGACGTCACAGGACGGTTCTGGTTCCATACCATAGAGATAGAATAGAGAGGAGCCGCTATGATCACCTAATAGTACATTAAAAAACGGCATCAGTGGGTGGAGCTTATAGGAGTAACAATATGGCGACTCGACAGGGTCAGACTTAATTTTTATTTGCAAAATTTTCATAAATAAATATGTTTCTCACATTTCATACATATTTTTAACACGTCTTCAGATGGATATTGCAGACCTTTTGTGTTTTTCAAGTCAATAAAAGAATATAAAATATCCGGCAAATAATCATGGTCATTTTCAATTTTAGATTTTTAGTGTACTATGCAAGTAGGTACGGTCCTGTATATTGTTGATACCAAATACACTAGATAATAATACGTGCAGCTTCCACTGAAAATTGTCACCGGAAGTTACTGTCGCCCAAGCGGCCCGATATCTAACTAGCGTTGATTTGAAATGTCAATTTAATTGAACGAAACGTCAATCTGACGTTTACTTTGCTTATGATTTATAAACTTTTTGACTAGTAGTTTATTCTAATTCTAATTACAAAACGTTTAGTGTTGCGAATAATTGCGTAAAGCCAAGACAAGATAGATGTATTGGCCTATTGTCATCGGAAGACCTAAATAATTCCTTAATGGTTTTGATTAAATATGTACAAACGAGATGCTTTGCTGAAAGAACTGTTTCAACAGAACATTGCAGCAATGTACCTAATGTGGCTCCGTCAATTCGAAATTTGAACCCTTTCTTGGATGAAAAAGTTTTGATTCGCGTTGGAGGAAGGTTGGTGAATTCTGAATTTGATATGGATAAACATCATCCAATTCGTACTCGAATTTCAATTTATTTACGAGTACTCTTTCAAGTACTCCTGACTAACCTTGCTCCTGCCTAGCTCTGCCTCTGCGTCAACCCCAACATTACCTGATACACCAAAAACTCTAGATAATTTTATTATGTCTGTGAAAATAATTTATATTACATCCGTGCTTTTCATATCCGGTGTCTTGTGTAGTTAGCGATCGAGGCGTGTAGATGGCGCTCCTTTTCATACTTCACGTTTATTACATGTAAATAGCGGAGAGCTGCACGTATTATCATCTAATGTATTTGTTGATACTTACCTATGGAATGTTATTCCGGACGTTTTTTTTTTTATCAGTGCAGTCTCTACTACAGCAGGTACGAACTGCACAAGAAACCATCTTTGGCTTTTCAATTTAACACCAAAGATCTTAAAGACAGTCCTTAAATCAAATGAAATTTAATAAAAAGCGTTCACTTATGTCATAACATAAGTTTGACATAAAAGTGGTATCAATATGGCGGACCTGATCCCATTTGTGTCACGTCATGTCGTCTCCTCTCTATTCTATCTCTATGTTCCATACAAACAAACCCTTCACGTGGTCATTGTTGTCAGTTGTCGTGGTTTTTCCTGAAGTTTGACGTGATGTTTTCACCCCCGCTTCAGTCAGTCGCCAATTGCCATTGAAATCGAAGTGATTAGTGATGCCATTACTGAAGTCATTAGTGATGCCAATGATGCCATTATTGATGCTATTAGTGAAAGAATAGTGAATACTGAGTATTTTATTATCGTTAAAATTAGGCAGTTCAGTTATGATTATGACCATGAGCGATTATGATGATGACTTTAACGAGAGGCATTAATAATTACACTTTTTCTACTCTTAAAAAAAAAAAATAATCAAAATACTACTTTTGGCACTCTTGCCAGGGATGGGCGTTTACGTGTAAAGAAATAGTCTTTACACTTTCCATGTAAAGAATAGGTATGGAAATAATTTAAAGAATGGTGTCAGCAGTCGCTGTCACTGCTGTCAATGACGGCATTGATGTGAAATAAATTTAACATATCAAATTCACACAACAAATTAGGTTTAATGAAGTTTGAGCACAAAATTGAGAAGATAGTTTAGTTTAGTCACAGAAGCTAGCAATCAGAAGGCAAACTTCAATTAAAAAAGTCAAGTTCGCGCATCTACTCGGTGCATAAAGATCCGCCATGTTTAGGGAGGAACTCAGCGGCGGAGCGCAACGGAGTCAGCTATGGCTTGTCCAGTGAGTGTTGTCCAGTGAGATGCCACACTGATCCTGACTATAAACGATTTGATTTTTTATGTTTTAATTCGTACTAATTCTAATTATTATAATAAATTGTACGTATCAAATCAATTATTGTATTATAATATTTATATTATATTAATAATAAATATTATAATTATAATATAAATCAATTATTATAATTGTACGAATTAAAACATCAAAAATCAAATCGTTTATAGTCAGGATCAGTGTAAAATCTCATCGGACAACACTCACTGGACAAGCCATACTCTCTATCGCTCGTTGTCGTTGCCTGTAGTACGAGCCAGCGGTGGAGTGGCGCTCCTCTATAACCGCGAGCACACACAATAGATGTTTGTGAAAACATCTATTACACTCCTGTGCGTTCCTGCACAAAGTGACTTCATTAGTTTTGAATGCGGGCCTGCGCTTATTATTATTATTATATTATTATTATCATTTAATTTTAAAGCTCATACCTTTGGCGAGCTTCACGTTGGTTATCTTCTTCTTGGATCGCTTTACTTTCCAGCGAAATCTGCAATAAAATTTGTTGTATAAAATGTCTTATTTTTCTTATTTTTATTTTGAAGAGGACTCAATAAAAAATGAAATGCACGTAAATGTAGATAAATAGTAATTCGAATATGGTAATTAAATCCTCTATTTAGAATGCATAAACCATTTTTTTATCATGCATTTACTGATGTAAAAAAAAACAAATAAAAAATCGACGAACAAAATTAAAAAAGTTTATGTTTGTTAAATAGATGAGAATTTAATTACTCTTAAATGAAATGCCACTATATCTAGGTATCCCCCTTTCATATTTTAAAATTTCCATATTGTAAAATTCCAAAGGGGTGTATAGTTATCAATCCGAGGGCGGGTTTGATATATGGGAGTGAGTTGCGACAAGTGACAATTAAAAAACAAAAATCGACGGGATTTGAGTTTGGCACAAAAGTCGCTCATTTTCCCCTAAATGAATTTATGCGGGACTTTAGACTCGCACACTGCATACGAAAAGTGAGGTTTTTTTCAATTTTTAGTTGGGGATCTCGGAGACTTGTGCATAAATTTTTTTCAGTCATTCCAGAATTTTCAAAGTCAACTTTCGTAATCGCCATATACAGGGTATCCGGGAAAATGTGGGAAATCTCTCGGAATCAAATAGAACTTAAAAAAAAGGTGACAAGTTCCCATAATTTTTTTTTCCTAGCGGCCCTCCCTACGGAGATATAGCCTCCTAAAGGACGCCACTGGAAATCAATTTTTCTTGAATAACTTTACTTGATTAAATAATGAAAATTTAAAATATTAAACAGTAGTAAGGACCTCTTAAAATACTGCCCCTAAAACATAAATTAGCTTGTTTAGTTTACCAGGGGCGGACTAGCTTGTACATTTTAATGCTTACATTTTTAACACCCTGTAAATTTGGATAAATAAACAAATTTGGATACCTTGAACATTAAGCTACAGAAAAGGTACTCTTGTTCCTTGTCGATAAGATGAACCGTTTTCGAGAAAAAAAAAGAATAAAAGAATTAATGTTTCATTTCTATTACATTATTACTAGAACTACGATTGTTGAACCCACTTATGAAATTTTGAAATTTTTAATTGATTATGAAACAAAACATTAATTCTTTTATTATTTTTTTTTTCTCGAAAACCGTTCATTTTATAGACAAGGAACAAGAGTACCTTTTCTGTAGGTATCCAAATTTGTTTTTTCTTAACTCCTTATCATGCATGGTGGTATTAAATGTACAGCCTAGTCCGCCCCTGGTAAACTGAACAGGCTAATTTATGTTTTAGGGGCAGTATTTTAAGAGGTCTTTACTACTGTTTAATATCAAATTTTCATTAAATTTAATCAAGTAGTTTAAAACTTATTCAAGAAAAATTGATTTCCAGTGGCGTCCTTTAGGAGGCCGTATTTCCGCAGGGGGGGCCGCTAGGAAAAAAAATTATGGGAACTTGTCATCTTTTTTTAATGTTCTATCTGATTCCGAGAGATTTCTCACATTTTCCCGGACACCCTGTATAGTTTCTTATTGTGTCACTCGTTCTAAAAAAAATCAAGGAAACCATCGGTTGAATGGGGAAAAAGTTTGGCAACCAGAAGGACAATGCAATGGCAGAAAGAGATTCCAAAAATTATTTTTATTTTACAATTATTTTGAAAAAACAAAATTTTCAATTTTAGCTTTTATTATTTATTGACGTTTTTTTTTGCGATGTAAGTTTTTCTATCTGACGATTCATTTTTGCAGGACTGAACTTCGATTTTTTAAATACGGACCTGGATTTTTTATTGCAAAAATTGAAACATATTAGTGGTTCAAACGTGTTTCGGACTATATAGCTAGTGACATCTTCAGTTTAATTTCACCTTAATACGGATCTGTGTTCTTATTAAACTTCTTGGACTTATATCAGTCATCGACTCATCGTCATCACAATCCGACAAGTCCCGGAGTTATAGGGACAGATCCGTATTAAGTTGAAATTGAACTGATGATGTCAATAAATATAGTCCGAAATATGTTTGATTTGAACCACTATGTGTGACATATCATCAAATTCAGAATTAAAATGTCTTTCAGTTTTTGGAATAAAAAATCCAGGACCGTATTTAAAAAGAAATAAAGTTCAGTCCGGTCCTGCAAATAATAGCCGTCAGATGAAAAAACTGACATCGCAAAGATAAAGCTTGTCAATAAATGCAACGAAAATGTTAGTTTCAGTTTTTCTCAATCTTCAATAATAACGCCAATAAATGAGCAAAAATAAAACTGACTTTTTTACATAATTCGAAAATCAAAGAGAATTTTTAAAATCTCTTTCTGCCATTGCATTGTCCTTGTGGTTGCCCAACTTTTTCCCCATTTAATCGACCCTATATCTACACGTATCTCCCACGGTTTCTGAAATCTCCATGCTCTGTTATTGTCAATAATTCTTATCTTGGTCACAGAGAGTGTATTTTTTTGGGTAAAGTTTTCGGTTCTCTTAAGTTTTTGTAGCAGAAAAATTGTTTCCCATGCTAATTTCCATTTCCTATAATGGATCCAGGGCCATACTCAGACCCGAATGTTAGAAAGGGCAGATAATTTTTTTTAAGGGTAATGCATTTAAACGTTTTATATGCATCAGTGGCGGCTCATCGTGAAGCTTTGTCAAAAAAGGGGGGGGATTTTGGGGCTAATTCTAGTCCTGGGGGCTAGGGTTGCATGAGTTTTTAGGTAAGTTAAATTTAAACATAATATCTAAATAAATTAAAATTAGTATTTTTAATCATATTTTTGAACTTATTTTGTTTTAAATCAACAGGCGTAAAGGATTATTCCAAAATATTTTCTTTAGAAGAGAAAAAAATACCTGCGCGATGCTCTGATCTCAATTTTAATAGTCAAACTATCCAAGCTACCGTTCCAAACGACTACAATAAAAAACAACCCTATTAAAATTTCAACCCCATTAAATCCACATTTATCTAAACAAACATTCCACCCCTGATCTAAACCCATTAATATTCCGAAGAACTCAACAGGTATAATAAAACCTGATCATTATAATACACACAACACCGACTCCACAACAATTAAGGAGAGACAGAGGTCAGGTAGGTAATAGGAGTAGAAGAAAGAAAGACTTATCTGACCATACAATACAAATTCGATCCACTTTATTTTTTACCTGAAAGAATCCAGTCTCTCTCATCTCTCAAGTCTCAAGTCTCAACCCGGGAAGAGACCATCTGATATAATTTTAGACATGCAAGAAGATGAAGAGGATGATACTATATACATACAACAGAACAGAAGACAGACAGACACGTGAGAGATTTGGACCTGGAGTTCCTGCCTCATGCACGCAGAGGCAGACTTCAGTCAGATCAGACTTCAGCAGATGCAGACTTCACGATCACTCGCTGGCGCTGCCGATGAAGAGGAAAGAGAAGAGACCCCGGCGGACTCCGGCGGAGTTTGTTTGAGTTTAGGAGTTCAGAAGCGGAGCGGCGCGATTCCAGAAATGGTCGGTGTGTAGTCCCGTGCGGAGCTTGAGGAGCGCGTTTGTTGTATAGCAGAACGAGGACCGGGACACGTGTAGTTGGTAAGTGATGCCTAGATAGGCTTTATTGTTGTGTAAATAGTAAATAGTAATTGAATTATGTATGAGGATTTGATGGAGAGACAAGGCTGGGAAAAATAGATGCGTGTGCTTCTGTTTTGTGCTCTAGATATTGTTTCTCTTATTTATTAAGTGAGTGTACCTACCGATTAAGTCAAAGAATTTATTTATGTTGCTAATGTTTGATAAATTCGGTTTATTCAACAATATAGGCACGTTTGTTTGAGCTGATGATTTTTATAAAATAAAATTTTTCAATAGATGCGCTCAAAAATATTGAAATGTTCTCAAATTTTTATGAAAAATGAAAATTTAAATTAAAAACGGGGAAAACCTTTTCAATTCAACACTTCTCAACTATTTTTTCAAAAAATTGATTGTCTTTTATTTTGCGGAATCGGTTAACCAATGATGAAAAAAACATTTCTGTCAGATTGTATTGAAGTTAATGACAAAATTGATGAAGATAGACGTGGCCAAATTAACTGTCATAGAGAGGACTATTTTGAAACAAACTTCTACAGAAAAAGACAGAATTATTGTTTTTATTAATCCTTTAATTCCTCAAGTTTCCTTGAAAAATTTTTCAATAGCAGCGCTCAATAATAATTTAATTATTCCCAGATTTTTATGAAAGAGCATTAGAAGGTCAAAATTTAAATTAAAAACGGGAAAAAAACCTTTTCAATTCAACACTTTTCAACCATTTTTTCAAAAAATTGATCGTCTTTCATTTTGCGGAATCGGTTAACCAATGATAAATTAAAACAATTCTGTCAAGTTCTATATTGAATTAATGAAGATAGACGTGGCAAAAAGTGTCATAGAGAGCGCTATTTTGAAACAAACTTCAGTAGAAAATAATTTTTTAAACTTTTTCTGAAAGTTTTCTTTAAAAAATTTTCAATAGATGCACTCAAAAATAATTAAATAATTCCCAAGTTTGACGGATGAAGAGCGCTGAAAGCGAGCTGAAAGGTCAAAATTTGAATGAAAAACGGGAAAAACCTTTCAAGTTCAACACTTCTGCAACCATTTTTTCAAAAAATTAACCGACTTTTACTTTGCGGAATCGGTTCACCAATGATGATCACCTTTTAAAAAAGAAAATTTCCAAATAGATGCACTCAAAAATAGTTAAATTATTCCCAAGCAGAAAGGTCAAAATTTAAATTAAAAAACGGAAGAAAACCTTTCCAATTCAACACTTCTGCAATAATTTTTTTCAAAAAAGTGACCGACTCTTACTTTGCGGAATCGGTTCACCAATGATGAATAAAAACACTTTCTGTCAAATTGTGTTGAAGTTATGACAAAATTGATGGAGATAGAGGTGACAAAAAGTGTCAGTGGCCAATTTTGAAACAAACTTCTTACAGAAAAAGACAGAATTATTGTTTTTATTAATCATTTCCTTAAGTTTCCTTGAAAAATTTTTCTATAACTGCACTCAAAAATAATTAATTTTTCCCAAATTTTATGAAAGGCAAAAAAAACGTGGAAGAAGCTTTTCAATTCAACACTTTTCAACCCTTTTTTCAAAAAATCGATCTTCTTGTATTGTGCGAAATCGGTTAATCAATGATGAAAAAAACCACTTCTGTCAAATTCTACTAAAGTGAATCGATTTTGATGTTTTGGTCAGTTTTAGAATTGATTTTTTAATTTTTAATTGCCCGAGTGAATTTCTCAGAAAATTTGATTGTCCTTTTTCAGATTTCTGAAGTGAAATTCCACACTTTAGTTTCCGGTTTTATTATTTCGTGTAATGCTTTTAAAAAAGAGACAATTGGTTCAAAGAAATCCTCTTACAAACCCCCTCCAAATCGCAATAAAAAAATTAAATTAAAATAAAATTTTTCTTGACATTTTTTGTCTTTTTACGATAAATCTTGCTTTTTGGATTTTAATGGGCTCACTTATTTGCTGAGTATTCTGTTACCTGTTAATTATTTTTAGCAGCAATAAATTACCACCGAATTAATTGTATGTACTTTTAGGACATTTTTTGAAAATATATTTCTTGTTTGCTTTTGAATTTCTCGAGAAATTTCTACTAACTTAGACTCAAAATGATAGACACAAATTATTTAATTTGTTGTGTGTCTTTTCTCTTTTCATTTGGAATATTTTATCCCACCTCCTGTATCTCGTTTCTAAAATCTCCGCTAAAAGATTTCCCGTACCTATAGGTAATAACTTCTTATACGAGAGTATTTTCCCTTGCAAGTCCTTTTTAAATTTTTTTAAAAGATTTCATATCTCACCTCATCCCATCGTTAGAGAGAAGAAGTAGCAAAATAAGGAAAAACTAGAAACTCACGGTAGCGACCCGATAAATCTGACACAGAAGTCTGCTTACGTATAATAAACTACCCCTCACCAAAATATGTTTCCTGAGCGATGAAAAAAATACGCTGCCTATCAATTTACAGCGTTTTATGTGTCTTCCTTAGCGTGAAAGAGATATGACATGTTTTTGTCGCCGATGTTCAGCCACGTAGCGCTTGTTTATAGACTAACATCTAGCCAGTGAATCACTGATTCGAGGGATTCCCTATCTCTCTACTGTAAGGGGACGTCTCAGAACCTCCCTCTGAAAAACCTGGAGATTCATCTCTATCGTCTGGACCGTAGACAATTCCAGCAAGGTTACTCCTCTATTCATACGTCTTTTCATTCCCTACCGCAATTCAATACTTCTGCAATCTATTCACCCTCAACGCTCTTTCTGTAATTATTGTACAACAACCATAAAAACATAAGTTTTTTAACATTTTATGATTGCACACTACCTACTTGACAGTCTTATATTTTTCATGAAGGCTTTGCCACAAAGGTTTGCTGAATTTAAACGGATATAAATAAGGTTAATAATTGAAGAAACAGCTTCAACTATAAATTTTCACAAGTATCAAGTATCACATGAGCTGAAGAAATCAGTCAATAGAAGAAGGGTTTCGCTTGACAGTTTGCTAAATTGGTTCACTTTCACTTCACTTGTCTTGTAACGCCTCTGACACTTCGACATTTTGAGTATTAATGTCGCTTTGGGGGTCCTCCCCTCTTGTTTTCACATTTTTTTGGTGAAATGGTTGCTCCCTTTCAAGGTAGTGTCGGCCTCCCACCACCGTCTAAAACTTTCACGACAGTATGGTTTTGCGAATTTCTGGAACTGGTACCATTTTTCCTCGCATTCGAGCATAATAGCAATGACGTTATTATCAGACTGGATCTTTATTCTCAGCTTTCCTTACAGCTGATCTTTCACCCTTTCACTTCCCAGGGTCAAAAACAGAGTGCATGAGCCTTGTAAATCACAACAGCAGAATCGGTCTGAACTGGCATCAATCAATTCTGAACGTTGTTGATCAAGAGTTACGTCCAGTTTCGATTTCCCGTGGTGTCCTCTCTTATATATATCTCGACACATTGCCATAGTTTGGACTCCGATGTCGGCTTCGGTTTTCGTGGGTTTCAAGTTTCTTTCCTGGACGAACAGTTCCTGCAACAATGACCATCAGTACAGCCTCTCTCTACAAGCTAGTGATCTAAGGATCTACAAGCATCCACTGCCCGCAAAGAAGTTCTTCTCTATATTGCAGTCCAGTTAGTCTAAGTTTTTTTAAAATCAAGAGTTCGGCTCACATGAGAGGGGCGTAAAGAACCACAGATTTTACTACCGCAGCAATTAGTTTCTTCTTTTCCGTGTAGATCCTGGTTATGTTGGGCATCATCCTGCTGAATGCCATCACGATCTATTCGGCCTTTTTAGACGTAAGATTATCTGATCTTAGATATCTTAATCAGTCTTCTTCTTCTTCAGGTTTTTGGCTTTTAGCTTAATTTTTTGTCATTTAGTAATCAAGCTATTATTTAGTCAGGTCATTACTTTTACCTCAAGCAGTCCTGTATCTCAATTTTGGTACCGTTACAGTTAACCCATGACCTTAGTATTGCTTGGCTCAATTTTTAGGCTGCTTCCTGGTTGTTTCCCGTTCCAGTTCTTCCAGTGCACTACTTGATCTTATAGCCAGGCCCCTCTCCGTTTTTGCTATCACAATTATTATTATTGTTTTACTTCTCTATTACTTGTGTGCTTTTCACTTTAAGTAGGTATCTTTGTCGCTTTGGGGGTTTCGAAGCTTTTCTTCAGCGTATCTCCTTATACCGAAGAGCGTTTTTTGGTGTTTGATTTTTTGTATGGCTTCTGTCATTTTAGAGCTTTCATGCTTGTCTGTTGTTTTTCAGAGCTTGAGGGTTTGACGAGTGGTTTTGTACTTCAGCTCTTTTGCCACTTTGACTACCGTTATGGCATTTTTTGATAACTTTTTGGGGACATCCTTACCATGTCGAGACTTCATAGATGAAGGTCAACAATGTTTTTGTTTGCTTTGTTTTAGGTAGGTGCCCTCCTCTCTGCTACTCCCTGGGAATGGGTAGAGCCATCAGTGGGTTCTTGATACTTTTCAGTGCTTGTTTTCTTTTGTATCTGACTTCTTTTGTAGTTAAGGAGACAGCACAGACACAACAAATGCCATCAAGTGAGCTCGTTGCAGTATCTGGGAACTGTTGCAGTATATCAATTTGGGGTGGGGCTCGAGGTTAGCACCCCTTTTTTGACGAAAAAAATTTATTGGGAACTTTTGCTGCACTTCTCTCAGAATTATAGAACTCTACTAGTAGAACTGAAAAATGTAAAAGTTTTCGGTGCCAACTTTACACTAGTAATTGCAGCCTGTAACATACGACGATTAAAGGTGCTAAATTGTGTGGAATTCTCAAGAATAGTTAGTTCTATGAAAGATTTTGATGATGTAGTTAGTTTTGTTATAAATAGGAGAACACAATGTATTAGGACTATGTATATCAGACAATGGGCAGGAAAGACCTGTTTGTTTGTACGCAAACTTCGGAAACTATAAACGTTTTAATTGTCTTAATTGCGAATTCGCCGATGCTTTATCACACAATTATCCACATATTAAATAATCAGCCGTCGCTCTGTCGAACCGTATGCCAATTACAGCCGAATCGTATTTTATCTGTCCAATATTCGCCATGTCCTCATGATTTATTCCTGCATAATTGCTATTTAATTAATAGAAATGTTTGTCGCTCGCCGACATGATCTCAAATTGATTTAACTGAACGAGATTGCGTTAATAACATTAGATTACGATTTATTTTCAGGGTTCGAAGAAAAGGATAACGTCCACAGAATGAACCGACGATTGTGAAGTTATCGAAGAAATGAACGTCGTTGATAATGCAAGATGATCTGGAGAGCAGTACAAGCAGTAACGTTTAGTGTTAGCATAGTTAGCGTTTCACTAGCAGCACTTCGGCCGGGGCTCACGATTATGTGATCGAAAATCGAAATGGAACTTTTCTCTGCCGATATATTAATTCATCTGTGATTATTTTGATCTTATTTTAGTGTTTAGACATATCGATTAAGTTTAGGAGCCTCTTCTTCAAAATGGATCATTTCGATCTGTTATTGTTTTTCTGTTGTGCTGCGGTGATATTTACAAAAAGCACCTCAGAAAATATTACTGACAATAATAGTAATAATACTACGAGTAGTAGAACTCAGGTTACTTCAAAGTATAGTGTTGATGAATTGCTTACTACTGTTTTCCCGAAGAAAGTATCCAATGATATTGATCTTGATCCTTGCAAAGCAGGTAAGACTTTTTTTTTTTAATTCTTAGCTTAACTGTTTTTTTTTTGTTTATAACGTCCAGCGCTTACTCGCAACTGTACTTGTATCATTGTATCTGTAGCTTCGTGAAAATCAAGAATTTTTTTTGCTATAGAGCATTTGTTTGAACAATTTTTTGTCCCAGCTAACTTCACGTCCCTTTGAAAAGCAAATGATTCGTTAACGGGGGTAGCAAATTGCTCATCCCCTTCAACCATCCCCTGTAAACGAATAACCAACCGTTGAAATCGATTTTTTCACCAGTGTTTTATTGCTCATTCGTTTGACCATTGCTTGACCACGCTTGAGCACCGAATAATTTCGTTTGACCAAGTCCAGAAAAAAGTTTTTCCCTTCGAAATCTTCAAGTAAATTACGAAGAGCTCCAAGTTTTTTGAGGGGGTGGTCCTGTGAAGCTAGCCGGGAATGAAAAAGAAAAAACTCAATTTTTTCTGGACGTGGTCAAATAAAGGTCAAACGAATGAGCGATGAAACGTCACTATTATTGACACAATTTGGATTTGGTGATTCGTTTTTAGGGGATCGTCAAACAACGCGAGCAATCCGTTTAAGCTACCAGCGAGATGTGAAGTTAGCCGTCAATTTTTTTCTGGACGTGGTCAAACAAGACCATTCAGTGTTCAAACGTGGTCAAACAATGATCAAGCGTATGAGCAATAAAACGTCACTATCATTGACACTTTAAGCAATTGGACAAAAACTGAAGACTGAAGGTGGTCAAACGATTGACAATTGAATGCGCTGTAGTAAAGTTATTTTCTATCTGCAGGACTCAACTTAGACCATAACAGCTTCCTCTATCAGCACTTTCCTATTTGTATTAAATAGAGAAGGACTAAGCTTGGATCTTTGATCTATAATACACTCATAGTTGCTGGAAACTGATATTATTCCGGGATTTGCTTCTTTATACATGTACCTTACTCACAGGTGCTTTGTTTATAAGAAGATTGAAACTTATTGACTTAACTTGTCATCAAATTTTTTATAGGTACGTTGTGCCAAACGTGAGATTAATTCATTTGAGAATGGGGGGGGGGATAAATTCTCGTTGTATTGTTATCTTATAGGACTTATTACTTATTTGTAGGGTCTTCCTATCATCCTTTGTTTCCTATTGTTTCGAGATTCATTATTTTCTAACCGTATAAACTTAAGTAATGGCGGCGTCGATTCAGATTAGTATCACGAAGTCTTCAACTCGCGTTAATATAAAGTGGAATGCTTGAGGGATTAGTTTCGGGACAGACAATCGACCAGTTTTTTGCCGAATCCATTGAGACAGGCCAGAAGAACACCTCTCGCCGGAAAACCGTGACACAATTTATCATTCTAACAAATAGGTGCATGCAGAATAACGAAGAGTTAATTGAAAGTGGCAACAATTTGTAGGGCTCAGAGGCGTGTCAGTAACGTCAGCACTAATGCCAGAAGTTTAATGATGAGCTCAGGGTTAATCTCCGACAAGGAGGGATGTTTACCCGCTCGCAACTGCTCCATAAGTCAAGAGCAGTGTCAGGAGTTGGGATTATGCTCGTGCCTCGTTAAAAAATAACGCACCCTGCCTGCATAGATAACCTGAATAATACAAGTAATCTGCTCGTTTAATTCCGGATTTCGCACCAGCCATTACCGGGACCGGAGAACGACACGAGCTTTTAATGTGATTTTATACGCGCTTTCATACTAATGTACTCGTAAAACATTCAATTAGAGGATTTTGTTAATGGAATTGAAGATCTTTGAGTCGAAAGTCGTTGCCTAGGTGATCTCTTTGCTGTATATGTATGTGCAAACAAACACTGACGGGGGCGAAAAATTGAAATACTCCACCTCTTGCTACCTGGTTTATTTGATTATCTATAACGTACACGGTTTGCAACAGAAATTCGTTTTTTGAGCAATTTTTGAACTCCTCAAACTCCCACCAGAAAAATCATTAATGTCAAAATAATGCTATCAAGTAGTGATACGAGAGACTACTATTTTTGATCTAAGGAATCCAAGATGCAATATTTTTGATGTAGTTTGTGGAAAGCAAAACATTTTACCCCCCAAAACATCTAGGCTCAAGGGCTGTCGTAAGTCTGCTCAATTTCTGTTTGTTCTTTTGAAATGACCTCTCTCAGTTGGTTGCCTTTATGGTAAAACTAAAAAAATCCGCAATTTTCCAAAAGACCAATCTAATTGGATTAACGAGCAGGATCCCTCGAACAATCCTGTATCCGATATCCAGTATTAACTGCTCGCGTAACGAGGAGGAGAGATCACAGAGCCTCTTATGATTAGTGCCGGTAATCTCGTGAGAGTGAACGGCAGGATTCATGCAATCAATACCTCGCCAACAGCCGCTTCAGCTTCAGAGATCATGTCATCGCACATCACAGGACTAGCAGGACACAGATCCTTGTTTGCATGTGCACCGAACCCGATCCTACTCGTGTTCTCTGGTTATTAAGCTTCGCTCGCATCAGGTATAAATGCAAGAGCTTGCGTACTTTTAACACTTCACGTACGCCGTAATCGATCACACGAATTGCCTGCAACTTTCACACTTGGATACGTAATCTCGATAACGAGTCATCAATTTTTTTTAGCTATAATTAAATGAGATGAAAAATGAAAATGTATATTTGAATTGAATATTTAATCGGAGAGGGGCGATGACACTTCTTGCCAGACTATTCTGACTATCGTATTATTAAATTATTATTCATGCATACATGACGGAAAAGCGGTTATTGAAATTCTCATGGAAAGCTTCCTCAAATAACTATTCGGGAAATGGTGACACGCATCGTTAGTTATTTCAAGTTTCAACTGAACTTTTCCTGAAATTGGGTTGAAGTATTCGCAGTATCCAGGTCATGGTCGTGTGATAGTTAGAAAATATCCCATTTTTATACAGTTCTTTTCAGGAGACAGCAATTACATTATGTAGATTACGAAAATGGAATTACACTATACAGGGTTCCAGTGTTTGGAACTGGAACTATGTATATTGTTACGGTCTTACACTTTATTAATTCCAAATTAAAAGTCTTACAAAATTCTTTATTCTTTAACACAACTATAACTTAAAACAATAATCTCCAAATCTAAATAATCAGCTGTTCTCTTATTTACACACAGATAATACTAACACTCTTTCACTTCACTTGTCACAATCACTTCACTCTGTTTTCTACTCCAGAATTTCGCAGTGTTTTTATTCGTTATAATATGAAACTTAACGAACCCTTAGCGTAAGTACCTAAAGAGAAATGTTCAAAGATTATTTTTCTTCAATTCATGCTCCTCAAAAAGGGATTATCGGTGACATCAAGATGCATCAAGGTCTGACGACATATTATAATACATCACGATTTTTTTTATTATTTTGCTTTTCGTCCTTCATCAATTATTGCGTGTTTCACAATGTATAAATTTTTTTTTTCTTCTTATTTTTCAAGTTGGTGACATTTTTTCCAAATGAGAAAATAATTAGACAATCTCTGAAACATAATGATAATTGACAAAAGAGAAAAAAGCGACATAAGAGACGTTTTCCAATTGTTACGTACCGCCTTGGAGAATTATTGGCTACTTCCCGAACTCCTTTCTGGAGTTCCGAATGTTCTATTCATGGAACACTCTAGACAGGAATAGTTTATAGACATAAGGATTTTTCTAGTAGATAGTTCTCGAACTTTTCCTTTTCTCTTTTTCTCGAATTTTTCACGACCGAGAATTTTCCACTAAACGTCGCATCTGATATCAGAAGAGTATCAGTAAAGAGAAGGTCGCTCAGCAACCCATCCAGGGGCGCAGCCAGATGCCTCCATTGTCTTGGAGCATTATTAGGAACTTCCAGAATTCCTTTCTGGAGTTCCGAATGTTCTGTTCCTGGAACACTATAGACAGGAATAGCTTATAATAGACATCGTTGAAGGCTCTTCCTAATAGATAGTACTCGAATTTTTTTTTTCTTTTCCTCGCTAATCTGCTGATACCAGACGAGTAGCAGTAAAGAGAAGGTCGCTCAGCAGGTCTGTAAGTAGACAGAACCTGGAAAGATTGATTGATTGATTGATTGATTGATTGATTAATAGAAAAATACGCTGTCGAAATTAGTACATATTTAGTTGTTTGGGAGCTTGGTTCAGTTGATTGGGAATACGATAAGGGATAAGGATTCTTGAGGGGCACCAGCTTGGATAAGAAGAGTAGGAAATTTAAATCATCATGAAACTGGAACCTCGAATGAACTGCTAAGATATCTTGAGAAATTCACCCAATTTCTTGGTCGTAAAACCGCAATAGTAAGTGTTGCCATCACCTGTGCTCGTAGACTCAAGATAAGTTCATGAAGCAAAGCTTCATTTGATAGATTCCTCCATTTTGAGGAGTTTAGTGGAGGTTACTTGTACCAGGACTATTTTCAACTTAGTCAGGAATGTTCCTTTTTGTTAGAGCGAAGACTCAACAAAATACATTCTGGTGAACTCAGTTTCAAGACCTTCACGTCTCGGAATGACCTCAAACTCTGAATTGGCGTGTTTAGACTTAAGAGAATGATTTAATGTTTTGGGTCCAATTTTTGGACCAAGTTATTCCAATCTTGGTTCTCAAGAAATCCCAGGTTCTCAAAATATCCCAGATCTTAACCAATGACATCATTCATCTATCCGATTCCTCTGATGATGACGTATATTTTGACGTAAAAATTATATTTTCTCTTTAAAAACAGTTACGTTAGATAAGATCAAATAATTTGGCTCAAGCTGAGATTAACTTGATCGACCACAATCTGGACATGAACCAGTTTCAGGATTTTGGTCAAAGTAGTTCCAATTTTGAGTCTCGACTTATCTTCGCACTGAGCGTGTCACTTTTAGAGGTTACAAAATTAGTCATGGTAAGCTCAATTTTTTCACAAAAAGAGGCTCAAATCAGGACCAAATTGAAAAAACAAAGTGAGGCCTATGTCACATCCTTATTCGCTCAATGTTCCAGATATTTTGCAGCTTTTAACCACTGGTATCCTCCATCAATCAAAAAAAAGGTTTGGGTTATTAAGAAGAAAAAAAATGTTAGGAGCAGTCTTCTTTAAAAAAATTGCGAGCAAAAAACATTATTTTTAGAGACCTTGACGATTTAAGAGACCTCCTCCTAACGATTTATAAGATTTTAAGGGTTTCAATATAAGTAGTCCTGGTTAAGAGCTGAAAAAGGTTGAAAATATAAAACAGTTCACGTTTTCTAGGGCTCCAGTAGCCGTGAAAATAATGCAGAAAAACTTGGTGCGTTTTTAACATCTCCTGGATGCAGTTGCCAGCCCAATGGCAATCACTGTAATGGAGTAGCGATTATTCCATATACTCTGGTTCTCTTAAACCTTTTTTTTTATAATCCTTCACCCCGTCTCCAAACTCTCTCGCCTGAGATATAGTTTTCAATCATTTATTTTAAATCGTATTTTATTCAGATCGTTACTCAAGCGAGTTCCGGGTAGGTAATAATGCAGAAAACAGTAGCCTCATGCGTGAAACATTCGCGTGAAAACATGTCGATACATAGTGGGTGTTGCAACGGTTATTACAGCAATTAGAATATTAGCATGGCGGACGTTAACGGAATGGGATCGGTAATTAGCCCTTTGACAACCGGTGCGTAGGGTCGTGTTGAATTCTGCCCTGAAAGAGCATCCGAGGGGCGATTGTCGACATCTGGTCTCTGCTAGCTCGTTGCACTTCAATTTATGATTTTGCAAGCTCGTTTTCTATGAAACCGAAGACCATCAAATGTGCAATAAAATCACTGTTAAAGTTAACTCTATAACGTTTAATGGGTAATGAAATCGCCGTTGCAGCGCTAAAATATTACAAAGAAAATGTTGCCGCTGACGCGGATGAGCACAAAAGTGATGGTTTTTAAATTTAGATAGGACTTTTTATTTCTCTTTGATTTTTGCTGAAAGGTACGGTTCGAGTAAGTTCGCGGTAAGCTCTATTTTCGCAGTGTCCGGTCAGTTCTATTTTATTTTGCGCGAAGCAGTTTGACCAGATCAAGGCAGATAATTTTTTTTTTGGCAAGATCCGGTTTGACAATGTCGGGTCAACGCATTTTTTTTTTTTATGAAAGGTATGGTCACCTCTAATTGATCTTTTTTTGCAAGATCTGGATTGACAAGGTCGCCGTTTTGACAAGGTACGGCTTGACAAGGTCCGGTTTGAAAAAAGCTCTAATTTTTTAGCGGACTTGACCTTGTCAAACCGGGTATTGCAAAAATTTTCGAGCTGACCGGTTCTGGTCAAACCGGACTTTGCACCAACTTTGCATGAGAGCAGAGAGGGTGTGAGGAAAAGCTGTAGGCGGGGAGATGAAGTGTTGAAGCTGATGGACTCTTAATAAGCTCTGTTATGGTCTAGGACGAGAACAGACGCCTTGAACTTTTGCGGATGACTTTGAGCTGGTAGATAGAGAGGGTGTGAGGAAAAACTAGAGGCGGGGAGATGAAGTGTTGAGAACGCTAGATATATGTTACCTTGAAGGGTCGATGGATCAGGGAGATGGTCCATCGACATTAATAGGGAGATTATCTATAAAGGACCTGCATGGAATGGATGAATTGTGAAAAATCTACAGTGGTATTGAGCAACAGGTACTCTTGGACGATACTCCCTGTTGATGACGTGATGCTGGTAGGCGAGGGTGTGGAGGAACAGAACGAAATATCACTGAAATGGATAAGGGATGATCCATCGATATGGATAGGGAGATTATCTATAAAGGACCCGAGCGGAATGGATGCATTGGAAAAAGAAGCTTAGAAAAGAATATGCTTTGAGAAGCAGTGAACGGAAGAAGAGTGTGAAGTGAAGAACAGTGACGCATACTTACTATGATGGACTAGGGTGGACTGTTTCAGAAAAAAATCGTCGGATAATCGTCCCTACCAAAAAATTCTCTACGTTCCATTACATGCAGAATTTTTGAAGCTTTCTTCTCAATTTTTAGGAAAACTGTTAAGTAATTCTTCTCCTAAATACAGTAGATGTATTTATTTTAAGCCAGTTGAAAAAGTATATCTAGTTTCGTTGTAAAGAGATAAGAGTTCCCTCCCGTCGTTTAGAACGAATTCTTGTTAGTTTCCCAGATAACTTCTCTTTGACTTTTCTCCTCGTAAAGATTGAGGTCACTAACTAAAAGACTTTCTAGCGAAATAAAAAAATTATAAGCTCTTTAATACGGTCGTTCAGATAAGAGAAACCTGATCTATTCTAAGAGAGCTTCAGGGAGATTAATTTCCACTGAATACATCAAAGAACTTTATTTCATCCACAATAAAAAAGATGTAGTCGTCTGCAGTTAACAAGATTAACAGTGCGGCTTTAGTTTTATGAATGAAATAATAAAAGTAGTTTTTTTTATTAATTCCTGGAGCAGATGCTGGAAGTTTGATCTGATTAAACTTGGAACTCAGTAATCACCATTGTGTTAATAATATGGATTTAATGAGCCTAATATACTCCGAGTATTCTCCATCTGCATGAACGGATAGACTAGATGTCTGCTTTCAATAACAGATACGATATCTCTTGTTGACCTGACATTATGTGTATAACATGATGTAGTTCTCAAACTCAAACATACTGATGTACTTTTGGCGTATCCTTGGGTCATCAGACGATTTTTAATAATAATTATTCCCAGATCGAGGAGATAATTTATATTTTTCCAGCCAGGAATCTTATTCCTTATTTTTTTATTAAGAACTTAAATGCAGGGTCATGAAAGCATCTCCTAGAACGTTCAACGTCTTTGTATTAATTCTTCGGTTCACTGCATCTCTATAAGAATAAAATTTCCATAAGTAATAAGTTTTATGATACGATAAAGAGAGTTTAGCTTAGTGGAAAACTGTTCAATCATAAGGAAATGAAAAAGATGAAAGGTGAAGAATTATTTCTTATGAATTAGTATTTTGAGAAACAATTGTCATTTTTCTGATACCTATGGATAAATATTTTTGATACGAATCGGTTTACATTTTTTGAGTGGAGCATACCTGACTCATTCACAGACGACTCACCATTTCGTGGCAAAGGTGATCTAGATTTTTAGCTACCAAGATTTATTTTGAGACCATAAGGATCCTTCCTCTCATTCTGCTAACAGAATGCGAAAATGAAATATTTACAGGGTGAGTCACCATTTCGTGGCACCTATTTCGTGATTTTAAGCTTTGATTTTAGGCGATTTAGCGATTAATTTCATGGAAGCTTGAAAGAATTTTTTTGCAAAAATTAATTATTTCCAGACCTTAAGGATCCTTCTTCACATTCCACTAGAAACAAAAATGAAATATTTACAGGGTGAGTCACCATTTCGTGGCACCCATTTCGAGATTGTAAGCTTTGATCTTAAGCGATTCAACGATTAATTTCATGAAAGCTTGAAATAATTTTTTTGCAAAAATTAATTACTTCGAGACCTTAAGGATACTTCTTCACATTCCACTAGAAACGAAAATGAAATATTTACAGGGTGAGTCACCATTTCGTGGCACCAATTTCGAGATTTTAAGCTTTGATTTTAGGCGATTTAGCGATTAATTTCATGGAAGCTTGAAAGATTTTTTTTGCAAAAATTAATTATTTCCAGACCTTAAGGATCCTTCTTCACATTCCACTAGAAACGAAAATGAAATATTTACAGGGTGAGTCACCATTTCGTGGCACCCATTTCGAGATTGTAAGCTTTGATCTTAAGCGATTCAACGATTAATTTCATGAAAACTTGATAGAATTTTTTTTCAATAATTAATTATTTCGAGACCTTAATGATCCTTCTTGACATTCCGCTAGAAACGAAAATGAAATATTTACAGGGTGAGTCACCATTTCGTGGCACCCATTTCGAGATTGTAAGCTTTGATCTTAAGCGATTCAACGATTCATTTCATGGAAGCTTGAAAGAATTTTTTTGCAATAATTAATTATTTCGAGACCTTAAGGATACTTCTTCACATTCCGCTAGAAAGGAAAATGAAATATTTACAGGGTGAGTCACCATTTTGTGGCACCCATTTCGATATTTTAAGCTTTGATTTTAGGCGATTAATTTCATGTATCAAGACTTGTAAGAATTATTTTTTCAAAAATGATTTATTTAGAGACCTTGAGGATCTTTCTTCTCACTCCGCTAGAAATAAAAATTCAATATCTACAGGGTGAGCCACAATTTTATGGCACTTATTTCGAGAATTTATGCTGAAAATATTCAAAAATTAAAGCGAGTTTTCTGTAATTTCAGTAACGCTTGAAAATATTATTTTTTGGCAAAAATAAATTATCTTAGAACTTTCTCCCTATTTCTCTAGAACGAAAAAAATATCTACAGAGTGAGTCACAATTTTATAACACGCCACGATTTCGAGAATTTATGCGTATTTCAGCAATTATAAGTAACATTTGAACCTTTTTTTTTACCGTCATATTGATGTCTTATAATAATTAATAAAGAAAACATAGTGCAAACTCAGCGTTTGAAACAGACGTTGATAACTAAATATTACCTAGAAATTTTAATCTTGCAAGATATTTTTTCTTGAATAATCTATTTATATACCTACTTGAAATGCGATTTTACTAATTATTATCAAAATTATTGGGAAATTCGATGCAATTTAATAGACTTTTATTAGAAACTTTGTAATCAAGCAACAGCTGCTTAATAATAAATAAAAAGCGGACAGCTTAATCAACAAGGTCATAACGTGGTCATTAACGTTGAATTGAATTTCAAGTAATTAATCGTAATAATTATTTGACCCCTAAATTGAGCGTGTGTATATTTTGTTCTAGTTATAAATTTATTATCAGCAAATGAAAACTAAAATAGTTTGTTGATCATTTTTAATAATATATTTTTTCCAACGAGATAGAAATAATTAGCTCCTTTTTGTAAAGCATGCAGTTAAATCAAAAAATACTTTAGACTTTAAAAATAAAAATAAAATGAACAGAGAACTTTCTTCAACTGCTGGAAGAAATTTGAGATCGTTGCAAGTTCCCAATTCTATTCAAAATCCGTTCTGAGAGTATTTTTTCAGGCTCAAATGTACTAAAATTTGTATTGCTTGTTTCAGAGACCTTCGTCGGTGACATTGCACTTCCCAAAGAAGATTACACGAAAAAATCGAAAAAAGACGCCGATTTACAAAAACAACGTGAGCAATACAACAAAGACGTGCTCGATGGCTTGCAAGTCGAAGAAGAAGGCTTACCTGATGTGATTTATCAAAAGGCTATACCGCCCCATGTTACCGAAATCGGCAATAACGAGCCCATTAAAGAACATATCCCACTGGATTATAGAAGTCCCGAATTGAAGGCCAAACATGTTATGAGTGATAGTGTGAACGGAACAACCCTGGTTGGGAAGAATATCACCCTTGTGGCTTCGTGGAATAATACAGAGACGTCTTTGCCTGACAATGACTCGGATGAAACTGGTTTGAAAAAACCAAGAAACCAACGAAATCGAAATAATGCGAAAAGGAAGAAGAGACATCATGGGAGGAAAGGAAAAACGTATAAAAAGAGGTATGTTCCTTAAGGTCCTACTTCAAAAATTTTCGTTTCCAAAATCTCTTGATTGGAAGGTATTTTTTCATAACTTCAGGATCCCCGAACTTTTTAAGAAGTCAATAAGAACAAAATAACTTTTGAACAAGCCCGATTATGAAAATTAGGTTTTATTATCGCCCAGGTTTTATTGTAATTATACTGGTATCAGTATGTTGTAAAATTTGGGCATTACCATAATTTATAACAATTTTTAATTATTTAATTCAATTTTATTAATCTTTAGGCAGAACTCCAAACTGGTTCCTTCGAAATTTGAGATACCAGTGCACGAATTCGAGCGTAACTTCGATACGAAAAAGAGCGCGACCAAGAAGGGCCGCAGAAGGGTCACTCGAGCAGCTACAGCAAGGAAAGAGAGAATTTGGGATTACGGCGTGATTCCTTACGAAATCGATGGAAATTTCAGCGGCGGTCACAAGGCTCTCTTCAAGCAAGCCATGCGACATTGGGAGAACTTCACTTGCGTCAAATTCGTGGAGAGGAGCAAAGAAGATCATCCAAATTACATTGTTTTCACCGAGAAACCTTGCGGGTGAGTACTGCTGTATTTTTTCATTATAATAATGTGGTAATATGCCTTCAAGTGGTAATTTGATTAAAAAGCAAAATTGTTTTTAATTTAGTTGCTGCTCTTTCGTTGGCAAGAGAGGAAATGGAGGCCAAGCAATAAGCATAGGCAAAAACTGTGATAAATTTGGCATCGTCGTTCATGAATTGGGCCATGTTGTCGGTTTTTGGCATGAACACACTCGACCTGATCGCGACAACCATGTCAACATCATCAGGGAAAATATCATGAGTGGTAAGTATTTTTTTTATACACTTTGACGTTTAAAGTCTCTCTAGAGTTAAATTTGTTTATCTTATCCCGTTCAAAGTATCGTCGTTCTACAAAACCGAACGGATCGGCAGTTACAATAATTATTAGCAAACGAGGCTGTCCTAAATTTTGTAAAATGTTGCCACAGGACGAGTTTTAGAATCTTTTCAAGAGTCAAGGAAACTACTCAAAAACTATCAAGAGTATTTTCCCGGTATTTGAAATCCCGTTACAAGAATTCGCCCCACGTTGGGCGCCAATTCTTGTAACGGATTTTCTTGTCAGTAAATGATTGTTGCAGGGGGAGGGTTTGGTTCCCAAATATTCCGTTAAAAAAAGTTTAAACCAGTTAATATTGTCTCCTGGGCCTTCGGAAAGCCTTCATTCTCGCTGGTACCTAACTTCGAGGTGGTGCTGTCTGACGGCGGTGACGGGGTGTGCAAAATTGTCTGACGGCGGTGACGGTACACGTTTCAGGTTGGTGGCGATGGCTGAAAAGGAGATCGCGCCAATACTGCGGGGATTTGCTTCTGGCTGGTACCTTCGGTGTACCCTGTTCATCCAACTGAGCGTATCGCCTCGTACTCTTCTGCCTGCGGCGCGGAACTCGTAGCCTCTCTCTTCTTAGCGTCCTAACTCAGTATGTCCGGTGATGAGGATGCTGTTGCTTCTTCTTGACCCTCAGTACGGATCAAATAAAGCCGGCGGTGGGGTGATAAGAAATTTATCACGGCTGTAAAAACTCTGTCTTCCTGTGCTGATCTTGAGGATTTCTTACAAGAGATAGAGAAACTATTATAAGGGGAAAGTGATGCCCCGAAAAATTCTGAGCCCATCACACAGCCACCTGCATGGGAAGTTTCTCAAAAGCTCAACGAGTGAAAATTGCAATTTTCCAACTTCAAAGCAGTTTAAGTAGGTACAATGATAACGGTCCGAGATATAACAAAACGGCTTACATGTCCTTATGTTAACTTTTCATGTAGTATCCTATTAGGTAGTTTAAATTTCTATAAAGGGTGGTGGAAATTATCAGATTTTCAAAATTATTTTCGACTAAGTAGATGTAGGTATACAATGTATGGAGTGTGTTGAATCAAAACCTCTTATACGAAAGATGATTGATTTATGGCATACTGTAAATCTATAATACTCAAGAGGCAATAAAAAGGCAACAGAAATTGACAATAAGCTATTGTTGGTTCAAGTTTAATAGACCGTTTGTGTGGATAAAAACCTACCAGAGGATCCAGGGATGTTTGTGGTCGCTACTGAGCATACAAATGACTTCATTCACTGCTGTAGGAATTCATAAAATAAATAATCTCTTCTGATTTTTAATGACATTTTAATTAGCAAGTCAGCTGCTAGATAGTTTTAACTTCTGGGTGACTCATGCATTTAGTGATTAAGAAACAATATTAGTAAGTACCCTCTTTTTTCAATTAATCAAAATTAATTTACTGTTTCTCCCGTTTCTCCAAGTGTAGTACATTGACTGAATTTATACAGGGGGACAATATAATGAGTGTCCACTTTTTGATTGGACACCCGCGTTACAAATTTGGCGCCCAACGTGGGGCCAATTTTGGTTACCTTGCCAATTGACATATGTATTACGTTTTGCAATATATATTTAGATATCTAAAATATAATTTTGGGGCATTTTAGAAGCTGAAATTGGTGACAAGTGAAGATATTTTGTATATAACTGTTACCATTTTGCCCTTTAAAACAAACAATTGGACAGAAATACCACCCCAAACGATCTCACAAAGAAAATTACTTTTCCTTTTAAAGTAAAATCGCTCAATAGGTAAACGTTGCGAACCTTGATGGAAGTTAGATGCCAGTAAAATAAATAGTTCGAAATAAATCATCCAGCTAGTTACCAACAACAACGTGGCAATTCACACAGAGCAGCTCCAACTTTAATCCGAAATGAAAAAGTGTCACCCTTTGTTCCATATTGCTTTATCAAATGTGGCCTGTATAAATATTCAGCACGAGCCAGATAGAGATAGTGTCATTATTGTTTTGTTGGATACGAGCGTGACTGTCATAATACAGATTACAGGAGCATTACTAGTAACTAGCCTCTGTTTTAAAGCAAACAGTCCCACATGAATCAGAACTGTCCCATAAATTCAGACAGGTTTGCATTACCGGGGGATATCTCTTACTCGCGACTGCTGTTATAGATTCAGCTCAGTACTCATGGTACCGAGTATATCGTTTTGTTTTTCGACACAAACGTACCTACTATGCATGACGTTTCATCTCTTTTTCAAGCTCCAACTTCTGATAATAATTAATGGTGATGGTTAAAGTTGGATCGAGCTTAATTATCTGGTAGTGTGTTTTTGAGATGCAATCGAGCCCCAAAGAGAGTCAGAAATCGAAAATAACGACATTAAAAAATTCAAATCCCTAAAACAGGGGCTCCAATTGAAAATCAGACTTTGTTTTTAGATTCGCAGCGGCTAAAAGTATTAGAGGCAAGGAATTCGTTCAAAAACCTCGTCGAAAAAAATTCAAAGGGGGACTCTTTGTTCTTTTTTTTTCAAAAAAATCATTTTCCGAAAGCAAGCTGATGACTTATTCTGGTAGTCTTTGGAACGCTGATTCAGAATACATAAGGTATTATAGGAGTCGCCGAAGCCCGGAAATCTCCTAAATCGCGCCCAAAATTAAGAGAGTCAGAAATCGAAAATTTCGACATTAAAAAATTCATATCAGAGTGCGTCAAGAAAATTTCGTTTGTTTTTTCTTTCTATATGGTAGTGGCGGAGATTTAAGGGTTGCTTGAATTTTTTTTTGCCCGTAATTTCTACGACTCTGGAAAAATTGGCTTTATGAAAGCAAATTTTAAGCGGTCATTGTTTCCTACATAAAAAAGGTTCTCTTTGTTATAATATTATATTGCTAACGTGAGCCGTTTTCGATCGAGAAAAATCGCCATTTACGATGAAAAAAACTGAATTGGTAATATTAAAAAGTAGCTTATATCAATGATAATATGACTTAAGGCCTCCAGCTCGGAGATCGTAAATTACAGCTACCATAAACTGTTTACACAGGACACGTGTCTTTTGCTAATAAGAAATGCACAATGGAGTCCTCGGTTTCACCAAGGGTTGAACTTTATACCCTACAAGTTTATTATTATTGCCTATTGTTGCTGCAAGAGTTTACCTGTCCATAAATCATTCCATGGCTAGAGACTGACTAATTTTATATCTTCATTTGCGGTATTTATGATTTAATTTTTTTATTGATTTTTGTAAATTCACTTCTTAAACAGGTCAGTTTGTACGTTAGGTAAATCTATAAGTTAATGCGTCGCGACGCCAAACCGCCCGACGCAAATCCCCCAGATATCTTAAAAAAACTGGAACGAGAATCTTTTTTCGACACCCTGTATCTCAAAAACGGTGTATTTGCAAACACACGTTAATGGGAAATTTTTTGTTTATTTTTGAGTTATTCCCGAAATTTTTTCTGTCTTTTTTTTTTCTTATTTTCTTAATAAACGGTCACATTTATGACAAAATACAAGACTCCCGTATATTAAAAAAAATCATCTAAAAATCTTATACCTAACTCAGCGAAAAACTACACCAATGGCGTATAGTGTTAGTTAGTTAATTATTGTGAAACTTAGTTTCTCAGAACGACCGAACAGCGGAACAGCTGACGGTTTAAAACTCAAATTTAATGAATAAAAACTGCTAGATCGAACGTCTACTTTAAAAGATACAGGAACGGGAAAAGATAAAAAGATAAATTTAGGTAAGGTAGTTTTACAGGTGGGCTTTCCGCGAACCGTACACTCGTCTGCTCTCTGTGGTTGCCCGGTCTGTCTTCTCTTTTCTCATTGTCGTCGACACGCTTCAGTTTTTCCAGTCTCTCGTCCTGGCCCTTTAGCCAATCAGAAGACCTTTTTATCAACATCGCCTAATAAGGACTTCTTTCCCTTTTTATTCAGATCTTAAATTTCTCTTATATCATAATAGACCCATCCTATGCTAATTTTTATCATATGCGCGCGACACACTTATCAAATTGTGCTCATTGCATTGGTCAAGTTACGTGAATCTACACGCGATACTTTTGGGGAAAAGGTCGCCAAGAATTTTACCATGAGAAAACAATTTCATAAGTGATACGTAAAACTTTAACGCCGTAAATTACAACCCTGTAGAAGAAACGCGATTCTAGAAAACTTTCTTAAGGAAAATCCTAAAGTCTTATTAGCTTCACAATTTCTTCAAGAACGCAAAATTTCGTTCACACTGTTACATAACTTTAATAGTCATGTTTTGTAACTATTGTGTTCGTTTTTAACTGACTCTAGAGTTGGACATAATTTTAATTTTTTTTTATAATAGGGAGCATCATCTTAACTATTCGGTAATTTTGAGCTTCGAGAACTAGCTCATTCTACCCAGACTCGTTCTTGCAATTTAAATAGTTGAATAGACACAAACATCTATGGTGGAACTGGGATTCGAACCCAGTTGTTGGTAGTTTATGTATCTATTGTGCGAAATATTGAACTTAGGCGCTTGATAATGAGCGTTTTTTTCATTACAGCAAAGCTCATTCGAAAGTATAAAAATTTTGCGCTCGAGATACATTCAACATTTTTTAGACAGCTTTACCTACAAGATTTTATCACACAGTACACGAAATGGTTGTTGCTCTAGTGCGCGAAGTAGTTCACGCACGCTGCCGAATAGACGTAAATAAATAGTGTGCAATTTTTCATTCGTATATTGATGGAAAAAACACTATTTGACGCCTGTCTAAAAAAGTTTTTTTTTGTAATTGACTGCAATTTTTTTATCTGTAAGGAGCAATTTGTCAATTTTTCTAGCCGAGTATCAGACAAGTTACAAAATAACATGAACATATGCAACCGCAATTTTTATCCTTTCTATTGAAACCGTTTTCTTTCAGTGGTGCCAAAAAAATCTCTTTGTACTTGGCGTTTATTGTCTGCTTTGCTAACTAACAGTAGCTAACAATCGCAGTAACCAGCCCTATTTAAACATATCGAAATTACAGGCCAGGAGTACAATTTCAATAAGCTCAATGAAGAGGAAGTGAATTCTCTGGGCTTAACGTATGATTACGATTCAATAATGCACTATTCACGGAACACGTTTTCAAAGGGCACTTTTTTGGACACAATTCAACCGATCGACGTTCCCGGCAGAGCGAGACCTGAAATCGGTCAACGGTTACGTCTTAGTCAAGGTGACATCGCACAGACTAATTTGTTATACAAATGCCCCGGTAAGTAAAAAAAAAATTCCCCCGGCATTAGCTACAACATAATAAAATGCGCTTTTATTGACAGTGTGTGGAAAAACGTACCAAGCAAACTCAGCTATCTTCTCTTCACCCCAGCACATAAACGGTGACTATCCAGATGACGAGGAGAAATGCGAATGGAGGATTACCGCGACTCATGGAGAGAAGATCGTTCTAAATATCAGCGATTTAGATATTCAAACGTCACCTAATTGTAACACAGACTACCTGGAAATACGCGATGGGTACTGGCACAAGTCACCGCTGTTAGGTAAGTTCTGCGGAAATGGGAAAGTGGACACCATTATCTCGACCGGCAGCAGAATGCTTATCAATTACGTCGCTAAGAATCCTTCTGGTCATAAAGGCTTCACTGCTAATTATGAAGGTAAGATAATAGCCTACTTGCGGCAACCAGAACAAACTATTTATTCTCTATCCTTTTCAGCAATTTGTGGTGGGGATTTTCTGCTAGAATCAGAAGGACATCTGGAATCACCAAATTATCCAGAAGAGTACCAACCAAATAAAGAATGTATTTGGAGAATTACCGTTCCTAAAGATTACCAAGTCGCTTTACGTTTTCAGTCTTTTGAAGTTGAAAATCACGACGGTTGCGTGTACGATTACGTCCAAGTAAGGGATGGTCTAACAGCCGATAGTCCCTTGATCGGCGATTATTGTGGGTACAAAATACCAAACGATATCATCTCAAGTTCCAATCATCTCTTCGTGAAATTTGTGAGCGACATGTCAGTACAGAAGGGAGGTTTCTCCGCAACAATAATGAAAGAGTATGACGAATGCAGTAAACTGGATCACGGTTGCGAGCAGATTTGTATCAACACCATGGGAAGTTATGAATGTGCTTGTAGATTGGGTTACGAGCTCCACTCTGATGGTAAAAATTGCGAAGGTAAAGTCTAATTCATTTATTTTAACAATTTACCCATTAGTATAATATCACCTTTCACAGATGCTTGTGGAGGTCTAATAACAGCACCAAACGGGACCATAACGTCCCCTTCGTTCCCGGATTTGTACCCTTTGAACAAGTACTGCGTCTGGGAGATCGTAGCACAGCCGCAATATAGGATCACGCTCAATTTCACTCATTTCGACTTGGAAGGCAACAATGTGCACCATTCCCAACACCAGCAGTGCGATTATGATCGAATTGAGGTTTACAGTAAGTTGGGCGAGGATAAGTTGAAGAAACATGGGGTCTACTGCGGATCCAAAGCACCCAATCATATCACAAGTGAGGGGAATGCTATGAAGATTGTGTTCAACTCGGATACAAGTATACAGAAGACTGGATTTGCTGCAGTGTTTTTTACAGGTTGGTAAAATTGCTATCATGGTTCTTTACACTTGTGGCAAACCATTTTTTCACTATTTCTAATAATTATAGTTTCAAGCAATCTAAAATTGAAAATTATCTGTTCCCCCAGACATGGATGAATGCGCTGTGGACAACGGTGGCTGTCAGCACGAATGCCTCAACACTCTCGGCTCTTACATCTGCACCTGCCACAACGGCTTCACTCTAAAAGAGAACGGAAAAGACTGCAAAGAAGGCGGCTGCAAGTACGAGATCACGACCCCGTACGGCGGGATCGGGAGTCCCAACTACCCCGACTATTACCCGAGCAGAAAAGACTGCGTCTGGCACATAATCACCACGCCGGGACACAGAATCCGAGTGGGCTTCACGGCTTTCGAAGTCGAGCCCCACCAAGAATGTTTCTACGACCACGTCGACTTCTACGACGGTCCCAATCAAGAGTCGCACCTTCTCGGCCGGTACTGCGGCTCCAAGATGCCGAATCTGATCGTCTCTTCCGGGAACCAGCTCTACATGACCTTCAAGTCGGACGCTTCGGTGCAGAGACAAGGATTTTGGGCAACGCACGCGACGGTCTGTGGAGGGGTTCTTCGAGCTACGTTCGAGAAAAAGCATATCTACTCCCATGCGCGGTTTGGGAGTGCGAATTACGACAATAAAGCTGACTGTGATTGGACGATCGAGGCTGAAGTCGGGTACAATGTACATCTGTCTTTCCTCACCTTTGAACTGGAAGATGAGAAGGATTGCATTTATGATTATGTGGAGATTTTCAGCGGGATGGATTCAAGTGGACCTTCGTTTGGGAGATTCTGTGGATCAACTGTAAGTATTGTATGAATATGAAGCGACAAAAGGCGGGGAGTGGGGTGAAGTGAGGCCTTTATCCGAGTTTTACTCATTAAAATTGTTAAACAAAAAAATAAGAAGATCTTGCCCTAGCTGCAACGCCACTGAACGAATATTTCTTTTACAGAAACCTTTCGACATGATTTCAACAAACGAAGCCCTACTGGTGAGATTCGTAACCGACGACACGCTTCCCAGCAAAGGGTTCAGCTTGGTGTACGAGGCTATCGAGTCGTCCTTTGAAGAAGTTTAACCGGAGTAGGAACTCTGTACTTCATTTCTAGAGGAGTTGTACTTAGTTACGTTCCTGGCCGCGAGAGTACGCTGCCTGTTCCGATTTAGCGATTCTTGAGAAAAGCGAGCCTTTTCGAATATCTGACTAGTTCAATGTGTGTATTATCAAAATTATATGGGAAGATTTAGGTTTGATATCGTCGAAAGTTTGGGAAAGGTTCTTCTGGTGCTGGTGGTTCTGATTCGGGAATTTTTTTCCCGTTTATTTCTCAAGAAAAAAAATTGATTTGACGCTTTTAAGAAATAAATTTACGGAAAAATTGTGTGAAATTTATTTTTTAATTTGTTATTTTTGAAATTATATGTATATTTCAAAGCAGACAACTGAAGCATTGAAGCAAGAATTTGAGCTTTTTTGGATTTTTTTCTGGATTCTTTTTTGCCTAATTTTCCTGTACTATAACTGACTTTTTGACAGTTTCCCCGGTACTCTTTTCTTGGGGTTTGAAAAAAAAAACAAAAGCTGTCTGGCTTTTGAAAGTCGCAGATCTCGCATTCTATGCTATGAAAGGTGCCTGTTCAAATTTTCTGTTATTTCGCGGTTCGTTTAATGAATGAATGGTAGGTACCTATGTTATCTAACCCCAGGCTTAACATTTATCACGTGCCCTGCCGCAATTTATAATCATAAATTTCGTCTGGGGAATGTTAATATGACTTCCTTCCCCTTATTAATCATTATTGACTATCGTTCTTGATTTTCTGTTTACCTAACGGACTTCGTGTTTGTTTCATGCTCTAAAGTATTCTGTCATAAATCTTGAAGGCGCTTTTTAGAGGGAACTTAAAAATATTGTAATTTTTACTTTTCGGAATGTTCCGGAAAATCCATCCATGTACCTAACCTACTATTTCCAAAATTCTTACTTATCATTAGACAAAATAAGAGATTTTATAGCTACGATTCTCCTAGAAAATACAGGTAATTTCTTGAGCTTATTAAAGGTACTCTTGCTCTTAAATAGAAATTTTTTCCCGAGTAATTCAGAACATCTAGAACCAGAAGAATCGTTTTACAAATTTTGACAATAAAACTTGACCCTGTGTATAAGGGTTGAATTAAAGCTTGTCTTGTAAGATGGTAAACCTCTTAATAACCCTTCTTATCAAAATTTGAATTGCTGTAATCGTAGAAGTATCCTGTACGACTAGTAGTAAAAGTCCGTAAATTATGGATGTACCTACCTACCTAAAATACTTACTTATGTGATCGTGGCGGATTTTCAGAAGTTCTGAAAACTCTTGGAATTAGTAAATATGTACCAGTTGCTATACTGTTAGAAATGATCAGGTTTGATTAAAAATTGTAATGTTTGTGTCATATTCAATAGTTGTCATTTTTGATGTACCTACCCAACTTGTATACTACCTAACGTAAAATAAATATACTTACCTACCAGTAAAATATGCAATAAAAACAGAAATGTTTCCTTTAAATTTTAATATTTATTATAGTTGTAATTTTATTTGTAAAGTATACAATATTCGTAAATATTACTAAGTACGTAATTGATTATTATGTAAGGCAATAAAAATTTCTGTAAAATATCATTTTTTTTAATAAGATAAACAATTTTTTAAATAATTTATGAATGTGTAAGAAAAAAAAAAGTGTAGGTCCCTGTTGGGAATCGAACTGACTACCTCCCTGTTTTACTCACCGGTTTTCCACAATTACACTACCAAGGTTACACATCCAAGTCCTTCCCAGTCAGTCCACTCACATATCAGATTTTAATCATTAAAAAAAGCGAAAAAATTGTCGGATTTCAAATGCATAAAACCCAGAAGCTTTTATAGAGATGCAGTTATATCAACAAAAAGTTAAATGGATTTTTTTAAATTTTTTTTATATTAAAGTTAGCGTGTTTCGACTGTGTAATGGTCATTTACACGAGTTACAGTTGTTCTTACAGTGATGTAGATCAAAGAATACAATCCAGTGGCTGTTAGAAATTCAAAGATGTTACTACCATCACTGGAGCTAAGTTGTAGGACCTGTTTTTTGGGGTTTGTGTAGTGACTGAATTCAATAATTAGGACTTACTGTACAGTGAGGTGTGTATTGACGCAATATTGACACATATGGTGGGTTTACTGGAGCTCATCAGGTAACGCACTCAAGCGTGTGTCCTATTCTAAGTCATCGCATAATAATTTGGTTTCTTCTGTTCTTTCAGGACATCATGGAGTGGTTGATTTGGCTTCATGGAGACATTGATGGTTGACCCAAGTCAAGTTAGCCACGCTTCGGCCAGCCACACTTTCCGGCCAAGGGGATGGACTTCGAAAAATTTACAGCAATTTTTTTTCGTTTGTTACGGTTTAAATGAATAATATTTGGTTTGTTTTTGTTAACAATAAAAATAATATTACATATTATATTTCACCCAATAAAAATCATCGTTATGATGAAAAAATTGTTAAAAAATACACTAAAAATCGTAATTATTATTGAAACGACATGACCAGCCACGCTTTCGGCCACGCACGACTTAATAAACTGAAAAAATAATTTTTAGTGAAATTTTTCCCAAAAAAAAAACAAATTTCAAATAATGGCCAGCCACGCTTTCGGCCAGTCGCCCACGTGCTTACGAAACTAAAAAAATCATTTTTGCAGAAGTTTTGTTGTTATAATAATGGCCAGTTACGCTTTCGGCCGTTCGGCCACGAACTTAAGAAACTAAAAAAATCGTTTTTGCGGAAATTTTGCTTAAAAAAATCCCAAACTTCAAAATAATGGCCAGCCACGCTTTCGGACAGTCGCCCACGAGCTTACGAAACTGAAAAAAATCGTTTTTGCGTAAATTTTGTTAAAAAAAGACTCAGATTTTATAATTATGACCAGCCACAGTTCGGCCACAGACTTAATAAAATGGAAAAAAAATCTAAAAATAAGGTACTGAAAAAAGTCGAAATGTTATAATATTATTACCGACAAAAACAAACCAGATATTTTCGATTTAAGTCGTAAAAATTTTTTTTGTTGGAAATTAATCGAAGTCTCTCTCCCTGGCCGAAAGGGTTGCTGGCCGAAAGCGTGGCTAACATGACATGGGTTGATGGTTGTATACCACGAAGCAGTTTTGAAATCTTTGTCGAAGCTTCCTTAGCTGCCATCAGATCAACCAACCCGCGAATGCGTACGTGGGAGGGAGCCCAAACAATTGCGATTTTAGTCCTTTGTTGGCGAGACTTATGCATATCTCCCGGATGCTTTGCACTATTGGGTGGCTTGTGTAGATGTGTTGTCTTGAATTTCTGTTTGGAGAGCATTGAGAATTCCAACTAATTCTCCTGTATATGTACTTACACGCTACAGTTACCTGATAACCAGGTTTTTTCACAACTGTTTCGAAAGTTGCAAGGGAGCACCCTACTCCTTCGCGTTTGGAGACATCGGTGAACAGGATTATATCAAAATTGTTATTGTCAAGAAATTCCAAAAACACTTGTCTCGGTATAGAGTTGAGCGTGTCTTGTTTATTATATTTACTAACAGGGCTGCTAAATTAGGTACTATTTTAGTTTATTATTGGAGTTTATTAGGAAGATTTGCATTTAGTTCTAGGGACATCGGGACTTTGTGAACTTGATTTTTAGGACAAGCAGATTTCTAGTGGAGTAAGTAAGTAATAGTTTTTGGTGTCGAAGATGGAGGGGAAGTTCATATTAATGGGACTCATAATAGTAGAGGCGTTCTGATGTGGGTTTTTGAAGCAGAAAAGAAGAGTTGACAGTCATAGTCCAGTTTGAGTCTTATTAGTGCCCTATATATTTCTTAGTAGGGATTGTTCCCCTGCTCCCCAATGATGATGAGCGAAAGTTTTTAGAATTTGCATTCTTTCCTGACAGTTTCCTTTGGTTTCTTGGAGATGATGCTTCCAGGTAAGTTTACTGTCAAATGTTAGACCTAGGAATTCATTTTGTTGTACTACCTGCTGGAGTTGTTTTCCTTGAAGGTAGATAAGTTGCGTTTGTGTGCTGCTTTATCCGCGGCTGAGAAGTTAAAACCGTTTTTTTTTGTAACTGTATTAGGTTGTAAGGTTGTTCTTGTGTTTTTTCCATGACAGAACAGTACTAGGTCGTCGGCATAGAGTGAACATTTCACCGGTGTTTGTACTGGTGTGCACAGATCGTTAAGAGCCATTAGAAATAGTGTTGTACTGAAGACGGATCCTTGAGGTGCGCCGTTGTCTGTGGAGTATGAGTCTGTTGTTTTTCCTTTCACTCTCGTCTTGCTCTTTCACTTTTGTTTTTCATTTACTTTCACTTTTGCTTGCAGAGTTATGAGATCTGTGGTACTGCGGTTTGGCCTAAGCCGCTGATTGATCTTCGACTAAAATGTTATATTGTTCCAGGAACCAATAACTCCACAAAGTTCCGGGTCACCGTGGGACGCCTGGTAATGAGGCTGCAGATCAATTAGCCAAGAAAGGCGCTGGGATGAACTACACTGGACCCGAACCAGTGTTGGGCATCCCGAGGAACACTGTACGCGGGGCGGTGGCTCAGTGGGTAAGAATCCAACATAGAGCATACTGGAACCGTATAACAGGAAACACACATGGTAAGGTGATGATCAAGGAGCCCTCTCAAAACCTTGCCAGACAGATACTGCAACTAAACAGAATGCAGATCAGAACGGTGGTGGGCCTTCTCACAGGACACTGCCACCTAAGAGTACACCTACATAAGCTGGGGATATACAGAGAAGAACCAGTTTGTAGACTCTGCAATGGAGAAGATGAGACAGCTTCTCATGTGATATTCGAGTGTCCAGCACTCGCAAGAACGCGCTATGCGGTCCTGGGACTCCTCAGCCCCGGGAGCCTTCTGGCGGAAAAGACCTTGGTTAGCGGACTGCTGAACCTTGTCAAAGGAACGGAGCTCTTCTAACAAAGGAAAATCTAAATGTGAGAAATACAATAAGCCCGCTGGCTTCAGTGTTTGGGACCACATGGACCATCTCTCACATTTAGTTAAAATGCCAAATACCAATAACCAAGGAACCAAAACAGGCGCTTGTTGATCATTTTGTCTAACAATTTGCATAGGGAGCATGTGAGTGCGTTGGGCCTGTACGACTTTAGGATGATATGAGTGTTAGTTGTCTTGCTTCTTGATGAGAAGTATAATTGATTGTTGCCATTTCTTCGGAGGAAATTGGTGGCTTAGCCAGATTCTTTGTAGAGTTGTTTTTGGATTTTAAGTTCTTTATGAATCTGCAGGGAGTATCATCGGTCATCGGGACCAGCGGCGGAGATAGAGCGATGGTAAGTTCTTCCATTATTTGTTTTGGAAGAATAGTATTTTCAATAAATATGAGTAAATATAATCTTAATAGATTCCTTATTATGAATTGTTAAAAGAAAGAGGTAATTAAATTATAATACATGCACAATTAAAATACGTAGAACAATAATAATTATTGTTGCCCATTTGATATTTGGGCATTATAATAATAGACAGACACACAAAATAAATAAATACAAAACATGAAATCTCGAGTGAGATTGGATGGATTCCGGATTATAAATTTGTATCCAAAATCCATGGTTTAATGCTGGGTTTGAGATAAGATTAAGGACTTAAATGATATTCTAAATCTTCTCCTCGATCGATACTTTCGTGAATTAAAGTGGCCACCAGTGTATTATTGCCGTTATTGGATTTAGGTTTCTAGAGATTTCGTTTTCCTTTTCAAAGAAAATAAATATAAGCAAGGTAGAGAGATATTTGAGAATTATTAAAAGTTATTTTAGCTTTGTATTTTATGAATCATTTATATCGCAATCCCCATGAGAGTTATGATAGGGGGTTACATCTTAGTCTTAAACAACAACCACCATTCTTTGAGGCTCGTTTCTATCTTAAATAAGTACCTATATGACATTAAAAACATAATTTTTGTCGATTTGCCTGAAAATTTGTTATAACTGTGAAGATAAGAAAATCCCATGAAGATTCTATAAAAGACTCAGTTCTCGTTGATATAATGGCTTTAACTTTTATCTTTTTGCTTTTAGACCAGATTTGTCTCAGAAGAAAAAAAATATAGAGGAATTTGAACAGAAATAAAAATTTGATGCAACAATGCTGAAGAACTCTTTCGGTTTTTCAAACTGCTGCGATTTTTCTGATGTCATCATCATTTTTTATGTACTGTAGGTACTTGTAGGTAGGCTTGTACAAAAACATGTACTCATCAGATTTGTAACGATAGTCTGTTTTCTGTCTGTGAAGAAATTAAAAATATTAGCCATCCATCATTAAAGACAATGATGGATTACTCTCGCATTAATAAAATCAATAGCATTTAGAAGGAAAAATGGAATTTCTGGAAGGTAAAAGAACGTCCTCTTTAGGAGCTCTCCAATACCTTTATTAGGTAAAAGCTTTTTCTAATTAAATTAACAAAAATTACTTGGAATTTCCATAAAGAATTGCCCTTACATTAATTTCGTTGATTAAGTTTTATACTTTCAACCAACACAAGTCGGTTAAGTTCATGTGGTACTTCTTGATAATTATTCAAGATGGTAGGAATAAAAAAATTAATTTGTTATAACGATTAGATTATACTTACAGGAAATTCGCTTTCGCTGGAGGTTAGGTAATGATTATTGTATCAAAAGAGTTGGGAATATTTTACAAAAAAATTAACGTCCTTTTCAATTAACACCGCAGCAAATCTAAGTTGCGCATAAAATTTTAAGCATCAATTTTTTCCTAAACATTTCTAATCAAAGCTCTTGTAGATGCTGAAACAGTTGTCGATTTTTCGATATCTGCCGCCGATTTTAATCGCCCTTCATTTAATTCAATTTTCAATTTAATTCATATTTTTGTACATTTTTTTTCCCAATTTCCCCGAAAATTTGTTTTAAAACTGAACTAAAAGTGGGAATTTAAGAAAATGAATCGTTTTTATATATCTTTAACCTTAAGATTTAAAAACAGAAAATTCTAAGCCAATTGGATTGGAAGTAAACTTTGTGGGCATGCTAGAAATTTTGATTTTTTCAAATTTCCCGTAAATGTACAATTCTTGAAATTTAGAAACAGCCCATTTTCATTCTTTATTAAGAAGTAAACTTTATGGGCATGGTAGAAATTTTGAATTTTCCGAATTTCCCGTAAATGTTCCAAGATCAGTTGAAATGAAGATCTCTCCCAACTGTGATCATTATTGCGCATATCTACAATTCTTGAAATTTAGAAACAGCCCATTTTCATTCTTTCTTAAGAAGTAAACTTTGTGGGCATGTTCGAAATTTTGTTTTTTCAGATTTCCCGTAAATGTTCTAAGTTCAATTGAATGAAGATCTCTCCCAACTGTGATCATTACGCATATCTACAATTGTTGAAATTTAGAAACAGCCCATTTTCATTCTTTCTTAAGAAGTAAACTTTATGGGCATGGTGGAAATTTTGAATTTTTCCAATTTCCCGTAAATGTTCCAAGTTTAATTGAATGAAAATCTCTCCCAACTGTGATCATTACGCATATATCTACAATTCTTGAAATTTACAAACAGCCCATCTTCATTCTTTCTTAAGAAGTAAACTTTACGGGCGTGGTAGAAATTTTGAATTTTTCCAATTTCCCGTAAATGTTCCAAGTTCAATTGAATGAAAATCTCTCCCAACTGACCAACTGTGATCATTACGCGTATCCGCATATCTTGAAATTTAGAATCCGCCGATTTTTTATTCTTCTGCCACAAAAAAAAAGAGTAGATAAACAAAAATACTAAAACTTACGCATAAATATCCATTATAGATCAAGGTTAAGAAATACAAAAAGAAGATCCTTAGTGCCTCCTTTTCAATTAACGACGTTCAATTCCTGCAGGATAAAAAATTTAGTAATCTAGTCAAGAGTATAAGTAGATCTGCATGGCACGTTCCATAGATCTTGATTTTTTTTCGCAGGCAGTAACAAGAAAAAAAACGGTTTCTTCGATAACTTGCTGGACGTTTATTTTGGGAGCTTAAAACTATTAATTGTAACAAGACAATGGGAAAAATTCAGACTGAGATGATGGGAGAAAAATTATCCGGTTACTTTTAAAGTACCCAATCACAATATTCCTGCTCTCCAACTAACATCTGATGAGATTATTAAAAAGTTAAGGCTCCACGATAACTGCCTCTGAGGATAATCGATAACATTTGAGTCGAGGATGTTCCTATTAGTTCATTTTCTAATATTAAATCCAACATAATCGATTATACATATAGATATACCTATACGAACGGTTTTACCTACCTATCGTATGCTTTTTAGTTGTTTATTTGAACGTCATATGGTTTTGATAAGTCCCAACTTTATATTAGATTCAAGGCTGTTCTCACGTAAATACAATCCAGGAACAGAAATACTTGCATATCTACATCAAACGAGCTCTATCCATTGCGTTTCGCTAAATGATTTTACTTCAGGGTGTTCGGCTATTTTTAGATTAAAAGATCGATTCTGGTAATTAAAATTCACGCTAATACATATTTTCATTAATGCCATAGTTTTTCCAGCTCGAATACATGGAATTGAAATGTTTGCTTTATCTCGTGTATTGCCTACTCGCGCGGGAATCTGTAAAATTTAATAGCATTAGAAGCAATTTTTTTTGTCGTCAAGGTAAAGCCCTCAAAGCTTAGCAGGTTCATTCATTATCAAGCTTTTAGTTTGATGCGACTGAAATTTAAATGCGTTAAATCAATAGCAATGGTGTTGCCGATTAAGACTTTTAATTGAACAAACCTTAAAACTGCCGGTGGCGTGGGAAGGAAATGAATAAAAATGGCTAAACTATAACCATTTAAAAACGCCCCTGTAGCTTTATCTTTGAAGACTACTGCTAGAAATTTTGCAATCTTCTATATAGATCTTCTAAACTTTGAATTTTCCTCAAAAAAGTTACCTAAAACCGCGTTACTTCTAGAGATTGTCCTTTCAAAATTCGAACCCGTTCTTGTTGCACACGGTTCTTGAAAAATTACCTTTAATTCAAAAGAATGGCAAAAGTGGCGACAATCAACAAGAGCAGACTACTCGCTTGTGGGGGTGGTGGTGATATTGGTGGTTTTATTGACACGAACAGGTTTTATGATAAAACTGATAAATATCTACTACGTAGTGGAACCACGTAGATTCACCAGGAATCCTTTATTTCCTGCCCTGTATAAAACGGGAGACCTTAAGCCATTCCTGATTTACGACCGATCTCGATCCTTTTATAAGAAATAGGATGAAATGAAATTCAAAGCGATCATGTTGTCTAAGTCTAAATCATAGGAGACCTGCTGCTGATTTCTATTGGCCGGCATCTTGATTTGCAGTTGAGAATTTATTACAGGACGCGTTTGGTCATTTGGAAGGGGTTCCGAAGGAGGAAAATCCATAACGTAGCGAATATGAGAAAATTCTGCTGTAATAATCAAATATGTACCTTGCAGCTAATGGAAAATGTCAGATAAGTCCTATGAGAATATTATTTGAACAATGTTGCTTTGCTTTGCTTGCTCGTGGATGGACAGGCGTTATATCAGCCGGTAAATGTTACATGTAGTCATATGTTAGATACAAATAGGTAAACAACTTTTCGTGTTATGTATTATCGTTATGTGTATCTAATTCTCGAAATATTACATCGATTCAAATTAATTAAAATTAATTATTCAGTCTGTCGTTTTCACGACTAGCCGAGATTTGATTGGCTGTCATTTGTGACGAGCTTTGATATCATGCCCGGATGTATTGGTCAATTTTTTTTCACTGTTACCGTTTTTTTTATATTAAATCTTTGCAATATCAAATATCAACATTTTCCCTTTAGTCCACTCAAAGAATGCCCCAAAAAGATGTGTGTTAGCAGGTACTTAACGATTCCTTCAGAAACTTGTTCAGAGTGTTTAGGGTGTTAACAAATCAAAAGTCCTGACGACTAGGTGGTGAGCCGGGGGATGGGGAGAAGGTGCCACTTTTGGGGTTTCTGGTTATATTTCAGAAACCCCAATTTCCTGATAATAAACCCCAATTAGGGAAAATTTCCTGATAATAAACAAAATCTCGGAAAATGGTTAAAAACTTTTAACTCTTCGTTTTTTTTCAATATTGTCAATCGTTTTTGAGTTACATGCCCTACAAAAATAGGCTTTCTTCGAAAAAAAAACCTTTTACTCACATTTTTCCTAAAAAATTCGAAACTTTCGTGCTTTCCGGTTATATCTCAGAAATTGTAGGGAAAAATTTCCTGGAAATAAATAAAAGCTCGTAAAATTGTCAGGAACTTTTAACTGAGAGGTTTTTTCAAAATTCTCAAACGTTTTTGATTTACAGGCCCCACAAAAAAACGTTTAAAAAAATCATTTTAGCTCCTGTTTTTCATCAAACCACTTTTAGGCTTTCAGGTTATATCTCAGAAACAGTACATTGTAGGGAAACATTTCTGATAATGATTAAAAGCCCGTAAAATTGTCTAGAACTTTCAACTTGGAGGGTTTTTGAAAATTCTCAACCGTTTTTGAGTTAAAGGCCCCACAAAAGTATTTTTTTTCGAAAAAATAATTTTAACTCGTATTTTTCATCAAAACACTTTTGGGCTTTCAGGTTATATATCAGAAACAGTGCGTTGTAGGGAAAAAATTTATGATAATGAATAAAAGCTCGCAAAATTGGCTAAAACTTTTAACTCCTCAGTTTAAAAAAAATTCTCAACGGTTTTGGAGTTACACACCCCACAAAAGTAGGTTTTTTCGAAAAAAATAATTTTAACTCATATTTTTCATCAAACATCTCACTTTTGAGCTTTCCGGTTATATCTCAGAAAAGGTGCATTGTAGGGAAAAATTTTCTCATAATAAATAAAAGCTCATAAAATTGTCTAAAACGTTTAACTCTTCGGTTTTTTGAAAATTCTCAACGGTTTTGGAGTTACACAGCACAAAATTAGGTTTTTTCGAAAAAAATAATTTTAACTCATATTTTTCATCAAACATCTCACTTTTGAGCTTTCCGGGCATATCTCAGAAAAGGTGCATTGTAGGGAAAAATTTTCTCATAATAAATAAAAGCTCATAAAATTGTCTAAAACTTTTAACTCTTCGGTTTTTTGAAAATTCTCAACGGTTTTGGAGTTACACAGCACAAAAGTAGTTTTTTTCGAAAAAAATAATTTTAACTCATATTTTTCATCAAACATCCCACTTTTGAGCTTTCCGGGTATAACTCAGAAAAGGTGCATTGTACAGAAAAATTTTCTCATAATAAATAAAAGCTTGTAAAATTGTCTAAAACTTTTACCTCTTCGGTTTTAAAAAAATGCTCAACGGTTTTGGAGTTACACAGCACAAAAGTAGGTTTTCCCGAAAAAAATAATTTTAACTCATATTTTCCATCAAACATCTCACTTTTGAGCTTTCCGGTTATATCTCAGAAAAAGTGCATTGTAGGGAAAAATTTTCTCATAATAAATAAAAGCTCATAAAATTGTCTAAAACTTTTAACTCTTCAGTTTTTTGAAAATTCTCAACGGTTTTAGAGTTACACAGCACAAAAGTAGGTTTTTTCGAAAAAAATAATTTTAATTCATATTTTTCATCAAACATCTCACTTTTGAGCTTTCCGGGTATAACTCAGAAAAGGTGCATTGTACAGAAAAATTTCCCTATAATAAATAAAAGCTCATAAAATTGTCTAAAACTTTTAACTCTTCGGTTTTTTGAAAATTCTCAACGGTTTTGGAGTTACACAGCACAAAAGTAGGTTTTTTCGAAAAAAATAATTTTAACTCATATTTTTCATCAAACATCTCACTTTTTTGAGCTTTCCGGTTATATCTCAGAAAAGGTGCATTGTAGGGAAAAATTTTCTCATAATAAATAAAAGCTCATAAAATTGTCTAAAACGTTTAACTCTTCGGTTTTTTGAAAATTCTCAACGGTTTTGGAGTTACACAGCACAAAATTAGGTTTTTTCGAAAAAAATAATTTTAACTCATATTTTTCATCAAACATCTCACTTTTGAGCTTTCCGGGCATATCTCAGAAAAGGTGCATTGTAGGGAAAAATTTTCTCATAATAAATAAAAGCTAATAAAATTGTCTAAAACTTTTAACTCTTCGGTTTTTTGAAAATTCTCAACGGTTTTGGAGTTACACAGCATAAAATTAGGTTTTTTCGAAAAAAATAATTTTAACTCATATTTTTCATCAAACATCTCACTTTTGAGCTTTCCGGTTATATCTCAGAAAAGGTGCATTGTAGGGAAAAATTTTCTCATAATAAATAAAAGCTCATAAAATTGTCTAAAACTTTTAACTCTTCGGTTTTTTGAAAATTCTCAACGGTTTTGGAGTTACACAGCACAAAAGTAGTTTTTTTCGAAAAAAATAATTTTAACTCATATTTTTCATCAAACATCTCACTTTTGAGCTTTCCGATTATATCTCAGAAAAGGTGCATTGTAGGGAAAAATTTCCTCATAATAAATAAAAGCTCATAATATTGTCTAAAACTTTTAACTCTTCGGTTTTTTGAAAATTCTCAACGGTTTTGGAGTTACACAGCACAAAAGTAGGTTTTTTCGAAAAGAATAATTTTAACTCATATTTTTCATCAAACATCCCACTTTTGAGCTTTCCGGGTATAACTCAGAAAAGGTGCATTGTACAGAAAAATTTTCTCATAATAAATAAAAGCTTGTAAAATTGTCTAAAACTTTTACCTCTTCGGTTTTAAAAAAATGCTCAACGGTTTTGGAGTTACACAGCACAAAAGTAGGTTTTCCCGAAAAAAATAATTTTAACTCATATTTTCCATCAAACATCTCACTTTTGAGCTTTCCGGTTATATCTCAGAAAAAGTGCATTGTAGGGAAAAATTTTCTCATAATAAATAAAAGCTCATAAAATTGTCTAAAACTTTTAACTCTTCAGTTTTTTGAAAATTCTCAACGGTTTTGGAGTTACACAGCACAAAAGTAGGTTTTTTCGAAAAAAATAATTTTAATTCATATTTTTCATCAAACATCTCACTTTTGAGCTTTCCGGGTATAACTCAGAAAAGGTGCATTGTACAGAAAAATTTCCCTATAATAAATAAAAGCTCATAAAATTGTCTAAAACTTTTAACTCTTCGGTTTTTTGAAAATTCTCAACGGGTTTGGAGTTACACAGCACAAAAGTAGGTTTTTTCGAAAAAAATAATTTTAACTCATATTTTTCATCAAACATCTCACTTTTGAGCTTTCCGGTTATATCTCAGAAAAGGTGCATTGTAGGGAAAAATTTTCTCATAATAAATAAAAGCTCATAATATTGTCTAAAACTTTTAACTCTTCGGTTTTTTGAAAATTCTCAACGGTTTTGGAGTTACACAGCACAAAAGTAGGTTTTTTCGAAAAAAATAATTTTAACTCATATTTTTCATCAAACATCTCACTTTTGAGCTTTCCGGTTATATCTCAGAAAAGGTGCATTGTAGGGAAAAATTTTCTCATAATAAATAAAAGCTCATAAAATTGTCTAAAACTTTTAACTCTTAGTTTTTTTGAAAATTCTCAACGGTTTTTGAGTTACACAGCACAAAAGTAGGTTTTTTCGAAAAAAAAAATTTAACTCATATTTTTCATCAAACATCTCACTTTTGGGCTTTCCGGTTATATCTCAGAAAAGTTGCATTGTAGGGAAAAATTTTCTCATAATAAATAAAAGCTCATAAAATTGTCTAAAACTATTAACTCTTAGGTTTTTTGAAAATTCTCAACGGTTTTTGAGTTACACGCCCCACAAAAGTAGGTTGTTTTCTGAAATAATCATTTTTACTCATATTTTTCATCAAAAATTCCACTATTGAGTTTTCCGGTTAGCGTGTAGCTACTCTAAATTAATTATTTGAAAAACGCAAATTTATGACAAAAATATTTTCCAAAATATGAAAAACAATACATTTTCTCATAATGCTGCGAACTTCTTGTTTCATTCGATAAACAACAAGACCGTAAACATCTTGTAAAATTATAAAAATACTAATTTGTAAGTCCGAGTTATGAAAATTTATTCAAATTACAAAAAAATATCGGCAGCGCTGTCGAATAAAAAGATTAAGTACCTACAAGAAAGTTAATTGAGTCGAAGCAGATTTATATGCATACTTAAATAAAATTGATCCTGGGGTGTAAGTTTCGCACCATTAACTCCAAATTCGCTATTATTAATTTACGACAAGCACGAGAAGAACTGATAGTTCTCGAGGAGAAAACTTTGAGAAGTTTTAACAACTTTGGGAACTTTCTCTCTATTTTATTTACACTCCCGGGACGCTGTTTATAAGCCGAGACTGGAAGTTTGATAGGGAAATGTATGTCCGGTTAATAAAAATATGCATCGAGCTTTTAAAGCTCTCGCTTATTATTAGCTTTGCCTTGGCGTCTAGTCTAATGCAGAAAATGCAGATAGGTAAACTAGAAAATTTCCAGAGTGCATAATATCTACATGAGCGGTGGAATGAAATGTGTAATTATTTATCCTGCAAAGTGATTTGTATTTGAGACGGACGATAATAATAATAAATTATAAAAACGTAAACAAACGGGACGTTAAAATTTCGTTTACATTTCAATTTATATAATCTCGAAGCAATCTTGAAGCAATCTCTGCAGAGGTCTGGCAATTGTAACGTGGTAATGGTGACATTTATTAGAGCTTCATTTTGTCTCGTCGTCCAGATTGATTAATATTAACTGTTCTGTTCGAAATTTTTTTTATGGAACTCAAACTGCGCTCAGTTCCGCGATATAATGATTTATACCAGGAAAAGAAAGCGAATGAAGATACATTTCATGATAATCTAACTCTAACAGTTGAGACCGTTATAAGGTTAAGGTTAAGGAGATTTAATTTAAGTTGTCTGAAGCGATCACCTCTTCTGATAGAGAAGAAAAAAGAGGTATTGACCTCCGACTACTCCCGTTTCCCTGATCGCTGGGTACTGAGTTCCACTATCGTTTTCACTATCTCCCGGTTCGACTGCTTGATACAGACCATTTAATCCATTCTGTACCTACTGAGTAGGGGAAATATAAGGGTATAGGTAGGTTTGCTCGTCTTGAGAAAATATTTTTGCGTAATTGCTTTGATTTTATATTTTCATTTTTCCAGCGAGTATGCGTAACTTAATAATTTTCTTGTTAAATTCGAATACTTTGATCCATTTTCGATCTCTATTCTCCCCTTTCCCTCTACCTCTACGTCTATGGGTGCATTGAGTATGAGCAAAATTGTTTCGCGACTCCTGGAATGTTGGAGTTGAGACCACTGGAATGTTGGAGTTGCGACCGCTGGAATGCTGGAGTTAGAAAAAGGAAGAAGGAAGGAAAGAGGCCGTCGCCGTCATACACGTCTCGCTCTGATCGCTTATCGTCTGCTATTACAGATCTTTTACATTTCGCTTTTTACTACCGCTTTTCCTGTAATTATTCAAGTCGTCACAAGCATTCTTTGTCGCAATTTATGTAATTCTTAAAAAGCCACCTTTGGCACTTTACCCGCATACATTGTAGCTTATTGTGGGTCCTGAAATAAATCCAGAACTATTATACCTACTGCACAAAATCTAAAAAAAAATTCACTAGAACTTCTCAAAATTTTACATGAAGCAAGCGGCAAGGACTTTGACGAGCTTTTACCTCTGTAATATAGGTAGTGTTGAAACAGAAGAAATTTTAGCAAACATTTTGTACCGAGATTACAGACAATAATTACATACCCACTTGAAGGAAATTCCTTAGCTACTGGAAAAAAATGGTACGGTTTTGCGAGTTTTGAAGGCCAAACTCTATGCGATGGGGCCATTTTTTATCCAAGAGAGATGTAAACTAAACTTCAATACGAAAATTGCAAATTAGTTTGGGCATAAACCTATAAATGCCGGAACTAGAGTCAAAAGACGGAAACCCTGAAGTCGTAGAGACAGCCTTTAGCCATCCAAATGCAAGAAAGCCTGCCTAAACTACGTTCTTACACGATCGTTAATTTTTGACTCATGTCTGTTTGCATGAAACACTTTTCTGGATTCAGCTTCAGGTAGGCAGCTCTGAATCGATCGAAAATTTCCTGAGGGCTGTTACGTGGTTTTGAAAACTGGAACCTTCAAAAGTAGCCAGTTACGGAGACCAAATGGCATAACCTTGAAGTTGTACTAGAAAATACGATTTTCTCTTTCTCGAACTTGCCAGTAACCGCTCTTCAGATCCAAAGTTGAAAACCTGCAGGTTGAGCCAGACAAGGTACATACATAAAATGTCGCCGATCCTTGGCAGCGGGTAGCTCCAACACCAATACTACTGGCGATGACCACGGGCTGTTGGATTTTTCAATAACTCAATCTTGCAGCATCTGACCCAGCATGGTTGATGCCTCTTCTTGTTTCTTGGGGCTTGTCTTATTGGTTGGGTGTCTCCTGTGGTACACAATGTCTGTCCTTTTTAACTGACAGTTTTTCGGAGTCGACTTCTATAGCAGGATAATCTTCATCTTCTTTGTATCTGTCTGCTCTTTTTTTTTTCGGTAGTACTCCAATCCAAACAAACTTCCAATATAAGCTCACTGCAACTACTGGGTGCTTTTATATACACGCCGGACGTGGATCTCGGAAAGTTCTAGGAGATTCACTGTGGTGTTTAAAGCGTAGCTCTAGACACAGCCGTGCACTCTTTCGAACATGCGCGGAAATATACTGGCATTCTGTATTAGAATATGACATTCCTGACATGGCAGCCAGAAATAGTTATTTGTGAAGCAAGTGCATAAAGTGGTACTTTTTTCACGACTGGGAAGTTTGACCGCACGAGCCGCAGGCGAGTGCGTCAATCCCAGATGTGAAAAAAGACACTTTCTGCATATGTTGCATACAAAATTTCATCTACGAGTGACTGAAATTAGAACAGAAAGCTATTATAATTAAAAAAACAAATTCATATAAGTGTTAGTGTTTCTGTGAAGCTATTAACGCCCTTTTCATCACGTCAGTTTATAGAGGAGACATATTGTTTTAAATACAGTTCTTTAGATTTTTGAGGTAACAGATTTTGCGCAGCCACCATTGATTGAAACATAATTTGTTCTGGTGTAGAAGATATTTCATTGATTGAATAATCTTCAATGGTGTCCATTTTAGGAAACTAGGAAGCGGTTGGCGTCTTGCAGTGACTTGTCAGATTATAGCAAGCGGGTAATAATGAACCGCTACGACACTTTATTTCACTCGTTTTTACATTATGCATTCTTCATGATAATCATAAATTTTATGAACTAAGAAACGTGTAAAAATTATTAGAACTGGAATATTTTATATTACTAAACCTATTATTGGATCTCTCAGCAATAAAAATATAAATTTCGTAAGATTAGATAGCATCAAAGAGAAATCCTGACAGCATAATTAAAAGCAAGTGGAAAAAAGTAAAAAGTGACCATTAATTAAAGCGCAAATTAGTTCGATAAAGAGCTTCGTTATTGCAGTATTAGTTAAAATTACAGAGTCCTCACAGTTGTACAAAGAAATTGTCTTCCAGGACGTCTTGCAATTCCAAAAAAAAGTAAATGAAAATAAAAACCCAGACCGGCTTCGTCTGTCCTCTTCGATGACTTATCCTCGCTTAAAATTAACGCTTTTGGGCATGAAACGTCTTAACTCGTCTCTCACTCATCTCAGATTTAATTTAATAAGCAATTAAAAATGTTTTACTCGTCTCATAACTTCCCTTTGTACTTTGATTGTGAGCGGGAAGTTTTTTATCAAATCAAGCTCAATTTTGAATATCGAAAAAGACAAGCTCTAAATTACTGCATGGAGAACAAAGAGTCACTTATTGGGTTTAAGCTGGAACACTTCAAACACGAGGGACGTTTCTAAAAGATGTAATTGGAAATTTTGTGAAGTATTTTATTCGCTTACGGTTCATTTTATTTGGAGTGCTCGAATTTATAAGCTCACGTCGTAAAGAGTCTGGCACAAGATGACCATTGAATGTTGTTTTGTTAATTGGATCGACCTGGATTTTACGATAGATCTTACTTGGGAATAATTGTTCCTAGAACTGGCAATCGTCATTTAAAGTAAAAAAGTCTCTTAAGCAGAAGTAACTTGACATTTATTCAACATAAGAAAACATGCTGATGTACCTGGAACAAGTCTTAACCACTAATTTTCTAATTAAAGTCTAGTACCTAATTTGAGCTGGGAACAGAATTTGTCTTAATTATCCGGAGAATGGGGTAAATCGAACAGGAGGTTTTCTTAACCAAAGTCTATTCTTTTTTAAATCCTTTTCCGGGATTAATTTTTTATATAGTTAGGCACAGTTAGACCAGGATCGGGAATAAATATTAAAAAGAACGGCCAAATGAACTAAATCGAGTAAAAAACTTCTACTATTTGATATGATAGCTGGCTTCCTGGGGAAGACTTCATACATCCTCTTGTTCTTTCTCGATGTTCTGTACTGATGAGGTCATAAGGAGACCGAAACACAGTTGACTCTAGCTTCGAGATCACTAGATGGCTCTGTGTGTTGTTTGCTCTTTTGGAGAGCTCTTTTTAATAATTTTTATTTGTAATTAAACATTGAGCTCGATGGTAGAGGCATCTAGCGGCAGTTCGTCAGCACTTTCCGACAGGATGCATTGCCCCAAAGCATTCTAACTGCACGGGGCTGCTAACTACCCTGATGGATGCAAGCAGGCAGTCTCTGCCGGTAGTTCTTGTCTCCATCGGTAGATGGCGAGAGGCTCTTCAAGTCACGGAGTGCCGTGACACTGTTTGATATAAGAGCTGGCTCCCTGGGGCAGACTTCATACATCCTCTGGTTTTTTCTCGATGTGCTATACTGACGAGGTCATAAGGAGACTCTGCCTTAATTAAAAAAGCCCGTTAATTTTCAACTATCCTTCCACCTTAACCGACGACCCCCACGTTAAGAAAATCACCACCAAATTTTTTTAGGAAAATTATTTTTTAAACTTGTCATATCTTGTTGTTGAAAGACGAATGCTGGATAATTTTATTACACGCATTCAGGTAAATTAATTGTCGATTGATTAATTTTTAAATAAGTGTATATACGATAAAAGTGCCAATATATGCGAGATGAATTGAAGCCAATACTTCAAATTATATTATGTTGAAGAAAAAAATAAATAATTTCATGATGTAGAAAATAAAGGAAAATACGCGAAAGTCGAAATGACCTGCCGATTTTTTTTCCCATTAAGTTAGTTTTGACAGCTTTGGGGGTAAAAAACTATATCTACCTTTTTGGTAAGTAATGAACGTCTTTATCACACTGCTTCGTTTATTTTTCGATCTTTAAAAAAAAGTCGAAAAAAAATCGAAATTATGCGAAAAATGATAAGTGAGCTTTAAAATTTTTTTTACCGCTCACCTAATTTTTTTTTCGAAAAACGATTTGGAAAGAATTTGTACGTCTATGCTTTCCGTAAGTAACTGTGCAAACAGAATCTCTCCGCAATGTACCGTTACCGAGAAAAAATTCTAAAGCTGTGCGTGGGACGTTGAAAAAACATCCGGTCCTGCACGGGGGCCTTAAAATTCTCGGATCCGGCCCATTTTCAATAGGTCGTATTTGGGGGTCCCTACCAAATTTAAACTCGATCGGTGCAACTTTCAGACATTTGTAACTTAGAATCTTCCCAAAAAGGCCCGAAATTGCTGAAAAAATACATTTCCCGCTAAGGGAGCCAAATTTAATTTTTCTACGACGAAAAATGGCGACCTAGAGTGTTTCCCAGAAAAAAGTACCCATACCGGGCGACATCAATTTTTGGGCCTATAGTCTGCACTATACTTGCAAAAACCTCGGCTTCGCCGGTCTCGGAAATAATAATAATTTTTGATCACCCTGTATTTTCAGCAGTGTTAAACTAGCTACTTGTATAGTAGTAATAGATGCTCTATTAATATCGTAGATCGAGTTTCGAGCTTAGAATTGCTTTATAGACTTGTTTACTTAGATACATTATAATTGCCGGTTCATGTTTATCTTTAGCTGGGGGAGGGGGGATCATATTCCCATAAACCCCCCGTATAGATTTACAGATCACAGATAGATACCTACCTATCTTGTCTATAATGAAAAATGTAGGAATTGCCGCTCGACTCGTCTTGATCTCGCCACACAGGCAACGGGAACCTCTCGGGCTGTCATCTCCGTGCAATCTTGCCATTATTAGTGCCCAGCAGTCTTTATGATCCCCGCAAGCCGATAAATATTAAATTAAACGCTATAATGGCTTTCAAGGCATGGTACGAAGGCGTGCGTGATGCAAGACTTATCATCATGAGAGACGGCTCTTCGCTAAAATTTAGCATTCCAGTAGATCGCGCACCTCGCTCGGAGGCGGTGGAAGTCGGTGCAAAGCTGCCGACGCTTGCGGCAAACTGACGCGAGCGAGACTGCCCTTCTCGTACGCCGTGTCGGGAGGAAATAAACTTTTTGGATTCTTATTGAAGTTTTCGGTACACTGGGTACTCGTATTGATGGTGCCGGTTTATGGATTTGTTCGGAAGGGGGCTTAACTTAGTTTTTCTCGTAACCAGGTAATTATTTTTTGCTTGTTTGTTTGTGAGTTTGTGCATGCTTTGATTTTATTGAATTTTTTTAAACAAATAAAAAAGTATCCAAATTATAGAAAAATAATAATTCTTAAAGAACTCGTGTTTATACAGGGTGTTTCCTATTATGTGATACAAGAGAGTATTTTGAATTATTGTATGGATTAATTATATTTTTTCTGCGATTTTTTACCACTTTTATAAAAAATTCAAATTCATAAGGTGATCACTATCTACTCAAAAGTTGATTAACCTTGTCATATGGTCAAGAAATCAACAATGGCGGAAAAAATCAATAACATTTTTAGAATCGCTGCAAGGGTGGGGATGGGCCTACTTATTTGAAAAATTTAAATTTATTTCTTTTTTTTAATTCAAGCGGGAGGTGTTCAAGGAAATTTAGTGTTTGGTTTTAGTCATGGTTAAGTGGAAAGAGAGAGAGAGCGAAGGGCGTAAATTTTGACAGTCAATGAGGGATCGGTAAAAATTTGAACGAAACCGCATTCATCAATCAATATACCCTAATAATGTCACACAAGGTTTTTATTGGTTGGAAGTTATCTACCCGTTTAAATTACCGAACTCAGACAATTTCTAGTGGTAGGACATTTTTTTTTTTTTTAAATCGAGCACAGCTCTAATGGCGTAAATAAATAGAATCCTCGGGTCCAATAACATGTCGCTCGTTCCATATATTCAATTGCATTCTGGGTACTTCAAGAGCGATCGACGATGAAAAGGGCAATTTGCAGTTACCTTCTCAGGGTTCAGCCTGGATCCTGACTGTGTCAAAAAATTGTCGTGAAAGTCGCGAAAGAAGTTTTTTGGAGAACGATAGCCATTTGGAAAATTCTATTCACCACTGTAGAAGCCTATAGAATCACAACTAGCGTGGACGCTAATGAAGCTGGCGCTCGAGGAAAAGTCAGCAATTTCTTAAGCTTTTTACGCTCAGAAAGGGAAAAGGTGGAAATCACCATTGTCCCAAAAAATGTGGCAAAAAATCAATGATAAAAGTAGTGGAAACATTAGTCAAACTAGATGTGTCAGAAAAATTACTGTATATAAAGAAACTTTGATGCATGTTGACCAAAACTCCAAACTACATAAACAAATAACTAAACCAAATGAAAGGGTTGCGTTAATGAAGATAAAAATGTCTGTGATGTAATTAAAAACATAAAAAATAAAATGGCAAGTTAAAAGGTGAACCGACGTTGGACCAACACATGAAGCACCGAACCCAGGTGAATGATGAATGATGATGCCAAAATGGATGCTTTAACACCAACACGGTAAATTCTAGCCCATAAACACATCCAGAATCTTTGAATAATTGATGCGACAAGTGGGATGTGACATTTCGACAATTATTATTGTTGAAAATTTTTTTTTCCTTCTGTGCAAGTTATTTTCTACAAAATTGGGGTTATCTTTACAACTTGCTGTTGAATGAAATTATTATTATACAGAATTATCCTAAATAGGTACAAATAATTATAGGGGGTGATTCTTTGACTCATTCTTAATAAAAAAGTTTCTTTAACATATTGTATTCGCAAATGCACCGTTTTTGAGGTACGGGGATCAAAAAAAAATTTTTTTTTGGTAAGTTGTTTGATGATATCTCAGGAACCATGTGAGATACAGAGCTCAATTTTTCTACATATTTTGCAGTGGCGGAGAATGTGGGATTGCGTTAGATTTTTTGCCCCTACTTGCTACAACAATAGGAAAATTGACACTTTAAAAGCGCATTTTAAGCCGCCAGTATTTTCTACACAAAAAAAGGTACTCTCGGTCATAATTGCTAACGTGAACCGTTTTCGAGAAAAATCGAGAAAAAAAAGTCGATAATATGACATGTACAAAAGTTGAGTTCCAAGTGTTCCCGGGAAAAATAATCTTTTTTGACAGCCTGATATATCTCAAAAAACACAATTTTTGGACACACCTTAAAGGGAACTTTTTTCTTTAGAATGAGCCAAAGAATTATCCTCTAAAACTTTTCGCACTTATTTAGGACAACCCTGCATATGTATTAATCTAGAAATACAAAATAGAAAACACTTCTTATCAAGAACCATTGTCAAAAGGTAATGTTTTGTAAATGGGTGTAAACCTCTTTTGATGCGAATATGATGGACGGTGAGAGAAAATAATCGTCACAAATCGCTTAATGCTACTACAAGTTGTTACTTTGGACCAGGTTGTTGTATCGTCAGTCCCCCTCCTCTCATGGGATGATCTAAAAGAGATGGAGAAAAAGAGAGAACGCCAGAGAAAGAAAGAGACATAAGAAACACTCTGTACATATACACAGAGATTAAATTTTACGTGAATATTAGCGACGATGAGTCGAAACGTAAGCAATGATGAAGCCAAAAGTGCAATTTGCGTAAACGAATCGTCTCATTTAGAGGTTTTTTTCTAGAGTGCTCTCCGTGCTCTGACATTTCATTATAAAAACGAAACTTCCAGCAATCTCGGATCCTTTTTAGCGGCAGCATTTTGATACCGCATTTAATAAGTCCCTCAGGGAGCCGGTAAAACCCTTTTTTAGAAGGGAAAAAATTGCAACACTTTCAATGTTTAGTGAACGAATAAATAGGACCGCATATGATGAATACCAAGCGCGGGACGTCATGTTTAAAAATTCATCATAGCCACGGCTTCCATTTCTGACCGGTTCGTTTTCATTTTTTATCCCTCCGGTTTCTTCTCAACTTTAAAATTACCTTTTAAACTGACAAGCGATGATATTTTTCAGTCTTCCTGAAATCATAAATCCGTTACCTATAATACTGAAAGTATTTCAGGCGATTTATCAAACATCGTGTAATCGTGATGCCGAATCGATACAAGCAACAAAAACCAACATATTACACACCCGGGGGCAGTTGGGATACAGTTTTCATCAATCGTGAGCATATATGACGCGAGAATAAATGAAAAAGAAATTATTTACCTACTATGGAAATATCACATTGATGTAAAGAATTATTACAGTCTCCTCCATGGAGTTATACATACTCTGTTGATCAGATAGCTTCAGATAACTCCATTTATCTCTGTCTAAAAAGCCTGACGATTTTATTTCATAGTAAAGTTTCACAAAATTGTCTTCGAAATTTTCATGGAAAAATTGATGTCTTATTCAGAATGGCACGTAATTTAGTGCGAGCACTACAGCCAAATGCAATACGAGTCGAAAAACAACCCAGCTAAACCGAGAAGAGCTTAGTTTTTTTAACAAAACGGAAACGAAAATTTTAAAAAGACAAAAAATCGCCATTTCCATTTATGAAAGCTCATAGGCTTTGCGCTCACTCTGGCGGTCTCCCACGAGGTGGCTTTATGATGGATTACAGAACTTCCACCTATTTAATTGTACCTACATATCTGAAAAACTGCTGAAAATTCTTTATCCACTTTATGTACTTTTTGTACCAGAAATGTTTATATCTTGCAAAAATATGTCAAAACTCTGATCAAAACTGATTTGCTAGTTTTGAAGTTATGCAAAAAAATACTTTTCTTTCTTTTAAAACCCTTTTAACTTCGTTAATACTGAATAATTCAAAGAATGGGTTCATGAAGACTTTTTTTGGGACAACTTGTGTAGCCTTCAACAAGAGAACTACATACCTTTGAACAGGAAAACGCCAGGTTATGTCAGATTCTCTCAAGGTGCCACCCACTTTAATCCTCTCCAGGTATCCAAGGCGAAGAGTCCAGACGAGCTCTGCAACTGACTGTATACCCTATACGGTCAACAAGGGAGCAAAGGCGACGAAACCGAGAGGGTAATTTCAAACATTAATGCCCGACATTTTTGACAGCTGATTCTAACAACTCTATACTTACCAAATGTTAGTTCATTTATCAATATATTTTTCAATTATGTATATTTTAGAAAAAGAGATTGATTGAATATTTTAGCAGTCAAATAGCTGTCAAAAATGTCAAAATTTAACTAACCTCCAGAGTTATATTTTGAACTTTCATGAATATGAATATGAAAAAGAAAATGTAGAGCCAGATAAAATGTTAACCAGATTCGAACCGGATTTTAGGCTAAGAAACAGTCATCGGAGCTTAAAATTTGAAAAAAAGTGTCAAAATTTTTCTTTACCAATCGATTTTGTTCAAATTTAGGTTCTGTGGATCGCCAATTGTCATGTACCTAACCATGAAAACCACGAAAAACATTTTTTTCTATTTATTGATTGTCACCTCGATGGTCGACTTTGACGTCACTGCTTTTCATCTGATCTCTGATTCTAAAGGGTGATAGAAAACGAACCCGTTTTGGAGTAGGTCCTGACACAAAGAGGTTATCTTAACTTAATTCAGTCTTTACAACTGACAGATCTTGGTTTTGTTAGGTTAGAACAGTTGTTAAAACATTGAAGAGCGTTACATAAAATAGGCGCTCGCTTTATCGACAAAAAATTAAAACACATAAATAAAATAAACAATTAATTCATTTATGAGATAAGTAAGAGATAAGAAGCCCTCCACCCTCCTGGACACATTTTAATACACGATTTCTCACTCCACTAAAGGCACTCTGTAACAGTTCGCCGGGTATATCGGTTATCTCAACGAACATCTCTCGATTACTTGACTTGACTTCGTTAATAACAGTCTCACAAAAAATGTCGAGTCTCTGACGTAAATGCATTGAAATAAATCACATTTCAGCTTGCAGAACCTGGCTGGCTACAGTATCGGTGTATTACGACAGATAAGTCGATCTTCACAGATCTTTTTCACTAAATCTGGTGCTTTAGACGTGTTCAAACCAACAAATACTTGTTTTGTAACTCTAGGAACTGACCTACATGTATATTATATTATAAAATGCTCGAAACATTCAAAAAATTCTTGGTGGAAACTGAAAGTTTGGAGAAAACCAGTGACAATAATTTTATCTGCCAGGAATGTCAAGGAGTTACTCTCACTGCTATATCACTGGATATAAGATTTATAATTATTTATATTGAACCACTAATTATTTGATTATATAATATTTGATGAATTTTATTGGGATTTAGGTTCCAATTTAAATTTGCCACTAAAGATTCTTTACAGAACAAATTAGAAAACTTTCGTACAGCATGCGAGGAGAAGACTGAAGACATGGACGGTACCGTTTCGTCCTTATTATGGACTCATCAGCATATCATATCAGTCAGATCCAAACCACACATGCTATACGAAATTTGGAAGTTATATCTATTCTAACTGGTGTTTTCGTTTTGTAGTGACTTTTAATTTTTAATGAGCAAGTTTTAAATTAGAACCTAAATCCAAATAAAATTCATCAAAAATATTATATAACTGGATATAAGGACAAAAGTGAGCACCTTTTCTAAGAAGCTTGTAAGCATTATTAATAAAGACAGATCTAAAAATAACAACATCAAAATTCCATGAAGTTTGCTCCCATTGCGAAAATAATTCAACTGTTGTTTGCTCTTATACGTGAGCGCCTTTAATTAATTTTAACAATATAAATAAATAACTAAACTTCGGTAATTATAATCTTTGTCTGATGAAAATTACTCTTCTTGATTATTTATCAACCTTTCCTTTGAAACAAGACGGGCTTCAAAAATCAGCAATGCTAAATTCCATATTATTATTTACATTACATCTATTTAGCTGAGACTGGAGATGGGACAAACGAATCAGGGAGTAGCGACAGATCTAAAATAACTGTTACTTTGAGATATCCATTACGAGGAACACTGTTTACGACCATAGAGTTGCGGATGAAATAGGTACCGATGATTTTATAAGTTTATAAGATTTAATAAGTTAAGTCATAGGAAATCGAATAGACAAGTCTACTATTCTAATTATTGAATATCTCGTATTTTAGAGGAATCGAAATCAAGTTATGAGATACATTACGAGCTCCACGGCACACTTAGGGCGTGTTAATTAACGAACACCCGATATTAGTTCGATTCCACCGTTATTCGCGGAATATTATTGTGTATTATTTTATTAAAAAGGATGAAAGCAAAATTATGCATACACCTCATATATTATTGCAAATCCGGAAATTCCTGTACCATGTCATACCCGTATCTTTAGCGGTTTCGCTGTTACAATTTTTTCCCTCCCTCAGAGCATGTTTGGAACGTTTTTTGGCAGTTTCTGAGATGGTTTCGAATTGAGTAAATTGGCGCCCAGCTTTCAAATTGAGGGATCGGTTAAAAGCCTTCTACCTTCGCATTTTTCTTATTCTTGATGCAAAGACGAAATTTTTTAATCGTTGACCCCGCCAATTGTCATTTTTTTCGCATCGTTCACCTCGTTATTGAAAGCCGAAACATTATTGCAACATCAACTAGTTTTTTTTTGACATTATCTGTCATTTTTTTATTCCTCATCAAGATTCAGGCAATTTAAGATTATATTTTTTTAAATCAAATTTTATAGATAATCTCACTTCTGATTTCCCAGACTTTCCATCACCAGAAGACTCGACTTGAAGATATTTTGCTATCGAATATTTGACAACAGTCGCTTTGCTTTTAAAATACCTTTAATTTCGGCGTCAGAAATGAAAAATGTCACTTGGAAGTAAAGGGGATTTTATTGAAAAAGAGTAAGTGCTTAAATTATGTATACGAAGTAAACCATTACGGAAATAATTCCAGTTTGATTAACAACAGTTTGAAAAAACTAGCCACATCAATGCTGTTACCACCAAGACATTCACCAAGAAACCATGCACCCCTCACTCGAAGCCGGTATCGTTTACCAATCAGCGGGAGCTCAGGATATCATAACCAGCGCGCAAACAAGAAAGAACCCCCCATAGATAATCGCTTTCGTAGAAAGATTAGTCCAGAAAAAAAAAAGTTTCTGGTATCGCATTCAGAATCACTTCTAGCCATGGATAAAGTAGAGGCAATGCTACATAATAATCGAAGCTCTCCAGCTATTAGGTGAAGTGACACATTCAACCGTTTATATGCTTTATCTTCTATTTTTTGATACAGTGAAGTACCAAAACAGCAAGAAGAGCGAACTGATGATGGTGTTCAAAGTAAGGCTGCCGTAGAAGCTTCGCCGGAGGAACCAACTACGGCAAACATACTCGTAGAAGTACCCGTCACATCTGTGACGATGTGCGATAAGAATATAATGACCGATCAACAAGATCAAGAGCTTGATCACTTATATGAAAAGTGGGACGAGGCTACAAATAGATCAGGGTGGTTGAACCGATTACGTGGGTATGTTCGACGTAAATGCTACTAGAAACCTTACAAACTAGTAAAATTTTTGTCTAGTGAATATATAGGGTGTACGGATATTTGTGTCTCAACCCTTAATCGAACAAACCGTCCAAAATTCAAAAGATCATGGACCATGCCAGTTAGAAGTTCCAATTATTATGAAGATAAACCCTTGAGAAAACAGAGTGACAATAATAATAATAAAGGCTTGAGATACGATAAAGCTTCCACATATTTTTATGACGATGGTTCTGGTGTAGATTCTTCTGTTATGATCCGTAATAATGATCGTATTTGTGATTGTAACACTGGTACTGGAACTGTAACTGGTAAGAAAATCCAGAAAAACAAAAAAAAAATGAGCTCCTATTTTGACCCTTTTTTCTCTAGCGAATTGGACACTACTGCTGAGTATAAAACTATTTGGTAATATTTGTGGATTGATATTAACTGCATTGATCGTATGGGGTTTAGAGCTTGATGATCGACTGCCGAAAATTATGCAGATTGTAATGGGAAGAAAAGTCGAAGAAGAAGAAGAACAATATGTTATAAAGCGAGTGGCTAAGTCAATGGGACAAGCGATTTTTTTTATGGTAAATGAATGTTTTATGACAATTTACCGGATAGTTACCGTAGAGGTACCAGCTTAAATAAAATTTTATCTCATTTAAGCGGGTTCATTTTGTAACCGGAAATAAGTTACTTACCCCCCTAAAACTTGTAGCATGCTCTGCTTGCTATTGTTTAAAGCTTTGAAAATTAACTGTTCGACTGTACAATTTCGGAACATTTTGTTAGTAGTTTTGTTGACTGTACAAGTAGTAGAGAGGGTCTAACTTTCGAACCGCCTTGGACTCGAGAATTTTTTTTGATTTTTTTTTCATAAAGTTGGACCCCCTCTTCATTTTGGTGGCATTTTCAAAAATTTAATCGACGCCCTGGCGGAGAAATGTGCATGCGAAGACATCGGCAATGGGTTTTTTTGCACATAACTCGCTTAATTCAACTCTGAGCATAGTAAATATCCTGTCAAAAAATGAAGAGCTCTCGAAGACGCGTAATTTGAACTTTGACTGGTCCAAATCGGTCAAACGGTTCTCGAGATATCGCATTTTCAATTTTAAGGCCCTTTCTTCAGGGTTCCGCCGCGGTGCGAATACACCGCCGTCCGTGTTCGCGTGTTTTGCATGGAAAAAATCGACTTAGGGACTTAATTTTTTTTTTCATCGACAGACAGCAGTGTCCTCAATGATGCCTGAAATTTTGAAGTCGCTATCTCGATTAGAGGGGGAGGGGGAGGGGAAATCATAATTAAAATTCAAATTGCTATAACTTTCGCTAATATTGGGACGTCGGGCCCAACCAATGGGAGATGACACTTTGGAATGCCTACTTTAAAATGTTTTTTTTTTCGATTCCGCCAATATTGGCAAGATGCCCGCAGAAAAACCGATTTCCCTCCCCCCTTTTTTCCTTAAAATTGGTTTTTTGCCATGAAAGAAGGGGGTGGGGGTAAATTTTTTTTCGTCATCAGACGGGAATTTTTTTTATCTTTGATTTGAGCCCCAGTAGACCTCGATCGGACCATTATTAAGGTCACAGGGTCACCAAACGCGTTTGGTCCTGTAGAATGGCAAGGATTAGGGTTAGCGGGTTCCGCTACCCGGCATTTTTTAGGGCTAAGTGTCCCCTTTCAAGATTTTCTTACCCCATGTCGCTATCTCAATTAGAGCCTGCACGCGGACGTGATATGTAAACCAATTAATCTAGCCGCGGAGCAGCGAGAGCCGGGGTCGGAGCCTAGCGCTCCCTCTCCTTTCTCTCTTCTCTCACAGACACGCACGCTAGATTAATTGGTTTACATATCACGTCCGCGTGCAGGCCCTAATTGAGATAGCGACATGGGTTAAGAAAATCTTGAATGGAGACACTTAGCCGAAAAAAATGCCGGGTAGTGGAACCCGCTAACCCTAATCCTTGCCATTCTACAGAACCAAACGCGTTTGGTGACCCTGTGACCTTAAGGTTTACTGGGGCTCAAATCAAAGATAAAAAAATTCCCGTCTGATGACGAATTTTTTTTACCCCCACCCCCTTCTTTCATGGCAAAAAACAGTTTTAAGAAAACAAAAGGGGGGAGAGAAATCGGTTTTCCTGCGGGCATCTTGCCAATATTGGCGGAATCGAAAAAAAAATACCATTTTAAAGTAGGCATTCCAAAGTGTCATCTCCCATTGGTTGGGCCCGAGGCCCCAATATTAGCGAAAGTTATAGCAATTTGAATTTTAATTATGATTTCCCCTCCCCCTCCCCCTCTAATCGAGATAGCGACTTCAAAATTTCAGGCATCATTGAGGACACTGCTGTCTGTCGATGAAAAAAAAAATTAAGTCCCTATTTGGTTAAGATTTGGACCAGTCAAAGTTCAAATTACGCGTCTTTGAGAGCTCTTCATTTTTCGACAGGATATTTACTATGCTCAGAGTTGAATTAAGCGAGTTATGTGCAAAAAACCCATTGCCGATGTCTTCGCATGCACATTTCTCCTCCAGGGCGTGGATTAAATTTTTGAAAATGCCACCAAAATGAAGAGGGGGTCCAACTTTATGAAAAAAAAAAAAAAAAATTCTCGAGTCCAAGGCGGATGGAGCCTTTTTTTTTGACATACCCTCTCCACTAAAGAGAGGAAAGCGAATAACGCACACCTGGAGCTGCTGAGGCATGTTTTAGTTTCATTATTTGTTAAGTGACCTTTTTAGATCATGCGGCGTTAATTAACAAAGTACCTAAACCCTGAGTGGAAATATGAAGACCTTTTTCATCCTGAATAAATTGAATTTTATAGTAAAGTTTTCTTTGTTTTCTGTTTCTGCAGAAAACAGGGTTCTTTTCTTTTTGTTTTTTTCTTCTCCCTGCGAATTTAAACTCTCGAGGACCAAGCTTCAAGATCTAATTTCTCCAGTTTCAAATTTCCAAGTGGTTCCTTTTACTATGGAAGATGAAAATTTTTAGAAAATATTTGAGTCCCAAGACTTATTCCGGTAGAGGTACTACTGGTACTGCGGCTGGTGTTGGTGCTAGTGGCGAAGTCGTCAGTCCCTTCCTGACCAGTCTACATTACAATGGGGTTGCGAGCGGTGTCTACAACATGTCATTAGGTTAGAGTACTACAACAGAAGGTATTTATCGATTTCTTTTGAATTTTGATTTTGCAAATGCTGCGTAAGGATTCGAGAGGTCTTTTCTTCTTTATTTGAAGACTCGCTTATGGGAATATAAACACATACGTGTATACGTGTATTAAGCCTCGTATTTGACTTTCTAATAGCTTTCTCGACTTTCTCGACAATATTTATAAGTACATCGGAGTGGAAAATTCCCGAACGCAATACGATAGAAAAGTTTCCATCAACTTTCGACCGCAAGGCAACTCCCTCGTTGGTTTCTATTACATATAAGAGATGAGTGGATTTATGCACATATTTACGAGACGTATTTAGGTATACAAAGAAATTTTGTATTCTTTTTAAACTATACAATAACTAGGTACCAACTTTTACAATGGAAATAAACTAAATGGGAGAATTTCCTACGTCGAAATTTACATTATGCATCAAAGTAATTTAACTTCAGTGTTCTCGTCCAAGAGCGATGCAGAGAAGTGATTTCTGAAGAATGTTATCAAAGGATTCAGTTTCAAGCAAATAGTTCAGCCAGTTTACCCATACCTACCTGCATGGAACTTTTTGTTCCTGACAAGGAAACCGTATTCCAGCATTTCGAAAGGGAACTGCGTGTAGGAGCAAATGATATATTCTCAGGCCTTGATAGCGAATTAGATTTCTACTTTTCGTTCTTTATATGTTTCTAGCATGGCACGAGTAAATACTGTTACCTGTACCTATTCCCATAAATCTATTTATGACTGACAGGATATTTTTATTTATTTATTTTAAACCCAGAAGTCTTTAACGCATTGTGACGCATTGTTTGAATGATCGCCAAAACGAAATAAATTGCGGCTGTGACAGGCAGCCAGAGAAACTATCTGCATACGGGTCCTTTTATGGCACCCATCGATGCTGTGACGGAACCTTAAGAAATTAGAGCACTTTCACACTTAAGCAATGTTTTAAATTTTTACAGCTTGGAACATAATTTCATAATTCTTATGTGAAGTTCTGACGTGTAAGATATTCTTATGACGTCATTGTTTTTTCTGTTAATGGAGTCATTATTTTATTTTAAGGACAACCCTCAACTTGATAATTATGATATTCATCCTTAAAAAAAATATTATCTGCTTAATTTGAAACTGTTTTCACGAAAAAGAAACAAAAAAAATCTTCAGTTGGTCTCTTTAGAATGTTTCAGGACTTTCAGGAGCAGGATCTGTATAACATACTTATAAAATTAAGAATTTTGCAGAGTACTGAAAATGTTGCAAGCTTAATAATATAAAAGCAGCTTCTCTGGTAAAACCAGTACCTGCAGAACACGTATTTTGCTCCAACTCTTCAGTTGCCCCCCCCCCCAAATATTCAAGGATCAGAATCTGTATAACATATTTATAAAATTAAGAATTTTGCAGAGCACTGAAAATCTTGCAAGCTTAAATTAAGAATTTTGCAGAGGACTGAAAATGTTGCAAGCTTAATAATATAAAAGCAGCTTCTCTGGTAAAACCAGTACCAGCAGAACACGTATTTTGCTCCAACTCTTCAGTTGCCCCCCCCCCCCAAATATTCCAGGATCAGGATCTGTATAACATATTTATAAAATTAAGAATTTTGCAGAGTACTGAAAATGTTGCAAGCTTAATAATATAAAAGCAGCTTCTCTGGTAAAACCAGTACCAGCAGAACACGTATTTTGCTCCAACTCTTCAGTTGCCCCCCCCCCCCCCAAATATTCCAGGATCAGGATCTGTATAACATATTTATAAAATTAAGAATTTTGCAGAGTACTGAAAATGTTGCAAGCTTAATAATATAAAAGCAGCTTCTCTGGTAAAACCAGTACCTGCAGAACACGTATTTTGCTCCAACTCTTCTGTTGATCCCTCCCAAATGTTTCAGGAGCAGGATCTGTATAACATACTTATAAAATTAAGAATTTTGCAGAGCACTGAAAATGTTGCAAGCTTAATAATATAAAAGCAGCTTCTCTGGTAAAACCAGTACCTGCAGAACACGTATTTTGCTCCAACTCTTCTGCTGATCCCTCCCAAATATTCCAGGATCAGGATCTGTATAACATACTTATAAAATTAAGAATTTTGCAGAGGACTGAAAATGTTGCAAGCTTAATAATATAAAAGCAGCTTCTCTGGTAAAACCAGTACCAGCAGAACACGTATTTTGCTCCAACTCTTCAGTTGCCCCCCCCCCCCAAATATTCCAGGATCAGGATCTGTATAACATATTTATAAAATTAAGAATTTTGCAGAGTACTGAAAATGTTGCAAGCTTAATAATATAAAAGCAGCTTCTCTGGTAAAACCAGTACCAGCAGAACACGTATTTTGCTCCAACTCTTCAGTTGCCCCCCCCCCCCCCAAATATTCCAGGATCAGGATCTGTATAACATATTTATAAAATTAAGAATTTTGCAGAGGAATGAAAATGTGGCAAGCTTAATAATATAAAAGCAGCTTCTCTGGTAAAACCAGTACCAGCAGAACACGTATTTTGCTCCAACTCTTCAGTTGCCCCCCCCCCCAAATATTCCAGGATCAGGATCTGTATAACATATTTATAAAATTAAGAATTTTGCAGAGTACTGAAAATGTTGCAAGCTTAATAATATAAAAGCAGCTTCTCTGGTAAAACCAGTACCAGCAGAACACGTATTTTGCTCCAACTCTTCAGTTGCCCCCCCCCCCCCCCCCAAATATTCCAGGATCAGGATCTGTATAACATATTTATAAAATTAAGAATTTTGCAGAGGACTGAAAATGTTGCAAGCTTAATAATATAAAAGCAGCTTCTCTGGTAAAACCAGTACCAGCAGAACACGTATTTTGCTCCAACTCTTCTGTTGATCCCTCCCAAATGTTTCAGGAGCAGGATCTGTATAACATACTTATAAAATTAAGAATTTTGCAGAGCACTGAAAATGTTGCAAGCTTAATAATATAAAAGCAGCTTCTCTGGTAAAACCAGTACCTGCAGAACACGTATTTTGCTCCAACTCTTCAGTTGCCCCCCCCCCCCCCCCCAATATTCCAGGATCAGGATCTGTATAACATATTTATAAAATTAAGAATTTTGCAGAGCACTGAAAATGTTGCAAGCTTAATAATATAAAAGCAGCTTCTCTGGTAAAACCAGTACCTGCAGAAAACGTATTTTGCTCCAACTCCTCAATTGGTCCCCCCCCCCCCCCCAATGTTCCAGGATCAGAATCTGTATAACATACTTATAAAATTAAGAATTTTGCAGAGTAGGTACTGAAAATGTATCAAAGGAAGAAATGCCGAAGAAAGAAAAAAAAAACTTTGTTTTAATCGGCGTTGCACCAGTGGGGCGAAAAAAGGGATAAATTTTGTAATAGACAAGATCGATAAAATAAATTGGGAAAATAAAAAAAAAATCAAGTAAAATTTGCGAAAATAATTTTTTCGCAAATTTTTTTTTGGGTCCTTTTGGGGAATAAAGAGAGAAAAGAAAGAATCCTGGACCAGGATTTATGTTACTAAAATCCATTTCGGCAGTGTAACAGTGAAAATTTTACGTTTTTGGAATCGTCTCAGTTCTTGTTTTTTAAGGTCGAAAAAATGGATCCTGTGACACGCTGACAGGTGTCAATTATATTCGTATCAATTTTACAAGACGTATTATTGAAAATTGATGATCCATTTACATAATTATGCAGTCAGTAAATGTTAAAAAAGCTTCGTCGGTGGAAGAGTTCAGGAAATAGAAACATTCTTTGCCAAGGGAAAAGTTCGACGAGCTCTTATTCCGGTAAATGCAATTCATTAAAAGGGCGGTCTTTCCATTTTCCTTTCCTTATATAACTTTTTCCGGCAATAACGAAGAACCCTGTTGTGCTAAGAGTTCCCTAGTAGACTAATATTATAACAAAAGAGCCCTTATGAAAGAGAATTATTCACAACAATGTGTCGTGTAATGGAGAAGGAGAAGAATTGAAAAAATTACCAAAACTATTCCTGGTCACGTCAACACAACTGACACCGGGGAAGGAGAAACTCGGGGAGTATTACAAGAGCTTAATAAGTTTCTCTCCTGTCATTAAGGGAAAAGAGACATTCCGGGTCGGATAGGAAATACTCATTAGCAAACTCGAGTGTTGTGTTGAATATCTTCATTTTGCTTGACCACTGATTGGATGTAGACGTTGTCCTTTTTCCCTTATTAGATTCATTCCGAGGATTTCCCTTGCTTGCTTTGCTGCCTTGTTTTTCTTTACGATTAATAACTACTTAAGAATGACTTAATAAGATTCAAATTAATATTTGAGGTATTATAAATTAAATGAAATCTGCGGTAATATGAGGAAATGATTTAGATGTACATACGTACGTAGGGAAATAGGCCGACATAAAAATCTACCTACATAAATCACATTTAATCTGACAGAAAATGATAATGAGACGCGACAAAAATGGTATTAGGAGAAGAAAACTGGAAGAAGGTGGGAAGAGGCGTTACTTGATAGCACATCGCGCTGAGATCTGCTGATATAACATAGACATGATAATATCAAATCATTTTCAAAGTGCGGATTAGATTTCAATTATTAGATAGTATGCTCATCATCAACTCATATACATATTTACCTAGAGACCTAGACGTCTAATTCGTTTCGTCTTAATCTCCAGGTTCTAACGAAAAAATAATGAAGTCTCATATTTTTATAAAGAAATCATACCGCGTTTCTTGACAAAGATTGCTTTAATCAAATAACTTACCCAATCCTGGTACTCAATTTGGTAAAATATCGAAAGATGACTGAATTTTCCTACAATTTCTGATGAAAAAAAAAGATTTTATGACAACTACACAGTACCTACGAGTGCAAGTCAATTTGGACAAAAGTTGAAAAAAAAAATTGAAGATCAAACGAAATTTGACGAAGAATCCAGTCTTCATAGTGAAGTATGTCAAGAGATCTTGAAGTGTTAAGAGTTGAGGTGTATGCATTTTTTTTCTGAGGGTTTATAATCATTATCGGTTTACCTGTAGAACCAATTTTTAGAAAAATGGCCGAAAGAAGTTTATTAATGATCAAAATCAAGTGCAATTTTGATGTGAAATCGAGTCACTTAAGATGAACTCAAAGTGAGAGACCTTAAAGCGTTAAAAGCTCAGGTGTATGTAAATTTTTCCTAGGGTTGTTTTTAATCATTTTCGGATTAACTGTGGCACCAATTTTGAGAAAAATTACCGAAATAAGTTTAATGGTCAAAATCAAGTGCAATTTTACGAAGAATCGAGTCACTTAAGATGACCTCAAAGTGAAGCGTGTTAAAGAGTGAGAGATCTTGAAGCGTTAAGAGCTGAGGTCTAAGTAATTTTTTATGAGGGTTGTTTTCAATCATTCTCGGTTTACCAGTGGCACCAATTTTGAGAAAAATGACCGAAATAAGTTTAATGGTCAAAATCAAGTGCAATTTTACGAAGAATCGAGTCACTTAAGATGAACTCAAAGTGAAGCGTGTTAAGAGTGAGAGATCTTGCAAGCGTTAAGAGCTCAGGTGTATGTAAATTTTTTTTGAGGGCTGTTTTTAATTATTTTCGGTTTACCTGTGGCACCAATTTTGAGAAGATTGACCGACAGAAGTTTAATGATTAAAATCAAGTGTAATTTTACGAAGAATCGAGTCACTTAAGATGACCTCAAAGCGAAGCGTGTTAAAGAGTGAGAGATCTTGAAGCGTTAAGAGCTGAGGTGTAAGTAATTTTTTATGAGGGTTGTTTTCAATCATTCTCGGTTTACCAGTGGCACCAATTTTGAGAAAAATGACCGAAATAAGTTTAATGGCCAAAATCAAGTGCAATTTTACGAAGAATCGAGTCACTTAAGATGAACTCAAAGTGAAGCGTGTTAAAAGTGAGACCTTGCAAGCGTTAAGAGCTCAGGTGTACTTATGTAAATTTTTTCTTAGGGCTGTTTTTAATCATTTTCGGTTTACCAGTGAAACCAATTGTCAGAAAAACGACCGAGTGAAGTTTAATAATCAAAATCAAGTGAAATTTTGCAAAGAATCGAGTCAATTAAGATGAACTCAAAGTGAAGTGTGTTGAGAGTGAGAGATCTTGAAGCGTTAAAAGCTCAGGTGTATGTAAATTTTTCCTAGGGTTGTTTTTCGTTTTACCGGTGGAACCAATTTTGAGAAAAATGACCGACAGAAATTTATTAATCAAAATCAAGTGCAATTTTACGAAGAATCGAGTCACTTAAGATGAACGCAAAGTGAAACGTGTTAAGAGCTCAGGTGTATGTATTTTTTTTTCTGAGGGTTGTTTTTAATCATTTTAGGTTTACACTGTGAAACCAATTTTGAGAAAAATTATCGAAAGGAGTTTAATGGTCAAAATCAAGAGAAAATTTGACGAAGAATCCAGTCTTCATAGTGAAGTATGTCAAGAGATCTTGAAGTGTTAAGAGTTGAGGTGTATGCATTTTTTTCTGAGGGTTTATAATCATTATCGGTTTTCCTGTAGAACCAATTTTTAGAAAAATGACCGAAAGAAGTTTAATGGTCAAAATCAAGTGCAATTTTATGAAGAATCGAGTCACTTAAGATGAACTCAAAGTGAAGTGTGTTGAGAGTGAGAGATCTTGAAGCGTTAAGAGCTGAGGTGTAAGTAATTTTTTATGAGGGTTGTTTTCAATCATTCTCGGTTTACCAGTGGCACCAATTTTAAGAAAAATGACCGAAATAAGTTTAATGGCCAAAATCAAGTGCAATTTTACGAAGAATCGAGTCACTTAAGATGAACTCAAAGTGAAGCGTGTTAAAAGTGAGACCTTGCAAGCGTTAAGAGCTCAGGTGTACTTATGTAAATTTTTTCTTAGGGCTGTTTTTAATCATTTTCGGTTTACCAGTGAAACCAATTGTCAGAAAAACGACCGAGTGAAGTTTAATAATCAAAATCAAGTGAAATTTTGCAAAGAATCGAGTCAATTAAGATGAACTCAAAGTGAAGTGTGTTGAGAGTGAGAGATCTTGAAGCGTTAAAAGCTCAGGTGTATGTAAATTTTTCCTAGGGTTGTTTTTCGTTTTACCGGTGGAACCAATTTTGAGAAAAATGACCGACAGAAATTTATTAATCAAAATCAAGTGCAATTTTGCGAAAAATCGAGTCACTTAAGATGAACGCAAAGTGAAACGTGTTAAGAGCTCAGGTGTATGTATTTTTTTTTTCTGAGGGTTGTTTCTAATCATTTTAGGTTTACACTGTGAAACCAATTTTGAGAAAAATTATCGAAAGGAGTTTAATGGTCAAAATCAAGAGAAAATTTGACGAAGAATCCAGTCTTCATAGTGAAGTATGTCAAGAGATCTTGAAGTGTTAAGAGTTGAGGTGTATGCATTTTTTTCTGAGGGTTTATAATCATTATCGGTTTTCCTGTAGAACCAATTTTTAGAAAAATGACCGAAAGAAGTTTAATGGTCAAAATCAAGTGCAATTTTATGAAGAATCGAGTCACTTAAGATGAACTCAAAGTGAAGCGTGTTAAAAGTGAGACCTTGCAAGCGTTAAGAGCTCAGGTGTACTTATGTAAATTTTTTCTTAGGGCTGTTTTTAATCATTTTCGGTTTACCAGTGAAACCAATTGTCAGAAAAACGACCGAGTGAAGTTTAATAATCAAAATCAAGTGAAATTTTGCAAAGAATCGAGTCAATTAAGATGAACTCAAAGTGAAGTGTGTTGAGAGTGAGAGATCTTGAAGCGTTAAAAGCTCAGGTGTATGTAAATTTTTCCTAGGGTTGTTTTTCGTTTTACCGGTGGAACCAATTTTGAGAAAAATGACCGACAGAAATTTATTAATCAAAATCAAGTGCAATTTTGCGAAAAATCGAGTCACTTAAGATGAACGCAAAGTGAAACGTGTTAAGAGCTCAGGTGTATGTATTTTTTTTTTCTGAGGGTTGTTTTTAATCATTTTAGGTTTACACTGTGAAACCAATTTTGAGAAAAATTATCGAAAGGAGTTCAATGGTCAAAATCAAGAGAAAATTGTCGTCACAATAACTTTACATGATCTTAATTCTGCACATAATAATTTTTCTTGAAGCATTATGCAGCAAGAAGAAAAAAGTAACGAGATTTATAATAGCATTCTACATATAATTTTAACAGTTTTATTTTTCTAAATTTTTTTTCTTTTAACATAGCTGCTAATGACATAATATTCTTTACATCCATGTATTTTAATAATGATATACACAAAATGTAACACAAATTACATGAGTTGGAAGACCTTGTTGACACCGTTTCGCTTTTATTGAGTCTCTTCAGGTCACCGTCATGAAAGGGATGCTGATCGTAAGAATCAATCCAGACTTTGGTAAATTTGCAATTATTCGCAGTCATCATGCACTGACAAGCTTTTATAATGACAAAATGGTTTCGCATTTGTCATCAGCTCATGTTACTTGTATGGTTGGAGGGAATTAATTAGGTATTATTTTTGCTTGCTGTCTGTTATAATTATAACGATTGATTTTCGCTTGAATTAGGGAGCAGCAAGTTAATGATTATTATCACGAATCTAAAAAAGTTCTCGTGGTGTATCGATAGTTCCTGGTGGAAATATAACGTTACGTTAATAATTGAATAAATTCCACTAATCAAAATTAGTCTGCGGGATTGAAATATCAATTACTCGTATTTCCGATAATTAATATGAAATAATAATTGCGGCAACGAGAAATTCCGGACTGGGTCCTATAAATTATAAATAATCGTTACAGGTGATGCATTGCTGTTAATTTACATCAGAAGTTTTGTATACAAGCCGCTATTTATTTTTTCTTCCTATTACCATGAAATATCGCAGTTTATTTTTATTTCTATCGAGATTTATAATTTCGCGCAGATTTTTCTCTTTTTCATCAAATCAGGAGAATTCTGAAAGATTTAAAAAATTATCTCTAATATCAAAAAAAAAAACAAAAAACTCTCGACCTATTGAGTATTATTAGGATGCGTCTCGTCTTGACTGAAATAAAAAGAACAAATTGCTCGAACATCAATGTAACGAAAATATTTCTTTGAGAACTGAGGAATAAAAAATAAATAGGATCAGAAATTTTAAAACCTCGGAGTTGAAAGAAATATCTCGACATTTGTTTGAAAAAATGATTGAATTATTCGAGGCTTTGAGCAATAAACAACAATCGATTCGACAGAGGAATCGATTTCAGACTTTTGCAATAAAAGTGGAAATAGTTTCAAGCAGATCGGAAACTTCTCGACAGTATTAGTATTATTCTTTAATCTGCTAATGTAGGTAGGTACCTAGTACCTACTCACTAACACTAATCATATATCAAGTTGAATTTTTCGCCGCTCATTGTCGGTATCTTTTAGAGCTTTCTATAAAAGATGCAGAACTTCAGTTAATGGGTATCCTTGCACTACTTCTTTATTAAGTTGGAAAACTTGAGTTGTAATAATTTTGTTAATCGCTTTGATTTTAAAGATGTGTCAACAAAGATATGAACCAGATTTAAAAATGTGTGTATTTGTGTCAGCTTTTCGAAATTGTGTAAAGAAAAAGACAAAAAGATGACTCGTGCTTGCTGCTCTCCTCCAGGCTTGTGGTATGTGTCCAATAGCCAGGCTGCTTCTAAATATTCTTACCAGATATGGCATGAGATCCTGCATTCCTCTTTGCAGAAGAGCCGGGAATATGCCATCCACCCCGTGTGACTTGAAGGGTTGAAAGGTGCCGATTGCCCATTTTAGTCTTTTTTCAGTCTTCTTTCCTGGGTCTACCAGATTCAAACGAAATCTCATTCCCTTTTCAGTGCAGTGTCTGGAAAGTGAGTTTCTAGCAGAAGTAGATCTCTTTGCTCTTCGTCTTGTGTTCAGGTTTTCTGAGCGACATTTTTCTTTGGGCAATGCCTTTCGCCAAAGCTTTGTGAAGTCTGGATGCTTCAGGTGTGGAGGTGATATCCTTACAAAAGTCCCTGAAACTCTTCCTCTTAGCTATCCTGATTATTGTATCTGCCAGGCTCCATCGCGCTTGACTTTATTGAAAAACCTTCGAACTTCTGCCCGGAGTTTTCCTACAATTTCTTTTCTCTCTAGTGGGGTAGCTGGATTCGTATGAATACTTCACGACTCTGTTGAGAGATTCTATTGTTGCTTCTGATTCTAGATAGTTTTTTCGCTAGAATTCTAGAATTTGTTTGCTTTATGTTTTCTCTTAGGCTGATGTGAAATGTGTCCCAGTCGGTGTTTCTCGGTTTTCTGATGAGGGTGTTCTTTTGCCAAAGTCTCCTCATGTTGAATTCTCTTATTCTGTGATCAGAGAGTGAGGGTTCGTTAGATACCCTCCAGTCTCTGATCAACTGACATTTGCAGTTTGGCTCCGTTTAGTTACAAAGGTGGGCGTATTTCCCACATTCAGCACGTCTAAATTGGATTCAAGTAAAACTTTTGTTGGTATACTTGCTGTCCCAGCTAACGCTGTGTGCGTTTGCATCACTGCCGAGTGGAAGCGGTAGCCCATGTCCGTTGCAGTACTGAACTAGTTTCTGGCCTTCCATAGGAGGTGCTGATGTCTTCTCATGGAAGTATCCTGATGCTACTATGATGCTCTGGTGTGCCTCCGGTGATATTGACCCGGATTGGCACAAGGCTCCCTGTCATAAATTCTGAAAGACATACATAATATTTAATGTTGTTTCTCATGAGGATGCAGGCCCTTGGGGTGACCTTTAGATCTTGTATGAGCACAATGCCTAGGCATGACCAGTCGAACGCCCGAGATATGACGGCTGATGTCCCCCTAGCATGATGAGCGTTGAGCTGGGCCATCTTAGTGACATTTGTTGGGCCTATACTGGTCATTGGTCTTCTTTAGTTGGGGTGCTTGCCCCCTCTGTGAGTTTAGGCTCTTCATTGATTTCCGATGAATCATCGGTGATATTATCTCGATCGGTGACGATGATTGGTTTTCAGGAAGAGGTTACCTTCTCACTCGCCACATCAATGGTTTCCCGTTCCTTCTTCTGTAGGCCGTGGACGGGGATTTTCCCGAACCTATAGAAGATATAAAAGCGTTTCCGCTTTTTTTGATAGCTTCTCGGAAGCCTCTTCTTTGCTGCTGAGAATTTCCTATAAATGGATGTGCAGCTCCATGTTTTGTGCTCCCACTAGACTCAGCAGCCAGCTTCTTAGGATCTTGTTTTTGGCTTCTTGGGAAGATGATGGTGATGTTGTGTTCTCTTGGGATGTCTTCTCCCAGGCACGCTATCAACCGTTCTCCTTTCCACGTACTGAGTTAAGGAGCGTGCACCTTAACCCTCTCTACTGTTTCTGGTGTGATACAGTCCACCAGCAGCATACTTGGTCGGAAGTGTGAAGTTCGGAAGATCCTCCGAACTGGAGGTGCTCCCAGCGACATCTCCTCCACAATTGCTTTCTCCAGAGTGGTTGCTTTATTAAAACCTTGTTCAATATAAACGAGCTAGTTATTTGTTTATATAACCAATGAAACCTGAACTACCTTTAATCAACTAATTCCTTTCAGGGTTTCAACCAATATGGCGATCCTGACCAAATTAAATAATGTTAAAGATGTCGGAAACTTTAACATTGTCGATTATTGTAGATTTTAAGTATTAAAGTAAAAATTGTGGAGATAAGTCCTTTGAATTTTATTAAACTGAGAAGGGAAGACAACCTCAAATAGCTCAAAAATAATTAAGTACATCAGTTGGAGGTATAAAGTTAATATGCATTAGAATGAGATGGAGATATATAATTAGGTAATAATTTAGAAAAACCGTTAGTGAATACGGGCATTAAAACAGTGTTATTAGACTCGACCGCAAAAATACCACATAAATGAAACTCGGAGATAATTTTTGTTTACAGTTTACACGATGAGCTAAATTATAACCGCATAGGATTCAAACGGAATTATTTACAAACAACGAACGATACTGACCGCATATTCGTATAAAATAAACGTGAATATGACAAAAATTATTTGAATAAAAAATACTTTTAGTGTATTTTTTAATAAAAATTTCCAATAATTTCCTAAAATTATTGGAAATTTGAGTTAATGCAATAAAATTAGCATATTTTCCATTAATAAGCCAGTGTCGTGGGTAGGAAAAGGGTAAAAATGTGTAAATTTCTATAACCGTTTATGATAGTTTAGGTACCTGACGTACTACATATACCTACGCGATCAGCACTACAAAAAAAAATTTATTTTATTTGCGACACACCGCTTGCCTTTACCTAATTTTCAAATAATTAAAAAGTAACGGTGGTTTACTACATTCATTATTTATATATATTTATATATATTTCTCCAAAATCGCGAAATTTCGATTTTCAAAACGCTCCTGTAGCTTTATCTTTCAAGATTAGTGAACGAAATTTTGTATTCTCGTAAATCTTTGGAATGACGTTAGATTTTCGTTGAAAAAATTTCCAAAAGTCCCATCACTTCTACAGGGTGTCCCTTCAAAGTTCCAGAAATCCGGTTTTTGTCATCTCATTTCAGGTCGCAGTTTTGAATCTAGGAGGCTAAAATTTTTGTGGGAGTAAGATATCCACAAGGAGTGGTCTGGCATTACACTTGAGCAAAATCGGCCGAGCCGTTTCAAAATGGCAGCCATTTGAATTTTCGGAAAATTTTCAATTTTTTGAGCCCCCGTATGAGCAAGATGGCAAAAAAACTTTGAAATCAAATTAACAGGATTTGAAGAAAATTATTGGAAATTTGAGTTAATGCAATAAAATTAGCATATTTTCCATTAATAAGCCAGTATCGTGGGTAGGAAAAGGGTAAAAATGTGTAAATTTCTATAACCGTTTATGATAGTTTAGGTACCTGACGTACTACATATACCTACGCGATCAGCACTACAAATTTGAAACGCACCGTGGCTCAGTTCATTACACCCTTGCGTAGTAAACTGTTAGTGCGGGTTCGAAACCACGACAGGATCATTCTTTTTTTTTTTGGTAGGTAGGTGGAGTTTTCCCAAAAAAAAAATCGGATTATTTTTTCATTATATTCATTATAAAAACAAAATAGGAAGAAAATATTTATTATTGAATCGCATAAAAATACACTACTTCTGCGATTGATGCGCAAGAAGGTTTTTTTTTATCTTCATGATTTTCTTGTCCTAACAAATTGAAAGTTGTAAGAAATTACAGCATGGCAAACATAAAATCACAAAATTCATCTCTGATGTTTACTGGTTCAGACATGGGACTAATAATAGCTGCTTAGGTAGGTATATCTCAAATGATACTTTCGGGAATAAAGCGATTTCAAAAGTAGGTAGGTATATAGAAAAACTCGGAAAGTCTTCAAAATTAATCTTCTTAAAAATAAATACTTACCATCTGTTTTTTTCTCATAGCATCGAGACGGAATAAGTCCTCTTATAAATTTGCTGAGTTCTTTTAATAATTATAAATTATTTTCAAATATCGCCGCCGCCAGTCAAGCTAATTTATACCTACCTAAGAAAGAGAGTAAAAATCTTCACTAATAAGAATCGTAAATTAATTTTTAAAACAGCGTCGCGACGAAAATCGCTATTATATTTAGATATATCAAACATAAATTTGTGAATTTATTAAGTTCACCTCTTTATAAATAAACACAATTAACGTCACCTAGCATTTGTTTACGACTTTGTTAAGTTTCATCGGAGTATCTAAATTTAGAAAATGTTGTTAAGGGAAAATTTCGCATGAATATTAAGAAGCCGAAAGCAGCCATCTAAGAGCTTGAATAAAGCATGAGATCCTATTTACATTATAAAAGTAAACATAGACAACACAGTTTCATTCTAGTAATAAGAAAGGCTAGACTAAGCAATCAATTACAATATTGGCTACGAGAATCTGATCGCATGAGAAGAGGTAGGTAGATATAAAATATAGTAAAAGTGATGGTAACTAAAAAAAAACAATTTTCAATACCTACTTTTAACGCGAACAAGAATAATAATTATTATAACCTCTCTCCTCTCTTACGTTTACGTACGTGGCAACTTTAAGATAAATTGTTGACCCTGCTTCTTACTTCTCTTGGTGTTAGAAGATGCACCAGTTGATACAAACAACTTCAAACTTGGGAGTTACGTCGTGCATAAGCGACGACTAACTTTGAAGGGTCCAGGTTGGAATCTTAGAGTGAAGATCCACTTTGATGAAAATGCTAATAAAGTAAATACATTAAGTTCAAGTTATCTACACACCGTGTCTAAGGTAAATTTGAATTCACCCCTAGATTAACATTTCAAGCGGAGAAATGTAAGTAGGTCTAGGTACATACCTAACTTTATTCAGTATCGGTACTTACACCTATTTAAATGTTAACTTCAATAATTTAAGGTCGATTTAAACAGTTTTCACTTGCATTATTTACAAAAGCTGTTATGAAATAATAAATACTTTGAAACGGCTAGCGACCTCTATTTTACAGCGACCGTACCTAGAATATCGAGTTCTGCTAATGACTTCATAATCCGTAGATCTCGTATAACAAGCAAACAGTGACCTAAAACGCTAACAAACGGTATAGAAGGACAAGCGCATAGAAAAGGTAACATTAAATGAAAAGGACAGAACTAGACGCGAATCTCTGATAGGTGATCTAACATCATCTAAGATGAGGGAGTAGGTGGATTAGTGGAAAATGACGTAATGAGAGGAGCGGTAGTAAGAACACTCAGAACGGAAGAATGAGCAAGGACTACGCCGGCTTTCTCGCACCACCCCCTACAAGGTATTGGTTTTAAATCCTTTATTACTCTTCCGTCGAATCTCTAGACGTTTCAGAAGGATCAGACTGTTTGAATGCAGCAATTTTTGAATTACAATCGGAGAAATCGGGTTCACTAAGTTTCACGATGACTGATGCTTCTTCTATGATGGTTACCACAACCGGGATTTCTACATGATCTACAGGGTGTCCTTATAGAGCTTTAATAAAGCTCTGCAGAATAAAAATTAATCAGATCTATAATAGATAGAATAGAAGTTCATTGGTAACTTTATCTCTTAAATGAACTGCCTTTTCCTCCTGATTCAGCATATGTCTCGAGTTTTGCTGGAGGCTACAAGTGGTTGTTGATTGAGCTTATTTTCTGGCATCGAACAGCAAGCAAGGAGTTTCTCTGTCGCCTAGATAAAAATATGTTGACCTTACTGTTCAGACTTTACGCCTCAACGATTCTCGTTTCTACAATAATTATTCCTGGCTGAAACAGACTCAAATTGCTGATTGGATGGACTTAGGGAGTCTTGTCGATGATTTTTTTTTTCATTTTGTTGCTCCTATGAATGAATAAAAACTCGCTACTCGTTCGAGTTGAATTTGATTACACAGAAGTAACAATTCTCGGCGAAGATAAGTAAATGCAAAGTTGTTATAAAATAAACCTGACACGTCTGCTGGGCTTGTGGAATCCCATCCCCGCGTAATCCACTTATCTTTTTTACAAATCGAGCTCGTTATTCTTATTTATACCCGGGCATGTCCCGCCGGCGAAAAATATTGAATTGTAAAGCGAATTTCGTCCTTGATCGGTTAACGAACTGACGGATCGCGACGTGCATGACAAAGAGAAAGTGTGTTTCAAGGGTGTGACAAAAGGTTTCGATTTTGCTGTTTGTATAGGCCAGTTAGCATAGCAAGTGCTTGGAGTGTTACTCGAAATTTTCTCCAAACAACCGCCGGCTCTGGAGGCTGGCATTGTGGATGAAAGGCTGGTCGGAAAATTCCGTTTATTCAATATGTACGTGCCTGTATGAGGAATGCGTTGTAAATGTCCAATCCTGATTTAGAGACTTCCTTTTGCATCCCTCTGGGAAAACAGTGGAGTCATATGGGAGCTTAGCTGTGACGTGCGTCGGGGAAATTTCTGTCTTGGATTATCTTCCTATATTTTATCGTGTTTATTCTTGTCTTCTTATGATACAGCCGGCAGTGGGATTGGCCGACGACCTGTTTCTATTATTATTTGTTTTGTTTTCTATTGTATTTCCTTTCTTTGAGGGTAAATATATAACCATAAACGATCTAGTTTTCAATACAGAGACTTCCTGGTTATCATATAATGCGTTTTTTGTATCTTATATCTATATAACTTCCGATAAAAAAATGGCGAACTGCATGAAGCGACGTTAACATGTTAAGCCATCTTGAAAATGAAAGAATTGTCTTAAATTCCGCGATTATAGGGCTTAATTATTATTTATAAATTACTAAAATTGCTTTATAAATAAAGCAATTAAAAGAACATTAATCAATAAATAATTACTTACCGGACCATATACCAAGTTATATTTTAATACTATTCTTATTTAGTTGGATTGGACTAATGGACAACTCGGTTATATTTTAAATCTAACCATCGACAGTTTCGGCATTGCCGACGTTATAATCTGAAGTCAACGATTAAATTTCCCCAAACAGTCTTCGCTATACTGACCAAAAGGTCCTAGTCCCTCTGGCGCTGGGGCATTTAATGAAGTTGTCCTTAATGCGATGATCAAAGACTTCTGTAGTATAATTTTACTTGTTTAAATTCAAGGATATGCTGAAGCTGCTGTCAAGCTCATCATCATGATTCAAGCAAAGAAACATCCAAGCTATATAATTTTTTTATGAGGTACCTAGGTATGAGGTTAATTGGTACAGTAAATTAACCCTAAAATACAGCCAACCTTTAGCTAGATAGAATTTTTATTTTCTTCTCTCATACTCAAATATTCTCTCATACTGAAGTATAGTAATTTCTCTAGTGATTAAACTGGAGTTAAGGGAATCACTCTGGGGAATAGCGGATTGTGTAATTTCAAATATTTGCATGGCAGGAACACTGGAACGCTCCTTACTCCTTTATCGTAAACGATATAAAGTTGAAATTTATTGCCATGAACTCCAAAAGCTGTGGCACGAATGCAGTCTGGTATAAAATGTAGGTACATACGTACAGAAGTATATATTTCAAGTTTGCTTTATTGCCGACTAGTTTTAATGGCTGCAAACACACTGTCTAAATTAAACTGCGAAATTAATTTGACCGAACTACTGGCAGCGGTTTTGGAGTACGCGGTATCGGTATGAGTGATTTTAAAATGAAACTCACACGCGTCTGGGTAATTTCAAGGGAAATTGCTTGGGGTAAAATCAATAATTCATTAATAATAATCTAAAGTGTAGCATACTATTATGACGTCATTAATTTTTATAAAATGACGTCATCATATTTTTTTCTAGGACAACCCTAGGGAGTTGTGATACATCTTTGCAGTTTGCAAAGGTCCTCTTGAAGAGAAAATGTTCCCTATAAAATTTATATTAAAAAAAATCGTGGAGCAAAAAATATTAAATTTCATTCCATTAGTAGTTTCATATCAAGGTATATGGTTACCGTTGGAAGGGATCTTTTACCTCAAACGACTAAACCATCGAGGACCCTTTTCGTCCTTCCCGTAACCATGGTACCGCTACTCAAACAGCCTCGACCTTCTTATGAAGACCAGATCACGGTTCCATGAGACGAGAGGAGTTCCATTTTTCTTCCTCAATTAGTCTCTTTGATTCAAAGATTCTGAGATACACGTTGACCCCCACTTAATTGGTACGATCGTCGTCGTACCAAAAGAACAGATTTTCCCAACTAAAGCCTGCTCCAAGGTAATCATTCTTATTCCTGGTTTCCCATTTTTCCTTCTCTGGGGTTAGGAAAGAATATTTCCTTCTCTTTTTATTTCCTCTTAGAAATGAGATGACCGGTTGGTTTTTTATTTATCATTGATCACAATAATCATACATTAGATCAACAAAAGTTTGATATAATTAAGTCCTAGATATCTCTTCGTAAGTCGTTAGTTAAATATACTCGTGCCAATAGCTATCTGAATTGAAAGCAGGGAGTTGCGACTTGAAACTACTTACGGTAATGAGTTTGTGATAAGCCAGTTTAAAGCTCCAAATTACACCGGGAATAACAAGAAGAACTCCAAGAGTAAGCCTTTAGTATTCATTTGATCAAAGAGTGAGTGATAACAATATCTTCATTTCCAGTCCATAAAATAGGAGGATAATAATTTATCTTTACCGTAATAATGGCTGGGTAACTGGAATAAAAGTCCCTTTCCTGGATAGCCATCAGAATACCAGAAGCAGTGAGATTAATATTTTAACCTTGACTGTACCTATCTTTACGAACAGAAGTCTCTTGCATTATTTAGTAGTGTTTCTTTGATTCTTTGATTTCAGTTTTTACACTTCAGCTGAACATACAAAAATTCTATAAAGATATGTTTTAATGCAATTAATTATCTATAAATAAAAGCATATATTATTATGGGGAATGACTCAGTTCAAGAAACAAAACAAAAGCCCATCTAGACCGAGTAATTCAGTTTAATCAATTATTGTATTGTACATCAGAAAACGTCAAATGAAATGTAATTCAGATTAATGAATTTTATTTTAAATCAGGAAGTTTGATTGATCAATTGCATTGTAAATCAGAAAGTCTTAGATGAAATGTAATTCACATTAGCCAATTGTATTATAAATTAGAAAGATTAGTTAATTGTATTGCAAATCAGAACGTATTCAATATAATTCAGAGTACTCAATGGTATTGTAAATAAGAAAGCCCTAAGTATAATTCAGATGAATCAATTATATTTTAAGTCAGGAAGTTTGATTGATAAATTGTATTGTAAATCAGAAAGATTAGACAATTGTGTGTAAATCAGAAAGTACTACGTGTATATCAGATTACTCAATTATTGTATTGTAAATCAGAAAGCCCTAAATGTAATTCAGATTGATAAATTGTATTGTAAATCAGAAAGCCTTTACATTAAATGAAATGTAATTCAGATTAGCCATGTGTATTATAAATTACAAAGATTATAGTCAATTATATTGTAAATCAGAAAGTATTCAATGTAATTCAGATTAATCAATTATATTTTAAATCAGGAAGTTTGATTGATAAATTGTATTGTAGATCGGAAAGATTAGACAATTGTGTGTAAATCAGAAAGTACTACGTGTAATTCAGATTACTCAATTATTGTATTGTAAATCAGAAAGCCCTAAATGTAATTCAGATTGATCAATTGTATTGTAAATCAGAAAGTGTTCAATGTAATTCAGATTACCAACTCAATGTTATTGTAAATAAGAAAGCACTAAGTGAAATTCAGATTATTCAATTATATTTTAAATCAGAAAGTTTGATTGATAAATTGTATTGTAAATCAGAAAGCCTTTACATTAAATGAAATGTAATTCAGATTAGCCATATGTATTATAAATTACAAAGATTATACTCAATTATATTGTAAATCAGAAAGTGTTCAATGTAATTCAGATTACAAACTCAATGGTATTGTAAATAAGAAGGCACGAAGTGAAATTCAGATTAATCAATTATATTTTAAGTCAGGAAGTTTGATTGATAAATTGTATTGTAAATCAGAAAGATTAGACAATTGTGTGTAAATCAGAAAGTACTACGTGTAATTCAGATTACTCAATTATTGTATTGTAAATCAGAAAGCCCTAAATGTAATTCAGATTACCAACTCAATGGTATTGTAAATAAGAAAGCCCTAAGTGAAATTCAGATTAATCAATTGTATTGTAAATCAGAAAGTGTTCAATGTAATTCAGATTACCAACTCAATGTTATTGTAAATAAGAAAGCACTAAGTGAAATTCAGATTATTCAATTATATTTTAAATCAGAAAGTTTGATTGATAAATTGTATTGTAAATCAGAAAGCCTTTACATTAAATGAAATGTAATTCAGATTAGCCATATGTATTATAAATTACAAAGATTATACTCAATTATATTGTAAATCAGAAAGTGTTCAATGTAATTCAGATTACAAACTCAATGGTATTGTAAATAAGAAGGCACGAAGTGAAATTCAGATTAATCAATTATATTTTAAGTCAGGAAGTTTGATTGATAAATTGTATTGTAAATCAGAAAGATTAGACAATTGTGTGTAAATCAGAAAGTACTACGTGTAATTCAGATTACTCAATTATTGTATTGTAAATCAGAAAGCCCTAAATGTAATTCAGATTACCAACTCAATGGTATTGTAAATAAGAAAGCCCTAAATGTAATTCAGATTGATCAATTGTATTGTAAATCAGAAAGTGTTCAATGTAATTCAGATTACCAACTCAATGTTATTGTAAATAAGAAAGCACTAAGTGAAATTCAGATTATTCAATTATATTTTAAATCAGAAAGTTTGATTGATAAATTGTATTGTAAATCAGAAAGCCTTTACATTAAATGAAATGTAATTCAGATTAGCCATATGTATTATAAATTACAAAGATTATACTCAATTATATTGTAAATCAGAAAGTGTTCAATGTAATTCAGATTACAAACTCAATGGTATTGTAAATAAGAAGGCACGAAGTGAAATTCAGATTAATCAATTATATTTTAAGTCAGGAAGTTTGATTGATAAATTGTATTGTAAATCAGAAAGATTAGACAATTGTGTGTAAATCAGAAAGTACTACGTGTAATTCAGATTACTCAATTATTGTATTGTAAATCAGAAAGCCCTAAATGTAATTCAGATTACCAACTCAATGGTATTGTAAATAAGAAAGCCCTAAGTGAAATTCAGATTAATCAATTATATTTTAAATCAGAAAGTTTGATTGATAAATTGTATTGTAAATCAGAAAGTCTTTACATTAAATGAAATGTAATTCAGATTAGCCATGTGTATTATAAATTACAAAGATTTAAATCAGAAAGTGTTCAATGTAATTCAGATTACTCAATGACATTGCAAATATGAAAGCCCCAAGTGTAATTCAAATTAATCAATTATTATATTTTAAGTCAGGAAGTTTGATTGATAAATTGTATTGTAAATCAGAAAGATTAGACAATTGTGTGTAAATCAGAAAGTACTATGTACGTGTAATTCAGATTGATCAATTGTATTGTAAATCAGAAAGTGTTCAATGTAATTCAGATTACCAACTCAATGGTATTGTAAATAAGAAGGCACTAAGTGAAATTCAGATTAATCAATTATATTTTAAATCAGGAAGTTTGATTGATAAATTGTATTGTAAATTGGAAAGATTAGGTAGTTGTATTTAAAATCAGAAAGTTCGATTGATCGATTCTATTGTAAATCAGAAAGCCTTAAATGAAATGTATTTCAGATTAGTCAATTGTATTGTAAATTAGAAAGATTAATCAATTTGTAATTCAGAAATTATACCATTATCGTTACGTAATTGACACTAATCAGTTCAGAACTACAAGTTACACTTTGTTTCAACGTGCAGAGATGGTGATAAATGTTTCTGAGAAACACATATCGCAGATATCATTGCATAAATAATGATCAATGGGTTGAGAAATTGAATTTCTCAGAGATCTTACTTTTTTGAACAACATTACTATTTTCAAATAATTTAGTGAAACTTTTAGAAAACTTGAAATATAACAATAAGCAACAATTAAAGTTTGACTTGATTGATTGTTTCGACAACTGATTGCGTTTTGTTATTTTATCTTAAATTTTCGTTTAATAACATTGGCATATACCTACTGTAAAGTATATTATGTAATACGAGAATTGCCCCCGGACTTCTATTTATTTCCAGTAACATCGTTTCTTTTATTTGTCTTTAGAAGCGGATAATAAACGACAGTAATACAGACCTGTCGTCAAACTTTTTCGATTTTCAATATTTGAACTTCTCTCGGTAAAGATAGAGAACCAAGCTTACTGTTGGCGGAGATCGATCAAGGAATTCCTGGAGTCATTGTTGATAATACCAATTTCCTTGTTCCCTAAAATAAAGTTCACGAATTGAACTGTTGTGCGGCATGTGTCGAAGTTTTATGGGCTTAAGTATTTCTATTCGTGCATTTGACAAGCAAGCGTCGAATTACATTACAGACATTAAAGGATTTCGATTTCGGAGTGTAAAGGCGACTTCAGAAGTGGAGGGATAGAACCCTTTTATTTACAAATCAATGAATTCTTTTATCTTGTCGTTATTTTCTTCTCTCTTATTGTATTTTATTTTTCTCTCTTGTATTTTACAAAGAGATGTATACAGGATAGATATTTACATTATTCTAAGCACTAACGACTTATTAAATTATAAAATTACGATTGCGGCTTAGATATACTCCAGGACGTCCCCACCTCCCAGATTGAATTAGTCCTCAACTGAATATCAGGAGATTTTTATGTAATCTTATTGTTTAGCTAAAAAAGACAAGGGTGGTTCTAACTTTTGGGGCATGTTTTTTACCTATATTTATATTTACCTTGCTCGATAATGCGCCCAAATTTTGACCGTACCTATTTCGGGAATAGTTTAACAAACTTGATTAAGGGATCGTCAGCTTATCTGCTTTCAAGCAACAATAAGCAAAGCAAAATCTTGCAAAATACAAATTCTCTGAACATGCTGATATGTTACTATTTTATTGAGAAGTTTCTGGGAGAATGTGAGCATCAATCGAAAGGCTGTGCGATGAAGTTTATCCTACAGGGTACATTCGTGTTAATGTTGGGATCGGAAGGGTTGACCAGTGACCATCAAGAAAACTTATCCCTTAATGTAGAATGGCATAACCCAGATACAGTCTCCCTCACGGGAATATTATAGCGTAAAAAGAATGTTCTTGTTCCCACATACCATGTATACATCCCCACTCATTTCCCTTGAAAACAATAATAATTATGAAGTTTGAGTTAAGAGAACGAAGCCTAATAAATGTGTCAACACCCACGTGTTATTACCGCCCCCAGATCTCGCGTAAAGAAAACTTCATGTTTCATAATCTAAAACCAAGAAAGTTAAGTAAGCCTTTAAATTAAACGGCGGAACAAACACTTAAGTCGTACTTAGATGAGAGTTATTACAACGAGTAGAACTTCTGAAAGTTGACATTTCTCTTGGCGTTTAATTTAATTAAAGTGAGAATAAATCCATTGTATTTCACAAGTAAGGACAAAGTTCCAGTTAATCTCTCCTCTAAATAATCCGGGTACACCCCAGTTACAAAGTATTCCAGCTTAATCATCCCCGTTCTCGCTAAAGGATTTCGTTCTTAGGAGTTACAGCGGAAATAGATACATTTATTTCAGCTTCAGGGCTAATTGATCATCTCTTACTTTCTGTAATATTCCGTTTGTTTTTATTGAACCATAGTCTTTATACTTACCGGTACTGGTCTATAAGTTCGGAAACCCATAGTCATCCCAGATTGAAAAAAACGAGACAACCAGAACACCTATGGAGCAGTCTAAAAGGCTTTTTTTTCTAAAACCTGGGGAAAGGCGGTGAACTTGTGCAGTAAGTTAGATTCCCTCAGCTGTGCCTACCAAATTGCATTTTCTTCTTTGGGCATTCTAAAGTGACACACTGACAAGGGCGGGGCAATTTCTGTAAGGCGATCAGCGAAGAAGTTCGTTTTCTTATTTCTTTCACAGTTGGAAACACATTTTTTGTTACTGGTTTCCAAAAACCCTCAAGAGTTTATACACGGACCTGTCAAAGCTCGTTTTCTTCTTCACGCATTCTGAAGTGACAGCAGACTGACAGACGGGGAACTTTCTGGAAGGGGATCAGCGAAGAAGTTCGTTTTCTTATTTCTAGCATATCTTGGAAACACATTTTTTGTTACTGGTTTCCAAAAACCCTCAAGAGCTTATACACGGGCATACCAAAGCTCGTTTTCTTCTTTACGCATTCTGAGGTGACAGCAGACTGACAGGCGGGGAACATTCTGGAAGGCGATCAGCGAAGAAGTTCATTTTATTATTTCTGGCACATCTTGGAAACACATTTTTTGTTACTGGTTTCCAAAAACCCTCAAGAGCTTATACACGGACCTATCAAAGCTCGTTTTCTTCTTTACCCATTCTGAGGTGACAACAGACTGACAGGCGGGGAACTTTCTGGAAGGCGATCAGCGAAGAAGTTCGTTTTCTTATTTCTAGCACAGTTTGGAAACACATTTTTTGTTACTGGTTTCCAAAAACCCTCAAGAGCTTATACACGGGCATACCAAAGCTCGTTTTCTTCTTTACGCATTCTGAGGTAAAAGCAGACTGTCAAGCGGGAAACTTTCTGAAAGGCGATCAGCGAAGAAGTTCGTTTTCTTATTGCTGGCACAGCTTGGAAACACATTTTTTGTTACTGGTTCCAAAAACCCTCAAGAGCTTATACACGGACCAACCAAAGCTCTTTTTCTTCTTTACGCATTCTGAGGTGACAGCAGACTGACAGGCGGGGAACTGTCTGGAAGGGGATCAGCGAAGAAGATCGTTTTCTTATTTCTAGCATATCTTGGAAACACATTTTTTGTTATTGGTTTCCAAAAACCCTCAAGAGCTTATACACGGGCATACCAAAGCTCGTTTTCTTCTTTACGCATTCTGAGGTGACAGCAGACTGACAGGCGGGGAATTTTCTGGAAGGGGATCAGCGAAGACGTTGGTTTTCTTATTTCTGGCACATCTTGGATACACATTTTTTGTTACTGACTTCCAAAAACCCTCAAGAGCTTATACACGGACCTACCAAAGCTCGTTTTCTTCTTTACGCATTCTGAGGTGACAGCAGACTGACAGGCGGGGAACTTTCTGGAAGGGGATCAGCGAAGACGTTCGTTTTCTTATTTCTGGCACAGCTTGGAAACACATTTTTTGTTACTGGTTTCCAAAACCCTCAAGAGCTTATACACGTGCCTACCAAAGCTCGTTTTCTTCTTTACGCATTCTGAGGTGACAGCAGACTGAGAGGCGGGGAATTTTCTGGAAGGGGATCAGCAAAGACGTTGGTTTTCTTATTTCTGGCACATCTTGGATACACATTTTTTGTTACTGACTTCCAAAAACCCTCAAGAGCTTATACACGGACCTACCAAAGCTTGTTTTCTTCTTTACGCATTCTGAGGTGACAGCAGACTGAGAGGCGGGGAATTTTCTGGAAGGGGATCAGCGAAGACGTTCGTTTTCTTATTTCTGGCACATCTTGGATACACATTTTTTGTTACTGACTTCCAAAAACCCTCAAGAGCTTATACACGGACCTACCAAAGCTCGTTTTCTTCTTTACGCATTCTGAGGTGACAGCAGACTGACAGGCGGGGAACTTTCTGGAAGGGGATCAGCGAAGACGTTCGTTTTCTTATTTCTGGCACAGTTTGGAAACACATTTTTTGTTACTGGTTTCCAAAACCCTCAAGAGCTTATACACGTGCCTACCAAAGCTCGTTTTCTTCTTTACGCTTTCTGAGGTGACAGCAGACTGAGAGGCGGGGAACTTTCTGGAAGGGGATCAGCGAAGAAGATCGTTTTCTTATTTCTAGCATATCTTGGAAACACATTTTTTGTTACTGGTTCCAAAAACCCTCAAGAGCTTATACACGGACCTGTCAAAGCTCGTTTTCTTCTTCACGCATTCTGAAGTGACAAGAGACTGACAGGCGGGGAACATTCTGGAAGGCGATCAACGAAGAAGTTCATTTTATTATTTCTGGCACATCTTGGAAACACATTTTTTGTTACTGGTTCCAAAAACCCTCAAGAGCTTATACACGGACCTGTCAAAGCTCGTTTTCTTCTTTACGCATTCTGAGGTGACAGCAGACTGACAGGCAGGGAACTTTCTGGAAGGGGATCAGCGAAGAAGTTCGTTTTCTTATTTCTGGCACATCTTGGAAACACATTTTTTGTTACTGGGTTCCAAAAACCCTCAAGAGCTTATACACGGGCCTACCAAAGCTCGTTTTCTTCTTCACGCATTTTGAAGTGACAGCAGACTGACAGGCGGGGAACTTTCTGGAAGGCGATCAGCGAAGAAGTTCGTTTTCTTATTTCTGGCACATCTTGGACACACATTTTTTGTTACTGGTTTCCAAAAGTCCTCAAGAGCTTATACACGGAGCTCTAGTGATCACAACCCGAAAGCGATAATTTGTTCCGTGGTTTCCAGTTCAGAAACTGCGAGACGTCAGCAGGAAAAGAGGGGATCCGTAAACTAGTGGTTCCTAACGCAATAGCAACCATGAGGCTCATTTTATCCATTCTGGTGTCGTTTACAAACATAATTTTCGTTACTGGTTGCTGGAAACCCTCAATGCTCAACCAAAGATCTCTCTCTAGACCGAAAGTGACCGTGTTGTGACTGCTATGTGTGATGTCAAGTTTTGGCGTTGTGGGGCGTCAGTAGACAGGAAAACTCGAGCAAATTTATATTGGGGAATCCCCTGGGCAAGGGATTTCTGTAAGATTTATTATAGGAATTTTTTCCCAATTTTTTTCGTTCACAAAACGTTCACAAAATCAGATGAAAAGACCGCAAATTATTAATGGGAAAGACTTAATGAATAATATTATTTAGTTTCCTTCCACCGTTATAATCGAGATATTGCTTTAATGGAGGCTGGATATTTTCATCACGAATTATGGGAAGAGTATCGTAAACTGGAACTTGCGTTATTAAATTTTTATGAATTCATACTCGTAGAAACGAGTGTTAGTTTTATGTGTCGTTTTTGATGGTAAAATGATAAATTTCAAAGCAAATGTGATCGTAAATCATAACCGTGTAGTTTCTCTTTCAATTTAATCAAAAATCAATAATTTTAGAGTTTATCTATGAAAGTTGTGGGTATAAATATTAATGTTTCAGGCCATGATTAATCGTACATCTACCTAAACGTGTATCGTTGATTGAATAAGTATGTAGGTAACGCGAACGGTGATAAAAATTGAGTTAAATCGAAATTTCATCCCAAGAGATTATTCACCCTTGGGTTACTTAAGACAGGTATAATGTAAGATGCATTGATCTGGTCCGGATCACATTTATTACACGCTAGAGTTGTATTTATTGCTTCCCTTTTCTCCGGCTCTCCCTCTAAGGACGAAAAGAAAACAGGAAAAGTTGCCTCTCGTGTGAAGAGTCGCCTATAAATATTTCCTTTCGTTTAGGTACACTGATGAATCTGGGAAAAGGTGGAATAAATTTATTGCTCGGCAAGACTGGCTCTTTATTATGATCGCATCATTAAAATTAACAAATTCCACACTTTGAATTAACTGATGAGAGGTATTTTCTTATTGTGATCCATTATTGTGACTTCAATTAAGTATCCAAAATTTGATAATTGGCAGAAATCGGGTATCACCGCCATAGAGTGTCTTAGTAAAGGGGATTAAAGGGGGTTAACTCTTTCAAGTTGAAGAAACCACCCTATATTAAGCAAAGTAATTATAATCACTCCTGTAATTTTCTTATAACACCCAAGGATTAATAATTGTTAACAGGATTTTTCCTGTTACAGATAAACAGCTTTCAAACTTTCCCGTCAGCTTTCCTCCCGAAAATTATGACATCCATGGCGTGACAAAATCGAGCCCTGATAAAATTCCGCGCGATTTTCACCCCCTGCTTGGAAAGTTTTAAATTAGTTTCGCTCTGGTCTCTATCGCCCCGATGATACCAGCCAGCAAGGAGCCACATGTTAAATTCTATTACATTCTAAAGGGTTTCGGAATCTGAAAGCCTGAAAAGCACTGAAAGCTACACTTCACGGTAATTTGTTACCAGGTCTCAGTCATTTAGTAATTATCCTTCGTGAGTTGAATAAGAACGAAGGTATAGGTAACAATGTTAATTTATTACCAAACTTCACGTTTTACTGCCTGAAACGACTTGTCTTCCTGAAGCCTCGGGCGATCGTTCTGTTTCGTGTTCTTCGGGGGAATTATCAAATATGATTGAATAATTGAAGTCAATTTTGATTGACATGAAAATTTAATGAGACTGTGGGAGGATTAATGAAGAATTCAAATTATTTCTGAAGGAATCAAAAAAACTTACCCCGAGGGGTGAGAGGGGGAAACTTCGAAATTTCAAACGACAGCTTAGTCTTTTTATTGTCAATTCGGATTTTACAAAAAAAAGCACAGTAAGTTTTTTAGGGCTCTGAGTGCAGTGCCCCCCGGTGTGCGTGGAAGTAGGTGATGGCATACTAGTTATTGTTTTGTCTGTAACACTTTTTCGATCTATGCCAGATGGAGTTAGAATCATAGATTTTTTTTGTCTTTAGTATTTTTGCTGAAATTTATTGAAAAAGATCCAGGATTCGAGAAAAAAATTTCAGACCAGACAAACCCTGCGTATTTTCAGCCATAAAATCCGAATCTATAAAAAATTGGGTTCGTATTTATGATTTCAAAATTATATACCACTCCGGCCATTTTATACGTAATATTATAAGAAGATTATAAGAAAATAAATCGTGTTCAAAAAAGAAAAAAGCAACTCAATAATGATCGTGAAAGTGTGAAAAATTGGAAGAAAGTACTAGTGTTTATCACTTCAGAGGAGTTTTCTGGAACAATCATCAACATACCTTAGACAAAAAGGTTTTTTTTTTTAAAGAATGTTCAAGAAGGCCAAGAAAACTAATTTTTCCTCAAATTATATGGGGACTCCAGCTTTTTGTCAATTAACGAGCAGAAATAAAAAAATTATTTACAGTTTTCTAGTGAAATTTTTATTCGGTCATTGTACCTATGCTGCAGTCACCAAACATCGATCGGTTTTCTCGTACGATTTTTCACTTCAAAATCCGAAAGGTGATTTATTGATTGAAATGCAACTTCTTTTGTATGCTTTTTATTTTTTCAAAGTGGCTTTGCACTTCCTATGACAACAGGAATGCCATTCTACTTTAAGATTTCGAAAACGAAAAAAAGCGCGTCAATTTTTCAAAAAAATTGTTTCAAAAACTGCAAAATTTCTATTTCGTATTTTGAATTTAGTAATAAAATTGCCAGGCACAACTAACATCGCTTCAGGAACCAAAAAAAGGTTTCTTGGTAAGAATTGCGGTTTCATGATAATTTAACACTCAGAGGGACAAATCGAATAAGGCATTTTTTGAATTTACAAATTTTCCTAAATCATCTCATGAAACCTCTATAAATCATCTCAGCCATGCCGGACAAATCGAGCTCGGATGATTCGGTGAGAAATTGTGATAAAAAGTGCAAATTATGTGCAAAGTTTACTTCTGTCACAGATGTGAAGTGTTTAGAAAGTGATTGTGATGCTACTATACATATGAGATGTCTCGATTCTATCTCTAGAGTTGTTCTGATTGATAAATCTTCATTTCGTTGTCGTAACTGCTCTGAGAAGTTGAATAGTAAGAATCAAATTGCTGCCCCTTCAACAATTCCTAACTTGCGGTCGTCCGGATGTGTTGAAATCTTGTCAAAGGAAATTGAATGTCTCACACGTGAACGTGAAAAGGATATCTTAAATAGGTATGTTGCTGAATTGGAATATTTAAATAAGTTATTAAAGGCCGGCAATAAAATTTCCTTAAATTCGTCGCTGACTACCGTGATATCGTATCAGCTGCTGATAACACTACAAGAAAGTCTTACCTACTCGTCTGTTGCGAGTGAGTCATCTCTGTTATTGGTGAAATCTGAAAACCGGAAGATAAAAAATCTTGATGTAGCTAATAATATAAAATCCAAGATTCAACCCTCTTCTGTCGATGGTCGATGCTTGTGTGGTTGGTACTAGACTGATAAGAGATGGCATTCTTATTAACTGCGGAGACAATAGCTCTCGCGAAAAATTAAGTAAATTACTACATAATAAATTTGGTAATGAATATAAGATAACTGAGCCGAAGAAATTGAATCCTCGTATAATTATCTATGGTGTTGAGACTGCCTCAGCAGAGGATCCTAACTTTGTTGACAACTTTATCTCGTCTAACAACATCATCTCTAATGCTGACGAAATTAGATCTATCACTAAGATGAAGTTCAAGGATGTCTTCAATGTTGTGTTGGAAATGTCGCCTACAGTATTCGGTAATGTGATCAAGAGAGGATCCGTGTACATCGGTTGGTCCAGATGTGGGATTAAGGAGCATTTCAGTCTTGTCAAATGCTTCAATTGCTGCAAAATAGGACATTACCGAAGGGAGTGTCGCAATGCCACTGTTGTATGCCCGGTATGCTCGGGCCCTCATGACAGGAAGTCTTGTGTACAGGAGTCACAATGTTGTGTTAATTGCTCTTACTTGAATCAGAAATTCAATGCAGATTATGCTACTGATCATATAGCTAATAGTTCAAAATGTTCTTTCTTCTTGAGTAAAATTAATGCCCTGAAATCAAGAATTCAATATGTCTAATAACCTAAAAATTGCGCATTTTAATACCTGCTCACTCTTTCCTAAGCTTAATTTACTTGCAGATAGCGTAGCTCAAAATAGTTTTGACATTGTATGCATGACTGAGACTTGGCTGGATGACCGAGTGCCTGATGAGTCTCTGTGCCTGCCGGGATTTCGGTTGATTCGTATAGTGATCGCATAGGTAGAGGAGGAGGTGTGGGTATATACTTTCGGAGTTCCTTCAATTGCTCACTGATCTTGGTCGATTTTCAATGTGTGGCGGGGGTTGAGCATATGTGGGTGGCATTGAGGGTTGGTGGACGTGTTATGGTAGTGGGGGTAATCTACCGTACAGCTGCTTGTAGTCTGACCAATTTTATAGAATATTTGGATTCAATTATGTCATATATTACACCACAATATCATCATATTTTAATTTTGGGAGACATAAATGAGGACCAGCTTGTCGATTACTCCGTTGCGCGTTGCATCGAATCTTATGATTTTACTCAATTGATTACAGAACCTACTCGTATTACTAGTCGTTCGCAGACTCTGTTAGATGTAATTTTTACGAACAAAGCGGACCTCATATTGAGCTCGGGCGTCCTTGATCATTATATATCAGATCATCGCGCTATTTATTGTACTGTCAATCTGGTGCATGTTAGTCCTAAGCCCAAAATTATCACTTACAGAGATTTCAGTAGATTTTGCTTCTCTAAATTTAGTGGGGACCTGTTGGCTGTCGACTGGGATAAAATTTTGTACATGAATAATGTGGATAGTAAAATCAACTTTTTGGTTGATAATATCACGTCCCTGTTTGACAGGCATGCGCCCTATATTTTATCCAGAGTCTCTAAGCCGTTTTCTCCCTGGTTGACTCCGAATATTCGTTACATGATGAAGTTGCGTGATGATGCTCTTTCAAATTATAAGCGCACAAAAAATTTGACTGACTATGCTTATTATAAGGATCTCCGTAATACCGTGCTGAGCGCTATAAGAAAGGAAAAATCTGCCCTATCTTACGTTCCTATCCAAGAGTCCTAACTCTAGAAAATTTTGGAAGACTTTTCACTCTTTAAATGTTAAGCCTGAGCCTGTAATGGAGATTCCTCATGGGTTAAGAGATCCCGGGGAGATAAACAGGTACTTTATCTCCCGGGGAGATATCGGTCTTTACTCCTAGATGTAATTGTCCTCAGACTGCTGATTATTATACAGGGTGTCCCGTATCGTTATGTTCAAATTTTGTGAGCATATAGTAGGCTTATTTCTAAGCCTAAAAAACCCAAAAGTGGCAGGTCTATCTGCATTCGTTACGAAGTTAGAGGCCTAAGAAAATAATGTCTAGTAAATACCAGATTTAACTTTGAAAACCACATAAAGCTTATTTTATTGACCACATCTTTAGTTTATCATGTGTCAAAAATGTCCTATTCCTTGCTGAATACAAACTTGTGCTCGGAGACCTATTGCAGAAGTAACAGTTTTCTCGTCTTTTTTCGCGTACCTGTCTCTTGACCAGCTTGCTTAATACGATCAAATAATAATTTCTCTCTGGTATTTAGTTACAAACACCAATTCCGAAATATGCTGGTGCCGCATCTATTTGAATCCTAATGCCATTTCGTATGAGCAGGGGAACCTCTACTCTCTACTAATGTTTATTTCGGTGACGTTTACTCATGTGTGGCAATTTTTGTGGCTTACAAAGTTGAATCTTGTTATTTACTAGTCATAATTTTCTTAGGCCTGTAACTTCGTAACGAATAAAGATAGACCTGTCACTTTTGGGTTTTTTGAGCTCACAATTAAGCCTACTATATGCTCAAGAATTTTGAACATAACGATACGGGACACCCTGTAGAGCAAATAGATTTAATAGACATCTTGAATTCTCTTTTGTGCTTCCTACTGTTGAAGAAACAGTCCACATTATAATGGGTATGAAATCGGGTGCTGTGGGAGTTGACGGTGTGTCTGCTATGATGCTACAATACTGTTTGCCAACTGTGGGGCCCTATGTTACACACATCATCAACACATGTTTATTGCTTGGATATTTTCCTGTAGCCTGGAGGCGTTCTATTGTTGTGCCTGCGCCCAAGGTGAAAACTCCTGAGGCCCTTAGTGACTTGCGCCCTATAAGTATCCTCCCAGCTTTGTCTAAAATTCTAGAGAAAATAGTCTCGCGTAAAGTTTATGAGTATGTTATTGCCAATGAGATAATTCCTGGATATCAGTTTGGTTTTCGTAAGGGATATAGTACTATTACACTGTTGAACATCACCGATCATGTCATAAGATCGTTGGACGCAGGATTGTCTACTTCGGTTGTGCTACTTGACTACTCGAAGGCATTTGATACGTTCGACCATGATCTTTTATGTGCCAAGCTTGAATACTATGGCTTTGATGTGTTGTCATGTGCTTTTTTTCAGAGTTACCTAGATGCACGCTCTCAGGGAGTTAGGGTTGATGATTCAGTGTCTGAATTTTCCCCGTTCACTTCTGGTGTACCGCAGGGTTCGGTGCTGGGTCCCTTGCTGTTTTTAATATATGTCTCTGATATTCATAAATCTTTGAAGTATGTGAATATTCAATCTTTTGCTGATGATACTCAACTTTATTACTCGTTTAAGCCCGAACACTCACGATCTGCTTCCGATTGTATTAATCAGGATCTCTTATCAATAGAAACCTTTTCTAACGCCCATAATCTCAAACTAAATCCTAAAAAATGCAGTACTCTGATTTATTGATTATGAATAAAACACTAATGTTTTATAGTATATAGTATAATGTTTATAGTACTCTGATGTTTAATCCTAATTTTGGTACTGTTCATGACATATTTACCGAATTGCATCTTACTGTTCAGGGGCATCCACTCAGGATTTCACAGGGTGAACGAAACCTGGGTATAATGTTTGACTGTAGGCTGCGGTTTGAGGAACATGTGTCGTTGTTGATTAGGAAATCATATATTTAGTCTTGAGGCAATTATACAGAAGCAGGAAATACCTTAATTTTTCTTTAAAAAAACAACTCTGCGAGACTTTAGTGCTGTCAATTTTAAACTATGGGCTAATTTTATACTACCCGTGTCTGTATCAGGTCACTAAATATAGGTTACAGAAAATACAGAATTATTGTTGTCGATTTGTCTATGGTCTTCGGAAGTATGATAGGGTGTCGGAGAAAATTAGAGGTCTTGGTTGGCTGAGGGTGTCTAGTCTTTTTAAACTGCACATGAGTTTGACAGTTTTTAACGGAAAACAGGTAATTTTCCGTTAATTAACCCATGATCAATGCTTCAGAGATCAAACTTCGTCCGATTTTGAAGACATTTATCACCAAAATTTCAAACCTTCTTCCCATGGATAAAAACCCGAATTGGACTCCAAAAATTGGGCTCCGATAGAGCATGGCATGAAAATTTTAACTTAGATTTGTAATATCCTTTGTGAAGGTAGCCGATTTCGAAATGTTCGATTTTTTCACCTAAATAATTCAAGGCTCAGACGGTAGACATTTTGATAGGAGCTAAAATACGGAATTTTACGAACCATCATTGCAATTAGGTATTAGTAAATGCGAAGTTTCATAATTTGACGAAGAGTTTTTTCCTAGTCTCTTCGTATCCTATTGAAGCTTAAATACCCGGGGATCTCTGGGAATCCCCGGTTTCGGCCGTGCTTTTTTTTATTATTTTTTTCGAATTCCTCGACCTCGAATTACTAAATATGGGAAGTTTCATAATTTTACATCCAATTCAAGGCTAAGGTAGGCATTTTGGTTGGAGTCAAAATATTAAATTTCGATAAAAATTTATCCGAAAATTAAATTTTTGATAAATTTCGAGTCGCTCATCCCAATGACGTAACCCATTCGTCGGTACGACTCGTATAAAAAAGTTATGATGATCTCGAGTTTCAAAAAAACATATGCGGTCACCGCGGAACTCGATTTTTTTTCTTGCCTATCGTGAGAATTTCTTTTCGAATTACTCGACCCAGAATTAGTAAATATGCGAAGTTCATATTTTCCGAATTTTTTTTTACCCGGTCTCTTTGGATCATATAATAGGAGAGACCTAAAAACATCAATTTTTCAAAATTGGAATATTTCGAGAATAATTTTTCTGAAGAAACCGACTTCTGCAGTATCGTAGTTATTTTACTCACAACTCAATTAAGTTTTTTGCTAAAATTACACTCAGGTGAATAATTGTTATGGTAGGTACTGAGAAATTAATTAAAATTTGAGTGAAAATGGTTCAAAATAAATGATGTACCTACGACGCTACTGAAACGAACAGAATCCAGAGAAGTTTTTACAGGAGGCAAATATTGTTTTAGCATAACTTCTGAATTCAATTGTTTGAAAAGGTAAAAGCTCCCCTTTTCCAAGAGTCAATTTTCAGTTGTTTTTCCCCGAAGTAATCATAAAACATATATCCAAATAAAACTTTCGGTATTGATTAAAAAAGTTTAAAAAATTCGCGCTGCAAATTTGTTTCAAGTCTGATAAACATGAAACTTTCACAGAAGTTAAGAGCGGGTAACTACAAAAAGACGTCAAATTCTGGTTAAACTTAAGTGATTGATCAGAAAATAACAACGCAAGGACATTGTAAGTGTCTAGAGGAGTAATCCCCAAGGAAAGTGAAGAAACGTCCACGATTTTTCCTTCAGTTACATCTTAAGGTGCTTTTAAGATGTCACACGATTCTCGCCTCACCTTTGCGATCTCGAATAATCGATCTCTTTCGCTGGTTGATAAATAAATAACGACAGGTATCGACTTTTGAGTCGGCTTATGATTTTTTACATTTAGGTATAAGTAGGTATTACTACAGCCATATATCAATAATGACAATCTAAATCCTAATACATATACACCCAACTTATAAGAAATTGATGCAGTAAGAAAATAATTATACAGGATGTTTGTAATAATAACTTCCAACTAAGCAGGGAGTAAAATTGCAGCTTTCAGCAGTTAAACCAGCCCTTATTTCACGTCAATAATTGGTTTCCATTCAGCCACAAACCGAACGTATTGTCTCTCAGAATGTCACAGATTGTCGAAGCTTATACTGAAGACAGCGGTCTCAAATTAATATCTCAGTGGGATATGTATGATCTGAAATACTATTTCTCTGAAACCTGAAAAATAGGATAAAAAAACTCGACTCCATTTCTGCTGAGTATATACCAAGATACAGAGTGAGGCGCGAGAAACTTCGGGCATTTTAATATGAATCAATAAAACCTTCTTGCGCATCAATCGCAGAAATAGTGTATTTTTATGCGATTCAATAATAAATATTTTCTTCCTATTTCTTCTTATAATGAATATAATGAAAAAATTATCCGCATTTTTTTTTTAGAAAACTCTACCTACTTAGAAAAAACTTAGTTGTCGTTGCGATTGCTCTTCTAATTTTCAGAATCATTAATAATTGAATGTGAAAAAAAAATAAAAAAGAAATTCCATCGATTCAATAATTTTAAAAAAGTGTAAGCTGATTTTCGACCAGCGAGGAATTTTTTTATTTTTCGTTAAAAGTGCCCATATATGCGAGACAAAATGAAGATAAGACTTCAAATTATATGTTGAAGAAAAAAAATTTGAAAATAAGATCACGATTGAGAAAATACAGGAAGATAAAATGGCCGACGCGAGAAACAGTCGAAATGACTTGCCGAAGTTTTTCCAGATTTTAACAGTTTTTCCAACGTTTCAGGAAAAAAACTATATTTACCTTTTTTGTAGGTAATGAATGGCTCTGTCGCACTGTTTTGTTATTTTTTCGATCGATCAAAAAAAATTCGAAAAAAATTTGAAATCATGCAGAAAATGATAGAAGAGCGTCGAAAAATGCTTGTCGTGGGGGAAAATTTTTTTGCCGCTCACCTAATTTTTTTTTCGAAAAACGATCTCCATAAAGTTCGTACCGTTACCGAGAAACAAATCCTATAGTTGAGACGTTGTAAAAAGAAGTACGGACCTGAACGGGGGCCTTAAAATTCTCGGATCCGGCCCATTTTCAATAGGTCGTATTTGGGGGTCCCATGGTTCGTCCATGCCAAATTTCAACTTGGTCGGTGCAACTTTCAGACACCTAGAGTGTTTTCTAGGTCGTTCCCGAAAAACACGAAATTCCAGGAAAAAAATACACTTACCGGTAACGGATCCCGCTCATTTTCAAAGGGCATCGTGGAACCGTGCGCCTCTTCAATCGAGCGAAATTTAAACTTTCTAACGAAAAATGCGGCTCTAGAGTGTCTCCTAGCAATCGCATAGACGGACAGACCGCGTGACTGACATTTTTAGGGACTACCGAGAAATCGGCTTCGCCGGTCTCGAATAATAAAAATCGAATATCTCCGTCATTTTTCTTATTTACTTCTTGAAATTTTTCAAGGTTGAAGGTTATTAGTATAGTTGTCTCCTGTGAAAATTTCAGTTCGATTTCTTCAAAAATGAACTCATAAACCGTTATAGAAATTTATACATTTTTACTCTTTTCCTACCCACGCCACTGGCTTGTTAATAAAAATAATGCAAATTTTATTGCTTTAACTCAAATTTCAAATAACTTTCTTCCAATCCTGTTAATTTGATTTCAAAGTTTTATTGCCATCTTGCTCCTATGGGGGCTCAAAAAATAGTAAATTTTCCGAAAATTCAAATGGCTGCCATTTTGAAACGGCTCGGCCGATTTTGCTCAAGTGCAATACCAGACCAGTCCTTATGGATATCTTACTCCCACAAAAATTTCAGCCTCCTAGATTGAAAATTGCGACCTGAAATGAGGTGACAAAAACCGGATTCCTGGAACTTTGAAGGGACACCCTGTAGAAGTGATGTGATTTTTGGAAATTTTTTCAACGAAAATCTAACGCCATTCCAAAGTTTTACAAGGATTCAAAATTTCGTTTACTTATCTTGAAAGATAAAGCTACAGGAGCGTTTTTAAAATCGAAAAATCGCGATTTTGGAGAAATAAATATATAAATATATAAATATATATATATATATATATCGTGGGCAGGTGAATTTTGGAAAACCACTTTTTCGTGATCTGGGGGTCATGATCGGTGGACATTTGATGAGTTTGGGTGATTTTCGAAAAGTGATGTCGTCCTCAATAGTGTATTTTTTTATTAAAAAATACACTAATAAAAGAAATCACAACGAGTGGTCTGAAGTTGCATTTGAGACAAATCGGTTGAGCCGTTTCATAATGGCGGCCATTTGAATTTTCGGAAAAATTGAAATTTTTTCAACCTCTGTTTTTCTATTCAAGGGAGAAAAAAAACTTGGAAATTGGATTAAAAGGACGGGAGGAACGTTTTACGCCAACTTTACGCTAGTGTATGTAGTGTGTATGCTAGTGTATGTTTTTTCCGTTAATAAGCCAGTGGCGTGTGTAGGAAAAGGTTAAAATGGCTAAATTTCTATAACCATTTATGAGCGTATTTTTAAAGTAATTTGAACGGAAATTTTCGAACTTAAATGAAAAAATATGACCTTGAAGAATTTCGAAAACCACAATTTCCAAAATGGCGATAATATTCCCAATTGAATCAACGCAAAGATGCGCAAGAACGTTTTGTTATAATTTTCTTTGTGTTTGATTCTCTCTTTAGAGCTTAAGTTAAAAAGCTATTTTAAGTGAACCACTTTCGAAAATTCTACGATTTCTTACTTACCGAGGTTTCTGTGTCCACGGCAACAGTGCAAGTCGGAAATTTATTAGATACCTATATGACATTAGGGAAACGAGAATTTTACCGATTTTTTCCCCGAAAAAAGTCCTTTTTTTGACCCCATTTTAATGGGCAAATGAGAAATGTTTTTTTAATAAAAAAACCCCTCCCCCTCGCCTAAAATTTCATCAAGGAATTTCCATTTGATTTTTCTTTACTGAGTAATAAAACACCATGGATCATGTTTTGGAGAATGTTTTTGTCAAAATGGCAATAAAATTCACTTTACCGCCTATTTCGTCACCAGTTTTCTAATCCTCAAACCTATTGAAAGAAAAGTAGAATGGACGCAAGAATAAATGAGTCATAGCTTCAGCGCGTCGACATGCAGACTTGAAAATTTCACTCAATACATGAAACCCTAAAGAAGACTCGTTTAATTAGAGCGCTAACGACGAAGAGACCTGTAATCCTCTGGAGCGGGAAGTTTGAGCTATCTATCAAGAAATCTCGGTGTTTATTTCAAGTATGATACGATAGACTTCCAGTAAAGGCAGTTTCAAGTGTGCCCGGCGCTGATAAAGATAGGTAGGTAGTAAAAAGTAAGTCAATAACTAGGTAGTGCAGTAAAATGGTGACATTTCTTAACAAAAATAATAAGAAGACAAGAATAAGAGTCGTGCCCTAGTAAAACGTTCCGCAGATCCTGGAACGAATGTAAAAAATTAAATATTTGACCACTCTAAATAAACAGAAAATGGACTTCCCGGACTAGAAGGTCGGCTTCCAAGTTGAAGATGACCAATTTGCTAGACTGTTTGGATGAGAGCGGAAGCCATAAAACCGAGTCTAAGACACTTCAACGACTCCGGCTTTCGTGTCGAGTACTGACTGAGCTTTCAAAAACTCCTCTCCGTGCTCTTACACGCGACAACTTTATGTTTTATCCCACTATTCCGGTAAATTTATAGCGACTTTCGTTTCTTTAATCCCTCTACTTTCCCTGTTGAGTTTTTCTATCGAAATCTATAACTACTACCACTACTACTACATTTCAAGCTTGTGGGGCGTAATAATAAATTATTCTGTTCGGGAATGCGCGAAATTGAATTAATTCCGAAAGTTCCAGTTCCTGTGCACATCCTCTGTATCATAAATTATCATCCCGGTTGTATCTTAAAACTTTGTTGAGACCGAATGCAACAACGTTCGAGGATTTTAGTTTGTTATTCCCGCAATCAATAATTCATGCAACAATGAATGTTTTATGATGTGAACTAAGTTCTAAGATTGATTTCTGGAGTAAGAGGTAGTGATAAATAAATTATAACACAACCAAAGGATGATGTATGAAGTATGAACAAGTAGGAAATTGTATTATAGAATTTGCATTGTACAAGTAACTTTCAAAGTAATACGAACAAAGCATCTATATTCTCGTTATATCTTGTCGGTATTAAAGACTTCTTCATGAGTTTCCAGCTACAATGCACCACTTTGACTGATCTGGTAGGTAGAAGTTTCTGAGTATGTGATATTCCTCTCTTATCATCTCATGCCAACTTTATTGGAATTGGTGCACTGATTCGTTGGAAGAGTGTTGACAAGAAAAACAGAATGAGTAGAGAAGATTACATGACGGACAGATCAAGAAATGGTAAGTACTGACTTAGACCCACATAGGAACATTGCAACACTCACCCAAAGGATTTCAACTCCACGCAAAACAAAAGGTCAGTTCTGCTCAGATCAGTCGTCTAGGTCTTCTGGTGCGCTCTATCTTCCTGCATGGGCAAACGAGCAATATATCAACCTTCAGTACATTATGGTGAAAATGGCTCACGATTTTATCATTTATATGAACAAGATATTGAAGAAAAGCATTCTATTTTATGTGTGTTCGCCATAAAGACAAAGACATAAAGAAGATTTGCTACTTCTCCCATTCCGAAATTCCGACGATTCACGGCTTAGAAACTTCCCTCCAGGAGTATAGGTCTTCTTCCAATTCTCCTAGTAGAATCCGTCAAGCCAACAGGGAACTACCAGCACTCCTCTTGCTTAGGTACCTTCTTCTTTCAACCGCTAATTAACGACCTGAAATTAACGGTCCTAGGCCGTGCTCCCTCCACCCCGGAAGGTAGGCCTCCTCCATACTTCTCCATGCCTTTCCTATTCTGTGTAGCGTTGAACCAGCTGCCTCCCGCTTTTTCATAATGTTATTCTCCATGTCAGAAGATTTTTGGCCCACTTCCCGTCGGCGCTGCTAGCTTCGTGAACGCACCATCGCCATTTGAGAAATGTTGCTCGTTTGATGATGTCAGTGATCTTTGTTCACTAGCGTGTTGCTTCGTTCCTGATACTGTCTCGCAGGTTTATCCCCAGCATTGCTCTTCCACATTTTGTTGTTCTCGTTGACAGACAGCCACCAATAACCCTACCCAAAACAAAAAGTTGCCCAGTCATCATCGTCAGCGTTGTTAACGCAGCCATGCCGACCATATCTTCCCCTGAAAATAGCTTTTATGTCTGCAAACAGAACGAATTCATGTGGCCTTGTACTAACGGTGGGGGGGGGGGTACTAGGAGCGTAGACGATTGTTATGGCTGTGTTCGATGAAGCATGCTCAATTTGGTGGTGAAAATGTGCCGGTTCTGGAAGTTGTGATTATATTTTTGCGATTGTTCGAAGTTCACGATACGTGGATGGCTGGTTAGATGGAAGTTGGCTGAGATGTGTAAAGGGCGACAACGCCAAACAAGTGTTGACAGTGACAAGAGTGTTTGTTTTGACGTTAACCTAGGTCAAGAGAGTCGAAAAACGGAAATTGTGCCAAACTTGTTGTCAATTCTTTTGGCTTATGTGGCTAACTAGCTAACTAGCGATTGATTGGCTGGGTAGACGAGGTGGTGATCAATGAGAGGGTAGTTTGACGAGAATCGCTACCCGACTTTTTTAGGTCATTCCGGGCAAAAAAGTTGAAACGTCTGCGCCTGTATTTTCTGAAGAGCATTGATTGGAAATGGGCGTCTAAACGAATTGATCTGCTGTTGGACCTCGTGTTAATTGGTGGGGACGCCAACGAAGGCGGGATTGAAACAAGATGGTTGTTTGGTGTTGATGTATTGAGAAAGAGCATGTTGATGATGATGATAAAGTGGTGAGTTGGCTGTGATATCGCAGGGGCGATGATCGGCAGTAGATGCTGTAGACAGTTGACTGCGGAAGGGATGTCGTGGCTTGTCTAGGTCGCTTCAGGCGCAGAACCGCAGTTCTAACGTCTGCGCCTGTATTTCCAGAAGGTTATTTCAAGGTGAGGCGTGAACGTCGAGACTGAATGTAATGGTAACATAACATTGGCTATAACACTGGAATTATTTTATTTGTGGACTTGACTACTTACAGGCAGCGTGCGACTTTGAAAATAAGCGCTGTCTGGCGGATTCTGTTGTCATAATTCTGGTGTCCGAATTCAAATATGTCCGCTAGAGGCGCTACTTGTCACTGTGCACGCACCCTATAGTCTACAGGGAAAATAAAACGTTTAAAAGATCTGCGCAATCACTAAAATGGGTGTGTAGAGAATTACATAAATGAGATCGATGGATTTTTTGTTCAATTAAACAGTGCTATAATGCTAGCAGTAATACCTTACTCAAAATAAAAGCAACCAACCCCTAATAATTATTTAATACCCAGCTGCAAATAGATTAATCCTTTCCACAGTTATTGCAGGACGAATATTACCGGCATAAAACAAACGGTTTAATCATACCGAACAATTACTTAAGCTCTCCCCGTGATAACATCCAGTTAACAGCGGTATCATAGCGTTGAAAAGAAATTAATTCCTCAAACCACTTCAGCACAATTATATCCAAACCATTCTCGTTATTAATTTTGAAATATGTAACCGAAATGTTTCATGACCGAGTACCTGCTTGGAAATAAATTTTTCAATTACGTAGCTATAAATTCCAGGAAGAGATCGTGGTCGTTTTTCTTTTTTTATCCTATGATGGTTTATAGGTGGTAGTGGTAGTGGTCTCCGGTGACCTGCATTTCCTTTTCCGCTAAATCTTGAATAGTGGTCTCTGTGAACGTGATGGGAGAACGGTATTACTAAGATCAATGACGATGGAAACTCACCGTCTAGTTTATAATCGTGAAAAACGATGCGAGAATCTTTTTGTGCACTTTGTCTTATGAACTCCCTGCTACTACGTTATTTGGTTTGGATTTGGATATAAATTAGTTAAGCTCGTTTCAAAGTTATTTTTTAAAATCTTTTTCTACCCTCTGAGATAAATTACTCGAGCTCCTCATATCACCTGTTTTTTAGAATTCACGCTAGCGCAGAAAGTTGATCAGTATCTGAACGCAGAAATAACAATTAAACTTGTAATATGTAGTTAAGTCGTAAAGGTCGTATCGGGGACTCCTAAACTGGAACATAAATACAACTTTGTTGTGAAAAACGACTTCTAAATAATCCCCCATGACTTCGCAGTGTCATTTATTGTGCACACTAAAGCCACTATAAATTGTGTTATTAAATTCATGACCTAACCGGACACATTATAAATACCAGGCTGAACTAAAATCCCCGGTTTTGTTTTATCTCCGTAGATTTTAGATACAGCTAGGCGATTATTATTTATTAGCGCGGCGATCTGGGATAGTTTCCGGATAGTTTCGAAATTATCCGAGGCTTTAGGAATAATTGGACACGAATATTGATTTTTTTTCGTTCACTTCTTGAAAATGGATAATTAATTAGGTAAATCGTTGCATTTTATAAATTTGAAAAAGTTTGACCTTCAGTTTTTTTTTGAATACCAACTAAAAATGAACTAAAAATTGTTCGTAAAACCAAAAACAAACACAAAATCTGTGTATCTACAGGGTGAACCAATTTGCATTTTTAAAAAATAAATTGCTATAATAAGATTACCTTTAAATAAAATTTGTGGGCCCCACGTTGGGCGCCACTTTTGGAACGATAGCTTGAAGCGTATAATGTTTTTTTTATGATTTGCATAAAAACTTTCCAGTATCAGCAGAGCAAGAAACACAATAATTATATTGTTAATATTACAAAAAAAATAAATAACAGGTCGTGGGCTAAGGTTTTGTATTGTTTTTGTACTAATACTGGTAAGTTTTCATACAAATCACAAAAATAAAATTATACGCTTCAAGTTGTTAGGGTAACAAAAGTGGCGCCCAGCGGGGGGCACACATTTCTTTTTTTAAGGTGTGATTTTTATATGAATTTATAAAATGTATCATGTGACCCCTGTTTCTATGCCAATGGTTGCTTCGGTTATACCTTATATTTTTTTCAATTAATTAGAAAACCTATACACAAATATTCATAATTATTAGTTCACCCTGCAGTAAGATACAATAAAAAAACTAGTGCCGTATGAAAGTTACTATAAAAAAATTAATAACGCGAAGCAGTCACTAGGAACAACGTATGGGAAAATAGTAATTATTGAAAAATATTTATTTTTATTTTTTCTTAAAGAATTGTATTAGAAAAGAACAAAATTCTACCCATAATAATTACACCTCTGAAAGGGAAAGGCTCCACCTAGAACGAAACTAATCAAACCGATATAAAGATCCTTTGTAATTGCCTTTCTCCTTCCTTCTAATCAGTATTGGAGTCTGTTTCCAGGATGTGTCCTTCCATTTAAAAACTAGCGCGTTGACTAAAATAAATTAGAGGACGAGTCGCTACATTGTTTGATTGTATGACGATTTTGCTTTTCTGTATTACTACTGTAATGAAACAACTACACTGTTACCATAAAGAGATAATCTTGAGATTTGATATCAATCTCAGGTTTATTTTTTAATAACCTCTATGATGTAACAACTACATTAATTACAGTACATACAAGAAAAAAAATTAGGTTGCCTTCTCGACTTCGATCTAAGTTTATTAACTGGAAAAACCCCATTTCCAGAATCCCAGAATCCAGAAGACTTCTCAAATAGAATTTTTGATCCTTTGGAAGAGATTTTCGATCCTGAAATTGGAACATAAGGACTAACTGCAAGAGTTCAGCAGCTCCTTCCCCCTTTTGAACCGTTACAGCCCCCCTGACGTTTCACGCTCCTCGCTTATCAGCCCCTTGAGAAGAGAGTGAATTTTTTTCCTCCCATATAATCTCACTTTACTGACTTTGATCTTGGTCACGGCACCACTGTAAGAGTGTAAGAGTTCGGGAGCTCCCTCTCTTTTGAACCATTATATGCGCTTATGATGTTTAACAGTTCTTGTTAGTTTTCTCTTTCCCTCCGTAGTTTTTTTTTACGCAACCTCACTTTTCTGTCTTTTATCCTGGTCACGGCACCACTGTAAGAGTTCGGAAGCTACCTCAATTTTGAACCATTACAAGCGCCCTATGACGTTTAATACTTCTTGTCAGTTTTCTCTTTCCCTCCGTAGTTTTTTTCTCCTACGCAACCTCACTTTACTGACTTTGATCCTGGTCACGGCACCACTGAAAGAGTTCTGGAGCTCCCCTTTCTTTTGAATTATTACAGTTAAGTTCAGTGTTTAGTCTTAAATTTATGTTAAATCACTTTATAGAATGCTTATGATATATTCTTAGATATTCTTTGTTCGGGGATTTTTTCCCTTACGTTTCTGCTTCCTGATGGACAGTTTTTGGAATCAAAGTATATCGTGACATTTTTTAACAACGTAGTTCTAGTTTTAAGTACGAGGTGACGTCAATATCTGAGAGTTTTTCACGTGCAATTAAGCTCGATTGAGTTTGAGAGGGACAACTAAACAAGTTTTCCGCTACCTCAATCCAAAATAATTTGAAAATTTTGCAAAAGAGACATATTATGTGTAGAGACTGGCTCGAAAAAATAGCTGGTTAAGGAAAATGGCTATGGGAATAATGAAGAGTAAGCAAAATTATGTTTAGTTGTCACTTCGATTGGTAGTTACTAGTTTCAGAGAAATCTTAATCTGGAGGAGAAACAGAGCTAGTGCCATAACAGATCCCTGAGGTACACCAGAGCTGAGTTGAGATACGCCATCGATGAAAAGCTGAAAATATGTTTAGAATTACATTTTCTTCTGGTATTTTTCAATTATCTGAAAATTTTGGCCCAAATTGCTTTTGAACAATCCTTTAATAAACGTCTTTCAATGAATGTTTCTTTCAGCGATCTTTTTGCGGTTGCTCTTAGGCCGTTTATTGATATTTTTATGTAATTTAAAAAGGAGTTCGAATTATACGCTATTCAAGTGGGCCGTCGATGGAAAAGAGAACGAGAAGTGAGGGTTAGTGGTGATAGAAAAGAAAAGTTCGCGACTTATTATTGGGAAAAGCCCTCAAGTGTGTCTAGAAGGTACCTTGATATTTTCTTGAAATGGAAAGCGAAAAGTCAAGAATAAGCTTTTTTTAATTGATTCAGATATTATCTGAGCCGGATTTGATCTGAAAAAAAAATTATGGTATCTAAAATTGAAGAGCTTGACTAAACACGGAAGCTCGTTTCGACCTGAACCCTTTAGCTCAACTGGTTCGCGAAATATTGCGATATTAAGGGTAAAAATGAATAAAAATTTAACTGACTTTTGCTCGGCAGGTGGTGGAGTTAGGGCGTCAATTTTTTGCGAGAGGAAGGGTGCTACCGAGTACTTTGACGGGCCGGAGGGAGGGGGTGGTGGGCCAATTAGGAGGGGAGATATGGGGGTGAGAAGAAAAATACGGAAACGCTCGTAAAAAGTTTATTTATTGACCTACAGAGACTAGGCACCGCTCATTTTCTTCGTTTTTTTATCGACTACCCGGTAGTCATGGCAAAAAAATTATTTTATTTATTTAAAAAATTTATAAAAAAAATTTGCGAAAACTTATTTTCGCAAATGCGCGCTTGGCGCGCAATTTAAAAAAAAATCCTTTTTTTCTCGCGTTTTTGGGGGTGAAGGAAGGGGGCGGGGAAAATTTTTTTTCACCACTGAACGGCATTTTTTTTATCTTTAATATAAGCCCCACTTGAACGCGATCCGACCATAAATAAGGGCACAACGAACCGGCAAAGTCTAGGCTTTATTGCGGGCGAACGGAGAGGGGTGGGGGGTTCTTGTTAGGCTCATTAAAAAGAGAAAACATTTATTTATCTATTTATTTATTTGTATTTTTTCGTGCGTATCTTGCCCGCGCGCGCGAGTTATACATGAAGATCTCTCTTTAAACCGGGCGAGAAACATACCCGAGCAGCCGTGGGCGGAGCTTACGCTCTCCGCTTGTCTATACTCCGGGCACGCACAGTCACGATCGGCCGGGAACGCGCGCTCGTAATTTATTTTCGAATGCTTGTTCGCTCATACCTCGCTCAATTATGGATCGATTTTGAAAATTCTTGCTTTATTTTGATCGCTGAACGATCGGTAATGAAAAAACAAATAAATAAATAGATAAATAAATGTTTTCTCTTTCCAATGAGCCTAACAAGAACCCCCCCACCCCTCTCCGTTCGCCCGCAATAAAGCCTAGACTTTGCCGGTTCCTTGTGCCCTTATTTATGGTCGGATCGGGTTCAAGTGGGGCTCAAATTAAAGATAAAAAAAATGCCGTTCAGTGGTGAAAAAAAAATTCCCCACACCCTTCCTTCACCCCCAAAAACGCTAGAAAAAAAAGGACTTTTTTGTAATTGCACGCCAAGCGCGCATTTGCGAAAATAAATTTTCGCAAATTTTTTTCATAAATTTTTTAAATAAATAAAATAATTTTTTTGCCATGACTACCGGGTAGTAGATAAAAAAACGAAGAAAATGAGCGTTGCCTGGTCTCTGTAGGTCAATAAATAAACTTTTTACGAGCGTTTCCGTATTTTTCTTCTCACCCCCATATCTCCCCTCCTAATTGGACCACCACCCCCTCCCTCCGGCCCGTCAAAGTACTCGGTGGCACCCTTCCTCTCGCAAAAAATTGACGCCCTAACTCCACCACCTGCCGAGCAAAAGTCTGTAATTTTTATTCATTTTTGAACCATTAATATCGCAATATTTCGCGAACCAGTTAAGCTAAAGGGTTCAAGTCGGAACGAACTTCCGTGTTTAGTCAAGCTCTTCAATTTTGATACCATAATTTTTTTGTCAGATCAAATCCGGCTCAGATATACCCGTTTTTCCGATAAAATTCATTTTCAGTAAATTTTAAAAGCGTGCCCCCCCTCCCCCTCACCCCGACCCAACCTAAGACACATGTCAAAAGACAGGGAAGGTCCGACTCCATCGACTGAAAAAAAAAAAAAATAGATTTCCCCGGTCTGTTTACGAGCTGTTTATTTTACCGGTCCTGCTGGGTTATTATAGCATACAGTAGATTAATTTGCAGTTCAAGTGATTTGTTAGATTTGACAACTACTGTCAGTGTTGTTTTTCAATGAAATCATCTTACCAAGCTTACGTCTAAAATTATGAAAAAAAATTTAAGTCCAATTATTGAAGAAAAATTATATTATCTCAAGAACCGTTCGAGTTACCTAAAAAGTAAAAGTAAAAGTTTTTCCTCTTTTAAAGTCGATCCGGTGACATACTGAATAATCCATGTCAGCAGGTAGCTTAAGAATATTCGATTTAAAGTGCGGTAAGAACAAGAAATCAGGGATATAAGAAGGCGCGATATGGAGAGAGTGCTATTTATAAAGCGCTAATTACTGGTAGGTATGTACAGGGTAAAACTTAAATTGTAAAATTAGTATGAGTATCGTACAGTGTACTTTGTAAAATAATAGAGAGCAGAAAATAAATTACTTAATTATTGACTTATTAATTGACTATCCAAATTATAGATCGGACCCACGAAAGGGGAAAACGTAACCAAATAATAGACTCCCTCTAAATACATAATTATCACCTTATGTACCTACTACCATATCATAAGAATTCTAGTCTAGCACACTTATTTCCGTGAATGATCTAAATCAACAGTGGGAGGTCATTTAGGTACTTATTAAAGATGCCGAGTCCAATAATCAAGTAATGGAAGAAACAAACGGTTCGATTATCAAAATAACGTATTGACGAATAAAATTAATAAAATAAAAACAATTGGGCATATTATCGTCTACTCTAGGAAATGAAAAATATCCCAAGAAATTGGCCAAAATGGAAATTAATGGCACTTTTCATCTCATTACCTAAAAAGGTTTCCTATAACTTACCTTTATCAAAAATAAATAGTTTGTTTAATGAAAATTAATTATTGCATTGATGCCACGTCTATGAATCCAGTCTTAAAATTGATTCAAACAGAAATGTGCCATAGGTATAGATATCCATAGATTCATATGACGGACAGAGGAATATTATAGGTAAGTAGGTACATAAATTAGATAAAGAAGTCTCAACGTTAAATTAGATGGAATAATATTTCGCTCTATTATTTAAGAATTTATTTCCTTGTTAAATCGTTACTTATAGGCCATCATCAGAGCAATGGGTAACAAGTACGCTATAGCTTTGTCACAGCAACAAATTTGCACCTTTTCCTGTATAGAGAATAGAATTGATTACTTCTTGTTTTAATGATGACGGCCCAAATAGCGAAACAAGCGAGACCTAAGAAAATCCAATAAGATGATTTTTACAGTCCCTCTCAACTATTCTATAAAATTTGTATACGGAGTGATGAAAAATTTGATAATTTTCATGACCCTGTATAAAAATTTCAAATACAAGATGACACTTATTGAAAAGCCATTTACAAGGCAAATGGCTCAAGATATCAGAAAATGACTTACATGTCCCCATATTACCTTTTCATCTGGTAATGGTAATATTTAATCACAATAGGAAACCACATGAAAAGTTAATATGGGGACATGTAAGCCGTTTTCTCAATTTCTTGAATTTTCTCAGTCATCTCAAACTATAATAATATAATACGGTATGTGTATAGTGTCTCATAAAAAAAAAAACAAAGATGGCGTCTTCTTTCGCCATTTTTGAACGTGCCGCCATCTTGGTAATATTTCATTTTGACTCGTAGTTGTTTCTGTTGCCCAGATTCTAAATTTTAGATTCTCAGATCAACTGGAAGTTGGACTTTTTCTAATGGGCGCTTTAAAAAATCACCCTATATACCAAAACACTTATTAAACTGATACATTTCGCAAAAATTACCTTACATACCTACTGGTTTAGAAAACTTGACTTTAACTTGTTTAAAATAAGAAAAAAAAACATTTGAACATGTCACTTTTGAAAATCAAAATCGTAGTTGGCCCTTTGAAGGAGTATAAGTTTGAGAGGAGGGGGTTGCGAAAGAGACAGTGACAGTTTCCAAGACAAAAATCGAATAATTTTCCATTAAAGCAATTTTTGCTGTTCGATTTTAGAGGCGCTTTTTAGCTCTTTTTTTTCAATAAAAAAACGTATTGGAGCAGTTAAAGTAGCGGAATCGCCTCTTGAAACTGATAAAAGAGAACGATTCTTATTTTTCATACACATTTTTGTACGTCTTAGAATGGATGAATACACGATGGCTTGAACTCAACAATGATTGATGAATGACGCTGCATCTCCATAAAATGCAGCGGGCATGAAAGACCCGCTGGCATGAATTTTTAAATTTGTAATTTATCAACACCGCAGGAGCAGCACTAGCACTACCACTTGTAACATACAAGATGGCAATCTTCCTAAAGAATCATAAAAGGCAAATTTTTTAAATTATGTCTTTCACTGAATCCTTCAAAAGTGTTTGCGTTTAATCAGGGAAGGAATGCGGTATTGGAAATATGGGTCTGTTGATCAATGAATAATTAAATAAAATTAGGAAACGTGGATTAATATTTGTGAAGTAATTTCGATTGTAAGCCGAAGATGCGTAACTTCTTGGATAGCTCTCTGGTGCGATGCATGTCTTTGCGAGTTCACTGCGATTAATTATAATTTCGGATTATACCGTGTGTCCCCGGATAGGTGAAACGACTCTTATTCAAGAAAAATTTTTTTTTGATTTCAATTTTAATTTTTTGGGGTTCAGCCCTGCTTGGCTAAAGAGTAATTTCTAATAAAATTTTGGTTTTGAAAAATCAAGCATGCCTTGGAAATTTCCAAGAAACCGGTTTTTCTGTTGAGTAAAGTGTTACGACAAAATGTTATTTGAAAAAGTTGTTCAGAATCAACATTTAGGTCCGCATACCAAATTTCAAAATCATAGGCCAACTTTGATCTTTTACATTTGCTTTTTTTTATTTCACAAATCAACGAATTTCATTTGTAACAAAAACTGATATTGACAAATTGCTATTGCTATGGGTACAATTTGGTTTTTCCATGGCAGTCATTGTTACAAAATGAAATTCTTTGATTTGTGGAATAAAACATAAAAATAAATTAAAAAAAATAAAGTTGATCTATGATTTTGAAATTTGGTATAGGGACCTAAATGTTGATTCTGAACAATGTTAACGTAAAAATTATAAACCGACGTTAAAATATAAGGTAAAGAAATAAATTCCCTGTATAGGAAATCGAGATAGAGCTAGGAAGAAAATAGACCCAGGTCAGGAATTAATAACCTGTGAATAAATAAGACCACACATTATTAGGAATAATTCCTATTTCTCAAGGAGTCCGAGTTTATTTAGTGCAGATGTAGGATCGACCGGATATTAGAAAAGAACCTGTCCCTTTAAATAATACGACATTTTAGAAAGAGAAAGTGAGCAAGCACCATGAATGAAGATCGCAGTAGCATCCTCAGATATACAGTAGGATAGAACAGGTCCAGATAGAACAAGGCAGCGTTGTCAGGTGTAGCACCTGCTACTCACATACATTATCAGGAAATACCAGTCACGTTACAATACCCGATTAGGATTTATAATAGGTACTCGACTACCACACGTTGGGGGAGGGATTCATCTCGAAGTCCAGATCAAGACCTCGTGTAATCGGTAAAAGAGCATGACTCTTTAAAGTGGAAATCGTAGTACGCAACGGGGAAATAAACCACCCTCAGAGTAGGCTTTTTCAAATAACATTTTGTCGTTTTTGCCACATAAAAGGCACTTTACTCAACAGAAAAACCGGTTTCTTGGAAATTTCCAAGCCATGCTTGATTTTTCAAAACTAAAATTTTGTTAGAAATTATTCTTTAACCAAGCAGGGCTGAACCCCAAAATTAAAATTGAAATCAAAAAATTTTTGTCTGTTATAAGAGTCGTTTCACCTATCCGGGGACACACGGTATACAGGGTGTTAGTTAAGTACGGGGCCAAACTCCAAGGGGTGCTTCCTTGAGTGATTTTAAGAAGAAAAGTTCAAATAAACATGGCTCCGAAAAATGCATATTTTCCAAGATACAGGGTGTCAAACTTAAAAAAAAAAAAATTCGGATGTTCGCGAATATCTCTAAACTCTTTCAATCAATTTTGTTGAAATTTGGCAGTTCTGTTTGGAATAACAAGAGGGTAATTTAGCCCCAATTAGATTAAAATTATTAATTCCAGTGGCGTCCTGGAAGACAGTCTAACTAATATTTTTGATTAAAAAATTGGGCGCCACTGACTTTTTTTTAATTTTGTATTTTTTTCGAATTAAGCAACTAGAAATACAACTATTTTATCTCTTGAGTTTTTTTCATATCTTGCTTTGTTTTCGAGAAAAAAAAAGTTTGACACCCTGTGTATCTTGAAAAATATCCATTTTCGAACCCATGTTTATTTGAACTTTTCTTCTTAAAATCACTCAAGGAAGCACCCCTTGGAGTTGTATAATAAGAAATGCGCAGGTACGTCGTAGGTATGTTAAACTGCGAGCGACGCGGAAAGCCACGGATATAAACACTCTCGTTGCATGACGTAGTGAGATGATGCGATCTCAACGGAGGACTTTTCCTGCGAAGAAGGCCGAGAAGCCCAACAACTGAACTTGTTTTGGATTGTTTATCCAATTTTCAGGTGTTGTAGGTAGACTACCCGTAAAACTAAAAAAAAAACTAAAATCATTTCTAGATGAGATCCAGATCATTTCAACTAAAAACAATATAGAGCGGACCATGTCTTGGAACTTTACGTGAATTTCAACTGTTTGAAAGCAATATGACTAAAATATGATACAGATTTCAAAAACTGAGAATTCCGTTGAGTCAATTTAGCCGTTAGCGGAGACGTTTTTTTTTCTAATATTACCATAAATGTTCTGCTAAAATCAACTTTTGAAGTTTATATCAATATTGAAATCGGAGACACAATTATCTTTCTGAGATACGTCTTTCTCCATCAGCGAATTTGACAGCGTTATTTTCCCTCATCAATTATTAATCAATTCCTGAAAGTAATGGTAATAACGTCAGTTCTTTATAATATATGTAAAACGATCTCGAAGATGGAGATTTAATATAATTTGTAAATAATATACAGGGCAATCAGTAACTATCGCATACTCGAAGCATGTAGTGATAAATTTCACTTGTTAACAGAAGTTAATTTACTTACCGCCGTGCTGGTGCTAGTGCTGTAATTTATTTTTTTCCAAAAGTACGACCATTTTTGTAAGAATATAAGAGTGCCGACAGTCACTGTGAACATGTGAACATGTTTGTGTGAACAGCATGTATTGTGAACGCTGAACATGTTTGATAAAATTCACTTCTTAAATAAGTAAATTTTCTTACTGTAGTGCTGTGTAAGTTTTTTTTCCAAAGAAATGACAATTTTTGCAAGAATAGGTGTGGCGACAGTCACTGAACATATGAACATGTTTGTGTGAGCAACATGTATTGTGAACACTGAAGATGTCTCACTTATTAAGAGTACCTCTAGTAAATTTTCTTACCGCAGCGCTAGTGCTGTAAGTTCTTTTTTTTTCCAAAGATATGATGATTTGTGTAAAAATAATAGTGGCCACACTGCACTGAACATCTGAATTTTTTCATCATTTTTTTCATGACAATGAAAGCATTTGAATATTTTGTATTCTAAGCTGAATTTGAGCGGTTGCCAAACTTTAACCCTTTAAAAGTTAAAATTTTGAAACGACTGGAGCGATTCTGCTCAAATGTAATACCTTACCACTACTTGTGGATTTACTCTCATGAACATTTCACTCCCCTATATGGACAGTACCTTCTATTGAAGGTCTCGAAAGTTTCCGTCAGTAATTTGTAGCCCTCCTCAGAAGTCAAAGGACTCCCTTCTCAGAAGCCCGAGGGTAAACGGCTTCCCACAAATGGGACATTCCACAAGAGATGCGCGTAATTAAGAGCACAAGGTTCCCCAGTGCCATTTATTTTTATTTGTCCGCAAACTGACGGTAATAATTTTTCTTGTATGGAAAACAAACACAAATTAATTGAAGACTTCTAACTCCCTCTCTGAAAAATATTTTGTGAGAAAAGTTTTACGATTCTCCAACACCTCCCACAATGATCACACTGTTAAAAAATGAAACACCCTATATAAGTTTAACTGTATTAACACAAAGTTTCATTTCCAAAAAGTGAAACTATTCTCGGGGTTGGTGCTCGCTAAATTTGTGATTAAACTCGCAAAACAATCCCGACCATTGTTAGTTTGAACTGTTCAAAGCTATTATTTGCATGTGACAGCTTGATATATTTCAAACTCGTGACTTTCTGATCTAGGGCATCAAGGGCCTTGTAGGCTCCACGAAATTTAATATTAAATACCGAGGAGCTACTTAAGAGTATATGTATGTATGTGTAATATAATAATAAGATAGCTATTTTCTCCATTTCTCATACCACGTTACTAAGCGTAGGTAAGGAAAAAAGCGTTTCCCAAAACAAAATACCTACACTGAACGAAAAGGGAAACCAACCCTATGCTAGGTAGTTAATTATCTGGAGTTTCGAAGTTGCCGGCAACCCGCATGGTAGACCAAACAAGGTCTTCATTAGTGTAAACTCCATTCCAATTATATGATCACTTTTTTATTTGTGTCTATCTAATTATGTTCTCGTCCAGAAAAATGCCTTTATTACTTCTACCGAAAACAAATGAGCAGAACAACATTCATATCTAGGTAGGTAAACATACCAAAAATTGTTATATATTATTACGTACACTTAAATAAACAAGCGAAATTATTTACATAATATAATTTAATTCAAACTAAGATCGAATTCTTCTCGATTAATAATGAACAGTTATGAAATGATATGGAATGGAATGAAGTCCTGAAAAAATTAGGTCAAGCAATCTCGTAAAATAAATAGAAATTACAATTCGAAATTAATTATAAAAGTGATTGGAATTAGCGTCTTATTAAAATACTTCCGGTTTTTAATTGACACTTCCTGGTTGATTGTTTGCGCTCAAGCTTTCCAAGAAGACCTATAACGTCCAATCTCATGTTCGAGGCCTGTTTAATAACATTCGACACCGGGACGGCGACTGATGTCCGAAAACGTGTCGTTTTATCACTCTTGACGTTCGGGAACAGTCTAAATCATCACTGTCGTCACCTGTCAGTCCACCACGCACCAAACCGCTAGGCTAACATCACAAAACATAGAAAAACGCAAAAAAAATAGATACGCGGGCAACATCTGGAAGGCATTCGACAAAGTCTGGCATGAGGGGCTGCTATTAAAAATGAAAGAACTCATGAATATCAATTCACAAACCTCAACCCAAAGAACCGTGGAATGTTCCCCCCTATCCCCTCAAGTCTTCAACATCTACACATCAAACAACCCAAAATACATAATTGTACATCTATACCGATAGCGCAACCATCGCGTGCATATGGCAAAACACGGAAAGCATCTCAAAATATACCACAAAATACCTCCAATGGGCCACAATGGGCCACTAGATAGAAAATCAAAATGAACCCAGACAAAACACATCCTCTTCGAAGGCACTTGTCAGAAACGATAACCACAAAGTGGAGCTCGAAAACAAGATGCTCTAGTGGGCTTCATCGGTAAAATAACTGGGACTCATGCACCAGAGCAGCCCTCGGGCGACTCTACCCACTCCTCAACCGCTTAAACAGACTCCAGGTCAAAAAACAAAACGCTCAGAATAATCACGAATGCCCACCCTCCCATAACCACAAGGAAGGCACAATAACGCCGTGTCCTAGCTGCATCCGGGGACTGCGTTGCGTGCGATGCGGGGAACGCACGCAACGCAAAATCGCACGGGAAATTTTGAGTATGTCCTAACTGAATGCGTGCGGTTCGTGCGAGAAAATGGTTTCCAATCCAACTATTTCTGGTGCAGCTTCAGATGAAATACGTTTTAATTTGGAAACCAGTAGGTTGTTGGAGCTTGAAAGACTTGAAAATCACAGAAAGAAACATGTTACTTAAGAGAAAGAAACAATAAGACACAAGTAATCTATAGAAATAGGTGTAGATTTGATAGATAGGTAAATAGAAGGTATAGGTTAAATAAAAATAGGTCTACAATAGAAGTTAATAGACCTCATACTTACTTTAAAAACCTAAATTCGAGACATTTTCACATTTCCAGTGTACCTTGACTCTTGTTGTTGTAAAATAGATTTCTCTTATTGTACAAAATGTTTCGCTTTGGCACAAGGCAATCGAAATTCAAAAAAGTTCCTGCCCGCCGTAAAAAGCGCAAGATTTTGACAGGTGAAAAAAATATAAATATTTTAATTTAAATCAATGCGTGCGTTGCGGTGTCGTTTTATCGTACGACTTTTGCGGGCAACGCGTCTACTGAGGACACTCCCATTGCTTTGCATGTGTTTTATTTTAATCGTTCACCGCAACGCACGCACGCAGAACGCAACGCAGTCCCCGGATGCAGCTAGGACGCGGCGTTAGAGTATGTGCTGAGTCAGTATAGTTTGGCATGTTATCACAGTTGGAGAGTTAGAGAGAGAGAGCGTTCGTCAGGGCAGTGGTGCCAATGAATCGGTCAACGTAGCAGTGAGATTAAGAGGAAAAAATGGTTATTTCATTTTGAGGTTATTGTGATTGTAAATTAGGCTTAAAAATAATTGTTATAAGCTATTAAAAAAGTTAATTAAAAGAAATAAAGCGAGTTTCGTTATAATGTTTTAAGATACTCTTTCACTGTTATTAAAAATTGAGCGACGTGTCGGTAATCAGAATCGGTGCCACAAAGCATTAAGTAAGCAGGGGAGATCCGTTTTTGTTGTGGGCTATTTTAGTGGCTCAATTTGGCATTCATGCACGTTGCTATAGACTTAAATAACAATCAGAGTTTTCATCATGTATAAGCAGTTTTTTACCCAATAAAAAAATCATAAAAAAACAAATTGAGTTTCCTATATCTCTCCCTAATTGACTCATCATTTCAATTCAGTTTTAAATTACTTGGACGCAAAAAATGTTTAAAATATGTCTGCTTTCTCGATGTTTTCCCCTAAATCGACTCGTCGTTTCCGTCCAACCCTCGCGGGATAATATTGAGTCGAAATAATTTAAAGGCACATTAGCTAGTGCGGAAGCATTTTGGCTTGATCAATGTCACATGAATTCAGCGGCGGAGAATAAATAAGGGAAGTTTACATTTCACTTTGATAAAACTTCCAGAGAGTGCTTTTTATTGGCTCGTTCTTGTCAATTATACCAAACTTCTGCTTTTATATCCGATTCAATGCAATTTACTTATGACTCAATAACAACTCTTCTTGGAGTGGTTAGAGATTAGAGTAATCATCATCCAATTTTGTGACAAAGTTACAGGGTGGCGCCTCAAAAACGAAACAGGCATTTTTGAGGTGATTACTACTCTGTAGGTGCCGGTATCCACTGATTCATGAAAGTTTGTCCCCTTCACTTTAACAAGTAAAAAACTTCTTGATTTTCTTCTGCGCACTTGGTAGGAATATGTCCGAATTCGTCGCACTTTAAACATTTGAGTCCTTCATCTTGCTGTATGCACCAGGGCGTGTTTTAGAACCGCAGCCGAAACAACGTCTAACAGCTGAGCCTCTTCTGTTTAAAAACAGGCCAGACTCGTTTAAATACCTCTTCTTACCCTCATCTTCTTCTTCTTCTTCTTCATGTGCCTCTGCTGCAGTTAATGACAATAGCCGTCTGACGTTGGCTATTATCATGGAAATTCTAATTTTGTTTGCGGCACTTCTGAATAGCTGAACAGATGTGAGCCCAAGCCACTGCCGCAGGTGCTGGAGCCAAGAGTGTCTTCTTCTACCTGTCGACCTGGACTCCATTTACTTTCTATCTTACCTTGGATGATTAACTGGAGCCAGGTATTCTATTTTCAGTTGCTTGATTGTGGTGGCTATTTCTTTTCCTTTTTCCAACTTCTCTATGTATAAAATCGTTTTATTGCTTTCGAAGTCCTCAATACCACCTTTTATTCTAATAGTGTATCTTCTTCAATTTATCCCTGGGCGAGTATAAATACATTCTGGAGAAAATATTTAAATGAGAAGTTTAATAAGTTTCCTCAATGAAACCACCCACCCCATCTGCTTTGAACATTTTATGCTATTTTTAGAAACAAAAATTAAAATATAACAAAAAAAAAGTCATAAAACGACCATTATACCGAGACATCGCTTATACACTCGGGAATCTTAATAAAAACTCCCACGCTGTACTTTCAAATAAACAATAAATTATTCCCGTTTCGTAAATTCAAAAATAATGAACGAACAAGTAAAAAACCGTAATATCTATTCATGTCATAAAGGCGATGATACAATCTCACTTAAGCGTTGAGTGGGATTGGTATATAAGATGGCGTTAGGGGATGTTTTCTCCAGGGTTATATTTACAGAGCAGGACATCGTGACAGTAATGATTATGTCACCAGATATCCAGTGCTTCCAGAATGTCCAGTAACACACAAACCCATTAGGATGTCCGTAAAAGTTTCCTATTTATACTCTGATAAAACCCCGACCAAATTACAAATAACCGACCATGGAATTTCAGATCGGAGCTTTCAAAATTCGTTGCAAGCTTAATTCGGATTGGGATTAGAGACGAGGAGTTGTAGATTTGATTATGATAACGTTGTGTATTCAAGATTCCCTCCAATTGTAATATAATAATTTGAAATGTACCTAATTAGATTTGGAGTTTGTTCTAAACTTTAGGACACAAAAAGTTTTTTGTCAATAATGACGATAGAAGGGGATAGCCCGATATTCCCCTCTAATTGAAAGTATGAGGACTGGGTCTACTCTACATACTTATAATCGCTTGAAGAAAATACCTATTGAACGAGTACCTAATAAGATTTATGTGAAATTGGATTTTTTTAAGATTTACACACATAATTTGATATGTTAGAGATTGCAGAGGGGATTAGACGTCATTTAAGACACCAGCGAAGACGCCAACAGGTGTTGCGGGGCAGACTTCGAAGTATCTTCGCACTATCTTCGGGAAACTAACATTTTCTATTCATCACGTTGGAACGAACGAAACTTTGAGATGATATTTGGGGATTACTCAAGTACCTAATTACTCAAATTAAGGTTCTAGAATTATTATTAAGATAGTCCCGAATAAATAAATGGAATTAGACCTCTGAATTAATCATAAGAAAATCGTTAATCTTACCCAGATTTATTTACTGGTTTTCAAGGAAGGGAAGATATCTCGCGTGTGGAACGCTCTTTTCTTCGAGAAAAAATGTTCTTGAAACATAGACCAAATAGAGAACGGTCTCTGCGCATCAAGGTTTTATCTGCACTAGCATTGCAGGTATTTTTCGATAAATAGAAAAGCGGGATTCAGAAAGCAGAAACTCTCATCTAGAAGCGTCGACTGTGAAACTACGTTATTTCAGAGGTAGAACACTAACACTACTACATAGGGATCTGTAATAACGATAATATTACAGATTTATGGTAAGTCATTTTATCATTTCTTACATTCAAGAAACTAGAAATACGTTTCGTTGACGAGAGATGGTTTTAGCAATATTGTACTATGCGGTCCCAATAACCGGCCTGCGTGTAGGCGATTAAAAATTGTAATAAATGGTGCGTATATTACGCGCGGCTGCGCGGCGTATCTCAATGATAGGGTAAAAGGTTTATTAATTGAAAGTATGATAAACTAGGATAACAGGCGCATGGAGAATGTGTACTTACGATTTATCCAGATGCTGCACTGCACAAGTAATTAATTGAAGAACGGTTTATTAATTCAAACGCGTCGCGGCGACTTCCGAGATCAATTCTCTTCAGTTGGTAGTAAAAGCGCAGTGTCCTTTGCTCCCTTGACGCTGTCTACTTCTCACACTTGGATTTTGTTGCCGGTGGGTATTAACGGTATGCAACGCATCATTTCAACGAGGTACACTTCTAAGGGGGGGTTTATTAGAAGGGACATGTGCGGGAAAAATCTTAGAGGAATCCCTAATAATTAGAAAGATGGGACGAAACAATAATGTATACAGGGTGTTAGTTAAGTACGGGGCCAAACTCCAAGGGGTGCTTCCTTGAGTGATTTTAAGAAGAAAAGTTCAAATAAACATGGGTCCGAAAATGCATATTTTTCAACATACAGGGTGTCAAACTTTTATTTTTTTTTTTCTCGAAAACAAAGCAAGATATGAAAAAACTCAAGAGATAAAATAGTTGTATTTCTAGTTGCTTAATTCGAAAAAAATACAAAATTAAAAAAAGTCAGTGGCGCCCAATTTTTTAATCAAAAATATTAGTTAGACTGTCTTCCGGGACGCCACTGGAATTAATAATTTTAATCTAATTGGGGCTAAATTACCCTCTTGTTATTACAAACAGAACTGCCAAATTTCAACAAAATTTATTGAAAGAGTTTAGAGATATTCACGAACATTCGAATTTTTTTAAGTTTGACACCCTGTATCTTGAATAATATGCATTTTCGGACCCATGTTTATTTGAACTTTTCTTCTTAAAATCACTCAAGGAAGCACCCCTTGGAGTTTGGCCCCGTACTTAACTAACACCCTGTATTGTAAGCTGTACTGCACTTAACGTGTACTTAGTGTGCACTTTAACGTATACAGGGTGATTCATGACTAATGAGAGTCAGGTAGGGGACATGGAGACAAATCTTAATCAAGGACAATTTTTTTTGCCAACCGCGGTACGAAGATACAGGGTGTTTTCTATGTTTGGGCGCAGATTTTAACCCTTTAAACGATGAAACTCTTCACAGAAATGCTACAAATCCGGTAATCAGAATAGTTTTTCTTTGGTTACATTAGAATTAAAGAAAAATTAACTTAAGTATAGCCTTAGTGCTGCCTTCTATTGGTAAGGTTATCGTACAAACATCCGGTGAAATTGATAGCAAAAATATAATGAAATTTGTAGCAAATTGTAGATAACTGGAAAATTTGTAGCGTCTCAGTTGTGCGGCCATATATTTCCAACGGTTTGATGAAATCCAACAATATTTAGCAAAACACTCTTCTACTGAGGGAGGGACTTCAAGATAACCTATCGGCAAATTGAAAATCCAGGACAGTACTTGAAAATAATTGTTCTACACTTTCTTGACAGAAAATAACATTTTCTGATCCACTTTCGAAAAAAAAAACGGCATCGAATTCGGAAAGTACACAAAAAATTCTATGAAATGAGCTACTTAAATCGAACGGCCCACTTCGACCAGTTTCACAAAATAAGATCCAATTAAAAATTCCACCTGCCAAAACTTCAATTTTCAATTTTTACAATTCTTAAGTAAGAAAATTATAGCTTAGGTACAAGTTATTACTTTGATCTGTGAGTGAATTGATCTGTAAATTAGCTTACCTTGATCTGTTTTTGTGAAACTGGTTGAAGTATACCGTTCAATTTAAAAGGGTTTTGAAGCAATTTTCCTGTAATTTCCAAATTTGTTGCCATTTTTCCAAAATTTGATCAAAAAATGGGCTTTTCTGTCAAAAAATTGCAAATTCTTTTTTTTCAGATACGGTCCTGGATTTTCAATTTTCTGATAGGTCATGTATTTCGAGGACGTGCCTGGGTAGAAGAGTGTTTCTGCTCAATTTCATTGGAATTCATTCAACCGTTGCAGAAGTCCAAAATAGAAAAACAGGCTGTTCTCTTCGTACCTGTTATAACCTTCTATACAGGGTTATTCACGGTATACGCCACGGAAGATTATGGCCGTGTCTCTGGACTTTAGGATCTTTTTATTTTTGGAGTGAATAGAGACCCGGCAGAGGTACGTTTTAAAATTATATTCATAATGTACAGGCTGTCCCAAAAGCATGAAACATATCAAAGTTATGTTTTTTTAAATGGAATGCTCTTATGTTATTGCATTTTTAGATTGTCTGAGAAGAAAAAATAAGATTGGTTTTTACAGTTAGTGTTTAAATTCAGAAGTTTTTGAGTTATAAACAAGTGAAAATCGTCATTTTTCAAGTTCAAGGCCCTGTACAACGAAAACGGTTCAAGATAGAGAAAAACGGCTTACATGTCCCTATTTTAACTTTTCATGTACTATCCTATGGTATAGAAACATTTGTACTTTCTTTGATTTTTTATTTGTCGACGCGTGGAGAAATCTCAGAATTTTTCAAATTTTTTATCATGCATTATAAACATTTCATCTACATCATTGGATAGTACCTGAAAAGTTAAAATAGGGACATGTAAACCGTTTTTCTCTACCTTAAGCCGTTTTCCCTGTACAGGGCCTTGAATTTGAAAAATGACGATTTTCACTTGTTTATAACTCACAAACTTCTGAATTTAAGCACCAACTGTAAAAGCCAATCTTATTTTTTCTTCCCAGGCAATCTAAAAATGCAATAACATAGGAGCATTCCATTTAAAAAAACATAACTTTGATATGTTTCATGCTTTTGGGACACCATGTACATTATGAATATAATTTTAAAACGTACCTCTGCCGGGTCTCTATCCACTCCAAAAATAAAAAGATCCTAAAATCCAGAGACACGGCCATAATCTTCCGTGGCGTATACCGTGAATAACCCTGTATACATATATAAGGAACGCGTTCGGTAGATATAGTCAGTTCACTTAGCTCAATCAAGTTAGAGTGATACTAGAGAGACAGTACAATTATTGCGCACGTTAATCAAAAAAGAACTGCCAGTAGTGCCAATAAGTGTTTGGAGAGAGGAAAAAGTTACAAGTGAAATTGCTTGAGAATTACAAACCCTCTGTAAAAGTCATTTCCTGCATTAGCTACTCAACAATTCTACTGTCTTAATTTTTCTGGTTGACTAAAAATTGTTCATCAGTCCACCTCTGCTAATTATTCTGTCTACACTGGAACTAGCGGGAAAGAAAATAATTTAACAAAACAACAACAAAAAAAAAAAAAATTTCTAAAGAGTTATTGTATATAGGGTGTCCGGAAATTATGAGCAAAAAATTAAGGGAGTGATTGTTCTTGATGAAATATTGCCAAAAGTATTTATAATTTTTTTTCGAAAACTCAAAAAGAAGAAAGTTATAAGCCTCCAAAGTTGATTTTTTTAAATCAATATTTTTTTATAACTTTATTTCTAGTGTACGGATTTTATTAAAATTTAACACACTTGCCACTGATGTTGCTTTACATCCTTGGTCCAAATTAGACTTGAATCCCTCTAAATCAAAAGACCTTAACTGCCCTTGACCTTCAAAAAAGGCCTATAACTTTTTTCGTAATATTTTTTTCTGAGTTTTGAAGACGCACAATTGAAGAACATGAAGAAATATTTGGAAAAGGTCCTCTTTGTCTATTACGATAAAATGATCTGTTTCCGAGTAAAACTATTTTAAAAATTTGCTTGCACTAAAATTGATCACTATAAACTATGATCATTCTGCAACAATACCAAAACATGCTTTGGAAACAGCTGCAGGGTTGCCTAGGAAACAAGACGTTTGCTTTGGATTTCATTTTGACAGCAATTTATTATTTTTTTATTAAAATTATTTTATTATTTTATTAAAAAAAATGATTAAAATTTTTTTTTCATTTTCAAAAAAAATCATTTCCAAGTCTATTTATATACGAATGTCTCTGTTTTGTACCTAACTAGGCAACACTGCGGCTGTTTCCAAAGCATGCTTTGATGTTGTTGCAAAATGATCATAATTTATGGTGATCAATTTTAGTGCAAGCAAATTTTTAAAACAGTTTTACTCGGAAACAGATCATTTTATCGTAATAGATGAAGAGGACCTTTTCCGAATATTTCTTCATGCTCTTTAATTGTGAGTCTTCAAAACTCTGAAAAAAATATTACGAAAAAAGTTATAGGCCTTTTTTGAAGGTTAATAGCAGTTAAGGCCTTTTGATTTCGAGGGATTCAAGTCTAATTTGGACCAAGGATGTAAAGCAACATCAGTGGCAAGTGTGTTGAATTTTAAGAAAATCCATCCAATAGAAAAAAAATTATAAGAAAATATTGATTAAAAAAAATAAACTTTGAAGGCTTATAACTTTCTTCTTTTTGAGTTTTCGAAAAAAAATTGTAAATACTTTTGGCAATATTTCATCTAGAAGAATCACCCCCTTAATTTTTTGCTCATAATTTCAGGACACGCTGTATTTTAGGAAAATTATGGTGGGAATATATTAGGTCTAGCAGGATGAAAGAAAGAGGATATTCTTATTTTTTCTTCAATTAAATTTATTATAAATGATTCGCACATCCCTGTCTCTAGAACTAAAGCAAAAGCATTGTAATATTTCTTCATATTACGAAGAATAATAGCGCTAATATAAAATATGTAGGAGCAGCTTTAGCATTATGCTTTTTAGTCCCATGTAAAAATGTAATAAATTTCGCATTAAGCTTGCAGGAGCTCCCTAGGGAATTCGATTCAATTTGTAGTCTTTTGTGTTCTTCAATGGAATCTCCATGCTATTGGTGATTGGAGGCGACCCCTGATATCCATTTATGAGAATACCGCCGGATTGTTAAGAAGTTTGCGGATATTTCCCGGGTTCGTTCGAAGAAGTTAAGGTTTTCATAAATTCACGACGAATGGAGAAAAGTTGAGAATTATGTTCATGGAAAACGCATTCTGCGGCGCGAAGAAAGGGTCCCGACGATTTTGCTGTAGCTGGATTTTTTCACGGGAGCCGATAATGAAAATAAATCAAATCGAAAATGAAGGAAATGATAATCTGTCATGATTCGTGATTATTATTATGATAGGTATCAAGAAAGCTTAAGGTAATGTTTATATTAACTTTCCCTCATCCAGATCGAGCATCCAGTGAGTGAAAGTCTGGAGTTAGATTATTTAGTCGTCTCTTGGAATAATTGGAGAGATAATTAGCTACTCTCCATTTACTTTAAGCCTTAGATAATTAAAACGTCGAGTAAATTCTGTATACAATGACGTAACAAATTAAACAAAAATGTCAAAATGTCGCTTCCAAACTTCACTGCAAATGGCAGAATTAATCCGTAAATGCTTGTAAGCACATGACGTCTTTTATCATCCAATTGGTCTTTTAATTCATTACAGTGTCGCCGTATTATGTTTTTTTCTTTATTTTCAAGTACAATAATAAAAATAATAATTTTGCTCATTATCGCAAATTAACGTTTTAATAAATTATCCTAATGTCTCTTTCTTCACCAGCACCAGTAAACAAACAGATTTGCCGTCATTGATATAATAAATTATTCTATTAAATCAAATCATTTCTTTAATTTATATTTATTAAGATTTGGCAACAATGCTAGTTCATCCTGTTTCCTATCTGCGTTGAAGTAGGTATAGGTATACGGGAGTTAGTAGATCTAGCTACAGTACAGAAATTTACAATCAAGCACGTATTTCATCAAATTGGCAAACCCTTAATTGAAATAGATATTACCACTTTGTTGTTAGAATTAGGATAGATTATTATCGAGTGTTAATTTTCGCACCCTCCGGGCACAAATTGATACTAATACCTAACATATTCACGCTTCTGTTAACTTAATTTCATCATTTGATCAATTCAGGTCTGTGTTCCTCTAATAAGAAACTCTACTCGAGGATGAAGTACCTATGTTCGCACGAAAACGCACTTATATTATGATCCTGCTAGATTTCTCGATAAGGGAAAAGAAGATAGGAAAAAAGCACTAGGCACTAGGTACTTGATATATATAAAAACTTTAATTAAAGTTGTGCTGCCTGTGTATCACAGGTTGCTAAAAACACAGCATAACAATCAATATACAACAATAGTAGAAAAGTAATTAACGAGTAACAATAAATTAAGTAAAGAAAATAAAGTAACATTAAGTATAAATATGTGTATGAATAATATGTAAAGTCTCTAAGTAAATGGATTCTGCTATGTGATCAAGTAAAGTTTTGTCAAATTTGAAGTCTTCGAAAAATTTAATAACACTGGAATTAATTGTGCCACGAGATCCAAACCATAAACCTCGAACACTCCATTCTCTTTCGCCGTAAAGATCTAAATATTTTTCTTGAAAATAAGGTATACATTTGCTGTAGATATTTTCTTTTTCTTGTTGAACTGTCTTGTCTTGTTCACTGGAATTTGTTTCGTATCGAATGGTAGGGTCTACGATCAAAGCTTTTTTTGAGTTCTTATCAAAAGCTAAAATATCCACGAAACGATTTGTGCCGTCGCTGTCATATGCATGTACTTCATCATAGCAATCAAAATTGTTTTCTTTTAGAATAGCTGCAATTTTAAATTTTAGCCTATTATGTCTCGCTATTATCTTCGTGTTGTTTGAAGTACAGGAACCGGTAACATGACTGGGGGTTTCTCTCTCCTTACCGCATTTGCGGCAAAGGTCCGATTCTGTTGTAACTCCAGGAACACCACGAAGATTTGCGTAATTGCAATTAAGTTTAATAGCAGCAGTCCATTGCGATGAAGAAAAAGCATTTTTATTATATATGAAGTTATTCAATTTTTTATATGTTTGAAAATGAGTCACGCCAACACCTTGAAAGACCATATTACACCATTTTCTATATTCATTTAATCTAAGTTCTTGACGTAAAATTTTTGATGTTTTAGCAGTCTGCGATATATCAGATTTATCTAGTAGATCACTTATAAATTTTCGACAGGACGATATCTCAGCTAAGCAGTTAAAGCTGCGACTAAATAATTCGTTGCTATAGTTCATTAATTTATTAGCAATAGAGAAATGCTGTAATTTTGTTTCCCATTTAACATTAAGAATACCAAGTCCTCGGAGATTTCTTGGCGAATATAACATTGCCGAATTTGTTGAAGCAGGAAGTCCAATGATTGCTTTGACAGTTCTTCTTATCAAAATGTCTATATTCTCAGTTAAATAATTTGGAATTTCAGATAATGGTGCACATTGCAATGGATAACTTAACATTGGAAAGACATATTGGTTAATAACGTTCAATTTTTGGTCGGGTTTCAATAGGTGTGTTTTGCTTAATTTTTCAAAATTTTCATTGAATACTTTTATTAAATCTGGATCAAAAAAAACAGAGAGATAATCTTATCAGAGTGATAACTTTTTCCTTTAATCAGTGTTATATAGTATACAGTGTGTGTCACAGGCATGGTACACCCCCTTTTTTTTTCTTTATTTTTGGAGATAATTTTTTGAAATTTGGTACGTCGCATATTCTCGATAGAGCGCACTTTTTAGCCGAAAATGGAATTTTTTCCCACATTTTATTTCTCAATTATTATAGTGTGCCATGACTACTTCGTTTTACTCCAATTGGATCATCTAATGCTAGAAAAATCAATTTTTTGTTCAAAGTACTATAATTAACAGCCAATATTATAAAGGCTCATTAGGCTAACTGGCAAATTTCTGTGCTCGTTTTTGAAGCTAATATCGACGTCAATTAACTTTTATTAACATTTTTGTAATTAATTTCATGTCAAGAATAGATGAATTTAATAAATTTTCACTTAGACTCAATACCTTCTTCAGAAATGGCCACAGAAATCTGCCCGTTAACTTAATGAGCCTTTATAATACCCGCTGTAAGTGATTTATGGATAAATAATGCGCACCGGAATGATTTTTGAGCTGAATTCATTTTTTTCAAATGGTACCATATTGGTACCGAGGTACCATCTCCTAGTACTCTTAATAAGGGACATTTTGGTGTACCCATTTTGCATCTGTGACGAATACAACTGAAGTCATGGCACACTATAATTGAAAAATAAAAAATTAAATAAAAACAAATTTGACATTTAAAATGGTACTTATGTGGTATTGCTTATTGTTGGATTCGTACAAATGTATAGAATCCAAAAATATAATAATATATAGGGTGTCCCATTTAAAAATAAAAAGTTGGTAACATTTCCGGAAAAACCGCATGTGGGAAAAAATTCAATTTTCTGCTAAAAAGTGCGCTGTGTCGAGAATATGCGACGTGCCAAATTTCAAAAAATTATCTCTAAAAATAAAGAAAAAAAAAGGGGGTGTACCATGCCTGTGACACACACTGTATAGTATTGTATACAAACTGGCTCATACGATAGGTAAATAATTATTGATGCCATATCAAGTTAGTTAAAATTACCGTATGTGCACTAAAAATTATCAATCAGGCTACATTGTAATAGCGTAGCATAACATGTTCACATTACATAAATATTATATTATCATATAATTTGATAAAAGAAGTAGGTAATAAAACTTTTCCTGAAAACCCGAAAAATGGAATTCTGCAAGAAAATGTATATGTTACATTGTTGCCATATGTTACAAAAAAATTCTCTTCTCATATTTTTTTATTAGACAACATAACAATCGATCATCAAATCTCCTATTATTTTAGGACGTTATTGAAGGCTCCTTTTTTTTAAGGAATATGTCTAAGTTAACATCATTAATAAGCGCATTCGTGAATAATTCTAATAATAGTAAATCTTCAATGTTGCCGAGTTAGAAAAATTTTCTTACCTGAATTTTTTTTCTAGACCCCTATCGACCATAAAATACTTATAATTTATTTTGCTATATTTTTTTATTTTCTCACAGTCTATGGTTTTTTGATCGCCGAACACGAATTTGAAGTTTGCTAGCAGAAATTTGGCCCGGAACTTTGTTTTTTGGCACTTTTTGCCCAATATTTCTGCAATTTTTTAAGTTTTGAGCCTCAATCTCAGAAGGGAAGCGTTATTTCAAAGCCAATTCTATATAAAATTGAAGAAAACAAAATTTCCTACATTTTTCATAAACAACGTTTTTTTGGTTAATTTTTGGACTAACCGTTCCGCCGTTAGATCACTCCAAAAAACATATTCCCATTCTTGTGGCTTTGGAAAGTTTTGGTATTAAAGTTTTGATTTTCTCACCCTCTATATTTTTAGAGCAGCTGAACACGAATTTGAAGGTTACTGACAAAAATTCGGCCCGGAACTTTGTTTTTCTTGCACAATTTTCAGTTTTCAACCCTTTCAATTTTACCACATTTTCAATTATTACAGCCGCATTGTAATTTTCTGTGGCAAATGAATTATTCACCCCAAAAATCTATCACGTACACCCACATGCACACCCACACACACAACTTTCTACAACATGCCAATTGAGCATATTAGTTTTGCCAAGTAATAAAAACTACGCATCGGATCAAAAAAAGTGGGTAATAAAAGGTAATACTCGAGGTAATAAAAAAAAATCTGGAAGGGAGACATCTAATGATATACTGAATAAACCTACCCCCACTCCTAGAGGTGGGGCGCAACGACTTTGCAATCTTAAATAAAGGGCAAATTACGGGTTCCGTTTTTTCCGGGTTTCCAATTTGCCCCCCTTCCCCCTCCATGCAGGTAGGGCGGGAGGGTGGATAAGTTTGAAATTTTCATTAAAAACCCTTTTTTTGCAGATTCGGATTTTATGGCTAAAAATACGTAAAATTTTACTTAGAAGTTTTTCTTGGTTCGTACATCTTTTTAGTTCATTTTCAGTATTAAGACAAATAAAAAAAAAGGTAATTTCATCGATTACAACGCCATCTATCACGAATCGAAAAAATATTCCAGACAAATCCTTCGTGTTTTTTATTCTAAAACCCGAAACTTCAATAAAAAAATCAGGTTTCCTAACCAAAATTTCAAATTTACCCCTCTTCCCCGTCCATGCAGGTAAGGCGGGGGGTAAGTTTGCAATTTTTATTAACAAACCCTTTTTTTATTGCAGATTCGGTTTCAATGGCTAAAAATATGTAAAATCTTGCTTAAAAGTTTTTGTCGGTTCACGGATCTTTTTAGTGGATCAATTTCAGTATCGAGACAAATCGAAAAAAAATCGTAAATTTGATCGATTAAAGCGCCATCTATCATGAATCTAAAAAAAAATATTCCAGACAAATCCATCGTGTTTTTGGTCGTAAAACCCGAATCGGCAAAAAAAATCAGGGTTCCTAACCAAATTTTTTTTTTTTTCAAATTTACGCCCTTCCTCCTCCATGCAGGTGAGGGGGGGGGGGTGCGTAAAAGCTACTTCCAAGGTATGTTTTCCCTCTATAATGTTAGCAAAATTAGAAAAAAATACATTTCTATGTTATAAAATTTAGATCACCTAAACGTCGTTCAAATGGTTTTCATATACTCGGATGATTTTGTTAGGACGAATATTTTCAAGCAAAATTAGAGACTTGGCAACGCCGCTTCAGGTTTTACGGTATCGCGGATGGTCTCCAAAATCAGCTCCCACGGAAAGTCTATGAAATCACGACTCAATCACTGAATGTTCATAATAGTAAAGCAACAGCAGCGAATCGGTTTCTGCACGGGTATTTTAAAGGCCATGCAAATTTCTCATACCCTAAGAAAACTGATAACTTGGCAACGCTGCTGATATATTATTTAATCTCTCCTAAGATGTTTCTAAGTTATTTTTTTTTTTGAACAATTAAAAACCAGGGCTAGTTTTTTTCCCAGAACTTGAAATTTACCTTGGCTAAGCTATTACTACGACTAAATTGAAGTTCCTGAAACTCTTTTTGAAAAAATTACCTCTTTAATCATCTAACATCCAATTTGTTTCGATAAAACATCCCTCACACTGCATAATGACCTAATTCATGATATCGCGGCGTTGTTCTGCTAATTGTATTCTCGTTAATGTGCTTTAATGTGCTAAATCTGGGTTATTATTCCTATCTCAAAATGCGGAGTTGTTTCAGATAGAACTTTCTCACCAAAACTCTCTTCGAAGTTCAAATTTTATACGTGACCCACTTTACTTCGTTTTAAAAGATTTCTTGTTCATCTTCGAAGCTCCCTGTTTTGTTGTTTTTTTTTTAGAAAAGTTTCTTATCCGTTTTATTAAGATATTCAAGCGGAAAACCGAACAGGAGCGGTGTTAACTTTCATAAGAAAACAAGAACATCAGAAGGAGAACTTCGCATAATAATAGTTCTGAAGATAGAGACATCTATGTTTCGCTTTATTAAAGCTCATCAGTCTGGGGAGAATTATTGAAAACGATAATATGAGTCTCCGTTAATCGGAAACAAAGTGGGTTACACTGCGTGGGGCCATCTAGCGGTTGATAGTATGTGTTACCAGATAAGGCATTCCCGTTTTCAACTCTCGCATGCCCGTATCCCCAAACGATTTTTTCAAAATAATTATGTAATCGTACCTATTTATTCCGAATACCCCGCAATAATTCCATATTTTCACTTTCTATGATTTCCAGTTAAATTTACTGTGAGTTGTATAAATTAAAATTAAAAAAAGAAAACCTAATTTACATCCCTAATTACATTTGGCTGGCTTAAAATTAAGTTCACACATTGTACGGTTTTAAAGGCAAAGCTGATAAAATCAAAACGTCAGTGTCTAGCTCGTTTCCCCATCAACGACATAACACGCACGCAAGTCAAATATGGAAAAATATTTCCAGGTCAGAAAACTTTTTGAAAATCCAATATATTCAATCTGCCCCGTAAGTCATCAATTATTTTGGTGTCAGGTTTCACGGCCCGCCCTTCCGACATCAACGCAACGATCGCATGCCTTGCTTATTTACATAAAGCGTGGAGACGTAATGCCCTCAAAAAGGACCATAATCGTGTATGTCAATAGACGAGCGGGCTGACCTTAGCCGGTCCTGGTCTGTCACGTGGATTTTTCATTTACTTAATAAAATATCCCCATAATTAAATGTGTCTGTGACATCCGTCAACATACAAAGGGTGGTAGTAATTACGACGACAATGGCTTCATTAACCGCCTACTACATTTCCCATATCCTTTATGCCCGTCTGCTTTATAAGGGCGGAATTATAACATAATCATGCGGGGGTTAAATTATTACTGATGGGATAGCAAAGCTGAACAGTTTGGTAATTCTCTTACCGGGACTGAGGAATGGAGTTTAAAATCTATTCCCATGAGCTCTGTAAAAATATATTTATACAGGGTGTATCAACTCGATTTGGGCAGGGGTCAAGGTTATGTATCCCTCGTTAAGACTTTTTTTAATTTTTTGATTTCGACCCTCGTTGCTGAAAGTTTAGTTTATAAAATTAATAGCCCATTGACAACTAAAAAACAACAAAAACGATCTTGTTTTTTCCCCTGTAAAAAATTCTTGTAAACTGGGCTCTGGAGATTGATATTAATTTTCTGATGGTGTCACAAAAGAAAAGTTCAGTTCACTCTTTTAATCAAGAGCTCTTCGGCAATCAAAAGGAAACCTTACTTACAGTTGATGTTGCTGGAGTTCGTTCTTTTTAGGTACCTTATTTACAAATTAAAACGACCAAAAGAATAAACCTGCTATAACTGAACAGCAATCTGTTGTTCCTCTATTACTTATTTGGTGATAAAGTGAAAGATTGGAGATAGCGTTGCTGTAACGGGGTTATGCGAGTCATGTCAAATTTAAATCGCTATACGACGTTGAATGTTGAGGTCGGTCACTGCCGGAAAGTCTAAGGAAATTAAAGATCATTATTTGCCGGAAATACTCTTATTTAATCGGGCAACACGCTTGGATTTTAACTCGATGTTGAGAAAAAAAAAGAGCCACAATGGACGTGCAGTCCAAAAAAAAGGTCGTTCGTTTGAAAAGTAGTTTCTTGAAAAGTTGGTTTTGGTTTCAAACTATAATTTCGTTATGATAAGTTATTAGTAATTTATTTAAAGAGATACAGGAACCGGAAAAGATAAAAAGATAAATTTTATGTAAGGTAGATTTACTAAAATGAGCTTTTTGTGTCGTAGGTACCAGCCTCCCGCCTTAGTCCTTCCGTCTAATGTCATCCTCGACCTATCATATCTAATTTTTACCGTGTCCTCTCACCACGCTATTTTCACGTCGAAACTTCAGTGCGCGTGACGCACGTATCAGGTGTTGCTTTCTGTCCCGGTAAAAAGGGTCCGTGAATTTACGCGATACTTTTAAGAAAAAGGTCGCTGATAATTTTAGCTCGAGAGAACAATCTATAATTGGTGTAAGGTACGCGTAAATAAACTTTAACGCCGTAAATGCGTTACAGCTTTCTCAGTTATTTAATAAAAAATACACGCATGAATAAGGCACGCATCTTGAAGCAACAGAACTAAAAAATTATAATATCCATCATTTTTTAGGATACCGCGAGACTGTTCTTGATGCCCTGGTAGAACGTAGGTACAATAAACTTTTTTGAGCACTTTGTATGTAGGTAATTATAAAAAAAAAACTGCTGTGAAATTTAGCGTTTTATATTTAATTAAAACAGTTTTTCATCTCATATTCAACTCAGTAACATAGCAGTTGATTTTGTTTCCTTAGAATGAACCGTTCAGTTTCTAGCACGAGCTCTTAGTTTATTTTTTTTATAAGTAAATTTCACGGTCCGTTGTTTTTAGAACAAACGACGAGTAACCTTCCACCTTGTTTTCCGTTGCGTATAATTTGTTTATGCAACTTTTATGTTCCTCATCTCATAATAAAATTCGCTTAGACGATGTAATAATGTTCTTTTACTGCCTTGCACATATTTCTTCTTTATAAATTGTACCGACCATCTTTTACGGGAACTAAAACTATACGATGTAAATCACGTTAGAGAGGAAAATAGTGCGGGAAAATCTTTGCATGAATAATTCCTTTTATAATCACTTTAAAATCATCCTGAATCTTGCGCTAATAACGGTTTTCCGTTTAGGAGCTGCCATCGTCTGCTATATCCACTGGTAAGTTTTCAAAGTCTCACTGAAGAATTCATTTTCCGTCAAAATTCGATTTTTTCGACGGATGGCTTTCAGCTTCGGAATCGCCATCGTCTGGCACGTAGCAAATTGAAGCTGGCTGCCATTTTGGACCTAGCGCACTCTGACAACACTTCTTGCAAGCTTCGATGGCATGAAACCAAACATTGAAAGTTGGGATGCCGAATCAATAATCTATTTTCATTCAGAAGCAATAGATTCTTCAAAGTTGAATAGTCGATTATTTGGCCGATTTTTTCTTTGAGAGGACGTATTATTCATATTATTAATTAATTGATTAATGCCTTCAGACGGGATAAGGATAGACTTTCACAAATTTATATACGACATTAAAATATCAGACGTAAATTTCAAATCGCTCGTGAACGTAGTCTAGATAGACACTCCCTGGCAGCATGCACTGGCAGACTGCAATCGAAGACCGTTCGGAAATAAGATCTCGTTTTTATGCTCACTGCCGGTCGTAGTTTCTGGGTCAAGTTCACGGCACGAAGCAGTTCTGTTTCTTTGCTCCATGGTCGGCTGGCTAGCTGCATCAAAAGATTATTGCGGAACAAGAATGATATTATAGAATATTATTTATTATTATATTTATAGGAAATCTATGACTGACGATCTGAACTTATAAAGAATTCTTTTCTATTTACACGCGAGGGACGGAAATCGTCACCGTATTACGAACGATCACTACTCGTTCGAAATACCGGATGCCGACTTTTATTTGCCCATCTAATTCACTGAGTCAATACCTCTAGCGTATCTACCAAAGGATGCTATGCTAAGTCAAAATAATTGTATCAGGAATGCGAATCAATTCTTCACATCACCTGACTCCTCGTTCGAATCCGAACAGTCAATACCCGGGTTTCGTATTGGGGAGGATAAGATAGATACCAAGAAGAGTCGATTCCTCTTCGTTTGAGGAGAAATATCGATGAATACTCGGGACCTCTCGGAAAGAGGGGGATGAGCTATAGATGGCTGACTGGCTATTCTAGGTCAATTCCCAACACAGCCTGCTAGCATCTGCTGCTTTTACCGGAACCTCTTTTCCTTTTACCGGAATCTCTTGTTTCGTTATGATTTTTCGCTAAATTGCGTATTTGGCGAAATTACGCCGTCGCTTTATAGCGTCGCGACGTTAATTCGTCACACAATCTTGTATTGAATCGATTTAGATCGAATAGAAATTCCCATAACACGAAAACTGTCACTGTCGCTTGTCAGTGTTGTCATTAGTGCCATTTTCGATTTTGTAAAAAAATTGTAAAACCGTCACAATAGTCAAGATGCATGGCAAGTGTTTTTTGATTGACAAAAATAGGAAAAAGTGAGAGTGACTACATAATGACAATAATGATGTTTCTGGCTGGAGTTTAATTTTACACTCAAATCTGTCACTTGTGTATGACATATCAGTACATAGCAGTAAGAGGTTAGAAATAAATAAAAAAAATCAATCATTTTTTGAGTGATTCGATCGAATCGATTAATTTTACACTCGATTTTTCTGAATCGATATTAATTTGAACAATTAGAATCGATTTTTCCAGAAAATCGGCATCCCCACTTGAAATGGATGATTGCTTCCTTTAATTGGTAATGCGCGCTCACAGATGCTAGATGGCGTTACGGTCGCCAAGTCACTCGGCACGGATTAAACAGCTCCGTTTGAGATATTCCAACCTTCCAGCAAGCAGATGACGTGATGATGAACCCTTTAATACCTTATAGAGAGTGAAAAGGTCCATTCTCGTATTCAAATCGAATTATCCTATCTGCTTGCTGATAATAAAAAATTCAATAATTTCTGAAAACAATTTGAAAAAATTGCGCATGCGCATTTTTTGTTTGACATTAATACATTATGATGATCAAGAATAATTATTAAGCTTTAAAGCATGTTATCTAAGGTAACATTTTAATGTTTTGGTTTATCTTAAGACATACTTTATGTTACATTAAAGCTTTATCTTAACGAACATACGGTGAGTGTTTAGTCCCGGTTAACAGACATTCGGATTAAGAATTGATTGATTAATAGCTACCAAAGCCCCTATACTTATCGGTCTTGTTGCCAGTTTAATTTGTCTTCTAAAATCTCTGGGATACATACCAGGGCGCAAATAATATTACTGGGCATGGCTTGTTTCTCTAGACTTTTTCAACCCTACGCTAACATACCGTGCTTTCATTTCAAAACTTGCCACCCCCGAATTTATAGAAGTGAAAACTGAAGATGAAAACCCCGAAATAGGTCAATTTTATAATTTGATTTTGTTTCTATTGATGCAAAAAAATTATACAGGGTGCTCCTTTGCTCAGTAAAGACGACATTTTTTTTAATAAGACACCTTTCGGATTGTCTGAACAAATGAAAATCGACATTCTCAATTTTGAAAGCAGTGTACTTCGGAAACCGCTATAAATATCGAAAAACGGCTTACATGTTCAAATGTAATCGTATAGTGTGCTTGAAATTTTTATACAGGGTGATGAATTTTATCATATTTTTATCACCCTATATATGTAAAAATTTCATATACCTACATCATAGGATAGTACTTAAAAAGTTTAAATAGGGACATGTAAGCCGTTTTTCGATATTTAGAGCCGTTTTCAATCTGGACTGCTTTAAAGCTGGAAAATGGCGATTTTCATTTGTTTATAACTCATGGCCTACTCAATTTAAACTGCAACTGTAAAAACCAATCTTATTGGATTTTCTCAGACAGTCTGAAAATGTTTAACGACGGGTGTCCTATTAAAAAAAAAACTTAACCAAGAAACACTCTGATGTTTCGGTCTTTTCATGCATCTTCAGATCACACTTCTATAAATTCGAGGGGTGGTAACTTTTGAAATGAAAGCACGGTATATTTGTACGGTAACCTTGTAGTATTATTATTTTGGGAATAATAATGTAGATAATTAGACAAGTGCGCTCATAATTTTTGGGGCCAAATACCATCTCATAGGTAAGTAATTCTATCCTGCAAGTTTCTCCCCCATATTAAGGACTACCAACACCAATCTAAGCAAAACTTAAACTTGCTTGACTTGAGCTCATCATGTAAGGAAACCACAATAATAATAATAATAGTTAGAGATATTCTTGAGATACGCAATTGTATCACGTCTCTTGTAAAGCGCGTAGAAGTGCTTATTACCTAAACTTGAAATATTATTACCAATCTAGGGCATTTATTATATTTCAGACTAATTTTCTAAATGGAATAATCACTTACCTTTCGCTCCTGAATAATTAAACCAGATCTTACATTAGTACCTACTGAGTTAAATAAACGTAAATGATAGGAGGAAGTAATTTCCCAAACGGTTTGTTCCAAAAGACATATTTTAGTAGGTACTTTTAAGACGACCTCGTCGTTAAATAAGTTAAACTTTGCTAATTAAATAACTCTAAAACGAGATATTAGTTCACTCTCTCGAATGTCTGGTAAAATTTTCATAAATTTCAAGGAACTTCTGCTCTTGTGTTATGAGCATAAAATCATAAGAAGTGACATTTTAATAGGAGGAAGTGAAATTTGACGAGGGCAAGAGAGCCAGAGTCGGAGGAAATTATTTATGCTATTGTTTCATGCGGGAGTGTTCGTGTTAACATCATCGTGAAGGATGCTGGAGAAAGTGCAAGATACATATTATTATCTCGACTTCGTCTATCTTGGAAACGTAAACCCTGGGAAAAGAAAAAGATTCTTTCAGAAGTCCCGCTGCAAAATTTATTCGGAAAATAAAAATTTATGAAAATTTAATTAATTTAAAGAACTGTGTTCTTAGCCATAACGGCCAAGTCAGATCCAACAAAAGAATTCAATCAAATTGTTTTTCTCCTCAATTATTGCTATCAGATAAAAATTGGGAAATAAGAAAATCATGCAGAATCGAATCGATATATTTATAACAATTGTTTAAGCGCGCTTCAACTTGCTTGAAACATATGCGTGTATCGTGGTTTGATCACGGGAGCTGCGTCAACAGCTACCGTGAAACTTTATATTATCGGAACTACGGCTAGAAAGTAGTCGATAGCGGGCTGGAAAAATTTATACACTTTGCTTTGAAGCGAGCCGCTGTGCGCAATACTCATCGTTTGACCGGCTGTTGCCTATCGAAAAGTTTTAAAAATATAACGATTTTAAATTAACCCTATCAAAATACAAACATTTTTGTAAAAATTACATCAAAATTGTTATAAAAGCCGAATCGTTAGAAAGAGAAACCAATTTTCTTCGTCAGTTCGTAAATGATCAAGAAAAATCTTCAGAAGGCTCAAAAAAATGCAAAATCGGTTTCTGAGGCTGTCTGAACAACTCTTGAGGTGAGTTTGATGCCTGATCAACTCGTGAGGTTGCATTTGTCATTCTGCAAAGGTCTCGAAGGTCATGAGGTTGTACTATTTCTGAATTTTTCACGACCAATTTCAATTCATATTTTTGCAGTCTTCAGTAAGTAAATCGAATCATAAAATGGTCTTAGAACTCTGAGAGGAAACCAATTTTCTTCGTCAGTTCGTAAATGATCAATTAAAGTCTTTTGAAGGCTCTAAAAAATGCAAAATCGGTTTCTAAGGCTGCCTGAGCAACTCTTGAGATAAGGTTGCTGCCTGAACAACTCGTGAGGTTGCATTTGTCATTCTGCAAAGGTCTCGAAGGTCATGAGGTTGTACTATTTCTGAATTTTTCACGACCAATTTCAATTCATATTTTTGCAGTCTTCAGTAAGTAGATCGAATCATAAAATGGTCTTAGAACTCTGAGAGGAAACCAATTTTCTTCGTCAGTTCGTAAATGATCAATTAAAGTCTTTTGAAGGCTCTAAAAAATGCAAAATAGGTTTCTAAGGCTGCCTGAGCAACTCTTGAGGTAAGGTTGCTGCCTGAACAACTCGTGAGGTTGCATTTGTCATTCTGCAAAGGTCTCGAAGGTCATGAGGTTGTACTATTCCTGAATTTTTCACGACCAATTTCAATTCATATTTTTGCAGTCTTCAGTAAGTAGATCGAATCATAAAATGGTCTTAGAACTCTGAGAGGAAACCAATTTTCTTCGTCAGTTCGTAAATGATCAATTAAAGTCTTTTGAAGGCTCTAAAAAATGCAAAATAGGTTTCTAAGGCTGCCTGAGCAACTCTTGAGGTAAGGTTGCTGCCTGAACAACTCGTGAGGTTGCATTTGTCATTCTGCAAAGGTCTCGGAAGGTCATGAGGTTGTACTATTTCTGAATTTTTCACGACCAATTTCAATTCATATTTTTGCAGTCTTCAGTAAGTAGATCGAATCATAAAATGGTGTTAGAACTCTGAGAGGAAACCAATTTTCTCCGTCAGTTCGTAAATGATCAAGCAAAATCTTCAGAAGGCTCTAAAAAATGCAAAATCGGTTTCTGAGGCTGTCTGAACGACTCTTGAGGTGTATTTGATGCCTGATTAACTCGTGAGGTTGCATTTCTCATTCTGCAAAGGTCTCGAAGTTCATGAGGTTGTACTTTTTCTTTCAATTCAATTCCTATCTTCGCAGATTCATCAGTAAGTAGATCGAATCATAAAATGGTCTCAGAACTCTGAGAGGAAGCCAATTTTCTTCGTCAGTTCGCAAAGGATCAAGAAAAATCTGCAGAAGGCTCTAAAAAATGCAAAATCGGTTTCTGAGGCTGCCTTACATCTCTTAAGGTGAGTTTGATGCCTGATCAACTCGTGAGGTTGCATTTGTCATTCTGCAAAGGTCTCGAAGGCCATGAGGTTGTACTGTTTCTATCAATTCAATTCCTATTTTTGCAGATCCATCAGTAAGTAGATCGAATCATAAAATGGTCTCAGAACTCTGAGAGGAAGCCAATTTTCTTCGTCAGTTCGCAAAGGATCAAGAAAAATCTGCAGAAGGCTCTAAAAATGCAAAATCGGTTTCTGAGGCTGCCTTACATCTCTTAAGGTGAGTTTGATGCCTGATCAACTCGTGAGGTTGCATTTGTCATTCTGCAAAGGTCTCGAAGGCCATGAGGTTGTACTGTTTCTATCAATTCAATTCCTATTTTTGCAGATCCATCAGTAAGTAGATCGAATCATGAAATGGTCTCAGAACTCTGAGAGGAAACCAATTGTCTTCGTCAGTTCGTAAATGATCAAGAAAAATCTTCAAAAGGTTCTAAAAAATGCAAAATCGGTTTCTGAAGCTGCCTTAACATCTCTTAAGGTGAGTTTGATGCCTGATCAACTCGTGAGGTTGCATTTGTCATTTTGCAAAGGTCTCGAAGGTCATGAGGTTGTACTTTTTCTTAATTTTTCATGAACAATTCAATTCCTATTTTTTCAGAGTCTTCAGTAAGTATTTTTGCATTGGTGGAGCTGCTCACTTGATCGGTGGAACAATTGAAGGGTATAGGTACTTTTGTTGGAATAACAGAAGAATCTTGGTGCAAGTAACGATAATTAGAAGATCTTGCCCATCCGGCGTCTCAAGTTTATCCGAATTTATGCATAAAATAGAATTTAAAATAAGCTCTATGGGCAGACGATAACACTTTAGTGGATATCACGCTGCAGCAAAATGCGCAAAAAAGGTTAATTCTCCATTTCTTCTCATATTGTCCTGAACAGTATTTTTCAATCTGTTCTGATACAAACCGATCGATCTCATCCCCGACCGAGGCAAAAATTGCATTGTCTCTTCTCGGTCCTTTATTTAAATTGGGTTTCCTTTCAACTTAAATGTAATAAAAATCCCCAACTTGGGGGTAAATGAATGCCCGAAGATCTCATCGGTCATGCGAGAGCGGTCTCCGCCTCGGTAAGGGACCGAAAGGTTATTACCGCAATTGAAATTTGAATGGAGCGCAAAATCAATACGATCCATTTGCCCCCGTTGTACACAAGAGGTGAACATAAATGAAAAATAATACCAATAATGCGTTAGTCCAGTAATATTGGCACGCCAAATAAGGAAGATATTGACTGATCGCTGCAAATTGCCGTTCTTCCGGTTGGGGTGCGGTTTTCCATATTCAGTTCTGCTGTCAGCACGTACATGATACGGTAACGATAACGATTAGTATTATTAAATATTGCGGCAGCAGTGGAACAGGGTGGGCGGCGTTAAGGTGGATCTACAATGGGAGTTGTACTGAACAAAAAATGTTTACTAAAAGAAAAATTTGTAGTTCATATTAAATGAAGCGTGACGAAACGACTCACTTTTTCTGCCACTATTCTTTCCCTTTTTTTAATTAATTGCCTCGAACGTACCAGCTTAAAGTTCGGTCTGTATAAATAGTATTGAATTAGGAAGTATGGTGTTTTAATTATTTTATTTTGCATTATTATTGGATACAAGAATTGATGTGTAAAATTATTGTAATAGCGATAATAAAGCATAATATAACACCTATAATATGATGTTTTTTCGTTTTCCTAGTGATCATTGTGTTATCAAAGGCATGACTGAATGTGTGAATGTTCTCGTCAAGACAAAATAAATACAGCCAATGCTAGAGTGTGTTCAAAACATTTTAAAGCAAGTGATTATGTTCGTTATCTCCAACATGAACTCTTGGGATATACTCGTACAGTGAAGAGATGCCGGCAGATTCAATCTGGAACAATTCCAAAATAAATCTCCAAAAATTCTCAGTGAACTTCAGAAGTATCTAAGAGAAGAGACTTTGTCGCTTCTCGCGGAGATTTCCTTTTTGTATTCGTTATCTCTTATCTCTTTTTCTTTTCCTATTCTATTAATAAAGATTCCATAATTAAAATAGTAACTTCTTATCGTGACATAGAACTGGGAAAGGAATGCGAATAAAAAAAAATTCAGAATAAGATTAGATGGATTATAAAGACATTTACCCTAATACAGGCACGTAATATGATTACATCTGTGGAATATAAAACTGTTGTTAATATTTATGTGATTTTGGGCAATTTCATTGTTATTGGCTGAAAGGACAGTCCCGAACGGACACTTTTAGGAATCCGGGACAATAAGGGCGTATACGATATTCATTAGCTTTCGGATGTTTCTTCCCTTTAACGATTTTCACGCAACTTTCTATGATTTTTACGATCCGATACGGCTTCAGGGTAGTAATTTCCTTTATCTGAAAATTGTCAATGTGGGGATCAATACGTCCATTTTAGTAGATAGGAAATCAACTTGTAATGCTATATTGAAGAATTTACGAGGAATAAAACCTTTTCTGCTTGCACGTCATTGGAATGTCAAATTAGATGATTTATTTATTTTGCGTTTTTTTCTTGGTTAAGTACCTACTGTTTATTGGTAGATTGCACTTGTCAAAGATTCGTCCATCTTCATAAAAGCGGCTTGAGCCTTTTCACATTTCATTGTCATTTGTCACAGCATTGTTTGCTCAAGTTTTAATGTAATTTCTGTGAGGGTTTTAATTTGTTCGGTTTTCGGGGTAGCTTAGCAATCTTTCGTGTTTTACATGAGCACTTTAATCAAATCTCACAAACCTTTTGCTTTCCAAATGTAATTAAATCATTACAATGGTATAAATATGGTTCACGGGGAAGCAACAAAAGACTTCAAACTCTCCGGCTACTTGAATTATTAAATGTTTATGTTTCGATAGCATGTCAAGAGCTCTTCCAGAACTCTTCTCGAAAGGTTCTTGAAAAGCTTCGAGTAATTTTCATGAGCATAAATTTAATTTGTTTGCGTATTTTCGCATCTCCTACTTTGGATTAGGTAAATTTCAATCCTAGACTGAAAAATTAATTTTGTATTTTATTGAAGAGTGCTAAATAATTAGAAAGATATCATTTTTTTAATGTGAGATGTTTATTGATACCACCGCCAAGGCAATAAAATCGTTAATATTTCACCGGTTTGGGCTCATGTAGCAGTAAAATCGTTAATATTTAACAGGTTTCTGTAAAATTTAGTAAAATATTTATAGTAAATTTAGTAAAAGATAGTGACTCCAGCAGCATGCCCAGATTCAATAAAATAGCTAATATGAGTTCTTGAAACTCAACTTTGGCAATCAAAACGTTAATACTTTACAGGTTTCAGTTCATTTAGCAATAAAATCGTTAATATTTCACAGGTTTTGGTTCATTTAGCGATAAAATCGTTAATATTTTACAGGTTCCTGTAAAATTTAGTATAGTAGTGTTTTCAGAGATAGTGATTCCAGTAGCGTGCCCAGATTTAATAAAATCGCTTATATGAGTTCTTGAAACTCAAATTTGGCAATCAAAACGTTAATACTTTACAGGTTTCAGTTCATTTGGCAATAAAATCGTTAATATTTCACAGGTTTGGGTTCATTTAGTGATAAAATCGTTAATATTTTACAGGTTTCTGTAAAATTTAGTATAGTAGCATTTTGAGAGATAGTGACTCCAGTAGCGTGCCCAGATTTAATGAAATCACTAATATGACCTTTTGAAATTTAATTTTTGCAATAAAAACGTTAATAATTCACAGAATTTAGTTCAATTAGCAATAAAATCGTTAATACTCCACAAGTTTCTTTAAAATTTAGTATAGTAGCGTTTTGAGAGATAGTGACTCCAGTAGCGTGCCCAGATTTAATAAAATCACTAATATGACCTTTTGAAATTTAATTTTTGCAATAAAAACGTTATTAATTCACAGGTTTTAGTTCAATTAGCAATAAAATCGTTAATACTCCACAAGTTTCTTTAAAATTTAGTATAGTAGCGTTTTGAGAGATAGTGACTCCAGTAGCGTGCCCAGATTTAATGAAATCACTAATATGAGCTTTTGAAATTTAATTTTTGCAATAAAAACGTTAATAATTCACAGAATTTAGTTCAATTAGCAATAAAATCGTTAATACTCCACAAGTTTCTTTAAAATTTAGTATAGTAGCGTTTTGAGAGATAGTGACTCCAGTAGCGTGCCCAGATTTAATAAAATCGCTTATATGAGTTCTTGAAACTCAAATTCGGCAATCGAAACGTTAATACTTCACAGGTTTCAGTTCATTTGGCAATAAAATCGTTAATATTTCACATATTTTGGTTCATTTAGCGGTAAAATCGTTAATATTTTACAGGTTCCTGTAAAATTTAGTATAGTAGTGTTTTCAGAGATAGTGATTCCAGTAGCGTGCCCAGATTTAATAAAATCGCTTATATGAGTTCTTGAAACTCAAATTTGGCAATCAAAACGTTAATACTTTACAGGTTTCAGTTCATTTGGCAATAAAATCGTTAATATTTTACAGGTTCCTGTAAAATTTAGTATAGTAGTGTTTTGAGAGATAGTGACTCCAGTAGCGTGCCCAGATTTAATGAAATCACTAATATGAGCTTTTGAAATTTAATTTTTGCAATAAAAACGTTAATAATTCACAGAATTTAGTTCAATTAGCAATAAAATCGTTAATACTCCACAAGTTTCTTTAAAATTTAGTATAGTAGCGTTTTGAGAGATAGTGACTCCAGTAGCGTGCCCAGATTTAATAAAATCGCTTATATATGAGTTATTGAAACTCAAATTTGGCAATCAAAACGTTAATACTTCACAGGTTTCAGTTCATTTGGCAATAAAATCGTTAATATTTCACATGGTTTGGTTCATTTAGCGATAAAATCGTTAATATTTTACAGGTTCCTGTAAAATTTAGTATACTTAGTAGTGTTTTGAGAGATTCCAGTAGCGTGCCCAGATTTAATAAAATCGCTTATATGAGTTCTTGAAACTCAAATTTGGCAATCAAAACGTTAATACTTTACAGGTTTCAGTTCATTTGGCAATAAAATCGTTAATATTTCACAGGTTTTGGTTCATTTAGCGATAAAATCGTTAATATTTTACAGGTTTCTGTAAAATTTAGTATAGGAGCGTTTTGAGAGATAGTGACTCCAGTAGCGTGCCCAGATTTGATAAAATCGCTAACATGAGTTCTAGAAATTTAATTTTTTCAAGAAAAACGTTAATAATTTACAGGTTTTAGTTCAATTAGCAATAAAATCATTAATATTTCACATTTTTGGGCTCATTTAGCAATAAAATCGTTAACATTTCTCAGGTTTGGGCTCATTTAGCAATAGAATTGTTAATACTTTACAGGTTTACAAAGGCGAATCCACTGGCGTTACCAAAAAATTATTACTCATATGAATTCTTCAAATTTTACTCCTATAGTAGGATTAACTTTAATAAGTCAGATGTGACGTCACACTAACCGTCCGAATTAATATTTTTAATTTCACCAGAAAATGTCAAACAGTTAATTGTCAAGTTGTGAACGAACGTAAATTATTGAAGAAATCATTCAAACAATGAATTGAAGCGCTTACGTCAGTTTGAGAGCCACTGACAACTACATAAAATTTATTCACGTAATGACATTCTATCCTCTGTGTTGTGCATTTAATTCTCATTCAAAACCAATGTTGACGTATACTTATTTATGCGGGATGGAGTGTTTAGACAAACTGGACGGTTACTATAAAAACCACGTATATGAAACAAAATAAATCGAACTATCAAAAGGATGTGTATTCTTAATCGATACGTATGACTTTTTAGACTTTATTGGACTATACACACTGATCTAGTATGTATTTGATTTTGCCGGAATCAGGCGCTTTTTGTTCCAAAAATACAGTTAATCAATTTCTATCATTTAGAATTTTTTTCTTAAAATCACTAAATAAATGACACGCTGTATGTGCATATATTTTAAGTCATAAACAAATTTTTTAAATGTAGGTAGGTACCTATACTTCTTTCTATTTATTCAAAAAACATGCGAGAAGAAGCTTGATTAAACCTGTTACTTACTACATGAGTTTGCAGGCATTGTTGTATGCTTATGACATTCAATGACACATCCAGAGAGTCACTCAACTAATTATAGCATAATAACAGACTTCATATGAAGTATTCCTAATTTCCAAAGCATCCTGACACGCATACCTACACATTGTTTTGGGAGACAAGAGCGAAAATCGATTAAATTATCTGCACTGCTTAGGGCACATTAGAGGCATTAATAACGAAAGCCATCCGCCCTCCAATTATGCACATTTAGCATAAAGTTTAACAATAAATCACCCCTCGAATTACCTAAAGTAGTAAAATGTAACACATCAGCTAAAATTAACGCCTACTGACGTATGATGATAAGAAATTTTACAACATCGTAGATACATTCAGGCATATACAGGGTGATTTTTTTTAGTGACTTCTCGATGAAAATATAGTTCTAGAACCTTACCTTCTAGATCTAGAAGATGTCCTGAGTGGACTGAGAATTACAAATAACTAGTCTACTAGTCTTCATGTCTGGTAACAAGCAACACTCATCATATATGCTCTTCTTCTGGAACTACTTCTGTTAAATCTTTTCTTAATTCTGAAAAATCGATTTTGGAGTTTTTGGAATCTTCTTCCACAGAATAGGTACAATCAGAATATAAACTTCAATAAGAATACCGAGTTCGCGCATCTACTCGGCGCATAGAGATCCGCCATGATTTGAGATGAGCTTTCATTAGTTTTGAATGCGGGCCCACAGAATAGAATTGTACCTATTCTGTGGCGGGCCTGCGTTTCTACTCTGAAGCAATGACCGCTAGAGGTGTGGCTTGTCTCTAAAAGATCAAAGGCGCCGCCGGCGAGTTTAGCTTGTGATTGTATCTATTCTGTGCTTCTTCCCTGAAAATTTATACAATCCACGGTGATACAATCCACAAGCAATTTTCTTACGTTTTTGATAAAGCACCGATAACTTCGCAATACTCCACATGCGCATACACGTTTTCGCGGACTCAATCAAACAGGTGTTGGTTGATTAGTGAAGTGATTTTGAAATTTTAAGGTTGTTTTTTTCTCACGCAGAATGATTGGATACTTTTTTTGGTAATTGTTAAAATATGAAAAAAACAACACGTTTTTATTTGCACGTGGATTTATTATTGCCACAATTATCGGCATAATAGCATTGCGTTTTATTTTATTTTAATAGAATCTCATCAGTGCTGTCAAATTGATGAAGTGAATATTTTGTAATGTTTGTGGTGGCACTATTTATCATTTTTGTTATCATGAAATTTGAAAGAAATGAAGCAGTTATTAATAAACTTGTCTCTTTGTTTGCTCTTCTCAAAAATTACGCAATCAGAACAGACCTTTAAACCAAAATGGACAAGCAAAACATGCAGAACAGGCACTCGGCAGTCACCGATTGACATAAAGTTCAATGCCACTCTACATAAAAATTTCCCAGAGCTGGAATGGAACGATTTGTACTATACAAACATCGACATGTACCTGGCCCATTCGAAATTTGAGTATTTCCTAATACCTTTCAGTGATAAATTGATGAAAATGAAGGGAAGTCCCATTTCCACAAGACTTAGGCTGCGTTTTATTTACTTCAAATTCCCTTCCGAGCACACCTTTGAGGGGAAACGTTATCCTTTGGAGCTCCAATTCAGCTTATCCGAATTTTTAACAGTTACATCTGGCAAGACAACTCACTACCATAGCATTACTTTTGTGTCCGTTCTATGCGAGATAGTGACGAATAAGAGGAGGGCTTTCGTTGGAGTGTCTGATCGTTTAGCCGAAATCGAAAATCACGACGGTTATATTGTAACAAATATCAAGGCGATCAACTTCTTTCCTAAGCCTAAAACTTTCTTCGCCTACGAAGGATCGGTGACTGGTTCAAACGGTCCTTGCACTGAAGGTATTCAATGGATTATCTTAGCCAACACTTTACATGTATCTGAAGCGGAAATGCGGCCATTTTATGATCTTAAATATAATGCGACTGTAAAATTGGGTCCGATTAGCAGACCACTTCAACCGCTTAACGACAGGCCGGTGTATTATTTTTCAAAATCAAAAACATGCCGTGCCTCGGAATTTATTATTCTTTTAAGTCTAATATTTCACGTCATTTGGTATTGTCGGTGGTACGACGATAAAAGAAGGAGAACGAATAATAATTGAACGTGATGGCTTTAGAAAAAAAAATGTTTATAACGTAATAATTTGTCTGTAAGAAATATGTCTTTGCCATGTTGTAGAGATTTATTTCATCTTTAAGGGATTTCTAAAGCTTATGATCTACGACTGCCCTTTGAATTCGTGCCTCTTTTGTGGATTTTCATTTTACATAAAAACATTAAGATCCTTTTCACGAGTTATTTATTACTGTCCTTCTGGTGCAGTTCGCATCGCTTCTGTGAGGTGAAAATGTCACAAATCTTACTGTAATTATTTATAAAATATTTTTCTCATAACTAGTTTTAATTGTCGATTCCCAGACTAGGCATTTATGACGGTATAACAATAAAAAATTATTACCCCGAGTTGGACGCCAGTGTTCCCAACATCATCAACAACCTAAATGCCTAAAGACGCGGATCGTGGATCTTGGCGAGAAATCGGCTTGGCAAGCCGTCCGTTTCATGCTATACATACACTCGAAGGTCTCGTTTTCTCACTTGCAGTACAAAAATTTAAAAAATCTGACTCAGCACTTTAAGACATCATCAGAGAGATCGGTGTCGTTGCTACGATGGAGATGGATAGTGAAGGGGGTATAACGTTACTGGACCATCAATCTATAAAAAGAACCGTTCTTCCAGCCATTCAGTCAGTTATCAGTGAACACATCGCTTACTTACGCGTAACCGCTGATGATGTCTACCGCATTTGTAGACGAAACGTTCATGGCAAATCTCCATGGACCACTGTAGTAGCAAAACCGCCCGCAATCAATTATTATTTCACTTTTTTAGTTATTAATATTTTGAATAGTTTTTATAGAAGTATATACCCTTTCTCGCTTTATTAATAATAATTATACTTTGAGAAAGTGAGATCTTATAGACACAGGTATAGGTATACCTAAACTTAGGACTTCGCGGTCGGCATCCTCGCCAAGATCCTCGCCGTAGGAAGTCGTCTTTACGGATTCATAACCCATACATTTCTTAATTATTTATTTGATAAAGTAAGATAAAAACCATCAATAGAAAAATTACAATTATCGATGATCCATTACTGGAATCAGCAGAATAGTAAAAAAGTTCCCTATTGTTGAACAATTGTAAATCTCTATTAATCGCATCTAAAGCATGAACTCCATCATAAGTAGTTCTCTTAAGCTGGCTCAAATCTTTAAGAGTTATCGGCAAAGTATCGGAGAAAACAATCCATTGAACGCCTTCAACGCAACCCTGCCAAGCTTCCGTTGAAGATCCCACATAAACAAAGTAAGATTTCAGATTCCCGAAAAACTTGCTCAACGTGAATTGAATCGTCAAATTTCCAACCGGTGCGTTTTGTATTAGATACAGTTTCTCCGTTATTTCGCGCAGAATTAGACCGGAATCGTCTTCCTTGATCTCGCATAAGACCGACACGATCGTCACCGAGTGCAACTCATAAGCCTTATTGATATCGGAGACGGTTTCTTCGCAGAAGTTCATGTGAATTTCCAACGGATAGTATTTCTCCTCGATGGTGTGCTCGGAGGGATAGATGAATCTGATACTCTCAAGTTTGTTGTTAGCCGTGAACGGGCCACCCTCCACAGTGATTCTTCTTTGCGGGTATAGGATAAGTCGGTAGCTGTCGTGACTCAATCGCATTTCGATTTTCCTGTCGAAATTTTCTGACCATGTGAAATCCGGGAAGTGTTTTCTGTCGGATTTTGTGAATTTTATGCCGATCGGAGATTGATTCCGGCCGGTCTTGCATTGCTCTTCCGACCAATGAATTATGTCGTACTTTGAATGTGAGTTGGTGGAATTCTTTGCAGCTTCAGTTGTTATAATTTTTATTAAAAACAGGCTGATGAACACCAATTTTATAGGTTTGCACGGTTTCATCGATGATGATGAAATAACAACAAAAATGTGACAAATGTTCTAAAAATATTGACAAAAATATGACACATCATCGAGACGTAATCATACGTTACATTTTGTGACAAGGAATTAAAATTTTGTCTTTAACCATGGTTACTATTGTTGGGTTACAATTTTAATCGTTAACAATTTTATTGCTCTAAATATTAAATTATCAAAATTCAACAAGGTCTCTTCCTCCATACTCCAGGCCTTCGGCCCGGTCGACCCGGAGCTTCAATAGATTCCCCGTTGAAGTCTTCATTATGTATTTCTTTTTTCTGTATCGCTCCTGACGGATCAATATCGGAAGGAACCTTCCAAGATCGCGCGTAAAAGTTAGATTCGCGTAAAAGTTAGTCACGCTTTGGTTTGATTTTAGGGATGGCGGCCCAAAGAAAATAATTTTTGCCGACACAAAAAACCAAGATGGTGGCCGTATCATGATTAGACGTAACGATGAGACGTCAAAATCGAAAAGTCGTAGTAGATGGGTATTATCGGAAAGGGAGGGGGGAAGGAACCATTGTAAAGTACGGGATATCGCTTTTCGTGGATTACTCCGACAGTTTTGATCCTACCGAAAAAATTGGCAGAACATGCAAGCTTGTTCCAAGCGCAAGTCGATCGGGCACCTTGTTCGGGAAATTTTATGTTCTTGGCCGGTAGTGCATGTAGGGGGTTCAGCTAATGTTTTTAGAAGGGTATTTTGATGTTTTTTTTAAGGGCCCAGTGGGACAACTTGGAGGGGAGGAAGAGGGAAAGTTAAAAATTTCTTAAAACCCCTATAGCTCGACTCCAAAGAGGCGTAGTGCAAAAAATCAAAAGGCGTTTTGCTCGTTTTGTTGCTCGAAATACAATTAACCCTTTCTGAAGCAACGTTCGCGAAAAATCCGCCGCTGGCAGGCGAAACAAAAATCCGCGTTTTGTTCAATTTTTTTTTTTGGCATGAAGATAAAAAGGGGGGGATACAATTTTAATTTGGTTGGGTGGGAGGCCAATCAAAACATGAGAGAAAAAATCAAAATTTCGGCTTTTTAAACGTCAAGGTCGAAAATTCTCGGGTGAAAATCGGCAATTTTTGATTATCATAGCGCCTCTATTTGTGAAATTTCAGCAAAAAAAATTGCAAATTGCGACAAAACAACTATTAGACTACCTCGTGGAAATGATCCCCGAGTCGCGGTATCCGAAAATTTCCAGGAAAAAAATTCCGAATTTTAGATTTTGCACGGAAATCGTCGAGTTTCTGAACAGGAAAACGTACCATTCGGACATTATTGGCCGTAACTTCGGTGTCGTAGGTCTTCAGAAGATCGGAAATGTATCGGCGTGTAGCTGAGAAATCGTTTTCAATAATTGCAAAGTTAGGTCGCAGTCGACGCGATCGTCTGTCACCTATGAGCTGTCAAAATCGAAAAAAAAAATTTTTTGTCCAATTTTAAAAAGCGCCTCTGGCGGCCATTTTGAAAGATATCGCGATCGCAATTTGACGTCGCGTATGTTTAGTGGACGAACCATTTCGACGGAAAACGATCGTCCATCCGAAGGATGCGGATTTTTTTAATAAAAAGCAGTCATATAAATAATTAGTCCCCTAGATTGAGAACTGCGACCTAAAATGAGATGACAAGAATCTGATTTTTCGAACTTTGAAAGGCTACCCTGTAGAAGAATTGTATATTTTCAGTATCTCCAGGTAGTTTAAAAGCCCGTGCAGCATAATATATCAAATTTAACAGCGCAGTATTACCTACATGGAACTGAAAAGGAAATGCGTATCTCTATAATAAAAGCGCACCGTATTTCCATCAAGGAAGGAAAAGCGGGATCCTGGCTCCCAAGAATAAAGCTGAAACAGGTTCAAACTAAACCGCGCACTGTTATTTCCCGTAAAACATGTTTACAGTGCCTTAAAACGGATATAAGAGTATTAACCATTATTTCCTGCTTGCATTCTGCAGATTTAAACTCAATTCTTTTCATTGTTGCATGTTGCATAATGCTACATTTATGCAACTGCTTACTACTTGCAATTGGAATGTTGTGATGACATAGCGACGCGAGAAAAAAATCATCTGACCTACATCCACATACGTCCAGCTAGTCCGGCTACTACCTAATGAGAATGTTGTAAGGACTACTAGAATAATACCGGCATGAGGAAAGTGTCCAGTTTTCAAATACGTAGGACATCCTTGAGACGACGTAACTTCAATTAATTTGATTACTTAGTACTGAGATAATAATAGCAAACGACAACTTAATGAGAAACTTGCGGAAGCCGTAAAATCACTCTTGTAAATGGGTGCAAAAATTTAAGGCCGAAGAATTTATATCTTGCGACATCATTGTGACCTGATTGTCGCCGGAGTTCTTATTCCGTATAAAGGGCGAAATCTGTTTAAAATAATTAATTGTGCCCTTGAAGATGACGAACAATGGACTAATGGGTTAGAGCAAGGAAAAGCGATTCTAGGAAAGGTCTCCTTTATTATAATACCCCTACCGTCTGCTCTCTGAAGCGCGCCATCTTACAATAAGTTTAAGAAAGGGTTATAAAGTTATCGTCTAAGGTGTTTCGGGAGAAAAAGTCTTTATGATATTGTGCTGAAGTTAGAATCAAAGTTGTGATTTTAAAAGAAAGTTGGGTAAAATCTAAAACCATGCTGAATACACGCTTCCACGCTCATACATCCTGAAATTTACACTTTCTTTTATACCAGGTCATGTGAATAGTGAGTCTTTATCCATATGGAACTTATAATTGAATAAAAAATGGAGAGAAAATAGACAGTAGGAAAAGCTCTCTTTCCTCTTATCAGATCAGCCATGAATCATTTAACCTCACCTTTCTTGATATCGACTAATTTGCACTGACTTCAATTTTTTTATTTAATAGTCTGAAAGGAATTTTCTGAAACTTCTCAGTTTACCCCACACCTGACACCAGTTATAACATAAGTCCTATGAAAGGTTCGTTTATATCTTCCGACTGAATTAATAGAGAGTGTTAGACCTCTTAGTTCTGTGGTAGAAAAGCTGATCCTGGAGCTGATATCGGATCCGACAACAATCCCGTCATAGGAACAGTGTTCATAAAATTGAAAAACATCAGGCAATACAAACAACGAAAACCTGGCTGTGAAAAATTAAAAGACCCGAAACTTCGCAGAGAAATATCAGAACATCTAAACAGCGCTGTTAAACAAAGAGCACTACAATAAGAACAATCGATCGAAGAATCATGGCATACCCTGCAGCACACAATTGATCAAATACATACAGAGAAACCTAAGAAAGGGTTAACAGGGGGAAGGATCACACGGATGAATAATGAAATTTTGAATCTGATGGAGACCAGAAGGAACTACAAGTGGACTACAAAGGAGATGCGGATGAGTGAGCGATGCAAAGAATTGGAGGAGTTACAGAAAAAGCTTGGAACCTGACTTAGAACATGGCAACGAACCAAACACTAAATATCTTAACATCGGAGGTGTATAAAGCAATATGATCAGCTAAGAACGGAAAGGCTGCAGGACCAGCAAACTACTTACTTGACCAAGAAAATATACAGCTACTCACCAACTATGTTGCTCAGGAATTCCTCCCCAGGACTGACCAAAATCGGTGTTCATACCAATTCCCAAGAAAAATGCAGCAAGAAAGGGCTCCGACTTCAAGATTAATTAGCCTAATGAGTCATACTCTGAAGATTGTGCTAAAAATCATACATCGGCGTGTCTACCTAAAATGAGAAAAAAATTTAAGCCCCGAACAATTTGGATTTAGACTGGGACTTGGAACCAGGGAAGTACTCTTCGGAATGACAGTGTTCAGAACTCATGTACGCGAAAAATTGATTGCATACCATAAGCATAGTATTTGCGTAAAAATTCAAACCCACTCAAGAACAGCTAGTGCATTTACCATCCCTTCTCTCCCTCCACCCTCATTCCCTCGTCCCTCATTCGTCTGGACGATACCAGACCAGACTCTCTTCCCAACCAGCTTCAAGTCAAGATCGGTAGTGTGAAATCGCTCAGTCAAGTCGGTTCCGTTACGGTCCTTCATGAATAATGAAGGACCGTAGCCAAATCATGAACTCAAAACTCAACCTAAATTACTCTAATTAAATTAAAATTCTCAACTCATTAACCGGTGATTAAAGGGACGAACGCCTCATCGGTAGCAATAACAGCAGTCAGCGAATTCAAGCCACTGTCACTGTTGCGTATAGACTTACTGCCAAGAACTCAATTGTTCTATTTGTATGGTAAGTCACGCGGTTTGGAATTTTGATTAATTTAATTACTCGAAGGACCAGCGGGAAAATAATTAGGGGAGCAATTAAGGGGTATAATTTCAAGGATGATAATTATGCACCTACCTTAAATATCCCATGTAGACAGCTTAGTGAGCTTTTCATTTGGCGACAAGGGCCGAAGATACTATCACGTCGCGGAGCACTTTGGATTGCAATGTAAACACACTCATCTTCTTGTGTACATAGCAGACGTGGACCGAACGCGACGGCGGTTCATCTCATAATCATGGGTGAAGTGGTAGGCACCCTTTGGCTGTATGCCCATAGGACATGGTCTCGCGCACCATGTTGTCACGTTCCTCTCCCCCCGTGCATAATTCAAAATAAGGAGGGAATTAAATGGATAAAAGGGAAACATGGGAATGGAACAGTCACCCTCTTTCCAAGGTGAGTGCGCTATTATTATTTTTATTGCCTTGCTTTTGGTCTCATAAATCAAATTTAAACATCAAATCACAACAGACAGTGTTGCTTGAAAAGTGTAGAGATCAAAGAAAATTGATTACGAGAAGGCCTTTGATGGCATAAAACTTACAAAACCTGGATCCCGAAACCGAAATTCGAGCACGAATTGAGAACGCAAGGACCACGTTTTTAAGGATGAAGAAACTGTTGACGGATACCACCTTATCACTCGATATTCGATACCGTTTCGTGAAAACATACACATATTCTGTTTTTTTTTTATATGGAACGTAAGCTTGCACAATGAGACATAGAATAATGCAGCGAATAGAAGAATTCAAAAATGTGGGTCTTCCGTAGACTCTTAAAGATCCCATGGACAAGACGATTCATGGAAGGGAAGATAGAAGGTCAAAGGGGTCCCAGTAGACGAAAGTGATCTTGGCTTAGAAATGTAAAAGAGTGGACATGATAAGACACACATACCTTATTGAGAGCGACATGAACAGTGATTTGAAGAGGGCATCTAAAGAAGAACAAGAAGGTAGAACTCTTCTTGAGGTAGGTTGATTGATTTGCGCTGACTTCAATTTATTTATTAAAAGTCTAAAAAAAAAAGATTTAAAACTTCACAATCTACCCCACACCTGACACCAGTTGTAACAACGGTTCGTTCATAATTTCTGATTGAATTAATTAATTATTTGTTGAAGAAATACTTTTCTTTTTAATACTTTACCTTCAGTTGTACCTTAATTTGTGGATACCTTCCTCTTAGCATTCATGAGTGGGTAATAAGAACTTCCTGACTGTTATAATATTTCACAATCATTTTAATTTTATCGAATTTATGTTAGTGTGCTTGCTATAGGATAAAAATCCAGCATAACATACATCATATTATTATAGCGGGTCACGAGTTTCTATATACGTTTCTCTTCATGTTGATTATATAGTTTCGTGATTATAAAACACTTTTGATCAATAAGTATCATCAAAAGCTGAATTGCATATTATCATAATTATATCATTTACCTTGTGTTATAATAATTCAATTACAGCATACTAAAAATCCTTTAATAAAAAGATTAATAGTAAACAGAAAAGTGATTAATGAATCTTTTCCGTGACTTACATTATCACACAGCTCCGTTATAAACTTTATTAGAGGTGAATTACCATATCGTAATCTTTGATTACCAGTTTTAAAGCCGCGCCCTTATTATTAGATCGCTTACAGGTGCCAGAAGCCTGATTCCGACTTTTAGCTTTAGCGGGTCAAACCCAGCATGCAAGTTTTTACAAACAAAGCGAGCAAACATTAACAATTATGCCCCATGAATCCGTACTTTCCGAACGCAAAACGTACGTATTAATTGATACACATATGCCGATTTAATGGAAACGTAGGTGCGATTTAATTATAAAGGGTCTTTGGTGAGTGAATTTGTCCTTTTAATTACGTTTAATTGAAGGGTGTGTATTTGAAAATCGAACATCAAAGTGCACATCAGTAAAGGTGTCAGCTCTTTGGCGAGAATAATGCATTAACAGTTTATGGAATATAAATGTAATATCCTAGCATTAGACAAAAGAGAACTAATTATTCTACTGAAAATCAATTATTATAGAGCACCTTTTATCAATTATTTCAGCAAGCGGTAGGTGTATTACATTATACATAATTTATTGTAGGGGAAAGTCACCCCTAAGTTTGATAATTAAAATTTCATAAAATTGTTTTTAATTCTAGGTATTCTTCCGCCTTGTAACGATGGTGATAGCGACCTTACCACCCCGCCGCCGACTATATTAGTGAACCGAAAGTGTTTATGTGGGTACTGACCACTAAACATTCAAGCACTTCAAGGTGTGTATTGAGCCTCCCAGAAGTCAGCACGGTGAATGCATTGAGTTCACCGAAACGCGAGCTGGGTACTGACCGGCGAGCATTTCATTCCTCTGATAGGTGTAGTGAACCTTCAGAGTAGCGAGACAGCCGAAGTGCATGTATTGAGTGCACAGAGGGGGAGAGGCTGATGTACTGAGTCATCCTATCATTGCCCCATCAATCGACGCCCAGAGTGTATTGAGCTCTGCGCGGAGGTCTTTTTCAGCTTCCAGACCCGCGTCGTATTGAGACGTGGTCTGGCCAACGAATCCCTCCGCGTTTGACCTGTATTGAGGGTCGAAAAGGAGCAGCCTCATTCCCGTCTCCCAGCCAGGCGATCAGGCTTGATAAATGGGTCGAAAGCTACTGAAGCAGCAGTAAGGTGGAACCGTCAGAGCGATATCTCTTTCTTATCGTCTAACAGTATAACCAATCCCAATCGAGGTGTTGAACGGGACCAAGCAGAAGCCAGCATTTTACAAAGCACACTCGTCTAGAGGGTGGGGCCCAGTCAGTTTAACTTCCAGGAAGATAGAATCATATTTATTATTTCATTATTATTTTGTATACTTATAGCGATTTATATAAATAAAATTGACTTAAAACTTAGTAACGAACTAATTGGGGACCAAACCAAGACCGAATTAATTAACCTGAAATAAACGTTACAGCCTCTTTATGGTTTAAGATTATAGAACGTATAACGAAGTGTCCTAGGATCTTCTCAACTGTTTAGTATCAAGTGTCATATAAGAAAGAATGTAAGATAAGAAAGTGTCATAATTATAAAAGAAGGGCCTCGGAAAAATTTCAAAACCAGATCCGGAATCGTCTTGAAAAACTACCCCTACTTTTATTAAGTCATGTCGGTCTGCTGGTGAAACACTCTGTATATGACTAAATAAAATAGAATAATTTAAAAGTTCATGTTGACACGACTCACTTTTATTTGTATCACTTATAATTCCCCAGATAAAAGACAGTGACATCTTAAATAACCCACCCTGTGCGTACGATTAATTGACGTGTGTCACCTGGGGCCGTATTAAGTTTTAGGCAAAACAATGCCCGAACGTCTGACGTTGATGGAATACAAACTTCACCAAGATTGATTCTGCCCTCCCCCCATAAGAAGTGTATACAAGATTTATTTTGGAACTTTTACCTCCTTTTGCACTTCTACATTTCGTCTGAAAACTATTTGCATATTGAATTTGGAGGAGCTTATGTTTGATGGATAAAAACATATTTGTTCTGAATATTTCAATCTCGCGTATCGTAGAAATTTTGTTTACTTTAACATTTCTATCATAGCTGGAGATCTCTTCGCGTGGGAGCGGACGGGCAAATATTCTCTCCGCTCTCCTGGAACTTATTAAAAAAATTACATCTCACTTTATACGGAGCGCGGGGTCGTTTTCTTTTGACGGGGACCATGACTGAAATTGACGAAGAAGTAGCGCTAAACACTATAGAGCATCCCAAAACCACGTAATCTATTATCTGGCTTATTTCAAACCGACTAATTAGGAATCGTATTTCTGGCAAAGCCGAACGCAAGCTTCTATTGTGGGGGAAATTTGCCTCCAGTGACCGCAACTAAAGCATCCATCTAGATTCCTATCCACGAAGGCGCTGCCGAAGCGCACCCACTCTCTGACCGACACAATCCTCTCTTCTCACTTGAACAGAATAAATTTATAAACTCCGAATACGTTCACTAAAGTAGTTTGTTTTTGTTCACATTTTTGTTCACAATCACATTATAATAAATGGAGTTTTATCTACACTTATGAAACATATAAAGCACCACTTTATTCACTAGTGGAATAATGAAAATACATTATTTGACTAGTGGGATAATGAAAAATTTAATCTTAAATAACCACTTAAGGAAAATTAGACCTTGAGCTTCGCTCTCCGGTTTAATTTTCTTGCGTGGATAGAACGCCAGCGTCACAACGATTTTTCTACCGCTGCTGTAGACGAAACATTAAGAGCAAATCTCCATGGACCACGGCACAACAGCCCGGAATCAATGATAAGTTCAATGCTAATACTTTGTTATCAAAGTCCTACGTTACAGTATCTTCCAAGTTTCTGGACATACATACTTCTTAAAAATGATGTTCCACCCTGTAGAAAGACGTTTTCTTATCTTCTCGGTCAGTTTGTTACACGAAATTCTACTTACTAGTAGGAGATACTTTCCAGTTACTAGAACGAACGATATTTTCTGAACAAGGGACAGTAATTTTACCCGAAAGTTTAATTAGTCGATTGTGCCGGCCGTCAAGGATCATCCCGACTTGTTGGTGAATTATTGAGCTTTAATCAATATGATCGGCATTTGAAGTATGTTGAAGGGTGGAATGGCGAGCTGATAGGTTGCAGGTGGGAACACCGAGAAGATATGGACATAGATAATGGCAGTTTAATTAAGAACCTTACCCGAATTATCCTTTCGGACCAGGCAGGAACCTGTCCCGGTGTATTTGCCAAGGGACGTCAAGCTCAGTAGCAATGCAAATTCGGTCTTATTGCTTTCCTCCTGTGCCGTTTCCTCTGCGACAAGACAAGGGGATTGTTTGTCTGTTATTATTATTTATTGGGCCCTCTGTCGTGTCTCACGGTATACAACAACTACTGAAGTCCTATATCTGGTCAGGTTCGTATTGCTGACATGCAACTCTACAAATTTTATGTAAATGTTGACCTTATATCAGGACAGATTTGTTGCATCGTGACAGGAAATACGTAACTAAGTAAATAGAACGGTAGGTAAAGATTCGAGTTTAATCTTAGTTGAAAATCTAGAAAATATGAAACGAGTTATTCGAATTATTTATACCGTTCTATGGTGGTATTTGAAATCATTATTATCGAACCGCAAGTAGGCTGCTCTAGGCTGATGAGTCATCATCGGCTAGCTCTAGGAATTAGATCTCTGATTCCTCTCTTAGATCACACAACTCTTTTTAATAGACACAGTAAAATACCTTCATCATCTCAACCTTTCCCCCTCTTTCTGAAGTTTTAAATTTCTGCAAAAAAAATTCGTTCAAAAAAAACATTATCGTCGTTTTTCAAGAAATGTGTTAAACGCTCGATTCAGTAATAAAAAACTGTCAAATCAGTTGAACCGTTTTAAATTGGCTCAGCTGTGATTCTTTTAAAGGGAATCCTTAGGGGAAGATGGTCTCTATGTTAAAAAAAATTGTCCAATATTGATGGTTTAAATCTTACATTTTGAGCGATCTACATCTTAAATACTTTCCTTAATATCAGGGCATTCAGTAATTTAAGGTCCTTTATAGCTCAATTCGTTAGCATAAATATCTAAAAATTTAAATATGTATACTTGTCTTCGTTGAAATGAAAGAAGATCAAAGTGTCCCCTGAAAGACTCCCATTCCTTTATAGCTGGGGGTTTCGTATAATGAATAGTCCTCTCTTATTTGCTTTCAGTATTTCGCAATTTCAGGCCTTCTACATATCAAGCTCTCAGCGTTTCACTTGTAAGTAAGCATAACTGTCTTGTTCGGAAACTTTACAAAATGTCAAAGAAATGTTTCCCCGATAACACACTTTTCACGATAAAATAGATATCGGAGTATCTCTCTGAAACGTCACGCAACGGACGTATTCACTCCTCCTTTCAAATGGACATTATGTCGAACTTGAGTGCTTTATTTGTGAGTGGTATCGACAGGTCATAATATGTAATGACGTAATAGGGAACTATACAAAAAAAATTATATGAGAAGTCAAAAAATAGAAAAAAAAATGGGGAGGTCATGATTGAGTCAATTATTGAAATGTTAAAAAGCTTACAGCAACACAAATAAGTGTTAAAAGCTCTACTTTCTTCAAGAAGAGTTCAGGAAACTGTTTTTGAATCGAAAAGACGCTGCCGCCTCTACAAAATATTAATTGGTTAACTATAAATTTAAATGGATACGAACGAGGCTTTTAGAGAATAAAGTCTCAAAGCTCAAGACATCAAAGGCATGGGCACTCTCATCGATTCTCAAACAAGCCTTTGTGTAGAAAAACAAACTAATACACTTACATAAGACAATCATATCCTTTACGGAATAGTTTTGAGAACATTCCGTTTTGAGTGTTAGGGGGTTCCTAAAATGGCCTCGCGATCTAGACGCAGCATTAACTGATGAAATGTAAGGTTAAATAATGGAACTGACCAGGATCGCATTCAATACAACACGGACGCCAATTATTAAGCTCTAAAGAGAATAAAACTTCTGAGTTAGAGTAATCGATTGTTCTCTCTCGATTCATACAGAGCCTTTTGATGACAGAGCGAACTGGGAATCCATTTCACGATTCCTCTCTATTATTTTTATTCATTCAGAAATAATCGACTTCCTGCAACAAAATACATTCATGAGCTGTTGCGGTTTAAACTGTAATAGCAACATCCTTCCAGTGAAAGGAAAAACAAAACCCTTAATTTGCGAAAGACGTGAAAATGAAAGAAAAGGAACCTCCAATCCTTCGACGTTCCTTTGACGCCTTTTCATTTTGGCATCATCCCTGAAGCACTCCTCGTGAGCTCGTGATTTCTTTAGAGCCCAACAAGGTTCAACTTCTCTCTAGAACTGTGTTTCAACAGCACTGTTGAGGAACCTCCTTCTAAGGCGAAGACTTTACTCCGGCTTGCATGAATTACAGTTCTACGACTCTTTTGGTAAAAAAAGGAATCGTATCATATTGGGGTCTTGTTGGACATCAGATGAACGGGTATACAAGATTTTACTAAAGACCTGAGTATGAGAAAATTATCCGCGCGTTAGGGGCCGCGTTAGTGTCTCGAGCTGTATAAAAAAACTCCGGCTGAATTTTTGGGATATTTAATTACTGTCAAAGAAACTTGGGCTCATCAGCGTACCCCCCAGACCAAAATCAGTCAATGCAGCGGATCGAGGTGGGAGAACCAACTCCGAAGAAGGCGAAGGTCGTTTTTTATGCGGGAAAAGTGATTGCAACAGTTTTTTGGGGCAGCCGTGGGATTATTATGATTGAATACCTTCAGAAAGGTGACGGACAAAAAAATATTAAGCCTCGCTGCTGAATCGGTTGCTTCCAATGTTTTGGGTTTACCCAAATAATTTTTTGGCGGTTTGAAGAGTTAGGAAAAGCATTTGATCAAGTGTGACGAGGAGACCATGTCCAGAAATAAATTTCATCTCTGCTCAAAATCTGAGTTTTTCTTGGAAAGGAGTGAAACTTTCCAAACGACCCTCGTAAATGTTTAAATTAACTTTCATGGGACACTCTACATTAAGAATCCATATAATGTCGTGCTATAAGCTTCAGATTCCCAGACAACCCATTTCCTGCTTCCACCAAGTTTTTACAGGCTTTGGTACGGAAGTTTTTGCCTGCAGACGTCTCTTGCTATATAGTCCTAAAACTCAACCCTAATAGCCTAGGCTATCTTGGGCTCAACTCGTCAAACTATTATAGATAACCTTCAATAGTACAGATTACTTATTCATGTGTTTTGCAATTTCAAATTCAATAAAATTTCAGTGGGCTTTCTCTTCGCAATGGTAAGAGGTAAATCGAATAAAAAGTAGAACAAAAATTCAAGATTCGTTGGGAGGGAGAGTAGAATTAATAATGTACGTGCCACTAGAGAAGTCGCGGAAAATTTTCTATGTAAAAATTTAAGTAATTTTCCCTTCCAACATCGCAATAATATATCGTTGCTTTGCATTTCTCCCGAAGACCTATTCCGTTACACGAATGCATTCTTGGAAAAAATCAATATTAGCCTTATCAAGGAAAGCAAACAATTTTAAATTAAAAATTCTTCCCCTAACTTCGAGTGTTTCGATTTAAGAGGTACAATTGTTAATCCTTCAATAATGGCGCTTTGAGACCTGTGGTGGTCTGTTTACGTTGATTCCTTCCATTATTACAAAATTTCTCGGCAATTATTTCCTTGAATTTCTCATTTTTCATCAAAAAATTTACTCTTTATATTTATTCAAGATAATAAAATACACCGTTCGCTTTAAATTTCTTTATTCTTTCATCGTCAGAAAATATCGTTTTGAAACATGGTAAACAGGCGTATAATAAAACTCATTCAAACATTTTTTATTTATCTTTTTTGCACAGTAGATACTTATAAGGTACCTCTAATGTTCAAAAGCAATTATACCGCAGCGTATATTATACACGTTCCGATACTAAAACCTTTCGATTCACTCATTCGGGAAAAAGTGATAAAAGCCGGAAACTTTACTGTTTCAATCCTGGCATAATTCCGCTTCTCGCGTCAAATTTAACAAGATCTGGATTCCGGATAATAAAAATCTACAATGTTAAAGATCTCACGATCAGATTACTAAGTTGATTAAATTAAATTAAATTGCAATTGTTAAGGATTGTTCTGGGAAGTTTAAGATTTATCAGAAAATTTCAAGCTCGACTTCCTTAAAGATCAAGGGGAAGGAGTTGTGAAGTTTCAGTTTTTACACGATACTTGATGGTTATGATTAAACAAGTTTTAGCTTCATTCGAAGTAGGCAATATGAACTTTGTTGTTGATGGTTTTTGTTTAAGAAACAATTCCAATCATTTCATTGCCCCCACGATCTGTGTTCAAATCATTTGCTTTGAAATATATTGGAAATTCTTTTACAAAATAAGATCGAAACATAAGCCAAACATTCTACTCTGAAAAGATGTTCTAATTCGATTTTAAGTTTGTTTTGAACCTCATTATTCACTGTGAAGAACTAGGTAATGATTGATTTATAAGAAAACTTGCTTCGATAACTTCTCTCTAGTGCTACCACAAGATAATTATTATATTATTGCGTTTCATGAATACCACAAAAGGCAGCTTGTGAAGTATAAAGATATCCTTTTTTGATAAGAAAGTGGCCAAATCTAGGTTAGAGAAAAACTTCAAATTCATGGGTTGGGGAAAAACTTGACCAAAATGGGTTTTGCGAAATATTTCCAAAACCTTTCTGGTTATCCACCCCCTTTCGTCAAAAATGGATATATTTAAAAAAATCCACTTACTCGTTATAACCCCAGCTATATGATAGTTAAGAAAAAATTGTCAAATTTCAACCCACACAAAAAATTGCCCCTAAAACGTTAATATTTCTTCATGTTTACATCACGGCTAAAGTATACATTGAAACGGCGTGAAATGTTGTTTTCGCGTCTATTTAATCACCCCCTTCAACGTGCTTGATGAATTTTTTTGCATAAGTGTTTTTTTTTCTCAATTTCTAACAGATTTGAATGTTTTCAAAAAAAAGCTACTTATGAGATTTACCCTTTGGCCGCACTTTCCCCAAAAAAACCTATTTTCGGGAGACCGCCTTCAAAACCATCTTTCCACTGTTCTAATCGTTCAGCGAGGTTGTTTTTGCGTACGAGCGAAAAAATACAGATTTTACATACATTCGACCTTACACAGGAAAATCAATAAGTTTTATTACCGCTTTAAGAGTGAAAAGTCGCTTCTACTAAAAATTTACGTTGAAACATTTGTGGATAGTTCCGCTGTTGTAACTAAAGCACCTAATTAATGATAGTAATGGCAAACTACAATAACGAGCTACATGGTAACAACATGTAGGCGAGTTTCTCTGACAAGGTCTTTCTATACAAGTTCAAAGCAGGAACGTTGCTGGTGTAACGGGGGGAGTTTACCGTTCTGTTCAAATTCTGCGGCGTGGTCGTTTGAAGTTCATCTTGTTGTGGTTTCTAGCTTTTTCTTTTTGATTATTATTGATCATGCCCACGCGTGCCTATTTGACATTCCGGAATAATCAAAATTTTAATTGTATGCTGGAAAGCAATTGCTTTCATGAGTTCTGGTAATTTTTTCATTGCGTGTAGGTGCGATTAAAATAATATCATTATAGGAACGTCGAAAAGTATAAAAAGGGAGAGAGTGGTTTTATAGAGGGAGCGGATATTTATGTAAAAGAGTTTATTGATTTACCATATACACCGCTGTATCTTGCACCTCAAGAAACAAAATTCAATTTCATGTTAAAACTCTAAACTCTCCAACTTAAACTCCTTGTACCGAACCAGCTGCTACTCCCAGAATTATTTCAGTCATACGAGAACTTGAGTGGCGTTTTCAGCTGGGTTTTCCTTATCCTGTTTCCTTATCGTTACCTGAAGTCATATATATACGACTATCTTCATGGCAAACTATAATAAGTACTCGTATTCGAGTCGGTACAGTGAGAGATGTAATTGATCATTAAAACTAATTTGATGGAGGAGCAATTTAATTTAAATATTCAGTCATTTTAATTATTATTATTAAGTAAACTGATTACTCTCAGAAAAAGAGAATTAGCTTCGTTCTTGTTTTATTCAAAGCGTCGTTCGTTCAGTTATAGTAGTCTGAAGGGAATTCTCTTCAGCTTGTGCCAGTTCTGATATTTTATTTTTCATTCTTCAAACCCGCTCACGTATTTTGAGTTAAAAGGACACATATAAAATAGGTTGTTTGGATTTATGTTATTTTAACTAAGTACTTACTTAATCAAGTGCGTTAATTGTAATTAAGCATGCGTTTACTAAAACAGCAAATCACCTGGAATAATAAACATTCCTACACAAATTCACAGCAATTTTCACCGGTAATCAAGTACCTACCTACCTACCTACCTACCCACGTCCTTACATTGTGTGTTTAATGTGCAACGAACAAGATAGCCGAGTTTCAAAATTGCCTTTCAATAGGTTAAAAGCACTTATTAACTTAATTATCTTACATGAAATCTTGTAATTAAGCCTCACTGCTGTTTCATCAATACCTCACAGGAAAAGTTAGAGACCCTGTAATTAAACGCAATTTTCATTCCACGAGCGAGCACCTTGTAACTATAAACGCCAACATTCGCAAACCTGAATGATCATCATGGGAATTCGGCTATTTAGTAACTATTTTCGAATTACTTGACTGTTTAATTCTGATTTGCCGTCATATACAACCCGTATACATTTGTAGCGTCCAGATGGAAATTTAATAAGCTGTTACAATATTATTGTGATTGTCTCCTTTATAATCGCGAGTTTGCCACTATTTATGAATTTAGCTAAGACGTGATGGCCTGTACCCACTTGACAGCATCTACTTGTGGACCCACCTTTCCTCAGACTGTCAAGGGAGTTGACCCCTATCAAGTGGGCAAAACGGATTGCTATAAAGATAGTGGTCAGAGTTGGTCAGGAGGTGTATGAGATTCAAGGGCTGCTAAAGCCCTCTTGATTAAAAAATCAATAACTATGATGGTCAAGGGTGGTAAATATGAATTAAAAACATTTTACTAAAATAATTAATTAATAAACGAAAAAGACAATGAAACTATATTATGTTCTGGCGACATCTCTAACTTCTTTAGCACAAAAACACCCATTCTAACTTTCACCACTGACTTTTTTGGTTCCTTAACTCTCTTTCAAATCAACTCATCTTGCTCAGGTTTCGAAATCGAACTTTTCCAAGGAATATTGCCATTTTGACTTTTATTTCTCATATTTTTACTTTACGTACATTGATAAAAGTTACATTCTGAACAATGTGTGATTTATTCGAATGTGTGCTAATTAATCGCAGTCAGCGCTATCGTGGTAATTCCAGGACGAGTTAAACAAAAATTTGCCAGGCTAGCTATTCTCCGGCCCAGTTAAGTAGTTTGCTTTTCTATAATAACAGCGTGTTGTTTTATATTTTAAGCCATTTTATTGAGTCCAGATGACTGAGAAAACCAATTTTCTTCATCAGGAATTAAGATATTTAGGGGTGGCGAGAGAGAGAAAAACTGTTGGCCCAATTCGAAACAGAAAAATCAAATTAGGAGCAAAAAGAAAGGCAAGTTATGGGATGCCAGTTGACTATTAAATTTTGAATTAGGCTTTTTTGCCTTGTCAAATGAATGAACCTGTGGATGATCAGCAATCAGTTGTTTCTGTTTTACTTAGCAGAAGATAAGGCAACGATTGTAGATAACGTACTAAGTAAAAGTTAATTTGCAATGACAATTTTTGTTGGTTATTATTTATAACTATTAAATGTCTAACTTCGAATATATTGTAAATTTTTGTATTTAGATGACTAGTAAAAATCAACATATAACGTTCTCCTGAGTGGGACTGAGAGAGAACTACGGGAAACTCAATAAATCAAGCGATATGAAACACACCCAAGTTGGAAACTTCGGTTAATCATTCATGGTTTATATAAAGAGAACCGCTACTGCTAGTACCTAATAAAATAGCAACGCCTTTAAGGAGTAGAAACTTCCCTTTGATTCTTCGAAAACATTAATCATATCACGAGAAATTTGATCCCTGATAAAGCTTCTATTCTTCTATATTAAACCTCTGTTGTTATTATTGGTTTCAATAGTTTCTTTTCAGAAGAATTTCGTGCAAAATATAACTAATGGAGGGCCACGGTGTACAGTCTCTGACAAAATCTATCGTATAAGAAACCTTACATATACTGGTTCCATGTTTCAGATGCAACAAATATGCCGAAGTAGTAATTTTACAGTAACGTAATTTTCTTCTCCTAATGTCCAATTGATTTTTGAATCCAGGACAACTATAAATACCTATAAAGAGAAATCAAAGTTTATTGGAATTGTAATAAAATAATCAAAAATCCTGAGATAATCGTACTACGGTGATGGCTCTGATTCTGACGCCAAGCAACAGCAGGATGTTGCGTGGAGGGGAGAGCACCACACAAAAAACTTCCCTTTTTGAGTATTATCCACCCTCCCTCCAGGCACTTCTTGTTGTTCTGATTCCTTCTGTAAGTTCATGGTCACTTCCACGTCTTTCAAGTCGACGATGGCTCCTAGCGCGTTCTTGAGCCCCGGTTCGGGATGTGATACCCATAACTAGAAAGCAGCTGGAAGTCGATTCCTGAGAGGATTAGGAAAGAGGGAGCGGTCGAAAGTCAATATCAAACGACTTTTGTTCAGGTTCGAGTAGCCGGAAGCCGACGCCTGGCGGTTGGGACAAGGCGGTCTCAGTCAGAGGTTAATTTCCAACGATTGAAAGTAAAGGGAAATTCCATCTGAAGAGTCAGTTCCTGAAGAGAAACTGAATTCTTCCTTCAATCGTGGCCTTTTATCAGAGACGGAGTTGTGTTGGTGAGAGTTAATTGACATCGCTGTTTGTTCATTCAAGCGGGAATAGGACTAGAAAAATTAATGCAGCGACATTAATAATCAAGAAAATGTCAAAAGATGTTGTAAGGTTATTTAATTAGAATGAAGACTATCGATCAATTTTTATTATGCAGCTTATCAAGAAACTAGAGAATTGAGAACAATCAGCTTGCTTTAAAATCATTATCACAGTTTTAACAGTAAATCAATCTTAAACTCTCTCAAGGTGCAGTGGATATCCTCATATTACCCACATAATCTAGTCGTGTTAGGGTAAGTGGAGTACGAGAGCAGCATGATTGGATTAACCATAGAGTGTTAGGGGTCACAGCCCAGGGTTACATTATGCTACAAGGGATCTTCAGTAATGCACCATAAGCGGAAAAGTTTAAATTTGTTATTATTTTAGTGCTTACCTTGAACTATTCATTAACGAGATGTTCGGTTATACGGTTCAGGAAGTTTTCGATTATTAACAGTCTTAGTTCCGAACTGTTTCATTAAAAAGGAAAAGGAAAACCTGAGAATTTGAAAACAGCATACACCTAAAATGTTGTGCTATGCTGTCATTGTCTGCGAGTTTTTGTACCATCACACAGAGCTGGAAAAGACACTTTTAAAAATATCTAAGAGACAAAACTGGAAGTGGGGAAAACAACTAGAGCTGGAAGAGGAGGTCAATCTTAAGGGAGGGCACAATAGATCGCAGTGCACACCTACTACATAAACCTCCCATTACAATCTACAATCTACTTTCTAACAAATATCTTAAGATACCTTGAGAGAAAGATACAAAGTATCAAAAATATCTCAGATACAAGATGCTTCTAAAACTATCCAAGATACTTTCAAAAATATATCTTAAATACTCAAAATATCTAAGATACAAGATGCTTCCAAAACTATCTAATAATTATTCAAAGAATAATAATTCAAAAATATATCTTAGATACTTAAAGATTTAAGATATAAGATACTAGATACTTTCTAACTAGTATCTTAAGATACGTTTAGAAAAAGGTACCAAGTATCAAAAATATCTAAGATACAAGATGCTTCCAAAACTATCTAAGATACTTTCAAAAATATATCTTAGATACTTGAAAGATACTTTCTAACTAGTATCTTAGGACACGTTTAGAAAAAGATATTAAGTATAAAAATATCTAAGATACAAGATGCTTCTAAAAGTATCTAAGATGAAGAACTTGTAGATATTTCAGACATAGTTTGCCGGGATGCCACGGTACTGCTATCGTGCCTCTCAGGACTTTTATTTTAAAGGTTACAAAATCCAGGACTAAAACTCCATAAAAGTAGAGTTTTTTTAATTCATACAACTGTGATTTTTATATAACCTGCTACGGCTTCAGTTACTGCTCATAACGTTTTCTCTGAGTTATTTGGACCGAACTTAATTAGCTAAAATCATAAAAAAATCGTTGTTTCGTTCTTGTGAATATTGTTCGAAAGTATTTTTAGCAATTAATTGAAGGAGTCAGAAAAGAACTTGATATCCCTGTTGAACCTCGTTAACATGAAAAATAATTATCCTGCCTTTTTATTATTTTCGTTCACGGAGCTGATTAACAATCTGCCCCCTTGTAGCGCTTGACAGTCCTGGTGTGTAAAGATGAAATTCGTGCCTTTGAAATATTGAAAAAAAATTGTCCCCACTGGCATATTAAATGTTTTGTACATCATCATTTTTTAGGTTTAGTGCGCTTTAAAAAATCTAACTAATATAGTACCTACCTACCTTATACGTTACTCCAGTAACTATAAATAAAACAGGTAGGTATATCTAACGAGACCCTCAAAGGAAAATTCAATAATTTTCCTCTTTGAAGTTTGAAGGTAAAAATACTAACGCAGCGTGTGTAAGTTTGCGCTTAGAAGACGAGACTTTGGGAGAATTAAATTCGAAAGGCGAAGCTGACGTGGCAGGGCAACTTCCGTGCGGTATCATCAAGTAGGTAATACGTCTGAACAATAATAATAATAATAATAACCTGTACCGAAAATGATAAAGTTTTAAGAAGAGGTCGGGAAAATTTAAGAAAAATAATTTACCTTGATCATTACTAATTCTTTCAGGAATTCCATATCTGGTTATGGAAATTTATGAACTGCCACAAATTTTAAGGAAATTGACTGTGAATGTACATTCTGGTGAAAGGGCACAAATATTTGATGTTCCTCTATATCTTCAATCTGTTCAGAAACTGGTCAATGGATAATCGATTATTTTGTAACGTACAGAGATATTCGCTAAGCATCAGTTTAGGAATAGTTACATGTAATACCGAATCATTTCGCCCAGTTACTCGCTGTGCTTATAATGTATTTGAAAAATTGACAAATCGTTATAAAGCGATAACTTTCTGACGCTAATTGATCACGTTTTCAATATTTCTATACTCTGACCGAGAATTTCAGGATAAATTGGGCAGAAGGTGGAATATCAATCATAATGTTTGCGCCTAACTGTCTAACAAGTTAAAAAGAAGGTGATTAGATGAGAATAAAAGGGGCCGCGGAGAGATAAATCGAGGTCGAACTGCATGATAGACTTTTACTTATTTTTTAACCCAACATTTCCATGTTCCTTGTTAATGTATTTAATTACACTTTATCACGATAATGTTATGCATTATAATCCCAAAAATAAATCAATGGCAAAACATAAATTATAGCATTACCTACATTATACATGTATACATTCCTAAATCTGGATCATCTTTTGCTCGAAGCATTAAAGTACCTATATGTGACTCATAAAACTGAAATGAAATTTATCTTCCTGATTCAATTCGTAGATATAATCCTTTTTAATATCCTCTGCGAGTACTGTTAAAATTGATATGCAGTTCCGCAACTGGAAGACGAGCCTCTGATAATGCACAGTGCAAGCTTTATTGGTATCGAGAAATTCCTTTAATGCATGTTGGGTCGTAAAGGTATGGGCATGAATGTATGTTATCTAGGTCAGACTAGACATTATAAGGGTAAAGTCCCATGATACAAATTCCTTCGAGACTTCTTCATTAATGTTTATAATGTACATAGAAATACTTCCAATGGAATATTAGTCGGTTTTTTATAATTATTGCCATCAAGAATTTTTTTGCAAGGCACGCGTAATTTAAATTCATTGCCTTGATCTTTTATTATGTTAACTGCGATAAATCTGAGCATGAGATCAAGAAGTAAATTAGTATAGATCAATTTTTTAGTTGACTGTTTTAAATAGGTATTTTAACAGGGTCCATAAAAATATTATCTAAGACGACTACTTATATCGAGTAACCAGAATCCTCAAGAACGATCCTAGAATGCTAATACAACCCTTAAAACGATAAAACGAACAAACAGTCCAAGAAAATCGAATCAGCTCAGACACGAAATTGACTAATTGAGTACAGCTTTTACCTCAAACCTAGTAAGAAGGCTCAAGAAAGCTCCTGTAAAAAAAGTATCAGGGTACCTTGGCAATACCAAAATTTTTGGGATACTTGCAGCCAAGACATTGACTAATTGAGAATAGCTTTTACTTCAAACCTAGCAAGAAGGCTCAAGAAAGCTCCTGTAAAAAAAGTATCAGGGTACCTTGGCAATACCAAAATTTTTGGGATACTTGCAGACACGACATTGATTAATTGAGTATAGCTTTTACCTCTAGACGAGCAAGAAGGCTCAAGAAAATTCCTGTAAAAAAAGTATAAGGGTACCTTAGCAGTACCAAAATGTTTGGGATACCTGTAGACACGAAATTTACTAACTAAGTGTAGCTTTTACCTCAAACCCTGCGAGAAGGCTCAAGAAAATTCCTGTAAAAAAAGTATCAGGGTACCTTGGCAATGCCAAAATTTTTGGGATACTTACAGACACGACATTGACTAATTGAGAATAACTTTTACCTCAAACCTAGCAAGAAGGCTCAAGAAAGCTCCTGTAAAAAAAGTATCAGGGTACCTTGGCAATACCAAAATTTTTGGGATACTTGCAGACACGAAATTGACTAATTGAGAATAGCTTTTACCTCAAACCTAGCAAGAAAGCTCAAGAAAACTCCTAAAAAAAAAGTATCAGGGTATACCTTGGCAATACCAAAATTTTTGGGATACTTACAGACACGAAATTGACTACTTGAGTACAGCTTTTACCTCAAACCTAGGAAGGAAGCTCAAGACAACTCCTGTAAAAAAAGTATCAGGGTACCTTGGCAATACAAAAATTTTTGGGACACTTGCAGACCCGAAATTGACTAATTGAGTACAGCTTTTACCTCAAACCTAGCAAGAAGGCTCAAGAAAGCTCCTGTAAAAAAAGTATCAGGGTACCTTGGCAATATCAAAATTTTTGGGATACTTGCAGACACGACATTGATTAATTGAGTATAGCGTTTACCTCTAGCCGAGCAAGAAGGCTCAAGAAAATTCCTGTAAAAAAAGTATAAGGGTACCTGCTTAGCAGTACCAAAATTTTTGGGATACCTGTAGACACGAAATTTACTAAGTGTAGCTTTTACCTTAAACCCTGCGAGAAGGCTCAAGAAAATTCCCGTAAAAAAAGTATCAGGGTACCTTGGCAATGCCAAAATTTTTGGGATACTTGCAGACACGACATTGACTAATTGAGAATAGCTTTTACCTCAAACCCTGCAAGAAGGCTCAATAAAATTCCTGTAAAAAAATATAAGGGTACCTTAGCAATACCAAAATTTTTGGGATACTTGCAGCCAAGACATTGACTAATTGAGAATAGCTTTTACCTCAAACCCTGCAAGAAGGCTCAATAAAATTCCTGTAAAAAATTTAAGGGTACCTTAGCAATACCAAAATTTTTGGGATACTTGCAGCCAAGACATTGACTAATTGAGAATAGCTTTCACTTCAAACCCTGCAAGAAGGCTCAAGAAAATTCATGTAAAAAAATATCAGGGTACATTAGCAATACAAAATTTTTTGGGATACTTACAGACACGACATTGACTAATTGAGAATAGCTTTTACCTCAAACCCTGCAAGAAGGCTCAAGAAAATTCCTGTAAAAAAGTATAAGGGTCCCTTAGCAGTACCAAAATTTTTGGGATACTTGCAGATACGACATTGACTAATTGAGTATAGATTTTACCTCAAACCTAACAGAAACCTCCAAGAACAATCCTCTAAAAAAGTGGGCGAAATGGTGTGAATTGGATTACTGATAGAAAATCAATTCATAAAACTCTGCTCCATGAATATCGACCCTTCTTTTGAAGTAGTCCGCAAGGGTGTTCCAATTAAACCAGTAAAACTGGGGTACTTTGAAACAGGAAGCTAACTAATGGAGTAAGCGGAAACCTCAAACTTAACCAGAAGTCTCAAAAAGTCTAAATAAGTGAGGTAAATGATGGAAATTGGATTACTAATACAAAAAGACCCATAAAACTTTGCACCGGAGATATCTAAATAGATGTTAATAGACAACTTTCTTGTAGTGGTACCCCAAAGGTGTCAAGTGGATCTTCGACTGGATCTGTTGGCCTAGAACCAGGGGACTAGTTCAGGGGATCAAAAATGAGTGAAATGAAACAAAGCGGGGAAGCACAATAAGTCCATGAGGCTGAGGCGCTACCGGCGGGGAAAAAGGAGAAAAAAGACCCAAGGGTGTCTTAATCAAACCAGTAAAATCTGGTTACTTAGACTAATTAAGTAAAACTGAAACTTCAAACTCAACAAAAACAATCTTGAAAGCAATTGGTTGAAATGGTTGGAATTGGAATTTAATAACGTTCCAGCATGCAGAGAACTTCTCAGAACCACAATTCTTGTGGTCGCCTTAGTATGCTGAATGAATATAAGATTGTTTGTTAGAAGTCGAGGGTAACCATGAGCAAGAATCCCCCGGGATCATTTCCTGAACACCTGAAACACCTGGAAAGTTTATTTCCAAACAACCTGTGAAGCGTTTATCAGAGCATTTCAACAACTGAGAGTGAAAGAATTTCCTGTTGCACGTGGAGGATGTGCCATCGGCATGGTAAACGCTCGAAGTTTCAATAACGTTGCTAGAAATAACACGTTTAAACTTACCAAGTTGTAGGGATATCATTGCAGTAAGGAGAATGTAAAATCGAAGTTGTATAGTCTCAGCACGTACTGCAATATACAAGATCTTATCAATATATCAATATCATATCAATATAAAAAACCTAAAAGTGGCAGGTCTATCTGCATTCGTTACGAAGTTACAGGCCTAAGAAAATAATGTATAGTAAATACCAGATTTAACTTTGAAAACCACATAAAACTTTATTTTATTGACCAAATCTTTAGTTTATCATGTGTTAAAAATGTCCTATTCCTTGCTGAATACAAGCTTGTGCTCGGAGGCCTATTGCAAAAGTAACAGTTTTCTCGTCTTTTTTCGCGTACCTATCTCTTGACCAGCTTGCTGAATACGATCAAATAATAATTTCTCTCTGGTATTTAGTTACAAACACCAATTCCGAAATATGCTGGTGCCGCATACATTTTGAATATAAAAATGCCATTTCGTATGAGCAGGGGAACCTCGACTCTCTACTAATGTTTATTTCGGTGACGTTTACTCATGTGTGGCAATTTTTGTGACTTACAAAGTTGAATCTTGTTATTTACTAGTCATAATTTTCTTAGGCCTGTAACTTCGTAACGAATAAAGATAGACCTGTCACTTTTTGGTTTTTTGGGCTCAAAATTAAGCCTACTATATGCTCAAGAATTTTGAACATAACGATACGGGACACCCTGTATATCAGATAAAACTATTATCGTCGTAATACGTTTATTCAGTTGATCCTGTACCACAAATTGATCGTTCCTACTTAGGTGAGTACGAGAGACGAAACGCTTGCCGAAGCAATCATAATGCGGTTGAAAGCTTTAAAAACAGAATTACTTAAAGCAGAGAAAACATCCATATCCCTATGTAAGCTTCAAAAATTGAATCCCGTTCCATTTGTTTGAATCCCTTCTAATCTTACTTAATTAGTGCGAACTCTACAGGGATAACTGAGAGACACTATTTTGCGCGACAGAGTTTAATTGGTCTATTGTGCCTTTAATGCCTTGTGGTGTTTATCAAATGATTTACATTTATATCACACGCTTGAAGCGAGGAACGGGAAGAGATGGAACTTCTTCTTCGATTTCACGGTTCCAAAGCGTCGTGGAGGGAGTTTATGAATATTTTATTTTATGTGTCGGAGTCTAATTAGTTCACAAAGCTTGTTATCTTGTAGAATACTAATCAAAAGTTTTACGCCACCTTGATGACATTTTGTACAATTTATGTGGGGGCAAAGTTACAGGTAGGTAATAAATAACACTAGCCTTTAATAAGCGGCTTCAAAAAAGTGAGGACTAAGTTATCGGACGGTTCGATCTGTGTTTATTTTTCCCTACAGATTTTTTCCTCGCTAATCACGTTCTTTTTTAACTCGTTAGATAATCCAGACAGTTTGATCGATCTCATCCCTGTCCAATTAATCTTGCAGGAGTCTATTTTTTTATCTTGTTTGTATATCTAATGCTTCAAGCTGATATAGTGGCTAGAGAAAGAGATGTGTCAATTGGCATTATAGTTCCTCCTGATGTTTTATAATCGAATATTTTTGTACATAGAAACGTCGAATAAATTATAGCATTGTCAATGTCAATCAATATCAATTTAATGCAATTTAATGGAAATTATTACACAAATACATAATATTGCGTGTGCCACTCATTTCACAATAACAGATTTAATTTTTTCTCTCATTAGATTAATTTTGCATTATTTGACGTATAGTTTTTCATAATCATAATTCATCTAAAAGGCTCTAATGATTGGAATATTATTCAATAGGAGTAGAAAAAAGGTATATTACATCAGGGTTTTTTTTGTGTTACAGGAGAGAACAGCGTGATTTCTCAAAGTACAAACTGCTCGGCCCTTTAAGATGCATCATCTTCAGACGTCTGACAAGATGAAGGCTCTGCATACGGAATTCAGACGTTACACGAATACATAAGCAACTCATTTCACTCCAAAGAATGTCGACATATGAACGTTCAGAGATGAACCTGACGCAATTTATAATGTCCACGGAATTCTACCTGGAAAATTCTTCAATTTCCAGCAATTTCTCCGGAAACGCAAGTCATAACGCCAGTGATTATTTCGAAGGTAACGTCTCGAGGTCGTCTATTTTTTAATATTGATAACAATGTTTTATTGTTCCAGAGAATCAGTTTATCCTGCCAATATGGCGACAGGCCTTATGGAGTATCCTGTTTGCAGGGATGGTGATTGTTGCCACTGGGGGCAATCTGATCGTTATTTGGATTGTCCTTGCTCACAAGAGGATGCGGACTGTCACCAATTACTTCCTATGTGAGTCGTTCTGCGTCAAATCGACGCCGGGCTTCATTACAGAGAAACGTCAAACTCAAACCACGCAGAGATTGGTCACACTTCCTGATTGAAATTTTATCCGGAAATGGATTATCGATGCAGTGGCTCTGAAGGCTTGGGGCTTGATTTATTAGAAGTTATAATTCAATGCCGCTCGAGCTCGTTATATTTCGTCAAGAATAAAAAATTCGTTTTTTGTTTTTTAGCTGCGGTAAAACTGAAATTATACCTAACAAATCCAAGCTTTCAATAGTTTGTCTTTTTTCATGACTTCTGGTTTATATGTTGGTAGTTCTAGAAATATTAAATTGATGCATTGAGGATGAAGATATTTGCATTCGAAATATGTTAACGTTAAGCGAAGTTTTCGATTTTCGACCGATTTTAGACATTTTCACACTCGGATGCTCATATCTTTTTTTCTACGCGTCGGATCGATCTACCGATTACGGTACGTAATCAGCGACCAAAAAATAACTAGAAATGAAATGTCACAATATGATGGCATGAAAAAGTTCGTTTTTTGCCTCTGCCACAAAGCCCAATTTTAATGAAAATAACTGCAAAAAAATTGTTTTCGGAAAATTACGAAATTTGGCATAGTTACTAATTCGAGGTAGAGGAGCTCGAAAAAAATTTGAAAAAAATCCTACATGTCGTAAAAGTGGAGTTATCCCGGTTGTTAGAGCTCTGTATGCAGGCCTACGTTCGGAGTCCTGTACAAATCGAATGCTTCAGCGGGCCATCATGTAGGTATGATACACCAATAGATAAGGACAGGATCAAACCGTATAAAAACGCAAACCACAAAAAAGCCCGACGGAGAGTTTCAAAAAAATCGATTTACGCGTATGACCAATTTTCGACGTTTTCACACTTCAGATGCTCATAACTTTTTTTCTACGCATCGTACTGATGTCCCGTATTATCAGCGAGCCAAAAATTAACTGGAAATGACATATATGTCACATGACATAAGAATTTTTGAATATTTTCTTTAAATAATTTTAAATATAATTGAACTCATTCATCCCTTTGCAAATACTAATACTGTAGAGGGATGAGTAGTAGTTGTGTATTGCAGGGGCGGTTTAATTCGAGAATAGCAGTCAAGTTAGTTGCATTCGCAGATATAATTTCGAGCAGCTCTTTCGTCCTGTCTCTCTTATCTCCTTCTGCATTCTAATTTCTGCTTTTCAACTTCTTGTTTCTCCTTTTTCTGTTCTAAATCTCTGTCAAGCTGCTTTGTTTCCCAAGAAAACCCGTCCATACTTTAACTTTTGTTTGCCGACACCGACACCGGGTGACTTGGAGCGGTGTCGAATTAAACAAGAATAGAAACTGCAATAACTGAAGCGAGAACTAGGGAACTGTAATAATTAAGAGGAGCGCAGCCATAACGGAAATTGTAATTAACAATTAAACAGAACCTGAACCTTCCAAATCCCATCAACTTTCATTCTCTCTACATTTCTACGCACACTCGACTTTTATTATATCTTTATTGTAACCTTTTAACCTCCCGCATACCAACATGACGGCGACAAGATTTGAAATAATGACGGAAAGCGAGGGAACAATTACCACAGGAAACCGCAACTAATTCCACCTTACTGTAGTGGTCGTCTAAGAATTGTGGAAGGGGACTTCCGTATTCGACGAGGACGGCAATTCTTGAGTTCGTGAGATCGTTCCCATTCATGCAAACTTCTCCTTAGAACATTCCCCACTATGTTGATCGTATTCTTGAACACGCGAGAACTCGAACTAGAACTATCAACAAGAAAATGTCCAATCGCATATCTCTTTGACATGACACTGACACCCTTCTTCCACTTCGACTTTCCGCGTTGGAACATTCACACTTCCCACGTAAACAAGTGATTGAAGTTAGTTCCCTAGATCGCCGTGTGAAGCGAACAAACAAATGATTAAAGAATACGGTTGATCGGTTTTCATGTGAACTCTCACGTGGGAATCGAGTCTCAGGAACTCGAGAATTGCCGTCCAGAGGATATTCTCTCTATTGACAAGGCAAAGGCAGATTCGTCAGAAGTCTATACAAAGAGTGGAACCGGGCAGGAACAAAAAGTTAAATGGAACTGAATAGCTTATTGAAATTCGTAACTGGAAGTTGTGAAGATTTGATTGTTAAAGCAAGTTAAAGTTGAATGAAAGTGGAGGAGCGGAACTGTTAGAGAAAGAAGACCAGGATATGTACACGACTTTCCGTGTACACAGAACTGTTGCAGTGGAACTCCTCCAGCAGACTATTTAAGAAGCAAATTTCAATTAAGCTGTGCTTACGCAAACCATCTGCAGATGACGTTGAATAAGTTCTGCATGTCTGATAAAAAGCTACTTTTAATATCTTGTTATCAGGCATTTAATATAATATAGAACTAGTCTCCGTGCTTCCAAAGAAATAGAGAAAATTCTACTCAACGTTAAACGTTTAACATTAAACTAAAAAATAACTTCTTATGTCTAATCATCAATCTATTAAAAGTACACTAATCTGTCATATATAAGAAGTCAGCTCGTGTTATGAAACTTAATCGTGTGGGATGTGGGAGTTAAGCTTCCCACGCTTCAGTGATCTCGGTGATGACGCGCTAGGCGCTAGCTGGAGTTTGATGTATGATATTCCTACAGGTTTGTGTTGAATCCAAATAGCATGTGAATAATTGATCTACAATAACCTCAAGAGAGGCTCTGTTACATTCTGGATGGGCTTAGACCCTTTTTGCTGAAATATAGCGCCGACTTAAGGCTTTTCGTTTTTTTTCACTCTAGTTCCGGCTCTAGTTTCGCTAAAACGAAAGAGTTTGTAATGATACGAAATTGCTTGATTCAAGAAAATGGGAATTCTGTTTTATTTTCCGGGAATTCGAATTTAAGGGGACACCACCGAACTGAAGGGAGTGTGGAGTTAATTAATTTAGTAACGAATAGACTCCTTGATGCAAAGTATCTTGTCCAGTTAACTATTTCCTTTTATCCCAAGAACTAATAAATCTTTACAGACTAGCCAATGAATATTTACCAACCGTTGTTAACCCAAATAAAACTTTAATAGTCCCTAATAGTGTTGAGTAACACTACATCAACGACAGCACTGGAGGCCATACTTGACCTGCCTCCTCTTGACATTCATATTAAGAGCGAGGCACGTTTGGGTGCCTACAGGCTGAAACAAAACCAAAACTGGGACAAACCTGGGGAAACCGGGCATTCCAGAATAACTGATATCATCGCAGATCCTATCCTGGAAATGCAATCCGATGGTATGAGTACTACGATATGATTTGTAAAACCATTTAAGGTTCTAATGGGCTGGAAAGAATGGCAACAAATGGAACACCTGTGCCTGAAAAAAGGGCTGGTCTGGTACACAGACGGCTCAAAGAGAGAGACAGGCACCGGAGCTGGAGTGCATGGGGTGGTCCCCGGATGCAATATTTACGTGCCACTGGGGACTCATGCCAGCGTCTTCCAGGCTGAAATAAATGCAATTAGGAGAATGCGTTGGAGAGAATACCAGAAGGAACTATCGAGGTAGGGTAGCCAGAAAGCCCTTGCAGCTTATGAAATCATATCAAAACTGGTCTTGGAATGCCTGAAAGACCTCGTTGACTTAGCCAGGTGCAACGTGGTGACACTAGTTTGGGTTCCGGGTCACCGTGGGACGCCTGGTAATGAGGCTGCAGATCAACGGCCAAAAAAGGCGCTGGGATGAACTACACTGGACCCGAACCAGTGTTTGGCATCCCGAGGAACACTGTACGCGGGGCGGTGGCTCAGTAGGTGAGAACCCAACATAGAGTACACTGGAATCGTACAACAGGAAACAAACATGGTAAGGTGATGTTCAAGGAGCCCTCTCAAAACCTTGCCAGTCAGATACTGCAACTAAACAGAATGCAGATCAGAACGGTGGTGGGTCTTCTCACAGGACACTGCCACCTAAGAGTACACCTACATAAGCTGGGGATGTACAGACAATGAATTAGTTTGTAGACTCTGCAATGAAGAAGATGAGACAGTTTCTCATGTGATATTCGAGTGTCCAGCACTCGCAAGAACGCGCTATGCGGTCCTGGGACTTCTCAGCCCCGGGAGCCTGCTGGCGGAAAAGACCTTGGTTAGCAGCGGACTGCCGGACTGTTGAACCTTGTCAAAGGAACGGAGCTCTTCTAATTAAGTAAAATCTAAATACCAATTCCAAGCTTATCCAGGAATAACAGCTTGAAACACCCCCAAATATTCAACCTTCTTGTAATATTTATTCCTTCATACATGATTGTTAGAAATTAAGAACTTCTTCCTACTTAATTTCCTCAATAAATTCATAAAAGGTTTTATGAAAGTTTAACGCAAATTCAAATTGCATCGCCGCTAAGCTCCAAACAACTTTTATAGGTACATTTCTAAGCGCACCAGGGATTTAATTAAATTCTTAAATTGTAGTACCTGCATTATTGTGGCGCATCTCGTACATTAACACCATCAAATCTTGCGGATCGTATCAATATGCTAGAGCGCAGGGATGAAAATTTATATTTAAAATCTCGCCAAGTCTCTCGTGCAGTATAGTGAAAGTCGAGGCGAGGACTGCATTATTTTGAAGAGTAGTTAAATTCAATTCAGTTCTTGAAACGCCTTTGTACAGCTTTAATTTGCCTTCTCGTAATTCCGACTAAGATGAATCGTCTTTACAAGGCGTTTTTGAGTAACACAATCCGCACTTTCTAGCTTTTTAATTCACTTAATCCGCCCGTAATTGAAACGATCGTTTCACTTTGAAATAGAAGAACTGTTCTCTTTTATATTTGAAAACTGAGGCGGTGGTTGCAGATACTCATTTCGACTCGAGCCAATCAAGTACTTACGTTATCTTAATAAGATATTTCATAGCTACTTTACGCCTTTCAAACCACAAGTAATCATCCCCTACTTGCTTTTTTTTTAAATCACATCCCTAGTTTTTTGCTTCGCAGAAGAAAATTCGGGACACCATGTATAGTAAAATTGAAAAAAATCATGTCATTTTTGGTCAAAATCATACCTTGCCAAATTAAACTCTTCAAATACTGATCTTCCTCTAATAGCTTCCGAACTCTAGTCTACTCTACTCTACTCTACTCTCCTGCAACGACGCGTCTCTTATATATAAATCCTGGCAGGTGACGACAGTGACGTTTTAGACGGACACGTTCCTGAATGTTAGTTGACATGTTCTAGACAATACAGTACTCATGTGCGAGAGTCCAAGACGTCGGAATTTGTGTAAATATAAAGAACAGATGTTCGATGTTCCTAACCTCCAAAGAGTAGTTTCTCTTTCTTAACAAGATAAGAATTCAGATTAGATTTGCGATAAAATGAATATACAAAAAAGTAATGTCATTTGGGGTCAAAAAAAAAGAAAATTGTCAGAATCATTTTAGGTAAGTCACTGCCATTAGAGAAAAATAATTTTAAAACACATCTCGTTTTGATTTAAAGTCCATGATTTTCAATTTTTTCTTATTTTTCCTATTCAGAACTTTCACCAATTGCTGTTACTTTTTGTTTTGTATATTATACATTTGCTATTTTTTGTACTGGCAGTCTCGCTGGCAGTATTTGCGGCCTGTATTTTCAATTTTATTATTTATTTATTCTTGTTTCATTGACGTAGGTAATTTTCAGTCAGTAACACTTGCGCTTGAATATAAACAAATTCTATGGGATTTGCAGACAAGCAAATACCTACGTGGTATTTGCGGTAAAATGATCCGGTTTTACTGTATTATTGTTCCCCTAGTTAACATCATTTGCGGTCAAATCGTTACATTGGCTATTTACATAGACTAATAGATTTTGCAATCAATAAATCTGTTGACAATATTTGCGGCCAAATCGTTACATTTTTTATACTATCAATATTTGCGGCCTGTATCTATGATTAATTGAGTAATCGCCATTTGCGGACTAATTTTCAATTTTATTATTTATTTATTCTTGTTTCATAGACGTAAATAATCAGTAACACTTGCGCTTGAATATAAACAAATTCTATCGGGTTTGCAGACAAGCAAATACCTACGTGGTATTTGCGGTAAAATGATCCGGTTTTATTGTATTATTGTTCCCCTAGTTAACATCATTTGCGTTCAAATCGTTACATTGGCTATTTCATAGACTAATAGATTTTGCAATCAATAAGTCTGTTGACAATATTTGCGGCCAAATCGTTACATTTTTTATACTTTCAATATTTGCGGCCTGTATCTATGATTAATTGAGTAATCGCCATTTGCGGCCTAATTTTCAATTTTATTATTTATTTATTCTTGTTTCATAGACGTAAGTATTCTTCAATCAGTAACACTTGCGCTTGAATATAAACAAATTCTATGGGATTTGCAGACAAGCAAATACCTACGTGGTATTTGCGGTAAAATGATCCGGTTTTATTGTATTATTGTTCCCCTAGTTAACATCATTTGCGGTCAAATCGTTACATTGGCTATTTCATAGACTAATAGATTTTGCAATCAATAAGTCTGTTGACAATATTTGCGGCCAAATCGTTACATTTTTTATACTGTCAATATTTGCGGCCTGTATCTATGATTAATTGAGTAATCGCCATTTGCGGCCTAATTTTCAATTTTATTATTTATTTATTCTTGTTTCATAGACGTAAGTAATCTTCAATCAGTAACACTTGCGCTTGAATAAAAACAAATTCTATGGGATTTGCAGAGACAAGCAAATACCTACGTGGTATTTGCGGTAAAATGGTCCGGTTTTATTGTATATTATTGTTCCCCTAGTTAACATCATTTGCGGTCAAATCGTTACATTGGCTATTTCATAGACTAATAGATTTTGCAATCAATAAGTCTGTTGACAATATTTGCGGCCAAATCGTTACATTTTTTATACTGTCAATATTTGCGGCCTGTATCTATGATTAATTGAGTAATCGCCATTTGCGGACTAATTTTCAATTTTATTATTTATTTATTCTTGTTTCATAGACGTAAGTAATCTTCAATCAGTAACACTTGCGCTTGAATATAAACAAATTCTATGGGATTTGCAGACAAGTAAATACCTAGGTGGTATTTGCGGTAAAATGGTCCGGTTTTACTGTATTATTGTTCCCCTATAGTTAACATCTGCGGTCAAATCGTTACATTGGCTATTTCATAGACTAATAGATTTTGCAATCAATAAGTCTGTTGACAATATTTGCGGCCAAATCGTTACATTTTTTATACTGTCACTATTTGCGGCCTGTATCTATGACTAATTGAGTAATCGCCATTTGTGGCCTAATTTTCAATTTTATTATTTATTTATTCTTGTTTCATAGACGTAAGTAATCTTCAATCAGTAACACTTGCGCTTGAATATAAACAAATTCTATGGGATTTGCAGACAAGTAAATACCTAGGTGGTATTTGCGGTAAAATGGTCCGGTTTTACTGTATTATTGTTCCCCTATAGTTAACATCTGCGGTCAAATCGTTACATTGGCTATTTCATAGACTAATAGATTTTGCAATCAATAAGTCTGTTGACAATATTTGCGGCCAAATCGTTACATTTTTTATACTGTCACTATTTGCGGCCTGTATCTATGACTAATTGAGTAATCGCCATTTGTGGCCTAATTTTCAATTTTATTATTTATTTATTCTTGTTTTATAGACGTAAGTAATCTTCAATCAATAACACTTGCGCTTGAATATAAACAAATTCTATCGGGTTTGCAGACAAGCAAATACCTACGGGGTATTTGCGGTAAAATGATCCGGTTTTATTATATTATTGTTCCCCTAGTGGAATCATTTGCGGTCAAATCGTTACATTGCCTTTTTTATACTAATAGAATTTGCAACCAATAAGTCTGTTGACAATATTTGCGGCCAAGTTGTTGGCTATACATTATTTGCGGTCAAATCGTTACGTTTAATTTTTTTTTTTTACAAATAGAATTTGCAGCTAACGAGCGAGGTAAGATTATTTGCCGTCAAATCAATGCATTTTCTATTTTTATACTAATAGAAAATCGTTACATTTGCATTTTCCATCTTTTATACTGAAAGGATTTGCAGCCTTTATCTATAGTGAATTGAGTAAGCGCCATTTGCGGTCGTAGTTTCTAATATTTAATTATTTATTTATTCTCATTTCATAGACGTAGATAATTTTCAGTCAGTAACACATGCGCTTGACAAATTCTATAGGATTTGCAGACAAACAAATACCTACATGTTATTTGCGGAAAATGATACGGCTTAATTGTATTATTCCTCTAGTTACCATCATTTGCGGCCAAATCGTTACAATGGCTATTTCTTATAGTAATAGCCTTAGTTATACTAATATGTTTTATTTTTTATACTAGATAATGATATTTGCGGTGTCCTAATTGCAGCAATGATAAGTTATTAGGCGGTTATTGTGCAGCAATTATATTTGCGCCAATATACTATTTGCGGTAAATGTTGTATAGTTCCTCGTTTTCGCGTTTATTTTTGTATTGGTTGAAATTTTTTAGATGAAGTTATATTTTTAGTGTTAAAATCTCGCCTCTTGTCACTAAAATAGGTGATAATCAAACAAGGAGGATATAGTTTCACTCGAACAAGCTACCTACCTAATATTGTTTGATATGCAAATTTAATGATATCGACTGCAACTGGGAGTGACCACAAATAACCCAACACGGGGTACACCTACGTAGGTATACAAATTACTCGTATGGAGCAAGAACAGAGAGCCTTTACCACGTTTCCTGAATGCAAATATTTTCATTAGCATGAAATAATGTTACTAGCACTACAGCACTAGCTGTTACAGGGAAATGCGCTTATATGATGAATTTATGGGTTTGTTTCAGTGAATTTATCAATAGCCGATACGATGGTATCAACTCTAAACGTGACGTTCAACTTTGTTTATATGCTGAACTCGCACTGGCCGTTCGGAACACTGCTATGCAAAATTACCCAATTTATAGCGGTGCTTTCCATCTGTGCGTCGGTTTTCTCGCTAATGTCAATATCAATAGACAGGTAAGTGGATGTTTCCAAAAATTACAAATTGTAACATTGTTGTTAGATCTAGAAGGACCTTTACTTTTACTTCGTCAACCTCGGTAAATTATCATATTAGAATCTTTGGGAGGACGATGGTTGAACGGCCAACAATCGATCGTTGAATAATTTAGTGAAAGGTCTGGTTGAACGGATGCCGCTGACTTCTTTATGACTCCCTGGATAATTTATAAGAAACTGGTCCCTTATGGACTATCTAAATTTTGGCTTGATGTAAATTTGCCGTCTATAACGATCTGGGAACATTGCAGAATTTCATAATTATGATTGCGTATGCATATTTCAGAAATTGGTATGAATTTATTCATCTGCTGAAATTGGTAGGTATTTCAGTTTGATGCTGGGAGTTCACGTTGACCTAATTTTGCTAATACTTTGCTGCTAAAGTCAAAGTTCTGTAGAATGCTTCATAATTGGAAGCTCCATACTCAGTCAAAATCTCCTCGAGAACACGATGAGGACCCAATCGAAGAAACGGCATTTTTTGAGGTCAAAACTCCGACTCAAACATTGACACTGTGAAACAATTTTTGGAAAAGCAGCAGCAACTATCTATCAGGTCTGTCACTTTTATTCTGGGCCCCTGAAAGGTTCTCGCAAAACCAAAGAAACGATAATAATACAACGACAACACGCTTGGGAAACGACCTCTTCCTAGTCAAGGCTACGACCGAAATGTCGATAAAAAAATGGAACTCATTAACCACCTCAAAAGGACTAAAAATGAGGGAAGATGTATTACGACCCCAACCTCAGCTTCTCGTCATAAATATTTCCTTTGTAGCAGCAATAGGGTATCTGTATTACCGACATTGACGCTTACTAGGGTATAATCCAGTCAACGAATGGCCCAATACGTGAGAAACTTGTTCAGAGTTCTTAGGGGGTTAACATACCAAGAGTTTTGACGTCTAGGTGGTGGACCGGGGAAGGAAAGTGGAGGAGTGGGAAAGGGGAAGGTCCCACTTTTGGCAATTCCGGTTATATCTCAAAAGCAATGGGTCATAGAGAAAAATTTTCTTATACATACTAAAAAAAGCTCATAAAAGTGTCTAATTTTATGAAACGTTGATGTAGACCACTCGGTTGCCCGTGGGTCTGTCAAGACCCTCTATCTCAGTAACCATTTAAGATATATCGAAATAAAAATCATGCCAAATAGTCTACAACGTCGTAGATTCGTACTATGTGTGTCTTTCTCGCTTCCATCGTATGTCGATCAAAAAACTTCTCTCTTTTCCCTACTGCGTTCTTTCCACCAAAAAAATGCTGCAGACCAATTCGTACGTCCTCCCCAAATCTGCGTGCCTTCTCAAAAATTCCACTTTTATAAAAAATGCCAGGTGTTACCTGTCAGAACTACTATTTTTTTGGTGTCCTAGACGACAATCTCTACCACCACCCCGACCCGAAAAAATAAAACTATGAACGCTGGTGAACACTACGAAAACCCGCTCTAAAATAAATGGATAGTCCGATCATCTACATTTGCAAAAGAGCAACAGCAAATCCCTGAAAATACCTACAAATATTTTTAATAGCCCCTCCAATTTTTAAGAGGGCTACCGGCCGAAAATACACAATTCAAGTTCTCTGCTCCCACCATTCCTGCTCTTTTTTCGTCATTTTTAAGCAGGATGGTATCCAAATCCGATATTGTGACTTTGGAGACGATTTTGTTTAGTTTTAGTCACACAAACGGCTCGATAAGAGATTATGACCAGACTAAACAAAATCTTGAGGTAGGTTTTTCCGAGCTAACAGGGTTTCAAAATCTTCAAGATCATTCTACTGCTTCCTGATAAATCCAGCCTACTTATGGCAAAACTAGACCATGGATTGTTGTCTGAATTATTATAACATTAAACGCCCATTAAGAGCGTTTATTTAAATTACCTAACTAGAAAGCAATTTGAATCATTCTATTATGTCTGAATTTCTCATAAATATATTCAAAAAAAATTTATATCCGGCTTGAAGGGAGCATTTGCATTAGATAAATATTCAGCATCCTCGATTCCTCGCTCGAACTGCTGCAAAATTGTTTTTAATCTCGTCGGATCATCCATTGAAAATTATTAACTCTCAAGTTATCCTGGAAGATATTAACACAGACCGAGTTTTGATTTTAAGTTACGCACGATTTTTCCTCTTGTAACAGAGGATTTAATTGATTTTGTTTGCATCTTTTTCCCCTATTTTCTCCTCAAAGTTCTAGATGATCTAAGAACTGGCCACATCCCCCATTAGTATAATTAATAACAGAAGTGGGATTGTTCTTTTACTATCAATGTACATTTTTAGATATATGGCGATCATGACACCTTTAAGGCCTCGAATGGGTCGCACCGTGACCCTGATCCTGGCCCTCAGCACCTGGTGCATTGGGATAGTTCTCGGAATTCCGTTCTTGATGTTCTTCACGACTATCACTCTACCGGGCAAGGAACCGGGACAGGAGAGGAGATTATGCTATCAGGAATGGCCCGATGGTTCAACCAATAATTCAAGATTAGAGTACATGTGAGTAATCGTTCAAATATTTAACTATTATTAGAGTTAATTAAAATTTCAACTAGTGCAATCAAATTAAAATCTCTCAACTTAATAAATCCGATATAACGACAAGAGGTCTCTATTCTTATCTGGCAACATCCTAGCTCCGCGTTGATTAAGTTCGTCAACACGTATTGAACGAAGTTTAATTATAAGCCGCATTATTAACGAAATATGACTGCGTGAAGCTTAAAATTCAAAACAGGAGGTAAAGTAAGTAATTACTTGCGGGATAAGGGGGAGATTGTGTCTCGTTGCGGCAAAAATTTTTGATCAGTTCAGTCTAAACTAGTTGTAGTTGTAGAGGGTTAAATTTGGGGAAACGTCGTTGTATGTCTATTAAATCTAAGCTGGTTATGATGAAGGGTGGATAGGGTACCTGCATTACCGACACTAAGTGTCAGTGTTGGTAATACAGGTACCCCAAGTATATGGAACTGGACTAGCGCCATCTAGTAGGGTGAATACTTTCTAGATATTATATCATAATAATACTTTGAATGCGTGTACTATGGGCAGTGTTTCCGCTTATTTTTTCCATTTCTGTGGATAAATCTGGTTTAAATATAACTGCAGAAAAGTTTTTGACGTAACTCAAAAATCACAGTGCCTGAGTTATGTCACAGATTATTTACATACGCTATTAACCTCAGTAATACACCAACAATTGCCGGCAATTAAGAATAAGAAAAAGTATAGGCTCGATTATGACGTATCAACACAATGAATTATTAATTCGTCCATTATTGGCGTAACTCAAAGAAAAATTAAACAGAAATTGTTCTCGCGCTTTTTTGAGTTACGTCAAAATGTTCTCATCAGCAGACGGTATTGGTAGATACATTGTACTGATGAGTCTCAAACAGGACGAAACACGTGTCTACAATTTCCATCTCTACTCACAGCACAACATCAATTAATTTTATTGATTTACAATGTTGTTTTACAAGATGTCATTCATCTCTTGCCTGGTGTACTTTAGGCCACCGGTATATTTTAAATTTTGCATATTTCAATGGAAACTTTAAAACCTGGCACGTGAAATGTTAACATAATTTTCGTAACATAAGCGTATACAGTTAAACTTTGCAAACTTTCACGTAAATAATAATTGTTTTCCGTTCCAGATACAACATAATATTCCTGTTCGTGACATACGTAGTTCCTATAGGATCGATGACGTTCGCTTACACCAGAATCGGGATAGAGCTGTGGGGCTCGCAGAGCATCGGGGAATATACGCAACGTCAGATGGAAAATATCAAGAGCAAAAGAAGGGTGAGTTCATAACAAATTAGACTTGTCTTCGGGACGTATCAAATAATGTCATATCACGTCGAAGTCTTTAATATTATATGCTTTACCCTCATTCCGGATATTCGTCAAGCTTCGCAAGGCGTATTACGTTGCGTTACGTACCCATCAGCCTGGTATATTACATGGAATTTATTCCCGGCATATTGGATTTTCGGACTTACGAAATTAGGTTCAGTAGAACGGAAACAGGTGTTTATTTTTAATATTATAGGGAATTTTGTTTACTGATAAAAAATGTTGCTGTGCGACATTTTAACATTATTATGCACAATCTGGCTGCAATGTTAAATTAATTATTTCAATTTATTAAATTGATTAAATCAATTTTCACTGTGATTTGGAGACTAATAGTCTGAGTGTGTCTAATGTGAGATACTCTCCTCTTGTCGAGCAAACATTTAAAAATTTTCAAGCTTTTTTTGCAGTAGGTATATTAACAGGAAATTGGATATAAGTAAACATATTCCGGAAAATATAGAAAAGGTCCCTTCAGGACAAACAAAGTGAAACGTTAACAGAATATTTATATTTACAGAACAAGTTAAATAATATATAAACTCCCTTTATATGTACGCGTATACACATAATATGTATATAAAAATAGGAAGCAAATCCTTTTGTCTTTGCATTTATGTTTATCCCGCCGTATTTCATATATAATATAAGGGTAATATATAGTGTTTTTATATACCTACCATTTTATTATGCATATAAACCCTCAGATATTTATCACTGGATATGAAATATGCTGTCCGGTTAGTTTGCAGCGGAGATATGACAGCCAAATTCTACCATGCTGGAGATATGTTTTCAGTCCACACGTTTATACGACATGAAACACCAACACCAACACCAACACCATCATCAATAAAAATGTCGGAATACTCTCTCACAGTAGTCACAAGTATGCATTGGGAACATTTTCAATTGTAAACAAGATATTTTCCTCCAGACATCGTCTATTTGTCTATGGAAATATATTTTACTTCAAGTTATATTACTCGTTTTGGTAAATTTTACATCAATGTATCACGTGTATCCTAAGTTCCATCAATTTTTCAGACCGAGAAGCAGGCGCTAGGTAGGTAAAAAGCTAAAAACAGCTATTGCAAACTAATATTGAGGTCACAACTAGGGCCTCTTTAAAACTAAAGTCACACTTTTTCTGAATACGGGCCTGTACTTGCAGCTCCATTAGACAGAGACCGACATACAAGCGTACACGTTTCGGACGCCATCTTGGATGCGCATTAACAATACAAGAGAGAGGGAAATACATCTCGCGCAAGTTCTCCCTCTCTCTCACTAATACTTTAAGGGTTGACGATCGTAAACATCGATTGCGGCTCGTTTTATTGATTTCTTTGGGGCTTAGAGCAAGGAATATCTTCGAAATTGACGAAATATTTTCACATTTATTATTAGATGCCATTATTATCGAACTTCATTATGCATCAATTCACGTTGTGAATGTCAATTCACAAACATATATTAATTGTCGTTGCGATTGCTCTTCCAATTTTCAGAATCATTTATAATTGAATGTGAAAAAAAAATAAAAAAGAAATTCCATGGATTTAATAATTTTAAAAAAGTGTAAGCTAATTTTCGACCAGTGAGGAAATTTTTTATTTTTCCTTAACAGTGCCCATATATGCGAGACAAAATGAAGATAAGACTTCAAATTAAATGTTGAAGAAAAAAAATTTGAAAAGAAGATCACGATTGACAAAATACAGGAAGATAAAATGACCGACACGAGAAACAGTCGGAATGACCTGCCGAAGTTTTTCCCGATTTTTACAGTTTTTCCAACGTTTCAGGAAAAAAACTATATTTACCTTATTTGTAGGTAATGAATGGCTCTATCGCAATTTTTCGATGGGTCGAAAAATAATTCAAAAAAAATTTAAAATCATGCAAGAAATGATAGAGAGCATCTAAAAATGCTTGGCGCGGGGAAAAATTTTTTTACCGCTCACCTAAACTTTTTTCGAAAAACGATCTCTATAAAGTTTGTACCTCTATGTTTTCCCTAAGTAACTGATGTGCAAACAGAATCTTTTCGCCATGTACCGTTACCGCGAAACAAATCCTATAGTTGAGACGTTGTAAAAAGAAGTACGGTCCTGAACGGGGGCCTTAAAATTCTCGGATCCGTACCCGTACCGTTCAATAGGTCGTATTTGGGGGTCCTACCAAATTTCAACTCGATCGGTGCAACTTTCAGACACCTAGAGTGTTTCCTAGCCGATTCCCGAAAAATCCCGAAATTCCCGAAAAAAAGACACTTGCCGGTAACGTATCGCGCTCATTTTCAATACGCATCGTGGGACTGTGCGCCTCGTCAATCGAGCCAAATTTCAACTTTCTACGACGAAAAATGCGGCTCTAGAGTGTTTCCTAGCAATCGCACACACGGACAGACCGGGTGACTGACATTTTTAGGGACTACCTACCGAGAAATCGGCTTCGCCGGTCTCGAAAGTTAAAGATCGGATATCTCCGTCATTTTTCTTAATTGATTCTTGAAATTTTCCAAGGTTAAAGGTTATTAGTATAGTTGTCTACTGTGAAAATTTCAGTTCGATTTCTTCAAAAATGAACTCATAAACGGTTATAGAAATTTAGACATTTTTACTCTTTTCCTACCCACGCCACTGGCTTATTAATAAAAATAATGCAAATTTTATTGCTCTAACTCAAATTTCAAATAACTCTCCTCCAATCCTGTTAATTTGATTTCAAAGTTTTATTGCCATCTTACTCATACGGGGGCTCAAAAAATAGGAAATTTTTTGAAAATTCAAATGGCTGCCATTTTGAAACGGCTCGGCCGATTTTGTTCAAATGCAATACCAGACCACTTCTTGTAGATATATTACTCTCACAAAAATTTCAGTCTCTTAGATTGAAAATTGCGACCTGAAATGAGGTGACAAAAACCGGAGTTTTCGAAGTTTGAACGGACACCCTGTAGAAGTAACGCGACTTTTGGAAATTTTTTCAACGAAAATCTAACGTTATTCCAAAGCTTTACATGGGTACAAAATTTCGTTCACTAATCTTGAAAGATAAAGCTACAGGAGCGTTTTTAAAATCGAAAAATCGTCATTTTGGAGAAATAAATAATGGGCAGGTGAATTTTGGAAAACACCTTTTTCGTGATCTGGGGTCATAGTCGGTGGACATTTGATGAGTTTGGTGATTTTCGAAAAGTGATGTCGTCCTCAATAGTGTAGCGGTGCTCTGTCCTTATCATGTTGTAAAACTTTTTTCGGCAAATTCTTAAAACGACAACGGTGAGACTGAGGCTTGTTCGTAAAGGTCATAATGACCTTTACATATTATGAACCGATACCGCATATTTGTTATGTGCGTACACACACAAACACAGTGCTATAACTGCTATCCAGGACCGGACTTCCACATCCAACTTTTAGTGCCGTTTTTTTGCTAACCAAGCATTTGCAAAAGGAATCATGAATATCTTCCTGTCGTTACTTTAGGTAGGTAAGTCCTCCACTCCCATATAGACGACATAGCGAAACTATAGGATACCCAGGTGTAAATTTTAATGAAGAATCAATTAAAAAGTGAAGATACAAAAGAAGTAATACTCAAAAAAAAGATATGGTGAATTATTATTATTATTATTATTATTATTATAAAAGTGAAAAAATATCTCAAATTCAAGCTGTCTATCGAAATTTGCAAGTCATCAGTAATGTAAACGTGTCAGCCTAAAACACAAAGCGAAAAGGGAGGAAAAGGGGTGACCCGAACTCTCCGATAAATTGAATTTCCTTTTAAAAAGTTTTAAATGAGAATTGCCCTATTTGATAAACCCTATTTCCTCTATATGTGCCCCCAGTAATTGAGTTTGAGTTGCAAAACTGAAAAGTATAACTTCATAATCTAATAACGGGTCGAATAAAACCTAAAAAGTGTCATTTCTAATAATTAATTTACCTGTGTATGATAAAATCTCGTAGAATCTGACCGTATTTCAGACACGAACCAGATAAAATGCAAATGCGGAATCGTTCTTCATAATTAAAAAGCGAAACTTTGGAATTTATTATCTTAAACTTCGTGTTTAAAAATTATTGTCATTATATTTTTTTTCAGTAAGAAATTTACATGCTCATTGTTTAAAAACAGACATTAGATATAAAATTCCCTATCTTTAGGGGTGTTACCACCTCCGAGAATGAGTCGGCGAAAAATAAATTTGCATTTTAGACCCCGGAGTCGGTAACTGAAAAAAGAGACTTTTTTCTCTTAAAGAAAAAAATAACCCCCCTCCCCCCGAGGTGTCTGAAATCTATTAGGCGTTGTTCAGGCTTAGGTCTTCTGAACATATTCCTGAGACCGAGCCTGAGACTTTTGAAACGACATGACTTAATAATGCAACAAAACCAACCTTTTTGGTTTGATTTGACTGGGCCACTACCTCTTAATTTAGTTTCGAGATTGATCTTCATCAAACATATGTCAGAACTGTCCAATGTTAAATCTGTTACTTCTATTTTTGTTCAGTAAATTAGATGAAAAATGTAATCAAAACGGGGGAAAATGGAATTTTGTTTGACGGTTATTGGGTGGTCGATGGTATTGGTGAGTCTAAATTCGAGATGCGACCTTCAATCCTGGAAAATCCACCATTTTGGTTTTAGGGGATGAATTTGTTTTTTGCATTTACTTATTTAAATTCAAACAATGTCTCTCTCCAAACCAAAAATTGTTTTATTGTGTTTTTTTTTCTTAGACGCAGATGGTCAGAAATCAACTGGTGGGGGGATTAAAATGCGTCAGCCTGTATACCTATGTATGGTAGAAATTCCCGCGAAATTAGAAAAACAAATTTGAGGGATATATTCGCACTTTTTAGATGGAAAACTATGCGAATCGTAGATTTCTACATTAATTATTTATTAAGCAGAAGCGCGCGACTTGATGACTTTGGCGCGCTATTGCGCAACAATCATTATCCCGATCGATCATCTATTATCATGAAAATGTTCATAATTTCAAGTGCTTACAAGTTTTGTTGAAACCATTTTCAGATCGCGATAAAAAAAGGAGTTTCTCAAAATTAATGACTTTTCATTCCCCTTTACCTCAATTAATTACCTCTAGTTAATTAACTATTGCAAATATGAGAAAATTGCATAAATGCCAATTTGTAGATAATTTATTCTCCGTAAAGTAAGTAAGAAAAAAGAAAAAAAGTTAATTAACGTCGTAAAAAGCAATTTTTTGGATTTAGACTCACCATCGACCACCCAAATCCAACACTCACACAAAATTCTGTTTTTCCCGCGTTTTCTCGAGTTTTTCCCGCGTGATTGCATAATCAAATCTTTGTTTTAACGCACTATTTAGGAATATCTCAAAATATAGTTCCTTCTGTTTCACAGTCCAGTAAATTGAAGATCCTGTTACATTTTATTGTATAGGAGAATTCAGGTAAGTATGTAAGAACTGTGAGTAACAAAATGAGACTTGGAGGCTTTCTTATGGTATTAAATACACGAAAACAGAATATTCAGGACAGCGAACGATTAAGGATCATAATTAGGATGAAAAAAATCCTAATTAAATAAGAACAACAGGGAAATAATGATTTTTTAATTTATTAAGGTGAAAAATCAAGAACTATCAGCATTTTTTCAAGCCACAAGGAGAAAAAATAAGGATATCATATTTAATAAGAAACGCTTCAGTGTAAGATTTTTAAGAACTCGCATGGCAGGGGCATTATCAGTTAGAATTGTTATTAATGATTATGGATGAAAGGAAGATTTATTTTTTCTCTTGTAATAATTATGTATACAGGGTGAACCATATATCGTTCTGTATATTGCTACAGGGTCGGTTAAACTCGACAAAAAGATGCGCAATTTTGTGGCCATCTCGAATCAGTCAAGACATGCAAAATATCTTTGACCGTTGCTGAAATATCCTGAAAAAACTGAAAAATCGAGATTTCTTATTTTCTCCATATTTTTTTTATTATTGGAGATTAATAAATAATTTTTTGTGGGCTTACATAAGTCGGCAAGAGCTACCCATCTGACATTTCAAAAATTTTCAAAGCCGACTAGATCCCAGGATTTTCATAGTCAACTTTAGTTTTTCTTATGGCCACCATATTGTTTCTTTATGTTGTCTGGTATAAAAAATCATAAAAACAAAAAATTGTTACAAAAAAAGACTTTTCTTTACAAAAAAAGACAACTTTTAGACCGAATTTCATAGATAAATTAAAAAAAACATAAGGCAAGCACTATTTCGGCGTATTTTACAAATGTTGACGTTTTTAGACTATTTTTTTTTAGGTTTTTCTTTGAAAAAAGAAGAATAAAAATTTAAAAAAACTTTTTTTGAAGTTTATTAATTTTTGGTTTCCATTATTTTTTTCATATCGAACGACATAAAAAAATTATATGGCGGCCATATGAAAAACGAAAGTTGACTGTGAAAACTCTTGGATTTAGTAGGGCTTGAAAATTTTTGTAATGACAGACGATTTATGTAAGCCTACAAAAAATTATTTATTAATTTTTAATAATAAGCAAGATATGGCAAAAATAAGAAATCTCGATTTTTCAGTTTTTTCAGGATATTTCAGGAGCAGTCATGCACAGATATCTTGCATGGCATGAATTAAAAACATTCAAACAAATTTTATTCTTGATGCGTTTTTGTAGTCATCAAAGTAAGAATCTTATCATTTCTCTTTAAGTTAAGGGAAACTGCATTTTTGTTCCGTAAAATCTGGATCCCTTCATTTCGTAAAAATAAAAATAATTTCACTGTAAATTTTTTATTGTAAAAATGACACAGACATCGACACCACAATGTGCAGAAGCTATTTGGCAAGACATTTCACTGTAAAATATTAAAGCAGCATCTGTCTGAAATATTCCAGGTTTCAGGGGAAAGCTTATAAAAAAATAAAACAAATGCTCTCCTTTCAGATGACGACAGCTTTGCTCGCGAATATCGTTATTTTATTATTTCTCATTTCAACACCGAGTTCTGTACATAATAGCAAATATGCTTTAAAAATCTACTGATATGTTAAAAATCTACTGCAAAAATTTTTTCGGTTTCTTCTTAATAGAAAATGAAACTAATATAGTGAATAAATTGAATTAGGTAATAGAAAGCTGAGTCAAAATTTTCCTAATATTATTAGATTCTTCAGTTATTAGAACAGTAGGTAGCTAATAATAGAAGGTTCATTATAAGGAAATTCCGGCTTCAAATCTTTCCACGATTGAATCAGCCCTTAATTTCTATTAAGTGGGCACTAATATTGAATAAATCATTAAGCAGAAGAAAAATGTACCTACATTATGAGTAAATTTGAATTATGTTCCTTCATCAACTTGCTCGTTCCTGACAAGAGCAGAAATTAGTTTTTATCATTTCGCCCTTTTTCATCAAAAACATGAATAGTATCACAAAACATAACTTTTCGGCTCGCTTTTCGGTGAACACAGAGAAAGGGAAAAGGGAAAATTTTCAGTTTTCGATCGTCTATTATTATTAAAATAATAAAAAATTAAAAAGTAAGTAAAAAATAATATTTTTTTTTAAAGTGAATCAAAAATTTAATGTTTTTGAGCTCTTATTGGACTATTGCGTGAGCTGCAAATGATCATGCACGCGATATACCTACACTGTGTTCAAAATAAGAATGAACAGCATAAGGATCTTGGAAACCGTGGAAGATATAAGGTCGCTTAAATGAGGAAAAAGTTGGAAGTTGGATTTTTAGAAAAATTTTGAAACGTTTCAGATAAGAAAGTTATCAACTCATAATTTGCAGCTAATTGGTTGTTTCATTGTTTGAACAATAAAAAACAGATTTTTTTGCAATGTTAGAAAAAATTACAATTTAAAAATGGCAAACCCAATTCGTCTTTTCTGCAATTTATTTTTTTTATAGAAAACTTAAAAGCATTTTGACCAAAAATAACATTTTTGAAAATATCTAAAGAATGTAAATAAGGGTGCTTCAAAAGGACCCACCCCGCACATAAAAATATTATGTAATTAATTGGTAAGGGAAAGAGTTCGAGTAGAAATAAATTCCCGTTCGTTCCATTCGTCTGAAAGAGCTCTACCTTTATTCAATTATCGATGCTCAGTTTTGAATGTGACCAAAAAATTACATTACTTGTTCATCCTTCAAGGTGCTATTCTTATCAGCTCTTGCCTTGTAAAAAAGCATTTCGCTCTTGAGTCTAAATCCTGGAATACGGTTCTCTTTGATCTATTTCTGGACTCGATACTTCAATAAATCCAGTCATATTGTCTCGTGGAAACTGTTCTTTATTATTATCCTAGGAAATTTCTCAAAAATATTTTGTTGCTTGGTCTTTTGTGCTTATCAATATTTGTGCTTCTTGTACCAGAAATCGAACCTTTATTTAATTTTACCCTCCCCCCTCGTATAATTATAAAAAATCCTCCAATGGGGCTTTTTGTATTCTACCTGCATCCAATTTTTGTTCTGTCTAGATAGACATCAGCTCGATAATTCGTTTTTTTGAGAAAATCTGGTCAGCTCGATTTTTATTAGAAATGTCCCGTTTGACAGACTCAAAAGAAAAGCTCGAATTTCCTGACTGAGCCGGCTTTGCGAACCAAAAAAAACCGAATCTGCGGGATTTTGAAAAATCGAATTTCGAGATTACCAGACTTTGTCTAACCGGATTTAGCTACAAAAAAATCGAGCTAGCCGGACTTTGCGAGAATCGATTTTTCGAGCTGACCTGACTTAGTCCAGATTGTCGTAGAAAAAACAAATTGAAATCGAGCTAACTGGAATTTCCAAAAATTGAATTTTAGAGCTGACCGGACTTTGTCTTGTGTAAAATCTACATTTCACAAATTTTGCAATCCACGAGCCGCCGCTGCTGGGCATGGATATAGAACAAGAGGAACAATTACGCCTAAATTATTGTTAGATTCATGTAAATTGTCATTAAAGTAGGAGATTATTCGGACGTTGAAATTTCATGTCAGCTACCTACCCGTTATATCCAAAGTGAATTAGAGAAGTGCAGTACAATGGATATATGTATTATGATCCTTGAAGCCTTGTTCTAAAATCCTTGATTAAACAATGATTTTATGAGGTTTCCCCCTATTCTACCCCTCCCAATTCATTAAAATCCCCCCCTCTCTTTATTCCCGTTTGCTTCAGATCAGGTTCATTTCCCTGAAGAACTTTTTATAATAACTTTCAGCTTTTTATATTCGCCATTTCTATTTCGCAATACTTAAGTCAAAAATAAATCCGGGTACAATATAAAGGAATAATAGATTTGACAACATGGCTGGGCAATTAATAATAAAACAATGCATATTTTAGTGTTCATTCTCATCCAGCAAAATTTTATAATGTAGACATGTCGAATTACCTTATTGTGCCGTTTATACATCTGCATGGGATAACAATCAGGACCCTCGCTGCTTAGTATAGTGCTGGGCTTCATATTGTTACGGGTCTCACAATTATAAAATCACTACTAAAGTCTGCAAATGTCTTTATTCTCTAACACAAATACAATTTATAACAGTAATTACTAAATCTAAATAATCAGCTGTCCTCTTGTTTCCACACACAGATATTACACCACTTGTCTATTATACTTCACTCTATTTTCTACTTCATACTTCACAATTGACTGTCACTAAATACTACTACTGACTACTCTGTGTCTTCCTTCCTCTGTGATACCTCAGCTTTCGCATTCTGGGTATGACTAACTCCTAGAGCCCCGACAGCTCCGCGTTTATATCCTTGGCCGTGGATTCTGGAAATGTCAGATAGTTCACGAAGAGTAGAACGCGAAACAATTCTGGTGATTAGTAGAACTGGTCACATTGGCCGTCAATGTGTCATTCCTGTCGTATAACTAGAATTGTCGCGAAAGTGTTTCATTTCCATGAATGGCTGAGTCATTATAAAAATTGAGGAAATGAGCAAACAAATACGTGTCTGGAATTGTTCGCGTACAACGATTTTTAGTTTTGACAGATTATCAGTTTTTTCTAAGCATTATGGGAGCAGCTGATATTTTTTCAATCTTCAAATGTGCGGGATTAAAAGACATGATTATCATTACGGAAGTTTTGAACCTTTGACGTCCTTTCACCGTGCACCAAAAAATGGTGCACCCTGTATGTACCTAATACACTTTCGTCTTAGAAAAATGTTATATTTTCACTTTATCCCTAGACAACCTTTCTGGTAATAATTCTTGATTCTTTCTTGGTAACTTTAGGCACTAATACCTACCTACTTATTCTACTCGTGAATATTTGAATCGATTCTAAGTCATAAGCCCAAATCCTTGTTTGTTTTTAAGCTGTAAGCCATTAAAAACTCCTTATTTATTTAGTCATGTTCAGAAAAAATTGCAAACTGTAAGTTTCTACCTTTTCGAGCCAGTCGGAATATAATCTTACTTTTTTTTGTCATTTTTATAAATATAAAGAGACGCATGAACATTAAACCTTCGCATCGCTAGCCTAGGTTGTGTATATTTAAAATAATGCATTGAACCCTTTTTTTAGATGTATGTAACTAATGCACGGCTGTCTTCAATGGAAATCATAGTCGATTCCGAACTGTTGATTCCGTGGTCTATGGAGATTTGCTCCGAACGTTTCGTCTACAACTGCGGTAGACATGCATCAGCGGTTATGACATGCGCAAACGATAAGACGACTGGTAAAGCGCTCCTATTTACAGGGTGATGGTCTGGTGACGTCATACCCCCTCCACAACAGCAACGACCCGTCTCTCCGATGATGTCATAGGTCCCTAAGTCAGACGCCGACTGATTTGGGTCTGACGTAACGCGGCCTATTGAAATTATTTGGATGTACTACTTACATTTTAACAACTGCAAGCTTTTCTTGGGAACGTTTCCACAGCGCAACACCCACTACTCTTCGTCGACTCATAATGCCCGCAAACCAATAAAGCGTAAAGAAAAAAAAATCGTTGGCACAAACTACTTCATGCGAGCAAGGCCGTTTGATACACGACATGAAGCATTACCTCAACGAACAACCGACGAAGAACTGCGCAACTAATATATGGCGGAGTGAGTTTTTGTACCGGTACCTCTAGAAAAGTTCTATAATTTTTCAAGGTTCAAAGGACTGTTAAGGAACGACAAAAAGCAAAGACGTTGAAGAGAAAATCGCAGCTAAGAAGGGCTTTCTAAAGACCTGGCAAGCACCGCAGAGCTTGAAAATATACGCTAAACGTGAGGTTGAATGTGCTAGAGCTGCATGTGGTAGACTGGAAGCAGCTAGAAATGAGCTTTTTAGGATTGTAAAGCCGAGACATGACAACAGTTTGAATGAAAGACCACTAAATCCATTAAAAATCATCATGGCCAACTGCTAACCTCGAATTTGGATATAAATTGAATAAGTTGAGAATTTTTCTTAACTTCTGGATGAGACATACCCATTTCAAGAACCAGCTACGATTTTTACTCCCGATTTAGATTTAACTTCACCATTGGGGTTTTTGTCAGAAGGGACCTCTCCTGCCAACGTGAGTTTTTGGCTTGGAGTGAGTTGGTGAGTGGCCGACTTGGAGCCTTTGACGTCATGTGACTTAGGATAGCAGACCACCAAATGACTAGATTTATCTCTTGCTGCTTATACCGACCACCAAGCGATAACAACTTTTTTGTCCCTTCACAGAAAAATAAATCATCCTAAAGCCGAGATAGCAATCTTGGGAGACTTCAATGTCCATAACACAAAAAGGCTTAAACATTATAATTTTAATGACGAAGAAGGCCGTGAAGCGGATTCGTTTGCGATCAGCTGTGGTTTTACCCAGCTTGTTGACGAACCAACCCACGAATAGTACTCAGTAATAAAATAAAACCGTCCGGAGTTCGATCTTAGTCGTAAAAGGCTCTACCAGGTATAGATTCACTATTTATTACGTAAGCAGTAGTCGATTCAAACAAATTAAAGCGTCACTCAGAACACCATCCGTGCGATTTATTATTAGTCAGAATATTGTTCTGTCTCCCGTAATAAATTTCCTTACGCAACCGTTTAATAATATAACCGAAATACTAGATTGAATGAACCGCTAATACCGTTTCACTGGTTATCCCGACGTAACCGTAACCCTCATCCGTATCATTGATAGTCACAATTATTGTCCCCGCCTACATTGTATGAATAAACCCGTAATGTTTGAATATCACATTCATTTAGTAGAGTCAAGTGGTGTGATTGAAAGAGACCCCTGGTTATTAGAATAATTTCTCCACTCCGGGTAATCCGTGTTCAAGTAACGGCCGCCGGTGATCAACGTCGACGTACGGGTCTCTGAAAGTATTGTTTTCGTAGGTCCTGAAATTGATAGGGTCACTTTGTACAAGCAAGAGGGACAAAAAGGCATTAAAAATGATTTTTCATACAAGAGACGAATGACATATTGCCAAACAATATGACATTCATTGATTCACGGGTTGAAATTGTAGACACTTGTTTTGCCCTAATTGGGACTCTTCAGTACAATGTATCTTACTGACAAACAATACAACCTTGATCACTTAACCTTGGTGAGAGGAATTGATAAAAAAGAATAAAAGAAAATACTTAGTGGGTTCGGCTTGCGCTATAGAATGCACCCCAGACAGATACACAAAACTCATACCAACAACTGAGTGCAGTGCGTGGAAGTAGGTGATGGCCTACCAGCCATTATTAGACAAGAGATTAATGGTTTTTTGTGTAAAAATAATTTATAGTAAAGTAGAACTTATAGATAGTCAGATTGAAATATTCAGTTTGTCTGAAAATGACGAAAAAATGACGTTAGAGTGAAGTCATAAACATCACGTCGAAATGACGACATAATCACGTGATTTTTTGGTAATATGTCGTCTGGGGCCAAAAATGACTAAAACATGACGTCATTATTACGTGAATGCGCTGCCTGGATACACAGGCGGGCAATTATTTTCAACCAGCATAGCTTGAGCTGGAGCTTCTTGAATAACGAATTTATTTAAATCTGACAAAGTTCCCGGCTGACCTTACAGATAGATTTTATCCGAACGAATTCAATAAAAATTCATCTGAATTTTGAACGAACGACGAGCCAACGACGTAATTTATTTTACGAGGACGCAGTGCCAGTAAGATTTAACGAGACCGAGTAATTAATCGTCGAAGAGTCTAAAACGCAGTTCTTCTTTAAAAGGAGCGGAACGGGCTCTTGGTTTCCATTACTGTGAGTGTCTTGCTGCAGGAATTAATGAAATGGAAAAGTACCCTGCTGATTACTCACGCAGATGCCGTTGTTTTCTGCTTATTTTGATAAGTCCTGGTGACTTGGAAGGGAACTGCTTCGGGCTATGCAATCGTTGATTGCCTCATTTCCCAAGACTTGAAGAGCATTTAAAATTATGAACACCCACGATAACGTGGCGAAATTCAACTTGAGCTCTTTTTGGTTTATTTATTTGACAAGTAGTAGTGGAAGAAGTCAAAGAAGTGCTTACCTACGTTCTCATCAGATTTTTATATAGCTTTGATTATCTTGGGTAATTAATTTTTTAATTTATCGCTTCTATAAGAACCCCTCTAACTGCGGAACTTGATTAAAGAGCTGGAGAAAATGATAAGAAAACAAGTATGGAGAATTTTTAGATTTCCCTTGTCCCATTATACTAATAAGTCGACCGCTAGCGCAGAAACACTCTTTAAATTAATTAGCCCCTTTTGAAGCAAGAACAATATCAAAAGAAATCAAAAACTAATGTAGATAAAATATCTGAAGATCTCAAAATTGACTTAAATTACGCTGTTACACTTTATTAATTCCAAATTAAAAGTCTTACAAAATTCTGTACTACTAACACAACAACTATACTCTTTCACTTCACTTATCGCAATCACTTCAGCTCTCATCTACTTCCAAACTACTACTGAACTGACTACACGTAAGCTCTAACACCACCAACCGTTCTCGAATACGCGCAGAACGTGGAACCGTTCTGGAATTTAGTAAAATTTAAGTTAATCCGGCCTGGCAATATATCATTCCTGTCATGTAACGATAGAAATATCGCCAATTGGCTAGTAATCATAATAATTGTCGAGAAGGTAAACAAATCCAGATCCGGAATACTTCGCCAGTGTTCTTTCGTTGCAGCAATATTTCTTGCAGCTTCAGTAAAATCGATTACCCCCGAAATGTTGGAAATATCTGCTATAGATCCCGGCAAGCGCTAAAGTGCCCGGCAAATAACCGTTCTCAAGTTATTATGCCCTCTATTCATGACATTTTGATTATAACTTCGGGTCCTTGGGATATCGTTAAAATAAGTTGGGACTCAAAGGCACCACAGAGCCAACCCTGGATTAATTATCATGATCTTATTTAGAGATCCGAAACATTAATATCTTATCTCCACTGACACCCTGTATTATAGGGACCAGGACATTACCCAGTCATCCTGAATTGTCTCATCTGATGTCTGATGACAACCCTCGCTCGAAAACTTACAATTTTTTGTATTCTTTTTATACCACAATCAAATCGTGAGTAAAAGACGTTACTTTCTCTACGAAGAAAGAGCTTACAAATTTTTAATGTTCTTTAGATCGTTCATAAACTAAAATTAGCAACATATAATGAACTTTTTGTTCAATAGTCGTCGAGAAAAACTTTTATTGAATACAAGAGAAAAGCCGTTTCATACTTCTATTACTCTGCTAAGATTGTCTATCTTATTTTCTTCCATTGATAAATATGTTGGCGAAATGTTGAGGCTTTTATGTTAGTTAGATTAATAAAGTAAATATCATGTAAATAAAAAAATAAAAACACAACGTAGGGCACGGTTCATTTTAGATCAATCTGATTACTTCCTCCTTATGCTTGCCTGGTTATAGAAAAAAAATCTGTCGCGAACTCATGGTAAAAATCACGCGAGAGAGAGAGAGAGAGAGAGAAAAGACTCCATTTCGATGTAATTTTTCGTAAGGATACCCTTTGTGATTGACCCAATAATTCAGCATCTGCTCTCGCTCTAAGAAAATCAAGGAGGTGTTGTTATAGTATATAGTTTACTAGGTAAACGGAGAATGGGAAAGGAGACTTTCAAATTTGAGCGTGGCAGTGGGGGTGAACTAGTACTAGTACTTTACAGACAAGGCAATGAAAAGAACAGCTACCCTAGTAACTTATAAATAATAATAACAGTTAACTTTTTTTTAACAGGTAGTGAAGATGATGATAGTGGTAGTCATAATATTTGCCGTATGCTGGCTCCCCTACCATCTCTACTTCATCGTGACGTCTTACTTCCCAGACATTACCAACTCTCAATACATCCAGGAGACCTTCTTAGCTTTCTATTGGCTGGCCATGAGTAACTGCATGTATAATCCGATTATATATTGCTGGATGAACGCTAGGTAAGTAACTTTTTTGAGTAAAATAAGGAAAAATTACGATTTTGGGCGTTAGCTTCACAGTATTTTTCCATCTTAAGATGTGAAGTTTCCACACCTGATACCACTAGCTCGAGACCATTTTTTGGCAATATTCGTGACAAAAAGCTACCAAGTGGTGAAAAACAAATTTTGCCTGATTCTATTCCTTTTATACAGGGTGTTTGGTAACTATTATGGATAGCCAAAATCGAAATTCATGTATAAAATCGTATTTTAAGCATAGCTAAAAGAATAACTTTTTGCAAGATCAGGCCTCGTTTAGGAAATATTTCCAAAATTTTTATTGCAGCCTTAGTTTTACATTTTTTGAGATATTTCCTTAACAAGGCCTGATCTTGAAAAAAGTATTCTTTCTTTTATGCTTAAAATACGATTTTATACATGACGTTCGATTTTGACTGTTCAGTTACTATATTTCTTAGTTTTACATTTTTCGAAATATTTCCTAAACGAGGCCGGATCTTGAAAAAAGTTATTCTATCTTTCATGCTTTAAATAAGATTTTATACACGATGTTTCATTTTAACTGCCCAGTTACTAAACATTTTTTTTTTAGCAGCCTTAGTTTTAAATTTTGGAAGATATTTCTTAAACGAGGCCTGATCTTGAAAAAAACTATTCTTTCTTTTATGCTTAAAATACGATTTTATACATGGCGTTTAATTTTGGCTGTCCAGTTACTAAAAAAACATATTTTTAGCAGCCTTAGTTTCACATTTTTGTAAATATTCCATAAACGAGACCCAATTTTGAAAAAATCCATTCTTTCTTTTATGCTTTAAATACGATTTTATACATGATGTTCGATTTTGACTGTTCAGTTACTAAAAAACTATATTTTTTAGCAGCCTTAGTTTTACATTTTGGAAGATATTTTTTAAACGAGGCCTGATCTTGAAAAAAACTATTCTCTCTTTTATGCTTAAAATACGATTTTATACATGGCGTTCAATTTTGGCTGTCCAGTTACTAAAAAAACATATTTTTAGCAGCCTTAGTTTCACATTTTTGTAAATATTCCATAAACGAGACCCAATTTTGAAAAAATCCATTCTATCTTTTATGCTTTAAATACGATTTTATACATGACGTTCGATTTTGACTGTTCAGTTACTAAAAAACTATATTTTTTAGCAGCCTTAGTTTTACATTTTTCGAGATATTTCCTAAACGAGGCGTGATCTTGAAAAAAGTTATTCTTTCTTTTATGCTTAAAATACGATTTTATATATGGCGTTCGATTTTGGTTGTCCAGTTACTAAAAAAAACATATTTTTAGCAGCCTTAGTTTCACATTTTTGTAAATATTCCATAAACGAGACCCGATTTTGAAAAAATCCATTCTTTCTGTTATGCTTTAAATACGATTATATACATGACGTTCGATTTTGACTGTTCAGTTACTAAAAAACTATATTTTTTAGCAGCCTTAGTTTTACATTTTTCGAAATATTTCCTAAACGAGGCCTGAACTTGAAAAAAGTTATTCTTTTTTCATGCTTAAAATACGATTTTATACATGATGTTTCATTTTAACTGCCCAGTTACTATTTTTTTTTTTTTTAGCAGCCTTAGTTTTACATTTTGGAAGATATTTGTTAAACGATGCATCATCGTGAAAAAAGTTATTCTCTCTTTTATGCTTTAAATACGATTTTATACACGAAGTTCGATTTTGGAAAGTAAAGTCGTCTTCAGGGTAAAGTTTTTTTTTTTATTTCATCAAATCGTTTTTTTGAAATATGTTGCTTTACCCTTCTTTTGTATTCTTTCTTGTGTTATGGCGTCAAACCGTTCCGCATGAACCTGATGAAAGTCATGATCGCTCACTACTAAATTCATTTCCCTTCAAATAACTTTTTTTTTCAAATAACATAGTCTTTCAAAATTGATGGATTTAGGGGGAGAGAATTCCTTATTTGAAAATTCTTGTAGTGGCAGATTCTAAATGTTTAAATGGAAATCCATTTAACGCAAACATTCGCAAATTACAATCATCTTATTAGAACCTTTAGAGAATTTTAATGGCTTTGTTTCAGGCCAAGTTAGTGAAATTTGCATGTAAAATGAACGTCTATCTTGGCCCATTCGTAATGAAGTATACACTTCAAGTTTAATGGTAGAACTTCGACTCCTCTGTGTTCACTAAATTGTACTTTATGCAAACTTCGATTAGAAATGAACTTATGCCGATCAGAGGGACAGACTGGAGTTACAACTTCATACCGAGGGCGTTCTAATATCAATGTCGTCAACGCAATTCAATTAGGAGCAAGGGAAGTTCAATGCATCTATTCTTGGATAATCGAATGCAGTTAATAGTTACTAGAACTGGAAGTCAAGTTTGCTGCTCATATTGCTTTTATTATATTATTATTATTATCCAGCTTCATTTTTGCGATGTTTTTTTTCCTGACGGTTCATACTTGCAGTCAGTTAGGGGGATCCCCGAATCTCACCCTAAAACAAGGGGAACCTTCATATAGGTACCTTCTTAAGACCACGGGAAATTCGAATCCCTCCATAAAACTAGGAGAACTCCCGAATCCCGCTGAAAAAGTAGGGAAACCCCATATATCTTATCAAAGCTAGGGGAGCCCCAAGATCCCGCTTTAAAACTTGGGGAACCCCACAACCTTCCCAAAGCTAGGGGAATCTTAGCTTTTGCTAGAAAAGCTTCATTGTAGTGTCAATTTTTCCAAATCTTCAAGAATAACGTCAATAAACAAGAAAAGCTAAAATGGAATATTTTTAATGGAGCACATTAATAAATTATTCACTAAAAAAAACTACTTCTCGGGTAAGGGGGAAAGTATAAAAAACAATTCCTCTCTAGGAAATAGTCGTATTAGTGAGCAATCAAATGGATCTCAATCGCGCGAAAAATGTGAATATTAATTAAGAGAAGAAAAATATCTCAAAGACGATGAAAGGTGATAAAATTTAAAACAGCGTAACGAGATTTAAGAAAAATGTAAATCGCAACAATTAGTATTCATAAGAAATTCAAATCGGGCTAATTGACAACATGAAGTCACCCCGTCCCCGTAAATTTTTCGGACAAATTCTAGCCAGGTGGTGTTATTTTGCAGTGTCATCAGTCACTTCAATGGAAAGCCAATTTGCCGGTGTAATTTATTTATGGCACATTGTAAGTCGCTTTGGGAATTGCGGACGGCACAGATTTCAGTTTTACATCTCGCCTTTAAATCGAATTTTCTTCACAACCGGCTCGTCCGCATCAGCCTCACTTTGATACTTCCTCCTTTTTATTTCTCCATTGTGTTGTGAAAGGTTCTGTAATTCATTCTCGTGAAAACTCAAATCCCATTATCGCCTCTCGACAAGTACTACCTCGCTGCTGTCTTTAAATCGATTACCAGTTAATTCCTTTAAAATCCACCTCCGGGCTACTCTTCCATGTCTGAACCAATTCTAAATCGAAATATATACCTGCCTGCGCCTTTGACACCCCTGAATAAATCGCTCACACTGTACTACCTGTTGGCTTACGTATGGTAAACTTATTTTTTAGGTTCCGAAGAGGATTCAAACAGTTCTTTTCGTGTCTACCGTTTGTGCATGTCAGTCCTGCTGTACTTACTAGACGAGAAGTCTTCACCAGCAGACGGAGGTCATATTCAGGATCACCTGACAGGAACAGGATTGTTAGGAACGGTAAGTCCAATAAAGTTTTATTGCATTTTTTTTCTTAATAAGCCTTAGTGATAAAAAGAATGGTGAAACGCGAATATAAGGTTCTACAAAGCTGCAGATGAAAACTCACTAATCACTCTACTACAGCTGGAAAAAAAAAGCGTTTCTATTGTTCATACAATAATGTTTTATTAAAAATGAAGAGACCTTGTGCGTTGTGTTGTATTAACCCACTTTGTTCGTTCGTAGTATCAACGATACGAAAATACTCAAGTTAGCCAATGGTTGGGAGAAAGGAGATATTATTAAAAACAATACTTTTCCGCTATGAAATGAAATCAACCATTTATTATAATATTCATTATAACCCCCTCCCAAATGGCGGGTTCGGTGCAACTAATCAGATCAGAGAAAGAACCCTTGTAAAGAAAACTCTGAAACATTGAATACAAATGACACAGCACATAAAACAATCACCGTTTTGGTGTAAATTGGAATTAATAAACAAAACAAGAACTGCAAAACCGGCAGTCATCAAAAACAATTGTAAAATCAAAAAAACAAAAAAATAGTGCATGAATAAATTATCAAATCAATTATTAAATATTAAAGAAATCAAATACGTTTATAAGTTTCAAAAAACCTTCTTGCGCATCAATCGCAGAAACAGTGTATTTTTATGCGATTCAACTATGAAAATTTTTGCCGCCTTTTAAATTGGCTTTCTGAATTTTTCAATAGTCAGGTCGAATTTGCGTAGTGGTTTACTGTGAAAATTTCATTTCATTTCGTTTGAAAGCGTGCCATAAAATAGATTTTTACATAATAAACAAAAAAAAAAATTGGCAAAATTTAACAATTTCGTCTCTTGTCCTATATACCCGCCACTGACTTTACACAGAGTAACTTTAAAAAGTTACAGGCGAGTTCTGAAAACCGAACATTTGAAATTTTAGAGAAATAAACATCATGTAAAAAAATTCGAATAACTCCGCCATTTCTCTTATTTGCTTCTTTAAATTTTGGAGAGTTACAAGCTATTAGTGTAGTTGTCTACTCCGAAAATTTCAGGTAAATTCCCTCAAAAATGTGCTCATAATCAATTAAAGAAATTTAGCCATTTTTACCATTTTCTTACCAACGCCACTAGCTTACTAATGAAAATAATAAAAATTTTATTGCATTAATTCAAATTTCAAATCATTTTAGTCCAATCTTGTTAATACAGGTTTGTAGGAGTTTTTATTTTCTGCAATTGGGGTTGGCAGGAGCAGTCATATCTGCATGGGTGGTCCCGCCCGAGCCGAGCGCGATGAAAACGGTGCGCTGGTCTGGTGCTGGTGCTGGTTTTAAATCAAGCAGTCCCGGGTCTGAATATTACATTCAATCGTTAAGTTATTAAACAAGCCTTTAATTGTCATCCTCATTATTTTGTTGTGAAAAGTTTTCTTTCTATATTGCTTATACAGGGACTAAAAAATAGCCTTTTTCCCTAAAATTCAAAAAGCCGCCATTTTGAAATGGCTCGATCGATTTTGCTCAAAAAATGCAATACCAGACCACTACTTGTGGATAATGTCTTCCTCTCATAAAAATTTCAGCCTCCTAGATTGAAAACTGCTACCAGAAAACCGTGCCACAGGACCGGATGTTTCGAAATTTTGAAGGACACCCTGTAGAAGTAACGCGACTTTTGAAAAAATTTTCAACTAAAATTTAACGTCATCCCGAAGTTTCACAAGAGTAAAAAATTACTTCCACTAATCTGGAAAGATGAAGCTACTAGAGCGTTTTTAAAATTTTAGAGAAATTTACATCATGTAAAATAAATTTCAATATCTCCGCCATTTTTTCTATTTGATCCTTGAAATTTTTGAAGATTAAAGAGTATTAGTATAGTTGTCTACTGTAAAATTTTAGTTCAATTCCTTCAAAAATGTGCTCAAAAACTGTTATAGAAATTAAGGCATTTTCACTCTTTTCCTACCCACGCCACTGGCTTATTAATGGAAAAAATTCAAATTTTTTTGCATTAACTCAAATTTCAATTAATTTTCTTTCAATCCTGTTAACTTGATGTGAAAGTTTTTTTGCCATCTTGCTCATACAGGGAATCAAAAAATAGTAAATTTTCAGCAAATTCAAATAGCCGCCATTTTGAAATGGCTCGGCCGATTTTGCTCAAGTGCAATACCAGACCACTCCTTGTGAACATCTTACTCTCACAAAAATTTCAGTCTCCTAGATTGAAAACTGCGGCCAGAAACCGTGCCTCAAAGTCCGGATTTGGGGAACTTTGAAAGGACACCCTGTAGAAGTAACGTGACTTTTGGAAATTTTTTCAACGAAAATCTAAAGTCATTCCTCAGCTTTACAAGAATCCAAAATTTCGTTCACTAATCTTGAAAGATAAAGCTACAGAAGCGTTTTGAAACTCGAAAAATCGTGATTTTGGAGAAATAAATATATATATATATATAAAAAAGTGGAGCGTTATTCGAGCCAAGTACATATAGTAAAAAGAAGACGTTTGTTTGAGCCCTAGAACCCAAACAAACGTCTTCTTTTTACTATATATATATATATACAGTGCTTCCCAAAAGTAACGGATAAATTCGATAAAACGGAGAGGGCTGTTTTTTTGAAAAAATAAAAAAACAGGTCGATTTTTTTTTTGAGTTGTTCAACTTTTGACATAATATTTGGGTATACAGGGTGATGCGCGAAAAAGTGGTGACGTCATCGGCATTTTTTTAAATGGCAACCCTTATTTTTTATTCCATTTTTTGATACTTAATTTAATTGCCAGTATGGTAATGTAATCAATTTGTAACCTTAAATAAGGAAATTTCTGAGAAACAGCTTGTGAGTCGAAATTGTGCACTTTTTACTGATGTGAAAATCGGAACATTAACGATAAAAATAAAAAAATATCAAATAAAAATTACTGTTTCCATGGTAATTTTATAAGATCTGTCTATTAAATTAAGTCTATCAAATTGAATCTGTTAAATTAAATTAAATTAAATCTATTAAATCTGTCGAAATTAAGTTATTTTCTCCGAAATTTCCTTTATAAACGTTACAAAATGATTACATTACCGTATTGGCAATTGGATGAAGTATCAAAAAATTTAATAAAAAATAAGAGTTGCCATTTAAAAAAATGCCGATGACGTCACCACTTTTTCGTGCATCACCCTGTATACCCAAATATTATGTCAAAAGTTGAACAACTCAAAAACAAAATCGACCTGTTTTTTTATTTTTTCAAAAAAACAGCCCTCTCCGTTTTATCGAATTTATCCGTTACTTTTGGGAAGCACTGTATATATAAATATATATATTAATGGAAAATTGTTAAGGGCTATAGGCAAAAGTCTTTTCTTAAAGTGTGGTCTTTATTATAATATCAACGTTTCGACCGAACAATTTGGGTCATCTTCGGGATTCTAAAATGACAAAAAGGAAACAGTTAACGGTATAGCAGCTACTTACTAAAGATTACTTACAATAATTTGACCAATTCAATAGGTCTGGAAACATTTGGTAATTAAAAGAATTAAAAAATTTGTAATTTCTCGTCAACTATTTTCTTTGACAGATGTTTTGTCATTGAAAATTTATAATAATTATTACATAATAGTAGGTATTAAGACTAGGAACAATTGAAATAATATAAATATAATAATTACAGAATTTTTGATTGATATTATTGTTTAAAAAATTGTAATTGTAAATAAAAGTAAAAATTAGCTAGGTAGTTAATTTTTGTTCATTGTTTTTTGAGAATTTTTGTTATGTATGTCTGTTAATTTTGTTGTCATATAATAATATGGAGTTGTAAATAATGTTAAGTTCGTTTATATCTGATTTGGTGTTAATGGAATTACTATCTTCATTTATATAACACATCTCAAGAAAAATTCTTTTTTGAAAATGTTTTTCTTCTGTGAGTACAGAAATGTCTTCAAAGTTGGATTTAAGAAAATCTTAATTCAAATTTAAGAAAAGACTTTTGCCTATAGCCCTTAACAATTTTCCATTAATATATTTATTTGGCAATTACTTCTATTATAATAAATATATATATATATAAATATATATATATATAAATATATATATATATCGTGGGCAGGTGAATTTTGGAAAACCACTTTTTCGTAATCTGGGGGTCATGATCGGTGGACATTTGATGAGTTTGGGTGATTTTTGGAAAGTGATGTCGTCCTCAATAGTGTATTTTTTTGTTAAAAAATACACTAATAACGCTTGGGATTACGAACCTACTGCATCTACGTTTACAGTTCAGATAACTTCATCGTTAGCCCTGTACCCCATACACACACATAAAAATATAAATGAACAGCGGGGGAAAATAACACGCCTTGATGGTGTCCTGCTATCACGACTTGGCACAGTGACGTTGAATTAGGAGACGTAAAATTGGCTACAGACATAATTAAAAGGCAAGCGAACGGTCACCGATAAGGTGAACCAAACCATAGATTACAGTTACAAACAAATTACCCCAGCGTTAACTCATCGTTGTAAATCGTTTAAATAGCAACTGCAGTAGACGAATAATTGAATTAAATAATTATTAATGATCATAATCCCAAATGAATTAATTTTCCCAAAATCAATTTAAATTAAAGATCATAAAGTTTACGAATACAACACCCAAGCAGGCATGAGTGAAATTCGAAAAAGACGCGTTAAAGTAGTGTTAAACATACTAAACTCCTGGAAAAATCTCGTCATCAGCCTTGTAGAACCTCGCACCCACCAAAGTAACGATATGACTATTTATGGTAATCTAACGATCTAATAAATTCAAAACGACTTTAATTTAATATCTCAGGGATGTGAAATTAATATTTTGATTTCGTACCTAATTTTGCTATGTTTGGTGTTTTTTGGCACTTTTGGCACTAGAATCAGCACGCTTTATACTTAATTTAATTAATAATACTGCACTCGATTTAAATCGGTAGTAGATTGTAAGGTACTTACCATCTGGCCCTCAAAGATTGGTTAATAAATCATTTTTTGAGGACTTATCTCTCTTATCAACAGGCTACGAATTCTACATTGAATAGAAAGGGACTAAAAGCAGAATTAGCCTCAAGTATCATCTATGAAGAGTGTTAACCTTGCAACATTTTTTGATATTTATTAATATTTAATAAAAGTCTTTTAAGCTTAATTAGGTAATATATTTAACTATAGCTACTATAATAGACGATTACATAATGTGTTTATCCTGAAATCTGAAGTGTAAAAGCAATTTAAGGGATGGCTTAAAGGGCGTGAAATGAGTTAATAATAATAACAACAGAACGACTTTAATTTCACATTCCTCATCACACACACACCGCTCACACTTTGTTTTCACGCTTTATTTTTGTGTGAGCCGCTTTTTGAAATTTTTAGGTGGAATTGTGAGGAAAAAAGTCTGGACTAAATGGACTGAAGAGGGAAATTAGAACCACAAAATCGGACTTTTACTTCTTTAGGTAATTTGGCTTATCTTTATATGTTACGCTTTATTTGTATTTTATTAGATGATTATTGTAAATTTTACATTTTTGAAATTGTTCTCTTTTTTCTCGCATAAAATTTTTTGATATTTTATACTATATAGACGCTTATTCCTTGTGATTTGATGTTTAATAATAGTTGTTTCGTAAATAGAAAAGCACGCTATTTAAGCCATTTCTTTCATCATTCCATCTAGAGACCTATATATACCTACAATGGTGAGGATGAGGTACTTATTTAATCGAGGATGTGTCTAAATTACATGCTCGTACTTTAGAGTTCGTGTAGTTGGTAGATTCTGAGAAAACAAGAACTCAACCAGCCGACTAATGCGGGATATAAATGATCAGTTTCAAGTGTGCGAGGGTAGAGCACAAGAAATGATTTTTCTCAAAGAGAAAAACTGGCTTGTCTCTTTACTTCATTTTGCAAAACGGTTTAACTCTAACTACTATTGCTGAACTACTATGCGAGATTACTTTTTATAGCCTTACTGTTTGTTGAGAATCAAGAAAAAATAAACTTTGAAGTATCAGCATGTAATTGAGCTAGATATATAACCAATCATCCTGTAGACCTTGCTAGAAATAATAACGAAGTTTCCTCGGAATTTTCTAATTCAGGTTCAAGTTCAAGGTAAGTCGTCTTAGTCTTAGAAGGACATTTCAATTCGGCTAGTCGAGTCTGAAAATTGATTTAATTCAAGTGAAGTTGGAGAGTATTATTCTGCTCAGGAGTACCAAAACTTAAATGTCTCCGCACATAATTAGCAGGCTAATTGAATCATGGCAGAGGCGGCCGCCGAAATTGTTTACCAAATTCCAGCCGATATTAATTTAGAGCCTCAAAGTCTTATCTTAATTAACTAATTTATCATCGATCAGCGGGGAAATAATTTACACGCCAGTCACGTAATAAAATGTGACACATGTCACCATCAAGCCGACATACACGCCGTGAATATGTTTTTATTCAACCCTTTATATGCGGGAACCGATAGGGAAGCTGGTGAACGATGATGTATGACAAGATTTCAGATAACTTCATTACGAAATAAAACGTGATTTTCCGGGGAGGGGGGAGGAGGGATTTCCGCCGTAGTACTCCGGGATCAAACTTCTACTTGAACTTCGTTCATAAAACTATTTGTAAAAGAATTAACAGCCTTAAAAGCTTGAATTGCACCAGCGTCTTTAATGATACCGAAAAATAAAATTTAAGTGCACCATTTTTATGGAGGACTTTCAAATTAATTTTTTATGACATTCCCTAAATTTACTTACTGCTTTTTGCTGTCATTGCATCCTTTGCTGGGACACATCATTTTTGGGAACTTGTATTTCTCTAAAAACGCACACAAATCTCATCGACATTTACTTTAGGGTGCCATGAAAAACACAAATATTCTGGCATACGTACATCAAAGTGACATATGATTTTGACATGCCGAAATGGTTGATATAATGAACAAGGTTCCAAAGAAGCAGCATTTATAGTTATTAGTGTATTAGTGTCGTTAATTATTATTAGTGTTCTTGCTGTATTGTTTCATATAAAGAGTGATATATTATTACGTGTAATTTTTCAGGTACGATGCGCATGAACTACATGAACATGCCCCGTCCCAGTCCGCCCTCCTCGAGCAACACTGGTTGCACGACGGTGCAAGAGGAAGCCTGGCGGGGGCGACCGGCCTGACGGCGAAACCCGCGGGCGGCGGACACCGCCAAGGAATCTTCCGGTCAGCGCAAGACGTGGATATAGGGAACGGCGTCCGGGGGACTCCCCTGGACGCAAGAGGAAGATGAAGGACAGGATGCGGTGATCGAGACTAGGATGTAGTAGTGAAGACTAAAAGACTGTGAAGAAGCGACTTTTACTATTGTTGTTAAGTATTTATTGGAACGAGACTATTTCTTGAAGCAGGCTATTGCTACTCGTTTTAATAATATTTATGTCTGGTGTAAAGATTGTTTAAAAATTGAATATATTTCTGTCTCTAGAAACAGGGTACAAGCAAGAAGTACTTTAACTTATTAGGATTAGATAGGTGAATTTAAATTTTATAAAGCCATATAGGATTTATAAATAAATGTAACATATCTTAGCTAATTATTTAATTCTAAAATTATGTGGACCTAACGTTGTCTTCAGTTTGTTGAAATTTAGACGCCGTCTGTATATCACCGCTTACGATCTTCTAGATCTGAACGCAGATTGTACTGAAATTTACTTATTTTTTTTACTTTTGTGATTTACAAAATGAGATAAAATAATAACTACATTATTAAGATTTCATATTTCTGACGCAACCGCGCATTATTTGTAGTCAAAATGCATTGTCTGGCTGAAGATTACAAAAAACTCGAGGGTTGAAAACCATGCTGTGTGAAAGAGCTTTAATGGACTAGAATAATTGAAGGGGTAAGAAGCAAAAGGGTTCAAGTGACAAAAAATGGAAAAATGAGATAAGTACGTTTTTGAGTACTGAAAAGTAGCAATTTGTTGGTATATACAATACATATATTATAAAGTAAGTAATTGCCAAAAAATTATATTAATTGAAAATTGCTAAGTTTCTTATAATAAAGACCACACTTTAAGAAGAGACTTTTTGCCTATAGCCCTTAGCAATTTTCAATGAATATAATACATATATATATTATATAAATATATATATATATAATACTAAATGCAATTAGCACGCAAAACACGCTTTAGAAAATACTCAAAGAAAGTTTAGGACTCATTTACTCCATTTCTATAGTATTGCACTTGAACCCGTTTGCTTCTTACCCCTTCAATTGTTATTAGAATGGTATTATTATTATTAGTCCTTCCTGATTTTCTATTATCTAAGGTGCAAGCAACAACCTCAAATTTCAGTAATGATGGTTGCTGTAGGGCACAATATATTTTTTGATTGGTATCAGTTTTTAAATTTTTTAAAGAGCAGGTTTGTTCCAACATTTCCTTCTGAACGAGCTTCACTTTTGATTTGAGCTGTAATTAGATGAAAACTGCATTGACAGGCTGTTTTTAGTGATTCTGAATATGGTATTATTATAGCCTTTCCTGATGTTCTATTATCTAAGGTGCAAGCAATAACCTTACAATTTCAGTATAATGGTTGCTGTAGGGCACAATATTTTTTATTGGGTACTATAACTTTTTGAATTTTTTAAGTTTTCCTCAAACTCATGGTTCAAATAATAAGAGTACCTGTATATTTGACGATGGTATTATTAAAAAAAAAAACAGTCTAATATTCTCAGATGTAGCTTTGATATATGTCTCAATAAAAATGATGTCTCTTGTTTGCATAAGGATAATGTGAATGCGCACAATAATGATATTTGCTTACCTACGTAAATTACCGACCGCCCATTTTTTACAAATAAAATTTTACAACAGTTTGTTCTGAAATATAAGATCGTAATTGGTAAATTTGTAAACTTTATAAACTATTTATACGTATATAAGATCGAACCTAGGTAGGCTAGATAAGTGAATCATTGCAGATTTTTATTCATCACTGGGAAAACACAAACGCTTTCAAAACTAATTCAATCTCAGACATTGGGTCATTTCTTCTCTTTCTCTACAATTAATGTTTAATACATCTCGAGAACATTGTTTGCGCTCATTTATTCTCTTTCTATGTCCTTCCCACATTACCAACACAGAAGGACTGCATAAAAATGAAAAACCAGAAAAGTCGAACTAAATCTCAAATCGATGTTTTTTAATAGATACCATGACATGAATATTTTCATATATGCTTGTGTAATGTAATTATCTCCTGTATGTAAATAGATACATATAAGTTATTTTAATTTAATGTGAATCCAAACGACCAATTGTGTGATACAAAAAAATATTAAATACATCAGAGTTACCTATATAATAATTATATAAATAAATGAATATATTAATAATATAGGTGTGGGGTGTGCTACTATTAGAATATACTAGTATGATTATTCAAAACAATGGATAGTCTTTATTTAACTTCTCTATTATTATTAATGAACTAAAGATTCAGGTTGTCTCAATCACAATGATAGATGCGCGCGATATAATGCGCGTTTTTGCGTTGACATTGAAGAGAATAAGTAGGAACCAAAATAATTACTTTTATTTTAAATTTTGACTGGAACAAATACAACTGTAAAATAATAACCACTTATTGCTAACTGAGAAGACTTAATTATTGTTTTGATTAATCCAAACTTATTGTACATATTGCAACAGGATTTATGTTACAAAAACTGTATTGGACTTGCGTTAAGTATACCTATTCATGATGAAATCATGATGAGACACGTTATTAAAATCATTGTGATTACTTTGTAAATGTGATGGGTTTGTAAGCCCAAAAAGCCATCACCTCATCTGTAAGCCAAAAGTAAAGTCATATACTCTAATTACTCATTCTGAACTGTGAAAAAACAATTAGTGAGGATTGGGCAAGTGGCGCAGTCGATAGGATTATGTAATTCTCTACCGTGTCAGCAAATGAAGACTTTCATAATTTTGGTCGGAGTTGAAAGAAATTTCATGTCTCAGATTTAACTTGTATCTAAAACCAATATTTATATCTATGATTGTTTTTTGTAAAATTGTAAAATGGAAGATTTTTTATTTTTTTCAAAAGCCTACCTAAATTATAATCACACGAAATTATGATTTCTCTCACAAGTAACTGCCTAGGTACACAATATCTTAACGACTTTCAATTTATCCTCCAATTAGTTTTACAGAATTTAATAATAATTTTACAGCCTATACTTAATGTTGCAGATTGAGCTGCTTTTAAATTAGTTAAATCGTGTAGACACTGTCTATGTGTATGTAGACACAGTTTAGGATGAAGAAGAACTGAAATGTCGAAGTTTCTGTTAAATATCGATCCGGGAGATGCACTTCTTAGGTGGTCTTCGTGGAATAGGGAAAAAGTAAAAATGTAACCCCTGCTTGCCTGCGTCAGGTGTGCAAAGCAAGATTCGCTTTTCGTTCGTTGACCAGGACAGAAGTCCTGCTGTCTCTAATATTCGTATTATTTCGTATCGTTCGTTCGTCAGACTAAATAAATACCTACATACCTACTCCGACTTAATTCAAATTATTCATCTTACTAAATCGTTTAATCATATTATAATCGTCTACATATAATTAGAAATTACCTTTAAATTGATTGGTTGTTCTACAGCATTGTGTAAAATTACTAGTTTTGCATTAAAAGATTAATTTAATGTGTGTCTATTAATTTATACAGTTCATTATTCGTTCTTTGTGTACCTAAACCGTACATAAAAGTGGTCCTTCGAGCCGGATTGTAACTGAATTTAGTGCAAATGGAAATTAATGGAAGTTGCTGGTGTACCATGGATGCAGTAAATACGTCGTTAAACAAAATTGTGCAGTTTTAAGTGTCCAAAATCGTTCATTGTCGAGTACAAGTGTTTCGTGTTTCGTGTTGGATGGTTGTTGCAGAGAAACTTCTGTACGAGCGCCTGGGTTGCAGACAAGTCCCTGGAGTCCACAAAGACGAGCACCTGGATTGCAGACAAGGCCCTGGAGTCCACAAAAACGAGGTCCTGGATTGCAGAGAAGTTCCTGGATTCCACCAAACTGAGTAACGTACCTCTTCATTTATTATTCGAGGAAAGTTTCTTATTTCCTATTTCGTTATCGCAACAAAATTGCATATTAATCGTTCGAAGCCTAATTCGTCAGCTGATGAGTCGAAAGAAGCACTCAGACCCACCTACCTAATTAAATTCGTCGGTTTGGTTGATGTACCTACCTACTATTCGTGAATTCGTGAATAATACTAAAGTTGATAACTTTGATCGTAAAAATATAAATAATTGTAATTTCGTTCGTGTTTATAATATTAATATACCTGTAATTATCGTATGTCATATCGTAAGTACCTAAATGTTCGTCAGTCGTACCATTGTATGAAAAATCGTTTATTATATTATTCTGTGTTATAAAAATATCGTTTGTTAAGTAATATTGTAAAAAGATGGATAATTTGAAGAAAAAGAGGGGTTACGCGAAAGGATTAATTACAAAAATCGAAACGTGGGTTGAGGAGAATTTAAAAAATGAAAATAATAAAAATCAAATCGAAATTCGCAAAAGAAATTTAATAGCAGCTTATCAGAGTTATGTAAATATACAAGAATCGATCGCAGAGATTAAAGAAGATGCCACTAAAGATAGTGAGGATGTAGAAAGTAAATTTTGTAATTTGTTTTCGAAGTTAGAAAACAAAATTGAAGAGTTAACTAGTCTAAGCACCCAACAACCTAGATTAGATGGAAACGTAGAATTTCAGAATTTCGTATCGAATTTACAACAATCGAATAAAGAATTTGTAGCCGAATTAGTTCAGGGTGTTACGACAAGTATAAATACAAAGGGTGCAAATTCTCAAACAGTTAAGCTGCCCGAAATCAAAATTCCAATTTTTTCAGGTGATGCTGCAGAGTGGAATAGTTTTCATGATCTGTTTACTAAACTCATCATAAATAATGAGGATTTAGATAATATCGAAAAACTAATTTATCTTAAGGGATATTTGAGAGGCGAAGCACTGTCTTTAATACAGAATTTGTCGTTGGTAAGCTCGAATTTACAATCTGCAATTAAGTTGTTAGAAAATAGATATAAAAACACGTATGCGATAATCGAGGCGCACATCACCAATTTATTCGAAAACTTACCTAATTTATTGAAGCCAAAGGCTCAAAACCTGAGGGAGTTCTTAACTCATATTAATCAAAATATCGAAAGTTTGGAAAATTTAAATGTACCCGTAGATTCTTGGGACTTAATTTTAATTCACATTTTTTCCAAGAAATTGGATTTTCAATTGCAAAAGGCTTATTGCTTACATCGAGATACCAAGAACCTACCAACGTTAAAAGAATTTATTAATTTTTTAGAAAAGCAATGCAAAGCATTAGAGGAAATAGATGCAACAAAAGGCACTAGTCCTACACCGATTAGGAAAGTTAATCATTTTATTAGTTCAACTCATAATTCGAATCAACAACAGACAGGAAAGGCGACAGGAAATCAATCCTATTTAATTTGTAATTTTTGCTCAGAGCATCATTCGATTTATCAATGCTATAAATTCAAACAATTAACTATTCAGGAAAGAAACAACTTTATAACCTCTCGAGGTTTTTGCAAAATATGTCTGTTTAGGAAACATTCGTTCGATGATACTTGCACTGGGAATAATTGTTGGCAATGTGGCAAAAGGCATAATACTCTACTTCATATCAATTTTGATCGAGAAGTTCATTCAAATCCTAGCAATTTTCAAATTCGTCGCACAGAAAGTCGCAGCCAGTGGCAGGATCTCCATAAACCTAATTCAGGCACAATTAATCGTCAATTTAATCGTCAAAATCGTACGTATGGTTTAAACGAGGGTGTAAACCAATATCAAAATAAACATTATTCAACTAATAATAATGCAAGTCGATTAACGCCAGAAAATAAAGAATCGGGACAAATCGTAAATCAAAAGAATTCGAGTCAATTAGAACCAAGGTCGCAAGACGGTCCCAAGCAAAAAAGTATCGTAAATGAAAATGAAAATAAAGAAAATAAGCCCGAAAGTTCGTTATCGTTTTCCACTTATTCGGAAAATAATTCGCAAATCGTACTAGCCACAGCAGTGGTAACAATTTATAGTCGCAACGGCGATCCAGTTTCGGCTAGGTGCTTACTGGATTCGGCAAGTCAGATTAGCATGTGCACAAAAGAATTGCTAGACAAATTAAATTCGAATACTTATCGTAAAGAATTGCAAATATCAGGAATCTCGCAAATAAATGCTCAATCAAATGAGATGGTTGATTTAACCATTAAGTCAAACGTTTATAGAAAAAATTCGTTCAAAGTTTCGTGTGCAGTATTGGAAAATATAACTTGCGAACTACCGCAAACTACTCTAAACGTATCAAATTTAAAAATACCGGATCACATTATGTTAGCTGATCCAAATTTTTATATCTCTTCGAAAATCGACATCTTGCTAGGAGCAGACGTCTATTATGATTTAATCGTTCCAGGAGTGATTAAATTAGGAGCGGATATGCCAACCCTTTTTAGTACACTCTTAGGATATGTCGTCGGCGGTAAATTGGCAAATAATAAGCCAAAGCATTCTAATATTAATTCGTATAATGATCTAGGGAATAGTTCACCCAATTGTTGTTCTTTTTTAAATACGTCATCGAGTAGCGATGAACTGTTACAAAAATTTTGGGAGATAGAAGACATCGAAGAGAAAACAATTTTAAGTCCCGAAAATGCAAAATCGGAAGAAATTTTTAAAGAAACGACGATTCGATTAGAAAATGGACGATTTCAAATAAATTTTCCATTTAAAAACCAAGAAAATAAATCGTGTAATTTAGGTGAATCGTTTTTGCAAGCAAGAAAACGATTTGCTGGTCTCGAAAAACGATTTCTAAGAGACCCAAATTTAAAATTGAAATATAAACAATTTATCGATGAATATGTAAACTTAAATCATGCAAAAATCGTCCCTCTAAGTTCTCATAATGAGAAAGGAGAAAATAAATATTTTATGCCGCATCACGCAGTTATACGTGAAGATAGTGAAACAACAAAATTGCGTGTTGTTTTTGACGCTTCGATGAAAACTTCATCGGGTTTATCGCTTAATGATATTTTATTAAAAGGCTATACGGTACAACCGGAATTATTCGATATCATATGTAGATTTCGGATAGGTACTTTCGTAGTCATTGCGGACATTGAAAAAATGTACCGTCAGATTCGTGTAAATCCGAATCACACATTTTTACAGAACATCCTGTGGCGTGAAAATGAAAATGAACCTTTACAATGTTTAGAGTTATTAACAATCACGTATGGCACGAATTTCGCGCCCTTTGCTGCCACTAGATGTTTAAAAGAACTGGCTGAAAAAGAATCGCAAAATTACCCGCTTGCATCAAAAATGTTACTTTCGCAAACATACGTCGATGATGTGCTCGTCAGTTCAAATTCGAAAAATGAATTAATCGAAACTTCTTCACAATTAATTAGTTTATTAAATACCGCAGGATTTAAGTTACATAAGTGGCATTCAAATGTCAAAGATTTTTCTACAGAGTTCAATGAAAATAATTCGAATGAGGATTTCCAAGCTGATTCAAATCAAAATAATTCGAAAAATAATTACGACATTCAAAATGAAAGTTCGTCTAGTAAGGTGCTTGGCTTGCAATGGAATTCTCATGAAGACTTTCTCGTAATGACACTGCCCGAATTTAAGGAAATTAAAAATTACACAAAAAGAGAAGTTCTGTCGAAAATTGCTTCAATCTTCGATCCTATTGGATTGTTAGGTCCCGTCGTAGTAACTGCAAAATTAATTATGCAGAAAATATGGATCAGTAAAATCGAGTGGGATGATAATCTCCCAGATAATTTAATGTCGGAATGGAATAAATTTTTCTTCTCGCTACCGTGTCTAAAAGAGGTGAAGATTCCGAAGAATCTAACTTTAAATTTGTCAATCGAAAGTATCGAAATCCACGGATTTTGTGACGCCAGCTTAAAAGCTTATGGCGCCTGCGTATATTTGCGTGTATTATATTCAAAAAAGGATGTTTCGCATATAAAATTAAATCGATTATCACAATGGCAACATTGCATTAAAATTCAACATGATTTCTGGAAACGGTGGTCAGTTGAGTATTTAAATCGGTTACAAAATCGTCCGAAGTGGTTAAACCCTTCAGAAAATTTAAAAAATAACGATCTCGTTTTAATAAAAGAAGAAAATACTCCTCCATTGAAATGGCCAAGAGCTAGAATTATAGAGCTCGTCCCTGGTGCTGACGGCAAAGTTCGAATGGTTAAATTAAAAACTCAGGGGGGAAATTTCATAAGAAGTATTTCAAAGGTTTGCCCTCTGCCAAATCAAGATTAACAATGCAAGTAATAATTTCGAGACTATTTGTCTATTCGTTCGACGATTTAAAAATAAGAAAAAAATATTATTATTTCGTTCGAGAGAGAACCGAAATTATAATTATGTTGAAAATTTTCGTATGAGAAAAAAAAAAAAAAATTTATTTAGTGTTATTGAAGTCAGAGACTCCAAGGGGGGGAATATGTTGCAGATTGAGCTGCTTTTAAATTAGTTAAATCGTGTAGACACTGTCTATGTGTATGTAGACACAGTTTAGGATGAAGAAGAACTGAAATGTCGAAGTTTCTGTTAAATATCGATCCGGGAGATGCACTTCTTAGGTGGTCTTCGTGGAATAGGGAAAAAGTAAAAATGTAACCCCTGCTTGCCTGCGTCAGGTGTGCAAAGCAAGATTCGCTTTTCGTTCGTTGACCAGGACAGAAGTCCTGCTGTCTCTAATATTCGTATTATTTCGTATCGTTCGTTCGTCAGACTAAATAAATACCTACATACCTACTCCGACTTAATTCAAATTATTCATCTTACTAAATCGTTTAATCATATTATAATCGTCTACATATAATTAGAAATTACCTTTAAATTGATTGGTTGTTCTACAGCATTGTGTAAAATTACTAGTTTTGCATTAAAAGATTAATTTAATGTGTGTCTATTAATTTATACAGTTCATTATTCGTTCTTTGTGTACCTAAACCGTACACTTAACACAAGAAAAAAAAAGTCTTTATACCAGTCTCTTCCACGACACATCTTCTACATCTATTATTCCTCACTACTTATACTCTGCGAATAGACTACTTCGATAGACACGTCCAAAACTTTAACAATTAAAATTAAAAAAAAACTCTGGTATGAATATAATAAAAGAACCAAGTATACATTATAATGGTGTTTAGTAAAAAATAAATTGAAAGTACTGGAGGGCGCTACTTCTCAATTTCCTACAAATCAAATTAATTGTTAACATTAATTTAAATATTGATTCTTAAAATAAATGTCCATGGCTGATAAAATTATATGTGGCACGATTGTGTACATGTTTTAGGTATCTATATATTGTTACCAGTCGGTTGTAATTTTAAAATAATTAGTGTTTCGCTTTAACCATCATTACATACATATGTCCATCAATTTGAAGCGATCCTTTAAGTAAAATTACCTACATCTCGGTACCCCAGAGCCATTAGTCCAAATTTCATATTTTTCTATATAAATATGTAAAGTCGCATATCTTTGGTATACTTTTAACGGTATATGTAGGGATATTCATCATTTCAGCTTCAAATGGTTATTCATAATAAAAGTTCTACTAGAGAAATGACGTTTCGAACTTAACACAATTTGGCTCTGCGGTATACACTGACAGACATGAATGTATTTTTTACTCATAAAGTAAATCATAATGAATGTTTGCATCGCCCAACAAAACATTATAATATAGAAATGTGATGGTTTTATTGTCTCTTCCTTGTAAATAAGTAATTTTTGGATCATCCGCCAGAGTTGTAACGATATTGAATGTTTTTTTTTTATTTATTTGTTATGAAGCAAAAAAATCTAATATTTGTGAGAAAATATATGTGCAAAATTATGAATTGCTATTTTATTCGTCACCATACCCCATTAAATATACCTGCTAATAATTATACACGATAAATAATAATGAGGCATATAGCTAAATAACTTATGTGATTATAATTTAAATTCAAAATATTTGGCGCACTTTGCACAGCCAATATAAAATGCCCCATTCGAAAAGTCTCCTAGCTATAGTCCAATAAAGTCTAAAAAGTCATACGTATCGATTAAGAATACACATCCTTTTGATAGTTCGATTTATTTTGTTTCATGTACGTGTTTTTATAGTAACCGTCCAGTTTGTCTAAACACTCCATCCCGCATAAATAAGTATACGTCAACATTGGGTTTGAATGAGAATTAAATGCACAACACAGAGGATAGAATGTCATTACGTGAATAAATTTTATGTAGTTGTCAGTGGCTCTCAAACTGACGTAAGCGGTTCAATTCATTTTTTGAATGATTCCTTCAATAATAATTACGCTCGTTCACAACTTGACAATTAACTTTTGACATTTTCTGGTGAAATTAAAAATATTAATTCGGACGGTTAGTAAGACGTCACATCTGACTTTTTAAAGTTAATCCTACTATAAACACTAAATAGCTACACTTGAATTATTTTACAACTAGTCTGCCAAGGTCATATTAAATATCAGCATTGATGCCATATCTTAAATTTCGTAGGTGCAATGAGCAATCTCGAAATAGACATGGGTGTCCCAACACTAGTGTCCACCCTCTAAATAGAGCTTAATTTTAAAGATAAAAAATTGAAACTTTGAGGATTTGTGTACTTGATATAGGACCACGGAATGGCATAATCAGTTCAATTAAAAGAAAATTAGTTCGGGCGCCAGCGATAAAAAACTGTGATATGGTGGTAAATTGTCGAAAAAAAAATCGATTTTTTTCAATACATAGGTAGAAATCGATTAATAAAATCAAAATCGCTTGAAAAAAATGTGAAAAAACTAATTATAAGGCTTTAATTAAATAAAATATAATTATATAGCAATGACAGGTAGAGATTTGATTTATGATGTGCAATAGAATGATCAATATAAACTGAAAACGGTAGATGCAATAAAATTTTATGACAAAGTAAATAAGGCCTAAATAAATAGAAAGACGATCTTGCTGGACTAGCCCACACACTGAACCTGCATTGGACAGTGTCGTATTATGGAGTCCTGAAAAAGGTGCATTATTAAAAATCTAAAATAAATATAATTATTTCAAATTTATAGGCTCTTATTTTTAACTTATGTAATATAATATTACATTAACGTGATTTTAGGAACATATATTATGATAATCATAAAACATTACAGAATTACAGATAGGTAGGTATACTCAAGGTATGTGAGATATTATTCATCAACTAGGTATAATTCTTTCGACAACCTAATACTATTTGATTATTTTGTTTATTAATCTCTTAACAATTATTATAAATAAAATATGGATAAATGTTACACCTAAAGCAAATATCCACTTTAACAACACTCAGATGCGCACGATAATTTGACAATTAAACACAAAGCTGAAAGGTTTGGATTCGTACAAGACCTTTCTTGTTTCAAAGTAAAACTTTGACTAAACTAGGACATAATAATAGTAAGTAGGTACCTACCTACAAACACCATAAACTCCTGAAAGGCATTCTGCTACGCATGAGTATGGGCAAGAAATGTCAACAATACTTAAGTTTGGTATTAGGGAATTCCAGGAATTCCCTAATACCAAACTTAAGTATTAATTCCAGGAATAAACCTATTAGTGAATTCCAGAAGGAAACCTTCTACTTTGCGAGATTTTTAAAATCCTCTTAGGTACGGTATGTTTTCCAAGCTGCATAATTTAAATATTTCTTACCTATCAACAGACATCTATTTTCATTGTCCTTCTAAAGTTGCATTAATGACCTGTCCGGTTAAACAGGTTGTAAAGTTGAGGAACACAAGAAAAATTTTCACTCTAAGAATATTTTAAGCCCCCTTGGGCCTGCTGATCTTTAACAAATTTCTGCTGATCTTTTATGCTTAAATACGATTTTTACATGACGTTTTATTCGGTTGTCCACTTACCAAACAGCCTGTTAAATATGAGTTTTATTTGATATTAAAATCTCCTCATTTTTTCATCCATTTTGATATTACCTATTAATCCATTTCTACAGATTTATGCGAAAAATTGAATTTTTTTTTACCACTTTATTATAAAATTGCATTTTTATCACTGTTGCCTGAAAAAAAAAATTAAACTGATCAAGCCATTCCGCGGTCCTAATCAAAACACAAATCCTCAAAGTTTCATTTTTTTACCTATAAAATTAATCTCAAATTTGGAGGTGGATATTTGTTTAGGTGAGCCATTTATTCATATTTTATTTATAATTGTTAAGAGATTAATAAACAAAATAATTAAATAGTATTAAGTTGTCGGAACAATTACCTAGTTGATGAATAATATCTCACATACCTTGATTACCTACCTATCTGGAATTCTGTAATGTTTTATGATTATTGATTACACAATTTAAAGGATAAGAGTTCATAAATTTGAAATAATTATATTTATTTTACATTTTTAATAATCACCTTTTTCAGGACTCCATAATACGACACTGCGTCCAGTGCTCCAGGTTCACAGCATGTTCCCTTAGTCCAGAAAGAGCCATTCTTCTATATTTATTTAGGGCTTGTTTACTTTGTAATAAAACTTTATTGGGCCTACTATTATATTGATGACTCTATTGCACATCATAAATCAAATCTCTACCTGTCATTGCTATATAATTATATTTTATTTAATTAAAGCCTTATAATTAGTTTTTTCACATTTTTTTCAAGCGATTTTGATTTTATTAATCGATTTCTACCTATGTATTGAAAAAAATCGATTTTTTTTTCGACAATTTACCACCATATTACAGTTTTTTATCGCTGGCGCCCGAACTAATTTTCTTTTAATTGAACTGATTATGCCATTCCGTGGTCCTATATCAAGTACACAAATCCTCAAAGTTTCAATTTTTTATCTTTAAAATTAAGCTCTATTTAGGGGGTGGACACTAGTGTTGGGACACCCTGTACAGGGTAATTTTTTTCAATTTTTAGTAAAGAGATATCTCGAAAAATACTCCAGTTAAACGAACTGTTAAATGGGGAAAGTAGTGCAGTTTTATGAGCTTAGTTTGAAGCATCTTTTGTTTTTTCAAAATCTTCATGGGTATCTAGATATTTGATAAAAACAAAATTTCATTAATTCTTTACACTGAGATAGCGATCTAATTATTGGGATTAGAGAACAATACTAAGGAAAAATGTTTTATTAAATGATTTCAAAACCAATAAAACGGCGCTATAATTTTATCTTTATTTGTCATGCCATTTTCGAGTTATGACATAAACATGTGTTTTTTAAGTGTAACAATCGTCCTAACTTCTTATTTCTAGGAAATACCATATCGAGTTTTATATCGTCATATTTAGAAAAAAAAAGACATATCGAATGATGTCATAGTCAACTATGACTTACATTTAAAAAAACACAAGTTTATGTCATAACTCGAAAATGACAGGACAAATAAAAAAAAATGTAACGCCGTTTTATTGCTTATAAAATCGTCTAAAATGTTTTCCTTTACGACTTTTCTCTAATTCCAATAATAAAGACTGCTATATCAATATAAAGAAATTTCCGGAATTTACGAATAAAATATCTAGGAACCCATGGAGATTTTCAAAAAAGAAAACAAAAGTGGTTTGGAATTAAGTTCATAAAGCTGCACTACTTTCCCCATTTAACCCTTCCTCTAACTGCAGTAGTTTACGAGATCCTTGTACTAAACATTGAAAAAAACTCACCCTGTATAGCCAAGCAAAACTCAATAATCAAAAAATATTTTTGAACTTAATTAACGCTTCTAAAATCAAGTCAAAAGATCTCGAAAACTTCGATTAGTTGATCTGAGAAATGACGTGCGTGTTCCATTCATTTATCTTATAATGAATTTGTCGTTCGTGCGTTCACATTGCGTCCATTATTATATGAACGGTTTATCACTTCACCATATCCTAACATTTCTAACGCCGTGTCCTAGCTGCATCCGGGTAATGCGTTGCGTGCGATGCGGGGAACGCACGCAACGCAAACTCGCACGAGAAATTTTGAGTGTGTCCTAACTGAATGCGTGCGGTGCGGGCGAGAAAATGGTTTCCAATCCAACTATTTCTGGTGCAGCTTCAGATTAAATACGTTTTAATTTGGAAACCAGTAGGTTGTTGGAGCTTGAAAGACTTGAAAATCACAGAAAGAAACATGTTACTTAAGAGAAAGAAACAATAAGACGCAAGTAATCTATAGAAATAGGTATAGATTTGATAGATAGATAAATAGCAGGTAGGTTAAATATAAAAAGGTCTACAATAGAAGTTAATAGACCTCATACTTACTTTAAAAACCTAAATTCGAGACATTTTCACATTCCCAGTGTACCTTGACTCTTGTTCTTGTAAAATAGATTTCTCTTATTGCACAAAATGTTTCGCTTTGGCACGAAGGCAATCGAAATTAAAAAAATTTCCGGCCCGCCGCAAAAATCGCAAGATTTTGACAGATGAAAAAACTAAATATTTCAATTTAAAACAATGCGTGCGTTGCGGTGTCGTTTTATCGTACGACTTTGCGGGCAAACGCGTCTACTGAGGACACTCCCATTGCTTTGCATGTGTTTTATTTTAATCGTTCCCCGCAACGCACGCACGCAACGCACGCAACGCAGTCCCCGGATGCAGCTAGGACGCGGCGTAACATTCCTAACCCCTTCTGGCGGTCGCAGATTTTTGAACACTATAGTCCTTCCGGATGTTCTATACTCAAAAACTACCGCAGAAAAGTTTGGTTTGGTTTGGATTGTCAGTTGTCACTGCACATCACTGACGGACGACACTGACGTCGACCCACCGAACTAGCTCTACGGCTACGGCTAGCCATGGAGATAGCAAACGGCGAGGGGCGAGGGCCAATGTTTAATTTTTTTAAGGAGGATAGAGGAGATGAAAGTCTAAACATTATTGATAACATTTAAATATCGTTGCATTATTAATAAACAATTTGTGAGTTTAATAATAATAATAAGTGTCAGCGCTGGCTTAACAAAACTATACAAGGAGTTTCACTAATAAAAGCAAGAGGTGTGTGTGGTTTTGAAAGTGTTTTGAAAGTATTTCCTAATTTGTGTTATCTGTTAATAATATTTGACTCGTCATAGTCATTATCATATTGGTAATTATTTTTCGTTTTTCATAATTAAAACGATTAGTATTTGTATTCCGTTCACGTAATTACATTCTAATAAATGTCTAAAGATAGTGTGCAATAATTGGTGAATCAATAATTATAGTTAAGATACCTTGCAACCTTCACAACTGAAACCCATCATAATGGTATGCATTTCATTAGTTATTATTTTCATTAGTTTCCAATTGTCATCCAGCTTTCATTAGTTATTATTCACCACTAAGTACCACATCTCTCCTAAGATGATCAAAAATAGTTCTGTCTGAATAAAAACTTAATTTTCAGGTCTACAAGAATTTATTAGCCGTAACATCACTCTCAATAAAGCAACTAAGACTTAAACCTTCAATAATACTCGCAAACATCCGTACAATGTCGTCTTCAGGTCAGAACGAAGTATTGTTTGACGAAATCAAAAACAAAGGTGTCATCACCCTTAACCGACCTAAAGCCCTAAATGCTTTGAATCTATCAATGGTACAAAAAATCTACCCGGTGTTGAAGAAATGGGAATCGGAGAAGTCGTTTGTCATAATTAAAGGAACAGGAGAAAAAGCGTTTTGCGCCGGGGGTGATGTCCGGGCAGTAGTAGAAGCCGGATTAAGGGGCGATACACTTGGACACGATTTCTTTAAAATAGAATACACCACCAATGGGCTAATAGGAAATTATAAAATCCCCTACGTTGCTCTTATCGACGGAATCGTTATGGGCGGAGGTGTAGGGTTGTCGGTGCACGGACGATATAGAATTGCAACCGAGAGGACTCTATTTGCTATGCCCGAGACGATCATCGGTCTGTTCCCCGACGTCGGGGCTTCTTATACGTTACCCCGATTGGAAGGAAGTCTCGGAGTTTATCTGGCTCTTACCGGACATCGTCTGAAAGGAGCCGATGTTGTCCTGGCAGGAATCGGGACTCATTATATTAAGAGCGAGAAAATAAAGCAGCTGGAGAGTAGCTTGATTGATAATTGCAATAACGATGATGATATTAAAAATACTCTTACAAAGCTATGTGATAAAATCGATACTCAGTTCTCTTTGTCTCCGTACATGGATCAAATTAACAAGCACTTCTCTGCGAGATCAGTGGAAGAAATATTCAAGAGCTTGGAAAGCGATACGTCAGCTTTTGCTCAAGAGACGCTGGATACTTTGAAGAAAATGTCACCGACCAGTTTGAAAGTATCACTGAGGGAACTGGAATATGGGAAAAATATGAGTCTGAACGAGTGCTTAAGAATGGAATACCGAATAGCTGTTAATTGTCTTGCTAATAAAGATTTTTATGAAGGTCGGTCTGGTTTCTTTTGTTTCCGCTTTCAATTGTTCATAATTATTTTAATTATTGCAGGTGTGAGAGCGCTGCTGATCGACAAGGACAAGACACCGAAATGGAATCCTGCCAGTCTTTCAGGAGTTACTTCTCAGTATGTCGATAGTTATTTTTCTAAATTACCTGAAGACCAAGAATTGAAGCATAAGCTGTGATATTGTTACTGAAAAATAAATAAATTTTAACGATCGTTAATGTTGAATTAGTTCTCAGGTGTTTCATTCGGAAATAAATTTCGAATAGATTCTCTTATTAATCAAACAACAAGTAGTGTCATCATTCAATCTATTAAATGAAATATTACATTCACTGCTCACAAAGACATATATTACAGAAACGTGTCGTCAGTCAAATTGATGGAGTAAACAGAGAATGCCCCCATGTTTGATTTGATTCTGAAATTGTGAAATACAAAGTAGAAAATAAATTTTTAAAAGGTCGTGCAGGGAGACCTGAAGACCTTGCAAAATTAAAGACCCGAACTATAGAGAAATTATTTATTCTCATAAATCATAAATAAGTACTTTGTTAAATAGAACACTAACAAATTCTTCTCCAACAAGTAAGAACCGTGACGAATTGTTCTGGAATAAGAATTTTGAAGTTTATGTTAACATTGTAGATAGAAGTTATAAGAAACTCATCTGTTGGTAAAATATCTGTCTGTTAAATGGGACACTCTTCAGCTGTTCTGACTTTTGTTGCCGTTCAAGAATAACTCAAAAATATACTTATTTTTTCAGATTGAAATCGACCAACAATAAAATACATCAAGTTTTTGACAAAAAACTTTACTTCGGAATGTTTTGATAGGACTTTTCTGAAAGAACTTGTCTCACGAATCTGATAAATGTCTAACGGTGGGTATTATAAAGGCCCATTAGCTTAACGGGCAGTTTTCTGTGGCCAATTCTGAACAAGGTATCGAGTCAAGTGGAACATTTTTCAACTTATCTGTTCTTGAAATGAAAGTGATTATAAAAATTGTTCTCCGTTGATAATAGCTTTAAAAACTGACAGAGAAAACTGCCCGTTAACTTAATGAGCTTTTATAATCCCATTCTAATAAGCCTTTTCAAGATTTTCATGAAAATTTTCGCTTATTGCAATATGAAACAGCTGTTAGTTGTGCCTGCACTATTATTTTTAGTGTATGCACCATTTTTTTGGCGAATATACTTCCTAAACAATTTTTTTCTGTAGTAAAAAGTGATCCTTAATTTCCTAGTATGCAGCTAGCCCGTCATCAAAGCTTCCATCTTGACAATTCTTATCTTCAGCAACTCAACTGTTTTATCAAGAAATAGGAAGGGCAACAAAAATAATTATACAGGATGATCAGAAACTCCCGCATTCCGAATACAGGGCATTATAGAGTTCCATTAATGAAGAATCTACAGAAAAAAAAATGAATAAGATGGTTAGTTTTCGAGTAACAATAGAGGTTCCCTCATTAAAGTTTGAAGCTAATTAATTACCACGATGAAAATAAGTGAATAATTCAGTCCGCTACAGTATCTGGATCAACTACTTCATGATGCAAGTTTTTTCCCACAAACCTCTATTACAGAGAAATTGAAAGTGTTAAAAGTTAACAACATACCTAAATCTGACAGAAATTTAAAGTCTGGCAACCATGCAATTTCACCTTGGTGTATAAAATATTGAAAATTGAACTTGAACTTATTCACATGTTCAATGCTGTGTTGCCACTTTAATTTTTACAAAAATTGTAATATCTTTGGAAAAAAGCACTTAGGTACAACACTGCAGTAAGAAAATTTACTACAGTGAAAACCGATTATAACGACATCGTTTAGTACGACGTTCTGGATATAACGACCAAATGTTGAAGTCCCAGTTTAGTCTCATAAAAATCACCTTACATAGAAACCGTTTAGTACGACATCGCTTATTACGACGTATCGGTAATAGCGACGTAGTGATCTTGGATTTTTCACGGAATCGTGTCGGTTATAACGACCGACGGATGTTTATGCTGTAAATTCTGAATTTTACGCTTCCCGTCGTCGGGCGAGGGCCTGTTTTTATTTGGTTTTTTATTGCGTGATCGGACAATGAAGGTGATTTAGGTATCTCAGAACATGATAAAAAATTAAAATTGTACACACCTACCTGTATCCTCAAAAATCAATAAATTTTTGGTAGATAATTATGTATTTGAAAATTGTGATGCCTTTATACATGGTGTCCAGGTATGAGTGTAAAAGCTACACGTGGCGACCTTCCTTGGACTATTTTGAGTAAAAAATCTTAATACAAAAATGCTCTAAATGTCTTCACGGTGCCACAGGAGGTCATCAAAGTTAGAAATTCTGGGTCACAAATATGCATATTATTGAACTTCTATTTCCTTTTGCAGTTACGGTTAACATTTTCAAAGACTTTTGGAAAGTCTTATTTCATTTAATTTTCATAACAGTGCAATTATTAACTTTTTTTAAATTTTCTAATTTTTTTTTTTAGAAATGTTAAAAAAGTTAATAATTGCACTGTTACGAAAATTAAATGAAATAAGACTTTGCAAAAGTCTTTGAAAATGTTAACCGTAACTGCAAAAGGAAATAGAAGTTCAATAATATGCATATTTGTGACCCAGAATTTCTAACTTTGATGACCTCCTGTGGCACCGTGAAGACATTTAGAGCATTTTTGTATTAAGATTTTTTACTCAAAATAGTCCAAGGAAGGTCGCCACGTGTAGCTTTTACACTCATACCTGGACACCCTGTATACGTATTATTCATTTAAACCTCTTAATCCTTTGAATTTACATACATAATATCATGTGGTATGTGGTGTCAGTTAGTAAAAAATGCATTTAATTGCCTATAACGACTATCGGCTATAACGACCGCATATTGTTGGTCCCCTCAATGTCGTTATATCCGGTTTTCACTGTACTCTTAACACATTCACTGCCGGGACCGCCCCAGAGGCGGTCACCCGACTTCTCTAAAAACTCCGCCACCGCCCGAGAGGCGTTCATGTATACCTTCAATACAACGTTGGATAATTTCATGAGGACAGTTTGGATCGGTTCGTTCTATTAAGAGGAGGTTTTAGTAAAGTCTAAACTTCCACATGTTGAGTTTGGTTTCTTGTTACAGGTGTCGGGGCATATTGTAGAGGACTTGTATTGAAAAAAATTGCCCATTATGTATTTTTGTTGTTTATATTATACAATCAATGTTTAGCCTGTTTTTAGTTTTAAAATCTTTAGTTTTAAAATACATTTTTGGCAAAAAATATTTCAAAACATTAAAACAAACAAAAATATGATGTTGACCGCCCGAGTGGCGTTGACCGGCACATGGCACAGAACGCCTATGCGAGTGCTATAATACAGATGTGAGACGTCGCGAACGCCTCAGTCCGTTTATAGCATACACCGTGCAATATTTAAAAAATTTTTGAACAGAAATATCAGGCCGTATAATAAGCAAATTACTTGTCCTGTGCCGGCACCGCCCCTGGGGCGTTCTTACTTTTTTTTGCAAAAAACGCTATATTTCAACTTAGTTTAGTGTCTACTAGCTAAAACAAACATTGCATTAGCAGGTTACAAGAAAAAAAAAGGCGGCACATTGTCAACCGTCACCAATATGCTCTGGCAGTAATGTGTTAAAAAGTGAAATTTATATTGTTTCTTTATTCTGTGACTATGCTCTAGAGTGTAAGAGATCACCCTGTCCCTGTTATTGAACTTTGCAGCAACCTGGAAACAAGAAACAATAATTTTCTGGTGAGTATTGATTTTTTTGCAAACAGTGAACCTTCCCAAGTATGCAGCAGTCATCAAAACTACTCCAATTCCATTTTTATTTTGGTAACTATGACTAGTGACTACTAGGACCATTGTTCTCTTAAACCCTTAAATACTGAACTGATGGCACTGTCCTGTCATGGTAGGAAGAAATTGGTCAAATTTGGCAGAAACAAACTGATTGTCTCTTGTCATTAATGTCATTTAATGTCAGTGGGCGGGGCTAAACATTTTTCACTGTTGCAGGGTTGCCAGTTTCACTGTAAATTTGTCCTCAATGAATCTTCACACTGATGGCGTCTATTAGAACACTAAAACTCTATTAGAACTGATACTGCCCTGTTAATTGAAAAGGGCGTATCTACGAAAACCTTGTTTTGAGATATTCGCATTTTTCTAATTTAATAAGATAAGCCCTTCCTATTTTTCAATTTAAAGACCTTGCTGTTTGTAGTTAAGACTTCTGTAACTAATAAAAAGACACCTTGGGCTTCAGGCTTTCTGATGCATATTGTCTCAAAAAATGACCAGAAATGTAGATACGCCCTTTTCAATTAACAGGGCAGTGAAGTCCCCCATTATTTTGAGTGTTCAACATTATTCGAGAGACCCTGTGATAATCTTTTATAAATTCATCATTTTACTCATCCTAGACGACATTCAGTACCAATTTTGGTCTGAATAATTATTGAAATAAGCAAATATTTAGACCCCGAGCGATTCGTTTATAGAGAAATGGAAAATATGACGGCATCTAGCAAATTTTGTATAGGATTATTATTGTAACTTTAAAAGGGTTTCTAAGAATAAAGTGAATGAAATATTTATATATCATACAGAAATTAAAAAAAAAAATACAAAGAAATTAAAAAAGGCTGAAGTCTTTATTGCTATATGGAATAATAATCATTAATAAATGTAAATGTAATGTAAACAATAGCTGAAACACAATAATTCCATGTTTATTTCATATATTTGACGCAAGATGCCAACAATCCATTAGGCTGTTTTCGAAGGAAGGAAAAGTCCTCAACATTTTACTGTAACTTGTAACCAGACCACTGGGGAACAAAATCAAGACCGTTGTTACAAGTTATAACAATGTAGGAAATGCAAATATTGTACAAAATCATAAAACAATAACTTACAACAAAAAATACAAAGCTAAAACAGGTTTTTTATAATTAATTTATACACGCACGTACGACTGTTCCCTTAAATAAACATTATTATCTGCAATGTTTAGCAATAATAATAATAATAATAATAAATTGTTTAAATTTCACGTGTTAAAGTCCAGCTCTGTATAAAAGACACAAAGAGAATTGAAGCCTATTCAGTCGATGTACTGGGCGAGCCAACGGAAACCCTCACCGTAGCCTTGTCTCTTCAAGATGGAGCACATGAACAGTTCTAACGGGCGCCCGCGCAGATCAGACAGTGGTACTTTGCCCTGAAAACAATTACTTTAAACTTGCGAGTCTCGTCGAGCTTATCGAAAAGTACCTTTCCGGTAGTTTGTTCGAACAGAGCGTAGTACATCCTCAGCTCGTCCTCGGAAGCCGCTCCGGGCAGATCGATCTTGTTCCCCAGGATGAGAACGGGACAGTTGGACAACGTCTCGTCCGTCAGGAGGGAATCCAGTTCTCGTTTGCTCTCTTCGAATCTCGGCCGGTCGTTGGCGTCTATTAGGAACACTATCGCGTCCACCGCCGGGAAATAATCCTTCCACACTCTCCTCGCTAAGGGAAAAACAATGAAAAAAAATTCAAACTTGTAATAAATGGGATTTTGGAAACTTACCTTGAGAGTGACCACCGAGATCGAACGTCGTGAACCTCATATTACCGATCGATAGCTCCTCTGAAGCTGTAAAATACAATTAATTAATAATTTATATTAACGAACAGAGTACAGTTAGTTAATTTCTCATGCATATCATCACTGGTTGACAGATGGGTTTATAATAAAATAAATTTTATTAGTCAAAACCTTTTAATTCAAACATAAACTTTGCACAAAAAACTAGCACCTTGAAATAATTTATTAGATTGACATGGTGGCATAAATATCGGCGCCTATTTTCCCTCCCTATCTTTTACGCTTTCAAATTTCTTGTAATTACAAAATCGGGTTTCAACTTCAACTGCTTCATTTTAGAACAAAATCTTTTTTTATCAATTTTTTTTCAATATAAAATTTTACAAATGAAATCCGTACGTTGTAATCCATCTTAAATCTGGATCGTTGCTATTCCTAGGCCGATATTCCAAACCTATCCAGTCTTCATATCCGCTTGCTGCTAGGAAATTAAGAACATACTGATAATCTATTTCACCGGGAACATTTGGTTCATGCCTGTTAGGTACTTGAGCTATCTGTACGTGTCCTACGAACGGCAAGAGGCTTGTAATGGAATTAGTTATATCACCTCTGATTTGCTGCAAATGGAATATATCCAACATTATCTTTAAACTGGTACTATCAATCTTCTTAACAAAGTCCAGAGCTTTTGTGTAGCAATTCATGTAGTAATTCGGAAGTGAATATTTATTGATTGGTTCAATCAGTCCGATTATGTCGTCTTTTTCGAATAAACTTACAGCGTATCGAAGGTTTTTTTCGAATACTTCGTCGTGATCGTTTGTTATTCCTTCATTGACTACACCGGACATTATATGGATCTTCTTTACTTTCAAACATTTAGCATAATTTAGAGTTTTATTTATACTCTCTTTGAACTCGTTTTCTTTTCCTGGAAGTGCTGCAAATCCAAACTCTCCTTTAAGGGCGTTCCCTGAGTAAGTGTTAATGAGAATTTGCTGCACTTTAGCCGCAGTCCTTGCATTGACTACTTCATCCAGGGTGAGTGAGTCAGGCGGGAACCCGCTCTCTACCGCTTTGAATCCTGCTCTTGCGGCGTGTTCATATCTTTGTATGAAAGGCACTTCCGTGAACATAAAACTCAAGTTGGCACAAAACTTTGCCATTTCATCAATTAAATTAATTACACTGAGAAATTGTAATAGTCGCTTCTAGACTGACACTATTATCTAATTGTTGTGATAAGATAATAATTATTGTTTGTTACTACTCATTATTATAAGTTGTATGTATACCATTGTATAGTCCAAGTACCTTAATAAGATACATACTTAATAATCGTTTTCATTGTTGTTGATTCAATAAAGAAATTCAATTAACGAATTAATATACTAGAAAATCGTTTTATTGTTAAATTTAACAGTCTTTATCAACAAATCATTAAAGGCCGCTTTGGGGTTATAAAAAGTTTTCTTGGTAATCCTGTACAATCTGTCGCTAAATTTTACCCTACCATACCTATAAATAAAAATAAATGCGTCGTAAGTCAGGTCTTTGGTCAGGGTAGGGTTTTTTTTCCTTAAAATGGCCTTGAAATGAAAAAAAAAAACTACCCTGACCAAAGACCTGACTTACCGAACCGGAATTTGGAGGATTTATTTTTATTTATATGGTAGAGTAAAATTTAGCGACAGATTGTACAGGATTACCGTTTTCTTTAATTTTTTACTACAATGTTTTTCTCAGGTAATGTTGTGCCATTTACAATGTTTCGTATTTGCACTAAAGTCAGTGTCTTAAAAATAAAGAGGGAAAAGGGGCGCCAACCCTGAATATCTACGCCACTGGAAGATATCTACAAAACCTGCAATAGCCAAATTAAAGATCTCTGCTTGTTTATTGTTGATGCCAAGTTTCATCAAAATCGGTTTAAATATACACCAGTTAGAATAACCAAAAACTGTTATTTTTTTACACCTTGACACCCTGTATCATTTAAACGTATATTTTATGAGCAGTCTCTTTAAATTTGACCCTATATCATTGAAACACCCTGTATAATAATTATTTCTACATTACTTTTTTTGTATCAATTTAAAAACAAAAACATCTTTAAACCGGTAAAAAAATTCAAAAATTAAATATCACGGTCTCTGGATGTTATGATTAAATTGCAAACTTGGCAACAACAAAGTTTCTAGTTCCTGTAAGGGTTCATGAAGCGGTATTGCCAACTGTTAAACAATCCAAGCATCAGCAATGATAGGCAGTGAAATTTTTATAATCAACTACTCAGACAACATTTAACTTGAATTAATAAGTAACAGGTAGCTGAAACTATTAATGATTTTTAAACTAAACTATCAACAATAAACAATAATAATATAAAATCGTTAGTGGAAATTGATATCTTACTGGGATGAAGCGTAGGAAGATGCTGCGCTAGCCTGTCGTCCTTGAGCATGTGCAACAGGGTCGTCTTTCCGGCATTGTCCAGCCCCAGGAAGAGCAGCTTCCCAGACTTCTTCCACAGGCCTGCACAGACGTGCAAAAGTATTAGTCATAATAATCGCTCGAATCACTAACCTCTGTACTTGAAACCCTCTAGGGTGTCGGACGAGTACACGGTATGGCCGGGCGTCGGACTTATCATCCCCTCTTCGAGCAACAATTGCACCAGGGAAGCCTTGCCCGCACCTGGCAGACCGAGGAAGATGTATCTTCCTTTCGTTTTTAACAAACCTGACAAAAGACATGTGAGCCATATGGTTCAGAATGTTGCTGATTTTTCAAAATATAATTACCAGAAGTTTTGGAATTTAGCTAATTAAATTAACCAACTATAATATCTATCCGATTTATTGAATATATTTCACAATCTTGCTTCAATTCGAAATGATACATTTTGATTTTTGCCCAATTAAATAGCTCTTGTGAATGATCTACATATTCATTAGCAACTAGAGAATATTTATTTCAAAGGTATCAATAACTTGCAGCGACTTGAAAATTTGCTAGAGGACAGGCAATTAAGAAACTGTAAGCGAATTTATCCTTCGAATTCGAGTTCTCGAGGTATGGCCGTTCAAAATTGGAAATTAGTCGTTTTTTAGCTTTTCAAAATGTTTTCCTCATTTTGTGAGAAAAGTGAGGACATTACAGAAATTCAGTTTTATAGTATCAATTGAATGAAATCGATTAGTCTAAAATAATATGATTGGTACAGCTGAGTGAATATTATCTTCCCTAAACGTTTTGGAGAGAAATGTTAAATGAATCATATCATTTGTTAAAACTGAAAAGCCATTTCTGTTGCTATAGTTAGATTTGAAGTTGTTCAAGTCATTGTGATAAAAATGGGAAGAATGTTTTCTGAATCTTTACTGAATAAAATTAATATTATTTATCAAACTGATGTGAATTATGTTTCATTAGATGAATTACTGGATTTTTGAATTTTTAGCATTCTCAATTCGAGCTAATTTGTAAACATTCTCCCTGGGAGCTCCAGGTTGGCCTTTCTCCTCCTTACTATTATTAATCCATTAAAATTTGTGACATCAGCCATTATAAATCAAGAAGGCATCAAGGTTCCATTCCATAGCCTACTGTTTTTATTTTGTCTGGAGTTATTTTTTCTCATCATTATGGGATGATAAAATAATAATAATTGGTAGGTACTTATATTATAATAGGTAGCTAGTACAATATTAATTTTTAAGCTGGCATGTCTCTTATTATTAAAATGTAGGTACATAAAGATAGACAGAGCATAATTACATAAATTACTCACCCAAGTATCCTAAAACGCCAGTAAACCAATCCCAGATGAACATATCTGTAAATAGAAAAAACTCACTTTGTTTTCGATTTTTTTATTAACCACACCACAAAGACCAGAGCTCAAAGGTTGGATGGGTACATAATGATGTAATAATAATTAAAACGCCAGAGATCGGAACTAAATGCTAATACAAATTATAGAAAGTTATTTTGCAAATCATTACCCAGAATAATTTAAATATGCTACTAATGAATGAACCTTTAACCCATGTTTGACGTAGCCTTTCTTCTATGAAAGAAGACTGCCCAAGACCGACGAAAGAAAAATTCGGGAACTATTGCGAGAAATATCGAGGTGAAGTTTACTTACTTAATTTTTATACAAAAAACACTAATTTTAGAACTTTTACTTTATAAAAAATAATTTTTGGAATTGGATCAAAATTTAACACTATAACCGGACAGATGTTGGCATTTGAAAGGAGATGACGTTTGACGTTTAAGCGCTACGTAACCACCAGCAATTAGATGACGTAATACCAAATGAAAGCTGTCAAATCAGTCAGTATGATATCTAATTATAGCTCAAGCTTTCAAAAACTAAAAGCTCGTCCGCGCTGCACATGACGTCACTATGGTGATTGCAATTCAAGCGCTAACCAAAGTTGAAAATATCTTAAGGTAGTATAGTTTGTGAATTGTAATAATTAAAAATGCTTAATATGATATTTTCTAATATCATATACATATATAATTACATATGCTCACTTGTCGCACAACATAATCATTTTTGCCGTCAGACGGTCAGGTACTTAAGTCAAACTATTTAAAATTACTGCAACATCTACAAACGTCGTTATTAGCAATTAAATCGCGGTTTGACGTTGTTATCAATGGCGAGTTTCATGTAGCAAGTAGTTTTCACCTGACTGACGTTACAGATTGCGCGCTGAAATAATAATATTATGTTTGACTGTTCATAAATATATAGTTTTCAAGCTGATCTCCCGAACTCACGACAATTCAGTTGCAGCCAGTGATGTGTCTTTCTTTATGTGTAAAGAATTCATTCCTTACGTTTGATATAAATAATACGTATATAAGTATGTAAAGAATACGTAAAGAATGTAAAAAGACATAAAAAATGTAAATATTGGAAAATATAGGGTTATGTTAAATATTGTTTTGGTTTTGTTTTGTTACTTTTATAATAATAATTGTTGATATTATTTAGTGTTTATGTAAATTGGAATTCCACACCGCACCGCACGATAGATTTATGGTTGGCAGAAGTAAAAACTTTTCATTGCTTACATTCTTTACATCATTCTTTAGATTATTTACAATATTATTTGACCTTAAAAAAGGTCATGTAAAGAATGAATTCTTTACCGATAAAGAATCGCGTAAAGAATAGAGGTATAAACGTCAAAATAAAATATTTCTTTGATTATAAATAATTTATTTGGAGATTATTAAACCTAAAAACTGTTTCTAAAACTGTAAAAACACTTCTAAAAACTGTTTTGCGGATATATATTTTTTCCAGTCTTAATTTGTTGATTTAATATGTTTCCAGTTCCACACATTTGAGCATGCGCTTTCATAGTAGCTGCGAGTGATATTTAATCACCCACCAAGCAAACAAGCAACAAAAGGGGGGATTACTGAAACCATAGCAACAGTGGTTACCATGCACAACAAACATTTGTTTTAGTTATCATCCGCTAACTTGAAATATTATTCAAAAGGGAATAAATATACCTACTATAATTTATAATAGCCACATAATACCAGCAGAAAAAAGTTTGGTAGTTTATGAGTTGATGATAATGGAAATGATTTCGGCTGCCAAAACGATGAGCAACAAAAACTTAACTTTTTTTCTTCTAATAAAAGATTAAAATTCAAGTATTGATTTTTTACGCAGTTGAACCTAAATAAAAATAATCAATACCCTACCGTTATCCCACTTAAATTGTAAACGATAAGCGTTTATGTGGGTAGAATCAGATCAACAACGTCATTCTTATAAGCTTTGTTGTCATAATCTGGTCCACTTTTCGTCAAACTAAATCGAACCGAAAATGAATACTGGAATATCATCGACCCATATCAGTTCTCCAACTAATCAGCTAAAAATTTCAGTGAAATTAAAGCATGTCTAAGAAGAAGAACCGTTGCGTCAAGACTTTACCTAAATCCGTGAGTAGCATTTCCGGTTTCCCACCACCAGACCCGCCTCCCGCACCAAAAATAGAAGACCCAAACGGCTATTTTGGAGAGAAAATCGCTTCCCCCTCGCCCTATTCGCAGTTTTATGATAAATTCTGGGACCCTTCAAATGGAGACAGCATTGACAGTGTTATCAGTGGAATTAGGAACCTCGGGGGCGGGTACTCGAAGAGCTCTTCCAGCTCGGTGAGTTGGGGGGATGAATATGAGACTGAGAGTGCTAATAAAATTCAGTGTGAATTGGAACTGATTGATAGAGTCTTGGATGGAGAAGAACCTGTACCTGATTATTACGACCAAGATGAATTTAAGGAATGGTTAAATACGTTTCCGGATGTACGGTGAGTGGTTTTTTCGTTATTGTTTATTTTTGTAATTAAAATAATTTCTGGTATATCTTTAAAACCAATATTTCGTCTTTTAAGCTGAAATTATAATATTGCGCGATCTAAATTAATTATTTAAAAATTGCGCGTGTCAAAAAAGCGCATGATTTTTAGCCCTTTTACATTATTTTAGGGCCAGCCTATTAAAAAATAAAATCACATGTATAGCGCATGCTCAGATAAATGTCAACACGTTGACGTTGACTTATCAACAAAGTAAACGCTGGATCGATCATCCTCACGACTGACATTGTTGACATTGTTGAGTATTGCAGCTTATTGTAACTCACTCAAATTTAAATATTTGGCGGTTTTTTTATGAAATTCAATTTCCTTTCCAGAATTTTCAAAAAACATCCACCATCGTCAGAATCGAGAACTATCAGCGAGAAAAGTGCCGATATTTCACTCAACTCAATCTATAGCATAAAAATCAATCCAAGTACTGAAAAACCGCTCGGGGAATTAAGAATACCAGCGCAAAATCAACGGAAATCAATTCTCAAAAATTCTGCAAAAACTGCAACCGAAAACATAAACATAACATACAAAGAAGAGCTCACTTACCAAAATACCCAAAAGAAATTGCCAATTAGAAATTTAAGCAGTAACACTAGAAATAACCGTAATAATTGCGGTTTGGACCTGAGCGATTATTTAAAGGTGTCTCCAGTTTTCGAACGAAGAGACCTACACAACTGGAAGAACGGAAACGACCAGTCCGTGAAGTCCTTGATAAATTCTTTTTCCAGCTCAGCGAAGTGGCTCAAGTCCGATTCTCCAGACTTCAACTCATTGCCGTTCTTAGCGGAAGAATTGTCCAAGAAAAGTGAACCCGATAGAAGTCAACGGAGAAGCGGAAATTTCAAGAGGAAAAGCAGGGAGTCCATAGTCTTACCGCCCATCACGACGGGAAGAATGCTTGGTAAAGGGAACGGATTTAGATCTGTTTCAGCGATTCCGAGGCAAAAGAGTCATTATTCGTCTCCTCTCAATTCAAGCAAAGCTCAGATAAGAACTTATCATCAAGCAGCGAAAGTTGAACCTGCGCTGAGCGTTAGACCGTCTTCGAGAATTCCAAGAATTTATAAAAGTTGGGATAGTGTGGACGGCTGATTAAAAGGAATAATCCTTGAATTATTTTCGTTTATTAAATTTTGTAATAAAAGTTTCACTGTTTGTTAGTTGTTTTATTTCTCAGTTCATTTCTTTAGTTTGTATAACTTTTTTCTTGGTTATAGTGCGAACCAAAAACAAAATTTGAAACATAGCGTTTAAATGTGTCAAAAACTTTATTTACAAAATTAGGCTCCGTCCTGTTGGACCAAAGTATGCCGATTGATTTTCATTTGGATTGTCATCAGCAGGAATGTTATTGGAATAAAAAAATGGATCAAAATATTTATAGATTTACAGATACACCGGGGGTCCCGTTAAGGTAACGTGGGACCTGGAGCCTGATTTTCTTAATTTGATTTTACTTTATTTTATGTCTTAAAAAAATGTTTTGATGCTCTGGGAACAATAGCTGCCAAGATATATGGCCGGTGATCAACCTTAAAAGGACACGCAGTGTAGATGACAATAAGTCTATTCTTATTATCCCACTTCTGATTTTGTTCGAAACTTCATTGAACCAATTGTAAAATAAAACGAAAATTTATTTCAAATAGAGCTTATTTTATTTTCGAATTTCGCACATATTATGTACAATTTGAATCTTTATTTAACAATTATTTATATAACATCAACAATTACATTTTTAATTGCTCAGTGCAACATACATTTGTTGAATTTTTTTCTTTTATTTAGAGCACATAATTTTATATATTTTTAGGTATCACTGTTATGTAGAAAATGGTATTAAAATATCTAAAAAAGCCTTAGGTAATACCTGGGTAGCAGATATCAGATTATGCTTTATATTATATTATAATCCATATACCTAATACTTGAATATTACTTAATATTAATTAATATGAATGATTTTTAATGAACTCTTTTACTATATCTGATAACAATCTGAAACAAAACTGATTGTTCAAGCGTTAGTTATAAAATCCTGCATAATAAGTTATAAAAACGATGAACAAAGTTGAGAAGAATGTTTCAATTATTATCATTGACCACAACAGAAACTTTACTTTTCTGATACCTAATTTATCAAGTTTAATAAATTTCATGATTTTAATAATTTAATAATTTGCATACCTAATGGAAATTTTAGTTTTATTTGATAAAATTGATTAAAAAAAAAATTGATAAAATCAGTTCTTGACAGTTCACTATTTGAATGGACAAAAATTGCCTTACTATATGCACAAGATACGAAGATCAATAATCAATAAATAATAAAAAAAGAAGAAAAACAATGACAACTAATTTGTCAATGTCATTTGTTGACGCTGGTGATAAAATCATTAAGGTGCGTTCTGAAAAATCTAGAACTCTACTGATGTAACGTATTTATGATTATTCGTGATGCGCACAACCCTAAATTATTTACTCAGGTATACAGGGTCAACCTTTGGGAGCTGATACCATTTATATAGGCTAAACTGTCAGTTTGACAGTTCCCATTTTTTGTGTATCTGTGTTTTAGGAAAAACTCAACATTTTAAAAACATTTTCAGCACAACACCACTTCCGGTTATACCGGAAGTGGACACGAACTTCGTTATTTTAAATGGTTTTTTTATGGATTCATGTTCCTCATCAAAAATTAAGTGACTTTAGTAATACAACATAATATCGATCTTCACTTGTTTTTGAGTTGTTTGGATTTTTATGAATTTTTTGACACTTGCAGAGTCTCACTAAAACCGTGTTATCTACGAAACTGTATGACATAAACTGATGAAATAAATTTTAGTTCACTAAAAAATTAACAAGTTATCACACAAAATTCGAGAAATTGGAAGAAACGAGCAAAAAATGATTGAAAATTACTTTTGAAATTTCGAATTTTACAACTAAAAAAAAATCATTTTTTCAAATAGCATTACTTATTTGAAAAATGAAAAAATATCATTCCCTTGAAAAAAAACTAAATAAAATCGATGTGCATGATAAGGGAATGATATTTTTTCATTTTTCAAATAAGTAATGCTATTTGAATAAATGATTTTTTTTTTAGTTGTAAAATTCGAAATTTCAAAAGTAATTTTCAATCACTTTTTGCGCGTTTCTTCTGATTTCTCGAATTTTGTGTCATAACTTGTTAATTTTTTAGTGAACTAAAATTTATTTCATCAATTTATGTCATACAGTTTCGTAGATAACACGGTTTTAGTGAGACTCTGAAAGTGTCAAAAAATTCATAAAAGTCGAAATAACTGAAAAACAATTGAAGATCGATATTATGTTGTATTACTAAAGTCACTTAATTTTTGATGAGGAACATGAATCCACAAAAAAACATTTAAAATAACGAAGTTCGTGTCCACTTCCGGTATAACCGGAAGTGGTGTTGTGCTGAAAATATTTTTAAAATGTTGAGTTTTTCCTAAAACACAGATACACAAAAAATGGGAACTGTCAAACTGACAGTTTAGCCTATATAAATGGTATCAGCTTCCAAAGGTTGACCCTGTATTTTAGAATCTACTAAAACTTAATAACTTATTGTATCTGCCAAAATTCCTAAAACACATACAGCATAGGGAACTAATAAGACAAACTAAAAATTCCATTGTGGTATTTAAAAATCTACAGTTTCCCCAGTCATTACAAGATAGTAGTGAGCAGCAAAAAGACTGACTGTAGGCCAGGGAAGAGTGCGATGCGACAGTGGCTTATTTGAAGCTAAACACCGGCGCACGCTCTTAGACTCATATATGCGAGTAGGAAATCTTTCAAAGGAGAGAATACCTACATAATAAGTGGCAATAATCCGCCAGGTTAAAAAAAAAAGAATATAAAACGCGTCCCAGTTTTTTTTCCAATTAGGATTAGGATTTGTATGTCGATTTACCTACCTATACGTTACAAAAGTCATTACCTACTGTCTGTGTTTTTTATGCTCTTTTTTATAATAAATTATTTACGTGTTTAAATTGAAACATTCTAGTCCTGATCTCGATTCTAAAAAATGAGAAAATGAGGAAAATTTAGCAAGACACATGCGAGATTGTAACTATTCGAGGATTATAAATCTTATCAATGTATGAACGATTATAAAATTCTCGATCCGAGCAGAGATGGGACCTAACAGTGCAGGAAACATTGAAAACTTATATTACTTCCTAACAAAGCACTTATGTTTACCTATAATTTTCAAAAAGATTTTGGTGTATTTACTTATCTTAGTCACGATATATTGCCAAATAAGATAAAATTGTACCTATCACTAAAAATCAACAATACTATTATTATACTTACTCTCATTATACAATCGTGTACTCGTATAAATCAGAAAATCTCTAACAACTAATTATTTACAATATCACAATTTAAATATTTGTAATGTACACGTCATATATCTTACAATTCCTATTATATTATAATATACTTTAATAATTTTTCTTTATATAAAAACATCTCAAACAAACAATATCCTTCTAGTAATGAATGATTGTGACAGTTTCAGTTCATTAAGATGCGATCAAGGGCCGAAAATAATTATTATTGTTATAATTTGAGGATGAAACTAGACAGGGATCTAGAGCCGGATTTTTCTGATACCATATTATTATAAGTAACAAGTCTTTATAGTTTTGTTAGAGCTAGATATTCAAAAGCAAGTTTTGAAGCGAAAAATTTTTAATGAAAATTAAGGGGTTAACTACACAGACATTTTGAACCAAACTTCAACCTGAAGATACGTGAAGTTACCCCAAACAAGTAGTTTATCAAAAATTTCAACTCGAACGAAATTTTAGCAGGAAAACAAAAAAAGATTAATAAATATTTCTTCCTTAGATAACAGTAAATGAAAAATCAGGGCTCTGGATCCAGGCTGTATCAATCCACTGCACCCCATTTATGACTTTTAGTAAAGAATTATCAGATAGTCATGTCACAATAATTTATATAACAATATTTATATACGAGTTGTCCTAAAAATTTTGCATCCTTAATTGTGAAGTTGCCACAAAAAATAAATTCATGTGAACATGTTCTGGTTATAAATTTATTATATAAAGCGCATTTGTATCCATTTCACTCGCTTATCGTGGTTTTATGGTAGGTAATAAAATAATCATAGTACCTTTTCACACAGTGATGCATAACTTTTGTTACATCCAGTATATAAGAAAAATGATTTATCGATAACAACAAATAATATACCCATCTCTGTATGTATATAAATATTCTAACAGTAATTCTAAACATTTACACCATATAAAAAGCACCGCATTCATTCATTTTACTAAAAAAATTTCACTGTCATTTCACATTTGCTATTAAAACAAATTTAATAAATTGTCCATTGTAACATTGAATAGTCGATGTAGCAGCATAAATTATAGGCAATTTATGCACACACAGTCATTATTAAGCACTATGCATTTTTAGTAATTAGCACATGGAACAATCAATAATTACTATAATTTAATTATTTATAATAATTATTACAAATTATTCCATGATAGCAACTATAGCAATAATTACTTTCTTTGTGTATGTATGTATGTAGGTATATGTATAAGTGTAGCAAAGAGTAGTAATGATATAAATTTATTAAATTTATACATTGCTACCCTTTGGTTTATTATACGTACGAATAGTTAGGAGATTGATGTCTTCTTGTATTATACTCGCATCATGAACTTTCACCCATTAATTATTTAACGCATTGTTAAATAATTAACGAACCAGTCATAGTTATATAATTAATTTAATCTTGCAACGCCCTTACGTTAGTATAAAAACACCCACTTAAGAAAACATTGAATCGAAAACATCAAGTTAGGTTTTGTTAGATTAAAGATGTGAAAAACGCACCCAACCTTCTACCACTTCCAACTACTTATAAATACTTGCCTCATCAGTGCTGGCGCAGTAGGTAGGTATAAGGTAGTTGAAAATAATAAACAATCGGGCAAATAATGTTATAACCTCCGCAATAGTGACAAACCATAGAGGAGAAACAACAAACAGCAAACAACAAATCACAGGGAGTGCACCACATTTAAAGCACTTATTTTGAAAGCCTGAGCGGATTGAAAGAATATTTTGGTTTTACAGCTCATAAACAATTTGCGCAAACATAATCTTTTTTTATTAATTATTATTAATTTAATTAAAATTTTTAGAGAAAAAGTCATATCCCACTTCTGATATTTTTCGAATCTATTAATTCATTCTTTTTAATTTTTTTTACAATAATTAGAAGGTTCTTTTGATTTCGGATTTATGTTTTTATGCGCCTCAGGGACATTTTGTGGAAGAATGATGAACAATTTTAATTTTTTTGATCTCAAAAATTCTTGTTCATTAGCTGTGAATCCAAAATTCTTATATAACTTCAGCTGATTTTTTTGACAGGTAAAGTATTAATTCCAAACTCAATATTTTGTTTATTAAAAATATTTATTAATTTTATATTGCGTGTGAAAATCCAGTTACATAATATAACAATATGTATGTTGTTTAAAATGATTTGAGATGTTGGTATGTAAGCATTTTTAAATCTTTAGGCCCCTTTTGTAGATTTTTCTCTTTGTTATTTGTATTTATAGTTGCTTGCTTATTTTTTTTTTTGTTATAATTAAGTAAGCCTGAATTTACTAGAAGCAGGCACAAAAATCAGGCAATTTTTCGCCAAATATACAGGTAGGTATTAGGACAGGTACATTATATAATATATAGATAAATTCAAAATATATATAATATGTATATATACACGATAAATGATATGATATTGCATAAATAATTGCATCGTTTTTCAATAGGAAATATTGTTCTACTCTATAATTATTAATTGACCTATTATGCACGGTGGTTATAGCATTTAGGGATAAAGATAAAACACACAACAATCATTATTTATATAAATTTACAAGACGTAATATTGGATAATACTCCAAATACTGAAAGAAGAGGTAAATGAAAAAAAGAACGAAATGAAACTTATCTACATAAGTAATAAAAGTCACACAACGTGTTATAAAAAGGGATAAAACGAAGATAAACGTCATAACACATCGCATATTTGTATAAATAATTAAGGGTAGAAAATGGGTTTGGAATGGTGGGTAAATGGGTCCCCGATCCTTTAGATGTAAGAATAGGGACCATCTGTAAGAGCGCTACAAAGCAATAGTCAGGAATTGTCGTCTTTATTAGTTCCTCCTCCCCCAGTTCCACTGCCTTGGCCGGTACGCCCTTTCACTTGCTTGTATTCCAGACCAGGATCGAATTGCATTAGAACAAATACCTGCGAACGGGAAAGGAAATTTTATTTTCACAATAATTACCCAAACTGTAATTGATCTAGCCCCATTCCTATTTTATAAGGTGCTAAAACGCATAATGAATTTTTTACTCTGGGCTAAATTTATCTGAGAATAACAAAAAAACAATTTTCCGCACCCTTTGCTTCAAGGTTGAACCTTCGAGCCAGGGTTGCGTCAGCCCTGGTTGTCGATCACCTTTCTTAAAAAAGTCCCCTCCCCCATGAAAAATTTATTTTCGCAAAAGTCAATTTTATACCCCTTTTAGAGGTGGAATCAAGGGGTGGGGATGTTTGGGGGGAGAGGGGGGCGAACCGATTCCAGTATTGTCAAATTGACTGACGACAACTGAAATTAAAGTTTCGAATTTTTAAAACCATCATCAGAGTTGTAAACAAAAAGCTAAATTATAGGAGAACCAGATTTACTTGGTGTCTGTACTTCTTCTATTTCTGTACACAAATGTGGCATTAAACACAACAAACAAAAATACAACCCCCACCATGAATAACATGAAAACTAGTTACTGGCGCTATAATTTTTTCCCTTACTATTTTTATGAAAAGAAGTCTTCTCCTCCCTCATGCTTGTACAAGTGCTCCTATCAATTTCTCATCGGACTTAGTCTTGTTATTACTACATTTCAGAATAAAAGTAAATATTTTTTTGAAATGAAATTGCCACGAACCTGGTCAGTTGGAAGTAGCAAAAAATCATCAGGTGGATTTGTGATGACATATCTTTTACTGCTGGCATCACAAGAGGAGCTCGTGTCTCTAAATCGATACAACCCGATGCACAGCATCCCGAATTGTTTTAGAGCGGCCACGAACAGGTCGCCGTACTTCCCAGTTTCTCCGAAATGAGCTAAGGGACCATCGAACAACGATATTTGACCCACTCGGCATCTGTCTCTGTTCGCTAAGCTTTCATTTGTACTGAAAAAACAAAAACAAAATTAGCAATTCCAGCTCCATGATAAAACAACAATCACACCTACCTGTAACCTCCTCTAAGTCCGGCACCTTCAGCGAGAATTAATTCTAATTCGGGAGTAGCACCGCCGGTTATCAATGAACGAATCAGAGTTAAGGCATTTTGATTGAAGTATGTCTAGAAATGAAACTTCTAAAGTAATGAAATGATTCCCTTATTCGGGATACTCACAGTAGACATTAGAGAGTCCAGAACACTTACAGCGAAAGCTGTACCGCAAGCGAAAGGCTGCGTAAGGTACAGCTCGGTATCAGGATCATCATCATCATCCTGATCCAAGAATTGAACATTGCTGTCATTCACCAGTTCTAAAGAAAACAATAATCAATCGCTCATCATGAAAGAAACAGCAGGAAATCTCACCAGTGATCATGGGTACGTTGGCTCCATAGACGGACCCTCTTCTTTGCAGAATGATGGGACTGCCTACAGGTGTTCCCCCTTCCCCATTTGCCTGACTGAGGACGCCTATCGTGTCGTCGAAGGTCATAGCTTTTATGTTAAGGGATGCTAGAATCGCTTCCTTATCTGCTAGAGTAGGATCATCATTGCTTGGCACTTTAGCTGATAATATGCAGCACATATCACATAGATTTACGTTCACAGCTCGAAGGTCAGCTCTACTCAACGGTGAGCCCTGAAATTTTTACTCGTTTAGTTGTATAAATATGCCAAATATTAGGGGATAAATAACTACTTACATTTAGGACTGATATTTTGGGTAGATTTTGTAACATTTTCCATTCTCTTCTAATATAGTCTACAGAACCCACTATCACAACGTGTTTGAGCTCGTGATAGTGAAAGTTACTAGCTCTCAACGGCATTACTAAATTCCTCAACCCTATCAGCGGCGAATCTGGATCGGCGAACAAACAGACCACCACATGCCCGTTCAAGACTGTCATAGCTGCTTGATTGCGGTCCTAAAACAAAATTCAGTTAATTCCCGGAACCTCTCGAGGGAGAATTTGCTACCAGAATGCACTCCTCCAAGTTTCTGGCAGGTCCCCAGTGAAACATTCCCGTACTGTCGTATTTCATTTCAGTCTTCTCAAAGTCGAAATCTTTCGCTTGATCATCGGCTAAACCAACAGGCAAGGCAACTCCGTTATTGTTTTGGTTGGTCCCACCACTGCTTCTGCTGGTTGGCCTGTAAGGGGATCATCGTTAGACTTGTCCCTGTAGTTATAGTAGCTGCGGGTAGGTACAAACTTGCAAAAGCCTCTGCTACGAGAAACAATTACAAAACTTCGAGCTACAAAGGAGGGGGTTCCATGGGTAAAAAATAATTTAATGTCCAAACGGGTCAAAAAGCATCAACACTATGGTGAAGTTTGGAGACAATTGTACATTTGTAGACACTATTTAAAAAAAAATAAAATAAACCAAAATACATGCTGGGACTTTTAAAAATTCAAAATGTAATTTTGGGCGCCTCTTCTATTGAATCTACGTAATGATTTCATTAACAGGAGAAATACGTGGGCTTTTTTCATGCCACAAATCAATGAAAATAAACTACTTACAAAAGGAAAATGATTAAACACCTATAAGAAATTAAATGACGAAATACTCAAGCCGAGTTTACAAATTACACAAATCATGCAACATAAAGAATGTCTTCATAATTATTTTGCAGCCCAAGGAAAACCAAATTTATCTGACAAAGGGTAAGAAAATTTCCATGACCATAACAAATGGAACTCCAAGCTCCAAGAAAAAAATTGATGGCTTTAAATTTATTTTTGTTCCAAGGATACAATCCTAGACCTGTGTTACGGACACTTACGCTTGTCAGTGTCGGTAATGCAGGTCCCCTATACAATCCATTTACAATAGTAAAATTGAGGCTTAAAATGATTGGTTTTCCATGGGAAAGCTTGTAAAAGTATTAGTTACATTAACATTTAAGACATCTTGTAAGATAAGACAAGCAATAGCAGGCAAGAATAGAAAAGGTAAGTATTAGGCTAAAGCGTACATGAGTTTTTTGACTTCATAGGCAAGATGGTAGCCGGCATAATTGGTAGAATCCTGTTCAGGTGGTCTGGAAACAGCACACAGCAGATAGCACACAACATATCAAACAATAATTGAACGAAATTACAAATATTCTGTCCGAGAGCTACCGCGCAGTAGCGACCAGCTGGCCACGCGGCCACTTGTTTACCTAAACTTCCCAGTGCCAAAATTAATTTCATTACTTCTTCATTGATATTAACGTGACTACTGCACCTCTGTGACTCCACCTTGGCCAGGTCGCTAGTGCGTGAAAGCTCTAATAATACTGTCAATTTATTTATTGTTTAGCTTGTCAAAATTAAATTTACCTGACGTTTTTATTATTATTAAAAAATAAATAAATTTGTTCTTGCTATGCTGCCTATTCTCCAAGTACTAGTGCTAGTGCTAGTAACTTATGTTAATAGTTCTGGGATTACTATTAATATTGCTTCAATTGACTCCTTCTGAAGATACGCGTTCGAAAATAATCAATGGAAAACCTTGTGAAGCAGCAACGTTCCCTTTTGTGGTACAAATTAGGAGGAACTACGACATGAGAGCGCATTGCGGAGGTTCCTTGCTTAATGCCAGAAATGTACTAACAGCAGCACATTGTTACAGGAGTGAAGCAATTTTTTTTGTTATTGCTGGTCAATCCAATCTTGGCAGGAAAGACGAAAATGTTCAAATCGCAATGGTGGACAGAGTCATCCTTCATCCCTATTTTGGGGATCATACCATGAACAACGATCTGGCTATTTTTAAACTCGCTACTGAAATATTAGAAACACCATCTACAAGGTTAGCCATTTTAATTTTCCCCATTTACTCCTCTTCTCCCAGTTTTTTGAGATACCAGCAAAAAGTTTTCTGAACCATTGCGAGTTCTGGTCACCTTTTTAGAGCGTCAAAAAGAATGTATTTGCGATTTTTCAGTTTATTTTTTGTCTTAAGTGCCTTGCTTATCTATTTTTTCTACTCTAAGAGATGCAAATTTTGTTTAATGATGAGCAAAAGCAAGACCAACACCATGAGATAGTCTTGGTCTTGGTCTTATTGAAAGTCGAGTATTGGTCTGCAGGTAGTTTTTTTTTGCAAGACCGAGACCCAAGCTCATCTGATCAAGAGCATTTAGCATCTATTTTGATTGAGCGATCTTCAATGATCTTCAACGATCAGTTACAATCAAACTTAGATTAATTCCTCTCCAGATACGTGAAATTGCCGCCAACAGCAGGACCTCCGTGCAAGGTAGCCGCGACGGCTGGTTGGGGTATCATGGACTTCGAAAAATTTCTCCTCCCCCTCCAGCTACAATGCACCGATCTCAAGGTCCTGGACAGAAAAGAGTGTCGTATGTATTACAGCAACATATTCAAAGGCATCTGCACCACCCCTTTAGATTTCCAGGAATATACAGGGGTTTGCTTTGGGGACTCAGGTGGACCGTTGATGTGCAACGAGACTCAATATGGGATAGTTTCTTGGGGACGTAATTGCAATAATACAGAACCTCCGCAAGTGTTTGTCGAGGTATCGGCTTATAATGGGTTTATATTTAATTACGCCTTTGAGTATGACGAATGGAGGGATTTTCGTAATACTTCTGTCGAAATTAGGCGCAATGCCTGGATAATGGTTATTTTATTCATTTTCGGTTTGTATTTTTCCCGCATGTCATTCTAGCCATTTACATGCAGTCCGTCATTTTTGATTTTTGAATTCATATATTTCTTGGATTTTATCATAATCCAGAATTCCTTAAAAAAAGACTGCGCCGCGGTGCAATGCGCATTATTGTCTACACCAATCAAAACAATAACGATGAATTTTTAGATCAGTAGGTAGTAGCTTTGACAATTAAAAAAAATCAGTGAGTTAGCTGCGCTGGCGAGTTGCAGAAAGAAGACGCCTTGTGTTTTAAATACATGTACAGGTGTCCCAAATTTTCTTAATCAAGAGATATCCCCGTTATTTCAAACCTAAGGTTTAGCGACTGCACCTTCAATACAGATTTACGCCGTTCAACCTCCAAGTCACCTTTCAAGCCCACGTAACCATCCCCTACTGTTTTTTTCTTCTTCAATTTACACCCCCAATTTTTTTGTTAAGTGGTTAAATGACTTTACTTACTCTACTGTTCTCGTAAATATGAATGGTGCTAAGTATGTCACTATATGAATGATCCTATTTGCCTCCTGATATTATTCACTTATTGGTTTCCGTCCTCATCATATGCATAGGTAATACAATGACCTACCAGCAGTATTGTAGGTCACTTACCGGACAGGGTTAGAATCTTTGAAGCGAGAGGGAATGATACAGTAACTTACTCGTTGGCACATAAGACGGAGAGAGAAAATAGAGGGCATCGAAGTTTCATTCGAGATCATGGTGATGGAATGCAAGGTTGCCAAGTGAGATTATTTGTCGTAGGTAGTTCAGGGACTGATCTGAAATTTATTGGAATATTACCCAGGAACGCTGAAATGAAAACTTAAATTTGCAAATACTCGGACGGTACTTGAGAACGTGATCTCTACCATTTTTCCAGGAAAGGGATACGGTAAATTGCAAGAGTAATGTTTTATCAAAGGGGGTGGAGCGAACTCTTCACTTCCTCAAGGGAAACTTTTTCGTTAGTTTCCGCTCGACCTAACAAAATAAAGACAATAAAAGTGACGCGTAGCCGTCACACCACGTTTCGGGTTGAGAAGAATAGGGGAGTAATTTGAAGAAAACAAGTAGGGGATGGTTGAAAGGCGAAAAGTTGTATTGAGGGCGCACTCAAATTTTATTTGTTTCTGTTTTGAAATAACGCAAACATCCCTTGATTAAGAAAATTTGGAACACCCTGTATAACATCGTAGTTAATAAAATCATTGCTATTAGTAACGTGAAAAGAATTGAATTGTGAAAGAACATGCAGTACTGAAAACTGAAAATAGGAATAATTATTGATTATATTGATTGAGAAATAATTGTAAACGTTAACATTAGTTAACTGAAGAATTGTTAATTCGTGTCCGTTTTCATAAAGAAATTAACATTGCGTTAATTTGACATTTGACTTGTTAAAATTTGTGTTCTATCCAAGATTTTTCCAAGAAGATCCAAGAGATGGAGCTAAAGATCAAAAGTCATGGTGATTTCTTTGTGAACACGGACATCAGTCCATAATTTGTAATAGTAAAATTGTTAATTAAGATACAATAGTGAAATTTAGAATTAATTTAGCACATAAGCGGTAAATGTATTACATAAATCCACACCATTCCTACCTTGTATTATATCCTGGAGAAGTTATGTGGTCGTTATGTGTCCTTGTAACATTTGGCTTCACTTTGTTGACTTGTTTAGTGGAGTTGATCAAGTTCGCTGTGGGAACCGTGCTATTCCTGTGGTTTGTTTGTCGATGTGCTACTACAAAAATTAATTTCTCTCTTAAAAAATAATCGCTTTCGTTCTGGTGCTAGTTCAGGACAAAGATCAGGATTCGAGATAATACCCAAAATGTGGAGTTTCTATTGCTAGTGTACTGGGTATCTATAGGACATGGAAAATTAATTTTTCGATCAAAGTCGATCAAACAGAAAAAAATTGCTGTTCAATAATATAATGACAATAAAAATGTGGCTATTTATGGAAAGCGTGAGTGGGCGTACAACACGATTTAGAAAAAGTTGGATAAATCAAAGATATTTGGGGGGATGGAGTAGTAAAGAGTGAAGTAGACCACCTCAATAATATTTATGGCTTAAAATATGGCTAAAGGAATGTACGAAACGTGTTATGCCTTAGACCAAAAAAGAACGATTTACTCAAACTCTACCAAAACATCTAAACGTATAAATACACTAACCGTTTAACTGATTCGGATGTATGTATAAATGTATGCCATATCTCCCCGATCGACCTACTGCAATATGACGTGTTTATATAAGGGGAGAGCGTAAATTAAGTTAATCAATTTGATAAGGTTGTCAATACTCGAGTTCGTGGGAATGGAACGATCACAGGAGATCGTTCTCATGCAAACTTCTCATTAGAACATTCCGCACTATGTTGATCGCGTATTCTTGAACACGCGCGAACTGGTACCATCGACTACTTCTAGCGAGAACTTCATCTGCAATTTTGCCAAGCTTCTGTTCAGATTTTCATCAATTTTATTGTGATTTCAGGACTTCATTGTGTTAATTATTGTTCTCTATTCCATTCCCAAGAAAGCGACTCCCACGGAACTCGAGAATTTCCGTCAAGACAGTCAAACAGTAGCCGGGGAGTTCCCCTATTTTAGACAATCAATGTATAATAGATAGCAACGTCATCAAAAATATTCAACCACATCTAATTTCAAATGGATGAAATTAATTCAACTTAAAGTATTATTCTAGTCAAGTAAAGTGACTATATAGACACTATAGACCAATAGGTCTTATGGACCATTCACTAAGAGTGTTGTGACGCATTTGCTGGTTTGAAGAGAGAAAAAAGCTAGACGTAAAATATTGTGTGTAGATTCATAGACCTTAAATAGTTCGAAAAAATGATTATGTGCATGAAGTATGTAACCCTTTGCTGATTGGGGAATGGCTAGGACGCGGAGGCAGGAAAGAGAGGAAGCCGGTGGACGGTCATGGCAGAAGGGCACCGGCCAATATCGTAGGTACCTGAAAATCTCGAAATATTTACTTTGTCTATGCCAATTCGCGAATTAGTACACTTCGGATTTTATGGTTCTCGCCTGAACTACGATTCGGAATAAATGATCGACGCCATAGTTGTTTGACGACGCAACTACCTAATTTCCTGAAATATCTGAAACAAATAATTGACTAGCTCGGTCAATTAATAATCACGAGATTAATATCAACTTCGAATTTTCTAGATTTCTTACATCAGACGCTACGTGTTATCTTCAATAGACTCTTTGTGACGACCACATTGTGAATGCGGTCATTTTTTTACCTAATTAGCAGTTCAATTTTTACCTATGCAATAGAACCAGCGAACTGTAAGTAAAGTTCTAATTTTTCAGCTTTCAAAGAACTTTTTCTAAAAGGGCGAAATAAACATCTTTGAAATCCAGCGACTAAAAGAGCCTACCTCCAGTATCATAACCTCCACAATTTATAAGGTGTTTTAAACTGAAATAAAGGGAAAATAACAACTATATTTGGCCAGAAAACATGAAGTGTTTACTTAAACAATTACCTAGTGATCAATTAATCAACAATGATGTCCTGGAGCTTGGACAGACTTAAACTTTTGCGCCTATCAAAGATCTTGCTGAGATCCATCTGATCGAAAGTAAATCCACCAGAAAAGTCAGGTTAAAAGGGCTTTTAACTCACTTTTTTAAACTACTTTTTCCCAAAAGAGCTGTCTATACATCAGAAAATATGAATCAAAAACAATAATTTTAATAGAGTTCGACCAGAATTTAATTACATTCTGGCTCTAGTGATAAAAAGTGCTAGTGGAAGTGGATGGCGTGTATCAAATTATTATTATTATTTAACTAAATCGTCCTTTTTTGGTTTAGTAGAATTTTATACATAGGTACTTGACACAATGTTCAATTTCGGGGAGTGCACACATAAAAACAGAAAATTATAACGAAAAGTATTGGAAATAATGAAATAACTGGTTGTGAATGAACTGGGGATGAAATATATAAAATTATATATTAAATAAAACATAGGACATGCTGATTTTTCATAATTACCTAACCCACTGCCTTAAAAAATTATAACCCGCCATGGTACTTTAATTAAGGTACGTAAAGTGATATTTTGTATGTGTGTGCTTTCATATTTTGGAAGCAAATAACTTTTGAAAGTTGCTAAGTAAAAAATTTTCGTACCCATAATAATTATTGCAATATTCATAATCTTTCTGTTTTAAAATACATACAATCATACTGGGTGTCCATTTTTGTAACTCCATAACTTATATTAATTTGAATCTGTTATTCTGCTGACGGTATCTTGAAAATGGTAAGAGATAAAATAGGTACTTAAATTATAAAAAAGTAAGTTTATTTTTAAAGAAATAAAAAATGTATCTTTGTTCCTGAAATATACCGAAAAATTCTGAAATTACTAAAAATATAATTAATTTTAATTAATTAAACAGTTTGAAAAACAGTTAATTAATTAAAACACAATGAAAGATTTAACACAAAGAAAACGACATCGCTAACCCACTCACATCGGAATTTTTGGGAAAAAGACGAGGAAGTTCCCTACATTAATTAATAATTAATTAAGTTGAAAGTGATAATTTGACAGTTACATTTATTCTAATTGATCCGACTACATCGCTCGGGCTTACCACCTCAAATAATCACATGCGTACTTGTTTATGTAAATAATTGCTATGAAAGATGATGTCATTCATGACCTCATACTAGGTAAGTTTAGCTAAAATGACCCATTTTTCTCCGTAATCAATATTGCCGCGAAGAAACTGTCGTTTGTTCTATGAAATCACAATGTTTAATTGATATTTGATTGTTAGAAAGATTCATGTACCATTTGTAATGGGAATAATAAATAATATGAAAGATCAAGCACGCTCCAACAAGTCAGTTAAAAAATTGGAAAAAACTTGTTTTGGGGTCAGTTTAACTGCATATAAAATTTATCTGCGGGAAAAATAATAAGAACAATTTTAAGAAATGTTATTACCTACAAAGATACTCAGTTTTGTTTGATTTTGACTATAATTCACATTGTCATAGTTTATTAATAATTATTATATTTTTTTATATTATTATTATTATTATTATATTATACAGGGTGTCCCATTTTAATGTCCCACCCCGGATAACTTTTGTCGGTGACCTTGAATCAAAAATTGTTTGGTACAAAAGCTGTACAACTTGGAGGGGGACATTCGATGGCACTAATACTTTTGACCTTGGGTACAAGGTTCAAGGTCATTCAAGGTCAACTTTGTTTTTTTTTAATGGAACTTCCTATTTTTGACATCGGCAATCGATTGCGCGTGAAAAAATATGAGACTTTTGTCTGAAACTTTTTTTCTGAAAACGCAAATTTAATCGACTTATGGAGCTGTCAAAATTAATTTTTTTAAGCTTTGTGAATTTTTAACATTGAGAATGGTAGCTTTCTAAGAAAATCCGCAGGAGACAAAAAGTGAACTTCTGGTTCTCTTCTAAACCTCACCGTTCTCGAGTTGAAAATTAAAAAATTTTGAAATTTTCAATTTTGAAGGCTAAATTAATTGAGAAAATTTGCGTTTTCAGAAAAAAAGTTTCAGACAAAAGTCTCATATTTTTTCACTCGCAATCGATTGCCGATGTCAAAAATAGGAAGTTCCATTTAAAAAACAAAGTTGACCTTTAATGACCTTGAACCTTGTACCCAAGGTCAAAAGTATTAGTGCCATCGAATGTCCCCCTTCAAGTTGTACAACTTTTGTACCAAACAATTTTTGATTCAAGGTCACTGACAAAAGTTATCCGGGGTGGGACATTAAAATGGGACAGCCTGTATATATTTTAATTATAATCAATAATTTAATTTTTAATAACAGGGCGTTAAGAAAAGAGATCGAATATTTGGAGAGGGTATTATGGTATATAGACGGACCAAAATAAGTCAAAAAATCTTTTCGGAGATCCAGATGAGGATTTTCTTTATAATTTTGTGAAGTCTTCCATATTGTGCTTAACTTGCATTTTTTGTTTGTTCTGGGATCCTGTTTCAATTATTATTGTTGCCAAGGCTCTCATAGCAACTTTTTTTATGAAATCATCTGGTACTTATGTCAATCTAGACTTTGCTGAATGCCCGAATTATCCACATCTGAAGCAATTTGGGAACTCATAACATTTCCACTTCTTCGGAACTTGATGCAAGATTTCGCTGCTCCCATCAACTTTTTAAGTGTTCGACTTTGCAGTTTTGCAGCCATTAGACGCACCGCCATCTCCCGTTTTTACTATTCCTTCAGCTTGCATGCAATGCAAGCGTTACGTGAGATTCCTGAAAAATGCTTGCCTTTTTCAATTAATCTTTGTGAAATCCTATTTTTCTCTTATTACCTTTTCCTCCAATATCAATCGATTTCTGTAAAATTAAGGAAGATTTTTTTAAATAATTTGGAACGTAACTGTTATCGTAAAAATGAATGGTGCTGAGAATATTAATGTGAATGGTCCTGGTTTTGTTTGAATTCTATTATTCTTCTATCTTCGAGGTTATTGTAAGTAATTCGTGAAGATTTTAAGTTTTGTGGGTTGCCTGTCGGACAAGGGAGTGTTTGTTGAAGCGAGAAGTGATCTACATAAGACGAACAGAGAAAATAGAGGGCTAAGGGGCCATCTAAGTCTGGAACGAAGGCTAATCGAGCTAGGTAAGGTTGTCAAGTGGGGTTATTTGTCGTGTAGGTACCTAGTTCAGGGAATTATCTGAAATTTATTGGAATTTTACCTAGCAACGGAGTAAGTCTTACAATCTGAGTTGTAGTAACATCAGGTATCTTTATTGTTCGATAGCTGTCATATTATCGTATCCCTTAGCTGAAGAGCAGTATTATTGAGTTGCCGAGACGATATTAGAAGAGCAGGAGGTCAACTCCTTGTCTAAGAGACTTATGGATCCCGTAAGATAATGATGTTCTAATTAGATCCTCATGTTTTTTCAGGGTTCTTACTTCTTACTTCTAGTTCTGGTTTTTATTTTGGCTTTCTTCCGTTAGTTTTACTGTGTTCCTGAATTCTTTAGGTTTCTACTAGCAGTCATAATGGTACATGATCGGCCATGATTACCTGCACCCTCCCTCACCCTGTGCCAGTAATTGGACTCGTCAATTCCTGAATATTTCAAGATACAGGTACAATGGACGACCATTTTATTTTATGTCATGTAGCCTGTAATAAAACAAATGACACAACGTAGGGTAGGCTAAATTTTTTGAAACATCAAGGCCACTTTTCGATCACGAAAAATCTGTTAGTCCATTAAAGTCAGTTTTTATCTCTCCCTTCTCCGTTCTGTTTCGAGTCTAAATAAATTTGCAATGACTCGAACGAGACGCGAAAAGAAAATTCCTACCGTTTCTCCTTTGACCATGGTCTCTAAGTATCAGCTCTATTGTACTTTCTGCTCTCCCTTTTATTATATAGTGAGCGTATATTGTTTTGTTTTTCATGTTACCGTAGATACAGCAGCTTCTTTCTAGTCTCCATAGAAGGGACCAAGCTTTTTTGACACTAGTGAGAAAATGAGTATAAGCTTGAAATAACAGTCAATACTTTATGGTGCTATGGTGCTGTGCAGTTCACCCCCGAGCAGGCCATGTTGATTGAAATTACAAAAAAAATTTTTCAGTTTTTCAGGATTTTTCAGGAAAGGTTATTAACCATATCCATGTACTTTATGATTTCTTTATATATTTAAGCCACTTAATAACAGATTGTAATCTCTTATTTAATAGCTAGGAAATAATGGTAATGAAATGGACACCAAGTAAGTATAATAAGCATTAGATATCAAAAAAATGTATACAGAAAGATCGATTTTCAAAATAGTTAATGTAAAATATGTAGTGTAATAATATTATGTATATTCAGTTTTAGGAAATATTAGGATACGACATCAACATTACAACTTACTATGTAAATCATCATGTCTGTTCATGTCGCCTGCAAAGAAAAAAATCATTTCAATTAAATGACAATAATTGAAAATTGGATCTTCTCTCTAACCATACTCTAATAAATCTAAAACAATTTACACAATCTAAGTAAATCTAGGAAGCGTCAGGAGTAATCGGGATGGGAATCGAATATATAGCAGAGTTTTTCAAGAAGCTTTCACCACTTGAGGGTAAAAATAAATATGCAGAACCAACTACATAACTAATAATCACAACGCAATCTAATGCGCCAAAAGAAAATAAACAAATCAATAATAATAATAATAATAATAATTATAAATATAAGCTCAAGATATTTATACAATGAACGGAGAAGATCCGCGGTTTTTCACGTTTCTGATGCGACTCGCCAAAATAACATAAGAAAAATTTGCAAAAGCGCGATTTTTCAGTGCCAGGTTGGGACAACAGTGCAATGTATAAAATTATCTATGAGAAATACCTCTAATATGAACCTTCTTGGGCAACTCTGGTGGTGTAAAAGTAGGAGGAGGATGATGGTCATCTGTAAACCACAAACCTATCGTACATACTATTCCTAGAAACTAGCCTAAAACCATTGTACTCACTCTAATTTCATTTTCGATACAATTGTTTAAAACAATATGGGGCTACCTTCACGGATGAATTGTACCCAACTTGAACCTTTTATGAGAAATCACCCCCCAATTTTTACTTGAAAATATTAGACACCGAATATTAGTTCTTGTTATTATAACAAAAAATAATTCCTTGTTAATACTAATATAGGTAGTACCTAGGAAACCTCGCAGCACTCGAACACCAGAGAACATCAAACAGTTAGGCAGGTCACTGTCACTACTTGAAATCTATTGCATTATAATTACAATAACATCATAAAAAGTACTGTTAATGAAGGTACCTACCTTGAGTATAAATTTTAATGCACTAGATCTCTTTATGCGCCGTTAAGCATGCTCTAACTTTGGTAATATAATCCTGCGAGGTCTACTTTATGGTACCTATGTCAGCAACATTGCTTATCCTGTTAGATGGGTACTTCCCCCATGCCGACTTATTCCAAAATGCATCATGGAAGTGACTTCAATTTCAAATCCCTTTGAGTAAGGTAAGTACATAAAGAACATATGGTTCTTTGCTTCGATACAAGGATCTCGGAACATTGCAACGAAAAATTAACCTGCAACTTAGCATTATACTGTTACTCGTACAATGAGTCCCAATCAACCATCAAGTGTATGATGATGTAAAAAAATTTAAAGGAGAGATTTCTAAACTGACAAATGGCAAGCATCATAAATATTGCCGCGGGTTCATTTTTTGTTGCCAAGGAGCCAGTGTCGCAAGATCCTTGTTGCTTTATTGTGCAAAAAAACGAAACATGAGTACAATGATTTCTATACCAGAACTATCATCTATTATAGTCTATTGCCCGTATTCACAAACGATAATTTCCAAAATAATTACGTAATCAATTATCCCCATCTCATTCTATAGCAAAAAAAACTGCATATCTCCATCTCACTCATTTAAATAATTACGTAATTATTTTGGAAATTATCGTTTGTGAATACGGGCATATATCTATGCTAATATTAATTTATTAGTGTATCTAAAACTAGATTGCATAGCTCGGAAAATGCACAAACATCATGCACATAAAAGAAGTAAGGCAGGGGCATGCGAGAAGAAGACATAAGCGTCTACTAGTAGTGTTGAAGCTAAGAAGATAAAGTAGTGTGGTTCAATCTAATGCTGAGGGTACATTATTTGACACGTTTTAGATCCTGATTGTTCTATGGTGTCACTTTATGGTAAAGTGAGATCCCTTACGTTCATCCTGGGTAGATTACTGTCGATAGGTAACTTACTTGTAGGCAATGTGAAGTCCACGCCTGCTCGTTAAATAAAATGGGAGATGTGAAATTATTTAGTGTAGGTAGTATAGTACTGGTACTAGTACTAGTAACATTAGTGAAGTATGTTTGTCTGCTACTCTTATATTATAAAAACTTACGATAATCAGTGACCGGGAACAGGTAACGCCATCTAGTGGTGAAAAAGTCAGTTTTTGTTCGCGCGCCGTCATCATATCATAAATTTTCATAACTTGATGAAGTGTATGCGTGTGTGTTTGTGTGAGTGAGTGTGATATAAACAGGATTAAGAACAAATAGTCTAGGACAATTTTTCTAACACACAACACTAATCGTCGCCTGACATTGACACTAACAGACATTTATAAGTAACATTAATAATAATTAGAGTTGTGGGTGAGTGGATTTGTTCAATGATTCGAGACTCAACTTCACATCATACATCAAGACAATTGGTTAATCAGACCTGGTGCTTTTTTCATCGCAGATGCAAGCATGTTATATCAAGGTGTGGAAGTTGGAGGATGTAAATTTTAATCATTATTTACATGACTTGGATGTATGTATTGATATACAAACTACTCGATTATAGTTCTCCACTCGAATAAAGAGTGAGAGACGGTAGAATGTTAATGTGTTGAACTCATTTTACGATCCATGATAGCAAACAAACACACAACCTGAAGACGTTTCGTTCTGTGAGACTCATCATCCGATGAGACCGTTTGCTGCTGAAAAATGGTGCGTGAATGGTGCCTAGTGACTTGGCGACCATAGCGTCATCTGTGTATGTGGCATGCCAATGAATCAGAGCAATGAGAGAAAAATTGCTCTTTCATGTTAGCCCGCTTCCTTATAGAAGCTTACAACTATCCTCAGATTATAATAGCTTCAAAAATATAAAAAAGAATCAGGAGGGGGGATTGAGTGCGTACTTACATAGTATGATATGATAAATTAGGAAAATTCAATACATACACCCAGATCTGTTACATGCTTGTCAGGGGATAAGTAGATAATCTTGTGCAGGGTGATAATAAAAAGTTACTTTTTAATGTAAACACATTAAGAGAAATAATCACAGGTACAGCTACCACCCTGTACAATAAAAACTTTGACATAACATGCTTCAACAGTCAGTTGGACACATACACGAGCCAGTTATCGAAAAGTTTTTCGTTTAGAGAGAGAGAGTTCACACAACTGACGACTTTACAACACCGGAAAAAGATAAAAAATGTGGTGTGAGGAGATATAAATGTGATGTGTCCTGTGGCCAGAAATGAAAAATGACAATACGTACTTGCTCTGCCTACCATCTGAATGGCCCTCACGCCTTTCCTGAACGTTGCCACTGAACAATCAATCAGATAAAACAACGTTAATATGCCAGCTGATGATGCGTTTAGACACTTCTACAATTCCTAGCCTACGTTATAGCTTAATCATACTGTACAATTTCGGCTAATAATCGAGGGGACGACTTCACGTGAGTGCGCTCAAAATGCCGCGTGAAGTTACCCCCGGTTTTATGTATGACTTTTTTTTTATTATACAGTACAAGTACGAGTACGAGTATGATAACAAAATTAAGAAATACAAATCCAAGTGGTAGTTGACTTCTGGGCTTGAACCTGATCTTCATATGGGATGGGGTAGGGATTATCAATGAAATATGAGATGAAATGATTGGTCGATCGATCGATTGATTGATTGATTGATGTCTAACACTACATATTGTACATTATCACTACCACGATTTAGATAAATTGGATATGAAAAGTTAGTGTTTAGCCTTCCAAATTAGAGTTGATAATTAATTAATTGATGACGAGTGCTTCCTAGATCAAGCATAACGAGCAATCACTTTTAATAAACGTCAATAATTTTAATTGATTAATAATAATTCAATTGCTGTGTAATTTTTAAGTACCAAAATGGATTAGTCCGTTCCGCAATGCCTTATACTTCATATCAATTATTATTAATTATTATATTTAGTAATATTCAGAAGTAGATTAAGTACAGATTGTAAATTGGACCTTTACTGTTGCTAATTTATTCAATTTATTTTTGAAAAATCAAACTATATAAGCGTTTATATCAACAGGGAAATAAATCTATGACCGTGTCTCGATTTTATATGTATAAGAATCATCATCAGACACAGCAGTAAATTATTGAGAATATGAGAATACCTATAAATGTTTCATAATATATTGATCAATCTAAGTATCTAAGTTGAAGACCACGCCTTTAACCACCAGGTTATCAATACCTCAATATTTTGTACGCTTATTCGTCAATATGAATCATTCTACAATAATTGAATATGAAGAAAAATATTTGAACGATCGATATTATTTAATGAAATATTAAATTCAGATTCAGTTTCAAATCCAATAATTGTCTTCGATTGGTAAAATGTCCCTATCGTTCTTCAATATATTTTTTGCCCTCAAGAAAAGCCCCCCTCTTTCAATTTAAAATCCTTGAGACGTTGTTGTGTCAAGGTCAAATAATCTGTCTCTGGGTTTCCCCCAAAACGACACCCGGACCTGGTATAATATGCAGTAAAAGGTGATAGAAATAAAATTAAAATAATTATTTCTTCTAATTTCTCGATAATATAATGCAGTGTCTAAGAATGCATAGGGTTTATAAAAAAATACTAAATAATTCTTTTCTATACCTACGTCTAGTGGTTATATTATACAGGGTGAGTTTTTTAACTTCAAACTGTCACAATAGCTCGAGTAATAAGTACCTGCTCAACGAAATAAATTTGATAAAAATTTGACAATTCCGCGGGGAATAATAATTAGTTTTAATATTAGTCACCCGCCCCTCTTCTTGTTGAATTTTCAGAATGGTTAAATTTTGTTCATAGTGCGCTTATTGCTTGAGATATTTGAAAGCTTCAAGTGAAAAAACTCACTATAATAGAAATTTAAGAATACTCTTGAAATTACATGAAAGTAGTGAAAAGTAGAAGCTCAAGAAAAGTAACAAAATAATTAATTAACTATTTTGACTATACTTTCAACGATATAGGACCTATCTACGGTAAAAAATTCAATAGCAACAATAATAATATAGAGACTCATCTATTCTAGCTTTTCTGACAGAGGTAGGTAGGTAAGTAATCTACTTCGAGAAAATATTACGAAAATTATGAAAGATTCCGTGCTCATTAATTTTTTCTCAAAAAATTCAGCACTTAAACAAACAACAACAAAATAGTGACAAATACACTGATATTTAAAAGCATCCAAGCATGGCAATGTGGGATGGCCTACCATCCAGACGAGTTTGATAGTTGCCCTGTTTGACCATGCCTGTTTGCATCATGATCATTCCAACATCTGCAAAAATTCAAAAACCAAAAATATTCCACTGGAGCCCCTTCTCGATGGTAAAAATCAAAAAAACAAAATAAATTAAAAATATCAATAACAACTAGTGTCCATTTTTAGTTTGCGTTGGTGGTAAAATATGTCAAACTACTGATGAGACTGACGCAATAATGTTCTGGAAAACTTGTATAGGTACCTAAGTTACACCTACTTATTAGGTACTAAAAACATAATACAAAGTAATTCAGGTTATATCGTTTCAAGCTTTTCTAGGTCAGAAAAATATAATTCATAAACCTTTCAATCGTCTCCTTAGAAAGATACAAAGTACATTCGAACGACTCCCTTTCATTTTCGGGGGCGGTATATACTTATTGACACTCACTATAATACAGAAGGTCAATTATTATTCAACTCAAGAAAAAAACAATATTTTTTTAACCTTGCTCCAAGATTGCAAAAATAGGGTATTTTTGGGACATACTCTAATTTATCTCAAATTTCCAACTCTCCCCGGTATAAAATCATGAAATAAAACATGATTAAGCTAATGGTTTGAGCCCCACACCTGACACCAGTTTGTAATAGTCAATTTTTTATAATTATTTTACCTCGCCTTTAATTTTTTTGGTGGTACCGCGACAATTTTGGCTCTATGAATGACTTAATCATGTACAAGGGAGATGAGGCTTTTATTTGAATTTATTTTACCCGATGCTCCATAAATCTCTGAAAAGTAAATAGTATTTCTGGTACTTTTGTGTGTGATTCGAAGTACATAATATAAGTAAAAAATATCAGAACATTTGCCTTAAATTATTATCAAACAATTATTTCAATTAAATTATCATTTCAATCCTTTAAAACCCCACTGCACGTCACTGGTAAATCAAACTTCTTCAAAGTACTTTTAAAACACTCTGTATCTTTCTATCTTTCTCAGGACTCACGTGAAAGAGGTTATAATTTATATTTTATGACACAAGTAGTGTGATTAGGAGAAAGTTTGATCAATAAAACTTTATCGGAATTAAAAAAAGTACAATAACTATTTCTAAAAAACAAAAACAAAAAGGCACCTATGAGATGTTCCTAAAGTTCCTAAAATCCAGGTGATTGTTTCACGTTTCATCTATGACCTATACTTTAAAAAGGCATTTAAATTGTACCGTTAACTTCAGTAGGTACCTACTATAATAGGAACATTTTATGAGAAGTATAGGAAAATGTAAATGAAAACCTAACCATGCAAAAAGTGCAGAAGGGTACAGAATGTGTGTCAAGTACATTCTTTTAGGCAAGCATAATTTTAGCAAAATTTTATACATTCTGGTACATAACTCAGGTTCAAATAAGAAATTGGAACTTATCCAATAATTCCTTTTTTTGACTACTGCAGTAAGTAATTTTCCTACGTTTTTTCTTAATTTTTTTATAAATTATAATCTTAAAATAATCAGATATAAAACTTTATTGTAACAAATAAAGGAAAATATCCATAAAGAAACTTATAAGATGGATTCCTGTGCATCTGTACCGTTGCTGAAACGAAGATACAATAGCTTGAAACGTTTGGTGGTGTTGCCTCTGAAACAATGCAGAGACGTTTAAGAAACGTTAAATGTCCGCCCTCATAAACGTTTAAGTTGAAATTCTGTTCCATAAGTACTGTTCCATAAATGTTACATTGGAAATATGTTTCATGAGAAGCCTTAGTGAAACAGTCCACCAAACACTGTTAAATCCCAGGCAAAGCTACCTGGAGATATCGTAAAACTTATGCCAGATTAACGTCTCTCAAGAAATGTTTCATAGTTGTTTCAAAAGAATTTTCTGAACTCGACTTCCTTTGAACCGTCTCTTAAGAAATTTTTCTGATATTATCCATAAACGTCTAAAACAAAAGTTTCATTTTTATTTCCAAAAGTAACTTCCATGTTTGATTGCAAAAGAAACAATACATTATCCATTCCGAGATCATTCTCTTGGGATATATGTTACGGAAGAAACAAAAACCGTGCACAGTGGGTGGTACGTTTTTCATCAATCTTTTTCGAAACGAGCCCTCGATCAACCAATAAACCATCTCCTACCTTGAATAGGCCGTGTCAGTTTTCAACTTCTTAAAAAGTATGAGGTAGTAGTTCGATTCCCATCTTGCCCAAAAAGTCCGTGCAATGGGAAAAATCTTGCACCCGAGACATAGTTGAGATTTTTTTTCGATCAAAGTTTAATAAGTGCTGGTGCTGGTGCTAGTGCTGGTACCATCCACGGTGGTGGTATGTTTGGGAAAGAGCACTCGAGTTCAATGTCAAAACAGAAAATAACAAGACTACGTGTGTTTACTTTCAAAAGTGGCCAGAGGAGATTTTTTTTTGGGACAGAGTCTAGAAAACTGTTTTTCAAAACCACAGTAAGATGTAGCCTGATGTAGTATTTGCTGTGTATCGGGCTGGAGGGGGCCCAGATATATTGTGGTAATGCTAGGTCAGTTAGTAATTGTTCAATCCACCAAACCATCTCCTTCATTGAATAGGCTGTGTCAGTTTGCAACTTTAAAGAAGATACTCTAGAGCTGGAAACAGAAATACTGGCGTCTTCGCAGTTTTTAAATTTTTTGGAACAAGTGGAACTCTACGGATTCTTCAATAGTCTTGATGATCGCAGCTGGTGGGCGTGAAACAGTAGTTCGATTACCACCTGGCCCAAAAGTGCAATAGGAACAATCTTGCGACCGAGACATAGTTGGAAATCTTTTTTTTTTTCGATCAAAGTTTAATAGGTGCTGGTGCTGGTACCATCCAAAGTGGTGGTATGTTTGGGAAAGAGTAGGTACTTTCCCAAAACTAAGATTTTTTGGGAAGATCCTAGGAAAAATGTTTCAGTCGTGAAGTAGTTCAGCCCGCTTAATCAAATTCTTCACCCTCAGTGGTAACTTTTCTCCAAAAGAGGTTCTCCGGAACTGGTAAGTAAAAAACAATTATTGCAGTAAAAGTTGTATTATAGGTAGTAAATTACGGTAAGTTTTATATCTGAAAATATAAAAATTAAATAATGTGACAAGCATCTAAATAATTACCAATAGATACCTGAAATATGCACCATTAGAATGAACTGATTATATGAGAGAGAGAAAACTGCTACATCATCGATGAGATGATATATATTTACTTAAGTACATATGTAATTATATAAAAATTAAACCAGTTCACTACACATGACAAGGCTAGAATAATAATAATAATAATCAAAGTGAATTATCTCGGTACGTGTAGTTAAAGTCTGTAATAATATGCAATCACGCAAAATCAAACTAGAAATGGAAAAAGGAAACGAGCTGACCCATCAGGCAGGATCTATAGACAGATCTAGAGTCAAGTATAGATCGTCAATTACCTAGATCATTCGACCAGTTACGTTGCTGTACTGCCACTAAAAGCCCACAAACAATTTAAATTTCATCATTGTTAAAAGACTTTGGGAAAAAGTTATAGTACAAAATTATTATCACTACTTCTTATCTCTGACCTCCTGTTTAATTCAAACCGGGAAAATTCAAACTGATCGATTTATATTGTCAAGCAAGCGCCTCATTTTAGTGCTGCTTCGGAGTTTTCAACAACTCATTTTCACTCTAAGCTGAAATTACTCTCTTTGACAGCCCGGGTTAGCTCAGAAAATGATCTTTTCTGTGAGTTTTTTGCGAGCCCAGATCAGGTCCGAATTTTACCTTTTTGCCAGCCCGGGTTAGCTCCGAAAATTATTTTTTTGAGAGGTTCAGCCCATCAGGTTAAGCCCGAAATTTGTGTTTTGCCAGCCCGGGTTACCTCGGAAAATGATCTTTTTTGTGAGTTTTTTGCGAGCCCAGATCAGGTCCGAATTTTACCTTTTTGCCAGCCCGGGTTAGCTCCGAAAATTATTTTTTTGAGAGGTTAAGCCCATCAGGTTAAGCCCGAAATTTGTGTTTTGCCAGCCCGGGTTACCTCGGAAAATGATCTTTTTTGTGAGTTTTTTGCGAGCCCAGATCAGGTCCGAATTTTACCTTTTTGCCAGCCCGGGTTAGCTCCGAAAATTATTTTTTTGAGAGGTTCAGCCCATCAGGTTAAGCCCGAAATTTGTGTTTTGCCAGCCCGGGTTAGCTCGGAAAATGATATTTTTTGTGAGTTTTTTGCGAGCCCAGATCAGGTCCGAATTTTACCTTTTTGCCAGCCCGGGTTAGCTCCGAAAATTATTTTTTTGAGAGGTTCAGCCCATCAGGTTAAGCCCGAAATTTGTGTTTTGCCAGCCCGGGTTAGCTCGGAAAATGATCTTTTTTGTGAGTTTTTTGCGAGCCCAGATCAGGTCCGAATTTTACCTTTTTGCCAGCCCGGGTTAGCTCCGAAAATTATTTTTTTGAGAGGTTCAGCCCATCAGGTTAAGCCCGAAATTTGTGTTTTGCCAGCCCGGGTTACCTCGGAAAATGATCTTTTTTGTGAGTTTTTTGCGAGCCCAGATCAGGTCCGAATTTTACCTTTTTGCCAGCCCGGGTTAGCTCCGAAAATTATTTTTTTGAGAGGTTAAGCCCATCAGGTTAAGCCCGAAATTTGTGTTTTGCCAGCCCGGGTTACCTCGGAAAATGATCTTTTTTGTGAGTTTTTTGCGAGCCCAGATCAGGTCCGAATTTTACCTTTTTGCCAGCCCGGGTTAGCTCCGAAAATTATTTTTTTGAGAGGTTCAGCCCATCAGGTTAAGCCCGAAATTTGTGTTTTGCCAGCCCGGGTGAGCTCGGAAAATGATCTTTTTTGTGAGTTTTTTGCGAGCCCAGATCAGGTCCGAATTTTACCTTTTTGCCAGCCCGGATTAGCTCGGAAAATGATTTTTTTGTGAGTTTTTTGCGAGCCCAGATCAGGTCCGAATTTTACCTTTTTGCCAGCCCGAGTTAGCTCCGAAAATTATTTTTTTGAGAGGTTAAGCCCATCAGGTTAAGCCCGAAATTTGTGTTTTGCCAGCCCGGGTTAGCTCGGAAAATTATATTTCATTACGAGATTTTGTCGTTCCAGATTTTGCAAAATAGGACTTTTAAAGCTTACCGGACTTTTTCAAACCTGACCTTGTCCTGTGTCAAATCTACACTTCACTAACTTTACTATCCACGAGCTTCCGCTAGGAAATAATTGTGAAATATTAGGGAAAGATTATCAAAATGTTTAGGTAAGGTTAGGGAAACCTAAAGTTTGGGAAATCATAAGGAAAGGTTAGGAAAAGGTTAGGGGAATATTATGGAAAGGTTTGGAAAGGTTACGGAGAGGTTTAGGGAGAGAGTTGGGAAAAATTGAGGAAAGATTATAGAAAGGTTTGGGATATGTTAGGGTAAGGTTTGGGAAAGGTTTGAGAAAGGTTTTTTTTTTAAGTTTTTGCCAGTTAAGGTTAGCTGGGAAATATATCTTTTTTGCGAGTTCAGGTTAGGTCCGAAATTTCCCTTTTTTACAGGCTAAGTTAGCTCGGAAAATAACTTTTTTCGAGTTTTATGCGTGCGAAGCTTTCCCGTTTGAAGACACAATTTAATTCATCAGGTAAATTCGAGAAAAAAATATCAAGAAGTGTCAACAGAAAAAAGACTTTTCTGTCAGGCAGAGAAAAAATTAGCTCACTTTAAAGGCGGAATAAATTTGCACGTAAAAAATAAAACTTTTATCTGAAACGTATTTTTTCAAAACTCAACTTCCTTTGACTTGTTCCGATTTTTTCGTTCGAGAATGATAAGCTTGCAAGAAAAATTTTAAGAGACAAAAATTTCTGCGAATATGAAGGAATGTAACTAATTTTCTGGCGCACTTTTTGAAGACTGTATTTCCCATCATTATACCAGGACCCTTTGTAAAATTCTAAGAAGTCTCTTCACGTCTCTTCAGATTTTTTTTTTTTACTTAGGGACTAATCGCGAGTAATAGAACCACAAATTTGCAAATTTCTATTTTGAGAGCCGAATAAATTCACGCTTGAACAAAAAAAAGTTTAATGTTTTTGAAATGAGCACCATCCAAGGCTAAAAGTATCAAAGGCATGGAATGTCCCCTCGAGCAACTTTTTCTCGGAAGTGAGATCCCCGAATTTTACTCGTACGATTTAAAATGATACACCCAGTATAGCATTCATTTCGTATGAACCCTGAAAGATCTTCACTGTAGTACCTATCTACTAGAAGTAATCCAGGACTTAAATTGAATGTGAAAAATTGCTCGCAATAAATTGTGCGACCCTCAACGAAATATGACCAATGTAGAACGATAATTTTAAAAGCTTTTAAGAAAGCTGCTCCCAAAAGCAGCACACGTCACGTGAGGACATATTATTTAATGGCTTAAAAAGGAGATTCATTGCCAAAATAAATTTCATAAAAATACATTATCGTAAATCACCGGATACTAAGGTGAAAATAAATGCATCGTTGTTCATCAAGAGAAAATTAGGTTTTTCCCCATTTTCCCAACAGTTCTATTATTCCCATTTATCCCTAAAAGGATCTTCTGCTGGATATGAATGCATCTTGAGGTCAATTTGTCATTATTTAACTTACCATTAATACACGAACATGGACATGATATTATTAGGTAGGTACACATAAAATAAGTGTGTGTGTTTTTCATGGCGAGAATGTCAGTAATTTTGTCCCTTAGGTATAGGTGCGCGATTAATCACCTCATGATTTATGCATGAAGAATGGTATAATTTAAAATTCTTTTAAAAGGTAATCGATTGCAGCATGAGCCGGTAATAACAAAGTAGTAGCAACATGTGGAAACGTTTAATGCCTTGAAAAAAAAACGAGTGTATCTGAGCTATTTTTCAGAAATTAATCAATCAAAGTGGCGTGCATAACAACTACTGTGAAAATAAAAGGTGGTCGACAATTTCCTTGAAATGTTAGCCATGTTGCTTTCTCCAACATGCAAGTGAATGCTTTCAAGGGAAAGTTCTAATAGTTCAACGTTCCTGAATATTTCCTGGCATTATTCAAATTAAAATATATCAATTAGTTTGAAAGCCCTTTTAAACGGCTCGAAAAACGAAGCTAGTTATCGAGCGATTTCTTTCAAATTAAGCGAACGATCAGTTTGAGTTTTCCGTTTGTTTTAAACCTTCCGGTTCCGTTTTTTATTTTTTTTTTATTTTAATGAACACACAATACATGGGTTTCAAACACAGTAAAATTAATGGTAAATATTATTTACATGAAAACATGAAACGGTATTTAAAGCCATGTATGAGGGAGGGAACGAGAAAGATAAGTCAATATTGAGAGAGAATTTAAAAAGCTATTACACGAATCATAATAATAATAATAATAGAGAAATAAGATAGTAAAAGAAGAAAAACTCACAGTTTTTACATTTGCATTTCTTTATTAACGTCTCATCCTTGATGTCCTCGTGACAGGCTTTGCAATAAAACCAAGCTCTGAAATTATACAATTAATTAATTACTTTGACAAATTTTTTTGGCATAAAAATTCAATCGACACAAATCACTTAGGTATATGCATACAGGCACTTATATGCAATAAAAATTTTAGTACTACCACCCTCCGCTAGATGGCATTGAGGCTTTTAGTTCACTTGAAAACCGTAAAACTTTCATGATTAATGATGATCTGATATCGCAGACTTAGGAGTCTAAATAAAGACGAAACAGAAGCTCTTTTATTTCCAGACTCGCCTCTTTGTGTCGATTGAATGAAGATATAGTAATGAAAGAGTGGTAGTGAAGATAAATAGTAATCAAAGAGATATCTATATCTCTCATGTTACAGTCTGTTGCAAAATTTACCTTTTAACTTCATCAGCAGATTGTGCAATGAAAAATCCCTGAGTGTTGGCGACAATCTTTGCACCTCTAGGATTGATAGAAATCTTGTTGTCCACTCCTTCGGTTCCTTTAACTTCTATTGCTAGCAGGAGTAACTTCAGTTTCGTAAAGCACAGCCTGTATACAATACATTTGACTTACTCAGTTAATTAATTGGTGATAGAAAGGTGGGTATACATAAGAGCACGAATTCGCGTGTATGAGGCAAGCCGAGGCGCATGAGCAAACGTAATAATCTGCAGAAATGTGTTATTAGGGCGCAGAAATTCCAGTTCTGAATGAGACGAGGGAACAGAGATGATCAATGAGACGAAACTTGTTATTGTCATTCGAGAGCATCTTCTCTTGGAGGTCTGTGATGATGGTCGATGCGTCAAACACAATTTCCGCTGACGATGCAGAAAGCCATCGTGATCGCTCTGCAAATTTGGTGCTCTTTTGGGGGCCATCCTCGGGATACTCATCAGAAACTACACCTACCTAAATTTCTCCCAAAGAGGAGGTATGTAGCTTACTGTGATCACGACTTTTTGGAGGACACCTCCTCCATAACGACAACAAATGTGTTTGCCACATTGGTGTTCTCTGTGGTTTGAGTGCCACAGATAACGTGCCTTTACGCAGTCTTTCGTCGCAAAATAAGACCATTTTGCGAATTTAGCCATTTTGACTGGCCTATAGCTCGCAGAGATATCGTTATCGCCTCTCATTCAGCACAGACATATGCGAGAGATAGCCTACGCCCAATTGTGGACATGGTTACCAAAGCATGGAGAGCGCACCAAAGGGCTGTAGAAATTCCCCCTCTGAAGGACTAAGCCCACGCTTTCTCTCACTGACGCTCGGAATTTTCTAATTTTTTTTTTTTAATTATTGCCAAACAGACAAATAGATAGACAAGATAGTGACTTGCGTGGCCAAGTGGTTCTCCGCTGGCCCACGAAGCCATAGATCGCGGGTTCGAAACTCACCTCGGCCCGCTTTACTTTTCAGATTCATTTTCGAATGTCTGTGAAAAGTAAAACAAGCGATCGAACGTTTAAAAGGCAAATATAATTTAAAGTGTGTATGGCTAAAGAGTTCGTGCTCAAAGCCAATTTACCAGAGTGGAGCGACTATGTCTTACCTACACAGTTAAGACCGATGCTCCCTATTTTTTTAAATAAAAAAAAAAGATAGACAAGACGGCAGGTTAGTATTGCATTGTCATCAAGTTCTGAGCTTTGTTAAAAGTTTCAAGTCCTAGCTCTTTGGGAAATGAGCATAAAATCGATTGCAAGATTTCGACCGTAACAGACAGAGAAGAAATCCTTGTACTGAAATCTCTGCCTCTGTTTAATAAACCTGAATCTGGCATCTTTTTTTAATACTACCACTTACTACCTCACAAGTAGAATTGGTGGTTAATCGGTACCTAGTGCCTATACATTTTTCATGCGTCCTTTACTACGCCCATACTACGCCCGTGTAAAGAAAACTTCGCACAATGAAATTAAACGTGTTGAGCCACATTTGACGTGTCTCAATCATCAAGCGGCATATTAGTAATGATTGCATCGCCTTGCCTCAGTCGTATTCGTACTCATATGCAAACGCAGCTTAAGACTTTTCACAGAAAATTGTCTCAAAAATATGAAAATATGATGCGTGTCTTTTCATGCAAACAAAAATGTATCCATTTTTGAAAATCGCCAGAAAAATGGATATATTTTTCTTGTGTTTTTATGCAAGCTTTTCATGCATAAAGCGAAAATAAAAGCATAAGATGGCACAGCTGTGATTGAAAAAATATAAAATAAAAACAGCTTTATTATTGTAAGCTCCATCCCCCCAATTTTTTTTTTGTTTAATAAAAAATCTACACATCAGTATCAATTTTCAAAATTTTGGTCTATTCTAACGGGGTTAATAAGTACAAGGATCAGATCTGAAGGCTAAAACAACCAGGTAATGATTTTATTAATCAATCCAGGATCTAGCAACAAAATGATTATCGATTGGTTGTTTTAACATCGATCTCAACTTATTCTAGTAACACGCAAGCAAAACGAACAGCTACAAAATTTAGTTTAGAAACTTTGCTACATTGTGTTGTTGTATTAGTCAAAGGACAAAGGGATAAACAGGTGTTACGTTTATTTTTTATCGATATGTTTATTAATAAGTTCTAGTTATTCTTACTATTACGCTAATCTACTTATAAAAAAGTAGGAACTCCAAGTAGTAAAAAGTAAAACAGGCCTCTACTTGCGGGTTTTCATTTAACTATAGCACACGAGTTAATCAGATTATTGACAGAGTTAACATTGAAATTAGAACATAAAAAAATTATGCCTAAACATAATTACGTATTCAATCTTTTTATTATTATTTTTATGAGTGGTAGGTCCAGATTGAAGAGGGTGGTCAAAACCAATCATGAAAATTCCAAGGATGTTATAATAACACGAGTAGCTGCTCTTTTTATCAATTTTTTACTTCTTCTCTTCTTGTCTAGTATTTGTTTCGAATCAATTATTGTTAAAATACATCTGGGGAAATCCCTGAGACACGTTCCTTTCAATCCTTTGTAATTTAAATGAGCTAATTTGTACATAAAACTACACTTGATTCGTTATTTCATTATTTTCGAGAAACTTCGATCATTTATTAAATATTATTATCGTTAAACTTGATGAACATGTGTCTTTAAATTAAATTGATTTTTGGATAATTAATTAATTTGGGGATTTTGATCATTAATAATTATTTAATTCAATTATTGTGTTAAATGCAAATAACCAATAACACATGCTTCGATATTTTATTCAAATGTTTCGTCTATCTACAGTTGCTATTTGAACGATTTATAACAATAAGTTAACGCTGGGGTAATTTGTTTGTAACTGTAAACCGAGCTTTAAACCAATGAACTATGATTTGTTTACCTTGTCGGTGATGGTTTACTTGATTTCATTAATAGTGTCAGTGTCTTTACAGTAGCCAATTTTACCCTTTTTCAAAAAAAGAAATTCTGTTTCACAAACTTTTCGCCATTTTGTCCGCTATTTAATTAATTAACCGTTTAATTTTTTGCAGGTTGTTTATTTTCACTTTCCTGATAGTTAATTAATTATTTAAATTGTGAACTCATTGAGATTCATCTTGTTATCGTTTTGACCATAAACTAATATTTTATTTAATAAACACGCATTAATTGAGACTTTCCACATTTCAAAATAATACCAGGGGACCCCCCGTTACCAAGACCACGCGTGGTTTTGAATCAATTAATGCTTAAATGTATCTGGGGGTATTAAAGAGCCCCTCATATTTATAACATCCTTGAGAAATTCAATTCCTGAATTTTGAACGACTTCTTAGCCAAATAAATTTTAAGCAATGGCTAGAATAGTTATAAACAACCATAACAAAATAAAACGCACTTCCTTGGAATCATAAAATAAATGTGTCAGTGGCTAATATAGTGTGGCCATTCATGAAAACCCTTGTGTCTCTAAAAGAACTAGTCCTGAAAAAAATCTAATAGTCTACGAGATGCTTAAATTTCACTAGCGAACTGTAAATATCGCGTTTTTACTGACGTTCATTTATTTAAAGGACGAAGGGTAGGTGGAGGTGAACATGTTCAGGAAGTGAATCCTGGTAAAAAAAATAGTGGTAGATAAGGATGTGGTAGACGGTCTAAATGGGGAATAATTTCGACGAAATTGTCTCTTTCTACTTTGTGACAAACCTTAAGCCGCGTCTTCATTTAAGGAATGAAATAAATGAACACAAAACAAGCAGCTGTTGCTTGTTTGTGTTCGTTCGTGTTTGTTATGGTATCTCCGTTAGCGTGTGTTTATGCCCGATCCTTAGATGAAGACGCGGCTTATAGAAAATATTTCCCCGTCTTGCTATAACAGTATAGAAAAATTGTAAAAAAAGGTGACAGTGATATACAAAAAGGTTACAAAAAGGACGGGATGTTAAAAATATGTAAGGGAGTAGGTTTTAATGTGTGCTGCGTGTTATATTAGAGCTTACTCGCTGGCCTGTGGAAAAGTCATGCCCGTGAACGAGGGGGACAGAGTTTCAGTGTACATCTCGCATCCCGTGCCTTGCAGGTAATCGTTCTGCCAGACTTGAGTATCAGGGGACTGAAACCACAATACACTGCCACTCAACACACGAAAGTACACCATCGATACCTCAATTTTTTCGGCCGCTGCTGCTTTCACTGAAAGTCCATTCTCATTGCCAAGTTTATGATTTTTTTTTATTTTAGTGCGAGGTCAAACTAATGATAAGGTAACGATTGTGATTTGGAAAAATTTATTTCTTTAGAGGTTGGGGAGATGCAAGAAGAAGAAACAGCGTATTTGGAGAAAGATGCTCAGCAAGCGGGGAACAGAATTCAATTCTCAGTATTAATGGGAAGCAACGCCCGAGCTTAATGGGGAGGAAATGCGTCCGCTTGCTGTAAATGTTCCGAAACAGAAGACCGAAGAATCAATGAGGGGAGAGTTACAAAAAAAATTGGACTGGAAGAAAAATTAAATTTATTATGTGTCAAATTCAGATCTCTTAGGTTGAGGTGAATTTAATTACTCACCCAGTTTAATTACTGGTCCAGGGAAAGATATTGAAGGTAAAGGTATGACGGGTCGATGGTTTCAAGAGGAAATAATGGCTGACTTTTCGGCTTTAGTTTTAGGAATGATATGTCTACTACTCATGCGCACCTTCACGATTTCTTCCTTTCTTGATTTCGCATTGCGACATTATTTCATCAATCAGGGAATGGAATGTCAAAAATCTCGCTTGTTTTCATAGAAAAGCAGCGCCACTGAAGGTTACTGTAACATTTCACCATTTCCTTTCACTAGTAGGCCTATTCAACAAGAGATGGCACTGCTTGTACCATTCTTTGATTTGAATTTTAACATAAATGTGATATTTAGAATACTTACTTCGAAATGGATAATGGGAAATAGGAAGAAGATCTGAATTTTTGCGGCTCTAACGTATATAATATGTTACAATATGAACAGAGACAGTGGGTACTTGTAATTCCCTTGCAGAGGAACTAAAACGAAAAATAATGAATTCAAATTCACGGATATCTTCAGCTCGTGTTTCCAACATGAGAAGGGACTTTCCGCGATTGCAGCTGCATCCAGTTTAAAGGTATGCACAGGTTTATCAAGGACCGTGACCTGATCGTAGAGAATTTGAGGAGGTCAAGAATGGCGCCGATGCACGTACGCACCGAATCATCATCAATCACGTCTTATAATGTAGTCATTACCGGCTACCTGTTGAATTGCTCGTTTACTAAATGCAAAATCACTTCCACTTTATGCAAAGTGGAACTAACATGGACGTCTTTATTCCGTTATCGTTATTACGACAAGCTTAATGAACTTTACGAGGATGCAAATTGAAATTATTACTTTAAGCTGCTGCACAACCACTTGCGTATGCAAATCGGGCAACGGCGGTTGGAGTTTTACCGTTTTCATTTTCATTCTACTATCAGGTCATGTCCCTAAAAACAGAACAAGTGTACCTATTCTGAGAGGTAGATCCAAGGAAAAACAACAGGTTATAGGCGACACATAAAATATAAATAGTCTTGGCCATTGATGGAGCTTGAAAGAAGTTAATAAATATAACTAAGTGAAAAAACATCAACAGCAGATTTTACACAAAAGCTTGCAGAAATAGTTCAATAATAATAATAATAATAATAATAATACTGATGACGACAATGTATAGTAGATAGAATCGCTTTGTAATTATGTGAAAGTACAATAATAACAGAGTAGACATAGTAATCATAGTGCCCACAATGTGGCTAAATGTTAGTTGGTTTTTTATTTACAAATAAATACGAATGGTATTTGTACTAGTACTCTAGTGCTAGTGCTAGTACTAATACCAGTTACTCATTCAATAGAGTTCATTCAATTTTTCTTAATCGACTGCTAGGAAAATTGATTGAACTGCACGACCACAGGACACAATATCGAAAAATGTATGATCAGTGACAATACGAGTAATCGATGAGATGTGCATCAAATTTACTCCCCCTCCCACTTACTCGGTAGCCTGCGCAAAGGGCATTCCTATAAAAGAAGGGCTCAGCGTTTCAGTGTACATTTCCATCCCCGTCCCCCGCAAATAGTCGTTGGTCCACACCTGCATATCTGGAGACTGCAACCATTCAAATCTAAGTAAACTTACAAGACATGTGTGATAGGTCGACAGAAAGAGACCAATCAAGTAATTTTCAAAGCTTTAAATTATCCTTCAACTGCTGCTGCGATCCTTTATCACTATTCATAGGTAGATACAAATCATATAAAAAAACAGGTGCACTACCACAATAATTATTATTATAATCAATCTGCTGTCGATTTAATGATTTAAATGGAATCGATGAGTAATAAGTAGTGAACTTACCGTTTTGAAAGATCTCATGGCGAAAAGGTTAGCCATCATTGTCGAGAATCCTGGAGCCAGACAAGATTGGGCGATGAATCCAAGTTTTAATTCGGCTAGACAGATTACATCGTCTCCTTGTTTCCAGTCCCAAGATGGAATGTTTAAAAGGTATGCCTGGGGAAAAGAATTGATTGCGTTAAAAAGCGATTCCAGTTTTTGTCATAAAATAAAAGCTTTCAATCGGATAAGAAAGGGAGCGTCGATGCTGGTGCTGGTAGGAACAACCAACCAGCATCGCCTTGGAGAGGATTAGACCGGATAGATTGCTCTTGATGTAAATCGATACGAGAAGGAAAATTCTTGCTAAGGATAAGCTTTTATCTTGTAGGTACTTTTCCAGGATCAAGGATTAGGAACTTGACAGTCGTTCAGAGACGTTCAGTCAGTAGTACGTACCTTATTATGATATTGCATAAGTTGAATGATGACTCTAATATCATCGCTGTAGTTTTTAATGGAAATGACCCTCATAATGTTCGCAGCGTCTTCTGCGTCAGGATCTTGGCAGTATTTATTAGCTAGTACGAGGCACGCGTCAGCTTCGTGGACCTGAAGAAAAATACATTCAGATTTACATATTTCAGACTTCTGGTTAGAGTTGGTTATATGCAAATATCATTTGAATTTTCAATGAAGCGTTCTCATAAATTTTTATGTAAATGCTCGTGCACGAGCTCTTCAACACTTCGATTGCTTCTTAATGGAATGAAACAACTTAAACCGATCTGTTTGAAAGAGAACGATTTAATTGGGAAGAATGTACTGAAACGGGGACTATCCTAAATCAAATAAAAGTTTCATTATTTCCCCTACCAATTGCTTACATAATATTTTATTTGCGCATTTGCGGGGTGGATCCTTTTGAAATTATAAAAATTAATGTTGGTGATTGGCAATGGGGATGCTTGGTAATATCGCTAATTTATGAGAATTCACCAGTAATCAACTCGTAAAAAAAATTCAGAGCTAAATCAAATATTAGCTATAATTAAATAAATTACAAGCACGAGCCCATCAGGTAGTGCTACCTTAAGCTTCGACCAAATGGCCTCTCGCGGTGACGATCCTGTCAGGATTTTGGTAGAACACAATTCCTTCCACACGAATTGACCGACGTTAGTTACCACTTCGACACTAGTTTGAGTTGACTGCTGGCGTTTCTCTTTGGAGCTCACCCGTAACGCGAACACCCCTTTCCGAGTACCCAACATCAACTGGTCTCCTCTCTGTCGAAACCCTCTGCATGAAAATCTAAAGGACCTACCAGTGTGAAAAATGAACTAAATATCGATTTTATAGGATAATCCCCTTTTCTCTTTAATTTGACAATTTCGGATCATTGATTCAACGATATTTGCAAAGTGTCTTAAATTTATGATTAAAAAAAAAGAAGGAAATTTAGGATGATTTTCAACATTTGCATGACATAATATGTTTGAGAATTAGAAAGCGAAACAACCCTATAGGTTGACTAAAATGCTGCTACTATCATATTCTTCTCCATGGTCGACGTGAGAAGTGTGGAAATAAAAATCGCACCTCCATCCGCTTACTATCAAACCCTACCACCCCTCCAACGATAAATTGAAATCTAGGACTTTTCATGAACTTTGGTGCTTCTTTGGTGACTGGGCGCTATAAGCTTTAATGGGGTGTCAATATCTTTAGAGGAATGGCGTTCTAGTAATGAGGAGAATTGGAAAGAAATTTGAAATACATCCCTGGAAAAACTGAAAGACCGAGATATAAGAGAAGTTATGTTTCACGACATGGGGGCGAATTTTATACAATTTAAAAAAAATTAATAATGGTTTTGTATTTATATTGCTCAGAAGGGTTGTAACAATTTTAACCGGACGAAGCAGTTATTCTTCAAGAAAAGGGGAGAATTTTTTTGACAATGTTTTTTTTATTAACACGTGATGAACATCCTATTTTTCTAGAAATAGAGGGGAAATTGTAACATTTTTTTAACATTTTTTTTTAATAAATCAATAAAGAAATTGATCGAAATTTAGAAAATGTTGAGAAGTTATTGTAGTTTTTCACTCGCCTCGGTTCAGAAGGGGTTGAAATTTTGTAATTTTTGGAAGGAATTTGATTTTTTTTCAAAATAGTGAAGAAATTGAAACAATTTTTTAAATAAATCCGTACAGAAATTGATCGAGATTTAGGTAATGTTGAGAAGTTTTTGTAGTTTTTTACTCGCATCGGTTCAGAAGGGGTTAAAATTTTGTAGTTTGGGAAAGGAATTATTTTCCTCAAAACAGGGGGGAATAGGAAACCATTTTTTCAATAAATCCGTAAAGAAATTGTTCGAGATTTCTGAAATGTTAAGAAGTTTTCGCAGTTTCTTACCCGCATCGGTTCGGAAGGGGTAAAATTTTGTAATTTGGGGAAGGAATTATTTTTCTCAAAATGGGGGAGAAGCTGTAACGATTTCTGAAACAAATTCATACAGAAATTGATCGAGATTTAGGAAATGTTGAGAAGTTTTTGTAGTTTTTACTGGAATAGCTTCAGAAGGGGTTGAAAGTTTGTATTTTGGGAAAGAAATTATTATCCTCAAAACAGAGGGAATTAGGAAACCATTTTTTCAATAAATCCGTAAAGAAATTGTTCGAGATTTCGGAAATGTTAAGAAGTTTTAGCAGTTTCTTACCCGCCTCGGTTCAGAAGGGGTTAAAAATTTGTAATTTGGGGAAGGAATTATTTTTTTCAAAACAGGGGAGAAACTGTAACGATTTCTGAAACAAATTCATAAAGAAATTGATCGAGATTTAGGAAATGTTGAGAAGTTTTTGTAGTTTTTACTGGAATCGCTTCAGAAGGGGTTGAAAGTTTGTATTTTGGGAAAGAAATTATTATCCTCAAAACAGAGGGAATTAGGAAACCATTTTTTCAATAAATCCGTAAAGAAATTGTTCGAGATTTCGGAAATGTTAAGAAGTTTTAGCAGTTTCTTACCCGCCTCGGTTCAGAAGGGGTTAAAAATTTGTAATTTGGGGAAGGAATTATTTTTTTCAAAACAGGGGAGAAACTGTAACGATTTCTGAAACAAATTCATAAAGAAATTGATCGAGATTTAGGAAATGTTGAGAAGTTTTTGTAGTTTTTACTGGAATCGCTTCAGAAGGGGTTGAAAGTTTGTATTTTGGGAAAGAAATTATTATCCTCAAAACAGAGGGAATTAGGAAACCATTTTTTCAATAAATCCGTAAAGAAATTGTTCGAGATTTCGGAAATGTTAAGAAGTTTTAGCAGTTTCTTACCCGCCTCGGTTCAGAAGGGGTTAAAAATTTGTAATTTGGGGAAGGAATTATTTTTTTCAAAACAGGGGAGAAACTGTAACGATTTCTGGAACAAATTCATAAAGAAATTGATCGATATTTAGGAAATGTTGGGAAGTTTTTGTAGTTTTTCACTCCCCCCGGTTTAGAAGGGGTTAAAATTTTGTAATTTGGGGAACGAATTATTATCCTCAAAACAGGGGGAATTAGGAAACCATTTTTTCAATTAATCCGTAAAGAAATTGTTCGAGATTTCGGAAATGTTAAGAAGTTTTCGCAATTTCTTACCCGCATCGGTTCAGAAGGGGTAAAATTTTGTAATTTCTGAAATAAATTCATAAAGAAAATTATCGAGATTTAGGAAATGTTGAGAAGTTTTTATGTTTTTACTGCCATCGCTTCAGAAGGGGTCAACTTTGTAATTTGGGGAAGGAATTTTATTTTTCGAAATAGGGGAGAAATTGATACAATTTTTAAATCCGTGAAGAAATTTTTCGAGATTTAGGAAATGTCGGGAAGTTTTTGTAGTTTTTCGATCGTATTCATTCAGGAGGAGTGAAAATTTAATACCCCGGGAAAGGAGATTTTATTTAAAGCAGCAGGAGAGGAATTGTAGCAATGTTTGAAAGAAATTCCTGAAGGTTTTTCAAGATTGAAAGTCCAATATTTTCTGGTACTTTTTATTTAAAATGGAGAATGTAAAAACATTTATGGTGTAATCATTCTTAGAAGAAACCCAAAAAATTTTGATCAATACTTAATTATTATTGAAATAAATCTTTCCCTTCTTCGTACTCTTATGTTTTCTGAGAGTGGTTCAGCGATTGGTTTCTAGCTGTGGCAGCACTAATGGTTCTAACTAACTGTTCTTCATCAACCAATGATGATAGTGATGATGAATATGATAATTTGATATATTTTCAGGAATTCATACCAAAACACTACCTATTTTTCCAGCCCTCTTGCCATTTTTTGAATTATCATTTCGTTTACCTCGGGATGCGAGTGTTCTTAGATATTAGTAGAACTTCTCGATGGCAGAAAAATAAGCTAGCGCCCGGGACAATAAGAAAGTACTTTTGTGTACAAGAATAAGGCGCAATTCTCATTTCCACACAACCGACCACGAGTAAGTACTCTTACAGCATGCAGAAACTTCGAAATTTCTATCCATTCCTTAATAAAAACGAAGACTAGGACAAACTAAGTTCCTAAACGGTCTCAAAAAATTACTCAAGGTGCTCAAAAATGTTCCTGTGAGGTTCTATTTCTAAGAAATAAACGCATGCACGACAATTTCACTATGTATAAGTTCAATAGGAACGAAATTTTCGAATATACAGGTAGCCAAATTTTTGCTGCCTCGTAATTTAAGCCAAAACTTACCGTTGCTTTTATAGTGACCATGGACTGGGGAATTTATTCAAGTGTAAAAATTTGTCTATAATAAGTGTATGTTTTTTTTTATTATTTATATACCGTATCACAATAATTATTATTATTATTATTATATAATGACGCGACCTAATTAATGTATATAAGTAGGTATATGATATATAAGTTTTATTTATATTTTTCTTTAATTCATATTTTTATTTATTTTATTTTTATGTATTCTTATTATTATTTTGTTATTATTATAATAAGTAATTTTATGATGACTTTATTAAAATTTAGATGTTAAAAGTGTATCAATATACTGATCAATATTTATTAATAATTACCGGGGTACTACTCTTTGTACAACAACCACTTTTAACTATTATTCAGCATATTTACACCCTTAAACATCTTTGATAATAATTATAACCAATTAAATTAACCATTGATTAATAAACTAAAGGTGAACATCGATTAAGATGACTGAGTGTCCGGTGTAGCTTACCTTAACCCTTTGCAGATCTATAGGGTTCATGATGGTACCTTGGAAGAATTCTACTGTGGTAAAATGTCTTTTGAAGAGACCTTCCAATTCAAGATCTGGTGGCTTCCTATATGCATTGCAACAGTTAACGAAACAATAAAGACAGTGACAAGTCAATCACAACTTAAACTAAATCTTATAGACTCTAAGACTCGGGCAATTCGGCTGCTCCATGCACTTGTGATATAGATATCCACTACGATGCAAAAATATCCCTCTTCAAAGTTTCAAGACGCTTCATTGACGAATGGCAATTTCGTTATTACGTTTGAGAGTCGAAGTAAAGAAGTGTCTTGAAAAATGGAAGGGAACGTATCGAGAAAGTGAGGCACGACCTGCTACCTACGAGAACATAAAGTAAGCAATTTAAGTAATATGGAATACTCGTACAGTACAGGACATGACCAGAGGAATAATTTATGAACTGTTTGATTTAAATAATTAAACGAAAACGTCCTTGAGTACCTTGACACGTTCAAGGTCAACAGCATTCATCATAGTTCCCTGAAAAAACTCCACTGTCGTATAGTGGCGCTTTAGAAGTCCTTCTAACTCCAAATCGGGTTCTTTCCTAAAAATTGCCAATTTCCACTTATGCAACATTAATCTAAATGCTAATACGAATTATTATAATATAAGAGCTATGGTAAATAAATCCCTTAAATAAGTTGTATATGTACATTCTCATCGACAAGCTTCAAAAGAAGACTTGTCATCTGCAGCTCCACCTTATTACATAAAATTAACCAACGCACAATAATAGGAAACGTTTGGGAGAACACATAACACATACAACTATCAATAACGCGTTCTGCTTATATTGTTTGCTACTGATACACATTTTGTTCCCTGAATGACGCAAAAACCATTTCATCGAATACTCAAGAGGAGATCCACGATCTCGCAAAATTTCGAAATAATAGTGGTATAGATATTCAGGAAACAAAAGGTACATCAAATCAACTAAATTAGCAAAAAAGAACAATAAATTAAAGAATTGGAGTATCAGTGGTAATAATTTAGGAAAATTACAGATGTACAATTTATATTTGATTCCTGGTAATTTATTTTAACATTCACCGATGCATCTAAATTAATTTTGATACGGAGAGATTGATAAAATTGATAAAGGGCTTGTACTAATTCCCATAAATCTAATACTTCTATATTGCTAGCACCCGTAAGTGGAAGTGTCACGGACTGAGTGGGACAACAAACGACTACTTCTATCTGTTTTAAGAGTTAAGAGTACTCGACCCGTTGTGCGCAAGCGTCACGAATCAGATTCGCGCTTGTAGGCGTGTTCATTCTCGGACATGCGCGTAGGACTCGAAGATATTTGAAAACTGTATTGCTATATTTAATAGGCGTGAAGCATTTTTACTAGGGGTGAAACCAGAATTGACTGAGGTAAATCTGTCACAGGTGTCCAGGGGTGTATTAATACTCTTGTCTAATCTAGCCTAGTATTTCTTGTTTACCTATCAAAAAACTTGATAAAGGAGTTTCTAGAGAAAAGCAGCAAGAGATGCATCGAGAGAGAGAGAGAGAGAGAGAGAGAGAGAGAGAGAGAGAATTACGAATTATAATTACTTCTAAATTACTAGTGTAGTCTTAACAATATTTGATAATCAGTCAGCTCAGAGGTAGGTTGTGGTTCCAAATAAAAGTTTCGTGAAGTTATAATTTTTCCAAACGAATTGTTCTATAAATTTTTTAAATTTTGATTCAAGCTTAGTTAAACTCACCAATTTTCAACACAACCCAATTAAGAAATACAGTGCCCTCTAATTATTGTTTATGGTATAAAAATTTTAAAAATAAAATTTATGTAATAAGAATTGGAGAAAGGGAATACCATAACAAATTGGCGCCCAACGTGGGGCACTTTCATCTCTTAATTATTTATAATAATTGAAAATTTTAAAATCAATTTCCGTTCATTGTATCTTGTATCTTAAAAAAAAAATTGATACCTACGTTCCTATCATAAAACCTGAACTCATCATCAATTTTGTCGATCTCTCCGTTTCAACGTGACTGGAAAAGTCTCACGTAGGTAGGTAGGTATACGGTTTCACGTTGAAATACAAAAGTAAGTTACGAGTTTAATACTAAAGTTAGATTACTTATGAATATAAAGGAGGATCAAGATGAAATATTACCTGTGTAGAAAGACAACTTCAACGTCGACATCTTCTCTGTCTTCGTGTAGGAAATCTTTCAAGAAATGCGAGACTGATTCGTATGTGATGTGACCGCAAACCACTATATGCCTATATTATACAACAAATAATTAATACAACTCATAATAGATAAATACATTCAATACTTGGTTAAATAATTAATTAATTAAAAAAATAAGAGCTTATCAAAATTTGGTAATGCGTCAAACAAACTACTGGTTAATTAGGTATACAAGAGTAACGGAGTTTGTTATTAGACTGTATTATTTGAACAAATTCTACAGGGTTTAAAATCTCTAATCATTGGTAAGTTCAAATTAATTTAAATAAAGCATGCAAACTACTTAAATTATAATAATAATCAATCAAAACTCTCTCAATCATTTTTTTTTTATAAATCTAATAATGTAAACATACCTAGCAATTTTCTTATTTGAACCAAGACAATCGAAAAAATTATTAAATCATCCACCACTATTCAAAAGTACTTTTTTTCGGTTATTTATTAACAAAATATGAGAGGGTTTTGGAAGTAGGTATCAAAAAAATGAAAAGTGGTGGTTGGTGGTTGTATTCTAACCATGAAGCAGTTAATTGGTGAGAATATATTTTCTTCAAAAAATTTCTTCTTATCGTAAGTATACCAGATTTTTTAATAACTTTTAAATATATTTAATAACTTGATCAATAGATAACTAAAAAAACCAACATCAAGATCAAATAATAATTATTGCACTTCTTCTGGTACCACTCTTCATCTAGGTAGTGGTAGCAGAGAGAGCACAATCAACTGTGAATCATCTTTCAATCCAGTTCGGGTAAATCTGACTATAGGTGTTTAATCAAAATAAGGAAGAGCGCCATCTTGTTGTTACCGCATCCGCCATCTTAAATACGATGCAGCCTCTTCCAACAGTATTGGATGATTATTCAGCAAATAATTAAAAAAAAAAACGAGCGGCAATGAAATGTTATTTTATTAGACAACCCAATGAGATCTTTCGCAATAATTACACGTCGAATGTTCACTCAGTCGTGGAAATCATTTTCCTTATAGTTTCTTGTAAATTTGAAAGTGAGCTAGAAAAGGAATTATTAAATTAATGATGAAGGGATTCTGATCGTTGATAATAATTATCTGAACTTCTCTTTTCTAAAGATTCTTCTCGAGCCTTGGCCTTCACGTAACAACTTTCCAGGCCCAAATATATACCATGGAGCTCTGTGCGCAGATGCAAGAAAAAATGGACTGCCAGCGTAGATCTATAAAGTTATTTTCAGATAGTCAAGCGGCTCTAAGAGTCCTAAAACTGTCAACTAATCTTAAATGCTCAACAAAGAGCAACGAAGTCGTAACTCCGGTCTGGATTCCGGATCATGCTGGATTTGGAGAGAACGAACTTGCCGATTCTCTGACCAGGAAAGGTTCCGATTTCAGCAATGGCAAAACTTAACAAGATTAGACCATTCGAAGGCTTTTATACAGGGCACTTCAACAAAAAGGACCTGAAAGCCTTAATTATACTGGGCACTACAAGCTGAATCATCATTTGGGAAGGATCAGATAACAAACCTTCGGGAGAAACTTTCTCACGCCGGAGTGCATGGATACATTACCAATAGTCTAGATGGTCAGCTTCCTCAAATAGGCTGACGTTATGGGGTTAATATAGCACTAGACTAGCAATATAACGACTAGATGCGAGCCATAATCCTTCGGTTACTGAGGAGATGTTACAATAATGGCCCACTCACGAGAAATCTAATCTAATGTTTAGGAGCTGCGCTCCAAAGAACAGTAGTCCATTGATGGTGGGATTTGAACCTTGCTGTAAGAGAAGCCGTTAAGGTGTATAAACTTTATTTGCGCCTTAGAGGTCATGCCATGGGCAACCAACATGTTCATGCTAAAACTGCAAAGGAAGAGATGGCGGAATAAGAGAGTGTCCCCGCCATCACCATATCTTGCTCCAAAACTTTGACTTTTTTGGAGAAGATGACTCTCCGCCTGGGTTTTTCCAACATTAAACTCCACTTGCTTTCTATCGCCTCAATCTCTAGTAAGTAATTGTTGAGTATTAAAACTTCTTGCTCTCTGCGAGAATGTGCGTAATAGGCACATATTCGCGCAAGGTTTTTTTTTTGGGATCCCAGACCCCTCTATTGATGTAAGAAGCTGCAATTTTCTTAAAAAGAAGTGTAAGTACTCGTATTCAAGTAAGTAAGTTAAATTAGACAAATCCTCAATCCCAATTTTAGCAATTTTTTTAATTATTTGTGTAACTTAGATTGAATTTATGATTGGACAGTTCTGTCCCAAGGTCAAGGCCGGGTTTGAACTGTCCACATGTAAGTCTTCAAGGTCAAGCAGTTTTAAGGCTTATGATCTAACCTGAGATCATAATGTTTGGCTTTGAAGATTTACACGTGGACAGTGTTGTTCTATCCCGGCCTGGACCTTGGGCCACAACTGTCCATCTCAATCTATCCATCGATCCATAAATTTAATTATGAATTTGATGATCTTCATCGTACTTATTAACGTATATCAAGTCATTAAATATAGATTTTTATAAACAAATAAGTACAAGGAAACATTTATAATGTGACAATTGATTGTTAGATAAAATATAGTGAAGTAACTGCTTCATGCGATACCTAAGTACCTATTTAAGTCATCATTCTCGTGCTTAAAACTGTTGCAAAAATCTAGCCCAACTCTATTTGTCCTTGGAATCGTGAGACCTTACTAAGAAGCCTTGTGAAATCGATACTTTAAAATATCAATGCAACAACTCTATTCTATCTAAAGGTCTTTTACAAACGTGAAACGCCTGTTTTTACACAGCCTGGGCCACGCACAAAATTCCCGGTGGCATCGTGAATTAGTTTATTTACATGCCTCCATGCATTTAACGCTTTACTAATAATTAATAATAATACGAACCTCCTGCGGACATGCCTAGTCTTTAAACTCCTCGATTTTAATGATTATTAGAAAAGCGCCAAAAATTGATTTCATCTAAATTTGAACAGTAATTTTTTATAATAGCACGGAATATCTTTTGGTAAATGTAATATTAATCAATTATTAATTACATGTCCTTGGAGAGTAGAATAATAACAATAATAAGAGACTATAACTCGTAACATTAACACAACAATTAGTGGATATAGAGGAAGGATAACATCAATAGGATAAAAGCGTGCAGGAATCGGTAACAGCAAAGAGCGCAACTGGTACTAAGTTTTCGATATAGAGACACTTAACCAGCCAATTTCTAAATCGACTAAGCTGGCCATCGCCAACACACTTTATTAAAACCAAGTACCGCTAGAGTCTCTCACCTTCGGCCTCTTTCGTTCTTCAACGTTCCACCATATTTCGGTCTAGTCCCGATCAAGTCAATGATTTCGGGAATGCAACTTGCGAAAATCGCCTGGACGCCAGCAGGGCAAAGAACATTCGCATCATTTCAGCAGGAGGCTTATTGAAGACTGTCTCTCGTTATTTACATATAAAAAAGCTCAAATAATTCAGTTTACAACAAACTGAACTCAAATTAATCAAAAAAACTTGAACGTTTCCTTTCTCTGTATCAAAAATTAATAATTTACAAGAGAAGGAAACTCACTCGCTTGAAAAATTACTTAAGATCTACGTTTGTTTTTGTTGTCAAACTTTTCCTGTCAGGTCGTAAGTAAATTTTCTTATTGCTTTCCGATTTGTAGCCAAAATTTCCAGACAATTGCTGGTAATTCGTTAGAGTCACACAAAAACTTGATCATAAATTTCAGAACGTCCCGGATAGGGCATCCAGCCAAATCGAACAAAAAAGGGATTTCTTGCTATGTAATAATATATAATCCATATAGTGTGAACATGGATTTATATTCTTATTCGCTTGTATGTTTGCCTGTTTAATTGCGGAAATAATTATGTGTATTTTTTACCCTATTGATGAAAATTTCAATAACAAGACTTGAGAAAAAAATGTTAAAATAGAGACAAGAGATCAGTGACAAGTCACAGACAGCCCGTAGAAGTTCGTTGCATCCAGATTTAAGCGGAGAACGCCACCACAAAGATGCTACAATCATTTAAGTTGTTTTTATTTGCTTATTCTTAAAATAAATATAAACTTATATTTACAGTAAAAATTTTAGCGTCTCAATTGAGACGTTCCCCGTTTAAGGGGTTAATGCAATATTATAAAGTATATCATATTCAAATCTTGAATCTTTATAACTAATGAAATGTCACTTGTCTCTTTTTCTTAACTCTATAAATATTACTTCTAAAGTTTTTGGATTTTTGAAAACTCTACTCTGGTAGTTTTTGGCTTTGAGACTAGCTCATTTTTTTCAAGTCTTCAACATGCGGAGAGAAACATAACTAAATTTATATTTCTATCATTCAAAGCTATCATAGTTAAATATCATTAAAAAAAGAATTTGTCATTCTTCTGTCAAACCTCCGAATTGATTCCTTTGATCTTGATCTCCTTTTTATTTTTTTTTCTACTACAAGAATCGAGTGTTTCCCTTGAGAACAAATTTTGCCCTAAACCTACGTATCAGTTAATCTCTCCTGCTTTTGTTTTGTTTGAATTCGTTGCAAATGCAGGTAACCAAAAATTTAACCCTATAATCCAAAAATTTCAACAGCGACACTAATACCTAATTATCAGAATTTTTTAGGCAAAATTATTATTCTAATATTTATTTTTTTATAATTAAGTAAGTATATAAAGCTCTAAATACATAAAATCTACTAAATTGTTTACATAAATACACAAAAAAAATATATATATATATATACGAGAGACAGTCTTGAAAAATAGAAATTCACATAAATAAGAAGAAGTATGAATATCTTAAGCACTTTTGCAGGATCGGAATCATGTGGAGGAATCGGGGGGTGAGAAACAGGATCTGGGATAGTTTTCGACATCCTAACAAAATGAAAATAATCTGTTACCAAGTCCTTTTAGAGGAGCCTTACAGGTCGATTTACAAAGACACCAACAATTATTTTTATTAACTTCTGAAATTTTCAACCTATTTTGTTTTTATGTTTAATTTTTTCACTTCGTCCTGCACAAATCCTTACAATTTTGCGCGGCCGTGCGTGGCGTCACTTCAGGCTGTGCAGGCAAAAATTGAGCAGTATAAAATTACGATTAATATTATGACGAGTAGATAAATGAAAACATTCTTATTACCCTTCATATTATCTAGTTACATTATTGATCATAAATAATAATAACAATAGAAACAAAATAAATAAAATGTACTGTCTTCAGTCAGACTACAGCGTCTATTTATCTTCCCAAGTCTCGCTCATTACTACGTCACCTTGTTTACATCCAACGAAGAAAATTAGATTTGAGGGCTAACTTGGAAATTGCTACAGAGTATCGAGAAAAATCAATCTAGTTACCCTATTTTTCTGCCCCAATTGGCTCTTATTCAATGTTTTACTGGAGTAATTCGAACGAAGGCCAGATTCGGGGTTACGTGCGAGCTACCACCACCCGGGCGAGACTTGAATCATTTTTAATTACCGAAATTTTAAATTTATTAAACTTATGTTTCAGTAATCGATTAACTCGTTCTTGAACCAGTTTGTCCAGAGGGGGTGCTCCCTCTACGGGAATAAAGCAAACCACGATTGAAGTTAAAATCTGGAATCTAGAAATTGATATCTCTACTGGAAAGCATTAATACCTAAGATAATAAAGTAGTTAGATTATAAGTTTTCGACACTTTGGCCAAGGTTGCTCCAGCCGCTATTCTGGGCGACGTCCAGGCTCCAGAATATCGATCGTAACAATTTTTTCAGTCAGACATGTCTAAGTTTTGAAAATAGATCGCAGCTACGTTACCATAATTTTTTATAATTGAAAGATTGTGAAATGATACCTCTTCTGACGGATTTTTCTGAATTACTGTTTTAAACCCTCCAAATTCTTTAGTATTAGACCTTTCTCTTTTAGTATCTCAATTTAAACAAACAGCCCCAAAAGAACTGACCTCGTCATTTTTCACCCGATCCTTAGAAGAAGAGTCAACATTTTAGAGCCCGTTAAGATGGACTTGATTGATTTTGGGGTTCACCTGATAATCGCCAAGAAAGTAGGCTTAAGAATTGTGTTGTCAGAAGTTCTGAAATCCGGATGCAAGGTTTGGGCGATTATGGTGACTTTCGATCAAATCTCCAACATGACGATAACTTTTTCTTCTAAAAACACTTCTCCCGGTTCTTGAATCAGTTTGTTCTGATTATTGGTCTCCCTCCCGAGAGGGGGGAGGGATAAGAATTGGCGAAGATATGTCCAGGAAATAAAGCAAAACGCTACTTCATGAGAGTTAAAGTTTAGACTCTAGAAATTGGGGTATCTTTACTGAAAAGGCTCCCAATTTTAACACTTTTTTTATCTGAGAAAAAATTTTGGGGGCTCTTAAAAATTTCTGGTTTCAGTCATTTTGAACGTACTGAAAAATCGCTTGAGTACGATCTGGTGGAGTTTTGTGTTAAATTTAATGTCAGAAGAATGTATAGAGTTGATGAACGAAGAGTAGGTGAAGAATTGCGAGAGACCACGATTGATAAATTCGATTAAGTAGTCAAAATCACTTAAGTAGTCATCCATGTTGAGATTGGATATTAAAAATTGGACTTTTCATCCTATATGACTTCAAGACACATCTTCAAGCACCAACTTTCTTTTTCTTCAATTTCTAGCAACAAGAAGAAATAAGCTTTAAGGGAGTTTTTTTTACTTTTTCTCTTTCTCTCTTTGCTGCATGACTGTGCAAACCAGATTGTTTTAATGTTTTTTCTTTGTTTTAGAGATTTACATCTTCTGTAAAAATGAATTGTTAATTACATGATGTGGCTGCAACTTAAAAAATTCCAAATTTAGCTTGATTCCTTATTTCTAATCTCTTCATCATTCTTGATAAAGTTAGACTGGTTGAAAGATAAATTTCCCATGGACATTTATGACAAGTTGAAGTATTTTAAAACAGTGGCGTTGATGCAAAATTGGTTCAAGGTTATATCAAAAAAGCTGAGGACTAAAGAATTATGGTTCCGGCAAATTAAAGCTTCTCAAATCTTTTTCTTCCTATTTTTCAATTTTTTACTTTTTATGGTTTCTAACAATACGGTCAGTCCTCAAGAAGAGTTTCTTGTAGACTTCTGCGACTTTGAGAAGAATTATAGTTGCTTGAGAAGGTTGAGTTTGGGGTAAACGATCAAATTCCGTGCATTTCAATCAGGTCATGACTGAAAAGACTAGAAATACAGAATTCTGGTTAAAAGATTGAAATATTTGGAGAATTGGTCATTGAGGATTAATGATAATCAGAACTTCTGGGAAATGTAGAAAAATCTCTCTTGAATATTAGATTCAATTTGGGAAGAACTAACGGGATGGAATTGACTCCCTTTCGCCGATCCCGTTTGACATGATAGCCGGACTCGAACGAGGGTTCGGGGTGAAGTACTGATTCACACCATTGGCCCAATTATTCCGGTTCAGCGTATCTCCGCATCCCTCCGTCTAGCCCAATGTAGGTACTGACTCAGTGGATTAGATTTGTAAAGCAAAATCTACAACCGGTACTTTGGACGAGTATCGATCGCCCGTAATGTGGTGTTGATTTTCCTCCAGCTCGACCCCGGGAACCATTAAACTGATATTCTGGTGGGGAATCTCACAACGTAGCCCTGCATTCCTCGAATTTAAATAAAATAGAAATCATTTATGGTTTCAAATAGGCGATCCTAAATTTTCAGCGTTTGGAATAAATAATATTTTTAGTTTGGTTAATCGAAATCGGCAAATTAACCGCTTAATCGGAAAATCTACTCCACCAATTTATTAGTACCTAAATATTAACCTGGAGATTCAGTAGGTATTTCCAAATAAGCAATATCGAAATTTTTACTCCCCATACTAAACTATCTGTTACAGCTAATCGATAATAAAGCAATAAGAAACCTGCTCCGTGAATGCTGGTGAACTTGACCTAGAGATGAAGCAAGAAAAACCGGTTACTAGCAACAATCGAAGCCGGTGCTGGGTGTGCTCCTGGACACAATGCATTCACGAATGGATTCAATATAATAATTTAGAGATTTAATAAATTTATGTTTGGTATTTTAATGTTGCGTATTCCCCTCCAAGATATGAATAAGAAGACAAACAAACAATACATTAAACTGTGAGGATAAAAAATAAATTAATATATAAAAAAATATTAATAAGTGTAACTATTATTACATACAATTTTCCTGATTATCTTGCTATCAAACAAATCTAAAGGATAAGCTTTTAGTGAGGATAAGCAAAATAGCATTATTATCGTAATTATCGTAATTTTATTATGGTAATTTTTACTAGCGAAAATGATGGAATATCGCGTAAAATTCCTAAAAAAAATAAATGTTTTCATTCATATACTATTATTACTGATCGGTTACACAAGTATTTTATACCACCCAAAGTGCTACTAAATCGCTACAAGGATCAAATCTATTATCTAACTAGGCATCATCCCATTCTGTATGCTCTGTCCAAGTTTAAATAATTAAAAATATTCATAGAAATCCTTTAAGTAGTTCACATATAGAGGATGCCAAAACTCGTTGCGAATTAAGAAGCGCAATCTGTTAAAAAGTTATTTACATCAGCACAAAAATAAGAACATCAGGGAAAAGCGTATACTCATTTCTTAACCAGTGTTATTCGAGTGTCAGTTACAGATACACACAGAAAGTCGGAGAGGGAAAAGTATCGCTAAAGATTCCGGTGGAGGGTACGTTGTATTTAAAATGCGTGAAATAATTCTATCAAAACTTCAAGCAAGCGGGAGACGCTAATTGCTTTTGACGGAGATTAATACAACATTTTCAAATAACACACTTTTACCAAAACAACGAACAACAAGAAGGGTGAATTCTTCTTTTTCTGAATAATTTATTTCAGTTACTTAAAAACTTGCACGCACGTTTCGAAGAATATTATCTATATCATCTTCAGAGCATTATTATTGTGCTTCAAATATAATGAATTAATTTATTTGTTTTGACGTTTCAGCATCAAGCAGCTGAAAGTGACAAAATTATACGTTTTAACTTCCACAAGGATCTATTATCGGTAAGGAGAAACTGATTTAAAAAGACCTCGGATATGGATTAAGAAACAAATTTACTCGATGGGCACCAACGCCCAATTTCTAGATCGAAAAAAGGACGATGGCAATTCCGAAACTCAAAGCCGTTTCATCCTGCGCATGCGCATTCTCCAGATATGGCCGTTCAAAGTTGAAAATTAGGTTTTTTTCTAGTTTTTCTAAATTGTTATTCTCGTTTTGTGAGAAAACTGAGGACTTTACGGTCCAACTGGATTGTTTAACGGACTTTTATGGCAACTTTTCATGAAAGGTTATTCAAATTTTTCGAAAAAAAATCTCTTCGATTTTAATAAAATCCCCGTCAGACGGTAGAAAGTGCGAGAAGTTCAGAACTGTAAGCGGTTCTTCTGTAGCTCTCCTCGTCTCCGAGATACAGGAGAAAGATTATTTCTCGGGTGAACGTTTATTTTGTCATTTATTTCAAAATTTTGACACGCACAAAAACTTCCTGCGTCACTTTTTAATGCCCCGACGTCGAATGCTATTAACAGACGATGTCCCGGGTATACCAGGTAGCTTTTTGACAAAAATTGGTTTTGTCTAGTCCAGAAGTCCGAATGACTGAGAGAAGAAAGGGTAGCTGTCGCCCGAGACAAACAACTAAGTGAAAGATTTTTTGGGAATATAATGAATGTGATAGAGAAGTAACGAAGCTGGTATTAAACCAAGCAGAGCGTATCTAAAGTCGTGCGTACAATATAATAGAGATCGCACTATTATGCGATGATGCCATGCAACATCTTTGTCTTACACATGTAAGTATATAAGCAGATAGCATGCCATCTTTGTCTCAATGAACTAGAATTTTGTGACCCAACAATTTCATTCTTTTTCTACATTAAAAAGAATAATGGTCAATCATTGATGACTTAATGCTCTGAAGATGGTAGTTGCATTACTACTTCGAAATATGTACCATTTTCAATTAGCCGGGATATAAAAATTCCTGAAATTTTTTTTAAATTTGTCATATTTTTATTGAAAGAAATTATTATCAACGGTCAAAAGTTGACTTTTAATAAGCAACGTGCATTGAAAAATTGATAGGCCAGTTTATTTAAATATGTAAAAAAGAGAACGCTCAAAACAGTCGTCATTAATTTTAAAAAAATAAAAATAAACAAACAAAAAACAAAATAAAATTTACTAAAAGTCAACAAAAGAACAAACAAAAAAATTAAACGCGCGCAATTTAATATTATCAAACAATAAGGGGGCTACCAGTCAAGAAATCTTGCATACACTCGGGGAGAGAGGGATGAGAAAAAAAATAATCAAAATTAACGGATGAAGCATACAGAATGCAGTCTTGATTCGGCATCTAGCTGAGCATGCCAAAATTAACCAGCTATAAAGGAAAATGACTCTCAGCTATATGGTATTCGTAACAAAAATATTACCCAATAAAATGCCCTATGGTCTCAATCATAAGCCTTTAGTCAACCAAGTCCATAAAAAGGGTAACATTTTTGGGATGCTAAGTAAGTTATTTACGAAACAGCGCGAAGCATATCCCAAGTGCTACAAACTTATCAAAAATATTGCATCATTCCGAGTGGTTAAAATAAATTATAAAGCTCATGGTATAAGACTTTTCTTCTGAGAGTTCTAGGTAGGTACTTAGACTCGACTTGATTCAATTTCAAGCGTTCATCTGCCCTCACGAACTGAAGACGATTTTTTTATTAATTTCGTCCAACTCAATTTTTATTTTGAGTACAACTACTACTATTTGAGAGAAAAATCAAAATGAAAAGACCAATCAGTTTTTGAGATAACATAGCATTAAAATAAATCATAATAATAACAGTTTTGATAATAGTAATAATATCATTTCTAGAAATGAACCCTAGTCATTAAATGACACTTCAGTGACAGATCAAATGTCTAATGCAATGTGCGGTAAACTTGAGAGTTGAAATAATTTGAGGTCACTGTTTGAGCGAAATTTTATCCCGCAAAAAAACTGTTTGATTTCTTGATCCGGTATCATTTGCGGTACTTTGAAATGATCAACAATAACCAATAAATTTTTTTTTGTTGTAAGAAAATTAAAATTAAGCGTCTGCCGAAAAGCAATAATTCATGTTTTGCTGCCAGAAATGATGACCGCAAATGACAATGACCGCAAATGACAATAATCGCAATGACACTGCACGTTACATATATTGAAACAAAAGAGTGTCATTTACGGTAGCTTTTTGACTTAATTGTTAACAGGAATAAGAAAAACTTTGCATCTCAGCCAGACCTCAAAGTCATTTGCGGCAAAAATCATACTTGCAGTAATATTATATATTTTAAAAATTTCTTTTAATACTTTTAATGTTATTTGCGACAACAACAAATTGAAGATTGACGTCAAATAGATCAGTTTTCCGGTTATTAGTTAGCAATAATAAAGTGTGCCGCAAATGACATTTACTATATGCCACACGCGCTGTCAAATTAAGACCTGGATACATATTATTATGTGATATAAATTGATAGCATTTGACAATATATTACAATTTAATAATTGTCAGTTAAATCGATGCGAACTATGTACCAATATCATTTGCGGTCATTTGTTTTAGGAGACCGCAAATGAAGTTCAATTCAAGTAATATCATTTGCGGTAATGAAGAAAACCTGATAAGGGTTAATATCAACAATTTCATTTGTGATCATGAAAATAAACGAAACTAGTTATAAAAATAAAAAGATTGTCTCTTTTATAATGTTTTGGTTATCACTTATCAGTAACAAGGTTTCTTCGAGATCTTGGCCTGCCGGCGGCGTCGGATCTTCGGTGGTACATCCTTCGGACCTTCGACCCAGAGTTTTAGTAGATTTCCCGTCAAAATTAAAATTTGTCATCATTTTTTTTTTTGTTAATCACATTTTTTCTAGATCACTTCGGCCCTTAAAGCAGTAGATTCCCCGTCAAAATTATCTCACCTCATTTTGTGTTATTTCTTTTCTCTATCGCTCCTGAAGGACCAATATGGGGACTTTCGAGACCGCGCGTAAAAGTTAGTCACGCGTTAATTTGACGGTTCAAGTTAATCGTGAAAGAGAGTAACAGGTCGCGAGAAATGCGTATTTTTTTTGTACAGCTGTAATGTCAAATCTGACAGTGTCAAATATTTCAATTTTAATAAAAATATATTTTTTTAATTGTCATATCTTTGTTGTTAAAAGGCCAATGAGAATAATTTTTTCACACTCATTTAGGTTAATTAATAGGTAAAAAATTGAAAGGCATTAATGTATCGATTTTTTCATTAAAAAAAAGTGTAAGCTAATTTTCGAGCAGCAAGGAAATTTTTTATTTTTCAATAACAGTGCCAAAATATGCGAGACGAATTGAAGCCAAAAAATACCTGTCGAAGTATTTTTTGATTTAGTCAGTTTTGCCAAAGTTTAACTGTGCAAACAGAATCTCTCCGCGATTTACTGTTACCAAGAAAAAATCCTATAGGTGGAACGTTGCAAAAAAAATACGGTCCTGAACGGGGGCCTAAATTTTTTTAAAGAACTAAACGGTCCAAAATTTATTTGCGGTATCACAACTTGGAAAGGAGATGATGCGGCTATTGCCGTCAATAATAAAACTATTTCATTTGCGGTCAAGAGATGATTATGAAATTTGGCGCCATTTGCGGCATAATAAAACACAAATGCTATTGTAGCTTTTTCTTTCTTTACAGGTAGGTACCATTGGCAATTAATTTGTGATAATTTGCGGTAGAGAAGTATCTAAACCATATTTAGCGGCAACATGAATTATTCTATTTATTTAGAATATTATAAGAATTATTGCTTTGTTATCTCAAAATCTCTCTCCTCTTAAGTCAGTCTTCAGTTTATTAATAGCAATTATTGTTTCGTATTAACATCTTATACCATGAGATGTAGCTCTTTTGCTTGGGTACCTGCGTCTAACATCTTTGGTGTACTTCCCGCCGTACTTGGGTCTGTTGGCTGCTAGTTCAGTTATCTCCGGAATCCAGCTGGCGAACACAGCCTAACAACCCAACACCCGATCAGGCTCCTCCTCGGACCCCGTATTGTATGTATTATGTAACTACTTTTCTACTTTATATATATATACTTTACTTAATAAGACATCAACCTATCTAACAGTATTAATATCAGAGACAAGAGGTAGATTAGGTTGTGGGTGAGTTTTGGATGTACTTTTAGGTACTTTGAATCGTCATTGGTGGGGGAATTTTAAGGGTTTGAGTGGTTAAAATGTTACTGTTCGGGCTATGAGGTGTTCAAACTTCTATTAAACTCTGCGTCTTCATAAAATGGTCTAAATTAAGTCTCTGGAGTGGAACTTAGTGATATGCGGTTTATATTTATTTTACAAGAGCGTTATTAATATTAGGAACATAGAAGTTTGAACCGACTTTACAGTTTTTTTATTAATTAAACACTCATTCCTCGTCAATTTTTTTTCGGTAAGTTTTGTTAATTTTTGGAAGGGATATTCACAAGAAGAAAAGGACTAACAGAAGCGTGTAATAAGAAATGGGTACTATTCGAATATTTGGTCTCCATTTTAAATCCGTAATAATTGGAAAAAATTGAAAATGTCGGTATTTTTAATCAAATTTTCATCCAACATTTTTATAACTTTTTGGCACAAAGAGGGACAGGATTTTACAAAAAATTCCAAAAAAGTACATTCAGGTCGAAGAAAAGACAAACAGAGGAAAGCGATGGATAAATCATTTTTGTCACTCCCATTTTTTTTTGTTTCAAAAAAGTATATGATACTATTCTTACCAGAACAAAAGTGATTTATTCAATCGAGTATCCAATCACAACTTGCAAAAGATTATGCAGTGCACTACACGACTAGAGTTGAAGTAGGTTCTACTCTACAAACTAAATGGAAGTTAGTTCTTTATTAGACATAAGGGTACTTGCATAAAGCTCAAGTAAGTACTTGTATAACTGTTCAAATGTGTGCTAGGGCTGGCTGTGTCTGGGGAGGTCTTGAATATATCTTAATAGACCCTCCGCAACAACTGGAAACTTTGGAAAACTTCAGCCAAGTTTCCTCCTCTTTCAATTCGAACCATCCGCGAGCAACAAAATGAATAACGATGGTTGATCCAACCATAATTGCGGTTTAAAATTGAAGAGGCATGTTGGAGATAATCTATTAAGCGATTAGGTAAGTTTTTCCCTTAATAACGTTTCGGTACCACATCATGCATAATCGGCTGTACAAGTTACAAAATGAAATTTTATCGTTAATTAAACTTATATACTTGACATTAGAAATTAACATTTAAAGTTGTGAAAAAATTGGTTGGATTAATTATTATCGATTATTATTTTTTTATGGGTGTGGTGTAGGTAAATAATTAAACAAACCAAGTTTCTCAAAACTTCGACAGTACCTCTTTCCATGTTCTCTCTTGTACTCGCCACAATACTTGGACCTAGTCCCTACCAGATCTATGATTTCTGGAATGCTACTAGCAAAAATTGCCTGGAAAACAAACATTCCTAATGCTTTAATTCAACTGTGTCGGGACTCACGTTCAGTTAACAGAAAGGTACAAAGTTAGTGCATAGGTAGGTACAAAATTGTTCATGAAATAAACGCTTTTCTCTTGGGAAATTAGATTTTTCTCACGTAGGTACTGATCGATGTGCACGGACATAAACAAACACTGATTCGCATTTTCGAGCAATTCTCCGAATAAATTTTCATCTCTGGTAAACAATTCATACGTGACCCATTTCAGGAGTTGATATTCCGAAAACAACCCAGTCGATACCGAAATTCCCCTTCGGTCACGTTCTTCGTGGCGCTTTATCCAGAATTTGCATGTTATAAAAGTAATATTACCCGATAAGATTTTCGAGTTTATTCGGGGATCTTTAAAATTCTGACACTTTTATTTCATGAACAATACAACGGTTATTTGTTAGTAAAAACACTATAGGGCGGCTGCAAATGCTATTAACTATATAGACTGGAAAAAAAGCTAAAGAGTATAAAGATTAGTGTACATTGTATCCTATCCAATTTCATCTAAGATTTACAAAAGAAAATCAAGTAGGTGAATTCGTTCCCATAAATCGTTCCCATAAATTTTTGGACTCATTCAGACCCTAGAAAAATTACTTGTCACCACCACCACAATAATCAAAGGTTCATATCCCATCATGTCGTCTACGGTTGCAATTACAGTATCATTTGCTGTAAAATGAAAATACTAATTATCGATTTTAAAATGAAAATTAACAAGATTAATGATATAGTAATAGTGCATTGTTTAAAAAGTATTTAGAGCAATATGTATCATTTGCGGCATTAGTTGAGACAATAAAATCAAAATTCTCGAATGACTTGTTTATCAAAATTAATATGAGAGCCAGAGAACCAAACAATCTTCAAATCGAGGTAATTTAAAATAAATGACATTTGCAATCAAAAATATTATAGTTTCAGTTTCATTTGCGGTAAGATATTACTTAATCATTTAGACTTGGTATACAAATTAGAAATGCGTTATTTGAAGTCACTTTCAGTTAAACCGAATATAACAAGTTTGTCACTAGTTTCATACAGAAATAACTGGAGAAAATTATTATTAGAGAAATTTTTATCATTTGCAGCATTTCTTGCGATCGGAAAAATTATATACCTACCTGCTAGTGAGTGGTTTTGATTAAAAAAAACTGCAGTTAAATACTGATTAAATATCAGTATCGGTTTATATGTTATTCTTTGTGAATTTTTTCATTTGCGGCATACTTTTCTAACATGTAAACTTATAAATCGGTCACGATTAAATATAAATCAGGTTGAATACGAGCGATAACGTTTGTGATATAAAGAAAAAAATACAACAAAAGACGGCAAATATCATTTGGCGTCAAATTTTATCATTTGCGGCATAAAAAAGACAGTCAAAACAGGACGCAAATATATTAAGATAAACAGGTGTACGACCTTTGCGACTGAAAATTTGCGGCAAAAGGTATATTTGTGGCAAGAGTGATAATTGCGGCAAGAGTGATATCTGCGGTAAGTCACAAATTATTCGCAATCTGATTGGGAGTTATCAAAGCTATTATAGAATGTACAACCGCAGAGTGAGAAAGTCATAAGAAGAATTTTTTCATTTGCGGCATTACTTGCAATCGTATAATGATAAATCTGCTGATCTTTTTTCATTTGCGGCATTCATTTTCCGATGTAAACTTTTAAATCGTCCTCCATAATTAATGTAGAATCGAGGTAACAGATAAAATAAAATTCAGATCAAATTCAAGCGAGAACTGATGACATTATTTGTAATATAAAATTACATAATAAACAAAAAAAATTCCAGTTTTGACCCATTTTAATAAAAGAACAATTTTGAGGAATAAAAAATACGTCTCTGCTGCTGTAAAATGATAAAATTCTACATGAATTGAGTCCACGAATTGATAAGACAGTCGAAATTAAACGCAGATTACATTCGGGTTAGACCCCATGTCATTTGCGACAAATAAGAGGCAAAAGTTTCATTTGCGGTAAGTAAATCGCAGACTTTATCATTTGCGTCAAAATAATTGGACGTACGAGTATTATGTTTTGAGTCACTACCAGTAGTTGAAGGGAAACTAAAAATTGTATCAATGTCATTTGAATCCAATTATATAGAAGGAATTTATCATTTGCGGCATAAAAAAACCGATAGTCAAAGCTAGGTGTAAGACGTTTGTGACTTAAAATTTGCGGCAAGAGTGATATTTGCGGCAGGAGTGATATTTACGGCAAGAGGATATATTTGCGGCAAGTCACAAATTATTCGCAATTTGATTGGGAGTTATCAAAGCTATTATAAAATGTACAACCGCAGAGTGAGAAAGTCATAAGAAGAATTTTTTCATTTGCGGCATTACTTGCAATCGTATAATGATAAATCTGCTGATTGTTTTTCATTTGCGGCATTCATTTTCCGATGTAAACTTTTAAATCGTCCTCCATAATTAATGTAAAGAGTCGAGGTAACAGATAAAATAAAATTCAGATCAAATTCAAGCGAGAACTGATGACATTATTTGTAATATAAAATTACATAATAAACAAAAAAATTTCCAGTTTTGACCCATTTTAATAAAAGAACAATTTTGAGGAATAAAAAATACGTCTCTGCTGCTGTAAAATGATAAAATTCTACATGAATTGAGTCCACGAATTGATAAGACAGTCGAAATTGAATGCAGATTACATTCGGGTTAGACCCCATGTCATTTGCGACTAATAAGAGGCAAAAGTTTCATTTGCGGTAAGTAAATCGCAGACTTTATCATTTGCGTCAAAATAATTGGAAGTATTATGTTTTGAGTCACTATCAGTAGTTGAAGGGAAACTAAAAATTATCAATGTCATTTGAATCCAATTATATAGAAGGAATTTATCATTTGCGGCATAAAAAAAAAAGATAGTCAAAGCTAGGTGTAAGACGTTTGTGACTGAAAATTTGCGGCAAGAGTGATATTTGCGGCAGGAGTGATATTTACGGCAAGAGGATATATTTGCGGCAAGTCACAAATTATGTGCAATCTGATTGGAAGTTATCAAAGCTATTAAAAAATTAACACCAGCAGAGTGAGAAAGTCATAAGAAGAATAATTTTTTCATTTGCGGCATTACTTGCAGTCATAGAATTATAAATCTACCTATTTTTTTTTCATTTGCGGCATAATTTTGTAATGTAAACTTATAAATCGGCCTCCATAATCGCCGTAAAGGATCGCTGTGACAGTGAAAATAGAATTCAGATCGAAATCAAGCTAGAATTGATGACATTTGTGATATAAAAGACAAAATAAATAGGAAATCGACCCATTTCAAAGGGAAAAATTAAGATATGGAAAGATACGTCTTTTTCTTCTGTAAAATGATAAAATTCTACGTGAATTGAGTCCACGAATTGATAAGACAGTCGAAATTGAATGCACATTACATTCGGGTTAAACCCCATGTCATTTGCGACTAATAAGAGGCAAAAGTTTCATTTGCGGTAAGTAAATCGAAGACTTTTTCATTATGTTTCGAGACACTATCATTAGTTGAAGCGAAACTAAACATTATATCAACGTCATTTGCATCCAATCCAAGAGAAGAAATTTTATTATTTGCAGCATGATATGCTGTAATATTATAAATCGGCTGTGTAAATTTATTGAAACAACGAAGTGATAGTCAGGACGCAAATATTTTATAAGCAAAAAATAAGACCTTTGCAATTGTAAATTTTCCGCAAAAGTGTCATTTGCGGTAAGTAGATCGCGGAATTTTTCATTTGCATCAATTGAGTCATCATCAGCAGTTGAAGCGAAACTAAAAATTGTGTCAATGTCATTTGCATCCAATTTGAGAGAAGGAATTTTATCATTTGCAGCATCATATGCTTCAATGTCATGAATATTATCAATGTTATAAATTGGGTATGCAAATTTACTTAAACTACGAAGTGATAGTCAGCACGCAAACGTTATATAAACAAAAAAAAAAGACCTTTGTAATTGGAAATTTGCCGCAAGAGTGTCATTTGCGGCAAATCACAAATCATTTGCAATTTAGTTGGAATAAGTTATCGAATTATTACTTCAAAAATTGAGCACCAGCAGAGTGACAAAGTCATAAGAAGAATTTTTACATTTGCGGCATTGCTTGCAATCGTAGAGATTTCATGACATTTGCGACTAAGAGGCAAGAGTTTCATTTGCGTTAAGTAAATCGCGGAATTTTTCATTTGCATTAATTGAGTCACTATCAGCAGTTGAAGCGAAACTAAAAATTGTACCAATGTCATTTGCATCCAATTCTAGAGAAGAAATTTTATCATATTTTATCATTTGCGGCATCATATGCTTCAATATCATCAATGTTATCAATGTTATAAATTGGATATGCAAATTTACTAAAACTATGAAGTGATAGTCAGGACGCAAACGTTATATAAACGAAAAAAAACCTATTTATAACTGTAAATTTGCCGCAAGAGTGTCATTTGCGGCAAATCACAAATCATTTACAATTTAGTTGCAAGTTATCGAATGATTCTTCAAAAATTGCTTCAAAAATTGAACACCAGCAGAGTGAGAAAGTCATAAGAAGAATTGTTACATTTGCGGCATTACTTGCAATCGTAAAGACCTCATATTTGCGACTAAGATGCAAGAGTTTCATTTGCGGTAAGTAAATCGCAGACTTTTTCATTTGCATTAATTGGAAGTATTATGTTTTGAGTCACTATTATACAACTGAAGCGAAACTAAAATTGTATTAATGTCATTTGCATCCAATTCGAGAGAAGAAATTTTATCATTTGCGGCAACGAATTTGTAATTAGCAATTAAAACCGGCAATACAAGATTTGAAGTATCCTCGGAACCGTATACATACTTGTTCAGACAAGGCAACAAGTGATAGCCGCAAATGATACTTGCTGCTAATGAGGAAGTGCCAATAATAAATGAAAAGATCCACAATACTTATACAAAAACAATAAAGATAAATTACCCATCAGCAACTTCTTCCTAGAACACTATTTGCGGTTTATTTTATTAGTGTACAGTTCTCTTTATGTTGTCTTTGCTAATGAAACGATTATCTCTCATACAAAAGAACGAATTAGCTGTAGGTACTAGTGGCACTGAAAATAACTACCAGTACCAGCACCAGCACCAGCACCAGCCAAGTTGATAATTGATATAATATAAAAACTGCAATAGCAAAAGAGTCTCAAGAACATCTTTCTATACTATTTGCGGTGGGTATATTGAATTACTTCCGTCCATTTTGTCTAAATTAGGTAGGTACGGCATATTTAATCCGATACTAAGGAACGAATTCCCGCAGCGTCAGTCACATCATCAATAATTCCAAGGTAGTGTTAGTGTAATTTTCAGCGGGCAGTATTTACTTTCCAGTCTGTGGGAGCACAATGGAAAATGGCCTGATGTTGAAATGAGCTTTTCAATTTAAATTTATGTGGTGGTAATAACAACCTTAAATGAGAAAGTAAATATGAATTCATAATCATGAGGAACTGTTTTAAAAATATATATCCGAGTCATGTATCTAAATGAAATGTAGATTATGTAAACAAAATACCTTGTATCCAAAATTAATGGGATCTATTTTGGGCTTTTCATTGCCACTTAATAAAAAAATCGGTTCACTGCTGCTTAAAAAGGGTGTAAACATGTGTATAAGTATTAGTGTTATAGTGTTAGTGTTAGTGTTAAATAAATACTTCTTTTAGAAACAATAACGAATAATTCAGGATTCTTAGGTATTATTAGTCATAATAATTAATAATTATTATTAAAGAGAATACTGAACCTTTCGTTTAACAATAATCAGGATTAGTTACTAATAAGTGTACAGGAACAATTAATTAATTACATATTAAAAAGAGAGACAAGCAAGAAAGGATAAAGCTTGCAGTGCTAAGAGACAGAGTTGTGAGAAATACTGATAACATCATGCAGAGTGGTAGAAAATTTCAAAGGGGTATATCAAACACATAACATAGAAAAATTTTACAATTACACAAGACAAAAATTTACATCACAAATCGTCTTCAATTACTTAAAAAAAATCATCTAAAAATATCCCATTTAGAGGTTCTGGAGGACAGAAAGGGCTAATCGAATCAAGGACGAGGCTCAAGGATATCAATCATAAATGTATGCTGTGAATGAATACGGTCGCAATAATAATTTTCAAAGAGCATCGACCATATTTTTATAAATAAATAGTCAGTATTATAGGTAGGTATATGAAATTATGAAAGTGTTGCCATTTTCAAGAAAATACTTGTATTTAGAGTAAGCTGCAAGCACGTATTGCAACATCGCTTTTGTAGTCTGTAAATATGTATTACAGAGGATCAGCAGAATGGGAAGTTTCAGTACAAGTGATAACTGGTTCACTTACCAATCCGACGAGCAGAAAAAACACTAAAAAAGTCCGTCCTAGCACTGTGTGACAGTACACGTCCCCGTAACCGACCGTCGACATGGTGACGATCAAAAAGTAGACGCAGGTCCAGTAAGGGAGGGGGTTCGGATTCTTGAACTCCAGAGGATCTCCGGAATTTTCTAACTGCAAATAACATTAAAAAATTAGTCACCGCTTCAGGTCGCTTCAAATATTTTGAATTGACACATTAAAAGGGCATTCTTGTGCGTGGTCGAAAAAAATAAGAAAAGTGTGTGGGCCGATCACAGCTGTGTTAGGCTAGGTAGGGGTTTGGTTTTATTATTTAAACAACAATTGCTTGTGTTCAATTTGTCGCAGTATTGTTTTTTTTTTTTTGAAAAGGCAGGTGTGGAACACGCGCCCTGGTTAGACTCAATTAATTATTCAAAATGGAGGCTCGTGGAAATTCAACTAATTATTGTTTTGTGCATAAAGTAAAGGAGATTACAATTGTTTACATTTTATTCTAATCAGCATGCGTTAATTGAGATTTTTACACATTTTAAAATACTAGGATTAAAGGGGGACCTTCTATAAAAAGCAGCATCGCCAAATATGAAAGAGCTACATTCAGGTCTCAATTAACGCTAGAAAAAACATCATTATTCTATCCGCAGACAAGGGAAAACCTATCGATGTATTGGATGTCAGAGACTACGAGGAAGGAGAAAATCAAACACATCTTGACCTGTCAAACATACAAGAGATCCTACGAATCGCATTCCCCTAAAAACCATCCAGCTGGTTAAAACTTCCACCATTCCCGATCTAGACAAACGTCATTATGAATACCGAAGCCAGGACACCCAGACTTTATGGACTTCCAAAGATACACTAATCTAACATACCTCTTCGCCCCATTGTCAGTACCATACATCCTCGACATATCTGGCAAAATATCTAACTAACCGGATCTAAAGAATCCCATATTAGAGACTTGGGTCACTTCATAGAAAAACTTTAATGTTAAGCCCTTCATTCTAGTGACAGTTTTGATGACATTTCCCTCTTCACCCATTGACGAGAGACGAGACCCTTCAACATATCCAACTTTCACCACCACAACCTAGTTTTAGTGGAACGGTGACTTCTATGATTGAACAACTGGAAGGAGTTTCTATGGGCAGCCCGCTGAGTCCTGTTGTTGCCAACTTCTACATGGAATTCTTTGAAGCCCTAAATTTGGCCGTCAACAAACCGCTACGACATAGATGACACCTTCGTCATTTGGCAACATGGAGGAATTTCTTCACCTTGTCAACAGTATTCATCCCCGCATTCAATTTATGATGGAAATAGAAACTGATAGAAAAGAACCGTTTCTTGATGTCCTGATGGTTAACAGGAATGAGAATGGCACCTTAGAGCACAGGGTCTTCCGAAAACCAACACGCACAGATCGGTATTTACATGCACAAGAACTCCAATAATCGTCCAGGCAGCAATAAAAACCCTGGTGAACCGTACTGGGTCCCGAATTTGTCATGGAACACCTCTAAGAAGAGCTCCTCCGACTAGATAATGCTCTACATGGGAATAGCTACACCGCTGAAGAAATCTGGAGAGTTTTACGACCCAACCATAACACCCAGCGAACAACCACCAATAGTTTTGGGAGCTGGCCAAGAGAATTTGTGTATATGTACCTACATCCATGGCAAAAATTGTCAAAATCTTATTGTCAAAGAAAGGTGCCAAAATTATCTCATCTCCAAAGGAATAATTGGCAACTATTTGTCATGTCATTTGTTATTGGTGCGATGCATCTAAACAGCAATGCAATGTTTGTACAGCTCAGACTGGGATAGATGGCATTAATGTTGAAGGCACGCAAAGAAGAAGAATAATAGACTTTTTTGGCAACGCAACCAAAGCGAGTAAGTACTTAAGACTGAAGCACATGAACCCAGCTCTAAGAAGGAGAAGGAACGGTATAGGAATGTTTTTCTTCTTAGAAAGTCGCTTTTTCTGTCCATCTTTAAATAACATGAAATCTCATAAAGAGTAGACATTGCAGGAGAGAAAGAAATAAAGAACAAAAAGCAACTAAAATTAGAACAGGTGACACTGAATTATTATTGACTTCAGACTTCGGAGCTCCATTGCTCCGGTTACATTCACGACGGAACATCGAACTCCGAACGCTCATAATGAAGCAAAAAAATCAAATCAAAAAGCATACATCAATTCAATTATTTCTGAAAATAAAAAGTTCAAAGCCGGGGTATGAAAGCCCGACGTAGGCAACAAAAGCATCTTTCAATACGTCCGCGTTATTGGCTTTTTAATTGAAACAGTGGCGGTGGTGCTGGTGGTATGATGATGGTAATATTTATGGAATGCAAACAATGGACGGCGTTAGTCTGATGGGATAATGTAACGATGTTGAAATCATATTATTTCAGGAAAACACTTACCAGATGAATTATTCCTGCGGCCGTGAGCCACACGGATATAAATATGGATACTAACTGAGCAAGCCTTATGGAACTGGAAGTCTTCAGTATGTTGAGGTACTGCAGGATATCTGGCACTGTCATCAACCTCAACGCACGCAGAAATCGAAGGCCTAAACATTTGAACAGACTTATTAACATATTAAGCATATTCAGTATTAAATAATTATACATTAACAGATTAAAAAGTTACTCAAAAACAGTGGCGGCTCGTAAATTTCCAATAAGTTAGTGAAATGTGTAGTAGATCCAGGACAATAAGGTCCTGTCAGTTCGACATTTTTTTTTGCAAGGTCTAAGTTGACAAAGTCCGGTCAGCTCGAAAAATCGTTTTTTCCAAAGTCCGGTTAGCTCGAATTTATTTTTTCAAGGTCCAGTTTGACAAGATCAAAAAAAGCTGGAATTTTTTACCTTGCAAAAAAGAAAAATTCAATCGTTCAATAATGACGGAGTCGTCAGATACACCCCCCAACGCTGGACGTCATCGTCAGGTACTTTACCAGGTATTTAGGAACCTTAGAACATCATCTAACGACTTTACTGACGGTCTCGTTATTTACTCGATCGGGAATCGTCAGATATTCCCTGTAATAGGTCCAGGACAATAAGGTCCTGTCAGTTCGACATTTTTTTTACAAGGTCCGGTCAGCTCGAAAAACCGATTTTTACAAAGTCCGGTTAGCTCGAATTTATTTTTTCAAGGTCCAGTTTGACAAGATCAAAAAAAGCTGGAATTTTTTAGCTTGCAAAAAAGAAAAATTCAATCGTTCAATAATGACGGAGTCGTCAGATACACCCCCCAATGCTAGACGTCATCGTCAGGTACTTTACCAGGTATTTAGTGAACCTTAGAACATCATCTAACGACTTTACTGACGGCCTCGTTATTTACTCGATCGGGAATCGTCAGATATTCCCTATAATAGGTCCAGGACAATAAGGTCCTGTCAGTTTGACATTTTTTTCGCAAGGTCTAAGTTGACAAAGTCCGGTTAGCTCGATTTTTTTTTCCAAGGTCCAGTTTAACAAGATCAAAAAAGCTGGAATTTTTGAGCTTGCAAAAAAGAAAAACTCAATCGTTCAATCATAACGGGAGTCATCAGATGCACCCCCCAACGCTGGACGTCATCGTAAGATACTTTACCAGGCCAGTGAACCTTAGAACATTAGCTAACGAGTTTACTAACGGCCTCGTTAATTACTCGTGTTAGGGAATCGTCAGATATTCCCTAAATAGTGTAATAAGAATTTTAATTCTCGAACCAGTCCAAACATTTGGTCCCCTGAAGTGGCACTCCATCTGAGAGCCGCCACTGGGATACGATGAGGAAAGATGATAATTTGTCTGTAAATGGTGATCAAGTAGTGTAACTTTCGATTGAGTAACTTTTCATTTTTTTTAAAACAACAACAGACAATTATTGAAGATGTATAAATGTAAGAAAAAATATTACCTATCCACGTGCGGTCCAAATATATTGAGACAAAGGACGGGGGTATTGTGAAATAATCTACGAACGAGTACATTTCTAGCATGAACCATAACTTATCGCTAGCTGCTATAAACTGAAAAATATAAATATTTAGTTAATTGTTATTAAAAGATACGCTATTTAAGTATATGATGGGTGTCCAGCAACACCCAGTACCTTATTACCTGACTAACTACTTACACATCCGAATAACCTAAACTCCTTCAGCATATCTTTTATGGGGTACAAATCCCCTAAACCCATTCATGCATACAATCACCTACACACACACACTTAAAAGAGAAAATAATAATTAATTTCCAATAAATTTAGAGCAGAAATTTGCAAGGTTTCTGGACTAAAAATTCCCTCCATTACCTTCAACTGCAATTTTTTATTTTCGCAACTCGGCAGCGCAAAAACAAGCTCGAGTCCTACATAATTTGGCACTAACATAATTAAAACACACTCCAATGTCTTGGTCACCTGTTCGGGCATAAAAATATAACTGGCCCGTTCTAATTTAGAAGTAATAGCGTCATAAATAATATAACTCGAAATTAGATTGGAAGTCTTCCTTGCTAGATCCAAAGATCCTCATACTTAATAATTATCAATACGCGAAAAAAATCGCTCTAATTAATCAAACTATACCCACGACGAAATAGAAAATAAACTTGGAAGGTATGCGACCATGAATCAAGAGTTGGAACAACTTGGTCCCCTGCAAAAAGCAGTGGCGACGCGTCGTAGTTTTATTTTCAAGCGGCGTTAATTTGATCTAATTAAATCTTAATTATTACCTACCAATGATAGATACCTGAAATAGTTTAACGAGTTGCTACTGCTACTGAAATAATAATTCTTGTTGTTTTGTCATTTACAAGCTACACGCGGCTACGCTAAGTCAATAGTTTCAGTTTCGCGACAAACAGGATTAGCAGTAAAAGGAGGCTCTCCAGGAGAACATCCTGTCAGGACTAAGCGATGTGTTAAAAGGGGTAAAGATTAGATTCCGGGAAGTAAACAGAAATAAAATATCCACACACACGCACGCACACAACAACCACACATTTACACGGAAGTGGCCACACATTTCCATACTTACTCTTATAAAAAAATAGACCATAAAAAATATGTTGAAGGCAAGGTCGATTTGTTGCGTGATATTGTTGCTCCATTCCTGGCAGCGTTCCACATCTTCACTGTAACAATGCATTTACTGTGAGTGTCTCTTATCATCTACTACTTCACGTAGGTACTCGTTGAAATTGTACTATTTTACCTTCAGCGGGGAAAATTGCATGGAAGGAAATATGTGGGTGGGGAGGAAACTCTTCAGTGCTATCTTGCTGAATTTTCTTTAACACCTAGAACCTCTCTCACATCCACCCGAACCCACTTACTATAACAATTGATCTTCGTGATAAGAGGGATGCGGTAGAATAGGCTTCTGATATACAAAGAACGGAAATCTACTTTGAAAGGTCTCCAAGATGGGTGACGTAACGAATTCGTTCCAAAATGAAGATAAGACAAAAATTATTTTAATTTGAACGGGAAAAAACAATCTTAAACCCTCGACACGTTCTTTTTTCCTTTATCAGGAGATGCAATTAAATGTTTTCAAACTAAATCGGTTATCACATCAAAATAAGGAGCACTCTGGTTGGGCTTGCGCCATAGGATACACCCCCAGATTTGATTTTATTTCACTACTTAGATTGATCCACTCATGGGATTATGTGATCAAAACTGTGCTGTGTGTTGGTAGATCTAGATACATTGTACTGATGAGTCCCAAACAGGACGAAACACGTGTCTACAATTTCCACCTCTGCTCACAGCACAACATCAATGAGCGCATGTTGTTTTACAGCAAAGCATTAATTGCTTGTCTTTGGGTTGGTTTTTTGAGAAGTTTTCAAAATTGAGATCAGTTAAAAAAAAAACTAAATGGAATGGAAATCTCTAAAATTAAAAATTCTGGAAATATTCCCAAAACCAGAGATGTAAAGAATATTTTCAAAATTGAAGATGAGAAAAAATTCTTCAAATTTTAACGAAACAATCCAAAAAGAGTGAAACCCCCAAGGACGTTCCTTTAACGGGAGATGCAGATAAACGCTTTCAAACTAAAGATGGGTTGTTGGTGTTGAGAAGTTTCCAAAATGAGGATAAGTCGAAAAATCTCTAAAAATTAAAAATTCTGGAAATACTCTCAAAACTAGAGATATAAAGAAAATCTTTCAAATTGAAGATGAGAAAAAATTCTTCAAATTTGAACGAAAAAAAAACAAAAAAAGTGAAACCCCCATGCAGGGACGCTCCTTCAACGGGAGATGCAGATAAAACTTTTCAAACTAAAGAGAATTTAAATTTAAATTCCAGAATTTAAAAATTCTGGAAATACTCCCAAAACCAGAGATGTAAAGAAAATCTTCCAAAATGAAGATGAGATCAAAATTCTTCAAATTTTAACGAAACAATCCAAAAAGAGTGAAACCCCCCAGGGACGTTCCTTTAACGGGAGATGCAGATAAACGTTTTCAAACTAAAGATGGGTTGTTGATGTTGAGAAGTTCCAAAATGAAGATGAGTCAAAAAATCTCTAAAAATTAAAAATTCTGGAAATACTCTCAAAACTAGAGATATAAAGAAAATCTTTCAAATTGAAGATGAGAAAAAATTCTTCAAATTTGAACGAAAAAAAAAACAAAAAAAGTGAAATATGCTGGAAATATTTCAAAAACCAGAGATGTAAAGAAAAAATTCCAAAATGAAGATGAGATAAAAGTTCTTCAAATTTGAACGAACAAAAACAAAAAGAGTGAAAACCTCAGAGACGTTCCTTTATCAGGAGATGCAGATAAATCTTTTCAAATTAAAGATTAGTTGTTGAAGTTGAGAAGTTTCCAAAATGAAGATGAGTGAAAAAATCTCTAAAAATGCAAAATTCTGGAAATATGTACTCCCGAAACCAGAGATGTAAAGAAAAAATCGAAAAAAAAACAAGAAACGTTCCTTTACGGGGAGATGCAAATAAATGTTTTCAAACTAAAGATGGGTTGCTGCGAAGTTTCCAAAATTAGACCGAGTCACAAAGTATCTAAAATGAGCATAAATCTTTAAAAAAAATCAAAAAATCAAAAAAAAATCAAAAAAAAAAAAAATCTTCAAGGAGCAAAATCTAGAAAAAATTATTTATGAAATTCCGCAGCTTATGCCATAAAAAAAGTCCAAAAACTGGGAGCTTTTGAGAATTGCCCCCAAAAAAAATGCAGTAATAACCACAAAGATAATATAAATAATTTGAAGAACTTTTTGGACTCACTTCTCACACAATCTCTGCAGAGATTAGTCGACCAAAAAAAAACCTAATAACATTACGTCAAATAATGTCAAAATTTTCTGGGCTTAAAAGGTAAGAATATGTCATACTGCTTCTTCTAATTATTAAGATGTTTATGGTGGGGAGATTTTTGAACAAATAAACTTCAGGGTGCAACAAAATGAACAATTCTAACCTGACCAAGACCTGCATCGCGCATTAAATGACACTAGGGACTCAACTAACAACAAACTTCTCTTTCAATGTTGATATCTAATAAACTTCTATCATGTTTCTCCCTTCTACAACACTTGGCGGTGCTGCTGAAGTTGTCCTAAATCAACACAATGTTCAGTTTTGTTAGTGGCACATATCTATCTCTAATACTGTCAATCCGGAAATCTGGTAACAGTTATGGGTCGCTATTTCTCCACTTTAACCTATATTTCTATTCCATTCTGTTATAACCAAGATGTCAAAGTCTTCAGAAACCATCTGGGACTTTGAAGAAGTTGATGTTGGATTTCTTGAGCAATTTTGACGAGTTGATTTCTTGAGTTCTTGAGGAGTTGGAAATTAATTGTCTTATTGGAATTAACAATCATTTTGCTTGAAATATAACAAGTTTGAGTAGCTCAAGTAAAACATCAAAAGGCCGGGAAATCAACCCAATAATAAAACCCCTGCGAAACGGACCCGTCCATTAAAGACAATAATAAGAGAACCGAACCCTCTGAGTAAGTCGAGTCGATGGATTGTTTGTGCAATCGTTACACAAGAATTTCGAAACGGTTACCTAAAGGGGTATGAAATTTCACCCTTTGATGTTAGGGAAAGGTCATAGCATTTGAAACTTGGAACTTGGAGGTAGGAATTCATTCTGTATTTATTCTACCGGACAGCTTGATCGATGGACCTAGATAAAGGATGATTATGAAATTCCCCAGGAAGGCGAGGAGCTACTAGCACTAGCACTAGCACTAGCCCTCTAATTTATTTTATAAATAAATGTTGTAATGGTACTTACTTCGAGGCATCTATGAAGTAAATTACTAAAGAAGCTATACTTAGTATGAACACCAACACGACCTGGAAAAAAAGAAATCACATTAAATTATTCAATATAATTTTTTTTAAGATAGGAGTAAGTAGATATTATAATAAATGTATAAAGAAGAGAGAAAGGTATATAGGTAGGTATATGAAGAACCCATACTTCAACTTCTTATACCTACTTATTCAAGGTACAGGCAAAAAGCTTCAAGCTTCGTCTCGATTAATCATATTTAAATTTCAAACCAGGTGACATGATTTAGGCTCTAGTTAGCTTTAAACCAATCCATCTTATAACTACGTTATTATTTATACAACCATGATACGTCCTGGATAAAAGTGCGGTGGTTTTGATATAATGCCGTATAAATTATACGACAACGGGGCTTTTGAAAGCCACTAGTGCGTGATATTTTGATTTATAATCCATCAATTCCCTGGTCATCTAAATCTGGCTCATCATGTTCCCCATCCTGCACTCCAGTAATCTGCAGTGGATCAATTTCAAAGGATGGGATGTCAGTTGACTTTTTAATTTTGAATTAATTTAAAAATTACCTTATAGGTCTTTTTTTATCTTGTTTCCTTTCCCTGTAAAAAATAGTAGGAATTGTCCCTATCTTTAGCAACCTTGAATCAACTTAACAATCTTTTTCTTCAATCAAAACTTCGCCTATTTAAACGTCAAGGTTTCTCGGGTAAAAATCGGCCATTTTCGATCCGTAATAGCGCCGCCATTTTTTAAATTGCAGAAAAAAAAATAAAGTACGATAAAACAACTCTTAAACTACCTCGCGAAAATGATCCCCGAGTCACGGTATTCGAAACTAGCTAAGAAAAAAAATTCAAAATTTTAGATGATATTTTGAATAGAGAAATCGTCGAGTTTTTCAATAGGAAAAGGTACCATTCGGACATTATTGACCGTAACTTCAGCCTCGTCGGTCTTGAGAAGATCGCTAATACATCAACTTGTAGCTGAGAAACCGTTTTTGACGAATACAAAGTTTCGTCGCAATCGGCGTAATCGTCTTTCACCTATGAACTGTCAAAGTCGATCAAAAAAGAAATGTTGATCAATTTTCAAAAGCGTCTGTGGCGGCCATTTTGAAAGATATCGCGATTGCAATTTGACGTCGCGCACGTAGTCGAGGAACCCGAACGATCGTTCATCCAAAGCGTCCACCGTTTTGAAGAAAACGGTTGTTTTGAAGAAAGAAAAATTTTCATGAAAAATGAAGAAAAATCTTTCAGGTCGTTTGAATTGTAGCGAGTCTCGAACCGAAATCCCTTTTTCGATTTCCCTCATTGCTTCCCAGAAAATGGCGTTCGAATATCTGATAATGCGGAAAATACGTAAACGCTACCAAATATATTTTTTTTATTTTGGCCTAACTAGAGACCTTATTAAATTCGGGTTGATTTTTTTTAAATATGGTTTTTTATTTATTATCAGTCCAAGTTTTTCGTCAAAGAGTCTAGCACGGTAACTAAGCAACCAAGCCCGCTAACAGCGAGTCCTGACATGTGGTCGCGAGCGAGCAGTGACATATTTATTACATATTAGGTACACATGTACCTGATATTTTTAATAATTTTTTTTTATTGTCATATCTTTGTTCCTGAAAGATCAATCTGTATAATTTTTTCACAAGAATTTCGTACATAAATTACATGAAAAAAATTAGAAGACATTACTTTATCGCAATAAAAGTGCCAAATTATGCGAGACAAATTGAAGCTAACACTTGAAATTATATCTTGAAGAAAAAAAATTGAAAAAAAATTCAAGATGTAGAAAATACAGGAAGATTAGCGTAGTTCCTCGGAAGTTCACGTCACCCTTCGAGTTCCACGTAAACGTTTTCCGTGTGTGCGATGCACCTCTTAGGTGATCTTTTCTACACTGATCAAAGGGGCAACCTTTAGAAAAGTGGAGATCATTATTAGAAAACAAACACGGGATGGCAAAAATGGTCTCGCACCAAATCACTGAGGTGGCAACGATTAACTTTCAATTTCATAATAAATGAATACATCTGCATAACTAATTTTTGTTATTTACCCTCTTGCATCAGCCTCCTGCTAAGGGTGTAACGCTAACCCCTACTCGGTCGGATTCACGAGTAAAATGACAATTTCCAGGAAAACCTTCAGAGAGATAACGACGCGTTTTGAGTTACAGTTCCAATTTAAACAGTAACAAGAAGCTCCGTCACGATGCAACAGTGGTGCGATCTGGAACGCCATAAAGCTGTAATTAAACGGAAGCAAAATGAAATTTTCAGAGCGCGCCGGTGTAATTTGCATAAACTACTCGTGCAGAGGAAGATTAGCCATTGCGGATGCTCATACCACGAGATAGAGTACTTCCAGTTATTTCGCCCCAGTTACTCGTGTTTTGATTTAATATCAAATAATTTGTCAAGAAGTTATGTAATTGTAAATATTCTCAAAACTAGTTGTATGCCGCAATACTTTATTGATCTCCGCACCTCAACTTAGATCCATTCCTGGTTCTTTTTGAAAAAAAAATGGATGAAAGAAGAAGTCTTCGTCTTCGTCAGTCTCGCCCTCTAGGTTATAAAGACTTCCTTGTCGCCGCCCAGCTACGAGAAATTTTTTTCCGCACTCATATATAATTTATTAAGCTTGAAACTAATTTTTCTCCAACCTGTGTAGTGTTGTGCTTACACCCTCTCTGTTAAGACCTAATCTAGAATATTGCTCCCATGTTTGGAGAGAGGCAGCGGCTGTACTACCACCTTCAATAAGCGCACCCACTCCCAACCCAACACGTCCAAGCACCAAGCGCTACCATCAATGGCTGAGCGCCAGTGCTGTGGGTGTCTCTCTTCCCTGCACACCAAGTCCCTTCTAGTCGTAGTGCCTAATAATTATTATAACCCGTGGAAGTTCTCATCTCCTTATCGTCATAATTATCGTTCATCCTCTGGTAATGAATTCATCCCCCTGCTGTGGAAGCTGGTTGTCGACAGCCTACTCTGCTCGGGAACTTCAACAGAGAGAGGTCTCAGAACACTGACGAGATTCCTAACGGGATATTGCAAGCTCAAGGAACATCTGAGGAAGTTGGGCATAGAAGAGAACGGCGTCTGCAGATTCTGCGGGAAAGGAGACGAGACACCACGCCACCTGCTGCTCAACTGAGATGCGATAGAACTCAAAAGAAGTAATGTTCTGGGCCATCACCAGCTAGAGGCAGGGAACTTACCCGACCTTGATCCTCTCAAAATCCTGAAGTTTATCAAGGTAACGGACTTGATTCCACACCGGGCGAAGCACAGTAGAGGGGATACAATAATAGATCTTTTAGGTCGCAGTGACTTGATCACCCTCAAAGATACAAATACAATACAATACAGCCTACTCTGGGAACTAGAAAGGAAGGGAATTGATGACATCACTATTCTAACAACGGGCAAGAGACTATTTCAAATCCCACGCAACAAGCTCTAAGAATAGTAGAAAAATTGTGCCAAGCAGAAGAACTGTCTGTTAATTCTGGCAAGACTGCAATAATTGTCTTCACGAAAAGAAGAAATCTTCAAGACCTGAAGAGACTAAGACTTGGAGGACAAGAAATCCTACTAAGCACGGAGGTTAAGGTTAACAACCAAAAAGGCTACCAGAGCCTTATGGTCCAGTAGAGGAATGATAGGCAGAACGTGTGGGGAAATGGCACACTAAGGTTATAGTCCCCACGATTACATATGGCTCTTTATTATGGTGGCATAAATCCAGAAAAAATGAGCACATGACAAAGCTAAATAAGTTACAAAGACTCGCGTTGCTAACAACAATAACAGGAGCGATGAGAACAACACCAACAGCGGCCATGGAGGTGCTCCTAGGGCTCCCGCCACTTCACTTGGTGGTTAAGACAGAGGCACTAACGGCGTCATACAGGGTCAAGACAATACTGCAACCTTCAATATAAGGAAAGGATACCACACAGAAATATTCAAACATCTGTAAAAATAATCACGTTTTAAACATGCGACCAGATAGAACGAGTAAGAGCATAAACTTTTGCAAACCTTATCAGGTAGTAATACCAGCAAAGGGAACAAAAGAATATGAAATCACCAATGCACCCGGTACACGGATGGGTCCAAGACAAAGATTAGCTCTGGGGCGGAATTTGCTATGGAAGAGGCGAGGGAAATACATTTAGTATAAACCTAGGCGGACTAGCAACATTACTACAGACAGAAATTTTGGCAACCCACGCCTGCGTGGAACATAAACGATAGCCGATTCCTATGAAAATAGGAACATTGAAATCGTTACTGATAGCCAGGCAGCTCTAAGAGCACTGGACTCAGTGACAATACGATCAAATACAGTGAAGAGCTGTATTAACTCTCTAGCAAAGCTAGCAGAGAAAAACTGAGGTGGACAAAAGACAACCAGAACAAAAAAGCGGATCTGCTTGCAAAAAGGGATCCAAACTACCCTTAATCGGGCCAGAACCAACTTGCTACATAGCGTACAGCGAAGTCAGAAGGGAAATAAAAGACTTCCTGAAGAAAAAACCGCTCCCATTGGAATGAAGTAGATGGACTAAGACATTCGAAGATATTTATCAGAGGACCATCAGAGAATAAAACTAATGAACCGAAAAAGCTGAGATGGGCAATTGGACTTCTAACAGGACATTGCCCACTAATGAAACACCTCACAATAATTGAAGTGTAAAGCAACCCAGATCGCAGAGATACGGGGAGGGGGAGGAAACCCCATACTATCTAATGTGTGAATGCCCAGCACTAGAGGGAACTAGACTTCTAGTATTTGGAACCAAAATGGCAGAACCAAAAGAAATAGAACAAGCACCCATTGGACTCGTACGGAAATACTTTCGGGAGAAATACTGATCGAGGTAATTATCCAAAAGGGTATAATAAGCTTCAGTACGAGGGCTTTGAACTTACCCTGGAAGTAATAAAAATAATGAATGCATCTCCTGATCCTTCGCCATTATTAAATGGTGTCCTGAAAATAAGCAGCTTTACGACCGCAACTACCTTCAAACGATCAAACTTTTGTGAAAATTTATTCCAAGCAATCGACGTGGATCCAGGTTTAACTTCTCATAGATCTTTATAATATTCCAGGTATAAGAGACAAATGTCCTGGCCCAGATGTGTTATTATTGTATCGCTTTGATTTTACGTCTTAATTATGGCCTATAAAATTATGACATGCTAATATTGGTTAACTTAGCTGGTGGTTAGCTTTTAAATAGCTTCTGTTATGGGGTCATTAACTTCATTTTTAAGTAAGCACTTAAATCCGCATAAAGTCCTAGGAGTGCATTCGGTGGGTGTGCATTTATCACGGCATTGCGACATTTACTCCGGTTCATATCCTGGCGATTATTTCCGTAGCTAGTTCGTGAAAATTGCCGGTTCATTTTACAGGTGCCATTAATATTATTATACCGACGTGAGTGGCTGACTATTTGAAGAACAACGCGATTTAATTTTACTTTTACTTTACCACATATTTTAATAAACGCGGCGTGCTTACAAGAATTGGTAATAATTAATCTTAAGGGGGTGCATTATTATTAAAATACCTGTGTGTATTTTATTGCGGTTCACGACGAGGATCTAAAAACTCTCCGAAGTAGGTATATGGGAATCAAGAAGGAAATCTAAAAGGACTGCTCATGAAGTATTCATGAACTGCGGTTGCCTCAGTAGAAGCTAATGCATGAAATATATTCCTGGAATGTTTAAATTATAAGGTCGAATAACATCCCATCTATATGCTTATCCTCGACGGTTTGAGAAAAACAACCAAAACTATTACTCATTCAAATTACTTCCAATCTGGACGTATACCATTAGTATCCCTTTACTGTTGCCAAAATATACGCGAAAAATATACATCAGATACTCTGCCTAGATACGTCTTTCATTACTTATAAACCCTTTGCATTTTTCAATTACTTAAATGCGGGTGCTTAGATTAATAAGATTGTTTTTTCTTTTAATTTCACCGCTTTTCAAAAAAAATATTCTGAAATTCTCCGCGATCGATTTGCCTATTTACGTTGTACGGTATTTACTTTGACAGTTGTTAGTAAAGCCATAGATAAATAAAGGATGACTTAACGCTAATAATACTGGTTATGTTGGGACAAACCGGCGATAAATTAGAGCGAAATGATAGTTCTAATAACTCCTTTTCCCTGTTACAAGTCAGAAACACCCCACTCCCCGGGCTTCTCTACCCGAATTTGTACTCAACATTCCTTGCTCAACCTCTCCCTCGACCGTCGTTTGTCTCATAATAAAATGGACGACCCTGAGCAAATCAAAGCTTGTGTTTGGAAGATTGGATGTAAATTCGGTAGAATTGTATTCTTTTCATCTTGCAAATTAGTCTTTCACCTTTCATATTCCGTGAAAGCATTTCTGACCAATAGCGGCGGTGGCGGCGGCGGTAGGTACATTATTTAGAGTTGAATAATTAATGTCTGCAACAGACAAGACGTCGCAGCCATCCTCTCATCTTGTGAATAATCATGAGCGACGTCGAAACAAGCGGGGCGTTTCAAGATGCAAAATACAGGGCACTGAAGTGCAAGATTATGCTCTTCAAAGTCGCTAAGTGTAACCAAATCGTAGCTTTAAAAGAAGAGAATTCGAAGGGTGATGTCTCCGGGTCTAAAGAAGGGGAACTCCGACTGGGAGGGCGTTTGAGAGTTTAGTGGGTATAGATCAATACAGACTATGAAGCGTTCCTGACCCAATAACCAGTAGCTTTGTATTCAGTGTCGATCGATTATTCAATAAAATACTCGCAAATACTACTACATAAAATACATTCGAGAGTCGTACTGGTACTGGTATTAGTTCCCCCGGCGACTTATGTCATTAATATTTGATAATGGCAGTTAATGGTATTATACGTTACTTATAGGGGATGAGTTTCCATACCACGCGTCGAGTGCTGGGGATTTCATAAAAATGATAAATCATGGAATCCCCGGACTGGAATATTATTCAACTCGTGTTTATGTCCAGTTTTACGCAATTTTTCAGGGAATCGTTTCAATTCTTCACCAGAATTTACTGCTTTTAGGTTTATGCATTTCGGTTTTAACAGCTTAGTAAGCAAAAAATAAGAAGAAAGAGAAATTTCAGTCAAAAAAAAAAAAGAATCCTTCTGAAAGCCTTCATGATCTTCCAGAATCAGGATGACTGTGTGGGTTTCATCAATCCCGTTTGCTTCCTATCGCTAGCAGACGTTTAAAATTCTGGATAATGATGGAGACCAGTTTTGGGTCCAGTAATAAAATGGGCAACCGGAAGGAGGACAAAATTGAAGATCATAATTTTGAGGAAAATTTCAGTCAAAATTTTTGACTGAGAATCCTTCTGGAAGCTTTCCATGATCACCCAGAAGCAGGATGACTATACTACAAGCCAGAACTTTAGTTTTGCTAAAAGATAACCGTTATGTTTTGGATTCTAAGATATGTATTGGAGTTTCTTCCCCTTCCTCGCCGAATCTTCATGTTTTGTCGTTTTTTAGACATATCTTGTTGAGATTTGCTCCGAATCTACAATGACCCGTTAAAAATCCTGTAAGTTTGTTGAGTTTAATGCAGGCTTCAAATCTTTTTTGGTTAAACTTCCCAAGCAATATCTTGGCATGTCTTAGTCCCGGAAGGTTCTTCCATAGAGGTTTTACCTGTGGGTTTCTTCTTCTTGTCTTTGAAGATATTTTCTCCTAGTTCTGGCCCTATAAGCGGCATTGAAGATCCCCGCTTTGCTAGGCTGTCTTCTTCTTCATTGCCTCTCACACCTGTGTGTCCTGGCACCCAGAGGAGAGTTACTTTGTTTTCTTTGCATAGTCTATTTAACTTTATTAGGCATTCTCATACCGTTCTTGAACTGATGACAAATGATCTCAGTGCTTTTATGGCTGCTTGGCTGTCTGTTAAGATGGAAATTTCTTGCTTCTTGTAATTTTTATCAATATGCTGGTGTACTTTCCCATTGGCTCAAAATAATTTGTTCCTGGTCCAATGATTCCTGCTCCCGTTCCTTCAATTTTGGCTACCACTAATACCTAATACAGGGTGATTCAAAATTCAGTGCAAATATTTTAAGGGCTTTACCAGCCAAAAATAAGAAATTTTTTTCATATAATCGTATGTCCTAACTTGCTTCGTTTTCTAGATACAGGGTGTAAAATTAGGAAAAAAAAATCGATTTTTTATTAATTACTCAAAAACCTTTCAGCCGATTTAAATAAAATTTGGTAGGCTTATTTGTCGTTATAAGGAACTTCCTTTAATGGGAATAACATAAATTTATTAATTCCAGTGGCGTCTCAGGGGGATACCTACTTGAAACTCATAGGCAAAATTATGGTACGTCACTGCTCTTTTGACAATTTATATATTTTGTTAGATTAAGCGGTCAATAATGAGTCAATAATGAATAATGAGTAAAGCCTCCTGAGCTTTACTCGTATCTAGCTTTGTTTCCAAGAAAAAAATCAAAATCTGTGCTCTGTCTTCAGCTTATTCACTCCACGTTCAAACTAAAACTACTTCACGCAGCGGTAGGCGGTCCTTATATAGTCCCCCGACGCATCAGTAGTCACGTTCTACTCCGTTCTAGTAGGTACATTCTAGTAGGTTGCACCGGCGCATCGGCCGTCGATTCGTGGATTCTGGAAATGTCAGATTGTTCGGTGAGACCACTCCAGAAATCCACAGAACCAACACTATCCGTCAATGTGTCACATGACATGTGACTGGAACTGTCGCGAACATGTCATTGACTAACTCAGTATAAAAAAAAGAATGTAAACAAATGAAACGGCGGGCTAGGAGCTCTTCACGAAACAAATAGAATGTTTCCAGAGCGGTCTCGTTATAATATTTTTAGCCAGATTTTTGCTATTTTTACTCTATCGACGATCCAAACAATAAAAACAAAGTTTAGACACCGAAGGTCGTGCATGTGATGTTACACTTACACAATCAATCAATATTTAAGGGTTATGCTTTCTCGATAGTTTTCATCGATCTTGAGGAAACCGACTACTTGTGAAACCTGATATTTTGCCAAGATTCGCGATATAGCTATGATGTAGGTCTACATTTTCCCAGCAGTCTTGTCTATGATTGATCCGGCTGTAAATTGATACCTATAAACTTTCTTTCACTCAGATCGAGACGATTTTGATGAGAAGAAATGTTTCTTTCTCGTTCCTCAAGTTGAAATTTAAATTTTAATCAAAGGCGAACAAACATCCGAAAGTTTCCTTCAGACGAGAAAATTATCCAAGTATGTAGGTAGAGCATACTAGGGCGGAACTAATTGTCGTTATTGGAATTTCTCGGCTCATTCGCTGGATAAATGATCTAACTCCAGGATATCACTCGAGTTATATTTCCGACGAAATGAACTGTATTCGTATTGATTGGACGGACTTCGCCTATTACTTTTCGTGATAAAACATTTCATATTTTTCCAAGTGGCAGTAATCTCGAAAGATGTCATTCAAAATATTCGACCGTACGGGGAAAATAGAACAAGAAGGGGGAGAAAAGAGGAAGTTTCATTTATTTGATATCGTAACGTTTGGAACTTCATCTGCCACAAGTGCAAGGTATGGGGAGATCTAATCATTGATTGACCAGTTTCTTGTATAGAATTTTTGATCTTGAAAACATTCCAAAATGACTCAGGACAAATCCCCGTCGTCCCGCTATCTGCTACCAATGAAAGTGAAGACTTAGAGGAGTCTTCCTTATAATAAATCAAAGCGATGTTACAATTTATCAAGAAGCGGGAACGTTACAGGTGAATTTGTGGATACTGGCAGGATGCCACATGAATCCTAAGAATCAACAGGACTCTCTTATTAGTATTATTATTATTATTATTATTATTATATTAAACTTCTTTACCTACCTCCAGTTTCTATCTCAATCTGAGCAGGATTAAATGCTTGAATAATGGAACCAAGTACAATTTAAAAATTATTACTGATACCTACCTCTTCATTCATTTGTCTTATTACTACTTCTTGGGTATGTTCAAGGCCCTCGTACTGAAGCTTGCGTTCATTGTATCCCTTTGGATAAACTCATCAGTCCCGTCTCCCGAAAGTATTTCAGTATGAGTCCAATGGGTGCTTGTTCTATTTCTTTTGGTTCTGCCATTTCGGTCCCAAATACTACAAGTCTAGTTCCCTCTAGTGCTGGGCATTCACACATTAGGTGGTATGGAGTTTCCTCCCCCTCCCCGCATCTCCTGCAATCTGGGTTGCTTTGTACTCCAATTATTGTGAGGTGTTTCATTAGTGGGCAATGTCCTGTTAGAAGTCAAATTGCCCATCTCAGCTTTTTCAGTTCATTAGTTTTATTCTCTGATGGTTCTCTGATAAATATCTTCCAATGTCTCAGTCCATCTATCCAATGGGAGCTATGTTTTTTCTTCAAGAGGTCTTTTATTTCCCTTCTGACTGAGCTGTAGGGTATACAGCAAGTTGGTTCAGGCCCGATTAAGGGTAGTTTGGATCCCTTTTTTGCAAGCAGATCCGCTTTTTTGTTCTGGTTGTCTTTTGTCCACCTCAGTTTTTCTCTGCTAGCTTTGCTAGAGAGTTAATGCAGCTCATCACAGTATTTGATTGTATCGTCACTGAGTCCGGTGCTCTTAGAGCTGCCTGGCTATCAGTTACGATTTCAATGTTCCTATTTCCATGGGAACCGGCTATATGTGCCGCGCAGGGGTGGATTGCCAAAATTTCTGTCTGTAGCACTAGCACTGTTGCTAGTCCGCCTACGTTTATACTAAATGTATTTCCCTCGTCTCTTCCATAGCAACTTCTGCCCCAGGGCTAATCTTTGTCTTGGATCATCCGTGTACCAGGTGCATTGGTGATTTTATATTCTTTTGTTCCCTTTGCTAGTATTACTACCTGATAAGGTTTGCAAAAGTTTATGCTCTTACTCGTTCTATCTGGTCGCATGTTTAAAACGTGATTGGTTTCCAGATGTTTGAATATTTCTGTATGGTATCCTTTCCACATATTGAAGGTCCCATGCAGTATTGTCTTAACCCTGTAAACCGCCGCTAGTGCCTCTGTCTCCACCACCAAGTGAAGTGGCGGGAGCTCCAGGAGCACCTCCATGACCGCTGTTGGTGTTGTTCTCATCGCTCCTGTTATTGTTAGTAACGCAAGTCTCTGTAGCTTATTTAGCTTTGTAACGTGTTCCATTTTTTTTCTGGAGCCATATGTAATCGCAGGAACTATAACCTCAGTGTACATCCAGTGTGTTCATTTGCCTTAAAATAGCATCCATAGGTGTGCAGGATATTATGTAAAAACTTTCCCAGCATAAATCTTCCCCTAAATCTAGACAACAAAGCGAATGCAGGTTAACAGTAAAACTTTATTTTAGGCCCGACTAGATTCCATAGAAATTCGAGTTTAGCACGTTATTATCAGGAACAAAGCGACGAGAGAGCAAACGGTGGGCGAAAACGGGTTTATTGATTTCAGACAGTCACTCCCACCGACTCCATTCAGTTCAATTCCATGTAATTTCAAATTTTCTACGAATGAGTAACTTCTACTTGTGGCTCAGCGGCTCAATCGGAACTCCTCCCGACTAAACGAACTTTTGTTTCATCAGGTCATTCCAATACAGGATGATGTTTGATGAAAAAAGGTTTGCTCTCTACCTCTCGAGAATCATACTCTCCTCTCCTACTTCTTTCAAATGTTAGAATGTCGCTGAAGTTAAGTTGAGCGAAGCCCATTTCTCGATAGTTATACCTACGCATACTTGCTTCCCAAAAAGTGATGTCGCCCGGTCTTTGTACCGTTTTCTAAGAAACATTCTAGAGGCGCCATTTTTCGTCGCAGAAAGTTGAAATTTGGCTCCTCTTTAACGGCGCACAGCTCACGATGCTTGTTGAAAATGAGCGGGATCTGAGAATTTTGAGGCCCCGGTTCAAAGTCATATTTTTTTCTGCAACGTCCCACTTATGGGATTTTTGGAAATAATTGTTTTTAGAAAAAAAATGTTTTACCTTTTTTTTCACTTTTTTTTGACCGATCGTAAAAATAACAAAACAATGTGATAGAGACGTTCATTGCCTTTAAAAAAGGTAGATATAGTTTTTTACCTCAAACGTTGGCAAAACTGACTTAATCAAGAAAAACTTCGGCAAGTCATTGAGACTTTCTTACGTTTTTTCCGCGCCCCCTATTTGTAATCTTCCTGTATTTTCTACACAGTGAACTTTTTTCAATTTTTTTTTTTCATCGACATATAATTTGAAGTCTTGGCTTCAATTCCTCTCGCAGATGTTGGCACTTTTAAAGAAAAATAAAAAATTTCCTCGCTGCTTGAAAATTAGCTTACACTTTATTAATTATTAAAAAAACAATAAATTATTGCCTTTTTTATTTTTTTTTATGTACTTTATGTACGGTGAGAAAATTAGAACAATCGTAATGACGATTAATTCACTTGAATGTGTATCTCATTGGTCTTTTAACAACAAATATATGACAATTAAACAAAAAAAATTAATGATAGGTACCTCGTACGGATACGTCAGGATCCTGGGACGGAGCTAATGTTGCGATGTTGAGATAGGTCACTGCCGGAAAGTATTAAAGATAATTACGTGCCGAAAACACTCTCGTTTAACCGGGCAATACGCTTGGATTTTCTTCACTGTCAGTAAAAGAACAAAATAACCGCGCAATTTTACGTCGCTGTAAAGTTTGTAAAGGTACAGGCTCCGGAAAAGATGAAAAAGGTAAGATACATATTACAGGTGGGCCTTCCGCGTCATAGGTCACATGTCCGCCCTCGTCTCGTACCGGGGCCTGTCTCCCTCCTTATACGCTTTCTTCCAGGTTACGCACTTACGCGTTCCAATGAGAGAGCCCCAATGTCAAGTCATTTCCACGTCGTCCTCATCGACTTCCAAGTAGACGTTTTTCTTGCGCGCGTTGCACCTCTCAGGTGATGTTTTCCGGAACGATCAAAGGTCCGTGAATTTACACGCGAAACTTTTAAGAAAAAGGTCGCTAGGAATTTTAGCTCAAGAAAACAATTCTATTGTTTCTATAAATGCGTTACAACCTATTGATCTTTGAAAATTAAACGAAATGTAGTGACATGCAGGACGGTAAATTATTAACAGTTGCGTTTAACACCAATTTGTAAATGTCGCTATTGATTCACTGTCCTAAAATTGAGCCCAACACTAAATAGGTCATTACCTACTTTAGCATTTACGTCACAATTCCAAAGTTATAATAGTGGATATTATCAAAATTGTGTAACGTAAGAAAGATCCCATATAAATAATTTATAATAATAATTAATTCCTATACCTATAAGGAATCTTGCAGGTATTTTCTTATATTACTTTTATACCTAAGTGTAAATTAAGTCAGATTCCAACTTGACAGGTACATTAAAATGTAAATTTTCCAACCCTCCTTCCTCTGGGAGGAAAGTGATATCGCAGCTTCCACTTTGACCTAAGCGTGCTTATAGGAAGGACTCCCTTTTGATTTCACAGCAGACTTAATAATTTAAAGAATCGATACCGCCCTACGTAAATAGGACATGGCATTTAATCTGACGACCGCTCCGTTCGTAGAAGGCCGTATCAGTATCAGTATCAATATAACGCAGGATTTTACAAGCCGTCCGACATATCGATTATCCTGGGATGATCCTGTGAACGGATTCCCGTCATATTTGCTGGCGGGGTGCCGCTCCCGCTACTTTCATCATTGTAAAACTCGGAGAGCAACGAACAGGAGGAAACGGCCTACCTGCTGAAGTCGTCATAAAGCATTTATTAGGGCAATAAAGGATAAAGGATAGCGTGGAAACGCCGGCGTATTGCTGCAGGATATTGCGTGTCGTGTTTTGCCATTAACCTCGACTCACTGCTGCAGGATGTTTGAATAAACGCGTATCGTAAATTCTAATTACAATTGTAGACATATTATTCCATTTCACTTTGATATTTTACAATCGGATAACTGGGTAGGTAGTTCCAGTTTGATTAATGTGGTCGGGGCGGCCCAAAACTAGGGACGGACGCCCCAAAAAGCAGACGTCGCTCCGCCATGCACAGAATTCCGGCAGGCAAAAATGTAATCGCGAAAGTCGTCAAGGAATGGCAGTCCAAACACATCAAACTATCTATTTTCCCGTGACAAATGGTCGAAGCTCACGATACGAGACTTACGACTCCGATACCCTAATCACACCGGATCACAAGAATTGCGTGCAATGTCTGATGCCCGGCTCGTATAAAATCGCTGCCGCCAAATACTCCCGGTGAACTTGGCAAGACACGACGATTGATGATTTTAATCTGAGAAGTTGAAATGGGAAGTATATCGACTTTGATAAATCTCCGACAGGGCCAAAGTATTATATCAGTGGCTTTGAATGCTTTCCATTAAACTACTCGCAAACACTTACAATAGCAATCGTGCCGCGATCTCTCAGGAAACAATTTTCCATTAAAGGCTTTCGCTAATTTTGTCAACAGTCAAGATTTATTACGGCGAAATTGAGATCAATCGATAAAAGTCATCTTGTTGGGGGATAGTTTTATTGGCTTTTAGAGCGGCGATAGTTACCCGGAGAGATATCTCCTTTGTATAAAATGACAGTTTTTGTAATTCAATATTTCTATGGGAACGTCCAGGTTAGAATAAGTAAACCTCTAATGGAACGAACTAAAATCTTTTATAGTATAAAGTTTGTATAATAACCCACACAGCAGAGTCACGTTATAATGACGTCATTTTTTAGTCATTTTTTGGTCCCCGCAACGTCACATTACCAAAAAATGACGTGATTGCTGTCGTCTTTTCTTAGACGTTATGTTATGAGTTTATGACGTCAATCTAACGTCATTTTTTCGTCATTTTCATGCAAAACGGAATTTTAATGCCTTCTTCTCCCTGTGGTAAACTCGTCTTCGCAAGTTTATGGTGGTCCCAAGATCAAATGGAGGAAAGAGCAGGTAACACTCAGAGGCAATCGTATTGTACAGCGGACATGATGGGAGCAGTTTAATTAAGTAAGAAATTTAACCAGGAAAAAAGATCTCCTTGTAACCAGCCGTTAAATGTATTTAATAAATATTAATGACGCATCTTTATGACGCCTATAAATACTACGTCAAATTAAGTACGTCCGTACGACGTCTAAAAAACACATCGATGGGCTGTGACATAATGACGTCATCCTACTGCCATTTATTAAGTCATAATGAGGTTGGGGATGACCAGAAATCCGACCATGAAGGCTTGAGTGGAGTGTTTTGCTTGTTCTGTCTCTTTAGAGATTCGAATTAGGAAACGTAAAAAGAAGCCCAAAAAATAGGATCTCTCCATCAGAGACAATTTCAAATAACGGTTACCCAAAGCTTTGTCAGTTCAGAACCTGCTGTTTTGGGAAAAAATTTGTTTCAACTATTTCGTCATGAAATTTTGAGGAAATGTTTCTTCCTCCCCTTTAGAAAAAGTGCGAACCTATAAGATCTCCAGTGATCTGGGAGTTATGGAGGTCGGTTGATGTGTATTAGGTGTTCATTTATCCTCGATTTAAACTGATGGAGAGAGTAGTCCAGGGGGAAGACATGCCCGGGTAGCTTTGGGCGGACATGCCCAAGGCACAGCACTGTTCTGGGGAGGAACGATCTTTGGTATAGGAGATTGTTGAAAGTGTAGCTACCGATTTTTTCGGGGATGGTTAGTTTGGTTAGTTTAGTTATTTAGTAAGTGGTCCGATTTCGACTCCTCCACTGCGACCTAAGCGACCTAAGCATTTGGTATCAGTTCCAGCAAGCCACCACTTTTTAAGAAACCAATGGCCTTAGAGGGTGAGAATGTTTCCAGGTCTCCGACTCTTGGAGAAAGATTTTTCAGAGAGCACTATAACAGTTTTTCAAGGATTAACAGACGTCTGTTCCCTCTCACAGCATTGATAGATAAAAAAAATCTTGATGCATATAATGACAAGGTCATCCTCATATGCTTGGACATTAATTTTCCATAAAGAGAGGATTGCCAGCAGGTCGTTCACAAGGAGAGACCATAATCAGGGGAAGAGACTCCTCTCTCCGGGTACCCCCTCGCCTTCGAGGATGGTGCATTTAATTTTTTGAGTCACTAACTTCGTCATTTTAGTATTTCATTAATTTTTTTATGTCCATATCCATTAAAGTAACCTGACTTGCTTCATTTAAGAGATACACGCCCGGTTTTACAAAGCTAGATAACAGGCACTATCGGTGCGTTACCCTTCTTAACGCCGTGTTATCTTGCTTTATAAAATCGGGCCGATAATATATTAATGAAATAATATTTTATTAGAATAAATTCATGGTGTTTCTCATTCAGTCGACCTCAATCTTTGCATGCATCAAAGCCAGTTCATGTAAAATTACTATTTCTATAAAAATAATAAAAATAATCCAGATAGAGCTCTTGAATGGTAATAAAAATTTAATTTATTTATTTTCAAGTATCTTAATTTATAAAGATTGACTACTGAGCCAAGAAATTAGTTTTATTTGTTCTCAGTTGTATATTTGCATGAACCAATTTTTCTATTCCATTAACAAATATTTCTCTCTAGTGCATCAACCTCAAAAAGTGTACTTTTCAAAATAAAACGCTATTAAAATAACACATAAACATCTTAGGCTGGGGAAAAAATTAACAATTTGATCTCAACTCGTCACTGCTTGTTATAAAAAAGAAGAATCCCAAACTCCTAATTTGGGGCAATTTAACTTCTTGATAAAGTTTCCACAGAACTTCTGATTAAATTCTTCTGTTTCCTTTATAAGACTTATTTGTATTTCATCTTTTATATTTTTTATGTTTTCTTCTATCTTCTTATTTTGTTAAAATCTTTCTTATTTAATTTATTTCATCATCCTCTTTAACATGTTAATTATATTGTCATTTCTTCTTTAAAATCGACTTATCTTTCTCAGTATCTTCCTAATCATTTGTATTTTTTCATCAGGCATATCTCCTATAGTCCAATAAAGTCTAAAAAGTCATACGTATCGATTAAGAATACACATCCTTTTGATAGTTCGATTTATTTTGTTTCATGTACGTGTTTTTATAGTAACCGTCCAGTTTGTCTAAACACTCCATCCCGCATAAATAAGTATACGTCAACATTGGTTTTGAATGAGAATTAAATGCACAACACAGAGGATAGAATGTCATTACGTGAATAAATTTTATGTAGTTGTCAGTGGCTCTCAAACTGACGTAAGCGGTTCAATTCATATTTGAATGATTTCCTTCAATAATTTACGCTCGTTCACAACTTGACAATTAACTGTTTGACATTTTCTGGTGAAATTAAAAATATTAATTCGGACGGTTAGTGTGACGTCACATCTGACTTTTTAAACTTAATCCCACTATATCTCTAGTGTTTCGGTTGTTTCAACCTCAGACTGTTTTTTCTTTCTATATCTTGTTTAGACATTTCTTGTCTAATTTTTGGTAAAATCAAGTGAATAATGAATAATTAAATCAACTAAAAATGACTTTTGTTTTAGAAGATTTTTAAATTTCCAAACTTAATGAACAAATGAAAAGAAAGTGCCCTACGCTGGGCGCCAATTTTGTTATGGTATCCTCTTACAACAGAAGCTATAAAATTTTGTTCCTGACGGTTTTTTAAAAATTTATATTTTAAATTATTATCCAAACATTCTTTAATAATGAAAGCCGTTAGTATAATATAAGGTAGAGAAGATCATTTAATAGCATTCCTAAATCCAAGCTCCAAAGAAAAGAGTGACGACTAGTTTATTTATTATTAAGAATTAAGTGATTTTGTGAATTTGTGAAATAATCACACAAGTACTTATATTGTTTATAAATTGTTTATACGCATGAAGTGTTCACCTATTCCCCAAAACAATAAATGTCTGTTCCGCGTAAGTGTGATTTTGATGTTGGTGACATCTCTACACGCAACGAAAATAAACCCAGGTTTAAAATTAGGTGTGGGACGTCTATTTTTGAACCTACTCGCTTTTAAATACGTGCTAGACGTTTGTCTTTTTGTTTCTTCGCTGGTCTCTTTTAATAAGCAGATTTGAATATTAAAAATATTTTTATAGGAATCGCGCAATTATTTAATTCAGTCATACATGTTTTTGGGACTTTTGAATCTTTTCTAATGTGACTTGTGCGTGTTTTTATTAGATGGCTAGTGAACGGGAAAGTAAAAAAAAAAGACGGCCATAGTGGGTCCGCCATTTTGCAATTGTAATTTTTCTAGCATTGCATTCTTGTTCAGCGACCTCCAACTCCAAAATCCCCCATCGTGTATCAATTCGAAAGATTGTGTTGAAAGATTGATTTATTTGAAATATTTCCAGAAAAATCTGTTTTTTATTGTTTAAACAATAATTATAACTTTTTCTATAAAACGTTTCGAAAGTTTTTTCTTCACCGGAGACTCGACACTTTTCGTCTCGCGGGCGTCTTTTTCAAAAAATTCCAATATTTGAAGTCACATGGCTAATACCCGATAACCGAACTAAGCACAAATATTTTTGAAAATGTTAAAAGGATTTTGCATTTTGCATTTCAGGTCTGAATAGAATTTAAATATTATGAAAAACAAATTGATGACTTGTAACCAATAGAAAGTATGTACATAATAATAATTAGAAATGTAAAAAAAAAAATATTTTTGGATTGTTACAAAAATCAATCATGGAATGGAAAAATGAAGGGGAAGAATGTTTAGGATAGAGAATTTTTTAGGATAAGAGAAAAAATTATTAAAGAGGAATTTAAAAAGTATCTGTCAGAAAGAAATTAAAAAAAGGTGAAACAATAATTACAGCAACGAGGAAAAGGATTAAAGAGGAATAAATTATTAAAAAAGAGAAGTTGTCGAAAAGAAATAGAGGAGAAAATTTTAAAGCAGGAAGAAGATAAGTAAAAGAAAGGAAAGATTTATTTGTAAAGGGAAGCTAAGCAGCAAGAAAGGGAGAAAGAGACTACGAGGACGAGAGAGAGGTTTTATTACAAATTTTCAAAAATCAGTGTTTTCAATGTAGTTTTGTAGTTTTTTAAATAAAATTTTTGATAAGTTACAGCTCAATTTGATTCAATTCAACAATTTTAAACTAAACCTCTTTAACACTACGGTCGCATTGCTATTTTTTCTTAACTTTCATGGCAAGGAATATCTTCGAGATTAACAGTAGCAGGATTTTTATTTTGAATTTTGCATTTATTTTGCAATGGCATGCCAAACAGCGTGACATTGATCACTGTTATAGTCCGGATACGTTTGAGTGAGCATGGGGACTTATGCCGGTACTGGAGCGCGCGGGCGGATGCCCTTGCATTTTTATATGTGTATAAATGCCGTGCGAATCAGGACCGCACTCCCTAGACCGATTTTTAGTGCCTTTTTTTTGCTAACCATACATTTGCAAAAGAAATTAATACCTTCCTAGTGTTACTATTAGGCACGTCCTCCACTCCTATATAGGTGCCATAGTGAAACTGTAGGATACCAGGAATGTAAATAATGACCTTGTTTTTTGAATAATTTATAAGAAACGAACTTCTTAATAAAACTTTAACGCCCTGTATCTCTAAAATTATGCCAGTGACGACACATGTTCATATGAACATATTATATGAACATACCAACCGTGTGCCTAAAATTACGAAAATAAAACTATAAATAAATAAACAAACACAAATAGGTAATAAAAAAATATATATTAGAACGATTAAACAATAAATTCGCTGTGTAGGTAAACTTATATTATTACGCTTGCCATGAGTTTGGAGTTTGCTTCCATTGAAACAATTCCACAATCACAAACAGTTGACGTTATTGTTTATTAAAAAATATTTGCAGTAAATATCAGTGCCTATGTAAATATCTGCATGTATTAGCTTACTGGAAAGTTTTTTTGAGGGAAATAGAGACTAGAAAATCTTTTTAATAAGCAATGTACAATGTATATACAAGCTGATCCATAAATAATGATTATAAGTGAACAACCACGGAACGTACGGACAGAATCAACTTTTTTCTGAACTTTTAATTATCAGAGAAATATTCGAAAAGAGTTTTCATGATAGCAAATCCTTGAAATCTCATAATGTTTAGGAATATGGCATCATTGTCATACATATTCCGGAATAATGCAAGTGTGTCCCAGGATAGGTGAAACGACTTTTAAAAGATAAAAATTCTTGATTTGCGTTATAATTTTTTGTCTTCCGCCCTGTTCCGTTAAATAGACTAATTCCTGATTAAATTTTTGTTTTAAAAAATCAAGTATGTCTTGTAAATTTAAAAAAATATATAAACAATAAAGTGCCTGCTCTTTTGTTGCAAATACGAAGAAAAGTAATTTGAAAAGGTTGTTTAGAATGAACATTTAGGCCTCCATATCAAATTTCAAAATCATCCGCCAACTATGATTTTTATAAATTTTTTAATCAAATTCTTTGATTTGTTAAATAAACTTTAATAAACAAATGGAAAAGTATAGGAAAACTAAACAACTTTTTTAAATAACTTTTCATCGTATTTGCCATCATAAAAAGGGCACTTCACTCAGCAGAAAAAATATTTTTTTGGAAAATTTCCCAGGCATACTTACTTGATTTTTAAAAATTAAAATTATTTTAGAAATTAGTATTTTAACCAAGCAGGGCTTAGCACCAAAAAAACAATAATTTTATAATTATCATTTATTATACTACCTTCCACTTATCCGGGGATCTTCAGGATGCAATCAGAAAACAATCTTGTGATAAATAAATATTTAAAAATAGATTAACACGAAACCTCTAATTTTAATAATTTCTATAGGTAGGTACGTTTCCACCCACCATAAGAAATGTCAAGCTACTTAATCTACCAAAGAAAATCAAGGAAGTTCATTTCCTTTCTATTTTGCCCTAATTATTGTATCATTTCCTTTCTACTTTTAATCAAATTAGGCAAACCAGGTACCTACTTGTACGTAATTAACTATAAAATCCATAATAGGTGACATTTAATTAATTACAGTTTTATATTATATTGTAGGCGTATGCATACCTACAAAAAATAATACCTATGGAAACAAAACCTCCGTTATGGTAATTTTTTCTAAACAAAGACTTTGAAAATGGTACATTTACTCTGAAGAGACTGAAAGAAATAATAATACCTACTTATTATTATTATTAACGATTTGTAGGCGTAGAAAATGTATTGTATAAGTATACATAACTATTAGACGTAGAATTCTCGAGCAATACATGAATAACAAATAGGAAATCGTGGGTTCTAGGCTGATATTCATTGCTGATCTAATGCGCCAAAAACAGGAGAAAAACACTAACACTAACACTGCTAAAGACGTGGATGGCCATTTCGCTCTTATTATTGGAGCTCGTCGACATGTCCTACCAGCAAATGCATTTCCCCGTATTTACCAAAAAATCAACTTAATACTTGATTTCAAACGGAACTCCGAAATCTATAGGGTATTACCGACAGTGACGTAGTAAAGAGTCAGTGTCGGTAATACAGGTACCTTAGGAATCTATAATAAGTAGCGACATCTCTGGTGTTGACTCTACCAACGCTATAGAGATGCTATAACCCTGGAGAAATTAGTCATTACTCGCGTTCTGTCATCATGAGCTAACACTGCCCAGCTCACTTTTCAAATCCTCATAGAATTTTTAACTTCACTTGTCTCTCTAGGGTTATAGCTTCTCTATGGTTTTGGTAGTTACAGGTTACAGCTACCAAGCAAAATGTCGCTACTGGTTATAGACCCCGGAGTTGTGTGCGAAGTCAATGGCTGACTTATTGCTAAAGACAAGAATTGCACTTGCTGCTGTGGCATGCCGATGAGTTCCAATAAGAACGAAACGGCCAGCCATGTCTTCAGCAGTGAGGTATTAGACGGCGATTACAGTTATTATTTTACGAGATCCGAGATTTTAATTTTAAGCCAGACAATGCAAAAATAAAGATTGAATTAGATTTCAGAAAATTTGAACAATATTATTTTGTTAAAGCATATTTTTCCAAATCATCTACGCGATCTTTATGGTTCTTGAACCTCTAAAACATTTATCGCCACAGATAACCTGAAACCATGTCTTAAACGATGCTTAAAGCCAACTTGTAAATATTGCTCTTAATAATTCTGACCTGTTTGCTCTGTCAAAAAATATTTGTGATCATTAGAAGTCTTAAATTTGATCTGTATCTATTTTCTCTGTTTCGCAGAAGATCACTGTTGTGATCCTGGCTTAATTCTAAACTGTCAGAAGATCATTCCTGTGATTCAGTATCACACTTTTGTCCCTCTTTCCCTTGTTCTAGCCGAAAAAGTCCGAGAACGGCCTTTTTATCAAGATGGTCGACTGTTGTACCACCTCAAGGCAGCTATCCTTGGTTGGATTCGCCGGTTGCAGTGGTGCGTTGATCTTTCGCTGAGATTCAACGGGGAACCACCGACTAATTGGAAGGAGCCATGGAGGGGAGACATCGAACGAGGTCGGAGAGCGCAGTGTGGGAATGGGATTACGGAATTTTACATGAAGTTTAATAAATTCTCGTGGAACTACGGTGTTATTCTGTGATCTACAAACTAACCTATCAGAGGAGATAGTAGGTAATTACGAAGGTAGGTAAAAGGAAATTACCTAAAATTTTGGTATTATCAACATCAACAAATTGTCTGAAAGCATTTAGATCGATTCGAGTAGACGGATTCAGACGCTCCCACTACAATAACCTTTTCTTGTGTAACAATGCGTTATGAATAATACAATCCTGCATCAATATTCGATGTAACTGATACTGCAATTCCAGGCCCAATTTAGTATTCATTAGATTCTAAAGGGTAATCAATAACGCCAGATTGATCAAACTGTAGATAGAGCGAACGTATACTTTTTCAAAGAACGCATACATTTATGTAAAGGATACTCTCTGCTTGAATCATCGATCAAGGATTTTAATTTTTTTCATTTATTTCAGGTGCGATAAATTCTAAGTCGAATCGAACGAGGTAGAACTGTGAGTACAAAGTAGAACATAAATCTTACTACTTTTGTGACAAAGGTCTCTTTATTGACGTAACTCAGGTGTCAAATGTCAAAGATGACGTTGTCAACTTCAAAATTTCATTTTTGACATTTGATATATCAGTTTTTCGTCAAAAATTAGTAGGATTCATGTAATTAAGTTTAACTTTTGTACCAAGGCTATATCTGATTTGGGTTAGAATTTAAAGAGGGAGGGGGCGATAAATGTGCTCACTATGTTTAAAATTGAACACTTTCACCTTATTAAGAGTCCCTCAGGTATCAATTTTATACCATCTCGTTTTTTTTTTGTCCAGAACCTAGAACAATCACGCCACGTCCAGAAATTTCTACTTTGTCGAATAATTCTCGCTGGAACTTGACGTAGAGACTAGAGATCAGAACAATCAACCCCCATCCCTTCCTTCCCTCTACACGCACATACAAAAGATAAGTGAGAAAGGAAGAGAAGAAAAACACCTGGTCACTCAAAGTCGTCGAGTGAAGTCGCATTTTCCGAGATTCGCAAATCGTATCGAAGGACGGATCGTCAGATATCCTCCTAAATCGTGTTAATAACACTCGTAATAATTAATCGTATCATGAACTTGAATTAACCGCGGTTTATAATCGTTAATTAAATTAAGTGATCTACAATCAAACATAAAGAAGCAGACTACTCCTGTTTCCCTTTGGGCTAAGCCCTGGTCCTTCATCCTTTAATCAAACCATTAGTAATCATTGCCCCAACCATATACCATAGTGTCACGTCGTTCATTTAAGTCTGCTATAAATTAATTTAAAAAAAAAACTCCTTTTTAGATAATAAAATTTAAACGTTTTTTTAATTATAAGAAATAATGTTATTCTTCTGATGTATTTTTGACGCAGATCTTTCTAGATAGATGATTTGTCCGCGTAATTGGGGCCAGCACAACCATGTCTCAAGATCATTTTTCTTTATACATAGCGAACTTCAAGAACTAATAACAATAATGGAGTACATGGCATTCCTTTGCTGATGAAGATAATAATTATTACTGTCAGAGTCAGAAGACTAAATTATTTTCTTATGCTAATTTTACGGTCAATTACAAAGGCAAATGGTCTGAATACCGACAACAACTGAAATAGTAATAATTATCGATCGAAATTCCCTTTTGTTTATGTAGGTAGGCATTTTTAGAAGTTCGGGACATTATTTTCTTTCTACACGTATGACATCATCGGTTATTATATTTATGGATTACAAATTTATTTAAAAAGAAATTGTTATAGAGAAAACTTAGGTGAAGGTGAAATGAGGAATATTGAAAATGTATGCTGGGCAAAACCCTCAACAAAAACCCTCGGCTTGAAGCCACAAGTCCCAAGCCTTGTTGAGAAGAAGTTGAAAGCCCAAAGCCGCAATTCCTTTTTAAACATAAAGAGCTTTGCAATTCCCGATTCACTTGCCCTCGAAATAGAGCTTCAAGCCTTTGAAAGTTTTTTATCTCTCTTTAATCTTTTTCCAAAATATTTTGCCCGCTGAGAAAGAGTTCGACAAAAGCTCGCGGGAGAAAAGATCGATTAAAAAATTGATAATCGCCGCTCAAAAGATCGATTCTTTTGTCGCACATCCCCACTCAAGACCTCCCATCCCCTTCCATATCTTTTGCAATTCACAAGAATATTTACACACTTTTATTTTAAAAAGCTTCTGCTATCTTCATTTACATATAAAAGAGCTTTGGAATTGTGAATGCAAAACAGAGTATCAATTCCTTGAGGGCTTTATAAGCCCTCAAGAGCTTTGAAAGTCCTTAAAAGAAATTGAGGTTCATTTTTGCATTTACAATTTCAAAACACTTTTTTAAAGGAATTCAAGCCCAAAGCCACAAACGTTCGTTTTAAAAGGGGCTCAAGCCATGGAATTTAAATTCCTAAAAGGGCTCAAGCCCTCTTTAAAGTCACAAGCTCTCAAGCTTTGCCCAGCTCTGTATTTAGCCCATTATTTGGTCAGGGTTTTTTTTCCTGGTAGTTTTTTTTAAAACCCATTTAGGACAACACCACTTTACGAAAACCAAGCAAAACCATGATCCTGATCCTGTCTGTCCCGGAAGTCCACTAATCCTGACTCCCAGATCACGAAAAAGTGATTTTCCAAAATTCATCTGCCCATTTTGTACGTTTATTTCTCCCTAAATGAAAATTTGTTGTCTTCAAAAAAAAAATTTCAGTTCTTTAAGTTTTTTTTACAATCTTGAATTCCTCAAGAACTCAAAAGGGACTTTTAACTTTCGCTAAAAAAATTACGAAAGTAATTTCGCAAAAACTATCATTCTTGTCGCCACGATCCAGGTCGCATTTTTGAATCCACGGATCTGAATTTTCGTAGCCTATGTGAGGGGTAAATGTGAAGAGTGAAGGTGTCACATTTGAGCAATATCGGTAAAGTTGTTTCAAAATGGTGGGTGGTCATAAATTGGAACTTGGAGGCTTTGTGTAAAACTAAATAGCCATAGAATTGCCTAATCAGATTAACTACTTTTTCTTCGTTTGGACACTGGCGGTAAAAAAAATGTAAATTGATGGTAGAGTGGCCAAAAAATTCGAATTTTCTTCAATACATAGGTAGAAATCGATTTATAAAATCTAAATTGTTGAAAAGAAATATCAAAAAACTAATTACAAGCCTTTAAAGCACTAAAATACATAAAAATGGAAATGACAGGTAGAAGGATTGATAAATATGGTGGTAATAAAAGTGACCAATAATCTGAAGAGGGTAGTTACCTACCATTTATCCTTAAGTAGCCTAAGTAGCAAGCCAAAGTAGTAAGTTAATGTAGTGTGCCATTGAACTCGAATGGGCATTATTCTGACTGTTTCCTTAGAATTTACGGTAGATACCTACTACCTCATTCAAATTATTGGTCATTTTTATTACTAACATGTATCAATCATTCTAGCTGTCACTTTCATATATTTTAGGTATTTTATTCAATAAAAGGCTTGTTGTAACTAGTTTTTTTATATTTCTTTTCAGGGTTTTCGATTTTATTAATCGAATTCTACAAATATTGTGTTTTTTACCGCTAATGGCCGAACAAAAAAAAAAAAAACTGATTATGCCATTTCTATGGCCCTTTTAACAGAAATCATCAAAGTTTCAATTTTTTATCTTTATTATTAAAATTAACCTCTATTGCGGGGGTGGACGTGGAAGTGATGGACCACCCTGTATATGCAAAATTAAACAAAACTTCGCAATGAAATTAACAAAATAATAAAAACAAATCCCAAACTATGGGACCAATTTTGTGTTTCGATAATTAGTTTCCCAAGAAGACTTTTCCATATCCAATTTACGTTTTCAAAGGAATTTTCACAACAACTTCACAAAAAATACTTCAAAAAATTTTAAACAGCCCAATTCCCAAAATGGCGAAAACATTTATAAGTATAATTGAATCAACGTATAAAAATGGGCTGCTAATAGGGTTTTGAATGTGGGGGGTGTTGTTGACTTCTTAACCCTTATTGGTCTTAGTTTTTTGACTTGTTTAATAAGGGTTTGATTGAATTTGGGAGAATGGACAGTGAATAAGGGCTGTAAAATTCTTGACAAGCACCTGATACATTTTATTTTTATTTTTGCATACAGGGTGAGGCGCGAGAACCTCCAGGACATTTTTTATGAAGGAGTGTTTGGAGTAGAAGTCTAAAAATTTCTACATGTACGATTTCAATTTTGACTAGCTGTACTAAAATATTTACAACCCCACGCCACTCCTGGTTATACCGGTAGCAGTCATCATCAACTTTTTTATTTTAAATGATGGTACACTCTGTATATTATTAAATTTTCAGATTGCCTTAAAAAAATGTAATAAAAATGGTTTTTACAGTTCAAATTTGTGATTAAGACGATTCAAAATTCAAATCAAAACGAGTGATTTGTGAGTTATAAACAAATGAAAATCCCATTTTTCCATTTTCAATGCAGTTTAGCTTGAAAACGGGTTAAGATATCGGAAAAAGACTTGCATGTCCCTATCTTAACTTTTCACATAGCGATTTTCAAAAATAAATTTTTTGAAAATTTTTTGAAATATTTCTGTACCACAGAATAGTAAACGGTAAGTAAGTTAAGATAGGGGCATGTACCGTTTTTCGATATCTTAACCCGTTTTCAAAATAAGCTGCTTTGAAAATGGAAAATTGCTATTTCCATTTGTTTACAACTCATAAATCACTCGTTACAAATTTGAACCATAAACACCGTTTTTTATTACCTTCTTTCAGGGAATCTGAAAATGTAATAATATACAGGGTGCCCTATTTAAAATAAGAAAGTTATTATAGATACAAATTTTTAGACTTCTACTCCCATTACTTCTTCATATAAAAGCGCCCCTAAAGTTCTCGCGCCTCACCCTGTATTATGAGTAATTTTTCAACTACTGGGAAATAGCATGACTTTAAACCTAAAATAATTTCGGCCATGTATCAAAAACTTCACCCAGTCGCCCAGTCGCCACTAGATGAGGGTGTCCATTTTCTGGCAGTGTTTAAAACCGCTACTGGGTGTGTTATATTGTGTGGTAAGAGTTAACAAATTTTTTGACTCCAAGGGAGGATCGACTCCCAATCCAAAAGTCAGACAAAAAATATTTGAACAAAGATTTTTCCAGGATTATTTTGGCGAAAATTCTTATTAAAATGGGGTCAAAGTACTCATAAGGGGGGTCCTTATTGTATGAAAGATAATGAGAGAAAATAAAAAATGTAAATATTATGACCTCCAAGTCATGAATTCTAGGAAGCAACATTTCTATCCATCTCTCTTAATTATCTCTTTCTCTTAATATCTCTTTAATAAAATTAAGTCTTGTACGTTCTTGAAATACGTAATAGGTATACAATAAATAGTATTGTTGTTTATATAGTTGCAGGTATACCTACGTAAAGTAAATAAAAGGTAATATTGTTTAAAGGAGAGCGAAAATATCATTCAAGAAGACGAGAGAGTTGGATAACGGAGCTGCGATCGCCATAAAAAGGGGCGTCACTCGGTCTACATCCAGAATACCAAACAGGAGGAAAACTGGGAGGAATAAATTCACCACGAAAATAGGTCTATTTACTCCTTTTTTAATATCATAAAAATTGATAGCTACTCTCACATTTATACAGTGTGGAGATTAAAAATAAAGTGGTCGGTCGGGTCAAGGTTTTATAACGCGGCAGCAGGCCTATCCTAACTGACTTTTTATGACACCTATACGGGTATAGCTCCAGCTCTTCTTCAAGCTTCAAGCTACGCGATATAAACATTTGTCCCCCTTCTGGTGCAACCCAAATCATTCAATTTTTAATCTAAAAGTCAATAAGTTAAATACGAGTTTGGCGGTAGAGAATTTTCTTTCCTTTCTCCATAATGTTGAATTATTTGTTGAAAACTGTGATGCTTTATTGGTACTTACTTAGTAAGTACCTGCCAGTAGCACCAGCACCAACTATAAGATACCTGGGTATAAAGTACCTACAGTAAAAGGTAAATGATGATTTTCAACAAACTCTTCATAAAAGAACGCCTCAACCCTCTCAGTGTAAATCTTACCAAAATGCGTCCGGTGGTGGTCTGTCCAGAGATAAGTTCACCCGCCCAGTCTTTCGCCTCTGTCATGAACGTCCCCTCAAACTCCTGCTTTCCCTGCCTGGCGGCCTTCTGCTCCTTCTGCTTCGGATCGTTCGGTCCATACTCGGCCTCCTTCCGGCAGCAGATGAACGCGAAGAGTCGCCACACAAGCACCACCAGCAGGCCCGCAAGGAAGGTGCAGATGCTGGAGAGCAGGAAGCACCAGTACTTGCGCACCTGGAGGCACGGGTCGAAGGAGGTGTCATTGACGAAGACCGGGGGCTCTACGGTGACGAGGGGCGGCGCGTCGTCCGTCATGCCACATCCGGCACCTGGTGGAGGTCGTCTCCGAGGAGGTCGGCTCACCTGGCCATCGAGTGCACCAGGTCAAGCGGAGGTCGCAAGCACGACGGGAGTTCTCGACGCCGGGAACACGACCAGCTGCTGCGGGCGAGATGGGAGAAACTGTGGAGGAGCGCGCGAATAAACGACTCTGCCGTCCTGGTACCAAGGATGATAGAGGAGGGAAGGATTATGTTATTTATGTTATGTTCCGGACGGGAGGATTCGATTGTGCCGTGTAGCTATTCGGTTATTATTATTATTAAGTCGCTTTAAATGCCAAACAACTACAACCCTAAATCATTTTCCCTCTTCATTTTAAAAAATGATCTAGATCCTTTTATTGTGACGAAGTATCCGCCTCCGCCGCAGTGTCTTATAAAAATGATCTTTATCTATAACAATAACAAAGCACCAAATTAACGCGTTAAGAATTGAGTCAAATACAAAAATACAAGTAACAAGGAATAAGTAAATAATTGTTAAGAAGATCTCCTAGCGATTTAAAACACTTGGCGATGCCCTAGTCCTGGCTCGGTAGTCGCGGCGTTGCGGGAATCAATACCGTGCCGAGCGAACGCGCACGCCAACTCGGATGCCATTCTCCTCACCACGCTGCCGACGCCGACGCCGACTCTGATCCTGTCAGAGTTAACGGTACAACCCTCTGGATCGTCGATCTCTAATCCGGTGAAAACATTGTCGCTACAAAGAATAAGGACTAGTCCTACAAGACACTCCATCTGTTTATTTTTCCAAATGATTGATATTTCGATTTGTCTTTTCAATCTTTTCCTGCTACCACTCTACAATCGCAATTAGGAATATCGGCCGGTGAATGTAACATTATTAATGTTAAATTTTCTCAAAAATGATCGAAATATTGATTAATTTGATAAAAAATATTATTATAGGTCCCTACGAAATATTTCGATGATCCCAGTGAGTAGGTAGTAGGTCCTACAGGTATAAGTACCTACATTCCTGCTGCCTAGAAATATTAAAATTTGACAAGGTCCTACAGCGGAATATGAGAAAGATCTAGCCGGGCAATGACCTAATAAAGATAAAACAGAACTACCCATCAGGCAGCAGATTCGCGTAATAATGACGTCATTTTTTCGTCATTTTCAGCTGAATATTTGAATCTGACTCTAATCTAAAGTTCTGCCTTACTATAAATTATTTTTATATGTAAAGATTTTCAATCAATTTTAATGTCTTTTTGTACCTCTTGCTTATACAAAATGCCCCTATCAATTTCTCATCGGACTTAGTATTGTAGAATCATTTTTAAGGCGCAATAAGGCAAGCGGCTCTGTAAAATTAGGTAAGTAATTTGAAAACGAACGACGAGGATCAAAAATCAAACACGCCTCAGCGGATACAATATACCATTTTTCCTGAAAGCTTCAATTAATTTTTCGGTCATTATATACATCCGCGGCTCCTACAGTTTCACTATGGCACCTATATAGGGGTGGAGGACATACCTATAGTAACACCAGGAAGGTATTAATTTGCTTTGCAAATGAAAGATAAGCGAACAAAAGGGCATCAAAAGAAGATCTTCCTGAGTGCGGGCCTGTTTAGAACAGCGAAAATCACAATAAACATGCAAGGTCAGAGTGTCGAGTGGACGGCGGAACTCGTATAATATCAACACCAGAGCCGGTCTGGTAACATACGCAACATACATGGCATGCAAACGTAGTCGGAATATAATAACGAGGCGATGTCGCGTATTTTGGAATATAAATGCAAAATAAATGCAAAATTCAAAATAAAAACTGTGCTACTGTTATTCTCGAAGATTTTCCTTGCCCTGAAAGTGAAAAAAAAATAGAAATTCGACCGTAGTGCCAAAGAGGTCTTAGTGGTGACCTTGATATTAGTTTTCAATGGCTGTTTTTAGCTTCTTACCCACCCAGCACCCCTATTTCGCTCCCCGGTCCCGAAAAAATTGATGAAACGTAGGAGCCGCGGATGTATACAATTACCAATTTTTCTACTATACATAATTATAGCCAGCTCCACATTCGTTATTTTGTCATCTTAGACCTCTCCTTAATAATAATTGTAATGAGAGAATAAGGTCTCAATTATTATTGTTCTGAGCCCAGCAGGAGGAAAAAGGAAATTTTCCCGCTGGGTGAGTACAACTTTATTCCACTCCAGCCACCCCTGTTTTGGGTAGGTATACCTACTTAATAATCCAGGAAGGTGATTCATAATAGAAAAGGGTTCACCTGCTTATGCGCTGATTCACTTCACTTGTCACAAACTTCACTCTGCTTTCTAGTTTATATCTTCCTTGCTCGTCTGTGGTACTTCAGCTTTATCCACTTCCAATTACAACTGACTCCTACACTGCCGAACAGCTCTTATTATACATCCGTTGGCCGTGGAGTCTAGAAATGTCGGATAGTTCCACGGATGACTCCACGCAATCTGGAACGTAAGCGTAGAATGCGGAACCATTCTGGAATTTAGCAGAATGTTGATTACACTGGCCTGGCAATATGTCATTCCTGTCATGTCACTAGAACGTGACATAAAATAAGTCATCTGAGTCATCATCATAAATATTATAGAAAGTAAACAAATACGAATAGCGTTACTCGTTCCTTCGTTATGATAGGTAAGATGTGAGAATTTAAAAAAAAGACTGATGAAGACATTTTTGAACATTGAATCTCAAATTTGTATATAATGTATAATCAAATCATTAGCTTCTTAGGTACTTTTTAGTTTACGCACGAGTGCGAACAGTGGTCTCTACTTTTTCTCATGAGTGCGTTAAAACAACACTTTTCACACTGATCAAAGAAGTAAACGAATGCAAGGAGTTTAACTTTTGATTCATAAATGATATAAAAGCTATTTATCCACTCGCGTTAATTTTATGTAGGTACTTATTTACTTCCAAATCCAACTTATATTTTTAAAATCGAGTTATTCAGAACTATGCAAATTGCAGGTTTTCAAAGTAGTATAATGTCTCTCTCTAAGCAAACTCGCTCAGAAATAAACTCTTTCGAGTCGCGCTATTTAACATCACGCAAAATTAGAAAGTTAGGTACTCTATTCATCCTATATCAACCTATTTATTTATATTAAGCAATCTTATATGTAGTCTTCCAATCGTGTGACGTCAGAAGACCGGACCGCAGCTTGCGCGGTCACAGTCTATTGACTTGACATACCTTGTCCTTGTATACGTGTATCGTGTGTATCGTGCAGGTGCTTCCACCTTTAAATATTTTGAACGCTTCCGTTAGCGTTCGGATTGCCATCACCTTAATTACTTACGTCATGCGCAGCGCGGACAAAGACAAAAATGAGACCAATACCTCTAACGCGGCCATTTGTTGTAATGGCAAAATACTCTGAAAAATACGTTGTTCGCATAATGACAAGTCGGGAGATTTTTTTGGTTTAATTATAAATTTTCAACAGTGAAACAATTTGTGGAAATTAATAAGGTTAATAATAAAAAATATATTGTTACGGTGTTCATTAAATGGGTTCGCTGATCAATTGAAAAGCCTATTAACTGAATTAATTACTTTTTAATTAACTGAAATAATTATTTACTCTTAGCTGTTAGTACTACTACAATACTCGAGGAAATTGCTGAGCTAGCAGTTACATTCCTCTCCAAAGTGACGTCATTTTTACTGATTGTTTTTTGATGGTGAACCAAAAACTCGGAAAACAAGTTAGGTTATTGTAGTACAACAAACATTCCATAAACATTCCAAAGATGTCACAATGTACAAATGTACCCAGATAGCACCGAGTGTCCTATGGACGTCCGTTGAGTATCCATTATACGTCCATTGGTCCATGGACAATAAATGGACGTCCTACGGACATCTCCGCACGGACTTCCTATGTACGTCCACAAAAGTACGTCCGTTGGACGTCCATCGAGTTATTTTTGACTATTGCGCATGACGTGCTGTCGCAGACAGGAAGAGAATAGCAGCACAAGTGCACACGCACGCGCTAACCACCCCATCTTCCATTCTTCCACTATCATACAATCCACATTCCTACATTATACATTAATTCGTCCCAAGGAAAGACTTCCGCCATTCCCATCAAACTCAAGACTGCTATAGCGTAAAGATGAAGACATCTGCATTATTCAGTGAACAAGAGAAAGAAATTCGATGAATCTTTAATTTTTAGAGTTTGTGAAAAATCCAAAAACGAATATTTTCATTAAGTTTGTCAATATTATGAGAAACTAATATAATTAACAACTTTTCAATGAAAATTATTACCAGATTTTACGTAAAACTGAATGATAGAAACACGTAAGTAGGTAAGTACCTAATCGTTTTCCTGTATCTTTAGCCGTTATCAACGTTGTTTTCAAAACAGAAAATTACCTTATATACCCTATAATACCTATCACTACATTTATTGGATTTTTCAAAACTGTAAATTTCAAGACTTATCGAATATTTTCTGTCTTTTGTTCCTCACTAAGATATTTATCAGCAAATATGCTTTGTGGACATCCGATAACGGACTCTCTATGGACATCCGATAACGGACTCCCTATGGACGTCCGATCACGGACATCCTATGGACGTCCGGTAACGGACATCCTGCGGATGTCCAAAGTTGTGACAAATGGACACTCAGTGGACGTCCCATGGACGTCCATAGGACAAAAACGGACGTCCTATGGACGTCCGTTGGTACATAGAGGGATGTCCATTGGACGTCCATGGGACTACTTTGTGCTGTTTGGGTAATAAGGAATGTTCATACAAAACGAAAAGGAAAGATAATTTCACTTCCCACTATAAAACTAAACATACAGAAGAAACTAAAATGTACAAATGTCAGGAGTGCTCTTTTGAATCAAAATGGAAAGGCAATTTGACGCAACATTATAAAATAAAACATGGTAAAGATGAGGAAATGTATAAAATGTTAGGTAGGAATGTACTTATGAAGCAAAATGGAAAAGTAATTTGACCCAACATTATTAATGTACACATTCAAAATGTGCAGAAGTGTTAAAATAAATGTTCTGAATGTCAGGATGAAACCAAAATTAAAATAAGTCTCGTCCAACATTTTAAGTCCATTCACTCAATCAGAAGAAGCTAATGAGTACCAAGATGCAACATACAACTGAAATGTGAAGAGTGCTCTTTTTTACACAAAAATTAAGAAACCAACCAAGGAACATTAATTGCAATAAGACAAACTGAAGTGTTTTGTGTTTTATTACCTAAATGTTTGGGATTGTCCTTTTCTGTATGAATCGATTTGTTTGACATTTAACAACCGATTTGTAAGGGAAAGCCCACGCCCACACACAATGAAGGCATGAGGTGAGCTCGCACTTTGCATGCTAACCTTGTGTCTGACCATCACCTTTCTTAACTTTTTTTATTATGTTTTATTATATTTGGTTTATTATATTTTATATTATTTTTTATAATTTAACGTTCTCATTTTTCAAAAAATCAAGGAAAACAAAAATTTATCATATTAAAAATTCTTTAAAAATTAATTCTTCTTTTCCGAAAAAATAACCTTTTTTATCCTAAAGTCCTAGTAAGGCAACCTATGTGACATGACATCACATTGCGATATCATACGACGTCATTCCATTCGGTGAAAAAACTTAAATTTTTTTTCGAAAAAAAGAAGAAGAAAATTAGGAATAAATATGCTTTTTTGGTTTCGCTTATTTTTTGAATGCCGAATGACATGAAAAAACAATATGACGGACAAAAGTGACTATGAAAACTCTGAGATTTAGTTGACCTTGAAAATTTTTAAAACGTCAAATGGATCTATGTTGATGATTTATGGAAGCCTACCAAAAATTATAAGAAATACTCATATTTCTTAAAAAGATGTGGGTATAATAATAATAATCTCGTGTGTAGTCTTCCAGCCGCGTGACGTCATAAGACCGACAAAACGGAACGCAGCCCGCGCAGTCATACATAAGTCACAGTCCGTCACCGCATCGTGTGTATATGTCATGTGTCATATGTAACATATGACACATCATATGTATCATGGCAGCAATCGCCTTTCTTTAGCTGTATGCTGTATTTCTTTTGTATTTATTTATTATTTATTTTCAATGAAATGAAAAGTGTTGCTTAAACCACAGCTTAAACTTATTACTTCTTGCTTAGTTTACATCATGAATTTAAGTGACGGTAATGATAGTTATTATTTTCCGGTTCAACATCAGCAGGTGGAGAAACCGAAATTTATCAAAACGGAAGCATCAGATGATAATCAGTTCATGGAGACCGACGAGGAGGGGTCCTTGCTACTGATCTCCGCGAAGTTGAAGTCTGAAGATGAACAAAACAAGATTTCTGGTTACGGGCCGTCCTCTGAATTATGTAATTTTGAGAACACTTTTGAGACACCTCTTCCAATAAAACAAGAACCCGAAATCGCATCGACGTCGGCCTTGAAAGAAGAGATTGACATCGAGGACCACAAACCGGGCTGGGAACAGCTGACTGGGAGCCGTGATAGCGTTGGAATTGTGAAGGGTGGACTCGATCCGTGTGAGTTTGTTCAAGAAAGTGAGGCCAGGAATGCAGCGGCGAAGTTTAACTGTGCGCATTGTCCTTATAAAACAGAGAACAGATCTAATTTTACCAGGCATTTTAAATATAAACATGCAAAAGATCCTGAAACGTACAACTGTCGGGAATGTTCTTACGAAGCAAAATATAAGGATAGTTTGACCAAACATTATAAATATACACATTCCAAAGATGCTGAAGTGTACAAGTGCGAGGAATGTTCATATGAAACTATAAGAAAAAACTATTTGACTGAACATTATAAACGTAAACATGCAAAAGATGTTAAAATGTACAAATGTGAGGAATGTTCATATGAAACGAAAAATAAACATTGTTTGATCAATCATTTCAAAAATAAACATGCAAAAGAAGGGAAAACGTACAAATGTCAGGAATGCTCTTTTGAAACGAGATATAAAAGTGACGTGATTCGACATTATAACAATAAACATTCAACAGAAGCTGAAGTGCACAGGTGTCAGGAATGTTCATATGAAACGAAATATAAACATTGTTTGATCAATCATTTCAAAAATAAACATGCAAAAGAAGGGAAAACATACAAATGTCAGGAATGCTCTTTTGAAACAAATTATAAATATCATTTCACCCGACATCATAAAATTAAACATTTTAAAGATGCTGAAGTGTACAAATGTGCAGTATGTTCATTTGAAACAAAATATAAAAAACATATGTTTCGACATCATAACAATAAACATTCAACAGAAGCTGAAGTATACAGGTGTCCTGAATGTTCGTTTGAAACAAAAAGGAAAGATGTTTTGATCTCTCACTGTAAATATAAACATTCAAAAGATGCAGAAGTGCACAAGTGTCAGGAATGTTCATATCAAACAAAACAAAAAACTAAGTTAACTAAGCACTTTAAACATGAACATGCCAAATATCCAGAAACGTACAACTGTCGGGAATGTTCTTACGAAGCAAAATATAAGGATAGTTTGACCAAACATTATAAATACACACATTCCAAAGATGCTGAAGTGTACAAGTGCGGGGAATGTTCATATGAAACTATAAGAAAAAACTATTTGACTGAACATTATAAACGTAAACATGCAAAAGGTGTTAAAATGTACAAATAATCTCCTGTCTTTGTTGTGTCCAGCTTTCACCTTTATTAACTTCTGAAACTTAATAAAAAATAACTAAATAAATTTTGCATGAAATTTTATTATTCTGTTAGCTCCCTTTATCAATATACATATTACTGTTATGCTGTCATGTAATGCTATTCTTAAAATTTAGGGATAATTTACGACATTTTATAATATGGAAAGCTTATCTCTTCCTTATTAATTCACATAAAGCAGTTGCACTATGCACTGGCGCTGGTGGTTTTTTTTGTTAAGTTAACAGTAGTGTCTTTTTTTTGTACATACCTACATATTTTGTAAAAATACTTGAATGATTAATAAAATAATTGTTGAAACTAACCCTTTGTAATTCAAATTTCAAAATACAAAAAAGTTTTAAATCCGCAGGAATATTTTGGCGGTAGCTTCACGAGTGAGAGGTCTTCGTCTAATTAGACAGAAAGAAAGCGAAAATCACCCCACCTAACAGTTGGCAATAATAATAGTAGATAATAATTATTATATCCTGTGATCCACAAAATTTTTCATCAACAACTAGTGCCTTGGAAGAGAGAGATGGCTATTGCAGTCATGTCTGAGCTCTTTTTACTAAAATAATTCTGAAATAACACTTTGGTACTTCAAATTCTCATGTGTCATATTTAATTTCAATTCCTGTCAGTTTCATTAAAATATTAAACATATTGCGAAAAACAATAATTTATTACTATAATTATTTAAGAACGTGATGAAATTACTGGTAGGTATGTTACTAAACACCTACCTTAATTATCACTTTTTTATGATTCATGACATTTTTGACCACCATTCTTCATAAGTTTTGTTATTTTTTGTGCTTTGGAAGTGAAATTATAAAATGGTAAATGATAATTGGAACATTCAAAAACCTAAACTCGAACGGAAACGTCAAATTGAAATATTGTTTTATCCTCATTCAGAAAGACAGAATATTCTGAGTTTCTGAGATAACACGACTTAGGGTACCTGTATTACCGACACTAAAGCTAGTAAGGTCAGTGTCGGTAATACAGATACCCTACAACGGCTCGAGTTGTTCATCCTTGAAATACAACCAATGGCAAATTCAAATTAGTAATACACTCAGCACCACACGTAATAATCAGCAGATATCGTTACAGTTCCAGGTTAGTTTCTTTACTCTAACAAGGTTCATTAATGCAAGTAGTCACGTTTTTGTTTATTGTTCTATGATTTGTAGATCATTGATTGGAGTAGTTCATTTACACACCTACCAATAATTGTTTGTGTTTTATCTGGCAGACATCCCTCATTATACAATTATTACCAATACCAATGCGCAAATATCTATTGTAATACATAATAATTATGAACAAGCCTAGCCTATAGGTAGTTCGTGTGATTGGGAGTATAATTTATAAATTGCTAGCTTGTCGACATAGGTTTCGGGTTTTATCCCATCATCAGGATTTCCTACAGCATCAAATTAAAATGGAGACGGAGATGGAATAAGAATAAAACATTAAAATTAAATCCTTTTCAAAATTAAAAGTTTTACTTTCTTGACACTTTGCCTTTCTTACGTGATTCTCACACCCCCACTTTATCGCACAACAAACCACTTTTGCCGTCAGTCAGGTCAGGTCAAACTAATGAAAATTACTGCAACATTCACAAACCTCGAAATAAGCTACTAATTTAACTTTACTTTTTTTCGAACAAAAAATTTGAAGAATTTTTTTTTAAGTGATTTAATGTGTTTTTCTTGTTTTTTAATACAGAATTGAATAACATGAAAAAACAATATGGCGACCATAAAAAAAAACAAAAGCTGAAAACTCTGGGATTTAGTTGACCGTGAAAATTTAAAACGTCAAATGCAAATGGATAGCTGTTGTCGTTGCATAAATCGTTAAATGTTAACGACTTATGCAAACCTACAAAAAATTATTTATCTATTTCTGAAAATAAAAAAGATACGAGTGAGAGAAAAAAATAAACAATCTCGTATGTAGTCTTCCAGCCGCGTGACGTCAGAAAGCCGACAAGCCCGGAACGCAGCCATCACAGCTCGTGTGTCGTGTCATCTGTCCTTGAAGCCTATCGAAGCTCGAGCTCGAGACCGAGTGTCAGCTGTCAGCTGAAACAGCCACTGCCACTACAGCTACCTGCAGTGCAATCCTGCAATCTGCAACGGCCCAACAACGGCCCAACGTAACGGCCAACGCCAACCAAGGTGGAACCGTGGAACGTGGAACTTATTCTGTATCTGTGGTGGAACGTGGAACGTGGAGCTAGCACAAGCAAGTGTAAGTTATAATTTTATTCACTTTCTCTTTAATTATAAATGTGTAATTATTAAAGACCTATTTTCATTAAAAGATGATTCTGCATCGCATAAATTACTGTAAAGCCAAATTCTAAACTGCAATGATGACACAATCAAAACCACACACGTGGCCTGATAAAAATTTGAAGAATCATATGCTCCCAGCGTTCTGAAGCAAACAAAATAATTATATTAATCTATCTCTGCAGCAAAATTCCAAACATTAATTGGTGTATGCTTTTTAATTTCAGGTTGCTGTAGCAGTGCTGTTTCAAGGTCAATGAAGGAGAGGACAGTTACATGAAAAAAATGGAGGAGGATCTTGAGAGTCACCATCACCACCAAACGTTACCCACCAGAAATTTAACCATGAATGCCTACAATGGTGGAGCCAGGGAACAGAGTTAGCTATAAAAGTGCCTATGCAGAAGTTTTTTGATCCAGGTAGCAGCCACACCTTAGGCTCATGTATACCCTTCTTATTGGTTTACCTGAACCAGCCATCAATCTCAAAAAAAAATTTCTGCACAGGTATATTGATTGCTGTCTGTTCCCTGGCTCAACCATTGTTTATAGGACTAGACTTCGGATTTTGGTGATGGCACTGACCACCTTATCCGTTTTTTTTTTTTTTAGTAATTCATGTATTGACGAAGTTAGGGGTCAAGGACAACTGCCCTATTAAAGTACACTGATTTTTTTTCATCTGAGTAGGTTTTCAAGTACAATTTCTGGAATTTCCGGTAATCTTTAAGAATAGGGACCTGAAGGTTGACCTTGACGGTTCTGCTTGTGCATGCATAGTGCTGACTTGCATTGTTGCCAGATGTATGAACTTAGAAACGAATTTGAAGAAAATCGTAATCAAATTTCTCAAACTACAAAATATACAAATAATACAAACTAATTTTTTGAACAATTTTTTTGGTATACTTAACGAAAAAAAGTAAATAATTTCAAACCTGAAGAAACGTAAACATAATATTTTATCCGCAACCAGCGTGTTATAAGGCCATAATTACAATGTTTTCAGTTGTATTATGGTGTCTATAAGACACTAGTGTTCTATACCTATGGAAATTTATATTTTATATTGTTGAAAATAATTAAATATACAGGGTGTTAGTTAAGTACGGGGCCAAACTCCAAGGGGTGCTTCCTTGAGTGATAACTTAAAAAAAATTCGAATGTTCGTGAATATCTCTAAACTCTTTCAATCAATTTTGTTGAAATTTGGCAGTTCTGTTTGTAATAACAAGAGGGTAATTTAGCCCCAATTAGATTAAAATTATTAATTCCAGTGGCGTCCCGGAAGACAGTCTAACTAATATTTTTGATTAAAAAATTGGGCGCCACTGACTTTTTTTAATTTTGTATTTTTTTCGAATTAAGCAACTAGAAATACAACTATTCTATCTCTTGAGTTTTTTTCATATCTTGCTTTGTTTTCGAGAAAAAAAAAATTTGACACCCTGTATCTTGAAAAATTTGCATTTTCGGACCCATGTTTATTTGAACTTTTCTTCTTAAAATCACTCAAGGATGCACCCCTTGGAGTTTGGCCCCGTACTTAACTAACACCCTGTATATCAAAATGTTAGTCGAGAGCTTTCAAATTTTTTATTAAAACATGTTGATAATGATCGCATAATTTTGGTTGGGGATAAAATCTTGTATGTATCGAATTGTGTCTTATTTGGCATAAAAGACACTTAAATACAAAATAAATAAATATTTTTTTGTACAACTGCCATTAAAAGTCACACTTTTAACGACACCCGACAGTGTTAAAAAAGTGATTGTTTACATGGAAGCGTGTTAAAAATATTTTGTAACAGTGTTAAAAATACATTACAACACTCGTGTTAAAAGTAATTCTATCTACTTTTTCTGTACCTACTTACATTCTCTTTTTAAACTACATTTTCTCATGATGAAATCAGACAAAATTATAGGTATATGATTTTTTTCATATTCTTTTTATTACTGGCATACATAAAATAAGTACCTATGGTATGATTAAGTTTAAAAAGTCATATGTGACGTCATAGTAACAGTCCGAATTAAGATTTTTAATTTGTGTAAGAATCTGTGTAAGATACATCTGACAACAGTGCATACAAATTGCACATTGCCCTGACATGAAGCAGGTCTGTTGATTTAACCAATAAAATTCTTCACGTGTGCTAACCCAATGGCGGTAATTTTATTCATTCACCAAATATGGCCACCCAAATGTATAAATTTATTTACAATAAGTACGTGTCATATATACTAAATATATTACGGGCTCTATTTGATGTATAAATAATGTTAATCTCCCGTAAAATGGTGAATATATCCACGGAGTTTCAATTTTAAATATTCCCCCCAGTAATAGTGCAACCTAAACGTGTGAATGCTATTGGTCCGTTAAACTGTAAATGCTTCAAGTCAGGTCAATGCGAATCGCAACTCCTTCCACTTTTAACGCAAGCGCATAACCTAATATCTCAGGTCCCTATTCTTAAAGATTACCGAATTTCCAATACCTACACAGGGAAAATAGTCGATATCCAAGGATTGTATCCTCTAATTCAAGCATTTTCATTTTTTACTAATTTACATTAAGCCGGCCACTCACTATACTGCAGCGCAGTACGACAGGATCGTACTACGAAATTGTACAACTTCGCAGACAATTGTATACGGCCGCTCACTATCCAGCCGTGCTGTATTGGGCAGTTCTCGTCGAGTAGAGACGTCGGACAATGAGACAAATTTGTAATTATCAGCAGCTGTAATTAATTTGTGTTTGTAAATCAAAAAATGAAAGAAAAGATAATATACTAATCGAAAATGTTGATGCAAGGAATGGTTGCTAAACATAAATTAATTGTGATTGAATCAAAATGTTTATATGTATATTACAAAAAACTCCTTTAAAAAAAATTATTATATTTACTAGACATATATATTTATTAAAAACCCCAAATTTATTGAAAGAAACAGCTAATAAGCACGTAAGCACGTACTTTGTTGTATGATTTTGCCGGCCATCGCCACACGCTCCAATTCATATCCAATTGACTCCGCAAGTGTGACGTAGCGTAGCCATTTTTGTTGAGGTAGGTCAAGGACCGTGTTCCAAACAAAGCGGGTTCCCCACGTGTATTCCCATAAGCTGATTTTTGAAATCGATTAACTTCTCGAAATTTCATCATTTTTTTGTGGTAAGTACATTTATATATTCCTACAGACATAAAGAATGTACTGCAAATAATTTTTTTGACGGTTGAAAGACTGTACCAACCTAAAGTAATCGAAATGTACTAAAGTGAGGTTACGATCGAGCTTTGATTCAAATTGAAATACTCAATTTTTATTCCTTTTTCAGTTTTTCTTACTGTGCTAGAATCAAGACAAAATGGCACAAACCAAGCATGTACTCAAGTTGAGCGCAATAATGAATTTCTTTTCTGAGGCGGATGAAAGAAGACTGATAGCTAGAGGGGAAAATGCAGTGGAATGTAATCATGTCAAAAGCATCCATTTCGTACCGGAATTACTATTACTGAGAGGAGAAGTTCATGCTAGTATGAAAGATAAATTTTATAATGTTGAGGTAATATTGTTTACTATACTATATTTTAGTATTGATTATTTTACTCATGAATATTTTGCAGATTAACCTTTTTAAAGACGGCCAAATAAAAGATGCATCATGTACGTGTCCACGAGGTCAGTTTTTGTGCCATCATGTTGCGGCTGTTTGTATATATGCTCACCACAATATATCAGTCACTGATGTAGAATGTCGATGGGCTGCAAAAAAATCTACCGATAAAGAAGTAAACGCCATTGATGAGATATATGTGGCCAAGAGTCATGTGTCTGTGAACAGGAAGCTGACCGAAGAGGAGGTAACAGAATTTCGGACGAGTCTGCAACAATTTGGGACTGCAGTTGGTTTTACCTGGCTTTTGAGTCCAGAGCCAACAATGGAGTCAAATCTCATTCCTGACGTGGAAGACTTTGTGTTCACGGAAGAATATTTCTCGGCAGACGATAAACAAAAATGTTTCCTGGATAAAATGAAAGTTTCTCCAGAAATTATTGAAAAAGTCTGTGCTACTACAGTAGGACAGTCAAAGAATGAAAGTTGGCTGAGATGCCGAAAAAATAGATTAACTGCCAGTAACTTTGGTTTTGTTTTAACAGCCATCAAAAGAAACAAATATCCTCCTTCACTATATAAACGACTGACAGGTATGTAATATTAACTGTTTTTACACAACTTATATTTTATACTCCATTTTATGTTTTACAGGATTCTACAATCTAGAAAATATCAAGGCTGTGCAGTGGGGTAACATTAATGAACGCCAGGCCCTGGAAGAATTCACAAACGCAACAAATCTGGAAGTTACACCTACAGGTCTGTGGCTGCATAGCTGCGGATTCCTTGGCGCTAGTCCAGATGGTTTGGTGGGAGACAATTCAATAATTGAAGTGAAGTGTCCATTTCGGTTCAGAGACAAATTAATGACGGAGGAATTGAAAATGAATCACTCCTACATAGTGTACTTCATTAACGATGAAGTTACGTTAAATAGTGAGCACGAGTACTACCACCAAATCCAAGGCAACTTAGCAATTACAAATCGAGAGCTTTGCTATTTGTGGATTTGGACTCCACGCGAAAATATTCTTATGAAAGTGTACAGGGATAATGACTGGATAAGTAATTTAAAATTGTTGGAAACTTTTTATTTGGAACAGTATTTACCATTTATTATTTGCAATGTTGACGATTTTTGATGATTTTGTTGTTGATGAACTAATTTTTGCTTTTGAATTTATATTATTGTTTATAAATAAATTTGACACAAATAAATTGCAAATTTACTAATAGTCAACAAATTTTCGTAATTCTTTATTAGTTAATAACATTGACTAGTATTAAAAATGTACCATCCTTATGGTAAATAAAATTGTCGCAAATAAATATTTATTTCTATCATTTTTCTCAGTGTTGAATTGTAATAAGACTTTTCTTGTGATAAATAAATAAAGGAGCAAGTCCGTAATAATAGTGTTTGAAACTAAATCTGTCTATTATTTCATTGTATCAAACTGTCAATAACTAACCCTACCATGAGGAATATTAAATAATAATAATAATAACAATAATGTCTTTATTTTCCTAAAGTAAGTGGACTACAATCATTGATAATTACATTATTACAACTATTACATACATTGTCACTCTGCTTATCATAACCTTCTGTTTTGGTTCATGGAGTTTCATATGGTGAGATTTAAAAATTATTATTTTATGAAATAAATGCATGAAGTAAATGCCTGTGATTCACGTTAAGCCAAGCAATTTCCTTATATACAATAATAATACTTATATAAATAAACATACAGACGGCTGTTGTTGTTTCACATTGTTTTTTCAAAATTCTTCAATTAAAATTCAGGTAATTTTTTATGTTTAATCAAAAAATAGTGTGCTTTGCAATAATAATAACAATAATGACATTTCTACCTTCGACAATCTAATAATAAAAGTCATAAGTCAGCAATTATAAAATCTTAGCAATAATAATAAAATTTTAATAAATAATTACAAAAAATAATAAAAAGCAAAGTTTATAATGCTATGCTGATTCCCTATTGCCTTCTTTGAAAATCAACACCCTGTATACAATAATACCCTACAATACCTTACAATATAATAATAATAATAATAATAATAATAATAATTTATTATAATAGGACTTTCCTATAGTACATACAAATAAGTTATAATATATAACCTATTAATATAATATTGTAAGACTCAATAGTCATACAAGTGTTCAACCTCCTTTATTAAGGGAAACTGTAAATTTGTTAATGCCACACAAACCTGAAAGACCACAGATGCATGTGGTATTAAAGTGGCTGGCACCATACTCAGAATACTGTAGGTTTTTATCCGTCGTATGGCCCTCTCCACGTGTATTCTTGATCTTGCTATTGTTCTAGTTCGGATCACTTGCTCCCTAGTAAACTGAGAGGTTGTCAAAAAAGGTGGCACATTTAGCGAAACACCTTCTGGTAAAACATCAGATATTAAAAAACCTTTATCTGCAAGCACCAAGTCTCCCGCAGACAATTTTTCAGTAATGCCACAGTGTTCCGTGATTTTTTTATCGGAAGTTGAGCCGGGATACAATTTACTGGCAAAGGTCACGACCCCATTTGGTGCTACTCCTACTAGACCCTTTAAGGTATTTCGGTGCTTATATGAACTATAAGTTACCCTTTGCCGTTTCATATTTTTAGGATGAATCGTAGACACCTCTGTACAGTCAAGAATAATTTTACAGTTAGTGAAATGATTAAAAGAAGCAGGCATGCACATTTTATTTTTAGTTCTTGATGGAACATCCTTCATCAGCTGTTGAAAAAGTATTTCGTGTAGGGCATACAACCAGGTTTTAAAAATGTTCGAAACTGTTTCTCTGCTGATGTTAAACCTTGAAGCCAAGTCATCGTTCAACAAATTTAACTTCAATTTCATCAAAGTGAGGAGTAGCTGATCCATTTTTGACACCCTAACGACTTGCCAGCCAGCAAAATAATTTAGTTCTATGTTTTCAAACAATGAAAAAAGGGCCAAGAAGATTTCTTTTGTTGGAAGGCCTGTGTATACAGAAACTAAATGGGGTTTGTTTTCAATGTGACGAAACGAAAAACTAACACTTAAATTCTCCAAATCATTTTTCAAACTTTCTAGTTCTTGCTTTAAAAAGTAGTTTTCCGCCTCCAGCATGGCTGGGAATTTCTGAGGACCTTCCTGAGTTTCTGCCTCAACACTTGACTCAGCAGGTGTTGTTTGAAGTGCGGCAGCACCTTCTGAAGTGCGGTACTGTAAATCAGATGACCCAGCTTCACTCTCAGCTGCTACGATGCGGCTCTGTAAACCAGATGGCCCAGCTTCACTCTCAGCTGCTGCGACTACCTTCTTCCTATGATATCAATATTTTACTTTCTCCACAATATTAATAAAAGTATGTATTTTTACCTTTTAATTTTGCTTTCAGGCTCTGTACTTTCAAATTGCTTCGCAACATTATAATCAAAAATTGTAGGTCCATTATTTTTGTCTCCATTAACAAAATGACAGCTACAAATACGAGAATATTTCGCAGGATCTCTGTCTTTCCGTCTAAAACATAAATAGCAGTAGAATAATACAACAGTTCATGAAATTTATCAACAAAGTATCCTAGGTTAATAGTACCTACCTTATTAACTTAATCCACTTTTTCAGTAAGATTTCATCTTTTGGAAAAGCGAAAAATACACACGAGTGACTTTCACTATAATGCTTGCAAGTCGGTGCAAAACACATTACCATATTGGAGGATTTTCCTTTAAAATAAAATAAAATTTATTAGATGTAGTCATTTTCAATTTTCAGAACATAACCTCACTTTTTTAATATTCACTTTATGCTATATAAGTAGTGTGAACCTGTTGGATTTTATTATTGCAATCAATGCATTATACGCCTATAGTTCAAAAAAAAATTACTTACCGTAAAAAGCCTCAAATTTTATTAAAATAATCACTTTCAAAAATCAGCTTATGGCAATACACATGGGGAACCGGCTTTGTTTGGAACACGAACCTCGACCTACCTCAACAAAAATGGTGGTCGTGACGACATCACTTGCGGAGTGAATTTCTCTCACAAGAATCCAATAAAATTAAAATAACATGATAGACCTAGGTACTTCTGTTTCTCATGATAAACTTTTATTAAGATTCTATTAACTTAAGAGGTGGATTTTTTGGATTTTAATGAAATAGGAAAGGAAACAATTGATTGAAATTAATAATTTTCTGTTTTATTCTATAATATATTAATTTTTTACATTTTATGTTTTACGATTTTTTCACAAAAACATTTGCATTCTGATATAAATTTGTATTTACAAAAATAATTTAAAACTGAAAGAATTACAAAAAATAAAGAAACAATAACTGCATAAATTTACTGTTTCATTCTATAATATATTTATTTGCAACCAGATAGGTACATCATCGACAGGCTTAGTTAAATATAACTTAATTGAAGCTTCAAATTACACAAATTACTTACGTATAGGTAGTATTAAATTAGTATAGGTAGTATTTAATGTGACGTCACATATGATTTTTTAAACTTAATCGTACCATATAATATTCTATTTCTTTATAAAAAACCAATAATATGCATGATAAAAAAGTTAAAATGAAAGTAAAAAAAAATATAAAGCATAAAAAGGCAAGTCAGAAAAACATTATAACTTTTTCTTAGCTGTTTCTCACCTTTAACATGGAAAAGCATGACAAAGAAATATTTTTTGACTTTTTCAAATGATTTAATAAATCTTTGAGATTTCGAATACTATATGAAATTGTCTTCTATTCTTTTTTTATTCTTTATAAGACCAGAACGCCTCTCCAGTTGTTTCTGAGCCATCTTGTACATTAACATCGCTTTTTTTTTCTTCTGCATGTCTTGCAAAGAGAAATCTCCGGGATATATGTATCGCTCTTCTTTTTACTGCAAACATATATTTATAATAAAATATTATTTTCCTGATGATAGCTAACGCACTTACTTTTTTCTTACATTAGCGGACTCCGTACCTATATTTGAAGAAGTTGTCCTTCGATGCTCATCATAATACTGACTTCTAAAAAAGTTTAAAACAATTAACATTATGTAGAGTTAAATATTATGTTAGTTCTAATAAAATAATGTTTTTTGTTGCCCATCATAGAATGTTTAGTATCTAATCACAGCAATAATACACTTTACCTTGAAGTCGAGGGAATTGGTTCACTGTTCGGAATAAATGTGGATTTGGATTCTAATAGATTTTTTCGTCCACAGGCGGGTTTTCTTTTTAGATCTCTTGGAAATTCGAAAACCGAGGGCACTGCATTTTTCCTTAATCTTTTTCGATCATTTAAAATTGTGTCAATATAATCTTGTGGAAGGAAATGTTTACTACACAATCTAGATCCTGCCGTAACCTTAAAATCCATTCTTTTCGTCGCCAAGATCCATTGCTTCGTTCTTTGGGAAACTGTTTCAGAAGTTGGATTAATAATTTCATGCTTTAATTTCTGCTATAAATCAGTTCAATTAAAAAATAGATCAGAAACACATTACTCACCAGTGAAATCATAGTGGCTTTCAATTTACTATAACTGGCTGTACAATTATAAGCAGCACATGAAAATACCATTTTTAGAAACTTTAAATATCTATTTTTCTGTTGAACCACTTTTGAAAACAAATAAACGTTAGTAAGTTATTGAAATTTGACGAACAATTTCACCATATTTACATGTATCCTTACGGCGATTTGCAATGTTTTGCCTACCTATTCTCCCTATCCTTTTCTAACGCATGACTTTTATGTTGGTGTCACTCATCTCTCTCTTCACTTGATCTAAGAGAGGTTAGTATATCATTGAGTGAACCTGGAACTCCATGGAGAATGGAGATTGTGGATTGCGAATGGTGATGTTGAATGAACTCCTGTGTGAACAGTGAACAGTGAACCTCAACTCAACCAGTGAACCCAAGAAATGGAGGGGCATCCTAATTCAATATTTGATTACTATTGTTTACTTCTGTACATGTATTTTGTTTGATAATATTTACATTAGGGGTATCATTTCATGTAAGTGAACAGAAATAATGGTACAGCTACTATTTCATTCTAATTGCCAATTCCATTTATCATTACACTACACTGTACTGTACTGTATGTAATTATGTATAATTTCATTTATTTCCTCTATTATCCTTATTGTTACTTGTTATTTTGAACACACACACTGCCTGTTGACCAATCATCTTTTGTAGTTAGTGTCGTCAGTTTCTTTCCATTTTTTTTTTAATTTGTGTTAATTTGAACTATTGTTTTTAGTTTGTGGTACCTGCACACTGGAATGCCAATCAGATGAGTCCTTTTTTCCCATTATTTGGTTTGCTTGGCTGACTTTATTGTTTGTCTAGTAGAGCTACAGCTAGAACTAGAACTAGTAGTGCTTGTGCTAGTTCTAGAACAATAAAAATAGTTCTGGCAGTGCATCGTTTGCTGTTTTTTTTTATCAATGGCACCGGCATCAGTAAATAATTGATTCCAAATACCCGAAAATGACTCTTTCCGCCCCGTCGGTAACCGATACCTCGTCCGATATCGAAAGAGAAAATAAGATCATTGAAACAAAGTAATGCGGACATTGTCCCGTTGTGAATGTCACCCTGACCGTTGTAAATGTTGCAGGTCGTTGAGTCCTAGTTCCAGTCCTCGGAGTAGTCCACGACCTTCTCCTAGACCGCAAAACAAACAGGAACACTCGAAATCGGACACGCACCTAACTGTCAATTACAGGGACAATTACCCTCAACCTCAAAAGCATGAGGGCTCACCTTCTGTAAGTCGATTATTATGTTTTATTAGCTTTAATTTACCTACCTTTTGTTGTGTGACATTTATTTCTTAGTTTTTTATTTTTTTATTAGATATTACTAATGTATATTTGATTGTGTATACCTTGGCTTAGGAAAAACAAAGAACTCTTACCTACAGACAAGATATGAATGGCATGTTGTAAAACATAACGCCGTTCATTTGATGTTGTGTTTAATAGAGGTGGAAATTGAAGGCACGTGTTTCGTCTTATTTGGGACTCATCAGTATTCGGTACAGTGTATCTACCAATACACAGCACAGTTTTGATCACGCATAGTCTCCGTGAGTGGATTAATGTAGTGAAATCAAGCACAACGTCAATAAATGGCATGCTCTTTTACAACATATCACACTGGGGGGGGGGGGGGGCAACTGCACTAAATTGTTGGCATGCATTGTGGCCTCCTGGGATGCATCCTATGGCACAAGCCGAACCTACCATGCACTTCATTAGATTTCACTAGATCTAACCTAACCTAGATTTAACCTTACAAAGAAATGATGACATTTTGACTCCCTAAAGTTTGTATTTGCAAATCTGATTGGCTTAAAATTGCTTTGACTCCACCTCTCGGAACTTTTAGCCAATCAGATGTCTCAGGAGAATAGAAAATTGACAAGTTGAATGTCATAACGTCTTCCTGAGTATGAACATGAATAATGCCACAATCAGCTGATGCCACGTATGACTGTTCATTGCATGGTTGTGCTAAATATAAAATTACCCACTTAAATTGGCAGTAATGAAAATTGGCAGTAATGATAATACTTTGGCTTAATTTAATAATAATTATTATTATGTCACTTATAACCTGTCACTTGTCACTTATAACAATATTATTATGACAAGACCCTCTCTATTTTATATGACCTGTCTGCTTCTTCTACTTGTGACAATTTTCCAGGGTTCCATAATAGACCAGGTCCGGAATTCAATCAATGAATTTCCGATAAAATTTCTACATTTTTTTTTGTCTTCGAATTCGATTCCAGGAGAGTGGGTGTAAAAAAATAAATGCCATTTTGTCATAAATTCAAATTTAATTCATACAAATTCGCAATGTAGTCCCAAAAAATTCCCAATTTTTCTTGGCAGTTGTAACTCTCATTGTTTAGAATGCTTTTTTATAACCCAACTCTCAACTGCGGTATTGAAAATTGTAAATCAGACTAAATTTTGGTTTCATTACGACAAATACAACAGCTGTCATTAAAATCGCTGTAGAGAAGGGTGTCAAAATGCACATTTATTTTTTTGTTGGCTTCTGGTTTTGAATTTAAGTATGGCTAATCAAGAGGCATATATATATAGACGCATACTAAGAATTTCCTGGATGGATCGCGTTACCAACCAATGTGTTCTGGAGAGAGTGGACAGGGAAATGGAGATCCTGTTTACTGTTAAAAAAAGAAAACTAGAGTTCCTTGGACACGTCATGCGTAACTCAAAATATGAGATTCTCCAACTTATCATGCAAGGAAAAATCGTAGGACGCAGAAATGTCGGCCGACGCAGAATTTCCTGGTTGTGCAACCTACGTGACTGGTTTGGCCTTTCATCAGCTGAACTATTTCGCACAGCCATCTCTAAGATTAGAATCGCCATGTTGATCAGCAACCTCCGAGGGAGACGCTGAAGTCAAGAAGAAGAATCAAGAGGCACCTCATATTAGGTGTTGATTGAAAATGAGACATCTCGTTGTGACAAATGTGACAATTGACACCAAACTTGCTAAATCTGGGTATAAACCTGAATACCTACTATTTTACCTTCTATGGAGTGGAGTGCAGTGTTGTCACTTTTTTTTGACAAAACTTTTTTATTTTAAGAGTTGCAGGTTCGGTTAAATTAGCAAAGTTGGGGGAATTTGATGCTGATTTGTAATCTGAATGGACATTTGTGTCTGAAATACGCTGAAAAAACTAAAAAAAATCGAAATTTTTATTTTTATGATTTTTTTATTATTGAAAAGCTACCCATCTGACGTTTCAAATATTTCCAAAGCCGATTAGATCCCAAAATTTTCATTTTTTTTATTGCTCTTATAGCTGTCATATTGTTTTTTTTTTGTCATTCACCATTAAAAGATCAGCTTTTCAAAAAGTCTATCATAAAATGTGAGAGAAAAAATCAGAACTTTATTTATAATAGAACCAAAAAGGGCCTCTAGTGTCAATAGTTTTTTGTTTTTTCAAATGTCATTTTATAATGAAAGGGGGTAGCTAAGAAAAGGACCGAGAGAAATTTGACTTGGAAAAAAGAGCATTTTAGACATTATTTTACACCAGAGTATTTTATAAATAGGACAAAAAACCGGGATTGCCATCTTTTAGAAATAAAATAAATTAATGAAAATTAACAACAAAGAAATATTAATATGTTTTTCAACCGTCTGTAATTTCCATTGTCTGAAAAAAATCCATTTAATGGTAATTCGATGGTCATTATTCATCCACCTTTGATTTGTGATCTTTACTCCCGCCTGCAGTCGAAAAAATCATATCGATTTAATTATTTTCAATCAATTCCATCCAAAAATGTCTGAACTGAATTAACAGATAATAGATAATCAGGAATCCAATTAATAATATCAGTTATTATTTGCATACCATAAGAGATTCCCTATCATACTGATATTATTTATTCACCCTTATCTGATTGAATCCTTATATAAAATCGAGATGTCACATACAAGGATGAAGCCTCGAAATGCGCGCGTCGCGCACCGCTGCCAATTTTGGAGTGTACAGATCCCTGTTATCACACAAAGCGAAATCTGTACAGTGACTAAACAATACAATGGTGACACCCACGCTAGAAATCTTTCGGTAGATGGCGCGTAAACTGTGTAGATCCCAGAGATGTGAAGGTTGAGGCCTCTAAACAACGCAATGGTGACACTTCCACGAGAAATATTTCGGTAGATGGCGCGTGAACAGTGTAGATCCCAGAAAAGTGAAGGTTGAGGCCTCAAAATGCGAGTGTCGCGCACCGCTGCCAATATGTTAGATGTGGTGTCGAAAATTTCAATGCAACATTTTCCATTAACATTAGTGTTTACATATACAAGAAGCAGCATAATACGTTGTACGATTGAAGATCAGTTTAAGATTCAAATAAAGATAATAAATAAGATTCGTCGTTGAAAGACCCAGATCAGTTTAAGAGTCAGATAAAGAATACGAATAAGAGTCAGATAAAGAATATGAATAAGATTCAGATAAGAGACAACACCGTACAATGTAGTTGGGCGTAATATGAAGAATTGCAGATGTAATAGGAGACGAGTAGACAATAACACAGACAACTTGGATGTATTAGAAATATTAGAGTTCAAAATGTGCTTTAATGGACAAAGTTGAAGTTTGACCATCTAAAATATTCTGAAATAAACGAATTCTTTAACATTCGTTAGACTCGGGGGAATCTCACGGTGAGTGTACGCTAGGTGTCTTATCGTGGTTCACTTTTACAATAATAATGTTCTATAATATACGAATAATAATATTATACACACCTACCTATTGTACGTTTGAATGATTCGCTAAGTAGAAAATTCTGATAGTTTGTTTACGAAATTTAATAAACCAAATGTGACAACGATTAGGCTTGAAAGCTTACATTGTTACTATTGAATAATTTGAAGGTTGTTGAATTTGGCGTCGCGGCATCTGAAGTACTGTCCGTCAGCGAATCGTTGGCGGGAAGCGAGCGGGAATCTGATCCTATTTCAAGTACCTCCGTGTGGACTACACGCTTTCAATGAACTGTTAAGTAATTCTTAAAGTTCTTCAATTTGTGGTAAACTAACAATTCGTTATCAAGATTCACAATGATTCTATTTTGATTTTGAATAAATGAAGAATAATTACAGACTCAAACTAAAATTCAAGAGTTTATCGGAATCGATGTCCATTGATGAAACAGGAAACTATGACAATCAGCTGCAGTCACAGAAGCGAAAAAAAAAAATGCGATCATGCATGTGAAATGTACCAAAATTTAATTCATTTTATGGTCAGCTGACGCGAAACACATTACATATTTCTCAATACCATAACTTCGAAACACAAAATAAAATAATTATTTGTATAGTGGAAAAACTATGTTTTCCTGACTGCGGGATGGCCGATTAACAACTCACTGAAGAGGTTTGTCGTCATAGTTGTTACACCTGTACCGGGTGGTCCATCACTTATGTCCACCCCCGAAATTGAGGTTAATTTTAAAGATAAAAAATTGAAACTTTGAGGATTTGTGTAATTAATATAGGACCATATAAAGACATAATCAGATTTTTTTTTTAGTTGAGCCATCAGCGATAAAAAACACTGTAATTTGGTGTTAATGTGACCAAAATAAATTCGATTTTTATTTAATACATCGATAGAAATCAAATAAGAAAATCAAAATCGCTTAAAAGAAATATCAAAAAAACTAATTACAAGCCTTTAATTAAATAAAATACTTAAAATATGGAAATGACAGCTAGAATGATTGATTTATGGAAGCAATAAAACTATCAGGATTTTGAAGGGCACAAATGTTAAGTAAACATATCCTAAGTAAACATTCATTAAAGAAGCCCCATTCGAGTTCAATGGCACATTCTTCTGACTGCTTTGAAGTTTATTTATGGTAGGTACCTACCCTCATTAGATTTGTCAGTTTTATTACTCTACCATATATCAATCATTTTACCTGTCATTTCCATATTTTAAGTATTTTATTTAATCAAAGGCTTGTAATTAGGTTTTTGATATTTATTTTCATCGATTTTGAGTTTATTAATCGATTTCTATCGGTGTATTAAGGAAAAATCGAATTTATTTTGGTCACATTAACACCAAATTACAGTTTTTTATCGCTGATGGCTCAACTAAAAAAAAAATAATTAATCTGATTATGCCATTATGTGGTCATATATTAATTACACAAATCCTCAAAGTTTCAATTTTTTATCTTTAAAATTAACCTCTATTTCAGGGGTGGACATAAGTGATGGATCACCCGGTACATGTACCTATACGAACATTTTCTTGAAAATAAATTCGAAGATCTTAATGTATGGCACATGGAGGTGGGTTCAGCGTCCTGCACTAAGAAAGTCCTTCTAAGAAGGGAGTTGGGAATGGGAAGACCATTAAGAACAGACGAATTGAATGGAGTGGAGGGACATCGCACCTTAACTGAGTTTCAGATACCGTACTTCCAATTAACCAAAATTATCATAAAATGCTTGTACGATATTAATGTTAGGGGGCATATGTTAGTTGTGAAGATCACTTCAACTCGGGGATCACTTCAGATAAGGGCGCGCGTACGCGCGCCTTCATGGCCTAGTTATTATTAATGTCTGTGAACAATAACGTCTGATATCTGTCTATTGCTTGATTTTCTTCTTGATGTCAACAATCGAGAAGATTCTGAGGAAATTTAATTATAACTTTCTAATTTAATAATATTAGTATTCATTACATAATTACATTAATATGTCTGAAGATGCTGTTTTAAAAGGATCGAAACATTAATTACATCGTTAATAATATCACCAATGTAAAGTAGAATTTTAAAAACATTATTGTTTTATTTATTTATTTATTTATCATCAATCCGTGTATTAAAGGATTGAGATTTGTTTAATTTAAATTGTACGCTGAGGTTTATTTACTTTTTACTTACGTGATTATAAATGACATTTTTAAGTATTCTTCCATTACTTTTTCGTATCTTCAATTTGTTTGAATTATGTCTCCTAATTATTATTATCAGACTTAATCGAGCAGTTTTTTGCAATCCAATTGTTTATTGCCAAATAAAATTGCCTTGCTAGTTTTATAATTATTATTGTGTTTGTGCATTTTTTGTAAAGTACTCGTCACTTGTCCCTTATCTTTTTACTTTTATTATAGTGTTAAACACTGAAATGCTTTATAATAATTAATTAAACATCATATTTCGTGCATACACCATACATAAACAATAATTGTTATTACTTAATTTAATATAGAGAAAGCTTTGTGTTTGTTTGTTTATTTGCATGGAAATGAGCGTGCGTGCATAAGTATCGAAGCGCCCTGTTTATATCAAATTAGAGTGATGATTTTTCACGCTGTCAATGGTCCATATATAATTTAATACAATACAGTAATGGCAAGAGCAAATAAATTTATTACCACCTTTAATGAGATGTTATTATTGAATGTTTCCTTTGCTCGTTGCTTATCTGTCTGTATCTGTTACTTTTTTCCTATTACGGAATAATTCGTTATTTTGTCTAAGTCTAATTGAGTAACTAACTACCAATTAGGTGTAATAATATCTTTTCTCTTATCGTTACTGAGTTCTTGAACAATTTATTGTTTATCTTTCAGTTTTTTTTTTTTTTTTTTTGGGAGGGGGGGTTTGATATACCTAAATGGAAATGTGTCAATTTGAAGTGGTATGCAATACTTATCATGTGTATATACTTATCTAATCTAATTAATATTTTTGATTTATAATTCTTACCTAAAGATGTATTTACATTTTACAAGCTTCGAATGTAATGATGTAGTTAATGTAACACAGAAATGCATTTTAGGAGAGTTACACATACACTTCTTGTTGTCTTATAAAAGGGTGCTGGGACTGGTGGGTGGAATATTCTAGCAAATGATTTTTTAATTCCTTTCTAATAAATCGCATTAAATTATGTTAATGATTATACCTCACGGCCGAAATAACGTGCAGTAGCTGATGTTGCTAGAAAAACAATTTCGGAGAAGCGGCCATGAGGTATAGATGATCATCTGATTGGTGAAAGGTGCTCTTTAATGATAGATATTGAAAATAATATATCGATGAAAATAATGATTTTGGTGGGTTCACTTTTCAGAGTATAGAGAGCAACGGGAGCAACAGGAACAGTAACTTTGAGATCAGCCTGCCGTCTGACTCGAGCAAGAACGACGCGTCCAGCATTCTAGGAAAGGACCGCAAGGAGATCCGTTCCAAGAAGAAATCGTCGTGGTTCAATTCCTTCTATCCGACGTACAAGTCGAGATCCGAGGATTTCAAGAGACTGTTCAAGGACGTCCCCGACGACGAGAGGCTCGTCGTAGGTGAGTCGATTTGCAGACAAACGTGTCCCAGTCAATCTTTATTTATTTACCTTTGTAACCTCAATTCTTCTTCTTTAGTCTCACTCTGTCATAGATCCTTCACTCAGCGACTCTTCTCTTTTACTCTTGCTCTTCTCCTATTTTACATTCACATTCCAAACTTCTCTCCACTGTCTATAGCCCCACTTACTAGCCTTCTTCTTCTTATCGTCCCTTCTGATCTTACATTTATTATTTCCCAATTGATATTGTCTCCCATTCTCAGACTGGTGCTCTTATATGCCATGGCAGGTTTTTTAGAATGACATTTACAACGTCAAATAGTTCTGTCATCATCGGTAGGCTCAGTTCGTTCTAGAGATGGCATTATGAGCTTGGCTAACTCGAATGCACTGTTACGCTCCTGATAAAGTAAATTACTTACCAAAATCCTACTCAAATTACGTGGGACTGTAGTAACATTCGTAACGTAAAGGTGGTAATATCAATTATTAAACTTTACCGGTAACTGGGCTATAAAAAGTATCAAAATTCACTCAGGGTTTTATTTGTTCCTGTTTTCTATGACTGCAATAGTCAGGGTTGTTCCCTATGCTGAAAAATAACCTCGAAATTTCATAAAAGTAGTATTTACAGGAATGTTTACACTTCAATTAATGGGGAATTCTATGGCAAATTAACTTCTATTTAATAATCGTATTCATGATAAAAGTCAGGTATGAGGTATGACTCAGGTAATAATAATTAAGATAACAGCCTAACTAGAGACTCGCGTAGCCTAGTGGTTCAGTCCGCTGCCTACCGAGCCGAAGGTCGCGAGTTCGGAACTCACCTGCTCGTGTTATTATAATAAATCCACCACTAAAAGTCTGGAAATTCCTTTATTGATTAACACCACAAGTAGAAAGTACTTATAACATCTAAATCAAAATAATCAAGCACAGCTGTTCTCTTGTCTCCACTCACAGATACTACACCAACTTGTCTATCTATACTATCTGCTATACTGTCACTACTGACTTCCTTACTATTATACTACTTCACTTCACTACTGCTCTGTCTATACTTCAGCTCTCACTAGTCACTTCCAAGATACTACTGCTCTGTCTTCCTTACTATACTTCAGCTTTCACCAGTCACTTCCAGGATACTACAACCACTTCCAGCCACACGCAGGTTCTTATAACTAGTCCTCTGACGCACCATCGAAACAGTAGGCACATTCTCGTAGATTGCAGAACTCCCATCGGCCGTCAACGCGTCATTCCAGAGACCTGTGTCGAACTGTCGCGAACGTGTCATTGACATTATAAAAAAAGTATGTAAAATGTAAACAAACAAAATGGTGAAACTGGTACTGGAATGTTAAAGAAACAACTACTAGAATTTTTCCAGAGCGGTCTTGTTATAATATCAATAATTATAGCAAAATTCGTAAAAGATAGTGATATAAATTTATATGATAAAATTTTAATTTATGATATAAATAACAATTCTTCAATTTAGTCGAAACACACGAGAGATTATGGGGTTAGCTTACATGCTCCACCTTTGTTTCTACCGAAAGATTGAAGTAGACACCTATAGAGAGGCAGGAACGTAGTTTATGCTCTCAGAGGGAAAGACGGAAACCTCCTTCAGGGCTACCAAATGGTGTTCAGCTCCTGGGCTCCGCTTGAAACACATGCTCTAGTTGGTGTCCTTCAATAGACAGATGGAAGTCCAAAAATATTCGATGTGAGATGTTGATTTCCACTTTTAGTGCTGGATGAGCAGTGGGCCCTTCAGGAAACTGGAGTGATCTTTCTAATGATGCCAGATATAGATCTACTTATTTTGAAGGATATGAAGATGGCGTCTTCCAAGAAAACTTCTTGGAGATGCAGGCTAAGGTACCGGAAGCTTAATTCCAAAGGGAGTTCAGAGAGAAGAAAAAGAAAAAGAAAGACTAGAACAAAAATAAGTTCCATTAGAATAGAACTTAATTAGATAGTTCAAGATTGTTTTCTTACCCGAATAATGTCGGTCCTTGGGGTAATTGAAGGGAGAACTTAGTAGTGTGTAGCTTGTTCGAGATACCAAAAAAAATGGCTACATCCCCCTTTGAAGAGAGGAAAAGCTCTGCACATTTCGAAATGCATATCAAGTCGCGTTAAGACAAGGTATCTGTGACCGGTATTTTTCATAGTATCTATTTGTTTATCATCCTACAAAATGGAACTGGTAGAAGAAAACTGTAACCCAGCTTGAAAGCGGGAAACTCAGAGCTGGTGTCGATCTACGCCAAACTACTTGTTCTTCTCGTCAACAGGTGGCGCTAGGGGTGACAAAAATTTAATAAATGATGTAAAAACGTTACAACACATCAACTGTCTAGATCTAGAACATGCAAATTCATACAGGCAATAGGAACAGGTAAACAACTCCATTTATTTCTAAATAAATCCAGAACATGCTATCTCATAAAAATAAATATCTTTATATGACGATAGTTGTGAGGGGGGGGGGGGGGGTGGAAGCAGTAAAAATGGAACTACTTTACAAACGTTTTTACGTTTTTCTCACATGTTTGAAAATTTGATTACAGTAACCAAATTGAAGAAAATGATCAGCATGAGATTATTATTCAAGACAGAAATCAACCAAGTAATAATGGAAAAAGAGTTGTAAAAGTGATCCATCCAAGTTGGTTGCCATCTTGTCAAGAAATCTTTTATTTGAGTCGTTTCTTCAAACCAAAAAGGCAGTGTTGGAATTGTAGAAGATTTTTTCTACTGTTCCTGAAATTCAGGTTTAGATCATTTCCTCTATCCCTCTTCCAGAACATCTTAAAAAGCGATTTTCTCAGTCTTTCTTTTGCAGTTTTATACATAGTTTATTAATTACTAAATTAGAAGTAAAAATTCGAACTGTGAGAAATAAAAAATTAGCTTAATAATGCTTATGAAAAAAAGGGAACAAGAAAAACACCATTTAAACGATATTGATCTCTCATTGTAGCAAGTATTCATTCAAACACCTGTGTTGGGCTTAAATAATTGAAGATATGCTCGCATGAAATGTTAATTAGTCAATCAATTATAAAACGAGTAAGCTATAGGTGGATTTATGTTTGGAAACGTACAGTACTATGTACTTACTATTCTATTAAAGTTACTGCTATTACTACATAGTATGGAGCAAGAAAGAGCATTGCTTGTCAATTTATATAATCGATAATATCAACTTTAAATTACCATTTTATAATTATGTCTTCACTATCCAGTTAAAATTTGGTAATTGCGTCAATAACTTAGAACAATGAAATAATTTGAATCAAATCGATTTTCACTTTGTTATTAATTTCAGATTACTCCTGCGCCCTGCAAAAGGACATCCTGGTCCAGGGCAGGCTCTACGTCACCCAGAACTACCTGTGCTTCTATGCGAACATTTTCGGCTGGGAGACGAACCTAACGTTAAAATGGAAAGAGGTGGCCGCGATAACCAAAGAGAAGACCGCCCTGGTCATCCCGAACGCCGTGCTAATCTCCACCAGGACGGAGAAGTACTTCTTCACGACGTTCGCCGCCAGGGACAAGACCTACTTGATGCTGTTTCGGGTGTGGCAGAACGCCCTGCTCGATCAACCGATGACCGCTCAGGAGATGTGGCAGTGGGTATGTCGTGTCGTCTTGTCGCTTTTTCCCACCCCCCGAACGATCCTCTCGCGATTTTTCGTCGCTCTGAAACGTACGGACGGACGTGATGATGGAATTTTTTAGGTTCATCGGAGCTACGGCGCTAAGCTGGGCCTGACGAGCGACGACGAGGATTACATCGCTCCCGAGGCCGATAAAGATAAATTCTCCGCTAGGCTTTCGGTAGATTCTTTTTCAGAAGTAAGGAGTTATCTAAGAAATTATCTGATTTTTGAGGTTATTTTCTTTGGTTTTGGTTTACTTCTTACTTATCTTAAAGAAATGGAGTGCAGCGAACCGGTTTCGGGTAGATAGGGTTGTATGTAACACACAAGGTTGCCAGTTTTGTGAAAATTTTTTGTCTCTCATGACACATGACAAAAAATCTTAATGTTGCCACATTTATTGTGCTAGTTTTCACTTATTAAGTAATAAAGTAAAGCTGAGAATTTTCTTTAGTATGTTGCCATTACTCCTAGAGGGCTCCCCTTAACAATAAGTATTAAAGAGTTTATCCGCCACTTACGGGACACCTACAGGTGAACCTATGTGAATGACCTACAGGAATATTGCAGGGAAATTATTCCTGAATGACTGATAAATAGGGTTAAATTGAAATAGGGATTGCGGATATTTAACAAAAGGAATCGTGTACTTATGGCTTGATTTACCTGTTGCGGGTTTAAGATAATTGAATCATGCTGAACCGAAATTGTGTCTCTCTCTGTTGTGCAAGAGCTCTCTTACTGCCGGTGCCTTTTTTTTTCAGTTTGGTTCATTTACAGATGTTGTAGGAGGGGGAAATGTTGTAGAGTTGCGAAATAAATTGAAAAATTAAATGTAATATGAAAAATGGGACGCAGCAACAAATCTGGGGAATGGTTTACTACTGTTTTTAGATATTCGACATCAGTTATTGTTGATAATTGCACTAATTTACAAGAGTTTAAAAAACTACATTGCTGTATCTAACGTGATATTGTCTCAAATGGAATCTTTTCTACTCGAAGTCTTTTGTTGCACTCTCAGAACTTATTAAATCGAATCTTTCACCTTGTAAAAACTAAAAACGAAACCGATCTGACCAGCAGGACCAGGAGTGCGTCAGCACGACTGACGGCATAATGGACCTGTTACCTTCCGAAGATTTGAAAAGCTGCGAAGAGAGCCATTTCTCGAACGGCTTGGAAATGAAGCACAGCATAAATGCCGATCTGCAGCTTCCCACCGACATGTCGGACACGTCCGAGTCCGACATGGAGAAAACCACCAAGTAAGTTTATTCACTCGTCTCCGTTAGGGTGAGCGTTCTTGAGAGAGAAATGTCCGGTACGCAGGTGCGACACAAAGATCCAGTGCACGGCCGCCCACGAGGGCCGGATCCTGATGAACGAGGTGATCCCGATCCACATCGATCAGCTGTTCACGCTCCTGTTCACCAGCTCCAAGTTCGTGCTGGACTTTTACGCCTCTCGCAAGACCACGGACCTCACCCAGACGCCGTGGACCCACAACACTTCGAACAGCAGTAAGAGCAGGGTCGTTAATCTGACGGTGCCGATTAGTTCGGCGGTCGGGCCCAAAACTAGTCAAGTCACCGAAACTCAGGTTGGTAACTGGTTTTCTGATGCCACACTTTTTTTTTTTATTATTATCGTTTGACTAAAGGATTTTATTTGTTAATTAATCGGACAGTGTGTACAGGATAAGATAAGAATGAACAGAAACAATCTTGTAAAATGTAGAAGATAGATATGAAGTCAATAAATCGATATATTTCTATTTTCCAGGTGATGTTACCTTGCAGTAAAGCTGGGCAGCTTTACGCGATAGATATAGAAGTAGTCAATGCAGGCATTCCATATGCAGACAGTTTCTACGTTTGCTACCATTATTGTATACAGAAGTTGTCCGAAACTGACAGTTCAATGGCGGTTTACGCGCAAATCAAATACAAGAAATCGGTCTGGGGCTTGGTTAAAGGTAAGCGTTGTGATTGTTATGATTCGTTTTGACATATTGGCGACATTTGGTCTTGCAGGAATGATCGAGAAAAACTGCTGGTACGGTTTGGAAGATTTCTTCAACGCCCTGAGCAAGGCTTTGCACGCCGAGGGTGAAGAGAGAGCCCCGAACTTGAAAAGGAAAGGGAGGAGAAAGAAAAGGACGCTCGTTATTCCCAGGGCGTACACCGACGACAGCTCCTGCTACAAAAGTAATATGATCGAGCAAAATTGATGAAGGGGAATTTCTGATTTTCAAGATTTTATTTTTCCAGGTGCTACAAGTAAAATTAAAACTACATCGACGAGTTTATTCAGCTCCGAGACGTCGACTTATATAATATTTGGTGTGTTATTGTTGTTGCTAGTTTTGAATGTAATGCTATATTATAAACTGTGGACTCTAGAAGAAACTCCTCCTTATACGCTCTTAGATTTACATGTTCTCAAGTGAGTGAATAGTTTGTTGAAGTATTTATTTAGTAGTAATAATTATTATGGCAAAATTAGCTTAGATAAGAGATTAACACGTAAAGTGCCACAATGGGACATGACAAAAATTTTCCCCATAGGCCAAAACTTTGTTTATATAAATTTCATAAAAAAAGTATTTTTAAATGGTACTTAGTGCTTAGTTTGGTGAAAAACTGAATTTTTACATTGAAAATTTACCAAAAAAAATGCAGCACCACATTGGTCTCGCGCGGCCAGGAATAATAATTATCATTATTTTGGCCAAGCGAGACCAATGTGGTGCTGCAAACTGCGAGTTAGAAAAATTAGAAAAATTGGGGAGATCTGGTAGACGTTGTTGGAATGTTTGTTTTAACAAGATCTATGCTGAGTCAGGGAGAAAGGTGGCAAATACCAAGACGCCACAGTCAGACTTGAAGTGCTCAGGTTGTGACAAACATGTTTGCCTAGAATGTTTCTTTCAAATGCATAATGTAATTAAAAAATAGAGTTAGATAATTATATAAAAATGTTTTTTATTTAGAATATTTTATGTTTTTATTTTCAAAAGGATAATAAAATTTTGTTTGATCTTTTATTTTTTTTATAATAAATAAAATTGATAATTATAATTTCATAAAATTATAATCACATTAAATTTTTCGACATTTATAAGCTAAAGGATTTTAATTTCTATCATTTCCGCATTTTCCAGTAATTAAAATAATAAAATTAAATTTATAACAGAAAGTTGATTGAAGTCAAAAAGTTTCCGGCCATGCGAGACCACGTTGGTGCTTCCCGTGTCCAGGCCGAATGCGTTTTCTGACTTGTCTGGCCGCTAAATTCCTACTTCCGTAAGGTTTACAATCATTTGAAGCCCCAATGCGATCTCGTGCGGCGAAAAGTATTGGTGAGACCTGCGAGACCACATTGGTCTCGCTAGGCCAGAATTGTCGGAAAATTGTTCTCATTTTGCGAGACCATGTTGGCCTCGCCTGGCACTTTACGTGTTAATAATTATGAAGAGAGGGGAATCCCCCAGTAATTTATTATTACATATTTGATTTAGTTATTTGTTTTGATACTTCTTATACGGTTGTTGTAAAAGTTTTTATTGTAGAAATCCACCGAAATCTCATGAAGAATGGATCAAATTATTGCAGCAACAGGAGACCTTGCACACTGTCGAAATGCAAAAATGGCAAAGGATCCTGAAAGTGGCGATTAAACTGCTAAAACAGGTAGGCGAGAATTATTATTTTAATTGTTCTAACAAAAATGTAAAAGAGTAAAATGATTTTAGACGGAAGAATCTCTAAACGAACTTCAGCATTCAATTCACCCCACTCATACCGAAAAAGTATTGACGATCCTGCAAAACAACAAAGACACTCAGAGTACTTTAGATAGTGCACAAAAGCAAGATTTGTAGATCATTAGTTCAATTATTATTATTAATTGTTGTTGTTGTTTTTGTTTTTGTTTTCTCTTTGTAAGCTGTGTTACATATTTCTAGTATTGTATAGAGTTTTAATAATCGTTCCTCTCCGCTTTTACGGAGTATTTAAACCAAATAATTCCTTTTTAAATCTATTATACATTATTTATTTTAATTACAATATACAAGTTAGATAATTTATCACGTTGTTTTATCGATTTGTCATGTGTCTGACTATTTATTTGAAGTTACATCGTCCTAGATCGTTTTCTTACCTTGTCCTTGTTTAATTGGAGTTATTAGTGTAATAAACATCTAGAAATTTATGTTTTATAGACTGAAAAAATGTGTTGGAGCTTTTGAGAAATCTCTAGAAGTCCCTACAAAATTATGCAGGATTTTTTCAAACAATAAAAATCGAGGTTTCCACTGAATGTAGGAGAGATGGAAGGGGCTTGAATAATTCTGAAAACTATTGCTAGTGAAATTTTGATTTAAAAATAAGCCCTTTTACTTTACAAGATTTTTCAAAAATTATTGGAAAAATTAAACTAACATTTGAAAAGTTTTTCTTACACTCACTAAAGGTTACCCGCAATAATGATTCATGTCCCAGGTGGAGAAACATCCTACCAAACATCACTTAATTGATCAATTTTCATATTGTGATCTTTGCTCAGTTATAATAATAGCAGTTTTCCTAGTCAACTTAATGCTACTGCTACATCATTTTAATAAGTGCTATTATAAGTTCCAATTCACCTTATTCCAATCATAATAAATAATAAAGTTTCTCATGCATTCTAAACCAAAAAACTTATTTACTTTCTTATATTATACAAAGGAGCTATTTATAAATGATGCCAATTACATAATTAATCTCTACCTGGCCTTCATCCTCCCATTGCTATTCTATACAGTAATTTGCTGTTTTTTTATTGAAGGTTCTGATAAGATAAAACCATTATCATCAAGGGGAAATATTTAATTAATTCCAGCAAAAATACTTTATCGAACAACAGTTTACTTCCTGTAGAGAATCTGATTGTTTATTATATAAAAAAACAGGTGTGGTGTGTAATAAAATTGGCAGGTTAAAATAAATAATAACAGAATAACTCGTAAACTTAATTGCAATGTTAAATGTAGAAGAATGAGACATCAAAAATACTTAGATGTGTCGGACTCCTTGGAGCTGCCTCAGATCAGTGATTTATCAGAATCTGATACCGACAAAAGGTGCTAGAGTCTAGAGTAAGTATCTCCCTTGACTTGAATACAATTTATATTAATTTCAGAGATGATTCTGGTCCTATCAAGTGTACTTCTCCCCATGAAGGCAGATTAATTTTAAATGAAGTTATCCCGATGAATATCGATAAATTGTTTGCGTTATTGTTCACCGATGCGACGTTTATGTATGATTTTTTCACAAGTCGAAAATGCACGGATATAATTCAGAAGCCATGGAGCAACAACGCTCAGCAACACTCTCAAACCAGAGTGATCACTTTGACTGCACCAATTGAAATACCGTTCGGATCTAAATGTACTTTTGCTACCGAAACTCAGGTCACGTTTATGTTCTACAGTAGGTGTAATAATTGTGTGCGTTATATAAAATTTTAATTATAGACGTTGCTGCCGTGCTCAAAACCAGACTGTCTCTACGGCGTTGATGTAGAAATTTCAAACACCGGAATTTCGTATGCAGATTGTTTTACAATCAACTATCATTATTGCATACAAAAAGCGTCTCAAAATTCTACTTCGTTTATGGTTTATGCCCGTATTGTTTACAAGAAATCGGTTTTGGGTCTAATTAAAGGTGTGAAATGCATTTTCTTTGTGTTGTTTGTTATCAAAAAAAAATTTCAGGTTTCATCGAAAAGAGCACTTGGAGCGGCCTGGATGACTTCTTTGGTAGTCTTATTAAAGTTTTACTCGCGGAATCTAAAGAATGTAATGAAGAGCCTAAAAGAAGGAATAAATCGCACAGGCGGAGACATAAAATTACGCCTGATACTACTTCCTCTGTGACAGGTAAATGTAAAGAAAAATACAGGTGCTGGTTAGGTATAACTTGCTTATCGTATTTGTAAAAGGAATTAATAGACGTATTATCGTTTAGATTAAAACTATAATCGTTTATCGATTTTATTACGCCATCAAATGAATTAAAACTCAAATTAGAGCTTCAATTTCAAATTCTTCTTCTTCTTCTTAGTTGTTTAATGGCCTGATCCCTTTGGAAATATGGCCAGCTTCCATAACCTTGATTCCACTAGGAAATCGATTCGTGTTTCACTTTTCAGTTGTTAACTATCTTGTCATTGTTGTCAATTCACAAGGTGAACTTTCTTTTGTGGTACGATAGGTTATTCTTCACTTTTTTGCTTTCTTGTATCCTCTCTAATAATAGACAGTTAGTAGTAAGGACATCACAAACAGAGGAAAAACTCTTCTCGCTCTAGGGCAGGTCCAGAGCTTAACACAGTCCGAAATCTGCCTGGATAAGCCCAGGATGAGGAAGGATAGTTCTAAAAGAGACGGAGAAACATTTAGGTAGATCTGGGTAAAGAGATTTATTTAGTTAGGTCTGATATAAGTTATAGCATAATTTTATTGATCTGCAGGAATCGTATAATGATGGGAATTGTATCCTTATTTAAATTGTGGATCAATGTGTTAAAATCGATTGGAGTAGGAATAATGGAGCTGAGATCTTTATAAATATCGCAGAGATTACTGATGTTCAGGGGGCAAGAAAAAAATATGTGTTGTAGATCTTCAATTTGTCCACACTCACAATAGGGATGATCTAGAAGTCCTAATTGGTGTTTGCGTTTCCCTGTGAGGCAGTGCCTCGTACGTAGACGAATGATTGTTGTGATGTGCCTACGATTGATGTATGGGATCGCAACAAAATAAGGATTAACTGGGAATGTTTTTACTAATGAATGATAGTCCCTACCTGTAACTACACTTTGATTGCCCCAGTCTCTAATCCACTCACGTTTTATGTCAGCAGTAATTGGCGGTAGCACAGTTGTCACATCTATGGACACCGATAAGGTAGAACCTAACGCAGAGCCAAATTTGGCCAAACTGTCAGCAATATCATTCCCTTTTATATTAGTATGACTAGGGACCCATATCAATTTAATTAGTTTGTCCACCCCCAGAGAGTCTAAAATAAGTTGTTTAGTTTTCAAACTGACCAATAATGAGTCGCCGCGGAATGAAGGTTCAGCTATACTCTGCAGAGCACTTTGGGAATCAGTGACGATAGCAATGTTTTTTAGGTCGTTTTCCAGGGCCATGGTGCATGCCCTATGGACGGCTAGAATTTCAGCTATGTAGATGGTGGTGTAATCAGGTAGGCGGGCTGCATACTTTAAGTTCAATGCTGGGATGTATATTCCTATTCCAGACCTGTCGCTACTGTATGTGGCGTCAGTGTAAATGATGGTAGCTGGCTGCCATTCTGCCTGCATTCTTGTGAATTGCATACTGTTATCTTCGTTTTTGTGAAGGTCAGTTATTGTGTAGTCGATGGTGTGATACTGTGTCTGCAACTCAGTTTGAAAACAAGGGAGGGACTGTTGGGTTGTCGCGTGATTATTGTTTATATATTTTTCAGTGTGGGTGAACGACTGGGCAGTGTAAGGGGGTTGTCTTCTACGCCAGTAGTCTGAGGGGTGGTTACAGTATGTCGCAAGGGTACGGGTAATCTCAATTAGGGGATGCTCGTGAAGGCGGGCAAGTTTTACCCAGAAACTGCTCGATAATTTTTTACCGCGGGTCTCTAAACTGGGTTCTGCACATTCAGCTTGCAAAGCATTAATTGGTGTAGTCTTGAGACATCCTGTTATTATTCTTAAGCCCTGATTATGAATTGTATCTAATTTTTTCAGAAGGTATTTTGGACAGGGTTGAAGTATTTGGCACCCAAAGTCTAGATGAGAGCGAACGATGCCGTTATAGATTAATTTTAGAATTTTTGGGTCAGCACCCCATCGAACCCCTGCAGATGCTCGTAAGACGTTTAGGCCTTTTTGGGATTTGCTGATGATGTTTTCAATGTGGGGCTTCATGGACAAGGTTTCTGTAAATTTAACACCCAGATATGTGGTTGTGGATTCCCATTTGATGGGCCTACCCTCATATTGAATTGGTGGGAGGGGAAGAGTGGATTTCCTTTTACGGAAGAGCATTGCTGAACATTTGGGGACAGAGACAGTCAACTCTTTATCATCTAACCAGTGTGATAGGATGGTCAAGGTGGTATTCATTTTATCAATTAGTTGCGGTATGTCGTGTCCAGTGGTTGTTAAAAGAATGTCATCGGCATACTGGATGAGTTCCATATATGGGGGGATAACATCCTGCATGTCTGCAATATATAAATTAAATAGTATTGGACTTAAGGATGAACCTTGAGGTAAGCCTCGATAGACTTTTTCTGGACCGTGTAAGTCATGGATATTATCCTTCACGTATACATCCCTGTTCATGTAAAGGTTAAGAATGAGGTTGGCGAGGCTGGAGTCAATGCCTATTGACAATATTTTTGAGTATAATTTGTAGAGATTGACACTATCGAAAGCACCTTTGAGATCCAAGAATACAGCCACTGTGTACTGGTTACGGGTAAAACCTAGTAAAACTCTATTAGTCAGATAGACAATATTAGTGGTTAGAGAGCGTCCTTTACGGAATGCAGACTGCATTGGGGGAAGGATGTTTTGATTTTCAATGTACCATTCGATGCGATTTTTAACCATGCTTTCTAGTGTTTTACCTACGCAAGATGACAGGGCTATTGGACGATAGCTGTCTGTGTTAAGTGGATCTTTGCCTGATTTCAGGAGTGGATATATTAGGTATGTTTTCCATGGAGGGGGTAGAGGGTGACCCGCCAGCGCCTGATTGTAAAATTCAAGAAGTAAAGAAAAGGCTGCATCGGGGAGATTTTTGAGCATTGAGTAGGTGACTTGGTCTAGTCCAGGAGTAGTATCTTTTTTTTGAGACAATACATAGGTCAGTTCTGATAGGGAAAAAGGCTCCGGGTCATTGTTAGGGGCCGGGTTAAAGTCAGGGTTTATATCACAGATTCCAATTCTCTGTAGTATATCTTCGGCCAGTTTACTGGATGGTAGACTGGTGAAGTGACTAATCTGCCTTTTACTCATTGTCCTAAAGAAATTCCATATTTTTGAGAGGCTTGTTTCTCGATTTAGACCTGAGCAGAACTTCGCATAGGATTGTCGTTTCTTCTCTTTAGTTAACCTCCGGAATTCCGCAATAAGTTGCTTTAAATTGAGGTAATTTTCCATTGTACAGTTATTTTTAAAAGTGATCAGCGCCTTTCTTTTTTTTACCATCATATCACGGCACTCCTCGTCCCACCATGGCATACCTATTTTATGTTGCTTGTGATTATTGTTATTTTTGGGTACTGATTCTTTTACTGCACCGATGATTACATTGGTGAATTCGTGATAGGTTATATTACCTCTATCCCAGTGGTGCTGGGCCAGGGTACTGTGATATTTTTCCCAATTAGCTCTTTTCACATTATAAATAGAGTTATTATTACTCTTTCGCGGCTGTTGGGCAATGGTGATAGAACACTTTGTTGGATAATGATTACTGAGACCGGGACTGTCAATTGTTTGCCAGGTAGCCAGGGGAGATAACTCTGCCGAAGAAATACATACATCCACTGCACTAACTTTCTGTACCGTGGGCGGGTGCAGTAGGGTTGGGGAGCCGTCATTAAGTGATACTAAATTATGAGTTTCCAGCGAAGTGGCTATTGTTTTGCCGCTAATGTTGGCTGGCTGTTGGTCCCATGTGGGATGGTGAGCATTGAGGTCTCCCATTATAATGAATGGCTTGGGAAGCGTGTTCAATAGTTGGGTCCAAAAATGTGGCCGAATGATAGTAGTTGGGGGACAGTAGATGTTAAAGAAATTCATACCTGTTGTGTTAATGCCAAGAATTTGAAACCGAGGTGGGAGTTTTACTGCCGTGCTGACAGAAATCAATTGGTATGGGATTCTGGAATGGATTATTGTGGCGATGCCACCGTAGCCATCATCCCTATCTGCACGTATAATGTTGTACCCTTTGAGTCGTGTCACATGCTTGGATTTGAGCCATGTCTCATTTAGATGGACTATATCTGGATTTTGGTCATTGATGAGTAGTTTTAGATTATCTATACCACACTGGTAGCTTCTAATGTTCCACTGTAGGAGTGTGAGTGTGTTGGTTTGTGAAGTTTGAGTTGCATTAATACTCATCAAGTTCTTCATTGACATTTGGGTGTACCTCTTTGGACTGACAGTCCATTAATGATTGGTGGGCTGGTAGTTGGTGTTGTGATGTATTATTTGTTTGTAGTTTGAGATTGTTTAATAGTTTGAGCGCTTGCTCTCTTTGTAAAGTATTTAGGGTTGTAATAAAGTCGGATAGTTCTCTTTCTGTAGTCAATTGTGTACCGGTGGGTTTTATGCTTGCAGTCTGAGCATTGGAGATTGGAGTACTTTGGTTAGTACTAGGTGATCGGGAATTGGGGGAAATCAGGCAGTAGTTGTGTTCGGCTTTTGAATAGCCTGGTTGTGGGCTTTGGACAATTTTTTTCCTTTTATTTGGGGTGGAAGTAATAACCTTACTGCTGTAACTCAGCATTGGTTGTGAAAGGAATTTTCGCCTATCATGAGTTTGCATTAAAGAGTGGTGAGAAGGTGTAGAGGTGGAACTGGACGTTACCGGAAGTTCTGGGAAATCTCTGGATCTAGTAAGGAAAGATTTATTTTGGCTAGTTTGTTTTGGTAGACGTAGGCTTGCATCGTAAAATGATAAATTGTCAGCTGCCATTATCTGTCTTATATTTAACTGACGGTCGTATTCTGAGCATTGTTTACTAATTGAAGGGTGTTGGTTTGAATTGCAGTGAATGCATTTTGGTTGACATTCTCCTGTGTGTGGTGTATTGGAGCCGCAGTTTTTACACCTGGGCCTGGAATTGCAATGTTTCTGTATGTGTCCATACAGCAAGCATCCCTGGCACTGGATTATTGGTGGAACATATACTTCCACTCGCAATGGTACTCTAAATAGTTCTACCTCGTATGGTATGTATTTTCCAGAAAAAGTATACAGGACCGTTCCGGTTGGGACGTATGTGGCTTCCCCTCCTACTCCCGCGACTCTTCTATTCATTCTTTTAACATTTAGAATCTGTTGATTGTGTGCACGCGAGTAGTTGATCAGTTCAGTGTCTGTCAAGTCTTTGTCTACATGTCTCACGATACCTTTACAGGAAACTAGATTTGTAGGGATATAGCAATTATATCCCCAACTTATAAGTCTTTCATCTTGAATAAACTTGTTAGCGTCTTTGGGTCCCGTGAAAAATACGGCTAGCCGATTACGGCCCTTTTTTTCCATCTTTACAACATTTTCAAAGTTCAGTAGTAGCAACTTTTTCGCAACTGCAAGAGGACTAAAATTCCCCACATTGCGGTTTTGACTGTTTATGGACTGAGTCTGGGGCAACGTGTTTGCTTTATTGACATTATCTGTTGATGCATTTGCATTTGAATTTTGTGAGTTATTAGATTGGGAAAAATCATTCGTAGCAGTTACTGGAAGTTTATTAACAGTGGAAATTGATTCAATGTTAACTTGATAGGGACCGATATCTGAATCTTTATATAAAAACTTTAATCTATCCGATAATTTTTTACCCCCTCCGGGGTCCGGAGGCATGGCGAAATATTGGCCTAACTTTTTGTTAGAAGACTATTATAACTATTGTAATATTATATTTTATTTATTAGGACTTACCAATGTGGTTGGGAGATAGTGTTGTTTTAAGAAACACAAGTGTTAGTACCTACTTTTATTGGATTTTGGTATGATCTGAATCAAGTTTTGATTTTGCACGACCGTTCACCTTCAATTCCAAATCGAAAGTCCCAATTTCAAATTATATTAAACCGGAAATGTTTCTTTAGTTTGATGCGCATGTTTAGAGCCTGAGTGCTGATTAGGTTCAATTTATAAGCGTCAATGTCAGTAAGTTATGTCAATCTGTCAACTTTTGACATTTAAATTAATTAATATTTAACCTATATAATAATTATACTTTTACCTAAGCTAAGCGCCGAGGATTATAGATTTAACACGCGCACTAAATCTATGTCCATGAATTTTTATTTTTTATTTAAATGAAAAACTTAACAATGACAATGGATATGTTCAATTTGGTTCCAATCAGCGTCTGGTCATTTCCATGTACAAAACAACTTGCAAATTCCCAAAGCCCAAAGTTATTTGTTGAATTAACAACGCCAGAATTTGTCCGTTCACGAAAACGCGTAATGCGCATGCGCTTGGCGGAGTTATCGACGCTTTAGCTTAGCAAGGAAATGGAAAAAAGTCAAGGTCAAGGACAAGGAATTAAATAAAAATAAACTTATAACTTAACCAAAAGTACCAAAACCAACATGCAACATGTACTTTTTTACTTCAGGAGAACATAAACGAAGTTTTAATAAATAATAAACGCAGTATTTTTAACGCTTTAATATAATGATAATATGTGTTTAAAATGGTTCAGTTAAATATAAAAGCGTTGTACACCAATTCGAGGGCCGTGACAAAACGCATCCTGAAAAATCAAAGTTTCCGAGACACCTTATTCATAAACGTTCAAGCCGGTTGTGGAGGAAACGGTTTACCGAAATTCGGAGGAATCGGGGGCCAGGGAGGCAGCGTAAAAGTCACAGCCAAAGAAAACATCAGCTTGGACGAAGTCTACAAGAAAAATAAGTCCAACCAATATGTCGCTAAAAATGGCAAAAATTCCACGCACAATTTCATAATCGGTCCGCCCGGGGATGACCTAAACATTGACGTACCGGTTGGTATCAGTTTCTACACCGAGCGAGGTAAAAAACTTGGAGAAGTAAATAAAGATGGAGAACAACTGGTCCTGGCAAAAGGCGGCACAGGGGGACACCCTAAAAACGGTTATTTCGGAACAAAAGGTCAAATGTACCCCGTGAGGCTAGACTTGAAATTGATAGCAGACATAGGGCTGGTGGGATTCCCGAATGCAGGCAAGAGCACGATTCTGAACGCCGTCTCTCATGCCAGATCTAAAGTCGCTTCTTATCCTTTCACTACAATAAGACCCCACATCGGAATCATGCAGTTCGATGATTTACGTAGAATTAGCATGGCGGATCTGCCGGGCCTTATTGAAGGAGCTTATGCAAACAAAGGAATGGGGCACAGTTTCCTCAGGCACGTCGAACGGACGAAATTGTTACTACTGGTTGTGGACATTAACGGTTTCCAGTTGAGTGTGCAGTATCCTCATAGATCGTGCTTGGAGACTGTAATGCTCTTGAATAAAGAATTGGAGCTGTACAATAAAGAGTTATTGAAGAAACCTGCGATGCTCGTTGTTAATAAAATGGATTCTCCGGGCGCTGAGAAGAATTTCGAGTCGATTCGTGATTATTTGAAAGATCTCACGAAGGCTGCTCCGTTAGTTCCTGAAGAATTGCGCTCGGATGAGGTTTTGAGTTTTAGTGAAATTTTAGCTATTTCTGCTAGAGACAGTCAGAGAGATGTTGTTGAATTGAAAGAGAAGTTGAGGGCACTTCTGGATGTTGCTTACGACGACAAAGATGAGGATTTTGAGGAAAAATCTGCTGATTTGTATAGCGATTTGAAACGTAAAATGAAAGAAATCGGACCTAGATTAGTCTAGTTCTAGTCATTGTTACTTTTTTTTATACTTGTCATAAACATAAATGTAAGGGGTGAATAAATAAATAATTATTAATGTATGTATTTTTTATTAATTGATTTATTTATGGTTAATTTCATATCTTACAGAAAGTTCTGGCATATCTAGAAGAACCAAGATAACTCTTATTACCCTACTGATATTATTAGTAGGTCTGAATGCCCTATTATACAATAAATTACAAGGCTTGGAAGAAGAGTTCCATTTCGACCTCAACACCTTGGATAAAATGCAGTAAGTCACCATCTGTATCTGTACTAGGGATGTTCCGAATATACAAAAATTCGTATTCGCGAATACAAATGCTCATATGAATATTCGCGAACACTTAGCTTAATATGTTCATGTCAAAGGGTAGTAATTATACAATAATTGACCTAATTCGAGCTTTAAGTACCGATTTTGATTGGTTAATTTTGATTCATGTGCGCAAAGAAGTTAGAATGATGTTGTTAACATTTTTGTATTCTGGAATCTGATTGGCTATTAGTTCCATGGAGTGGACCTAAAATTTTTTAAGCCAATCAGATTCAAATTTTACAAGTCTCTTTCTTGTGAATAAAGAAACCAATAACACCTGTTTACATAAATAAATGAATTAATAAAAAATTAATTTAAAGTAAAAATAATTTCTCTAAATATAAATCTTTGCAGCGATACTCCAACAACATATGAGGAATGGATTCAGTTACTGGACACCCAAGAGAAGTCCCGAAATAAGGTAACGATCAAATGGTACAACAGGGTAAAAGAAAGCATCGAGCTCTTAAAACAGGTAATAGAACAATAATTTGAATAAAACCGCAGTATTTTACAATCATGGAAAATTGCAGAGCGAAGAAAATTTGAAAAACCTGCAAGACGAGGTTCATCCGGTTTACACCCGAAAAGTTTCGTTTGTGGGGCTCAAAGGTCAGACTCAGAATGTCAACAAAATCGACCAGGAACTTTAAACATTATTTATTTTTACAGCTATAGATGGAAAATTATAAAACTGTATATTCTTTGAACACTTTAAATGTAAAATTACTTTTAAGCCCTGCCAGGGTGGTAATACCCACCAAGTACAAAGTGGAATTAGGAGCACTTACTTTTTTTACAACACGTGTAGTTCTTTATTTCAGCTCTTAAATTCTTGTTAAATTTTATAATCAAGTCTTCTAGTTAAATTAAGGGAGTTTTACATAATATAAAAAAAAACATATCAACTTAAATCAAAATAATTACTTTCGATCATTGCATTTAATGATTATATTGCTATAGGTAGTTATTAAAAAAGAATTACTAATTTCCTTTTTTTTATACTCAAAAATTTACCTGACCGTCATCCTGACACTGCACTAATCACTATATTACCAATATTTTGAAAAAAAAAATTACCATGACAATGCTTCTGGTACAGTTTGAACTTTGAAGCAGTCATTTAAACTTTATTATTGAGAACAGCTAGTCCGTGTTCAAGGTTGCCAACTTTAAGAAAAAATATCAAAGCCAACTCTTAAAAACATCTGGAATGTCATTATATTCTTTTTCTCCATTTCGACTACAAACAAGTTCAGTTTCTTCTCTCTCATAGACAGTAAGATGTTGGCGATTTTTTGAGACTGCTGCCACAACAAAAGCCTCACAATTAGCATTATTTGAAAATTTCATGGCTCTACTCCTACTCAATACCCATCAAACGTTTTTGTAGGTAATAATATAAGAAATAATAAGAATAGAAACGTAATTGGCTTATTTTAATTTATTTAAATATTTTTATGATGAATTGCACCAATCTGACAAAACTGACTTGTTTTTACAACTAATTGCTTATCAGTCAGAAAATGAAAATACTCATATTTTTGAGAATTAGATGACCCCTTATCTCATCAGGGAACAATAATAAAACAATAAACTCTCTTGATATTATTTTTATTATCAAGATAAAAAACTTAACCAATACATATCTATTTATTTATCTTCCGGTTTGGAAAACACCAGAGTGTACCCACATTTCCCGCAATAGTGACGATCTTCCATCGCCGCCATGAAGACACCGGCACCGCACTGTTCTCCCGGGCATTCACGTCTCAATCTGTGAATCTTGCCATTCTCGTCAACCTAATAAAAACAAAAATAACATAAATAAATGAACATTCATAATTATTCTAACAAGAAAAAATAATTATATCAATGAAAGCAAATCTATTGAACAACATAACAATACAGTTCTTTGAACAACACAACCTCGAATGGTGTGATGGAAGTGAGACATCAGCGTTTCACTGTACTTTCAGCTCATCAGCCTGCCATAAATCAATTTTTATATAATATTCGGTAAGGTTTTCACCAATGGAGTTAATAATTTTAACTTACTATAACACGGCTAAATTAAACAAAAAATGGGTTAAGGATATTGAAGATATTTACAAAAAAAAAGTCGATGAAAAAAACTGATGTTTACCTACATGAACTTTTCTCTTAAGAATCATACAAAGAATCCCCCCTTGAAGTTTGACCACATACTTAATTAACCCCCTGTATAGTCGTAATAAAGTCATCAGAAACTTGTCGTACATAATTCCACCCAAGTCAAGTTAGCCACGCTTCGGCCAAGACTTAATAAACTGGAAAAATAATTTTTGCTCAAATTTTATTTAAGAAATCCCGAATTTTCATTATAATGACCAGCCACGCGTACAACCACGGACTGAAGAAACTGAAAAATTATTTTTGCTGAAATTTTGTAAAAAATCCTAAATTTTATAATAATGGCCAGCCACGCTTTCGGTGACGGACTTAATAAACTGAAAAAATTATTTTCTTTTTGTTAAATTCTGCTCAAAAAAGTCAGAAATTTATAAATAATGGCCAGCCGCGCTTTCGGTCATTGACTTAATAAACTGAAACATCATTTTTGCTTAAATTTTGATCAAAAAAAGTCAGAAATTTTGAAATATTGGCCATTCACTTTAAAAAAGATTTAACAAAGTGGAAAAATTATTTTTGCTGAAAATATTCTGAAAAAGGTGCGAAAATCCATAATAATCGCCAACCAAGCTTTCAGTCGCGGACTTAAGAAACTGAAAAATAATTTTTGCCGAAATTTTAATCAAAAAATCCCGAAAATTTCATTGTAATGACCAGCCAAGCGTTCGACCACAGACTGAAGAAACTAAAAAGTCATTTTAGCTGAAATTCTGATAAAAAAAAACTCAGACATTTTTAAATAATGGCCAGTCACGATTTCGGCCACAAACATTTTTGACAAACTGCAAAAATCATTTTTACTGAAAATATTCTGAAAAAGTCTGAAGTTTCATGATCAATCATGCTTTCAGCCGCGGACTTAAGAAACTGAAAAAATAATTTTTGGTGAAATTTTGCTGAAAAAATAATTTTTGCCGAAATTTTTCTCAATAAATTCCTAAATTTCATTATAATGACCAGCCACGCTTTTTCGGCCATGGACTTAATAAACTGAAAAAACTATCTTTTGGTGAAATTCTGCTCAAAAAAGTCAGAAATTTTGAAATAATGGCCAGTCGCTCCTTCAGCGATGGACTTAATGAACGGAAAATTAATTTTTACTGAAATTTTGTAAAAAAATTACAGAAATTTAAAAAATATTGCCCACTCAAGATTTCGGCGACGGACATAACAAACTGGAAAAATAATTTTTGTTCAAAATATTCTGAAAAAGGTGCGAAATTTCATAATAATGGCCAACCACGCTTCCAGTCGCGGACTTAAAAAACTGAAAAAAATACTGAAAACTCTGCTAAAAAAGGTCCGAATAAATGTTACAAATTATTAATTTTATTATCAATAAAAACAAACCAAATATGTTCCATTTAAGACGTGAAAAAACAACAAAAAATATTTTGCTGATGGAAATTAGGTATCTAATCGAATTTCTTCCCCTGGCCGAAAGTGTGGCTGGCCGAAGCGTGGCTAACTTGACTTGGGTCATAATTCCCATCTCTCATTTTCCCAAGTATGTACAGTAAAAAAAGTACCTTATAAAATTTCAACACGGCAAGCTTGACCTTCTTCTTCTTGTGCTTGATCTTCTTCGGGGTGGAGTAATTCTTCTTCTTTCGCTTCTTGGCGCCGCCTCGCAGCCTCAACACCAGATGAAGAGTGGACTCCTTCTGGATGTTGTAGTCGGAGAGGGTGCGTCCGTCCTCCAGCTGCTTGCCGGCGAAGATCAGACGCTGCTGATCTGGAGGGATCCCCTCCTTGTCTTGGATCTTGGCTTTAACATTCTCGATGGTGTCCGAGGGCTCGACCTCAAGGGTGATGGTCTTCCCGGTCAAAGTTTTCACGAAGATCTGCATTGTTTTCTTTTTCTTTTTTTAATGGGGAGTCACTACTGAAACAATTTACAACAAATCTTCGTAGTAATTTAAATATTTATATTATTATTAATTTGAAGAGTCTTCAAGAGAATCTTCAAATATTAAAAAAAACCTTTGAGTAAAGGGTAAATAATAAAATTGGTGTTTGGAAAGCAATTGATAAGGTAATTTGGCGCCCCTTTTCCCGCCCTATCGTTTCCCCACCAACTTTATTACAAAAAAGAAAACATTACTCAATAGCCCATGCATTTTAGAACAAATAAGTTTTCTTTAATTCTTTTTATACGATGCACCATTTTTGAGATATTTGAACTTTTCTCGGGTATTGTTGGGTCATTTACATTGCAAAATTAATGTTTATTCCTAATGATTAGTGACAATGCCTGAGGGCATTTTAAAAATCTCAAAAACGGTGCGGCGTATAAATAATTAAGGAATACTTTTTTGTTCCAAAATGCTGGGGGCTATTGAATAACTTTTTTTTTATAAAGTCAGTGGCGTAAAAGATAGGGAGGGAAAAGGGCACAAACCGTGAATATCTACGCCATTGGATTATATCTATAAAACCTGAAATACCAAAAAAAAAGACCTTCGTTTGTTTACTGTTCATGCCGAGTTTCATCAAAATCGGTTCAAATTTGCATTTGCACGAAAAAGACAGGATTTATGAAACTAAATAAATCTAAATACAGAACATTATAGGAAACGTTTATTTAAAAGCATACATTCAAACTAAACTAACAAAACAGCATTGATACATCCATCGTTTTCCGGATTATTAGTGACCTGGGCGTACTTGCCCCAGACAACTTTCCCCGCTTGCGTGACCAACCCCAACTCTGAAACGTTAACTTCGATCACGGTCCCTTTCGTGATCACTCCGAGTGTCGTGAACATGGGACTGCTGGGATTCTTCTTGACCCCGATTATCGGCAGGTAAAACGTCGCTTTCAGTTCCGGATGTGTGACGTGCGCCTTCTTGAACCTGAGCGCCATGGGTCTGATGAACCGTTCAAATTTGGGCGGTTTCCTCGTGAATCCCTCGCCGACGTACGTCACTTTCGTCACCATTCTCTTCCACGCTTTCCTCTTCGTTTTTCCCGTCTTCACGACTCGCATTACTTCCGAGTCGGCTTGCGCTCGAACTTTTGGAATCGGCACGTCCCATTTGCCGGCTTTCTCTTTCCGTTTCTGTTTAATCATGTTAGATAAGACTTTCGCTCTCGACTGGACATCTCTGTCGAGAATGTAGACGGGTAAGGCTCCCTCGGCCACTTTCTCCGTAGTTTTCTTCACCTTCTTCTGTTCGTGTGCTTGGATCTTCTTTTTCATCTGGATCTTCTCGTTTCGTCTCTCCTTGTTGAATATTTTCGCCTTGATGCCGCGTAGGCTCCTGGCGATCTGGGAGCGTTTGTGGGGCTCGCGAGCCTCACGTTTTCGTTTGCGCTCTTCATAATCGAGTTTTCTGCCGTAGAGCTTACGGTGACGCTCGATGTACTCGTTCTGTGGCATTTTGATCTAGAAAACATAGACCGATGTTACTTTAACAGTGACAGACCCAAACGTGACTCTCTGAATATGACTAAGCTGCAAAAATTGTCATAAAAAAAAAAAAATAATAGTAAGATAGGCTAGGTTACATTATGAAATAATCTGGAGGGCGGGGGGGGGCTTTTGTCATAAACTAGAGCACGTTGTAAGTTTATCAATGTCAAGTTTCACTTACCTTGAAGACGTCTGGTGATGGTGAGATTTTCACAAATTCAAGAACATAACCTATCTTTTATGAAAAAAAAACCGTTTTTCTGATTGAATGTACAAGTTATGACTAGCGAAAGTTAGTCATATTCATAGTGGTCACTGTTTTTCATATTTAGAACAGAGTTGGGAATTTCTAGGCGCAATTATGATGTCTTAAAGACCGGGAACATAAACGTGCCATGCGGTTGACATTGTTAGGGGGCCAGACGTTTTGAGTAAATTTAATTTTTAATATGAAGACGCAAGAAAACGTTGTGATAGGGTAACAAATCATCAAAATAATGGAAATCTCTATTTTTTATAATATCGTCAGTTAACTTACCGATTTCTGTTATTTCACAATCACAACTCCGCCATCACAAATTCTCACAGGCAAAAGGAAACCAGCCTCTGCACGTTCGGCACGGTGCACGGTTTATGCTTCGATGACTCGATACCTTCGTGACTTGATCGACTTTTATTGACTTTTCAATGAAAAATGAACGAGTTGACAGTTGACATTAAACTTCAGAAAATCTAAAAGCACGATACACCTTGGTACGCTACTGCGCATTTATGACGTCACACTCGAGAGGCTGTGCATTCATCGAATGTAATTCGCATTCAAGCTTTCAAGTTTTATCAAATCTAATTAAAATTATAAGACCCGATCTTTTGATTGAAAGTGATTTTATGAGGAAATAGTTTTATGAAAAATGTGTTCTATAATTATTATAACAAGAAAGTTGGTGTTAATAAATAATTATCGAGTAAAATGTTTCCTCGAATGTGACGTCACATGCGACTATACTCGACTCGACCCTTTATTAAACCATTTGAATTATATGCGAGTACCATACATTATTTTTTCTAGGACCCTTTTTATTTTATAGAATAGATTTAAAATTTTCATGAAAATACAATTGAATTAAATAAACAAAAATTGTTGTGTGTTGTGTGTGAAACATTTTAATAATTCCATTTTTCTACTATTATATATTTTGCACTTCCTAATAGATTTTTCTCATTTTATTTAACACATATACACAGGTATAATTGTAAAAATATATTTTTTACTGGTAAAGCATCGTGTAAAGAATTTGGGTAAATTCCGTAAAATTATATGCCGTATCGCCGTATCACACATTACTGATGGTTTTGATATAGGACATCATGTATCAGTCCAAATTTCAAATATAGGTCGTAAGATTAATAAAAAATGCAGGAAATAGTATCACAATAGGAAATGGTATCACACATTACTGATGGTTTTGATATAGGACATCATGTATCAGTCCAAATTTCAAATATAGGTCGTAAGATTAATAAAAAATGCAGGAAATAGTAATACCGCCAAAGCTAGGGTACCTTTATTACTGACACTCACGAAACGTCAGTGTCGGTAATACAGGTTCCCTAGCCAAAACAACTCCGACTGCCAGTAAAAGGGCTCGGGAATTGATCGAGACATCATTATTCGGTGTTTGATGTCCTCTAATTGTTCATGTTTGCAAATGTCCAGATTGTCAACTGTTAATCCCAAAGTGCCAAATTTGTAAGATTTATTAGCTCGGCTGTTTCCGTCGCGGTCAGTCCGCGCCATTATTAGCTGTTCCGGATGTTCTGTTATTTATGGAAATGTTGGTAATATAACTGTCAAACGTCAACAGTTTCAGACGCCGACAGTGATGACGTCAGTGGGCGAGGCCAACGGCCAGGGTTCCATACAAACAAACGTTGTTTACAAGTTTGACGTTTACGGGTTTGCCAGTTCTGATGGAAGTTGTCTCGTCAAACATCAAAGCTCTAATGAGGGCTCTCATTAGTAGAACTTCAAAAGTGCTGCAATGTGATTGGATTTTATACCTTTCACTAATGGCATCATTAGCATCACTAATGACTTCAGTAATATTTGGCTTCACTATTCACTAATCACTTCGATGTCAATGGCAACATCACGTCAAAGTTCAGGAAAAAACTCGACAACTGACAACAATTACCACGTGAACGGTTTGTTTGTCTGGAACCAGAACCACTTAGCCCCGCCCTGTGACGTCACACTGACCGAGGTGGTGAGACTTGACACTATTCTGCGCTTGAGTCTTGACAGTTGTGTCACAGTATAGAGCCAGGTCAGTGGTTGTGTTGTGACTGTTGTCCCTTGTGCATGAGTTGTGAGCGAAACGCGAACCTCTAGTGCTAGGTGTCCTAAATTATTCTTCTAAATTAGTTTATTTTATTTATTTATAAGTACTTTCTTCAATAAAAATTTAACTTCAGCGGCGAGTGGTGAGTGAAGAATTAAATCGTGTCTCGACAAATTTAACTTGTGGGTCAACACGTGTTATCATTAGTCGCAAAACATTTGATAGTCTCTGAACGTTTGAGGACTCGGAGGTGTGCAAAGAGCTCATTTTTATTTGTACTGTGGTGTGCTGCATTTTACCAACACTTCATAAGAATACTAACCGGTGTCTTTATAATTCTATCAAGATGCCTGGCTGGTATTATGAGAAGAAAGAATTGAAGAACACCCCCTCAAACCAAGATGGAATCGACTATGATACTGAAACTAGATATCGCAAAGAAGGTTTGTCTTTAATAATAATTTTTATCCTTTCTGGTCACGATCCTAAAAAAGTATATTTTTTTAGGAGCCCATTTCATTATTGAGACCGGCAAGGAAATGGGCCTCGGCTACAACACATACGCAACCGGAGTGGTGTATTTTCACAGATTTTACATGTTCCACTCGTTTCGACAGTTCCCAAGATACGTGACAGCTTGCTGTTGCTTGTTCTTGGCTGGCAAAGTTGAAGAGACGCCGAAGAAATGCAAAGACATTATCAAGACTGCCAAAAGCCTGTTGACGAATCAAAAGTTCTTAATATTCGGAGACGATCCCAAGGAAGAGGTGACTTGTCTCACTTTTAAACTTGTACATTCTGACTGTTGAGAATCGTTTTTCAGGTCATGACATTAGAGAGGATACTGCTTCAGACGATCAAATTTGATTTACAAGTTGACCACCCCTACAGTTATCTAATCAAGTATGCCAAGTGTTTCAAAGGTGACAAGACTAAGGTAATTTTTATAATCATTACTATCACTTTATAACAGGGGATTTCAAGTGTTTTTGCTCATCATAAGACTGAATTTCCTTGTAAACTTGCAATAACTGAAAGTACTATGATTCTTTTTTTTATAACTTTCGACTGACTACTGATTCTTATGAAATTTTGCATTCCAAATTCAGTAATCGCATCAACAGTGCCCTATTCCTTTCATGTCCCCCTCAAGGAAGGAGATTTGAATGATCTGAACGTAACGATTTCTAGGTAGAAAAAATGGTCGAGATGGCATGGACGTTTGTGAACGACAGTCTCTGCACCACGCTCTGTCTGCAATGGGAACCGGAGATCATAGCAGTGGCGCTCATGTACTTGGCCGGCAAACTGAGCCAATTCGAGGTGACAGACTGGATTGGCAGGTTACCCAGGCATTTGCGCTGGTGGGACATGTTTGTCGAGGACATCACAATGGATCTCATGGAAGACATCTGTCACCAGGTAACCCTTTTGACTTTTGACTTAAATTTTTATTTTTGAGCCTAAAACCTAACAATTATTAATTTTATTAATTACCTCTTTATTATCCAGGTGCTAGATCTCTACTCACCGACCAACAACTCGACCGCTACCCCCGAAAGTCCTCCCTTGGCGGCCAAAACGGGCCCTCCCCCCGTCGCACCGCCATCTCGCAAATCCGCCAACGGCAACCAGGAGAAACTCGAGCCTCAGGAGCTGCTGCCGCCGCCTCCGATCAAGGTGCCTCCGCCGGCCGAGGTTCCGCCCGCTTTTCCCTACACCTCGTTCACTTCGGCCCCGCCGCCGGCCTTCCCGCCCGCTTTCACGGCCCCCATGACCGAGCCGCCGCCGCTGACGCCCCACATTCCCCCTCCCGGGGCGCCGCCGACCATCGCCACGCACATGGCACCTCCTGCGGTGTTTCCCCCGTTCGTGTCGCATCCGCCTCCGTTTCCCGCGGTCGTCCCGCCGCCCGGCGGTCCGTATTTTCAAGCGAGCGGACCTCAGCATCGACCTTATTATCCGCCAGCATAGTAAGAAGCGGTTTTTTATTTTAGGTTTACAGTGTGGTTTTGTATGGAGGGTATTTTTAATGTGATGTATATAATGTAATGTAATTTGTAATAAAGTCTGTTTTTATAATTATTGTTGTTTTATTTTTTATTGTTTAGTTTAAAAATTGAGAGGGGATGGGGTTTTCAAAATGCTTATAGTGCCAATAATTGGGGAGTTCAGTATGCTTAAAATCTGGGCGAGATTCTGCTTTGTTATTAATGTTGCGGATATGGATAGGTAAGTGCATAATGAGAGGAAAGTGACTCAGGGCCAGTTGCACAAACGTTAATTAAAGATTTGTCAGATTGATTTCAAATTGCAAATTTCGAAAATAGGGTGAATATTTTGAATGATCTTTTATTTTTTTATCAGTAATTAACTCTTCTAAAAGGGAGCTGAATTTATTTCCAGCAATGTCAGACCAACATTTTGATAATACAGGGCATTTTAAAATCAGTAATTATCTGGCAGATCTGTAATTAAAGTTTGTGCAACGGACCTCAGACTCATTTTAGAAATTAACTGTTAATTCTGTAATAATAAAAGACTATATTGTAAGATTTACATGATTCAGTAGTTGCATGAATTTGGATAGATTATGAAATCTAATAATTACATATTCATTAAAAAAAGGCACTGAATACAATCACAAAAATATCAACTGCTTTAAAACATGATAGTCAAGTATTATTATATTATAATATGTATATACACAGCCTTAAGAAAATCTCATTATTATTATTATTACATAATGTATTTACTTATAATATAAAAAAAATATCAGACGCTTATAATACAAGAAGTTAACAGACAAATCTGTATGTTCTTATGTTCTGTACTTATACAATTTTAAAAATTACACTTGCCTTTATATTTTTCAATATCTATAATATACTTCTTTTTTTTACTTTGGTTCTCAACAATTACTAACAGGATGTCAATAAATAATTTCTATTCATAATCATTATTATGTAAAGGTAGTTTCATAATACATGCAAAGCAATTATTAATACCACATTGTTACTTGTTAGATTAAAAGAGATGGGCAGAGGTAAAACGAGAAAAAAATCCACTTAATTAGCGCAATTATTTCAATACTGGAGTTTCTCTAATCATCAATAGGTAAAAACTAATGACGACCAAATACAAAAAGTAACACTTTCAAATTCCAAAAAGAAAAAAGGTGTCACTGACACATGCGACAACTGACAAGTTCAATGTCAGTAACTCTCTTTTTCACATGAGTGGGTACAAAGTATTTTCACTTAATCCTATTTTAAAGCACACCGGTGTCATAAAACAATACTTTCACAATATTAATACTTGGTAATTTTTAAATACTTTTTTGAGATAAAAATTTTGAAAAATCTTATAAAATTCGTCTTATTTAACGAACGACAAACATTAAAATTCAACATGATTAAAACAACAGATCCACTAAAAACGATCATTAAAATTAACTAACCACAAACGGTTACTGTAGTTACTGTTTAGTTAAAACAATGCCACTGTTAAAATAGCTGTTTCCATGAGCTGCTTCGTTAAATAATAATTATACGTTCACGTAATGGCACTTCAATATTTCACATTTTGTGATTCACATATTTTTTTATATTACTGACAATGGAAATGAAACAATGAAACTGAGGCACTTAATTCGATTTGATACGACTCATCAATAAAAGTAATAATGACCCGTTAATGAAACTGTTTGTTTTCTCTTATTAACTTGTGCTCTTATACATTACTAAAATGAGAAAATCGAGTGCAGTGGAACGATTAAAGCACAATGGCACTTTCATCAGACGATCGATCGATCACAATCAAACAAACGATCCTAAATCAGTCTCGTCTGTTTAAGATAATGAATCAGGAGCGAGTACACGAACCTGTACTGGGCGATCGTCTGAACCATGTACGCCCTCTGATGTCTCAGAAGCCCGACGACTCGAGGGATGCAAACCTCCTGGAAATAAATCGATTAAATTAACGACTATAATAGCAACGGAATTCACAAATCGTCCTCACCTGATTATGATCGACGGTGTACAGTAAGAGATCGCTGAGAATCGCCAGGCCGGTCCTGCCGACGCCGGCCGTGCAATGCACCAGGATCGGCGGGTTCTTGTTGTGACCGGGCGGGATCTCTTCCATCGAGTGCTGATGGACGGAACGCATCTCCTCGAGGAAACCAAGGAAGTGGGCGACGGACGGTGGGCATCCCTGGTCGCCCCATTCGGTGTAGTGCAGGTGCCAGAGGGTGCGGTAACGACGGGACGACACGTGGCATAGGCGGACCTTGCTCGTCGTGCAGTGACCCGTCTTCTGGGTGAACTCCCACCACAGCTGATAATCCTGAGAAGAACGAGTTTGTAATAATTTTATTTACGTTCTCAACTTTTGCATTGCATTGTAATGGGGGTTTCCCGTTTATGAAATAAATAATAAAAGGAGACAAATTAAAAGGCGGAAGATTGAAAAAAAAATCAACAAATACCTTCCCGATGTTGATACTTCTCTCGCCCCCGTCCGGTAAATAGTTCAAGTCTTCGGTTGGGTCGGTCAGCTGGATGATCAAGTAAACTTCAGCTTCCCAAACGCATTGCCAGAAGGACGGGAGGGTGTGCTTCGTGGGTCCCTGGGCGGCTATATAAAATCTCTGTTTGCTTCCGACTGTCGCCTGAAACGTTTTCAAATTTGAACTCGTAATTCCGGACCGGCAACAAAGCGACAACACTTACGGTAATATGGGACGCGTTGATGTAGCCGGACTTATTGTCTTTTGTGGGAGTCAACCGCAGTCGATTCTCCTCGTAGGGAAGGACGTCCTTGAACCTGTTGAACAGGACGTTGTCCGGATGGAGGGCCGTGGAAAAATCGGCGTTGGGCTTCTTTTTCGAGATCTTATCAAACTCGAAAAACAGCTGACTGTCGGCCAGTTTGTTTTCGAGCAGCTGACACTGGAATAACAATTCGTTATAAATAACGGTCGATTAATATCAAATATCCAGTGACTCACCATTGTTTCCTTGCTGATCGACGGCGGCAACGGATTCCCTCTAGGCAAGCCGGTCGACCACCGATGCTTGTTACTCTGAATCTTCTCCTTCTTCTCTTTCTCCCTCCCCAGCGTCGCGCTCTTCACCTTCTCCCCGGATTTACTCCTACCGATCAGAATCCCCCATCGCTTCTTCTTCGATTTTGAAGAGGCGCTCGAGGCCGCACTTGAATCGGCGTACGAGATCTCCTTGCTCGTGTTCACGCTCTCCGAATATGTACTTGTGGAAGTATTCGCTCCGTTCAAAGTGTTATTATTGATGACAAAGGTGTTCGTTCGGCTCATCACGGGCGACTCCTGCTTGCCGCCGGACGAGACTGTCTGGGCAGCATTGAGCGTCGATCTGTTGTTGATGTCAGAGACACCGACGACGGCGGAAGAATCGTATAGATGCAGATCGGTTCTAGAGGAGTTCTTGCTCATGTCAGCATGATTGATGTTGGCGTACAGGTTCTCCCGACTGTTGGGCGTGACATTGTTCAGGTTAATATTCTGCAATTGGGACTGCAGGGCGTTGACAAAGGTGTGATTGACGACCTGACTTATCTCCGGAGCAGAATGGATACTTTGGGTTCTCGCTCGCGTGTTGTTGGTGGTCTCGTTCTGCCACGGCAGCGGTATGTTCTCATAGATCGGTTCTGTGGAATTATCCAGATGGGAACCGTGAGCCACCACAGCGTTTTGGTTCCTGGTGACCACGAATCCGGTGCTCGGTAACTGGTTCTCTTGCAGTATCTGCTTCATGTTGGCCGGCATGCAGTAGATTATGTTCCCGTGCTCGTCGTATACTTTCTTGATGTGCTTAGTTATGTTCGGGTTCTCCACAATGACCGCCTGTGGACGGTTGAGTAAATTATTATTGAAAATCGACGAGAGGTTCTCGTAAGTCCCGTGAGTCGGCGGGAGATAACTGTGAGACCTGTGGATGGGATGGGGGTGCTGGTTTTGGTAAAGCTGCTGACCGTAGTGCTTCATGTAGAAGTTTCCGCTCGAAACCAGATCCGGACTCGACCCGCTCACGATGGCGCCGATAAAGTGCCCCTGCGGCTTCGGGTATTGCGAGATGCCGGCCAGGTCGGGGGTCGAGTTCGAGCTGATCCTGTTCGACGGGTACGGAGGCGGCGGTTTCACGATGTGCAGCAGACCGTCCCGGAAATTAAGCTGTTCGTTGACCAATATCTGAGAGTTGTACATCGTCCCAATTACGGTCTTCGGTTCGATGTTGTTGTGAGTGACGTCCGGATACCTCTGATGTATCTCCGGCTGGGAACTGTAGAGTAAGCCGTGGGCGTTCCTCAGGGGCTCTCTGGGAGGAACGGTCGTGGACGAGTTCCGGTATTTTTGCTGGATCGCTGTCTCGTAATCGGGAGCCGGCCTGTAGGCCGGCAAGAGACTCCGCAACGTTTCCAGATCGGTTTGCTTGTTCAAGTCGAGACACGACGTCGATTGGGCCCGTTGAGAGAGGTTCTGCGTCGATATGGCCAGTTCCCAAGGATGAGACGGGTTGGTTATGTCCTCGTAGCTGTCCATTTGTCTTAGCTTATCCTTGAAGGGAAAAGTGACGGAATATTTTATTAACTTTATTACAGGGAAGAAGAAAAAGGAGACTTACATCGACGCTATGAGCTTGTTGAAAAGTGGTAGGCGGAGGGGGACCTTTATCCGTTTGATCGATACTCCTGTTCATTTCGTACTGTCTGAAGAACATGTGCTGCAGTACGCAGAACCGCCAGGCGTTTTTGGCGCTTTCCACGTCGGGGAATTGGAAGACAATTTTTTCTCCTCCGTTCACAGTTTCGACGGTGAAATCTCGCTTGTGGTTTATCACGTTACTTATATGCGACCACCTGGAAATGGAATTATAAACAATATATGGCGATGACTCCCATTAGGTATGACAGCTCCGAGAACATGTCAAATACTTGAAAGCCCGGTATGGTATTTCTTCAACATGAAGCTATATTTTATTTTTTGATGATTCAATATGCCTATTTAACCATTATTTACCATATTTTATATGCCAATATTTTATAAAATCAGTTTTTGTCACTTAATTACAGGTCGTAGTTTTCAATCTAGGGAACTGAAATCTTTGAAATAGTTTGGTGTCTGGAGGGAGTTGCCTGGTAACGTATTTGAGAAATCAGCCCAGGAGACAAATCACTACTTGAATTAGTATATCACGTGTAACTTAGTTTTCCCAGATCGAGATATTGATTCAATTGAATATCACACCTCTTGCTTCTGTGAACAAATGGGAGTCAATCCTGAATGAATCACTTGAATGAGTCACTTTGAATGAATTTTGTGCGAACGTAAAGAACCTAGACCAATGACATGACTTAGATTGACCCCCCTTTGTAATATGATCCAATAGTTATAATTTCAGAAGCGACGCTGCACAAATTACTCACTCATAATTTTTCGAGGGCCTCCCGCTGTAATAATTAACGCTCACACCGGTAAGAGAGATACCGATCACAGCCTCTTCTCCCGTGTTATTTTTGACGGCGTACAGTTCTTGCCCGTACCCGTCGAGTCGTTGACAGGCGCAAATGTAGTGCTCTTCGGCGGTCCCCTGCGGGAGGTTATGTAGGGCGGCGTGCTGTCTGCTAGCTGCATCGGTCAACGTTTCCAGTATTGCCGGCTCCGTGAATGTCTGAAAAAAGGGACAGGTTTAAACAGGTACGAATACTCTTACAAAGCTGTTCAAGCTTTTTTTTATAACAGTACAATAACAGTAGGTTTGTGTATTGTTGGTAGCGTAATAAGGTAGGTTATATTGATTCAAGGGTACGCAACACTTTTTACACTCTGGTCCTGGTGTATTAAGGGTGAAAATTCTGTACTGAAGAAATATAACCTCAAATAGAAACTTTCTCCTTTATAGTATGACTGGTATGAAATGAATGTGAAGGCAGTAGCAATACATCTTATACAAGTGCGATAGTAAGTGCAAAAAGTATGAGAAGACAGAGCCTCACCTTTGGAAACAGCTGGAAATCCTTCAGGTAATGAGCGGTGTGTCTCTCGGCATCGTAATTTCCGAACTCTGCTTGCATGGAATAGCTGGCCAGTTCGACGGCTTGCTGAGGGGTGCAGGTGATTCGACCTTCGATTACATCCATTTTTAATTGGAGGAAATAATGATACCTACAACAAATTACACCATGACCTTGTCTCTAATTTCTTACAAAAAACCGAATCTCACCTAGTGACTTCGTCATTAAGTAAGCTAACCCCGGAAATGACATAATACATGACCCTCAGATACACGGACAAGCCCCTTCCGTATTTGTCCAGTTGCCGTTTAACGGGCCGATCCAGTTCGACCCAGCAAAACGCGTCCCGATTCTTGCTCAAGTACTGCAGCCCGAAGAACTTCGGCTGGTTGAGTCCGAGTTTCTGGCAGACCACGTCGAGGCAGTCCTGTCCGGTGCTCTCGGAGGACAGTGTGCACTCGATGTTGGTGCCGTCGAGCATCTCGACCGAGATCACAAAGAGGGACTTGGAGACGACACTGTAGTGCCTCGACTTCTTCAGCTTCAACTTGAAAGGCATCTTGGTGTTTTTGAAGAGACCTAAAAAGGGAAATCGAATATTGTCCATGCTCTGCAAGGTAAGAAAACGAGGTTACAAGTATTCGAAATTTGAATAGAAAGACTAATGGAGAGGTGGATGGCGGTGATGTGATCCATTTTATTAATTTAATTAGGGCTGATTTAATTAGAAGGTTTATTCTGCTGGAATTGGTACTGGTACTGCTGGTGTCAGTGTTGATGTTGGGTGGTTGGTACTACTTCTTTGATATTAATATTAAAGGTGAGATCATGATAATGAGACGATTATTTATCACAAAAGAAATTCACATTATTGTTGCACAATTATTGCATTGGAGGCAAAAATGCTTATTGCTGCTTCAAGCACAACACAATAATACCACACGACACGACAATAATACTGAAAGCATCAAAGAGATTGTTAGGTAACATTACTGAAAGAAATCAAGCTGAACAGGTAAACTTAATTAAAACTCGAACCTTTAGGAGATATTTTGCTCAGGGGTTAAAAATTTTTGCATTTTCACTGACAAAAATAAACCATAAACCTTATTTATATTCCATTCACATTTTGACAGTGCGGTGTTGGTGTTGGTGTGTCACACTCAGCTTTCAGCTACCAGCTACCACTACCAAATACCAAAACCAGAACCAGAGTTTGCGTTATTATTTTCATTTTCATAGTACAAGTACATAATCAGATAAAACAGTCATCTATTCAATAAACACATTCCGCGCATTCCTTCGCCGATAACTCGTGAATACAGTAATAGGTGTCGCTTGAAAATAATAATAGTAATAATGCCATCATACCTGAATTTAAAATAAAAATAACGGAAGGCGGATGTTAAAATTGTTAAATGAAGATTTTATTCCCGGCAATAAAATTTGTAGGCAACTTATAATGCATCTATATGACAGAAGGGACAGAATTACAATCCTCCACAACCAGTAATACACTAAAACCATAGAGTAGGAACTTCTTACACTTAGTTCACTATTCTATGGTTAAAGTCATTCATGACAACTAAAAGATTACTATACTGTCAAAAGTCATACCTATGAGCTGTCAAAATGAAGTTTATAAAAGATAAATTAAAAGCAGCTAAGCGTGCATTATTGCGCATGCGCATGATTTTCAAACGATTTTCAATTAATACAAAATTAAAAAGCAAACTAAAAGATCAATTTTTATGGTAAGTTTCAGTTTATTTTTTTGTAATTTTGTAAAGTTTTTATCTATTTCAAAATAAGCTTCCTGGTGCCCTTTTTGCTAGAGGTTAAGACTTCTGGCTGGGGAACCCAAGATCCTGGACTCGATTCCGATGACTTGGCCTGCACTATTATTCAGATTCGTTTTCAAATGTTTATGAAAAGTTTATGCGATCGATTGAGGTGACGGTGGCTCGGTGGCTAGTGGGATTGACGATAAGGGCCTTGAATGCCAAGTCACTTGGGGCGCTTAACCTCTACCCCTCACACTTTTACCCTTTATATTAAAAAAAAGCTCAAAGTGTCCACCTTATACATATAACTAAAAAATAAAAATGATATTCCCAAAGAAATCACTATTTGCTTTGTAACTGACTGATTAACACCTACAGGCAATAATGCGACCAAAAATATAAAGATCTCAGAAATTATCGTTTCTTTACTTGTTGGTTTTATTTTTATGTTGGCTATGAAAAGCATAAAAATATGTTAAATTCTGCAGGTAATCAAAAAATTATGTACTTTATTCGGCAAGTAGTGGTTTTTATCACTTCAGCAGTATAATCCACTAATTTTGGTACCAGAATTGAGAAGTTAATGCAACAGAAATGATATCGCTACCTGTAAATAAATAATCAACTACTTGAAGCTGGCTATATGCACAATGGTGCCCAAGCCATATTAGAAAGGATAGATTTGTGAAGTGTGAACAGCCATCTAAAGTGTACATTTTCACACTGTTTGTTATTTAATTTTATTCCATTTGCATTAAATTAAAACAAAATATTGAAGAACAAGATTTATCCATAAAATTTACACATTTGTACAACATTACATTTACAAATAACAAACGTCAATTCTTGAAACTTTACAAAAAACTAGAATTAGGTAGAACCTCCTATCATTAACTTTTATCTGCGACTGTCCTCTTGTAATCATTGGCGATGCTCTTTACCACATTTATTTTCTCTTTCAGCTTCTCCTTGGCATTCTCCGCTTCAGAACCTCCAGCGAGCATCAGCATTACAAAATCTGAAACAATCACAACGATAACACAATAATTAAAAAATATAAAACTTCTTACACAACTAAAATAATAATGAAACAATCTTGAAATGAGCTCTACAAGCAAAAACACAAAAAGTATTATCAACTGCAATTGTTCAGTGATAGCAATAGCACTTCCGGATTTATCTAGAACTGGAGATAAGGAACATGGAACATCTGTTCTTCTTTTTTATCTGGATTATGGCCTAGTATTGGAATCTAGAATGTGGTCATATGGAAATTCTATAGACAGTTAGAATGGCGTGTCAGCTGAACTATCATCTTCCAGAGTGGTTCTGGAATGAACTGAGATTCTTACACGCCCCTACTAACTGTACTAGATCAACAGTTGGAGAGTTAGAGACAGAAGCGAGCATTGAGAATAGTGTTGAATGTTATGGAAGTAAGATCAAAAGGAAACTAACGAAGAAGAAGAGTAGTTTAAAATATGAAGTGAGATAGTTCAGCTGGAGAAGTGACATACCCAATTTTCAGTTCAGTGATGAGTGAAGGACAATCTGATTGGATTCAATTAATTGGAGATTATAATTGTAATTAAATCAAATAAGAAAATAATTTGCAATTTAATTTGTTATAAATCAAGTGAGATTCATAACAGTTTTAAGATTTAACTTACCATGATAAGCGTACAACTCGGCAGCTTGTTCCTCGCTCAAATACTGCTTCAAAAACGAAAGAATAGCCGACAAATGCTTCCCGCTGGCGTGCAACATGCACTGAGTTGCGGTCGTGAAGATCGCCAGCACGGCTAAGTGAAGAGCGACAGCCAGATCCTCGCAGCCGTTCAACTGTTCCAGCAGCCCGTGCTTGTGGTTCAGGACGACGCTCCTGTCCCTCTTTTTATCGATTTTCTTCACGATCATGCTGCAAGCCTGCAGGGCGTCCTCGATCGCCGACATGAAATCGTCCACGCTCTGGCCGGCCAGCGATTTGGTCGACGGCAGGAACGCCTTCTTCAAGTCGTTTGGGAGATCGTTGACGAACTTGACACGCTGCTCTTGACTGAAACTTTCCGTGGACACGTTGGAGTTTTGCTCCATCGCGACGTAATTCAACATTTCCGTCGATATCTCCACGCAGAGGGTCTTCAGGAGGTACTTGGAGAGTTGCTGCTGCAGATCCGGAGGTAGCAATTTGATTCCCTTATCGTACAACCGGACGTCGGTCAACATGTTGTTGATTTTATTCTGGAGCTCGTTGTGTGTTTGTCTCCGGTTGGCCGTACGATCGGCGATTGTCGTGTTGAAAATATCGGCCGCAATTTTAATCGCTCTTTCGTTCAATTTCGGGTGTAACTGAGCCGCTATCTTATCAATCAAATCGTCCAATCCTTCTTCTTCCAAAGCACTCCTGATCAGCTCTTTCACTTCGTTAAAAGACACCACTTCGAGAGAGACTTTCTTCTCGACTTCCTCATCCATTTCCACGTTTCTAGCGGCCCCGGTTCCCGATCGAGCGTGCTTTTTCGTCGATTTCGTTTTAGTCTCTCTTCCCTGAGTACCTCCACCGCTTTTACCGCCGGAAGCTTTCTTCCTCCGTTCGTCGCGCTTATCTACTTTTTCTTCGACTTCGTCCAACTTCTGAACGAATTTCTGACTCCCCACTTGCAGATCCGTCTGGTATTTCTGGTATGTCCCGGACTCGACGCATTCCTTCGCTTTCTCCTTAACCAGTAACTCATCGGAGTTTGCTGTCAGGTTATCGATGAACGGTTTGCTGAGTATGAAGTTATCAATCAGGAGGGTCTGCTGTTGTTTTTGGGGCGAAAGGATGTTGTCGAGGATCGTCTTGACGTCTCGCTCGTTAAAAACCGACGGGAGATTGTTCTGCAAGTCGATGTACGATTTACTGGACACGCATTCTTCGATATCGGCTTCGATTCGATCGAGGATCCGTTTCGAGACGACGCAGCTATTCAGAAAAGTTAACTCCTCGTTTGGGAATTGCTTCTTGATGAACGTTTTGAAATCCGATATGCCTAGTCGGGTTAAAGTGTCGTATTCCAGGTACCCGTTTTGCTTGTAGAAATTGTTCACCCATTCACACTGGAACAGTACAAAATAATACGCTGTAATTATTGAGAAAAAAAAACAAATATCAAGTAAGTGTATTGTCAGTTCAGTAACCCAAAAGAATTTATATTAAAATTGTGGGAAAGATGGAGGAGTAAAAATTGATGAAGAAATAGTAGCGGCATTGTTAATAAATTATACACTCACCTGTGATCTCAAATAAACCGAAGGAACATACTGCGACCCGGCAGTTCGACTCGTAACACTACCGGGGGGTGAAACCTGATCAAACAGCGAAAAAAACAACTTCTCGGTCATCTCCAAATAAATCAGCAAACTGGCCACAGAAGTGGGCTTCGTCAGGGCGTGCAGAGCGCCCCGTATCTTACACTTGCACCTCTCGATGTACGCCTCGGTGTAGAACAGCTTGGAATCGATCCTGTCCTGTTTCCCGAATATCAGCTTCCCCAGGTGCTTCTCGACCACCTGCTGCTGCAAGAAATCGGCCGGAAGGTCATACTTGATCGTCAGCTCGTTGATGTTTATCTGACCGTACTGGGCGAGGGTCTCGTTGATCTCCCCCGCGATCCTGGTGATGTAGGAGGAGTCGATCAGTTGTCCGATGATCGAGTGGATGTCCTTGTGGCCTTTGAGTACTTCGTTCAGGTGGGAGTTTATGTGGGCCAGGTCCACGCCTAGCGTTTTAGCCAGGTCCACGAGATTGACACGACCTCCGTTGACGTACAGTTCGCCTCGTATGTCCTGGACGAGCTGGGACGGGGTTATGTACTCTTTGCCGTCGCTCGAGAATATCACATCGATGAGTTTCTTCTCTAGCAGCCAGGAGACTATTTCGATGCAGTTTCTCTCTGATAATCTGGAAATTTTTATTGAATATGATAACTACGGTGGATTGGGTCTATTTAGATTGATGTTTTATGGGAAAATTGTCGGATTATGATGTCATAAAAACAAATTATGACTAATCCTGAAAATTTCGCTTTATTTTGTTTAATATATTCAATACAAATTGCATTGTTTTACGGGATTAGCTGAAGGTTCAGTACAGATTTATGCTCATATTTACAAAGGAATATGATTGACATTCAAGTTGCCAAATTTCCTATTCTGATTTATGATTGGTTGAAAGATAACAAGGGTGGAGCTTTACTTCTTTAGAGCCAATCAAATATCATCAAATGTTACTTTGTGGGTAGAGGAACATTAGCGAAACAGATTAGGTACTCCTATTCACAAAGATATTAGAATGACACTAATTCTCTATAATTCTCTCATCTGATTGGCTGAGCTGAGAGTTTCAGTAGGGTAACTTGATTGAACTCTAGGCCAATGAGATATAAGGAGTAAGGACACAAAAATTAGTAAAACAAAAGGTAACTTTGATTTGTCTAATGCCTAATTTCTCTCTTAAGGCCGGTCCAGACGCAACGACTAATTGAACGACATGTCGAATCAGACAAAATGAATCAAGTAAAATGGAATGTGCGGACCGCAAAACGTACGTTTAGTCTAAACGGAATGAGATTGGAAGCTAAATCGAAAGACTGAAGATCGAGGCGTCATTTTCCGAGAACTGATACGACATGTCGTAGCATGTGGACGGGCGAAGCAACTTACCGGTCAATTTTATGTTTATTATAATAATTTAACCTTGTGTATTGTCTCAGGTATAATCTCACTCAATGCTTGCTTGGACATTATAGTTGTAAATTCCATATCCTTGTAACTTCTTCCGGTTGCAAGGAATCTTAAGGTGGTGCTTAATCTCTTGTGAGGTAATATCGCTTTTCTCATACAAGTATCTCGTTTTTGAATGTGTGGCCTTACCAAATTTAACAAATTCATGTAAGTTTCAACATCCATTCTCAATTAATTGCGCCAATCATCAGCTTCACTACGAAGTTCGTTTAATAGTCTAACATGAGAAAATTCGGACCTTTTTAACAGCCATTCTTTGAACCACCTTGTTCTTCGATTTTTATTTTTGTTATTTCGAAATTTTCTTGCAATAAAAACAGCATAACTTCTTACCACAGTATTACTTCTTCCATGATAGCGATCGTCGCGAAACTGAAAGTCGTACGAAGTTTGTACGATAAGATGGAACTGTCTGGACGCACCATTTTAATACGTCTTGTCGAACGACTTATATGACCGTTTTATCGTGCGATTAGTCGTTGCGTCTGGACCGGCCTTTATAATCATATGGATGGACAAAAAAAAGGTCAAATATATTTGATTTTTCTTACTTTTGAGTGGTGGAGCTCAACTGAATTTTCTGGAAATCAGCTGCTAAACGTTTCACTTCCTCCCAGGACGACATGTTCTTGATTATAACCGACGACAATCACAGAAAATATTTAAAATTCTACCAGTACCAGTAGAAAAGATGACCTAATTGCTTCAAGATATTGCACTTCTAATAGTAATTTCTAAACAATGTCAGCCTCAGTTTGTGGTCCTATCTTCAAAAACAATTAAAACATATGGTAGGGCAGGTAAGGTATGGTATGGATTCTGCAGCAGGTAACAATAAAACAATTTTAGATTTGATAACCTTGACACATTGTGCCAATTGCAGTGTCAGTGTTTGCTTTGCAGTCAAGTCACACTAATTAATTACACACTTTTTGTTTTTTTCTCAGTTTTTTACTCCTTCAAACAGGCAGTTTCAATTTAAATGCGTTTTAAATAATAAAATGTTCTTCCTTTCTTTTAATTCCTATTAGGTTTACGTCTTTTTAACTTCGATAATGTTGTCTGATTCGAATTTTCCTCAACATCAAATTGAACAAAGAAATAACACCAATTCGAATCAGAATTAATTGATGTTTTTAACAAATTAAATTACTTTATATTTTTTTATTAGTAATGTAAATCGTAAAAACATATGACTTGACTGGTGGAATTTACTATAGCACTAGCACTGGATATTATTATTATTTAAATTTTTTGAAATCTTAATGACAAGTGAGTGAGTGACTGACTAGCTGACTAGTGACAACTGCTTGTTATTGTCGGTGTGAAATGACAGTTAACAAGTGACAATAATCGTGAGTAACTTTTGAATAAAAACATCAGGAAGGGCGATGAAATACAATTGCCAGGATGGGTTTAGAAATGGCGGCCAAAACATATCTGGTAGGTATTTATAATTGGGATCGAACTAATAAAGTTACTTAGAATAAGTAACTAATTTCTGATTGAAAGTTATTCTACTTGAACTAGACACCTAGAAACCCAAAACTAACATTTATTTTGTTTCCGTCTGTTCTTTTTTCTGTACATACATTAAAGTTTCATGACCAAAATAAAATTTTGTTGTTTGGTTTGTAATTTCAGACTATCTCCCAGCTATGCATTTCTATTTTTAGACATTGGACAGCTATCTATATATTATTATACCTTTTTTATTGAAAATGCATTTGGACTAAAAGGAAATTCCTATGACGCTCCGGGATCGCGAGATGCATGCGCTGAGAAATCGATTCACGTTGGCTTTGAAACGTTGCTGGTTGTATTTGTCAGGAAATATACATTGGGGATATACCTGCCTTATAGAAATAATATAGGCTACCTATACCCTATTCCTACACCGTGAATTTTGAATATCAGGAGGCCAGAAACACAATTAAGTAATGATTATTATACTAAATTACCATAAATTAGCGGTATTTTCCGATTGAATTACAATAAGAAAATGAAATATTCAACTTACAAAACTAAGATGATTATTGTGCTAGGCATACAATAATTATTATATAATTAAATATCAAAATAAAAAAGCGTGCTCAAATTACAAATACAAAACAATCAAGTATAAACGCTATATATTATAATATAATAATCATTACACATGTAGGATAATATAAATTTATAGTTTTTTCTAGTAGAAATTCCGGTTTTTCTACCAGTACAAATTCTAAATAAATATGTAAACACCATGTTTGTTCTCCCTAATTAACTATACTTTTTATGAGAATAGAGAATAGAATATTAAACGTATTGTGTTTGGGTATAATTGTGAGGTTTTTATTGTACATTTATGTAAAAGAATCTGCTATAGGATTATTTATTGGAAAGCTATTTATAAATTTATGGGTTGGGACTTGGAGAAATCGTATTAATTTATTATGCATTATGGATGTGTAACTATACTGCAGTTGCTAAATTCATAAGCGCGCATCAGTTCAGGATCCAAAAAAAGGGTTTAATTTTTAATTATTTGATTAAAGTCACTCTCTGAGAATTTTTTTTTAATGTGAACCAATCATGTAATGTAGTTAATTTTATTACTCATCGTTATTTCTTTACTTTTTACATAACATACCCACCGATCCATTAAAAGCGAAATTCCAAGTATTGAGTGTGCGTGTTTTTGACTGTTTTCTTACTATATCGGCGCTTCTGAATATATTATTGCTTTATAAGTAGTAATAATATAAAATTAAAAGTGTTTACGATTGCCAGTAGTAGCTGATCAGATTTTATAAGTGGTAAAAGTCTTATTTTATAAGGTGTCCTTGTCGTAGATTGTACAAAAAAAAATGATGAAAGGTAAGTAAAGTATATAAGATCAATATAAATTGTCGATTTATTATTTAAATGCACCTATTAATTCCCCATTAAATTTTTTTTCAGGATCACTCAATTGTATCCTAATTATTTCCTCGACTATTTTGATATGTGGCAGTCTTATAACATCATGCTCGGGTAAAACTATTTCATCCAAGTTAATTTGAATCGAGGTTAACGAGTTATTTTTTTCTTCTCAGCCTCAGACTGTCCACCATCAAGTGAAATACGTTCATGCAGTCCTAAGTGCAAGGATGACTTCGAATGCTCCAGGACCGGGACATCCTGTTGTCCTAATATTTGTAATTATAAGTCATGCGTTCCCCCAGGAATGAAATCGAAAAATACTGGATATAAATCCTCAAGTAAGAAGTTACCTATACCTATCATAATATGTTATATAATTGTTCACTTTACGATTGAAAAATATATTTCCTAAATTTTAGCAAGTGGATCTGGTACTTATTGTGGAAATCTAAAATGCAGCCCGTTTGAGAAATGCGTGACCGATCGTTCCTCCAAGAGACCAACATGTGTGAGAGCATGAATAATATATATATATATTTTTTAATGATTACATTAGATCACTATAGACGAGTCATGTAAAATGGATTCCTTATTTCTTTTGTGACAATTTCAGCAGCAATAAATTTATTTGAAAAAAATACGCTTTTTTTACGCTACACCACGTATAATATGCAATTATTGCATATCTATTATTATTAGAAAGTGTATTAAATATTTATGTGTACCCGCGCCCCCTCCATATTTTATTCAAATTTAAATTTCCCACCCGCCATCAAAATGGTTTTTAGTTTGGGTAACTCGGGACAAGGGGGGGTCTATAGGTAAAATTACTAGGGTACCTGTATTACCGATAATAACATAGTAAGGGTCAGTGTCGGTAATGCAGGTTCCCTATTAGTCCTATTACCTCTGCTATCTGTATTACTGAGACTGACTAGGAGAGTACATGCATGGATATTGACAGATTTTTATTATATTATTATAATTTCATATATCAAGGTACTCTATTACTGACATTGACGCATACTGTAATATCTGTTATAATTAATAAGAAAATCCGGAAAAGACTATGGAAAACCGCCATTTTCAATCTCTTGTATTTGCCATTTTGGTGATTGACAGTTGACAAAGTCAATATTTTCAAAAGGGAAATTGATTAATATTAAGCCGGCGGTGCCATCGCAGTTTAGCGTGCAGACTGCTAAGCCGTTGCGACTGCCTCGGACTGAGTTAAATAGTCCTAAATAACGTTTTATAGCTAAGAAATTGCGATGAAAGATTTTATAGCATTGTTAAATTTTAGACTCTTATTGACCGATATTGTGAATACAATATTATTTTTGATTGATATCATAATTAGAACAACTTTAAGATGCACCTACACACTTTTTATTCGGTTTGTTATTGTTATTTTTTCAATAAAAAGCTCGTGAATCGGTTGATTCGTTTTACACATCATAAAGTAGCTTTGTTATAATTTCGGGATGTTCTTAATAATATTCGCAATGGAAGGCTCAATAACAGAATCACGTTAAAGGTATATCACATCTCAAAGTTTACAAATTGGTCTTATTTGAAATTACCCACAACCCACACACACATGCCTCTGGCGCCGAAAATTTATTGGTCTATGGTGGCAGCTAGCAGTTTGCTTGCTCATTGCTCATATTATAATCAATCATATTTACACCGTTCACTTATTATAAAAGAATTGGGTTATGGTGTAGGGTGATAGAAATCACTGGGTATAACCGCTGTCAATCATTGGCTGGAGTTTGGTTATGTCTCTTTTTTTATGAAGTTGAGTTTTATGGCAAGGAACAGGACATAGTTGCCAGATGGATTTTTGATATTTTTGGTATTCTTATTATATTTATATTTGCATCTTTGGGGGCTTTTTATTTTGAATCATTTAGTCACATATTGCAATCTTTAACTAGAACGCATTGTCGCTGGATCTAAGATCTTAAAGTCTTAAGCTTTTCATAAGAGTTTGAGAAAAAGGTTATCATGTAATTTTGCCAAGTCTGGAAAATACACAAATGTACTTTTTGAATATAAAATAAAAAACTTGAATCAATTATATTAATTTACTTTTATTTAATAAATACATATAGCAGGTAATTAAAATATATCGGTACGTTTATTAAACTATTAAAATATAGCTACGTAAATGAAAAATATTTTTCGTCAATTCGTCGGTGATTCGGTATCGTAGTAGTGTGTCAAAAACCAGCCAAAGATTCTGGATTTGAGAATGTTTTACACAAGATACTCTTCAGTTTTCGCTTCTGGCCCAAAATTATCCCCCATTATCAATAACCGCTACTGCATCCTGCGTAGAATCAGAATCATCTTCAGCGCTCTGATTTTAATAAGATTTTCACCATATCCATTTGTTTCGTCCAGTCCTCCGAAATAAGTTTTTCACAATGATTATATTAATTTTGTCACATGTCAGGTGTACTTACATTTTGAAAGCTCTTCAAGACATACATTCTTTACTTTATCCTTAGAGGGAAGCTGCTAATTTACATGCTTGTATAGTGAAGTTTACAATACCCCCCCATATGTCATTTCGATTGGGTTGTATTGGAAATAATAGATTATTGCCAATCTTCCGGAAACACAAAAATTTCATAATCAGTGCCTGTTTTATGTGGGCTGCCTAAGGGTGTAATATCAAATTTGTCCTGTCTAATAATACTTGCTAATGCCACGGTCTGACTACTATAAGAGACAGTAATTACCAGCAATTTAGCAGATACAGATACACATACTCAATACTTACATTCTAAATATATTTCACCTTCAGAATGACTTAAATGTTTGCTCAAGTTTGGACTTTCTGGATCTTAAGCATTGAAATGCTTTCTTAATGCGGATTTATTCATCTTTAAAGACATTATTTTCGTCATTTTGCTCTTTTGAAATTTAAAATGTCAAAAATTTAATAATTTTATTTGTCAGTTTGAGAAAAATTGATCAGAGTAAAAAATCATCCTAGATAGATATCCTAGTACTAAAACTTCAATTTGACAACAATGCTGTTAATCAGCTGAGACACTTTGAGTGATTTGACAAATGTCAGTCTATACTTAACCTTTAATATCTCGATCAGCTGATATTGTCAATCGAGATCTAGGGAGTTTTCATTTTTGCAAACCTAAAAACAAAAGTTCATGGCCACCTAGTTCTTTTTTAATATGTGAACGGTGAGGTATTCATATTCATATACTATAACATTATCTATCCTAAAAGCTAAAAGCTTACTTTATCTAAGGATAGCGCACTTGTTGCGTTGACTTGACATAGAGATGTTTGAACGGCTCGTTGTCACATTTTTGACATAATTATTAGTCACAGGCGTTAACATTTAACATAAATATTTAATGAAAAATGCCAGCGAGGGGTGAGGGCTAGAGGAGAAGGAAGGCGAAGGCGAATGACTGACGGAGAGGAAGAGGAGAGGAGAGGAGAGGTCTTCCGGCTTCGCTTAAAAGAAGTTAAAGAAAGAGGTTGTATCTATTCAATTCAATTCAATTCAATTATTATTATATACATTGCAGACTTGGTACTACTTGGTCAAATCGCTCGAAGTTGAGGTGTAAACGGTTCTACGTTTTTTTTTTACGAATTTGAAAGGTAAATTAACATTAACAACGTCATGAGTTTAAATGAAGCCAATAATCCAACAGTTCAACATCCGGAGAAAATTATCAAAACTCAAGCAGGAGAAGATGATGAGTTCTTACTCTCCTCCTCAAAGTTGAAGCGTGAAAATGGACAAGCTGACTCAAGGTGCAATCAATGGTCTGAATTAAACAATTTTGAGAACACTTTTTCACCTTGCTTTATAAAAAAAGAACCTGAAGAGGAAGACTCGCCAGATAAGGTTTTCATAAAAGAAGAACCAGAAGACTCGCCAGATGAGGTTCATCTCGTCCAAGCAGACGATGCGCAATTAAAAGAAGAGATCGACATCAAAGAACATAAACTGGAACGGGATCCGATTGCGGGGACAAGCAATGCTGCTGGAGCTGGAATATTTCGCCTTGGACTGGATCAGAGCGATTTTGTGAAGTTATTTAGCGATCGTTCTTTAGAAAGTGAAAACAAAGAACAGGCAAAGTACAACTGTTCCCATTGTTCTTATACAACAAATAAGAGAAATTGTTATATCAGGCATTACAATCGCAAACACAAACGATTCACTGAAATTTACAAATGTATCGAATGTCCATATGAAACTGTAATTAAGGAGGACCTTGCCAAACATTATAAACACAAACATTCAAAATGGGCTACAGTATTCAGATGTCTGGAATGTTCTTTTAAAACAAGAACTAGAAGCGATTTTAGTAGACATTATATATGTAAGCATTCTAAATCAACTGAAATGTACAAATGTGAGGAGTGCTCTTATGAAACAAAAGTTCAAAGTACCTTGAAACAACATCACAGAATGAAACATTCTAAAAAAGCCAAAGTGTATAAATGCCAGGAATGTGCTTACGAATCAAAAAGGGAATATCATTTAAAAATTCATTTTAAATGTAAACATGCAGAAGCAGAAGTGTATAGATGTGAGGAATGCTCTTTTGAAACACGAATGAAACGGTATTTAACTAGTCATTATGTACGTATGCATACAAAGGGCACCGAAGTGTACAAATGTGAGCACTGTTCTTATAAAACGAGAATAAAAACTGATTTAACAGTTCATTGTAAACTTCAACATTCTAAGCCAGCTGAAGTATATAAATGTGAGGAGTGCTCTTATGAAACAAGGAATAAAAGATGTTTGACCAGGCATAATAAATGTAAACATTAAAAAGAAGTTGAAATGTATAAATGTGAGGAATGTGGTTATTGATGAAGAGTGTGGGAGGATGAGTAATATGAACTTTATTAACCCTTTCGATGCTCAAAGCGAATATACTCGCACAAGGGTCAAGCGCTACAGACGAGTTAACTCGCATTGTGAAATTTAATTGGTTTTCTGGGCTCGAAACGCATAATATCGCATGCGATGCGTTGGCACTGCCTAAGCCACACGATAAAACAATTCGCGCCGATCAAGTGGCGACCTTCATGCCTCTATGGGAATCACTTCATAAGTGTGCTGTTTTGGATGGCTGTTTCTTGTTATGACTGTTTCATTTTCATTTTTTATCAGTGTTTTAATGCAACTATATAATAAATTACAATGTCACGAAAGGCGTTGACGACACGTGATCTTGAGGAACTTCTTGTTCATAGTGACATTCACTACTCTAGACGAGCAATACCAACAGACTCACAGTGCTAGAAGCGAACATACTCGCAAGCGACAATTTTTCGCCGTACACAGCTAGCAGCAGCTTCTGGATGAGTCAACCGCATCGAAAGGGTTAAAGATCAACAGTTACAATGCAAAAACTAATAATTACAGTCATTCACCAGATAAATCGAAGCATGAAGAAAAGAACTATAACACCGGATAATTATTGATACAGCAATTTAGTTTTTGAAGTTAATTTATTTTTATTTTTATTTATTTATTTATTTATTTATTTATTAAACCAGATAAATTACATCCCATAGGTATATAAATATAATCTATGCAATGCAATCCTGCAGAGAAAAATAGAAATTTTCTGTTTGCAGGACTGGTACATGCCCCGCTTACAAATTAAAAAAAAACAAAATTAAAATTTCTATTAAAAACATTTCCAACAAAAAACAATTATAAATAAAACAGTAACATAAAAAATAACAGTAACATGACATTCTAAAAATCATATAATCACATCATCAACCCTCGACGCCTACTCACGCCACAAATTGATCAATACGACCTAGATACTGTCTTTAATCCAGTTTTTTATTTTTACAGTTGTAGATCTTTTTTGTAAGTCTAGAGTTTTTAGATCATTAGGTAGTTTGTTAAACACTCTAATTGCATTCACATAGCTATTCTTATCACCTACTGATTTATATATTTTTGGTAGATTTATTATTCTGTTCCTTGTTCTACTTTTCGATAATAATGTTTGTTTAAGAAGATTATAGTTGTTAACTAGGGATTCATATGCAAAAAGTTGTTCTAAATTCATAGGTTTCTTTTGTATGTAACCGTTTTTATTTATTATTTTTAATATTCTATTTTGTATTCTCTGTAACAAACATAAGGTGCCCCTGTATTATCACTGACAAATTATATGGGAATTTGGATAAGAGTAAACCTGTAGCAATGGCCTTTTTGGACCTAGCCAAGGCTTTTGATACTGTCGAATATAACCGGCTGCTAGAAAAACTTTATAATTATGGCATCAGAGGCATTGCACACGAGCTCATAAAGAGTTACCTTGAAGGCAGGGCGCAAAGGGTTAGGATAGCTCAAGTTGAAAGTGACCTCAGTACCATATGTACTGGGGTTCCACAAGGAACTATTATTCTGAGACCTTTGTTGTTCATTTTGTATGTTAACGATCTACAGACCGGTATGCCTGATGACTATTCGGTTATCCTGTTGTATAGTCTTCCAAAACACCCCTCACATGCCCATTCCACTTTTTCCACTCGCGTCGCTCACAGCAGTCACAGTGTTGCTGTATTAAATCAGGTCTTTGGTCAGGGTAGGTTTTTTTTCCCTTTAAATGTCCCTAAAATTAAAAAAAAAACTATCCTGACCAAAGACCTGATTTAATACAGTCGGACACACGACGATGGAGAGCGTGCTTCCTGTTCGAGCGCATATGTACGAATACAATACACGATACACGTATTATGGCAAGGATGAAACTTTAAGGCCTTATTTCTCGACTATTACTTGCCGCCGCAAAAATTCAATGGTACAGGGTGATTCATTATAATGTCGCCCCCCTTTAACTTTGTTATTTCATGTGTCCCAAAAAAATTAAAAGTGGGGTTATGTAGGTGCTAAAAAAGACTTTTTTATACGTGTAACAAAAATTTGAAAGTAGATCAGTATACAGGGAAAACCAAAAATTTAATTTTTTTTTCAATGGATCACTATATATGAATTTATTTTTCGATTCCTCGTAAAATTCTAAGCATAACTTGTATAACATACCGTATACCTAAATTCAAAGGCTTCTGAAATATTCGCATTTGAAACATCATCAAATATTTTATAAAACACCTGTTGCAAATCAAGAAATCTAACAATAAAATGCTCTACTGGGCCTCCATTTTTTTCAACACATTTTATAAGGGTTTATAAGGGTTGTTCGCATTTTCTCCAATGAATCTGTTATGAATTCTGGGTTATTTTAATTTAAATTATTAATTTTAATCCGTATCAAATCTTTTAGATGATCGAGGTTTTCAATTTGGTAGTTATACACACGGTTTTTTAAATAGTTTCAAATGCGAATATTTCAGAAACTATTGAATTTAGGTATACGGTATGTTATATAAATTATGCTTAGAATTTTACGAGGAATCGAAAAATAAATTCATATATAGGGTGTTTCATTGAAAAAAAAATTAAATTTTTGATTTTCCCTGTATACTGATCTATTTTCAAATTTTTGTTATACGTATAAAAAAGTATTTTTTAGCACCTACATAACCCTACTTTTAATTTTTTTGAGACACATGAAATAACAAAGTTAAAGGGGGGCGACATTATAATGAATCACCCTGTACCTTGATCTAGAGACACAAGCTATCCGGTAGTATAAGCCATTTCGCCCTATACCCATGCCGCTCATCTCCATAATTACCGATTTTTTATTTTCATGATTTTTTTGTACCAAACAAGATAAAAAAACAATATTGGCGGCTATGAGAAAAACAAAAGTTGACTATGAAAACTCTGGGATTTATTTGGCCTTGAAAATTTAAAAAACGGTAAGTGGATAGCTGTTACCGACTTATGCAAGCCTACAAAGAATAATTATTTATTTATTCCCGATAATATAAAAGATATGAGAAATCTCATGTGTAATCTTAGAACCACGTGACGTCAGAAGACCGGAACGCAGCCTGCGCGTCATAATTGTTGGGGGGGAACCGGGGAAAGGTCTTCCTAGCACATCTTAAGTGTAAGTGTCTTAATTAGAGACTACTGTTTTAGCTGTTGCAAGTTGCAATAATTATAATTACTTACTTTATGCATTGCATTCAGCGTTGCCAGTCTAGTAGTACAATAATTATTGTACTTATGCCCGTATTCACAAACGATAATTTCCTAAATAATTACGTAATCAATTATCCCCATCTCGTTCTATTGCAAAAAAACTGCATTATCTCCATCTCACTCATTTAATTAATTACGTAATTGAACGGCTAAGTGCAGAAAGGGAAGTACTTCAAAATATTAGTTCTGAGAAAATCAATATAAACTGGGTAGGCACTGCTCTTAATCTGCATCGACGCATTTTTTTTATTAATTAATTGTGCCATGTAAATAAATAATTATTATGAAGAAGAGCGAGTTTCACTTTGTGTGTTACCTTATCTGTGCCAATATTATTTTTAAAATCTCGCAAATTTAAAACTATTAAGAGCAGAAAGGAAAGTATTGTTGTAGTACTTCCCTTTCTGCATCAAACGGGATTTTCTGCGTAGCCTATAAGAACAACTAAATCGCATCGCATGACTTTCTTTTCTGCGCCAAACGATCGGACTAGGTCGAAACTATATGAAAGCATGTGTACCTAACTCATTTTTTGTTAAAATGTCAGTACTTCCCTTTCTGCACTTAGCCATTCAATTATTTAGGAAATTATCGTTTGTGAATACGGGCATAGATCTAGTACTTTTTAATCAGTATTAGTACGCCTTGAACAAATCTAGTACGTTTTTTACGTTTTCAAGGTTCAACCTGGATTAAATAAAAATAATATCTTGAAAATTAATAGCTAATAAAATTATTGGATAACAGATAACCTTAACAGATGATACAGATAAGGTACCTGTATTACCGACATAAGGTAATACAGCCACCTGTATTAACTGTATTAAGTAAATGTCGATAATATAGGTACCTTAGATAAAGAAGGAATCTAGTACGTTTTTATCAAATCTAGTACTATTTTGGCCCATTTTTAGTACTAAAAAAAGTTTTCAGCTGGCAACCCTGATTGCATTGCAGATGCAGATGCAGATGCAGCTGGAATAAATAGCTAGATCAAGATCAAATCGCTCGAAGTTGAGAGTTCGAGAGTTGAGCTGTAAACGGTTCTACTTTTTTTTTTACGAATTTCAAAGGTTAATTTAAATTAACATTAACATTTAACATTTTAACGTCATGAGTTTAAATGAAGCCAATACCAATAATCATACAATTCAACATCAGGAGAAAATGATCAAAACTCAAGCAGGAGAAGATGATGAGTTTGATGAGCTCTTACTCTCCTCCTCGAAGTTGAAGTGTGAAAATGGACAAGCTGACTCAAGGTGCAATCAATGGTCTGAATTAAACAATTTTGAGAACACTTTTTCACCTTGCTTTATAAAAAAAGAACCCGTAGACTCGCCAGATGAGGTTTTCGTAAAAGAAGAACCAGAAGACTCGCCAGATGTGGTTCATCTCGTGCAAGCAGAAGATGCGCAATTAAAAGAAGAGCCTTTTGCGGGGACAAGCAATGCTGGCGGAGCTGGAATATTTCCCCTTAGAGTGGATCAGAATTTTGTGAAGGAAAATGTGATAGATCGTCCTTTAGAAAGTGAAAATAAAGAACAGGCAAAGTACAACTGTTTCCATTGTTCTTATGCAACAAACCAGAGACGTTATTATATCAGCCATTATAATCGCAAACACATACGATTCACTGAAATTTACAAATGTATCGAATGTCCATATGAAAGTGTAATTAAGGATGACCTTGCCAAACATTACAAATACACACATTCAAAATGGGCTCCAGTATACAAATGTCTGGAATGTTCTTTTAAAACAAAATTTAGAGGCTATTTCAATAGACATTATAAGGGTAAACATTCTAAATCAACTGAAGTATATAAATGTGTGGAGTGCTCTTATGAAACAAAAGTTCAAAGTACCTTGAAACAACATCACAGAATGAAACATTCTAAAGAAGCAAAAGTGTATAAATGCCAGGAATGTGCTTACGAATCAAAAAGGGAATATAATTTAAAAATTCATTTTAAATGTAAACATGCAGAAGCAGAAGTGTACAGATGCGAGGACTGCTCTTTTGAAACACGAATGAAACGGTATTTAACTAGTCATTATGTACGTATGCATGCAAAGGGCACCGAAGTGTACAAATGTGAGCAGTGTTCTTATAAAACGAGAACAAAAACTGATTTAACAGTTCATTATAAACTTCAACATTCTAAGCCAGCTGAAGTATATAAATGTGAGGAGTGCTCTTATGAAACAAAAGTTCAAAGTACCTTGAAACAGCATCACAGAATGAAACATTCTAAAGAAACAAAAGTGTATAAATGCCAGGAATGTGCTTACGAATCAAAAAGGAAATATCATTTAAAAATTCATTTTAAATGTAAACATGCAGAAGCAGAAGTGTACAGATGTGAGGAATGCTGTTTTGAAACACGAATGAAACGGTATTTAACTAGTCATTATGTACGTATGCATGCAAAGGGCACCGAAGTGTACAAATGTGAGCACTGTTCTTATAAAACGAGAATAAAAACTGATTTAACAGTTCATTATGAACTTAAACATTCTAAGCCAGCTGAAGTATATAAATGTGGGGAGTGCTCTTATGAAACAAGGTATAAAAGTAATTTGAGCAGGCATAATGAATGTAAACATTAAAAAGAATTCAAAGTGTATAAATGTGAGAAATGTGGTTATTGACGAACAGTGTGAGGATGAGTGAGTAATATGAACTTTATTAAAGATCAACAGTTACAATGCAAAAACTAATTAAAGTCGTTCACCAGACATAAATCGAAGCATGAAGAAAAAAGTGCAACAATTAATATAGCAGTTTAGTTTTTAAAGTTAATAATTTAATTAAAGGCTTGTAAATTAATTCACGAATTTCAAAAATTTTAATTGATTGGTAACATTAATGTTATCTCAACCCTCTCTTGCTAGAATCTTTGCATATAGTATAATGATAAATAAAAAACATTAATAAGGTTTTAAAATCTTTCTAGAGAAATCCTCAAGCATGTATAGGTATAATCAATTAACGATACCCAGTCATGAATGAACAACTAGAACTAGACACATATTGCTTTCCATTGCTTCATATTTTCCTTACTTTTAACTACTATAATAGTTAGTTACAGTACCTACTAGGGAACCCATACCCGTAACGTAGATGTACCCGAGTGGCATTACCCGGGGTACTCGACTATAGATACTAGAAACTAGACTATAGGTTCTATGAAAGAAATTGAATAATAATAAATTATTATATCAATTACATTATTAGTCCTCTATCAATACTTACCTGTTACTGGGATTATCTGGACAAAAAATGTACTCAGCCCCATCAGCAGACAGTTATAATATGATAGCAGAAAAAAATATATGGGGCTCAGAATTTCCGTATTCCTGAAAGTTTGTCAGGTAGGTTTTATTACATCTTGATGAATCTTATTTTTAAGGATCAGTATGGGTACTAAGATCACACTGCCATTTGTGTGTCTACCAAGACGCTTTTTCTCAGTAACTACGTTAGATATCGAGTTGAAAATTATATCCGATACTAAAGTCTACAGCTTCGCAAATCCTATAAACCCGTAATATGTTTTTAATACCCACTGAAAGAGGATTCTTTGATTTCTATTCGTGTTATTAGTTCATTTTTCAAACTTCGCTTTTTTTCACTTGATACCTACGCCTGTGACCAAATGTGTCAAAAATATGACAACCAGCTGTTCAAACATAACCGTGTTAAGTAAACGTCAACGAGTGAATGCGCTATAGTAAGCGTTAGTGTCGGTAATGCAGGCTCCCTAGATCTACACCCGACCAGAATCCACGCGTGCGCAGTCGGTACTAATTAACTTAATAAAATTTAAAAGTAGGTAGTTGCCCATGCCCAGTGAGGAATGAGGATGTAAAGCGAAGCGATGTGATATAAAAAGAAGAAGCGTCTTATTTTTGTATTTGTTAACCTCTTTTCAATATTTCTGCCTTGACTTCTGCGACTGTGACTGTTTATTACCCTCTGTCCCTCTGTCAAGCATCCATAGAAAGCATCACACCTCTTCGAGGGTAAACGTGCACATAAAAAAGTATTAAAAAAGTTAATAATTAAAGTGTAACGTATTAAATTAATTTGATTAATACCCGACTAATTATTAAAGGTAAGTATCTCCCACTCTACTAATCAAGTTAACTAGAAAATGCTAATTCAATTTACGTTCACGTGTCTCTTCATGTGGATAAAAATAGAAAACAACGTGCTGTGTTTTTGCAATGAAGCGTGGAATTACTATTTAATTCTCTCTTTGAAGTAAGCAGTTTTTATAAATACGATTTGCTGATAATATTTACAAGTAGAGCATCTTAAAAGGCTTCTACTGTGTATTGTGTTTGAAACGGTGCAACCTAAGCGAATAGGAAAACATTAGAAATGCATGGAGCATTGTTTGTTATCTTTATAAATAGATAGAAATAGATTGAAGTCGCTGGTCTCTCTAAAAATAATTATTCTTCTATATTCCAGTCTGTGAAAGTACCTAGCCACTGACGAAGGTTGAAATAGATTATTTTTCGATAGATCGGTGTTTGAGTTATTGCAATAATAATAGTAGGTAACAGTTATTTTTATTGAAGTGCTTCTAGTTCTCAATAATTATGTGCTTGTCATGTTCATGTGTACATATTTACATTGTAAAGTTGGCAGCGATGTTGAGGGTGGAAGAATTTTAAATTTTATAAGCAGAACGACACGCCTGCACCTAGCAATAATCTGACGTTTAGGTTTAGGCTCATTGTAAGCTTTTTAGTCCTTTCCCTGTAAAGTTTCCTTTTTCGCTTTAATAGAAAATCAGAGAAAGATGAACTTGTGCCCTGAATTAACACGTTCGCTACCCAGCGTCTCATATATGAGCCACTTGATAGTTTCCGATAAACCGCCGTCTCATATATGAGCCAGCGTTCTTATGCAAGTCAAGGAGCATTTAAAAATCGGGGTATTGGAATACCAGTTTAAGACTTTACCACGGTCTATAGGATGCCCCGACTCGTATGTGTGTCGCGTGGTCCCTAGTTTGATTAATCTGTTTGAAAGTTACCAGTAAATAAAGGAACCTGGAAGGAACCTCTCATTAGATGAAGCCCTACTGCTCTGGCGTGGTCGACTGTTATTTAAACAATACATTCCCAACAAAAAAGCAAAATACGGCATAAAATTGTACGAAATTTGCACTCCTCATGTATTTCTTTTAGATATTTTCATGGTATCTGGGTAAGGGTCACACGCCCTGTATCTAGATAACTACTATAAGAGTGTTCAACTGACCGAATATACGCATAAAAACAGAACATATAGTGGTGGGAACTCTGAAAAAAAACCGTAAAGGTAATCCGAAACAAGTTGTCAGTTCAAAGCTAAGGTGTGGAGAGAAAAAATTCATGAGGAAGGATAATGAGGTAAATAAAAAAATAGTCCAGTTGTTAGACTTACAAACAGCTCTAGTCCCACCAACGCTCACAATAAAGTATCAAAATCATTATTCCAAAAAAATCGAAAAACGACTTAGATGTCGTGTCTGCTCCGCAACTAAAAAGAGAAGTCAGACTTTTTTTGTATGTGAAATTTTTAAGGACAAAAATGGACAACTTATTGGGTTATGTGTTGATCCCTGTTTCAAGTTTTACCATGAAAATGCAATGTAATTTTTTTTTGATTTTGTTATAATTATTTCAGTATTATATTATTATTATTTTGAATATTTTATTTTCTTTGTCCTGAAGGAAATTTATATTTGTTATGTTTGTGAAACTTTGTTTTTGATAGAAAGAAAAATAAAGCTTTTTTGGTGTACCTATTTTTTTCTTTTTTTGGTGTTTGGTAAGTAATGTGTCAATAAGTGAATGGGTCTCATATATGAGCCATGTGGTCTATGGATAATATTTTTCATTCTAGACCCATGACTCACATATGAGCCGGATGAATATATCCCACAGGAACCCCGAATAAACCCATATTGCATATATACAAGAGTGTAAATTATCATTTTGAATAGGTTTTTGGAAAAATACATGCTTGGTCTGTGGGGTCGAAACACAAATATACCCTGGGTAGCGAACGTGTTAAAGAAAAAGCAATAACGGCTCTAGCTCTAACCTCAACTTTTACTTTAGCCATTTTTAAATCTTCAGTATGACAAGAAAACATTTTTCGCCACTTTTCTAAAATTAAAAGAGATCATCCTCCCCTTGCCGCCTTCCAATTATTAGATGACATCGTCTAATCGATTACTCCTCCCTAGATGAACAACTTGGTTAATGGAACAGGAAACGGCGAGTCCGTCCTCGAAGACGGCGTCTCCGCCCGACAGATGATGGAAGGCTCTGGATTGACCTACAACGATTTCATAATCCTGCCCGGATACATCGATTTCCCGCCTACGGACGTCGACCTGTCATCTCAGCTGACGAAGAAAATAGCCCTGAAAGCGCCGCTCGTGTCCTCACCCATGGACACCGTCACCGAAAGCCAGATGGCAATAGCCATGGCGGTAAGTTACACTCTACTGTCAAATTGAGACCCCCTCGTAATCGGTCGTAATTTTTTTATTGATTTCAGCTCTGCGGTGGCATCGGAATAATTCACCATAACTGCTTGCCGATATATCAGGCGAACGAGGTAAGCAAGGTGAAGAAGTACAAGCACGGGTTCATCCACGATCCCGTTGTCTTGTCCCCGAAAAATACGGTTGCCGACGTGACCAAGGTGAAGAAAGAGAGGAATTTCTCTGGGATTCCCATCACCGAACACGGGAAGCTGGGCGATAAGCTGGTTGGGATGGTGACATCCCGGGATATCGATTTCCTTGAAGGCGACGACGGTGTTCACACTAAACTGGGAGAGGTGAGATCCGTCATTTTCATGTTACGTGGGCTTAATAATAATTAATACTATTCCAGATCATGACGAAATTGGAGGATCTAATCACGGCCCAGTCAGGCGTTACCCTGACTGAAGCCAATTCTATCCTGAGAAAGAGCAAAAAGGGGAAACTGCCGATCATAAATTCGGAAGGAAAACTGATCGCCCTGATCTCCAGGACCGATCTGAAAATCGCGAGGAATTTCCCGATCGCCTCGAAAGACGACAACAAACAGCTGATCGTCGGCGCCGCCATTGGAACCCGAGACGAGGACAGGGGTCGATTGAACTTGCTGGTGCAGGCCGGAGTGGACGTTGTCGTCTTGGACTCGTCCCAAGGGAACTCGATCTATCAGATTGAGATGATCAAGTACATCAAGAGCACTTATCCCAATTTGCAGGTCATCGCAGGAAACGGTAGGCTTGATTGCTGCAAAATACGGGACGTAGGTAACAAAACTGTTCTTTTTCAATGTTTCAGTTGTCACGGTGAATCAGGCCAAGAATCTGATCGAAGCCGGAGCTGATGCTCTCAGAGTTGGAATGGGGAGCGGCAGTATATGCATCACCCAAGAAGTTATGGCGGTCGGGCGACCTCAAGCCACGGCCGTTTATAAAGTCTCTGAGTTTGCTAAAAGATTTGACGTTCCGGTAATCGCCGATGGAGGGATACAATCGATCGGGCATATCATCAAAGCTCTAGCGCTTGGGGCTTCAACCGGTAAGAGAATGTTTGGATTTTTCTAATTCATTCACTTAGTCGCTCTGCAGTTATTTCTTTCTTGGTTAGAGTTGTGATTTTTTTCTTTTAATTCAAGTGATGATGGGTTCTTTACTGGCCGGAACAACGGAGGCTCCGGGAGAGTACTTCTTTTCCGACGGCGTGCGTCTCAAGAAATACCGCGGGATGGGTAGTCTGGAGGCTATGGATCGCAAGGACGCCATGGGAGGTGCAATGGATCGTTATTTCCACAGGAATACGGATAAGTTGAAGGTGGCGCAGGGCGTGAGCGGGAGCATCGTCGACAAGGGTTCGGTGAGGAGTTTCCTGCCGTACCTACAGTGCGGTCTAAGACACAGCTGTCAAGATATCGGCGCCAGGTCTCTCAAACAGCTCAAGTAAGACTCGCTTAATTGTTTTGTTTGAACAGCGAGTTTGATGCTTTTTGTTTTATCGTTTCCAGATCGATGATGTATCAGGAGGAGCTGCGCTTCGAGATCCGTTCTCATTCAGCTCAATTGGAGGGGAACGTCCACAGTTTGTTCTCATACGAAAAACGCTTGTTTTAAGCTGAGCAGCCATTCCAAATCTCGATCGATGATGCTTTTTATTTCGTATGTAATTAATTTGGCGACTGTGATATTTTTCTTTTTTACACCTTGGAATCTTTTTAAAAATAATCTTTATCTAATCATTTTATTTGATGTAATTTTTTTAAATAACCGACCAAAAATTGAATCTGTCACGCCGAGGAGATGTTGTGCCCGTGCGTGTCTATTGTGTAATTATTATTCTTATCGGTAACTAAAAGGTTTTCTTATGAGCATAATTTTGTACGTAGAAGTGTCTATGTATTGTAATAATTGTAAAACTAAACATGTGTAGAGGTATTAGATAGAAGTTGTTGGCGTTTACGCAGAACTTTATTAAAGGAGTCGTTAAAAGTTGTAAAGTTTAGGTACCATAACGTGTTTAACAAAAACTAATTATTGAATAAATGTGCCAGTGTCTTTGGAACCTAATAAAAGTATTTTGAGTAGGGAGTTGTTTGATTTTTTTTCACCTGCTTGTACCTACCAGTTATTTGCTTTCGTTTTAAACCAACCCATTTAAATAAGAGACTTGTCAGTGAAAGTTATTTCAATTTACTGCTATGCTTAAATTTTAGAAAAAGGTACCTTGTCTCTCTGTAACAAAGGCGAGGAAAGAATTTTTGTTTTAAATTTAGTATTTCTGAGCACATTCTTTTTCACCACTGTAAGATATACAAGGGTTGTGTCTTGCTAGAGCAGCGAGTATTTTAATTATTATTGTAAATATAGCACTGCAAATAAAATTAACAATATCGAGTTATCTAAAACTGCTACCAGAAAAATCCGCAGTGTGTCCAGATTAAAGTGCCGTAGGCACCTGTGAATCTTGTAAAGGGTAAGATACGATTTTGGTTGAATTAAAGTAATTTAAAAAAAGTTGTTCAGTTGTTCATTGCCTAAAAACGGGAGACTGTTGTGCTTCAATCGCTGTCATCAGGTTTTTTCTAAGCCTACAAGACTTTGAAGGGTGATAATGATAGTCGACTGTTTTATTTCTTATGGCCGTGATATTGAATTTATACCTGTGGGCTTTTAAAAGTAAAATTTTGAATTTGAAGTAAAGTATCGCTCGTTGCATAGGGATAACCAGCATATTTGATTTGACATGGGCACAAAAGATGTTGTTGGTGTCTATGATTCTCTGGTAATAAGTATTAAGACGTAAAGACCATAAAGACGAACACTTATTACACTAATTAAAGACGTTCAGGTGCCTATTAAAAAATATTAATTGCCGATTGCCGGTTTCAGTTCGGATCATCCATTGATGTGCTTGTCAGTGTCAACTCACGAGTGTTGTTATTGTCCTATCGATTTTTATAATTTGTGAAATTGATTAATTTGTTAATATAGGTTATTGAACAGTTCGTTTGATCTTTTAGTAACCCACATACCTTTGAAATGCTCCCAAAACCTTTTTTAAAAAGTAATAAATGTTCGTTTGTTTCAATGAGTCATGAAAAGTAATATTAAAGACCACTGGGCCTTGTCTTGCTGATTTAATACCTACTTAAGTACACTTATTCTTGTACTAACTCCCTGTGTCTAAAGCCGGCCACTCACGGTACTGCGGCGCAGTACAATTTGGTTGGATTCGACAAGATCGTACGATATTTGATAGTGTGTGTCTACGACCGACGAAGTCGGACCGAGTTGGATCGACTCGTCTTGCAGTTAAAACTTTTTAACTGCAGCGCAGTACAATTTTGTCGGATCGCATGCCAGTTAAAAAGTTTTAACTGCAAGACGAGTCGATCCAACTCGGTCCGACTTCGTCGGTCGTAGACACACACTATCAAATATCGTACGATCTTGTCGAATCCAACCAAATTGTACTGCGCCGCAGTACCGTGAGTGGCCGGCTTTAGACACAGGGAGTTAGTACAAGAATAAGTGTACTTAAGTAGGTATTAAATCAGCAAGACTAGGCCCAGTGGTCTTTAATATTACTTTTCATGACTCATTGAAACAAACGAACATTTATTACTTTTTAAAAAAGGTTTTGGGAGCATTTCAAAGGTATGTGGGTTACTAAAAGATCAAACGAACTGTTCAATAACCTATATTAACAAATTAATCAACTTCACAAATTATAAAAATCGATAGGACAATAACAACACTCGTGAGTTGACACTGACAAGCACATCAATGGATGATCCGAACTGAAACCGGCAATCGGCAATTAATATTTTTTAATAGGCACCTGAACGTCTTTAATTAGTGTAATAAGTGTTCGTCTTTATGGTCTTTACGTCTTAATACTTATTACCAGAGAATCATAGACACCAACAACATCTTTTGTGCCCATGTCAAATCAGATATGCTGGTTATCCCTATGCAACGAGCGATACTTTACTTCAAATTCAAAATTTTACTTTTAAAAGCCCACAGGTATAAATTCAATATCACGGCCATAAGAAATAAAACAGTTGACTATCATTATCACCCTTCAAAGTCTTGTAGGCTTAGAAAAAACCTGATGACAGCGATTGAAGCACAACAGTCTCCCGTTTTTAGGCAATGAACAACTGAACAACTTTTTTTAAATTACTTTAATTCAACCAAAATCGTATCTTACCCTTTACAAGATTCACAGGTGCCTACGGCACTTTAATCTGGACACACTGCGGATTTTTCTGGTAGCAGTTTTAGATAACTCGATATTGTTAATTTTATTTGCAGTGCTATATTTACAATAATAATTAAAATACTCGCTGCTCTAGCAAGACTCAACCCTTGTATATCTTACAGTGGTGAAAAAGAATGTGCTCAGAAAGACTAAATTTAAAACAAAAATTCTTTCCTCGCCTTTGTTACAGAGAGACAAGGTACCTTTTTCTAAAATTTAAGCATAGCAGTAAATTGAAATAACTTTCACTGACAAGTCTCTTATTTAAATGGGTTGGTTTAAAACGAAAGCAAATAACTGATAGGTACAAGCAGGTGAAAAAAAATCAAACAACTCCCTACTCAAAATACTTTTATTAGGTTCCAAAGACACTGGCACATTTATTCAATAATTAGTTTTTGTTAAACACGTTATGGTACCTAAACTTTACAACTTTTAACGACTCCTTTAATAAAGTTCTGCGTAAACGCCAACAACTTCTATCTAATACCTCTACACATGTTTAGTTTTACAATTATTACAATACATAGACACTTCTACGTACAAAATTATGCTCATAAGAAAACCTTTTAGTTACCGATAAGAATAATAATTACACAATAGACACGCACGGGCACAACATCTCCTCGGCGTGACAGATTCAATTTTTGGTCGGTTATTTAAAAAAATTACATCAAATAAAATGATTAGATAAAGATTATTTTTAAAAAGATTCCAAGGTGTAAAAAAGAAAAATATCACAGTCGCCAAATTAATTACATACGAAATAAAAAGCATCATCGATCGAGATTTGGAATGGCTGCTCAGCTTAAAACAAGCGTTTTTCGTATGAGAACAAACTGTGGACGTTCCCCTCCAATTGAGCTGAATGAGAACGGATCTCGAAGCGCAGCTCCTCCTGATACATCATCGATCTGGAAACGATAAAACAAAAAGCATCAAACTCGCTGTTCAAACAAAACAATTAAGCGAGTCTTACTTGAGCTGTTTGAGAGACCTGGCGCCGATATCTTGACAGCTGTGTCTTAGACCGCACTGTAGGTACGGCAGGAAACTCCTCACCGAACCCTTGTCGACGATGCTCCCGCTCACGCCCTGCGCCACCTTCAACTTATCCGTATTCCTGTGGAAATAACGATCCATTGCACCTCCCATGGCGTCCTTGCGATCCATAGCCTCCAGACTACCCATCCCGCGGTATTTCTTGAGACGCACGCCGTCGGAAAAGAAGTACTCTCCCGGAGCCTCCGTTGTTCCGGCCAGTAAAGAACCCATCATCACTTGAATTAAAAGAAAAAAATCACAACTCTAACCAAGAAAGAAATAACTGCAGAGCGACTAAGTGAATGAATTAGAAAAATCCAAACATTCTCTTACCGGTTGAAGCCCCAAGCGCTAGAGCTTTGATGATATGCCCGATCGATTGTATCCCTCCATCGGCGATTACCGGAACGTCAAATCTTTTAGCAAACTCAGAGACTTTATAAACGGCCGTGGCTTGAGGTCGCCCGACCGCCATAACTTCTTGGGTGATGCATATACTGCCGCTCCCCATTCCGACTCTGAGAGCATCAGCTCCGGCTTCGATCAGATTCTTGGCCTGATTCACCGTGACAACTGAAACATTGAGAAAGAACAGTTTTGTTACCTACGTCCCGTATTTTGCAGCAATCAAGCCTACCGTTTCCTGCGATGACCTGCAAATTGGGATAAGTGCTCTTGATGTACTTGATCATCTCAATCTGATAGATTGAGTTCCCTTGGGACGAGTCCAAGACGACGACGTCCACTCCGGCCTGCACCAGCAAGTTCAATCGACCCCTGTCCTCGTCTCGGGTTCCAATGGCGGCGCCGACGATCAGCTGTTTGTTGTCGTCTTTCGAGGCGATCGGGAAATTCCTCGCGATTTTCAGATCGGTCCTGGAGATTAGGGCGATCAGTTTTCCTTCCGAATTTATGATCGGCAGTTTCCCCTTTTTGCTCTTTCTCAGGATAGAATTGGCTTCGGTCAGGGTAACGCCTGACTGGGCCGTGATTAGATCCTCCAATTTCGTCATGATCTGGAATAGTATTAATTATTATTAAGCCCACGTAACATGAAAATGACGGATCTCACCTCTCCCAGTTTAGTGTGAACACCGTCGTCGCCTTCAAGAAAATCGATATCCCGGGATGTCACCATCCCAACCAGCTTATCGCCCAGCTTCCCATGTTCAGTGATGGGAATCCCAGAGAAATTCCTCTCTTTCTTCACCTTGGTCACGTCGGCAACCGTATTTTTCGGGGACAAGACAACGGGATCGTGGATGAACCCGTGCTTGTACTTCTTCACCTTGCTTACCTCGTTCGCCTGATATATCGGCAAGCAGTTATGGTGAATTATTCCGATGCCACCGCAGAGCTGAAATCAATAAAAAAATTACGACCGATTACGAGGGGGTCTCAATTTGACAGTAGAGTGTAACTTACCGCCATGGCTATTGCCATCTGGCTTTCGGTGACGGTGTCCATGGGTGAGGACACGAGCGGCGCTTTCAGGGCTATTTTCTTCGTCAGCTGAGATGACAGGTCGACGTCCGTAGGCGGGAAATCGATGTATCCGGGCAGGATTATGAAATCGTTGTAGGTCAATCCAGAGCCTTCCATCATCTGTCGGGCGGAGACGCCGTCTTCGAGGACGGACTCGCCGTTTCCTGTTCCATTAACCAAGTTGTTCATCTAGGGAGGAGTAATCGATTAGACGATGTCATCTAATAATTGGAAGGCGGCAAGGGGAGGATGATCTCTTTTAATTTTAGAAAAGTGGCGAAAAATGTTTTCTTGTCATACTGAAGATTTAAAAATGGCTAAAGTAAAAGTTGAGGTTAGAGCTAGAGCCGTTATTGCTTTTTCTTTAATTCAGGGCACAAGTTCATCTTTCTCTGATTTTCTATTAAAGCGAAAAAGGAAACTTTACAGGGAAAGGACTAAAAAGCTTACAATGAGCCTAAACCTAAACGTCAGATTATTGCTAGGTGCAGGCGTGTCGTTCTGCTTATAAAATTTAAAATTCTTCCACCCTCAACATCGCTGCCAACTTTACAATGTAAATATGTACACATGAACATGACAAGCACATAATTATTGAGAACTAGAAGCACTTCAATAAAAATAACTGTTACCTACTATTATTATTGCAATAACTCAAACACCGATCTATCGAAAAATAATCTATTTCAACCTTCGTCAGTGGCTAGGTACTTTCACAGACTGGAATATAGAAGAATAATTATTTTTAGAGAGACCAGCGACTTCAATCTATTTCTATCTATTTATAAAGATAACAAACAATGCTCCATGCATTTCTAATGTTTTCCTATTCGCTTAGGTTGCACCGTTTCAAACACAATACACAGTAGAAGCCTTTTAAGATGCTCTACTTGTAAATATTATCAGCAAATCGTATTTATAAAAACTGCTTACTTCAAAGAGAGAATTAAATAGTAATTCCACGCTTCATTGCAAAAACACAGCACGTTGTTTTCTATTTTTATCCACATGAAGAGACACGTGAACGTAAATTGAATTAGCATTTTCTAGTTAACTTGATTAGTAGAGTGGGAGATACTTACCTTTAATAATTAGTCGGGTATTAATCAAATTAATTTAATACGTTACACTTTAATTAATAACTTTTTTAATACTTTTTTATGTGCACGTTTACCCTCGAAGAGGTGTGATGCTTTCTATGGATGCTTGACAGAGGGACAGAGGGTAATAAACAGTCACAGTCGCAGAAGTCAAGGCAGAAATATTGAAAAGAGGTTAACAAATACAAAAATAAGACGCTTCTTCTTTTTATATCACATCGCTTCGCTTTACATCCTCATTCCTCACTGGGCATGGGCAACTACCTACTTTTAAATTTTATTAAGTTAATTAGTACCGACTGCGCACGCGTGGATTCTGGTCGGGTGTAGATCTAGGGAGCCTGCATTACCGACACTAACGCTTACTATAGCGCATTCACTCGTTGACGTTTACTTAACACGGTTATGTTTGAACAGCTGGTTGTCATATTTTTGACACATTTGGTCACAGGCGTAGGTATCAAGTGAAAAAAAGCGAAGTTTGAAAAATGAACTAATAACACGAATAGAAATCAAAGAATCCTCTTTCAGTGGGTATTAAAAACATATTACGGGTTTATAGGATTTGCGAAGCTGTAGACTTTAGTATCGGATATAATTTTCAACTCGATATCTAACGTAGTTACTGAGAAAAAGCGTCTTGGTAGACACACAAATGGCAGTGTGATCTTAATACCCATACTGATCCTTAAAAATAAGATTCATCAAGATGTAATAAAACCTACCTGACAAACTTTCAGGAATACGGAAATTCTGAGCCCCATATATTTTTTTCTGCTATCATATTATAACTGTCTGCTGATGGGGCTGAGTACATTTTTTGTCCAGATAATCCCAGTAACAGGTAAGTATTGATAGAGGACTAATAATGTAATTGATATAATAATTTATTATTATTCAATTTCTTTCATAGAACCTATAGTCTAGTTTCTAGTATCTATAGTCGAGTACCCCGGGTAATGCCACTCGGGTACATCTACGTTACGGGTATGGGTTCCCTAGTAGGTACTGTAACTAACTATTATAGTAGTTAAAAGTAAGGAAAATATGAAGCAATGGAAAGCAATATGTGTCTAGTTCTAGTTGTTCATTCATGACTGGGTATCGTTAATTGATTATACCTATACATGCTTGAGGATTTCTCTAGAAAGATTTTAAAACCTTATTAATGTTTTTTATTTATCATTATACTATATGAAAAGATTCTAGCAAGAGAGGGTTGAGATAACATTAATGTTACCAATCAATTAAAATTTTTGAAATTCGTGAATTAATTTACAAGCCTTTAATTAAATTATTAACTTTAAAAACTAAACTGCTATATTAATTGTTGCACTTTTTTCTTCATGCTTCGATTTATGTCTGGTGAACGACTTTAATTAGTTTTTGCATTGTAACTGTTGATCTTTAATAAAGTTCATATTACTCACTCATCCTCACACTGTTCGTCAATAACCACATTTCTCACATTTATACACTTTGAATTCTTTTTAATGTTTACATTCATTATGCCTGCTCAAATTACTTTTATACCTTGTTTCATAAGAGCACTCCCCACATTTATATACTTCAGCTGGCTTAGAATGTTTAAGTTCATAATGAACTGTTAAATCAGTTTTTATTCTCGTTTTATAAGAACAGTGCTCACATTTGTACACTTCGGTGCCCTTTGCATGCATACGTACATAATGACTAGTTAAATACCGTTTCATTCGTGTTTCAAAACAGCATTCCTCACATCTGTACACTTCTGCTTCTGCATGTTTACATTTAAAATGAATTTTTAAATGATATTTCCTTTTTGATTCGTAAGCACATTCCTGGCATTTATACACTTTTGTTTCTTTAGAATGTTTCATTCTGTGATGCTGTTTCAAGGTACTTTGAACTTTTGTTTCATAAGAGCACTCCTCACATTTATATACTTCAGCTGGCTTAGAATGTTGAAGTTTATAATGAACTGTTAAATCAGTTTTTATTCTCGTTTTATAAGAACACTGCTCACATTTGTACACTTCGGTGCCCTTTGCATGCATACGTACATAATGACTAGTTAAATACCGTTTCATTCGTGTTTCAAAAGAGCAGTCCTCGCATCTGTACACTTCTGCTTCTGCATGTTTACATTTAAAATGAATTTTTAAATTATATTTCCTTTTTGATTCGTAAGCACATTCCTGGCATTTATACACTTTTGCTTCTTTAGAATGTTTCATTCTGTGATGTTGTTTCAAGGTACTTTGAACTTTTGTTTCATAAGAGCACTCCACACATTTATATACTTCAGTTGATTTAGAATGTTTACCCTTATAATGTCTATTGAAATAGCCTCTAAATTTTGTTTTAAAAGAACATTCCAGACATTTGTATACTGGAGCCCATTTTGAATGTGTGTATTTGTAATGTTTGGCAAGGTCATCCTTAATTACACTTTCATATGGACATTCGATACATTTGTAAATTTCAGTGAATCGTATGTGTTTGCGATTATAATGGCTGATATAATAACGTCTCTGGTTTGTTGCATAAGAACAATGGAAACAGTTGTACTTTGCCTGTTCTTTATTTTCACTTTCTAAAGGACGATCTATCACATTTTCCTTCACAAAATTCTGATCCACTCTAAGGGGAAATATTCCAGCTCCGCCAGCATTGCTTGTCCCCGCAAAAGGCTCTTCTTTTAATTGCGCATCTTCTGCTTGCACGAGATGAACCACATCTGGCGAGTCTTCTGGTTCTTCTTTTACGAAAACCTCATCTGGCGAGTCTACGGGTTCTTTTTTTATAAAGCAAGGTGAAAAAGTGTTCTCAAAATTGTTTAATTCAGACCATTGATTGCACCTTGAGTCAGCTTGTCCATTTTCACACTTCAACTTCGAGGAGGAGAGTAAGAGCTCATCAAACTCATCATCTTCTCCTGCTTGAGTTTTGATCATTTTCTCCTGATGTTGAATTGTATGATTATTGGTATTGGCTTCATTTAAACTCATGACGTTAAAATGTTAAATGTTAATGTTAATTTAAATTAACCTTTGAAATTCGTAAAAAAAAAAGTAGAACCGTTTACAGCTCAACTCTCGAACTCTCAACTTCGAGCGATTTGATCTTGATCTAGCTATTTATTCCAGCTGCATCTGCATCTGCATCTGCAATGCAATCAGGGTTGCCAGCTGAAAACTTTTTTTAGTACTAAAAATGGGCCAAAATAGTACTAGATTTGATAAAAACGTACTAGATTCCTTCTTTATCTAAGGTACCTATATTATCGACATTTACTTAATACAGTTAATACAGGTGGCTGTATTACCTTATGTCGGTAATACAGGTACCTTATCTGTATCATCTGTTAAGGTTATCTGTTATCCAATAATTTTATTAGCTATTAATTTTCAAGATATTATTTTTATTTAATCCAGGTTGAACCTTGAAAACGTAAAAAACGTACTAGATTTGTTCAAGGCGTACTAATACTGATTAAAAAGTACTAGATCTATGCCCGTATTCACAAACGATAATTTCCTAAATAATTGAATGGCTAAGTGCAGAAAGGGAAGTACTGACATTTTAACAAAAAATGAGTTAGGTACACATGCTTTCATATAGTTTCGACCTAGTCCGATCGTTTGGCGCAGAAAAGAAAGTCATGCGATGCGATTTAGTTGTTCTTATAGGCTACGCAGAAAATCCCGTTTGATGCAGAAAGGGAAGTACTACAACAATACTTTCCTTTCTGCTCTTAATAGTTTTAAATTTGCGAGATTTTAAAAATAATATTGGCACAGATAAGGTAACACACAAAGTGAAACTCGCTCTTCTTCATAATAATTATTTATTTACATGGCACAATTAATTAATAAAAAAAATGCGTCGATGCAGATTAAGAGCAGTGCCTACCCAGTTTATATTGATTTTCTCAGAACTAATATTTTGAAGTACTTCCCTTTCTGCACTTAGCCGTTCAATTACGTAATTAATTAAATGAGTGAGATGGAGATAATGCAGTTTTTTTGCAATAGAACGAGATGGGGATAATTGATTACGTAATTATTTAGGAAATTATCGTTTGTGAATACGGGCATAAGTACAATAATTATTGTACTACTAGACTGGCAACGCTGAATGCAATGCATAAAGTAAGTAATTATAATTATTGCAACTTGCAACAGCTAAAACAGTAGTCTCTAATTAAGACACTTACACTTAAGATGTGCTAGGAAGACCTTTCCCCGGTTCCCCCCCAACAATTATGACGCGCAGGCTGCGTTCCGGTCTTCTGACGTCACGTGGTTCTAAGATTACACATGAGATTTCTCATATCTTTTATATTATCGGGAATAAATAAATAATTATTCTTTGTAGGCTTGCATAAGTCGGTAACAGCTATCCACTTACCGTTTTTTAAATTTTCAAGGCCAAATAAATCCCAGAGTTTTCATAGTCAACTTTTGTTTTTCTCATAGCCGCCAATATTGTTTTTTTATCTTGTTTGGTACAAAAAAATCATGAAAATAAAAAATCGGTAATTATGGAGATGAGCGGCATGGGTATAGGGCGAAATGGCTTATACTACCGGATAGCTTGTGTCTCTAGATCAAGGTACAGGGTGATTCATTATAATGTCGCCCCCCTTTAACTTTGTTATTTCATGTGTCTCAAAAAAATTAAAAGTAGGGTTATGTAGGTGCTAAAAAATACTTTTTTATACGTATAACAAAAATTTGAAAATAGATCAGTATACAGGGAAAATCAAAAATTTAATTTTTTTTTCAATGAAACACCCTATATATGAATTTATTTTTCGATTCCTCGTAAAATTCTAAGCATAATTTATATAACATACCGTATACCTAAATTCAATAGTTTCTGAAATATTCGCATTTGAAACTATTTAAAAAACCGTGTGTATAACTACCAAATTGAAAACCTCGATCATCTAAAAGATTTGATACGGATTAAAATTAATAATTTAAATTAAAATAACCCAGAATTCATAACAGATTCATTGGAGAAAATGCGAACAACCCTTATAAACCCTTATAAAATGTGTTGAAAAAAATGGAGGCCCAGTAGAGCATTTTATTGTTAGATTTCTTGATTTGCAACAGGTGTTTTATAAAATATTTGATGATGTTTCAAATGCGAATATTTCAGAAGCCTTTGAATTTAGGTATACGGTATGTTATACAAGTTATGCTTAGAATTTTACGAGGAATCGAAAAATAAATTCATATATAGTGATCCATTGAAAAAAAAATTAAATTTTTGGTTTTCCCTGTATACTGATCTACTTTCAAATTTTTGTTACACGTATAAAAAAGTCTTTTTTAGCACCTACATAACCCCACTTTTAATTTTTTTGGGACACATGAAATAACAAAGTTAAAGGGGGGCGACATTATAATGAATCACCCTGTACCATTGAATTTTTGCGGCGGCAAGTAATAGTCGAGAAATAAGGCCTTAAAGTTTCATCCTTGCCATAATACGTGTATCGTGTATTGTATTCGTACATATGCGCTCGAACAGGAAGCACGCTCTCCATCGTCGTGTGTCCGACTGTATTAAATCAGGTCTTTGGTCAGGATAGTTTTTTTTTTAATTTTAGGGACATTTAAAGGGAAAAAAAACCTACCCTGACCAAAGACCTGATTTAATACAGCAACACTGTGACTGCTGTGAGCGACGCGAGTGGAAAAAGTGGAATGGGCATGTGAGGGGTGTTTTGGAAGACTATACAACAGGATAACCGAATAGTCATCAGGCATACCGGTCTGTAGATCGTTAACATACAAAATGAACAACAAAGGTCTCAGAATAATAGTTCCTTGTGGAACCCCAGTACATATGGTACTGAGGTCACTTTCAACTTGAGCTATCCTAACCCTTTGCGCCCTGCCTTCAAGGTAACTCTTTATGAGCTCGTGTGCAATGCCTCTGATGCCATAATTATAAAGTTTTTCTAGCAGCCGGTTATATTCGACAGTATCAAAAGCCTTGGCTAGGTCCAAAAAGGCCATTGCTACAGGTTTACTCTTATCCAAATTCCCATATAATTTGTCAGTGATAATACAGGGGCACCTTATGTTTGTTACAGAGAATACAAAATAGAATATTAAAAATAATAAATAAAAACGGTTACATACAAAAGAAACCTATGAATTTAGAACAACTTTTTGCATATGAATCCCTAGTTAACAACTATAATCTTCTTAAACAAACATTATTATCGAAAAGTAGAACAAGGAACAGAATAATAAATCTACCAAAAATATATAAATCAGTAGGTGATAAGAATAGCTATGTGAATGCAATTAGAGTGTTTAACAAACTACCTAATGATCTAAAAACTCTAGACTTACAAAAAAGATCTACAACTGTAAAAATAAAAAACTGGATTAAAGACAGTATCTAGGTCGTATTGATCAATTTGTGGCGTGAGTAGGCGTCGAGGGTTGATGATGTGATTATATGATTTTTAGAATGTCATGTTACTGTTATTTTTTATGTTACTGTTTTATTTATAATTGTTTTTTGTTGGAAATGTTTTTAATAGAAATTTTAATTTTGTTTTTTTTTAATTTGTAAGCGGGGCATGTACCAGTCCTGCAAACAGAAAATTTCTATTTTTCTCTGCAGGATTGCATTGCATAGATTATATTTATATACCTATGGGATGTAATTTATCTGGTTTAATAAATAAATAAATAAATAAATAAATAAAAATAAAAATAAATTAACTTCAAAAACTAAATTGCTGTATCAATAATTATCCGGTGTTATAGTTCTTTTCTTCATGCTTCGATTTATCTGGTGAATGACTGTAATTATTAGTTTTTGCATTGTAACTGTTGATCTTTAACCCTTTCGATGCGGTTGACTCATCCAGAAGCTGCTGCTAGCTGTGTACGGCGAAAAATTGTCGCTTGCGAGTATGTTCGCTTCTAGCACTGTGAGTCTGTTGGTATTGCTCGTCTAGAGTAGTGAATGTCACTATGAACAAGAAGTTCCTCAAGATCACGTGTCGTCAACGCCTTTCGTGACATTGTAATTTATTATATAGTTGCATTAAAACACTGATAAAAAATGAAAATGAAACAGTCATAACAAGAAACAGCCATCCAAAACAGCACACTTATGAAGTGATTCCCATAGAGGCATGAAGGTCGCCACTTGATCGGCGCGAATTGTTTTATCGTGTGGCTTAGGCAGTGCCAACGCATCGCATGCGATATTATGCGTTTCGAGCCCAGAAAACCAATTAAATTTCACAATGCGAGTTAACTCGTCTGTAGCGCTTGACCCTTGTGCGAGTATATTCGCTTTGAGCATCGAAAGGGTTAATAAAGTTCATATTACTCATCCTCCCACACTCTTCATCAATAACCACATTCCTCACATTTATACATTTCAACTTCTTTTTAATGTTTACATTTATTATGCCTGGTCAAACATCTTTTATTCCTTGTTTCATAAGAGCACTCCTCACATTTATATACTTCAGCTGGCTTAGAATGTTGAAGTTTACAATGAACTGTTAAATCAGTTTTTATTCTCGTTTTATAAGAACAGTGCTCACATTTGTACACTTCGGTGCCCTTTGTATGCATACGTACATAATGACTAGTTAAATACCGTTTCATTCGTGTTTCAAAAGAGCATTCCTCACATCTATACACTTCTGCTTCTGCATGTTTACATTTAAAATGAATTTTTAAATGATATTCCCTTTTTGATTCGTAAGCACATTCCTGGCATTTATACACTTTGGCTTTTTTAGAATGTTTCATTCTGTGATGTTGTTTCAAGGTACTTTGAACTTTTGTTTCATAAGAGCACTCCTCACATTTGTACATTTCAGTTGATTTAGAATGCTTACATATATAATGTCTACTAAAATCGCTTCTAGTTCTTGTTTTAAAAGAACATTCCAGACATCTGAATACTGTAGCCCATTTTGAATGTTTGTGTTTATAATGTTTGGCAAGGTCCTCCTTAATTACAGTTTCATATGGACATTCGATACATTTGTAAATTTCAGTGAATCGTTTGTGTTTGCGATTGTAATGCCTGATATAACAATTTCTCTTATTTGTTGTATAAGAACAATGGGAACAGTTGTACTTTGCCTGTTCTTTGTTTTCACTTTCTAAAGAACGATCGCTAAATAACTTCACAAAATCGCTCTGATCCAGTCCAAGGCGAAATATTCCAGCTCCAGCAGCATTGCTTGTCCCCGCAATCGGATCCCGTTCCAGTTTATGTTCTTTGATGTCGATCTCTTCTTTTAATTGCGCATCGTCTGCTTGGACGAGATGAACCTCATCTGGCGAGTCTTCTGGTTCTTCTTTTATGAAAACCTTATCTGGCGAGTCTTCCTCTTCAGGTTCTTTTTTTATAAAGCAAGGTGAAAAAGTGTTCTCAAAATTGTTTAATTCAGACCATTGATTGCACCTTGAGTCAGCTTGTCCATTTTCACGCTTCAACTTTGAGGAGGAGAGTAAGAACTCATCATCTTCTCCTGCTTGAGTTTTGATAATTTTCTCCGGATGTTGAACTGTTGGATTATTGGCTTCATTTAAACTCATGACGTTGTTAATGTTAATTTACCTTTCAAATTCGTAAAAAAAAAACGTAGAACCGTTTACACCTCAACTTCGAGCGATTTGACCAAGTAGTACCAAGTCTGCAATGTATATAATAATAATTGAATTGAATTGAATTGAATAGATACAACCTCTTTCTTTAACTTCTTTTAAGCGAAGCCGGAAGACCTCTCCTCTCCTCTCCTCTTCCTCTCCGTCAGTCATTCGCCTTCGCCTTCCTTCTCCTCTAGCCCTCACCCCTCGCTGGCATTTTTCATTAAATATTTATGTTAAATGTTAACGCCTGTGACTAATAATTATGTCAAAAATGTGACAACGAGCCGTTCAAACATCTCTATGTCAAGTCAACGCAACAAGTGCGCTATCCTTAGATAAAGTAAGCTTTTAGCTTTTAGGATAGATAATGTTATAGTATATGAATATGAATACCTCACCGTTCACATATTAAAAAAGAACTAGGTGGCCATGAACTTTTGTTTTTAGGTTTGCAAAAATGAAAACTCCCTAGATCTCGATTGACAATATCAGCTGATCGAGATATTAAAGGTTAAGTATAGACTGACATTTGTCAAATCACTCAAAGTGTCTCAGCTGATTAACAGCATTGTTGTCAAATTGAAGTTTTAGTACTAGGATATCTATCTAGGTAATCTAGGATGATTTTTTACTCTGATCAATTTTTCTCAAACTGACAAATAAAATTATTAAATTTTTGACATTTTAAATTTCAAAAGAGCAAAATGACGAAAATAATGTCTTTAAAGATGAATAAATCCGCATTAAGAAAGCATTTCAATGCTTAAGATCCAGAAAGTCCAAACTTGAGCAAACATTTAAGTCATTCTGAAGGTGAAATATATTTAGAATGTAAGTATTGAGTATGTGTATCTGTATCTGCTAAATTGCTGGTAATTACTGTCTCTTATAGTAGTCAGACCGTGGCATTAGCAAGTATTATTAGACAGGACAAATTTGATATTACACCCTTAGGCAGCCCACATAAAACAGGCACTGATTATGAAATTTTTGTGTTTCCGGAAGATTGGCAATAATCTATTATTTCCAATACAACCCAATCGAAATGACATATGGGGGGGTATTGTAAACTTCACTATACAAGCATGTAAATTAGCAGCTTCCCTCTAAGGATAAAGTAAAGAATGTATGTCTTGAAGAGCTTTCAAAATGTAAGTACACCTGACATGTGACAAAATTAATATAATCATTGTGAAAAACTTATTTCGGAGGACTGGACGAAACAAATGGATATGGTGAAAATCTTATTAAAATCAGAGCGCTGAAGATGATTCTGATTCTACGCAGGATGCAGTAGCGGTTATTGATAATGGGGGATAATTTTGGGCCAGAAGCGAAAACTGAAGAGTATCTTGTGTAAAACATTCTCAAATCCAGAATCTTTGGCTGGTTTTTGACACACTACTACGATACCGAATCACCGACGAATTGACGAAAAATATTTTTCATTTACGTAGCTATATTTTAATAGTTTAATAAACGTACCGATATATTTTAATTACCTGCTATATGTATTTATTAAATAAAAGTAAATTAATATAATTGATTCAAGTTTTTTATTTTATATTCAAAAAGTACATTTGTGTATTTTCCAGACTTGGCAAAATTACATGATAACCTTTTTCTCAAACTCTTATGAAAAGCTTAAGACTTTAAGATCTTAGATCCAGCGACAATGCGTTCTAGTTAAAGATTGCAATATGTGACTAAATGATTCAAAATAAAAAGCCCCCAAAGATGCAAATATAAATATAATAAGAATACCAAAAATATCAAAAATCCATCTGGCAACTATGTCCTGTTCCTTGCCATAAAACTCAACTTCATAAAAAAAGAGACATAACCAAACTCCAGCCAATGATTGACAGCGGTTATACCCAGTGATTTCTATCACCCTACACCATAACCCAATTCTTTTATAATAAGTGAACGGTGTAAATATGATTGATTATAATATGAGCAATGAGCAAGCAAACTGCTAGCTGCCACCATAGACCAATAAATTTTCGGCGCCAGAGGCATGTGTGTGTGGGTTGTGGGTAATTTCAAATAAGACCAATTTGTAAACTTTGAGATGTGATATACCTTTAACGTGATTCTGTTATTGAGCCTTCCATTGCGAATATTATTAAGAACATCCCGAAATTATAACAAAGCTACTTTATGATGTGTAAAACGAATCAACCGATTCACGAGCTTTTTATTGAAAAAATAACAATAACAAACCGAATAAAAAGTGTGTAGGTGCATCTTAAAGTTGTTCTAATTATGATATCAATCAAAAATAATATTGTATTCACAATATCGGTCAATAAGAGTCTAAAATTTAACAATGCTATAAAATCTTTCATCGCAATTTCTTAGCTATAAAACGTTATTTAGGACTATTTAACTCAGTCCGAGGCAGTCGCAACGGCTTAGCAGTCTGCACGCTAAACTGCGATGGCACCGCCGGCTTAATATTAATCAATTTCCCTTTTGAAAATATTGACTTTGTCAACTGTCAATCACCAAAATGGCAAATACAAGAGATTGAAAATGGCGGTTTTCCATAGTCTTTTCCGGATTTTCTTATTAATTATAACAGATATTACAGTATGCGTCAATGTCAGTAATAGAGTACCTTGATATATGAAATTATAATAATATAATAAAAATCTGTCAATATCCATGCATGTACTCTAGTCAGTCTCAGTAATACAGATAGCAGAGGTAAATAGGACTAATAGGGAACCTGCATTACCTACACTGACCCTTACTATGTTATTATCGGTAATACAGGTACCCTAGTAATTTTACCTATAGAGCCCCCCTTGTCCCGAGTTACCCAAACTAAAAACCATTTTGGTGGCGGGTGGGAAATTTAAATTTGAATAAAATATGGAGGGGGCGCGGGTACACATAAATATTTAATACACTTTCTAATAATAATAGATATGCAATAATTGCATATTATACGTGGTGTAGCGTAAAAAAAGCGTATTTTTTTCAAATAAATTTATTGCTGCTGAAATTGTCACAAAAGAAATAAGGAATCCATTTTACATGACTCGTCTATAGTGATCTAATGTAATCATTAAAAAATATATATATATATTATTCATGCTCTCACACATGTTGGTCTCTTGGAGGAACGATCGGTCACGCATTTCTCAAACGGGCTGCATTTTAGATTTCCACAATAAGTACCAGATCCACTTGCTAAAATTTAGGAAATATATTTTTCAATCGTAAAGTGAACAATTATATAACATATTATGATAGGTATAGGTAACTTCTTACTTGAGGATTTATATCCAGTATTTTTCGATTTCATTCCTGGGGGAACGCATGACTTATAATTACAAATATTAGGACAACAGGATGTCCCGGTCCTGGAGCATTCGAAGTCATCCTTGCACTTAGGACTGCATGAACGTATTTCACTTGATGGTGGACAGTCTGAGGCTGAGAAGAAAAAAATAACTCGTTAACCTCGATTCAAATTAACTTGGATGAAATAGTTTTACCCGAGCATGATGTTATAAGACTGCCACATATCAAAATAGTCGAGGAAATAATTAGGATACAATTGAGTGATCCTGAAAAAAAATTTAATGGGGAATTAATAGGTGCATTTAAATAATAAATCGACAATTTATATTGATCTTATATACTTTACTTACCTTTCATCATTTTTTTTTGTACAATCTACGACAAGGACACCTTATAAAATAAGACTTTTACCACTTATAAAATCTGATCAGCTACTACTGGCAATCGTAAACACTTTTAATTTTATATTATTACTACTTATAAAGCAATAATATATTCAGAAGCGCCGATATAGTAAGAAAACAGTCAAAAACACGCACACTCAATACTTGGAATTTCGCTTTTAATGGATCGGTGGGTATGTTATGTAAAAAGTAAAGAAATAACGATGAGTAATAAAATTAACTACATTACATGATTGGTTCACATTAAAAAAAAATTCTCAGAGAGTGACTTTAATCAAATAATTAAAAATTAAACCCTTTTTTTGGATCCTGAACTGATGCGCGCTTATGAATTTAGCAACTGCAGTATAGTTACACATCCATAATGCATAATAAATTAATACGATTTCTCCAAGTCCCAACCCATAAATTTATAAATAGCTTTCCAATAAATAATCCTATAGCAGATTCTTTTACATAAATGTACAATAAAAACCTCACAATTATACCCAAACACAATACGTTTAATATTCTATTCTCTATTCTCATAAAAAGTATAGTTAATTAGGGAGAACAAACATGGTGTTTACATATTTATTTAGAATTTGTACTGGTAGAAAAACCGGAATTTCTACTAGAAAAAACTATAAATTTATATTATCCTACATGTGTAATGATTATTATATTATAATATATAGCGTTTATACTTGATTGTTTTGTATTTGTAATTTGAGCACGCTTTTTTATTTTGATATTTAATTATATAATAATTATTGTATGCCTAGCACAATAATCATCTTAGTTTTGTAAGTTGAATATTTCATTTTCTTATTGTAATTCAATCGGAAAATACCGCTAATTTATGGTAATTTAGTATAATAATCATTACTTAATTGTGTTTCTGGCCTCCTGATATTCAAAATTCACGGTGTAGGAATAGGGTATAGGTAGCCTATATTATTTCTATAAGGCAGGTATATCCCCAATGTATATTTCCTGACAAATACAACCAGCAACGTTTCAAAGCCAACGTGAATCGATTTCTCAGCGCATGCATCTCGCGATCCCGGAGCGTCATAGGAATTTCCTTTTAGTCCAAATGCATTTTCAATAAAAAAGGTATAATAATATATAGATAGCTGTCCAATGTCTAAAAATAGAAATGCATAGCTGGGAGATAGTCTGAAATTACAAACCAAACAACAAAATTTTATTTTGGTCATGAAACTTTAATGTATGTACAGAAAAAAGAACAGACGGAAACAAAATAAATGTTAGTTTTGGGTTTCTAGGTGTCTAGTTCAAGTAGAATAACTTTCAATCAGAAATTAGTTACTTATTCTAAGTAACTTTATTAGTTCGATCCCAATTATAAATACCTACCAGATATGTTTTGGCCGCCATTTCTAAACCCATCCTGGCAATTGTATTTCATCGCCCTTCCTGATGTTTTTATTCAAAAGTTACTCACGATTATTGTCACTTGTTAACTGTCATTTCACACCGACAATAACAAGCAGTTGTCACTAGTCAGCTAGTCAGTCACTCACTCACTTGTCATTAAGATTTCAAAAAATTTAAATAATAATAATATCCAGTGCTAGTGCTATAGTAAATTCCACCAGTCAAGTCATATGTTTTTACGATGTACATTACTAATAAAAAAATATAAAGTAATTTAATTTGTTAAAAACATAAATTAATTCTGATTCGAATTGGTGTTATTTCTTTGTTCAATTTGATGTTGAGGAAAATTCGAATCAGACAACATTATCGAAGTTAAAAAGACGTAAACCTAATAGGAATTAAAAGAAAGGAAGAACATTTTATTATTTAAAACGCATTTAAATTGAAACTGCCTGTTTGAAGGAGTAAAAAACTGAGAAAAAAACAAAAAGTGTGTAATTAATTAGTGTGACTTGACTGCAAAGCAAACACTGACACTGCAATTGGCACAATGTGTCAAGGTTATCAAATCTAAAATTGTTTTATTGTTACCTGCTGCAGAATCCATACCATACCTTACCTGCCCTACCATATGTTTTAATTGTTTTTGAAGATAGGACCACAAACTGAGGCTGACATTGTTTAGAAATTACTATTAGAAGTGCAATATCTTGAAGCAATTAGGTCATCTTTTCTACTGGTACTGGTAGAATTTTAAATATTTTCTGTGATTGTCGTCGGTTATAATCAAGAACATGTCGTCCTGGGAGGAAGTGAAACGTTTAGCAGCTGATTTCCAGAAAATTCAGTTGAGCTCCACCACTCAAAAGTAAGAAAAATCAAATATATTTGACCTTTTTTTTGTCCATCCATATGATTATAAAGGCCGGTCCAGACGCAACGACTAATCGCACGATAAAACGGTCATATAAGTCGTTCGACAAGACGTATTAAAATGGTGCGTCCAGACAGTTCCATCTTATCGTACAAACTTCGTACGACTTTCAGTTTCGCGACGATCGCTATCATGGAAGAAGTAATACTGTGGTAAGAAGTTATGCTGTTTTTATTGCAAGAAAATTTCGAAATAACAAAAATAAAAATCGAAGAACAAGGTGGTTCAAAGAATGGCTGTTAAAAAGGTCCGAATTTTCTCATGTTAGACTATTAAACGAACTTCGTAGTGAAGCTGATGATTGGCGCAATTAATTGAGAATGGATGTTGAAACTTACATGAATTTGTTAAATTTGGTAAGGCCACACATTCAAAAACGAGATACTTGTATGAGAAAAGCGATATTACCTCACAAGAGATTAAGCACCACCTTAAGATTCCTTGCAACCGGAAGAAGTTACAAGGATATGGAATTTACAACTATAATGTCCAAGCAAGCATTGAGTGAGATTATACCTGAGACAATACACAAGGTTAAATTATTATAATAAACATAAAATTGACCGGTAAGTTGCTTCGCCCGTCCACATGCTACGACATGTCGTATCAGTTCTCGGAAAATGACGCCTCGATCTTCAGTCTTTCGATTTAGCTTCCAATCTCATTCCGTTTAGACTAAACGTACGTTTTGCGGTCCGCACATTCCATTTTACTTGATTCATTTTGTCTGATTCGACATGTCGTTCAATTAGTCGTTGCGTCTGGACCGGCCTTAAGAGAGAAATTAGGCATTAGACAAATCAAAGTTACCTTTTGTTTTACTAATTTTTGTGTCCTTACTCCTTATATCTCATTGGCCTAGAGTTCAATCAAGTTACCCTACTGAAACTCTCAGCTCAGCCAATCAGATGAGAGAATTATAGAGAATTAGTGTCATTCTAATATCTTTGTGAATAGGAGTACCTAATCTGTTTCGCTAATGTTCCTCTACCCACAAAGTAACATTTGATGATATTTGATTGGCTCTAAAGAAGTAAAGCTCCACCCTTGTTATCTTTCAACCAATCATAAAGCAGAATAGGAAATTTGGCAACTTGAATGTCAATCATATTCCTTTGTAAATATGAGCATAAATCTGTACTGAACCTTCAGCTAATCCCGTAAAACAATGCAATTTGTATTGAATATATTAAACAAAATAAAGCGAAATTTTCAGGATTAGTCATAATTTGTTTTTATGACATCATAATCCGACAATTTTCCCATAAAACATCAATCTAAATAGACCCAATCCACCGTAGTTATCATATTCAATAAAAATTTCCAGATTATCAGAGAGAAACTGCATCGAAATAGTCTCCTGGCTGCTAGAGAAGAAACTCATCGATGTGATATTCTCGAGCGACGGCAAAGAGTACATAACCCCGTCCCAGCTCGTCCAGGACATACGAGGCGAACTGTACGTCAACGGAGGTCGTGTCAATCTCGTGGACCTGGCTAAAACGCTAGGCGTGGACCTGGCCCACATAAACTCCCACCTGAACGAAGTACTCAAAGGCCACAAGGACATCCACTCGATCATCGGACAACTGATCGACTCCTCCTACATCACCAGGATCGCGGGGGAGATCAACGAGACCCTCGCCCAGTACGGTCAGATAAACATCAACGAGCTGACGATCAAGTATGACCTTCCGGCCGATTTCTTGCAGCAGCAGGTGGTCGAGAAGCACCTGGGGAAGCTGATATTCGGGAAACAGGACAGGATCGATTCCAAGCTGTTCTACACCGAGGCGTACATCGAGAGGTGCAAGTGTAAGATACGGGGCGCTCTGCACGCCCTGACGAAGCCCACTTCTGTGGCCAGTTTGCTGATTTATTTGGAGATGACCGAGAAGTTGTTTTTTTCGCTGTTTGATCAGGTTTCACCCCCCGGTAGTGTTACGAGTCGAACTGCCGGGTCGCAGTATGTTCCTTCGGTTTATTTGAGATCACAGGTGAGTGTATAATTTATTAACAATGCCGCTACTATTTCTTCATCAATTTTTACTCCTCCATCTTTCCCACAATTTTAATATAAATTCTTTTGGGTTACTGAACTGACAATACACTTACTTGATATTTGTTTTTTTTTCTCAATAATTACAGCGTATTATTTTGTACTGTTCCAGTGTGAATGGGTGAACAATTTCTACAAGCAAAACGGGTACCTGGAATACGACACTTTAACCCGACTAGGCATATCGGATTTCAAAACGTTCATCAAGAAGCAATTCCCAAACGAGGAGTTAACTTTTCTGAATAGCTGCGTCGTCTCGAAACGGATCCTCGATCGAATCGAAGCCGATATCGAAGAATGCGTGTCCAGTAAATCGTACATCGACTTGCAGAACAATCTCCCGTCGGTTTTTAACGAGCGAGACGTCAAGACGATCCTCGACAACATCCTTTCGCCCCAAAAACAACAGCAGACCCTCCTGATTGATAACTTCATACTCAGCAAACCGTTCATCGATAACCTGACAGCAAACTCCGATGAGTTACTGGTTAAGGAGAAAGCGAAGGAATGCGTCGAGTCCGGGACATACCAGAAATACCAGACGGATCTGCAAGTGGGGAGTCAGAAATTCGTTCAGAAGTTGGACGAAGTCGAAGAAAAAGTAGATAAGCGCGACGAACGGAGGAAGAAAGCTTCCGGCGGTAAAAGCGGTGGAGGTACTCAGGGAAGAGAGACTAAAACGAAATCGACGAAAAAGCACGCTCGATCGGGAACCGGGGCCGCTAGAAACGTGGAAATGGATGAGGAAGTCGAGAAGAAAGTCTCTCTCGAAGTGGTGTCTTTTAACGAAGTGAAAGAGCTGATCAGGAGTGCTTTGGAAGAAGAAGGATTGGACGATTTGATTGATAAGATAGCGGCTCAGTTACACCCGAAATTGAACGAAAGAGCGATTAAAATTGCGGCCGATATTTTCAACACGACAATCGCCGATCGTACGGCCAACCGGAGACAAACACACAACGAGCTCCAGAATAAAATCAACAACATGTTGACCGACGTCCGGTTGTACGATAAGGGAATCAAATTGCTACCTCCGGATCTGCAGCAGCAACTCTCCAAGTACCTCCTGAAGACCCTCTGCGTGGAGATATCGACGGAAATGTTGAATTACGTCGCGATGGAGCAAAACTCCAACGTGTCCACGGAAAGTTTCAGTCAAGAGCAGCGTGTCAAGTTCGTCAACGATCTCCCAAACGACTTGAAGAAGGCGTTCCTGCCGTCGACCAAATCGCTGGCCGGCCAGAGCGTGGACGATTTCATGTCGGCGATCGAGGACGCCCTGCAGGCTTGCAGCATGATCGTGAAGAAAATCGATAAAAAGAGGGACAGGAGCGTCGTCCTGAACCACAAGCACGGGCTGCTGGAACAGTTGAACGGCTGCGAGGATCTGGCTGTCGCTCTTCACTTAGCCGTGCTGGCGATCTTCACGACCGCAACTCAGTGCATGTTGCACGCCAGCGGGAAGCATTTGTCGGCTATTCTTTCGTTTTTGAAGCAGTATTTGAGCGAGGAACAAGCTGCCGAGTTGTACGCTTATCATGGTAAGTTAAATCTTAAAACTGTTATGAATCTCACTTGATTTATAACAAATTAAATTGCAAATTATTTTCTTATTTGATTTAATTACAATTATAATCTCCAATTAATTGAATCCAATCAGATTGTCCTTCACTCATCACTGAACTGAAAATTGGGTATGTCACTTCTCCAGCTGAACTATCTCACTTCATATTTTAAACTACTCTTCTTCTTCGTTAGTTTCCTTTTGATCTTACTTCCATAACATTCAACACTATTCTCAATGCTCGCTTCTGTCTCTAACTCTCCAACTGTTGATCTAGTACAGTTAGTAGGGGCGTGTAAGAATCTCAGTTCATTCCAGAACCACTCTGGAAGATGATAGTTCAGCTGACACGCCATTCTAACTGTCTATAGAATTTCCATATGACCACATTCTAGATTCCAATACTAGGCCATAATCCAGATAAAAAAGAAGAACAGATGTTCCATGTTCCTTATCTCCAGTTCTAGATAAATCCGGAAGTGCTATTGCTATCACTGAACAATTGCAGTTGATAATACTTTTTGTGTTTTTGCTTGTAGAGCTCATTTCAAGATTGTTTCATTATTATTTTAGTTGTGTAAGAAGTTTTATATTTTTTAATTATTGTGTTATCGTTGTGATTGTTTCAGATTTTGTAATGCTGATGCTCGCTGGAGGTTCTGAAGCGGAGAATGCCAAGGAGAAGCTGAAAGAGAAAATAAATGTGGTAAAGAGCATCGCCAATGATTACAAGAGGACAGTCGCAGATAAAAGTTAATGATAGGAGGTTCTACCTAATTCTAGTTTTTTGTAAAGTTTCAAGAATTGACGTTTGTTATTTGTAAATGTAATGTTGTACAAATGTGTAAATTTTATGGATAAATCTTGTTCTTCAATATTTTGTTTTAATTTAATGCAAATGGAATAAAATTAAATAACAAACAGTGTGAAAATGTACACTTTAGATGGCTGTTCACACTTCACAAATCTATCCTTTCTAATATGGCTTGGGCACCATTGTGCATATAGCCAGCTTCAAGTAGTTGATTATTTATTTACAGGTAGCGATATCATTTCTGTTGCATTAACTTCTCAATTCTGGTACCAAAATTAGTGGATTATACTGCTGAAGTGATAAAAACCACTACTTGCCGAATAAAGTACATAATTTTTTGATTACCTGCAGAATTTAACATATTTTTATGCTTTTCATAGCCAACATAAAAATAAAACCAACAAATGATAATTTCTGAGATCTTTATATTTTTGGTCGCATTATTGCCTGTAGGTGTTAATCAGTCAGTTACAAAGCAAATAGTGATTTCTTTGGGAATATCATTTTTATTTTTTAGTTATATGTATAAGGTGGACACTTTGAGCTTTTTTTTAATATAAAGGGTAAAAGTGTGAGGGGTAGAGGTTAAGCGCCCCAAGTGACTTGGCATTCAAGGCCCTTATCGTCAATCCCACTAGCCACCGAGCCACCGTCACCTCAATCGATCGCATAAACTTTTCATAAACATTTGAAAACGAATCTGAATAATAGTGCAGGCCAAGTCATCGGAATCGAGTCCAGGATCTTGGGTTCCCCAGCCAGAAGTCTTAACCTCTAGCAAAAAGGGCACCAGGAAGCTTATTTTGAAATAGATAAAAACTTTACAAAATTACAAAAAAATAAACTGAAACTTACCATAAAAATTGATCTTTTAGTTTGCTTTTTAATTTTGTATTAATTGAAAATCGTTTGAAAATCATGCGCATGCGCAATAATGCACGCTTAGCTGCTTTTAATTTATCTTTTATAAACTTCATTTTGACAGCTCATAGGTATGACTTTTGACAGTATAGTAATCTTTTAGTTGTCATGAATGACTTTAACCATAGAATAGTGAACTAAGTGTAAGAAGTTCCTACTCTATGGTTTTAGTGTATTACTGGTTGTGGAGGATTGTAATTTTGTCCCTTCTGTCATATAGATGCATTATAAGTTGCCTACAAATTTTATTGCCGGGAATAAAATCTTCATTTAACAATTTTAACATCCGCCTTCCGTTATTTTTATTTTAAATTCAGGTATGATGGCATTATTACTATTATTATTTTCAAGCGACACCTATTACTGTATTCACGAGTTATCGGCGAAGGAATGCGCGGAATGTGTTTATTGAATAGATGACTGTTTTATCTGATTATGTACTTGTACTATGAAAATGAAAATAATAACGCAAACTCTGGTTCTGGTTTTGGTATTTGGTAGTGGTAGCTGGTAGCTGAAAGCTGAGTGTGACACACCAACACCAACACCGCACTGTCAAAATGTGAATGGAATATAAATAAGGTTTATGGTTTATTTTTGTCAGTGAAAATGCAAAAATTTTTAACCCCTGAGCAAAATATCTCCTAAAGGTTCGAGTTTTAATTAAGTTTACCTGTTCAGCTTGATTTCTTTCAGTAATGTTACCTAACAATCTCTTTGATGCTTTCAGTATTATTGTCGTGTCGTGTGGTATTATTGTGTTGTGCTTGAAGCAGCAATAAGCATTTTTGCCTCCAATGCAATAATTGTGCAACAATAATGTGAATTTCTTTTGTGATAAATAATCGTCTCATTATCATGATCTCACCTTTAATATTAATATCAAAGAAGTAGTACCAACCACCCAACATCAACACTGACACCAGCAGTACCAGTACCAATTCCAGCAGAATAAACCTTCTAATTAAATCAGCCCTAATTAAATTAATAAAATGGATCACATCACCGCCATCCACCTCTCCATTAGTCTTTCTATTCAAATTTCGAATACTTGTAACCTCGTTTTCTTACCTTGCAGAGCATGGACAATATTCGATTTCCCTTTTTAGGTCTCTTCAAAAACACCAAGATGCCTTTCAAGTTGAAGCTGAAGAAGTCGAGGCACTACAGTGTCGTCTCCAAGTCCCTCTTTGTGATCTCGGTCGAGATGCTCGACGGCACCAACATCGAGTGCACACTGTCCTCCGAGAGCACCGGACAGGACTGCCTCGACGTGGTCTGCCAGAAACTCGGACTCAACCAGCCGAAGTTCTTCGGGCTGCAGTACTTGAGCAAGAATCGGGACGCGTTTTGCTGGGTCGAACTGGATCGGCCCGTTAAACGGCAACTGGACAAATACGGAAGGGGCTTGTCCGTGTATCTGAGGGTCATGTATTATGTCATTTCCGGGGTTAGCTTACTTAATGACGAAGTCACTAGGTGAGATTCGGTTTTTTGTAAGAAATTAGAGACAAGGTCATGGTGTAATTTGTTGTAGGTATCATTATTTCCTCCAATTAAAAATGGATGTAATCGAAGGTCGAATCACCTGCACCCCTCAGCAAGCCGTCGAACTGGCCAGCTATTCCATGCAAGCAGAGTTCGGAAATTACGATGCCGAGAGACACACCGCTCATTACCTGAAGGATTTCCAGCTGTTTCCAAAGGTGAGGCTCTGTCTTCTCATACTTTTTGCACTTACTATCGCACTTGTATAAGATGTATTGCTGCTGCCTTCACATTCATTTCATACCATTCATACCATAAAGGAGAAAGTTTCTATTTGAGGTTATATTTCTTCAGTACAGAATTTTCACCCTTGCGAATACACCAGGACCAGAGTGTAAAAAGTGTTGCGTACCCTTGAATCAATATAACCTACCTTATTACGCTACCAACAATACACAAACCTACTGTTATTGTACTGTTATAAAAAAAAGCTTGAACAGCTTTGTAAGAGTATTCGTACCTGTTTAAACCTGTCCCTTTTTTCAGACATTCACGGAGCCGGCAATACTGGAAACGTTGACCGATGCAGCTAGCAGACAGCACGCCGCCCTACATAACCTCCCGCAGGGGACCGCCGAAGAGCACTACATTTGCGCCTGTCAACGACTCGACGGGTACGGGCAAGAACTGTACGCCGTCAAAAATAACACGGGAGAAGAGGCTGTGATCGGTATCTCTCTTACCGGTGTGAGCGTTAATTATTACAGCGGGAGGCCCTCGAAAAATTATGAGTGAGTAATTTGTGCAGCGTCGCTTCTGAAATTATAACTATTGGATCATATTACAAAGGGGGGTCAATCTAAGTCATGTCATTGGTCTAGGTTCTTTACGTTCGCACAAAATTCATTCAAAGTGACTCATTCAAGTGATTCATTCAGGATTGACTCCCATTTGTTCACAGAAGCAAGAGGTGTGATATTCAATTGAATCAATATCTCGATCTGGGAAAACTAAGTTACACGTGATATACTAATTCAAGTAGTGATTTGTCTCCTGGGCTGATTTCTCAAATACGTTACCAGGCAACTCCCTCCAGACACCAAACTATTTCAAAGATTTCAGTTCCCTAGATTGAAAACTACGACCTGTAATTAAGTGACAAAAACTGATTTTATAAAATATTGGCATATAAAATATGGTAAATAATGGTTAAATAGGCATATTGAATCATCAAAAAATAAAATATAGCTTCATGTTGAAGAAATACCATACCGGGCTTTCAAGTATTTGACATGTTCTCGGAGCTGTCATACCTAATGGGAGTCATCGCCATATATTGTTTATAATTCCATTTCCAGGTGGTCGCATATAAGTAACGTGATAAACCACAAGCGAGATTTCACCGTCGAAACTGTGAACGGAGGAGAAAAAATTGTCTTCCAATTCCCCGACGTGGAAAGCGCCAAAAACGCCTGGCGGTTCTGCGTACTGCAGCACATGTTCTTCAGACAGTACGAAATGAACAGGAGTATCGATCAAACGGATAAAGGTCCCCCTCCGCCTACCACTTTTCAACAAGCTCATAGCGTCGATGTAAGTCTCCTTTTTCTTCTTCCCTGTAATAAAGTTAATAAAATATTCCGTCACTTTTCCCTTCAAGGATAAGCTAAGACAAATGGACAGCTACGAGGACATAACCAACCCGTCTCATCCTTGGGAACTGGCCATATCGACGCAGAACCTCTCTCAACGGGCCCAATCGACGTCGTGTCTCGACTTGAACAAGCAAACCGATCTGGAAACGTTGCGGAGTCTCTTGCCGGCCTACAGGCCGGCTCCCGATTACGAGACAGCGATCCAGCAAAAATACCGGAACTCGTCCACGACCGTTCCTCCCAGAGAGCCCCTGAGGAACGCCCACGGCTTACTCTACAGTTCCCAGCCGGAGATACATCAGAGGTATCCGGACGTCACTCACAACAACATCGAACCGAAGACCGTAATTGGGACGATGTACAACTCTCAGATATTGGTCAACGAACAGCTTAATTTCCGGGACGGTCTGCTGCACATCGTGAAACCGCCGCCTCCGTACCCGTCGAACAGGATCAGCTCGAACTCGACCCCCGACCTGGCCGGCATCTCGCAATACCCGAAGCCGCAGGGACACTTTATCGGCGCCATCGTGAGCGGGTCGAGTCCGGATCTGGTTTCGAGCGGAAACTTCTACATGAAGCACTACGGTCAGCAGCTTTACCAAAACCAGCACCCCCATCCCATCCACAGGTCTCACAGTTATCTCCCGCCGACTCACGGGACTTACGAGAACCTCTCGTCGATTTTCAATAATAATTTACTCAACCGTCCACAGGCGGTCATTGTGGAGAACCCGAACATAACTAAGCACATCAAGAAAGTATACGACGAGCACGGGAACATAATCTACTGCATGCCGGCCAACATGAAGCAGATACTGCAAGAGAACCAGTTACCGAGCACCGGATTCGTGGTCACCAGGAACCAAAACGCTGTGGTGGCTCACGGTTCCCATCTGGATAATTCCACAGAACCGATCTATGAGAACATACCGCTGCCGTGGCAGAACGAGACCACCAACAACACGCGAGCGAGAACCCAAAGTATCCATTCTGCTCCGGAGATAAGTCAGGTCGTCAATCACACCTTTGTCAACGCCCTGCAGTCCCAATTGCAGAATATTAACCTGAACAATGTCACGCCCAACAGTCGGGAGAACCTGTACGCCAACATCAATCATGCTGACATGAGCAAGAACTCCTCTAGAACCGATCTGCATCTATACGATTCTTCCGCCGTCGTCGGTGTCTCTGACATCAACAACAGATCGACGCTCAATGCTGCCCAGACAGTCTCGTCCGGCGGCAAGCAGGAGTCGCCCGTGATGAGCCGAACGAACACCTTTGTCATCAATAATAACACTTTGAACGGAGCGAATACTTCCACAAGTACATATTCGGAGAGCGTGAACACGAGCAAGGAGATCTCGTACGCCGATTCAAGTGCGGCCTCGAGCGCCTCTTCAAAATCGAAGAAGAAGCGATGGGGGATTCTGATCGGTAGGAGTAAATCCGGGGAGAAGGTGAAGAGCGCGACGCTGGGGAGGGAGAAAGAGAAGAAGGAGAAGATTCAGAGTAACAAGCATCGGTGGTCGACCGGCTTGCCTAGAGGGAATCCGTTGCCGCCGTCGATCAGCAAGGAAACAATGGTGAGTCACTGGATATTTGATATTAATCGACCGTTATTTATAACGAATTGTTATTCCAGTGTCAGCTGCTCGAAAACAAACTGGCCGACAGTCAGCTGTTTTTCGAGTTTGATAAGATCTCGAAAAAGAAGCCCAACGCCGATTTTTCCACGGCCCTCCATCCGGACAACGTCCTGTTCAACAGGTTCAAGGACGTCCTTCCCTACGAGGAGAATCGACTGCGGTTGACTCCCACAAAAGACAATAAGTCCGGCTACATCAACGCGTCCCATATTACCGTAAGTGTTGTCGCTTTGTTGCCGGTCCGGAATTACGAGTTCAAATTTGAAAACGTTTCAGGCGACAGTCGGAAGCAAACAGAGATTTTATATAGCCGCCCAGGGACCCACGAAGCACACCCTCCCGTCCTTCTGGCAATGCGTTTGGGAAGCTGAAGTTTACTTGATCATCCAGCTGACCGACCCAACCGAAGACTTGAACTATTTACCGGACGGGGGCGAGAGAAGTATCAACATCGGGAAGGTATTTGTTGATTTTTTTTTCAATCTTCCGCCTTTTAATTTGTCTCCTTTTATTATTTATTTCATAAACGGGAAACCCCCATTACAATGCAATGCAAAAGTTGAGAACGTAAATAAAATTATTACAAACTCGTTCTTCTCAGGATTATCAGCTGTGGTGGGAGTTCACCCAGAAGACGGGTCACTGCACGACGAGCAAGGTCCGCCTATGCCACGTGTCGTCCCGTCGTTACCGCACCCTCTGGCACCTGCACTACACCGAATGGGGCGACCAGGGATGCCCACCGTCCGTCGCCCACTTCCTTGGTTTCCTCGAGGAGATGCGTTCCGTCCATCAGCACTCGATGGAAGAGATCCCGCCCGGTCACAACAAGAACCCGCCGATCCTGGTGCATTGCACGGCCGGCGTCGGCAGGACCGGCCTGGCGATTCTCAGCGATCTCTTACTGTACACCGTCGATCATAATCAGGTGAGGACGATTTGTGAATTCCGTTGCTATTATAGTCGTTAATTTAATCGATTTATTTCCAGGAGGTTTGCATCCCTCGAGTCGTCGGGCTTCTGAGACATCAGAGGGCGTACATGGTTCAGACGATCGCCCAGTACAGGTTCGTGTACTCGCTCCTGATTCATTATCTTAAACAGACGAGACTGATTTAGGATCGTTTGTTTGATTGTGATCGATCGATCGTCTGATGAAAGTGCCATTGTGCTTTAATCGTTCCACTGCACTCGATTTTCTCATTTTAGTAATGTATAAGAGCACAAGTTAATAAGAGAAAACAAACAGTTTCATTAACGGGTCATTATTACTTTTATTGATGAGTCGTATCAAATCGAATTAAGTGCCTCAGTTTCATTGTTTCATTTCCATTGTCAGTAATATAAAAAAATATGTGAATCACAAAATGTGAAATATTGAAGTGCCATTACGTGAACGTATAATTATTATTTAACGAAGCAGCTCATGGAAACAGCTATTTTAACAGTGGCATTGTTTTAACTAAACAGTAACTACAGTAACCGTTTGTGGTTAGTTAATTTTAATGATCGTTTTTAGTGGATCTGTTGTTTTAATCATGTTGAATTTTAATGTTTGTCGTTCGTTAAATAAGACGAATTTTATAAGATTTTTCAAAATTTTTATCTCAAAAAAGTATTTAAAAATTACCAAGTATTAATATTGTGAAAGTATTGTTTTATGACACCGGTGTGCTTTAAAATAGGATTAAGTGAAAATACTTTGTACCCACTCATGTGAAAAAGAGAGTTACTGACATTGAACTTGTCAGTTGTCGCATGTGTCAGTGACACCTTTTTTCTTTTTGGAATTTGAAAGTGTTACTTTTTGTATTTGGTCGTCATTAGTTTTTACCTATTGATGATTAGAGAAACTCCAGTATTGAAATAATTGCGCTAATTAAGTGGATTTTTTTCTCGTTTTACCTCTGCCCATCTCTTTTAATCTAACAAGTAACAATGTGGTATTAATAATTGCTTTGCATGTATTATGAAACTACCTTTACATAATAATGATTATGAATAGAAATTATTTATTGACATCCTGTTAGTAATTGTTGAGAACCAAAGTAAAAAAAAGAAGTATATTATAGATATTGAAAAATATAAAGGCAAGTGTAATTTTTAAAATTGTATAAGTACAGAACATAAGAACATACAGATTTGTCTGTTAACTTCTTGTATTATAAGCGTCTGATATTTTTTTTATATTATAAGTAAATACATTATGTAATAATAATAATAATGAGATTTTCTTAAGGCTGTGTATATACATATTATAATATAATAATACTTGACTATCATGTTTTAAAGCAGTTGATATTTTTGTGATTGTATTCAGTGCCTTTTTTTAATGAATATGTAATTATTAGATTTCATAATCTATCCAAATTCATGCAACTACTGAATCATGTAAATCTTACAATATAGTCTTTTATTATTACAGAATTAACAGTTAATTTCTAAAATGAGTCTGAGGTCCGTTGCACAAACTTTAATTACAGATCTGCCAGATAATTACTGATTTTAAAATGCCCTGTATTATCAAAATGTTGGTCTGACATTGCTGGAAATAAATTCAGCTCCCTTTTAGAAGAGTTAATTACTGATAAAAAAATAAAAGATCATTCAAAATATTCACCCTATTTTCGAAATTTGCAATTTGAAATCAATCTGACAAATCTTTAATTAACGTTTGTGCAACTGGCCCTGAGTCACTTTCCTCTCATTATGCACTTACCTATCCATATCCGCAACATTAATAACAAAGCAGAATCTCGCCCAGATTTTAAGCATACTGAACTCCCCAATTATTGGCACTATAAGCATTTTGAAAACCCCATCCCCTCTCAATTTTTAAACTAAACAATAAAAAATAAAACAACAATAATTATAAAAACAGACTTTATTACAAATTACATTACATTATATACATCACATTAAAAATACCCTCCATACAAAACCACACTGTAAACCTAAAATAAAAAACCGCTTCTTACTATGCTGGCGGATAATAAGGTCGATGCTGAGGTCCGCTCGCTTGAAAATACGGACCGCCGGGCGGCGGGACGACCGCGGGAAACGGAGGCGGATGCGACACGAACGGGGGAAACACCGCAGGAGGTGCCATGTGCGTGGCGATGGTCGGCGGCGCCCCGGGAGGGGGAATGTGGGGCGTCAGCGGCGGCGGCTCGGTCATGGGGGCCGTGAAAGCGGGCGGGAAGGCCGGCGGCGGGGCCGAAGTGAACGAGGTGTAGGGAAAAGCGGGCGGAACCTCGGCCGGCGGAGGCACCTTGATCGGAGGCGGCGGCAGCAGCTCCTGAGGCTCGAGTTTCTCCTGGTTGCCGTTGGCGGATTTGCGAGATGGCGGTGCGACGGGGGGAGGGCCCGTTTTGGCCGCCAAGGGAGGACTTTCGGGGGTAGCGGTCGAGTTGTTGGTCGGTGAGTAGAGATCTAGCACCTGGATAATAAAGAGGTAATTAATAAAATTAATAATTGTTAGGTTTTAGGCTCAAAAATAAAAATTTAAGTCAAAAGTCAAAAGGGTTACCTGGTGACAGATGTCTTCCATGAGATCCATTGTGATGTCCTCGACAAACATGTCCCACCAGCGCAAATGCCTGGGTAACCTGCCAATCCAGTCTGTCACCTCGAATTGGCTCAGTTTGCCGGCCAAGTACATGAGCGCCACTGCTATGATCTCCGGTTCCCATTGCAGACAGAGCGTGGTGCAGAGACTGTCGTTCACAAACGTCCATGCCATCTCGACCATTTTTTCTACCTAGAAATCGTTACGTTCAGATCATTCAAATCTCCTTCCTTGAGGGGGACATGAAAGGAATAGGGCACTGTTGATGCGATTACTGAATTTGGAATGCAAAATTTCATAAGAATCAGTAGTCAGTCGAAAGTTATAAAAAAAAGAATCATAGTACTTTCAGTTATTGCAAGTTTACAAGGAAATTCAGTCTTATGATGAGCAAAAACACTTGAAATCCCCTGTTATAAAGTGATAGTAATGATTATAAAAATTACCTTAGTCTTGTCACCTTTGAAACACTTGGCATACTTGATTAGATAACTGTAGGGGTGGTCAACTTGTAAATCAAATTTGATCGTCTGAAGCAGTATCCTCTCTAATGTCATGACCTGAAAAACGATTCTCAACAGTCAGAATGTACAAGTTTAAAAGTGAGACAAGTCACCTCTTCCTTGGGATCGTCTCCGAATATTAAGAACTTTTGATTCGTCAACAGGCTTTTGGCAGTCTTGATAATGTCTTTGCATTTCTTCGGCGTCTCTTCAACTTTGCCAGCCAAGAACAAGCAACAGCAAGCTGTCACGTATCTTGGGAACTGTCGAAACGAGTGGAACATGTAAAATCTGTGAAAATACACCACTCCGGTTGCGTATGTGTTGTAGCCGAGGCCCATTTCCTTGCCGGTCTCAATAATGAAATGGGCTCCTAAAAAAATATACTTTTTTAGGATCGTGACCAGAAAGGATAAAAATTATTATTAAAGACAAACCTTCTTTGCGATATCTAGTTTCAGTATCATAGTCGATTCCATCTTGGTTTGAGGGGGTGTTCTTCAATTCTTTCTTCTCATAATACCAGCCAGGCATCTTGATAGAATTATAAAGACACCGGTTAGTATTCTTATGAAGTGTTGGTAAAATGCAGCACACCACAGTACAAATAAAAATGAGCTCTTTGCACACCTCCGAGTCCTCAAACGTTCAGAGACTATCAAATGTTTTGCGACTAATGATAACACGTGTTGACCCACAAGTTAAATTTGTCGAGACACGATTTAATTCTTCACTCACCACTCGCCGCTGAAGTTAAATTTTTATTGAAGAAAGTACTTATAAATAAATAAAATAAACTAATTTAGAAGAATAATTTAGGACACCTAGCACTAGAGGTTCGCGTTTCGCTCACAACTCATGCACAAGGGACAACAGTCACAACACAACCACTGACCTGGCTCTATACTGTGACACAACTGTCAAGACTCAAGCGCAGAATAGTGTCAAGTCTCACCACCTCGGTCAGTGTGACGTCACAGGGCGGGGCTAAGTGGTTCTGGTTCCAGACAAACAAACCGTTCACGTGGTAATTGTTGTCAGTTGTCGAGTTTTTTCCTGAACTTTGACGTGATGTTGCCATTGACATCGAAGTGATTAGTGAATAGTGAAGCCAAATATTACTGAAGTCATTAGTGATGCTAATGATGCCATTAGTGAAAGGTATAAAATCCAATCACATTGCAGCACTTTTGAAGTTCTACTAATGAGAGCCCTCATTAGAGCTTTGATGTTTGACGAGACAACTTCCATCAGAACTGGCAAACCCGTAAACGTCAAACTTGTAAACAACGTTTGTTTGTATGGAACCCTGGCCGTTGGCCTCGCCCACTGACGTCATCACTGTCGGCGTCTGAAACTGTTGACGTTTGACAGTTATATTACCAACATTTCCATAAATAACAGAACATCCGGAACAGCTAATAATGGCGCGGACTGACCGCGACGGAAACAGCCGAGCTAATAAATCTTACAAATTTGGCACTTTGGGATTAACAGTTGACAATCTGGACATTTGCAAACATGAACAATTAGAGGACATCAAACACCGAATAATGATGTCTCGATCAATTCCCGAGCCCTTTTACTGGCAGTCGGAGTTGTTTTGGCTAGGGAACCTGTATTACCGACACTGACGTTTCGTGAGTGTCAGTAATAAAGGTACCCTAGCTTTGGCGGTATTACTATTTCCTGCATTTTTTATTAATCTTACGACCTATATTTGAAATTTGGACTGATACATGATGTCCTATATCAAAACCATCAGTAATGTGTGATACCATTTCCTATTGTGATACTATTTCCTGCATTTTTTATTAATCTTACGACCTATATTTGAAATTTGGACTGATACATGATGTCCTATATCAAAACCATCAGTAATGTGTGATACGGCGATACGGCATATAATTTTACGGAATTTACCCAAATTCTTTACACGATGCTTTACCAGTAAAAAATATATTTTTACAATTATACCTGTGTATATGTGTTAAATAAAATGAGAAAAATCTATTAGGAAGTGCAAAATATATAATAGTAGAAAAATGGAATTATTAAAATGTTTCACACACAACACACAACAATTTTTGTTTATTTAATTCAATTGTATTTTCATGAAAATTTTAAATTTATTCTATAAAATAAAAAGGGTCCTAGAAAAAATAATGTATGGTACTCGCATATAATTCAAATGGTTTAATAAAGGGTCGAGTCGAGTATAGTCGCATGTGACGTCACATTCGAGGAAACATTTTACTCGATAATTATTTATTAACACCAACTTTCTTGTTATAATAATTATAGAACACATTTTTCATAAAACTATTTCCTCATAAAATCACTTTCAATCAAAAGATCGGGTCTTATAATTTTAATTAGATTTGATAAAACTTGAAAGCTTGAATGCGAATTACATTCGATGAATGCACAGCCTCTCGAGTGTGACGTCATAAATGCGCAGTAGCGTACCAAGGTGTATCGTGCTTTTAGATTTTCTGAAGTTTAATGTCAACTGTCAACTCGTTCATTTTTCATTGAAAAGTCAATAAAAGTCGATCAAGTCACGAAGGTATCGAGTCATCGAAGCATAAACCGTGCACCGTGCCGAACGTGCAGAGGCTGGTTTCCTTTTGCCTGTGAGAATTTGTGATGGCGGAGTTGTGATTGTGAAATAACAGAAATCGGTAAGTTAACTGACGATATTATAAAAAATAGAGATTTCCATTATTTTGATGATTTGTTACCCTATCACAACGTTTTCTTGCGTCTTCATATTAAAAATTAAATTTACTCAAAACGTCTGGCCCCCTAACAATGTCAACCGCATGGCACGTTTATGTTCCCGGTCTTTAAGACATCATAATTGCGCCTAGAAATTCCCAACTCTGTTCTAAATATGAAAAACAGTGACCACTATGAATATGACTAACTTTCGCTAGTCATAACTTGTACATTCAATCAGAAAAACGGTTTTTTTTTCATAAAAGATAGGTTATGTTCTTGAATTTGTGAAAATCTCACCATCACCAGACGTCTTCAAGGTAAGTGAAACTTGACATTGATAAACTTACAACGTGCTCTAGTTTATGACAAAAGCCCCCCCCCGCCCTCCAGATTATTTCATAATGTAACCTAGCCTATCTTACTATTATTTTTTTTTTTTTATGACAATTTTTGCAGCTTAGTCATATTCAGAGAGTCACGTTTGGGTCTGTCACTGTTAAAGTAACATCGGTCTATGTTTTCTAGATCAAAATGCCACAGAACGAGTACATCGAGCGTCACCGTAAGCTCTACGGCAGAAAACTCGATTATGAAGAGCGCAAACGAAAACGTGAGGCTCGCGAGCCCCACAAACGCTCCCAGATCGCCAGGAGCCTACGCGGCATCAAGGCGAAAATATTCAACAAGGAGAGACGAAATGAGAAGATCCAGATGAAAAAGAAGATCCAAGCACACGAACAGAAGAAGGTGAAGAAAACTACGGAGAAAGTGGCCGAGGGAGCCTTACCCGTCTACATTCTCGACAGAGATGTCCAGTCGAGAGCGAAAGTCTTATCTAACATGATTAAACAGAAACGGAAAGAGAAAGCCGGCAAATGGGACGTGCCGATTCCAAAAGTTCGAGCGCAAGCCGACTCGGAAGTAATGCGAGTCGTGAAGACGGGAAAAACGAAGAGGAAAGCGTGGAAGAGAATGGTGACGAAAGTGACGTACGTCGGCGAGGGATTCACGAGGAAACCGCCCAAATTTGAACGGTTCATCAGACCCATGGCGCTCAGGTTCAAGAAGGCGCACGTCACACATCCGGAACTGAAAGCGACGTTTTACCTGCCGATAATCGGGGTCAAGAAGAATCCCAGCAGTCCCATGTTCACAACACTCGGAGTGATCACGAAAGGGACCGTGATCGAAGTTAACGTTTCAGAGTTGGGGTTGGTCACGCAAGCGGGGAAAGTTGTCTGGGGCAAGTACGCCCAGGTCACTAATAATCCGGAAAACGATGGATGTATCAATGCTGTTTTGTTAGTTTAGTTTGAATGTATGCTTTTAAATAAACGTTTCCTATAATGTTCTGTATTTAGATTTATTTAGTTTATAAATCCTGTCTTTTTCATGCAAATTTGAACCGATTTTGATGAAACAATACATGAACAATAAACAAACGAAGGTCTTTTTTTTTGGTATTTCAGGTTTTATAGATATAATCCAATGGCGTAGATATTCACGGTTTGTGCCCTTTTCCCTCCCTATCTTTTACGCCACTGACTTTATAAAAAAAAAGTTATTCAATAGCCCCCACCATTTTGGAACAAAAAGTATTCCTTAATTATTTATACGCCGCACCGTTTTTGAGATTTTTAAAATGCCCTCAGGCATTGTCACTAATCATTAGGAATAAACATTAATTTTGCAATGTAAATGACCCAACAATACCCGAGAAAAGTTCAAATATCTCAAAAATGGTGCATCGTATAAAAAGAATTAAAGAAAACTTATTTGTTCTAAAATGCATGGGCTATTGAGTAATGTTTTCTTTTTTGTAATAAAGTTGGTGGGGAAACGATAGGGCGGGAAAAGGGGCGCCAAATTACCTTATCAATTGCTTTCCAAACACCAATTTTATTATTTACCCTTTACTCAAAGGTTTTTTTTAATATTTGAAGATTCTCTTGAAGACTCTTCAAATTAATAATAATATAAATATTTAAATTACTACGAAGATTTGTTGTAAATTGTTTCAGTAGTGACTCCCCATTAAAAAAAGAAAAAGAAAACAATGCAGATCTTCGTGAAAACTTTGACCGGGAAGACCATCACCCTTGAGGTCGAGCCCTCGGACACCATCGAGAATGTTAAAGCCAAGATCCAAGACAAGGAGGGGATCCCTCCAGATCAGCAGCGTCTGATCTTCGCCGGCAAGCAGCTGGAGGACGGACGCACCCTCTCCGACTACAACATCCAGAAGGAGTCCACTCTTCATCTGGTGTTGAGGCTGCGAGGCGGCGCCAAGAAGCGAAAGAAGAAGAATTACTCCACCCCGAAGAAGATCAAGCACAAGAAGAAGAAGGTCAAGCTTGCCGTGTTGAAATTTTATAAGGTACTTTTTTTACTGTACATACTTGGGAAAATGAGAGATGGGAATTATGACCCAAGTCAAGTTAGCCACGCTTCGGCCAGCCACACTTTCGGCCAGGGGAAGAAATTCGATTAGATACCTAATTTCCATCAGCAAAATATTTTTTGTTGTTTTTTCACGTCTTAAATGGAACATATTTGGTTTGTTTTTATTGATAATAAAATTAATAATTTGTAACATTTATTCGGACCTTTTTTAGCAGAGTTTTCAGTATTTTTTTCAGTTTTTTAAGTCCGCGACTGGAAGCGTGGTTGGCCATTATTATGAAATTTCGCACCTTTTTCAGAATATTTTGAACAAAAATTATTTTTCCAGTTTGTTATGTCCGTCGCCGAAATCTTGAGTGGGCAATATTTTTTAAATTTCTGTAATTTTTTAACAAAATTTCAGTAAAAATTAATTTTCCGTTCATTAAGTCCATCGCTGAAGGAGCGACTGGCCATTATTTCAAAATTTCTGACTTTTTTGAGCAGAATTTCACCAAAAGATAGTTTTTTCAGTTTATTAAGTCCATGGCCGAAAAAGCGTGGCTGGTCATTATAATGAAATTTAGGAATTTATTGAGAAAAATTTCGGCAAAAATTATTTTTTCAGCAAAATTTCACCAAAAATTATTTTTTCAGTATCTTAAGTCCGCGGCTGAAAGCATGATTGATCATTAAACTTCAGACTTTTTCAGAATATTTTCAGTAAAAATGATTTTTGCAGTTTGTCAAAAATGTTTGTGGCCGAAATCGTGACTGGCCATTATTTAAAAATGTCTGAGTTTTTTTTTATCAGAATTTCAGCTAAAATGACTTTTTAGTTTCTTCAGTCTGTGGTCGAACGCTTGGCTGGTCATTACAATGAAATTTTCGGGATTTTTTGATTAAAATTTCGGCAAAAATTATTTTTCAGTTTCTTAAGTCCGCGACTGAAAGCTTGGTTGGCGATTATTATGGATTTTCGCACCTTTTTCAGAATATTTTCAGCAAAAATAATTTTTCCACTTTGTTAAATCTTTTTTAAAGTGAATGGCCAATATTTCAAAATTTCTGACTTTTTTTGATCAAAATTTAAGCAAAAATGATGTTTCAGTTTATTAAGTCAATGACCGAAAGCGCGGCTGGCCATTATTTATAAATTTCTGACTTTTTTGAGCAGAATTTAACAAAAAGAAAATAATTTTTTCAGTTTATTAAGTCCGTCACCGAAAGCGTGGCTGGCCATTATTATAAAATTTAGGATTTTTTACAAAATTTCAGCAAAAATAATTTTTCAGTTTCTTCAGTCCGTGGTTGTACGCGTGGCTGGTCATTATAATGAAAATTCGGGATTTCTTAAATAAAATTTGAGCAAAAATTATTTTTCCAGTTTATTAAGTCTTGGCCGAAGCGTGGCTAACTTGACTTGGGTGGAATTATGTACGACAAGTTTCTGATGACTTTATTACGACTATACAGGGGGTTAATTAAGTATGTGGTCAAACTTCAAGGGGGGATTCTTTGTATGATTCTTAAGAGAAAAGTTCATGTAGGTAAACATCAGTTTTTTTCATCGACTTTTTTTTTGTAAATATCTTCAATATCCTTAACCCATTTTTTGTTTAATTTAGCCGTGTTATAGTAAGTTAAAATTATTAACTCCATTGGTGAAAACCTTACCGAATATTATATAAAAATTGATTTATGGCAGGCTGATGAGCTGAAAGTACAGTGAAACGCTGATGTCTCACTTCCATCACACCATTCGAGGTTGTGTTGTTCAAAGAACTGTATTGTTATGTTGTTCAATAGATTTGCTTTCATTGATATAATTATTTTTTCTTGTTAGAATAATTATGAATGTTCATTTATTTATGTTATTTTTGTTTTTATTAGGTTGACGAGAATGGCAAGATTCACAGATTGAGACGTGAATGCCCGGGAGAACAGTGCGGTGCCGGTGTCTTCATGGCGGCGATGGAAGATCGTCACTATTGCGGGAAATGTGGGTACACTCTGGTGTTTTCCAAACCGGAAGATAAATAAATAGATATGTATTGGTTAAGTTTTTTATCTTGATAATAAAAATAATATCAAGAGAGTTTATTGTTTTATTATTGTTCCCTGATGAGATAAGGGGTCATCTAATTCTCAAAAATATGAGTATTTTCATTTTCTGACTGATAAGCAATTAGTTGTAAAAACAAGTCAGTTTTGTCAGATTGGTGCAATTCATCATAAAAATATTTAAATAAATTAAAATAAGCCAATTACGTTTCTATTCTTATTATTTCTTATATTATTACCTACAAAAACGTTTGATGGGTATTGAGTAGGAGTAGAGCCATGAAATTTTCAAATAATGCTAATTGTGAGGCTTTTGTTGTGGCAGCAGTCTCAAAAAATCGCCAACATCTTACTGTCTATGAGAGAGAAGAAACTGAACTTGTTTGTAGTCGAAATGGAGAAAAAGAATATAATGACATTCCAGATGTTTTTAAGAGTTGGCTTTGATATTTTTTCTTAAAGTTGGCAACCTTGAACACGGACTAGCTGTTCTCAATAATAAAGTTTAAATGACTGCTTCAAAGTTCAAACTGTACCAGAAGCATTGTCATGGTAATTTTTTTTTTCAAAATATTGGTAATATAGTGATTAGTGCAGTGTCAGGATGACGGTCAGGTAAATTTTTGAGTATAAAAAAAAGGAAATTAGTAATTCTTTTTTAATAACTACCTATAGCAATATAATCATTAAATGCAATGATCGAAAGTAATTATTTTGATTTAAGTTGATATGTTTTTTTTTATATTATGTAAAACTCCCTTAATTTAACTAGAAGACTTGATTATAAAATTTAACAAGAATTTAAGAGCTGAAATAAAGAACTACACGTGTTGTAAAAAAAGTAAGTGCTCCTAATTCCACTTTGTACTTGGTGGGTATTACCACCCTGGCAGGGCTTAAAAGTAATTTTACATTTAAAGTGTTCAAAGAATATACAGTTTTATAATTTTCCATCTATAGCTGTAAAAATAAATAATGTTTAAAGTTCCTGGTCGATTTTGTTGACATTCTGAGTCTGACCTTTGAGCCCCACAAACGAAACTTTTCGGGTGTAAACCGGATGAACCTCGTCTTGCAGGTTTTTCAAATTTTCTTCGCTCTGCAATTTTCCATGATTGTAAAATACTGCGGTTTTATTCAAATTATTGTTCTATTACCTGTTTTAAGAGCTCGATGCTTTCTTTTACCCTGTTGTACCATTTGATCGTTACCTTATTTCGGGACTTCTCTTGGGTGTCCAGTAACTGAATCCATTCCTCATATGTTGTTGGAGTATCGCTGCAAAGATTTATATTTAGAGAAATTATTTTTACTTTAAATTAATTTTTTATTAATTCATTTATTTATGTAAACAGGTGTTATTGGTTTCTTTATTCACAAGAAAGAGACTTGTAAAATTTGAATCTGATTGGCTTAAAAAATTTTAGGTCCACTCCATGGAACTAATAGCCAATCAGATTCCAGAATACAAAAATGTTAACAACATCATTCTAACTTCTTTGCGCACATGAATCAAAATTAACCAATCAAAATCGGTACTTAAAGCTCGAATTAGGTCAATTATTGTATAATTACTACCCTTTGACATGAACATATTAAGCTAAGTGTTCGCGAATATTCATATGAGCATTTGTATTCGCGAATACGAATTTTTGTATATTCGGAACATCCCTAGTACAGATACAGATGGTGACTTACTGCATTTTATCCAAGGTGTTGAGGTCGAAATGGAACTCTTCTTCCAAGCCTTGTAATTTATTGTATAATAGGGCATTCAGACCTACTAATAATATCAGTAGGGTAATAAGAGTTATCTTGGTTCTTCTAGATATGCCAGAACTTTCTGTAAGATATGAAATTAACCATAAATAAATCAATTAATAAAAAATACATACATTAATAATTATTTATTTATTCACCCCTTACATTTATGTTTATGACAAGTATAAAAAAAAGTAACAATGACTAGAACTAGACTAATCTAGGTCCGATTTCTTTCATTTTACGTTTCAAATCGCTATACAAATCAGCAGATTTTTCCTCAAAATCCTCATCTTTGTCGTCGTAAGCAACATCCAGAAGTGCCCTCAACTTCTCTTTCAATTCAACAACATCTCTCTGACTGTCTCTAGCAGAAATAGCTAAAATTTCACTAAAACTCAAAACCTCATCCGAGCGCAATTCTTCAGGAACTAACGGAGCAGCCTTCGTGAGATCTTTCAAATAATCACGAATCGACTCGAAATTCTTCTCAGCGCCCGGAGAATCCATTTTATTAACAACGAGCATCGCAGGTTTCTTCAATAACTCTTTATTGTACAGCTCCAATTCTTTATTCAAGAGCATTACAGTCTCCAAGCACGATCTATGAGGATACTGCACACTCAACTGGAAACCGTTAATGTCCACAACCAGTAGTAACAATTTCGTCCGTTCGACGTGCCTGAGGAAACTGTGCCCCATTCCTTTGTTTGCATAAGCTCCTTCAATAAGGCCCGGCAGATCCGCCATGCTAATTCTACGTAAATCATCGAACTGCATGATTCCGATGTGGGGTCTTATTGTAGTGAAAGGATAAGAAGCGACTTTAGATCTGGCATGAGAGACGGCGTTCAGAATCGTGCTCTTGCCTGCATTCGGGAATCCCACCAGCCCTATGTCTGCTATCAATTTCAAGTCTAGCCTCACGGGGTACATTTGACCTTTTGTTCCGAAATAACCGTTTTTAGGGTGTCCCCCTGTGCCGCCTTTTGCCAGGACCAGTTGTTCTCCATCTTTATTTACTTCTCCAAGTTTTTTACCTCGCTCGGTGTAGAAACTGATACCAACCGGTACGTCAATGTTTAGGTCATCCCCGGGCGGACCGATTATGAAATTGTGCGTGGAATTTTTGCCATTTTTAGCGACATATTGGTTGGACTTATTTTTCTTGTAGACTTCGTCCAAGCTGATGTTTTCTTTGGCTGTGACTTTTACGCTGCCTCCCTGGCCCCCGATTCCTCCGAATTTCGGTAAACCGTTTCCTCCACAACCGGCTTGAACGTTTATGAATAAGGTGTCTCGGAAACTTTGATTTTTCAGGATGCGTTTTGTCACGGCCCTCGAATTGGTGTACAACGCTTTTATATTTAACTGAACCATTTTAAACACATATTATCATTATATTAAAGCGTTAAAAATACTGCGTTTATTATTTATTAAAACTTCGTTTATGTTCTCCTGAAGTAAAAAAGTACATGTTGCATGTTGGTTTTGGTACTTTTGGTTAAGTTATAAGTTTATTTTTATTTAATTCCTTGTCCTTGACCTTGACTTTTTTCCATTTCCTTGCTAAGCTAAAGCGTCGATAACTCCGCCAAGCGCATGCGCATTACGCGTTTTCGTGAACGGACAAATTCTGGCGTTGTTAATTCAACAAATAACTTTGGGCTTTGGGAATTTGCAAGTTGTTTTGTACATGGAAATGACCAGACGCTGATTGGAACCAAATTGAACATATCCATTGTCATTGTTAAGTTTTTCATTTAAATAAAAAATAAAAATTCATGGACATAGATTTAGTGCGCGTGTTAAATCTATAATCCTCGGCGCTTAGCTTAGGTAAAAGTATAATTATTATATAGGTTAAATATTAATTAATTTAAATGTCAAAAGTTGACAGATTGACATAACTTACTGACATTGACGCTTATAAATTGAACCTAATCAGCACTCAGGCTCTAAACATGCGCATCAAACTAAAGAAACATTTCCGGTTTAATATAATTTGAAATTGGGACTTTCGATTTGGAATTGAAGGTGAACGGTCGTGCAAAATCAAAACTTGATTCAGATCATACCAAAATCCAATAAAAGTAGGTACTAACACTTGTGTTTCTTAAAACAACACTATCTCCCAACCACATTGGTAAGTCCTAATAAATAAAATATAATATTACAATAGTTATAATAGTCTTCTAACAAAAAGTTAGGCCAATATTTCGCCATGCCTCCGGACCCCGGAGGGGGTAAAAAATTATCGGATAGATTAAAGTTTTTATATAAAGATTCAGATATCGGTCCCTATCAAGTTAACATTGAATCAATTTCCACTGTTAATAAACTTCCAGTAACTGCTACGAATGATTTTTCCCAATCTAATAACTCACAAAATTCAAATGCAAATGCATCAACAGATAATGTCAATAAAGCAAACACGTTGCCCCAGACTCAGTCCATAAACAGTCAAAACCGCAATGTGGGGAATTTTAGTCCTCTTGCAGTTGCGAAAAAGTTGCTACTACTGAACTTTGAAAATGTTGTAAAGATGGAAAAAAAGGGCCGTAATCGGCTAGCCGTATTTTTCACGGGACCCAAAGACGCTAACAAGTTTATTCAAGATGAAAGACTTATAAGTTGGGGATATAATTGCTATATCCCTACAAATCTAGTTTCCTGTAAAGGTATCGTGAGACATGTAGACAAAGACTTGACAGACACTGAACTGATCAACTACTCGCGTGCACACAATCAACAGATTCTAAATGTTAAAAGAATGAATAGAAGAGTCGCGGGAGTAGGAGGGGAAGCCACATACGTCCCAACCGGAACGGTCCTGTATACTTTTTCTGGAAAATACATACCATACGAGGTAGAACTATTTAGAGTACCATTGCGAGTGGAAGTATATGTTCCACCAATAATCCAGTGCCAGGGATGCTTGCTGTATGGACACATACAGAAACATTGCAATTCCAGGCCCAGGTGTAAAAACTGCGGCTCCAATACACCACACACAGGAGAATGTCAACCAAAATGCATTCACTGCAATTCAAACCAACACCCTTCAATTAGTAAACAATGCTCAGAATACGACCGTCAGTTAAATATAAGACAGATAATGGCAGCTGACAATTTATCATTTTACGATGCAAGCCTACGTCTACCAAAACAAACTAGCCAAAATAAATCTTTCCTTACTAGATCCAGAGATTTCCCAGAACTTCCGGTAACGTCCAGTTCCACCTCTACACCTTCTCACCACTCTTTAATGCAAACTCATGATAGGCGAAAATTCCTTTCACAACCAATGCTGAGTTACAGCAGTAAGGTTATTACTTCCACCCCAAATAAAAGGAAAAAAATTGTCCAAAGCCCACAACCAGGCTATTCAAAAGCCGAACACAACTACTGCCTGATTTCCCCCAATTCCCGATCACCTAGTACTAACCAAAGTACTCCAATCTCCAATGCTCAGACTGCAAGCATAAAACCCACCGGTACACAATTGACTACAGAAAGAGAACTATCCGACTTTATTACAACCCTAAATACTTTACAAAGAGAGCAAGCGCTCAAACTATTAAACAATCTCAAACTACAAACAAATAATACATCACAACACCAACTACCAGCCCACCAATCATTAATGGACTGTCAGTCCAAAGAGGTACACCCAAATGTCAATGAAGAACTTGATGAGTATTAATGCAACTCAAACTTCACAAACCAACACACTCACACTCCTACAGTGGAACATTAGAAGCTACCAGTGTGGTATAGATAATCTAAAACTACTCATCAATGACCAAAATCCAGATATAGTCCATCTAAATGAGACATGGCTCAAATCCAAGCATGTGACACGACTCAAAGGGTACAACATTATACGTGCAGATAGGGATGATGGCTACGGTGGCATCGCCACAATAATCCATTCCAGAATCCCATACCAATTGATTTCTGTCAGCACGGCAGTAAAACTCCCACCTCGGTTTCAAATTCTTGGCATTAACACAACAGGTATGAATTTCTTTAACATCTACTGTCCCCCAACTACTATCATTCGGCCACATTTTTGGACCCAACTATTGAACACGCTTCCCAAGCCATTCATTATAATGGGAGACCTCAATGCTCACCATCCCACATGGGACCAACAGCCAGCCAACATTAGCGGCAAAACAATAGCCACTTCGCTGGAAACTCATAATTTAGTATCACTTAATGACGGCTCCCCAACCCTACTGCACCCGCCCACGGTACAGAAAGTTAGTGCAGTGGATGTATGTATTTCTTCGGCAGAGTTATCTCCCCTGGCTACCTGGCAAACAATTGACAGTCCCGGTCTCAGTAATCATTATCCAACAAAGTGTTCTATCACCATTGCCCAACAGCCGCGAAAGAGTAATAATAACTCTATTTATAATGTGAAAAGAGCTAATTGGGAAAAATATCACAGTACCCTGGCCCAGCACCACTGGGATAGAGGTAATATAACCTATCACGAATTCACCAATGTAATCATCGGTGCAGTAAAAGAATCAGTACCCAAAAATAACAATAATCACAAGCAACATAAAATAGGTATGCCATGGTGGGACGAGGAGTGCCGTGATATGATGGTAAAAAAAAGAAAGGCGCTGATCACTTTTAAAAATAACTGTACAATGGAAAATTACCTCAATTTAAAGCAACTTATTGCGGAATTCCGGAGGTTAACTAAAGAGAAGAAACGACAATCCTATGCGAAGTTCTGCTCAGGTCTAAATCGAGAAACAAGCCTCTCAAAAATATGGAATTTCTTTAGGACAATGAGTAAAAGGCAGATTAGTCACTTCACCAGTCTACCATCCAGTAAACTGGCCGAAGATATACTACAGAGAATTGGAATCTGTGATATAAACCCTGACTTTAACCCGGCCCCTAACAATGACCCGGAGCCTTTTTCCCTATCAGAACTGACCTATGTATTGTCTCAAAAAAAAGATACTACTCCTGGACTAGACCAAGTCACCTACTCAATGCTCAAAAATCTCCCCGATGCAGCCTTTTCTTTACTTCTTGAATTTTACAATCAGGCGCTGGCGGGTCACCCTCTACCCCCTCCATGGAAAACATACCTAATATATCCACTCCTGAAATCAGGCAAAGATCCACTTAACACAGACAGCTATCGTCCAATAGCCCTGTCATCTTGCGTAGGTAAAACACTAGAAAGCATGGTTAAAAATCGCATCGAATGGTACATTGAAAATCAAAACATCCTTCCCCCAATGCAGTCTGCATTCCGTAAAGGACGCTCTCTAACCACTAATATTGTCTATCTGACTAATAGAGTTTTACTAGGTTTTACCCGTAACCAGTACACAGTGGCTGTATTCTTGGATCTCAAAGGTGCTTTCGATAGTGTCAATCTCTACAAATTATACTCAAAAATATTGTCAATAGGCATTGACTCCAGCCTCGCCAACCTCATTCTTAACCTTTACATGAACAGGGATGTATACGTGAAGGATAATATCCATGACTTACACGGTCCAGAAAAAGTCTATCGAGGCTTACCTCAAGGTTCATCCTTAAGTCCAATACTATTTAATTTATATATTGCAGACATGCAGGATGTTATCCCCCCATATATGGAACTCATCCAGTATGCCGATGACATTCTTTTAACAACCACTGGACACGACATACCGCAACTAATTGATAAAATGAATACCACCTTGACCATCCTATCACACTGGTTAGATGATAAAGAGTTGACTGTCTCTGTCCCCAAATGTTCAGCAATGCTCTTCCGTAAAAGGAAATCCACTCTTCCCCTCCCACCAATTCAATATGAGGGTAGGCCCATCAAATGGGAATCCACAACCACATATCTGGGTGTTAAATTTACAGAAACCTTGTCCATGAAGCCCCACATTGAAAACATCATCAGCAAATCCCAAAAAGGCCTAAACGTCTTACGAGCATCTGCAGGGGTTCGATGGGGTGCTGACCCAAAAATTCTAAAATTAATCTATAACGGCATCGTTCGCTCTCATCTAGACTTTGGGTGCCAAATACTTCAACCCTGTCCAAAATACCTTCTGAAAAAATTAGATACAATTCATAATCAGGGCTTAAGAATAATAACAGGATGTCTCAAGACTACACCAATTAATGCTTTGCAAGCTGAATGTGCAGAACCCAGTTTAGAGACCCGCGGTAAAAAATTATCGAGCAGTTTCTGGGTAAAACTTGCCCGCCTTCACGAGCATCCCCTAATTGAGATTACCCGTACCCTTGCGACATACTGTAACCACCCCTCAGACTACTGGCGTAGAAGACAACCCCCTTACACTGCCCAGTCGTTCACCCACACTGAAAAATATATAAACAATAATCACGCGACAACCCAACAGTCCCTCCCTTGTTTTCAAACTGAGTTGCAGACACAGTATCACACCATCGACTACACAATAACTGACCTTCACAAAAACGAAGATAACAGTATGCAATTCACAAGAATGCAGGCAGAATGGCAGCCAGCTACCATCATTTACACTGACGCCACATACAGTAGCGACAGGTCTGGAATAGGAATATACATCCCAGCATTGAACTTAAAGTATGCAGCCCGCCTACCTGATTACACCACCATCTACATAGCTGAAATTCTAGCCGTCCATAGGGCATGCACCATGGCCCTGGAAAACGACCTAAAAAACATTGCTATCGTCACTGATTCCCAAAGTGCTCTGCAGAGTATAGCTGAACCTTCATTCCGCGGCGACTCATTATTGGTCAGTTTGAAAACTAAACAACTTATTTTAGACTCTCTGGGGGTGGACAAACTAATTAAATTGATATGGGTCCCTAGTCATACTAATATAAAAGGGAATGATATTGCTGACAGTTTGGCCAAATTTGGCTCTGCGTTAGGTTCTACCTTATCGGTGTCCATAGATGTGACAACTGTGCTACCGCCAATTACTGCTGACATAAAACGTGAGTGGATTAGAGACTGGGGCAATCAAAGTGTAGTTACAGGTAGGGACTATCATTCATTAGTAAAAACATTCCCAGTTAATCCTTATTTTGTTGCGATCCCATACATCAATCGTAGGCACATCACAACAATCATTCGTCTACGTACGAGGCACTGCCTCACAGGGAAACGCAAACACCAATTAGGACTTCTAGATCATCCCTATTGTGAGTGTGGACAAATTGAAGATCTACAACACATATTTTTTTCTTGCCCCCTGAACATCAGTAATCTCTGCGATATTTATAAAGATCTCAGCTCCATTATTCCTACTCCAATCGATTTTAACACATTGATCCACAATTTAAATAAGGATACAATTCCCATCATTATACGATTCCTGCAGATCAATAAAATTATGCTATAACTTATATCAGACCTAACTAAATAAATCTCTTTACCCAGATCTACCTAAATGTTTCTCCGTCTCTTTTAGAACTATCCTTCCTCATCCTGGGCTTATCCAGGCAGATTTCGGACTGTGTTAAGCTCTGGACCTGCCCTAGAGCGAGAAGAGTTTTTCCTCTGTTTGTGATGTCCTTACTACTAACTGTCTATTATTAGAGAGGATACAAGAAAGCAAAAAAGTGAAGAATAACCTATCGTACCACAAAAGAAAGTTCACCTTGTGAATTGACAACAATGACAAGATAGTTAACAACTGAAAAGTGAAACACGAATCGATTTCCTAGTGGAATCAAGGTTATGGAAGCTGGCCATATTTCCAAAGGGATCAGGCCATTAAACAACTAAGAAGAAGAAGAAGAATTTGAAATTGAAGCTCTAATTTGAGTTTTAATTCATTTGATGGCGTAATAAAATCGATAAACGATTATAGTTTTAATCTAAACGATAATACGTCTATTAATTCCTTTTACAAATACGATAAGCAAGTTATACCTAACCAGCACCTGTATTTTTCTTTACATTTACCTGTCACAGAGGAAGTAGTATCAGGCGTAATTTTATGTCTCCGCCTGTGCGATTTATTCCTTCTTTTAGGCTCTTCATTACATTCTTTAGATTCCGCGAGTAAAACTTTAATAAGACTACCAAAGAAGTCATCCAGGCCGCTCCAAGTGCTCTTTTCGATGAAACCTGAAATTTTTTTTTGATAACAAACAACACAAAGAAAATGCATTTCACACCTTTAATTAGACCCAAAACCGATTTCTTGTAAACAATACGGGCATAAACCATAAACGAAGTAGAATTTTGAGACGCTTTTTGTATGCAATAATGATAGTTGATTGTAAAACAATCTGCATACGAAATTCCGGTGTTTGAAATTTCTACATCAACGCCGTAGAGACAGTCTGGTTTTGAGCACGGCAGCAACGTCTATAATTAAAATTTTATATAACGCACACAATTATTACACCTACTGTAGAACATAAACGTGACCTGAGTTTCGGTAGCAAAAGTACATTTAGATCCGAACGGTATTTCAATTGGTGCAGTCAAAGTGATCACTCTGGTTTGAGAGTGTTGCTGAGCGTTGTTGCTCCATGGCTTCTGAATTATATCCGTGCATTTTCGACTTGTGAAAAAATCATACATAAACGTCGCATCGGTGAACAATAACGCAAACAATTTATCGATATTCATCGGGATAACTTCATTTAAAATTAATCTGCCTTCATGGGGAGAAGTACACTTGATAGGACCAGAATCATCTCTGAAATTAATATAAATTGTATTCAAGTCAAGGGAGATACTTACTCTAGACTCTAGCACCTTTTGTCGGTATCAGATTCTGATAAATCACTGATCTGAGGCAGCTCCAAGGAGTCCGACACATCTAAGTATTTTTGATGTCTCATTCTTCTACATTTAACATTGCAATTAAGTTTACGAGTTATTCTGTTATTATTTATTTTAACCTGCCAATTTTATTACACACCACACCTGTTTTTTTATATAATAAACAATCAGATTCTCTACAGGAAGTAAACTGTTGTTCGATAAAGTATTTTTGCTGGAATTAATTAAATATTTCCCCTTGATGATAATGGTTTTATCTTATCAGAACCTTCAATAAAAAAACAGCAAATTACTGTATAGAATAGCAATGGGAGGATGAAGGCCAGGTAGAGATTAATTATGTAATTGGCATCATTTATAAATAGCTCCTTTGTATAATATAAGAAAGTAAATAAGTTTTTTGGTTTAGAATGCATGAGAAACTTTATTATTTATTATGATTGGAATAAGGTGAATTGGAACTTATAATAGCACTTATTAAAATGATGTAGCAGTAGCATTAAGTTGACTAGGAAAACTGCTATTATTATAACTGAGCAAAGATCACAATATGAAAATTGATCAATTAAGTGATGTTTGGTAGGATGTTTCTCCACCTGGGACATGAATCATTATTGCGGGTAACCTTTAGTGAGTGTAAGAAAAACTTTTCAAATGTTAGTTTAATTTTTCCAATAATTTTTGAAAAATCTTGTAAAGTAAAAGGGCTTATTTTTAAATCAAAATTTCACTAGCAATAGTTTTCAGAATTATTCAAGCCCCTTCCATCTCTCCTACATTCAGTGGAAACCTCGATTTTTATTGTTTGAAAAAATCCTGCATAATTTTGTAGGGACTTCTAGAGATTTCTCAAAAGCTCCAACACATTTTTTCAGTCTATAAAACATAAATTTCTAGATGTTTATTACACTAATAACTCCAATTAAACAAGGACAAGGTAAGAAAACGATCTAGGACGATGTAACTTCAAATAAATAGTCAGACACATGACAAATCGATAAAACAACGTGATAAATTATCTAACTTGTATATTGTAATTAAAATAAATAATGTATAATAGATTTAAAAAGGAATTATTTGGTTTAAATACTCCGTAAAAGCGGAGAGGAACGATTATTAAAACTCTATACAATACTAGAAATATGTAACACAGCTTACAAAGAGAAAACAAAAACAAAAACAACAACAACAATTAATAATAATAATTGAACTAATGATCTACAAATCTTGCTTTTGTGCACTATCTAAAGTACTCTGAGTGTCTTTGTTGTTTTGCAGGATCGTCAATACTTTTTCGGTATGAGTGGGGTGAATTGAATGCTGAAGTTCGTTTAGAGATTCTTCCGTCTAAAATCATTTTACTCTTTTACATTTTTGTTAGAACAATTAAAATAATAATTCTCGCCTACCTGTTTTAGCAGTTTAATCGCCACTTTCAGGATCCTTTGCCATTTTTGCATTTCGACAGTGTGCAAGGTCTCCTGTTGCTGCAATAATTTGATCCATTCTTCATGAGATTTCGGTGGATTTCTACAATAAAAACTTTTACAACAACCGTATAAGAAGTATCAAAACAAATAACTAAATCAAATATGTAATAATAAATTACTGGGGGATTCCCCTCTCTTCATAATTATTAACACGTAAAGTGCCAGGCGAGGCCAACATGGTCTCGCAAAATGAGAACAATTTTCCGACAATTCTGGCCTAGCGAGACCAATGTGGTCTCGCAGGTCTCACCAATACTTTTCGCCGCACGAGATCGCATTGGGGCTTCAAATGATTGTAAACCTTACGGAAGTAGGAATTTAGCGGCCAGACAAGTCAGAAAACGCATTCGGCCTGGACACGGGAAGCACCAACGTGGTCTCGCATGGCCGGAAACTTTTTGACTTCAATCAACTTTCTGTTATAAATTTAATTTTATTATTTTAATTACTGGAAAATGCGGAAATGATAGAAATTAAAATCCTTTAGCTTATAAATGTCGAAAAATTTAATGTGATTATAATTTTATGAAATTATAATTATCAATTTTATTTATTATAAAAAAAATAAAAGATCAAACAAAATTTTATTATCCTTTTGAAAATAAAAACATAAAATATTCTAAATAAAAAACATTTTTATATAATTATCTAACTCTATTTTTTAATTACATTATGCATTTGAAAGAAACATTCTAGGCAAACATGTTTGTCACAACCTGAGCACTTCAAGTCTGACTGTGGCGTCTTGGTATTTGCCACCTTTCTCCCTGACTCAGCATAGATCTTGTTAAAACAAACATTCCAACAACGTCTACCAGATCTCCCCAATTTTTCTAATTTTTCTAACTCGCAGTTTGCAGCACCACATTGGTCTCGCTTGGCCAAAATAATGATAATTATTATTCCTGGCCGCGCGAGACCAATGTGGTGCTGCATTTTTTTTGGTAAATTTTCAATGTAAAAATTCAGTTTTTCACCAAACTAAGCACTAAGTACCATTTAAAAATACTTTTTTTATGAAATTTATATAAACAAAGTTTTGGCCTATGGGGAAAATTTTTGTCATGTCCCATTGTGGCACTTTACGTGTTAATCTCTTATCTAAGCTAATTTTGCCATAATAATTATTACTACTAAATAAATACTTCAACAAACTATTCACTCACTTGAGAACATGTAAATCTAAGAGCGTATAAGGAGGAGTTTCTTCTAGAGTCCACAGTTTATAATATAGCATTACATTCAAAACTAGCAACAACAATAACACACCAAATATTATATAAGTCGACGTCTCGGAGCTGAATAAACTCGTCGATGTAGTTTTAATTTTACTTGTAGCACCTGGAAAAATAAAATCTTGAAAATCAGAAATTCCCCTTCATCAATTTTGCTCGATCATATTACTTTTGTAGCAGGAGCTGTCGTCGGTGTACGCCCTGGGAATAACGAGCGTCCTTTTCTTTCTCCTCCCTTTCCTTTTCAAGTTCGGGGCTCTCTCTTCACCCTCGGCGTGCAAAGCCTTGCTCAGGGCGTTGAAGAAATCTTCCAAACCGTACCAGCAGTTTTTCTCGATCATTCCTGCAAGACCAAATGTCGCCAATATGTCAAAACGAATCATAACAATCACAACGCTTACCTTTAACCAAGCCCCAGACCGATTTCTTGTATTTGATTTGCGCGTAAACCGCCATTGAACTGTCAGTTTCGGACAACTTCTGTATACAATAATGGTAGCAAACGTAGAAACTGTCTGCATATGGAATGCCTGCATTGACTACTTCTATATCTATCGCGTAAAGCTGCCCAGCTTTACTGCAAGGTAACATCACCTGGAAAATAGAAATATATCGATTTATTGACTTCATATCTATCTTCTACATTTTACAAGATTGTTTCTGTTCATTCTTATCTTATCCTGTACACACTGTCCGATTAATTAACAAATAAAATCCTTTAGTCAAACGATAATAATAAAAAAAAAAAGTGTGGCATCAGAAAACCAGTTACCAACCTGAGTTTCGGTGACTTGACTAGTTTTGGGCCCGACCGCCGAACTAATCGGCACCGTCAGATTAACGACCCTGCTCTTACTGCTGTTCGAAGTGTTGTGGGTCCACGGCGTCTGGGTGAGGTCCGTGGTCTTGCGAGAGGCGTAAAAGTCCAGCACGAACTTGGAGCTGGTGAACAGGAGCGTGAACAGCTGATCGATGTGGATCGGGATCACCTCGTTCATCAGGATCCGGCCCTCGTGGGCGGCCGTGCACTGGATCTTTGTGTCGCACCTGCGTACCGGACATTTCTCTCTCAAGAACGCTCACCCTAACGGAGACGAGTGAATAAACTTACTTGGTGGTTTTCTCCATGTCGGACTCGGACGTGTCCGACATGTCGGTGGGAAGCTGCAGATCGGCATTTATGCTGTGCTTCATTTCCAAGCCGTTCGAGAAATGGCTCTCTTCGCAGCTTTTCAAATCTTCGGAAGGTAACAGGTCCATTATGCCGTCAGTCGTGCTGACGCACTCCTGGTCCTGCTGGTCAGATCGGTTTCGTTTTTAGTTTTTACAAGGTGAAAGATTCGATTTAATAAGTTCTGAGAGTGCAACAAAAGACTTCGAGTAGAAAAGATTCCATTTGAGACAATATCACGTTAGATACAGCAATGTAGTTTTTTAAACTCTTGTAAATTAGTGCAATTATCAACAATAACTGATGTCGAATATCTAAAAACAGTAGTAAACCATTCCCCAGATTTGTTGCTGCGTCCCATTTTTCATATTACATTTAATTTTTCAATTTATTTCGCAACTCTACAACATTTCCCCCTCCTACAACATCTGTAAATGAACCAAACTGAAAAAAAAAGGCACCGGCAGTAAGAGAGCTCTTGCACAACAGAGAGAGACACAATTTCGGTTCAGCATGATTCAATTATCTTAAACCCGCAACAGGTAAATCAAGCCATAAGTACACGATTCCTTTTGTTAAATATCCGCAATCCCTATTTCAATTTAACCCTATTTATCAGTCATTCAGGAATAATTTCCCTGCAATATTCCTGTAGGTCATTCACATAGGTTCACCTGTAGGTGTCCCGTAAGTGGCGGATAAACTCTTTAATACTTATTGTTAAGGGGAGCCCTCTAGGAGTAATGGCAACATACTAAAGAAAATTCTCAGCTTTACTTTATTACTTAATAAGTGAAAACTAGCACAATAAATGTGGCAACATTAAGATTTTTTGTCATGTGTCATGAGAGACAAAAAATTTTCACAAAACTGGCAACCTTGTGTGTTACATACAACCCTATCTACCCGAAACCGGTTCGCTGCACTCCATTTCTTTAAGATAAGTAAGAAGTAAACCAAAACCAAAGAAAATAACCTCAAAAATCAGATAATTTCTTAGATAACTCCTTACTTCTGAAAAAGAATCTACCGAAAGCCTAGCGGAGAATTTATCTTTATCGGCCTCGGGAGCGATGTAATCCTCGTCGTCGCTCGTCAGGCCCAGCTTAGCGCCGTAGCTCCGATGAACCTAAAAAATTCCATCATCACGTCCGTCCGTACGTTTCAGAGCGACGAAAAATCGCGAGAGGATCGTTCGGGGGGTGGGAAAAAGCGACAAGACGACACGACATACCCACTGCCACATCTCCTGAGCGGTCATCGGTTGATCGAGCAGGGCGTTCTGCCACACCCGAAACAGCATCAAGTAGGTCTTGTCCCTGGCGGCGAACGTCGTGAAGAAGTACTTCTCCGTCCTGGTGGAGATTAGCACGGCGTTCGGGATGACCAGGGCGGTCTTCTCTTTGGTTATCGCGGCCACCTCTTTCCATTTTAACGTTAGGTTCGTCTCCCAGCCGAAAATGTTCGCATAGAAGCACAGGTAGTTCTGGGTGACGTAGAGCCTGCCCTGGACCAGGATGTCCTTTTGCAGGGCGCAGGAGTAATCTGAAATTAATAACAAAGTGAAAATCGATTTGATTCAAATTATTTCATTGTTCTAAGTTATTGACGCAATTACCAAATTTTAACTGGATAGTGAAGACATAATTATAAAATGGTAATTTAAAGTTGATATTATCGATTATATAAATTGACAAGCAATGCTCTTTCTTGCTCCATACTATGTAGTAATAGCAGTAACTTTAATAGAATAGTAAGTACATAGTACTGTACGTTTCCAAACATAAATCCACCTATAGCTTACTCGTTTTATAATTGATTGACTAATTAACATTTCATGCGAGCATATCTTCAATTATTTAAGCCCAACACAGGTGTTTGAATGAATACTTGCTACAATGAGAGATCAATATCGTTTAAATGGTGTTTTTCTTGTTCCCTTTTTTTCATAAGCATTATTAAGCTAATTTTTTATTTCTCACAGTTCGAATTTTTACTTCTAATTTAGTAATTAATAAACTATGTATAAAACTGCAAAAGAAAGACTGAGAAAATCGCTTTTTAAGATGTTCTGGAAGAGGGATAGAGGAAATGATCTAAACCTGAATTTCAGGAACAGTAGAAAAAATCTTCTACAATTCCAACACTGCCTTTTTGGTTTGAAGAAACGACTCAAATAAAAGATTTCTTGACAAGATGGCAACCAACTTGGATGGATCACTTTTACAACTCTTTTTCCATTATTACTTGGTTGATTTCTGTCTTGAATAATAATCTCATGCTGATCATTTTCTTCAATTTGGTTACTGTAATCAAATTTTCAAACATGTGAGAAAAACGTAAAAACGTTTGTAAAGTAGTTCCATTTTTACTGCTTCCACCCCCCCCCCCCCCCTCACAACTATCGTCATATAAAGATATTTATTTTTATGAGATAGCATGTTCTGGATTTATTTAGAAATAAATGGAGTTGTTTACCTGTTCCTATTGCCTGTATGAATTTGCATGTTCTAGATCTAGACAGTTGATGTGTTGTAACGTTTTTACATCATTTATTAAATTTTTGTCACCCCTAGCGCCACCTGTTGACGAGAAGAACAAGTAGTTTGGCGTAGATCGACACCAGCTCTGAGTTTCCCGCTTTCAAGCTGGGTTACAGTTTTCTTCTACCAGTTCCATTTTGTAGGATGATAAACAAATAGATACTATGAAAAATACCGGTCACAGATACCTTGTCTTAACGCGACTTGATATGCATTTCGAAATGTGCAGAGCTTTTCCTCTCTTCAAAGGGGGATGTAGCCATTTTTTTTGGTATCTCGAACAAGCTACACACTACTAAGTTCTCCCTTCAATTACCCCAAGGACCGACATTATTCGGGTAAGAAAACAATCTTGAACTATCTAATTAAGTTCTATTCTAATGGAACTTATTTTTGTTCTAGTCTTTCTTTTTCTTTTTCTTCTCTCTGAACTCCCTTTGGAATTAAGCTTCCGGTACCTTAGCCTGCATCTCCAAGAAGTTTTCTTGGAAGACGCCATCTTCATATCCTTCAAAATAAGTAGATCTATATCTGGCATCATTAGAAAGATCACTCCAGTTTCCTGAAGGGCCCACTGCTCATCCAGCACTAAAAGTGGAAATCAACATCTCACATCGAATATTTTTGGACTTCCATCTGTCTATTGAAGGACACCAACTAGAGCATGTGTTTCAAGCGGAGCCCAGGAGCTGAACACCATTTGGTAGCCCTGAAGGAGGTTTCCGTCTTTCCCTCTGAGAGCATAAACTACGTTCCTGCCTCTCTATAGGTGTCTACTTCAATCTTTCGGTAGAAACAAAGGTGGAGCATGTAAGCTAACCCCATAATCTCTCGTGTGTTTCGACTAAATTGAAGAATTGTTATTTATATCATAAATTAAAATTTTATCATATAAATTTATATCACTATCTTTTACGAATTTTGCTATAATTATTGATATTATAACAAGACCGCTCTGGAAAAATTCTAGTAGTTGTTTCTTTAACATTCCAGTACCAGTTTCACCATTTTGTTTGTTTACATTTTACATACTTTTTTTATAATGTCAATGACACGTTCGCGACAGTTCGACACAGGTCTCTGGAATGACGCGTTGACGGCCGATGGGAGTTCTGCAATCTACGAGAATGTGCCTACTGTTTCGATGGTGCGTCAGAGGACTAGTTATAAGAACCTGCGTGTGGCTGGAAGTGGTTGTAGTATCCTGGAAGTGACTGGTGAAAGCTGAAGTATAGTAAGGAAGACAGAGCAGTAGTATCTTGGAAGTGACTAGTGAGAGCTGAAGTATAGACAGAGCAGTAGTGAAGTGAAGTAGTATAATAGTAAGGAAGTCAGTAGTGACAGTATAGCAGATAGTATAGATAGACAAGTTGGTGTAGTATCTGTGAGTGGAGACAAGAGAACAGCTGTGCTTGATTATTTTGATTTAGATGTTATAAGTACTTTCTACTTGTGGTGTTAATCAATAAAGGAATTTCCAGACTTTTAGTGGTGGATTTATTATAATAACACGAGCAGGTGAGTTCCGAACTCGCGACCTTCGGCTCGGTAGGCAGCGGACTGAACCACTAGGCTACGCGAGTCTCTAGTTAGGCTGTTATCTTAATTATTATTACCTGAGTCATACCTCATACCTGACTTTTATCATGAATACGATTATTAAATAGAAGTTAATTTGCCATAGAATTCCCCATTAATTGAAGTGTAAACATTCCTGTAAATACTACTTTTATGAAATTTCGAGGTTATTTTTCAGCATAGGGAACAACCCTGACTATTGCAGTCATAGAAAACAGGAACAAATAAAACCCTGAGTGAATTTTGATACTTTTTATAGCCCAGTTACCGGTAAAGTTTAATAATTGATATTACCACCTTTACGTTACGAATGTTACTACAGTCCCACGTAATTTGAGTAGGATTTTGGTAAGTAATTTACTTTATCAGGAGCGTAACAGTGCATTCGAGTTAGCCAAGCTCATAATGCCATCTCTAGAACGAACTGAGCCTACCGATGATGACAGAACTATTTGACGTTGTAAATGTCATTCTAAAAAACCTGCCATGGCATATAAGAGCACCAGTCTGAGAATGGGAGACAATATCAATTGGGAAATAATAAATGTAAGATCAGAAGGGACGATAAGAAGAAGAAGGCTAGTAAGTGGGGCTATAGACAGTGGAGAGAAGTTTGGAATGTGAATGTAAAATAGGAGAAGAGCAAGAGTAAAAGAGAAGAGTCGCTGAGTGAAGGATCTATGACAGAGTGAGACTAAAGAAGAAGAATTGAGGTTACAAAGGTAAATAAATAAAGATTGACTGGGACACGTTTGTCTGCAAATCGACTCACCTACGACGAGCCTCTCGTCGTCGGGGACGTCCTTGAACAGTCTCTTGAAATCCTCGGATCTCGACTTGTACGTCGGATAGAAGGAATTGAACCACGACGATTTCTTCTTGGAACGGATCTCCTTGCGGTCCTTTCCTAGAATGCTGGACGCGTCGTTCTTGCTCGAGTCAGACGGCAGGCTGATCTCAAAGTTACTGTTCCTGTTGCTCCCGTTGCTCTCTATACTCTGAAAAGTGAACCCACCAAAATCATTATTTTCATCGATATATTATTTTCAATATCTATCATTAAAGAGCACCTTTCACCAATCAGATGATCATCTATACCTCATGGCCGCTTCTCCGAAATTGTTTTTCTAGCAACATCAGCTACTGCACGTTATTTCGGCCGTGAGGTATAATCATTAACATAATTTAATGCGATTTATTAGAAAGGAATTAAAAAATCATTTGCTAGAATATTCCACCCACCAGTCCCAGCACCCTTTTATAAGACAACAAGAAGTGTATGTGTAACTCTCCTAAAATGCATTTCTGTGTTACATTAACTACATCATTACATTCGAAGCTTGTAAAATGTAAATACATCTTTAGGTAAGAATTATAAATCAAAAATATTAATTAGATTAGATAAGTATATACACATGATAAGTATTGCATACCACTTCAAATTGACACATTTCCATTTAGGTATATCAAACCCCCCCTCCCAAAAAAAAAAAAAAAAACTGAAAGATAAACAATAAATTGTTCAAGAACTCAGTAACGATAAGAGAAAAGATATTATTACACCTAATTGGTAGTTAGTTACTCAATTAGACTTAGACAAAATAACGAATTATTCCGTAATAGGAAAAAAGTAACAGATACAGACAGATAAGCAACGAGCAAAGGAAACATTCAATAATAACATCTCATTAAAGGTGGTAATAAATTTATTTGCTCTTGCCATTACTGTATTGTATTAAATTATATATGGACCATTGACAGCGTGAAAAATCATCACTCTAATTTGATATAAACAGGGCGCTTCGATACTTATGCACGCACGCTCATTTCCATGCAAATAAACAAACAAACACAAAGCTTTCTCTATATTAAATTAAGTAATAACAATTATTGTTTATGTATGGTGTATGCACGAAATATGATGTTTAATTAATTATTATAAAGCATTTCAGTGTTTAACACTATAATAAAAGTAAAAAGATAAGGGACAAGTGACGAGTACTTTACAAAAAATGCACAAACACAATAATAATTATAAAACTAGCAAGGCAATTTTATTTGGCAATAAACAATTGGATTGCAAAAAACTGCTCGATTAAGTCTGATAATAATAATTAGGAGACATAATTCAAACAAATTGAAGATACGAAAAAGTAATGGAAGAATACTTAAAAATGTCATTTATAATCACGTAAGTAAAAAGTAAATAAACCTCAGCGTACAATTTAAATTAAACAAATCTCAATCCTTTAATACACGGATTGATGATAAATAAATAAATAAATAAAACAATAATGTTTTTAAAATTCTACTTTACATTGGTGATATTATTAACGATGTAATTAATGTTTCGATCCTTTTAAAACAGCATCTTCAGACATATTAATGTAATTATGTAATGAATACTAATATTATTAAATTAGAAAGTTATAATTAAATTTCCTCAGAATCTTCTCGATTGTTGACATCAAGAAGAAAATCAAGCAATAGACAGATATCAGACGTTATTGTTCACAGACATTAATAATAACTAGGCCATGAAGGCGCGCGTACGCGCGCCCTTATCTGAAGTGATCCCCGAGTTGAAGTGATCTTCACAACTAACATATGCCCCCTAACATTAATATCGTACAAGCATTTTATGATAATTTTGGTTAATTGGAAGTACGGTATCTGAAACTCAGTTAAGGTGCGATGTCCCTCCACTCCATTCAATTCGTCTGTTCTTAATGGTCTTCCCATTCCCAACTCCCTTCTTAGAAGGACTTTCTTAGTGCAGGACGCTGAACCCACCTCCATGTGCCATACATTAAGATCTTCGAATTTATTTTCAAGAAAATGTTCGTATAGGTACATGTACCGGGTGATCCATCACTTATGTCCACCCCTGAAATAGAGGTTAATTTTAAAGATAAAAAATTGAAACTTTGAGGATTTGTGTAATTAATATATGACCACATAATGGCATAATCAGATTAATTATTTTTTTTTTAGTTGAGCCATCAGCGATAAAAAACTGTAATTTGGTGTTAATGTGACCAAAATAAATTCGATTTTTCCTTAATACACCGATAGAAATCGATTAATAAACTCAAAATCGATGAAAATAAATATCAAAAACCTAATTACAAGCCTTTGATTAAATAAAATACTTAAAATATGGAAATGACAGGTAAAATGATTGATATATGGTAGAGTAATAAAACTGACAAATCTAATGAGGGTAGGTACCTACCATAAATAAACTTCAAAGCAGTCAGAAGAATGTGCCATTGAACTCGAATGGGGCTTCTTTAATGAATGTTTACTTAGGATATGTTTACTTAACATTTGTGCCCTTCAAAATCCTGATAGTTTTATTGCTTCCATAAATCAATCATTCTAGCTGTCATTTCCATATTTTAAGTATTTTATTTAATTAAAGGCTTGTAATTAGTTTTTTTGATATTTCTTTTAAGCGATTTTGATTTTCTTATTTGATTTCTATCGATGTATTAAATAAAAATCGAATTTATTTTGGTCACATTAACACCAAATTACAGTGTTTTTTATCGCTGATGGCTCAACTAAAAAAAAAATCTGATTATGTCTTTATATGGTCCTATATTAATTACACAAATCCTCAAAGTTTCAATTTTTTATCTTTAAAATTAACCTCAATTTCGGGGGTGGACATAAGTGATGGACCACCCGGTACAGGTGTAACAACTATGACGACAAACCTCTTCAGTGAGTTGTTAATCGGCCATCCCGCAGTCAGGAAAACATAGTTTTTCCACTATACAAATAATTATTTTATTTTGTGTTTCGAAGTTATGGTATTGAGAAATATGTAATGTGTTTCGCGTCAGCTGACCATAAAATGAATTAAATTTTGGTACATTTCACATGCATGATCGCATTTTTTTTTTTCGCTTCTGTGACTGCAGCTGATTGTCATAGTTTCCTGTTTCATCAATGGACATCGATTCCGATAAACTCTTGAATTTTAGTTTGAGTCTGTAATTATTCTTCATTTATTCAAAATCAAAATAGAATCATTGTGAATCTTGATAACGAATTGTTAGTTTACCACAAATTGAAGAACTTTAAGAATTACTTAACAGTTCATTGAAAGCGTGTAGTCCACACGGAGGTACTTGAAATAGGATCAGATTCCCGCTCGCTTCCCGCCAACGATTCGCTGACGGACAGTACTTCAGATGCCGCGACGCCAAATTCAACAACCTTCAAATTATTCAATAGTAACAATGTAAGCTTTCAAGCCTAATCGTTGTCACATTTGGTTTATTAAATTTCGTAAACAAACTATCAGAATTTTCTACTTAGCGAATCATTCAAACGTACAATAGGTAGGTGTGTATAATATTATTATTCGTATATTATAGAACATTATTATTGTAAAAGTGAACCACGATAAGACACCTAGCGTACACTCACCGTGAGATTCCCCCGAGTCTAACGAATGTTAAAGAATTCGTTTATTTCAGAATATTTTAGATGGTCAAACTTCAACTTTGTCCATTAAAGCACATTTTGAACTCTAATATTTCTAATACATCCAAGTTGTCTGTGTTATTGTCTACTCGTCTCCTATTACATCTGCAATTCTTCATATTACGCCCAACTACATTGTACGGTGTTGTCTCTTATCTGAATCTTATTCATATTCTTTATCTGACTCTTATTCGTATTCTTTATCTGACTCTTAAACTGATCTGGGTCTTTCAACGACGAATCTTATTTATTATCTTTATTTGAATCTTAAACTGATCTTCAATCGTACAACGTATTATGCTGCTTCTTGTATATGTAAACACTAATGTTAATGGAAAATGTTGCATTGAAATTTTCGACACCACATCTAACATATTGGCAGCGGTGCGCGACACTCGCATTTTGAGGCCTCAACCTTCACTTTTCTGGGATCTACACTGTTCACGCGCCATCTACCGAAATATTTCTCGTGGAAGTGTCACCATTGCGTTGTTTAGAGGCCTCAACCTTCACATCTCTGGGATCTACACAGTTTACGCGCCATCTACCGAAAGATTTCTAGCGTGGGTGTCACCATTGTATTGTTTAGTCACTGTACAGATTTCGCTTTGTGTGATAACAGGGATCTGTACACTCCAAAATTGGCAGCGGTGCGCGACGCGCGCATTTCGAGGCTTCATCCTTGTATGTGACATCTCGATTTTATATAAGGATTCAATCAGATAAGGGTGAATAAATAATATCAGTATGATAGGGAATCTCTTATGGTATGCAAATAATAACTGATATTATTAATTGGATTCCTGATTATCTATTATCTGTTAATTCAGTTCAGACATTTTTGGATGGAATTGATTGAAAATAATTAAATCGATATGATTTTTTCGACTGCAGGCGGGAGTAAAGATCACAAATCAAAGGTGGATGAATAATGACCATCGAATTACCATTAAATGGATTTTTTTCAGACAATGGAAATTACAGACGGTTGAAAAACATATTAATATTTCTTTGTTGTTAATTTTCATTAATTTATTTTATTTCTAAAAGATGGCAATCCCGGTTTTTTGTCCTATTTATAAAATACTCTGGTGTAAAATAATGTCTAAAATGCTCTTTTTTCCAAGTCAAATTTCTCTCGGTCCTTTTCTTAGCTACCCCCTTTCATTATAAAATGACATTTGAAAAAACAAAAAACTATTGACACTAGAGGCCCTTTTTGGTTCTATTATAAATAAAGTTCTGATTTTTTCTCTCACATTTTATGATAGACTTTTTGAAAAGCTGATCTTTTAATGGTGAATGACAAAAAAAAAACAATATGACAGCTATAAGAGCAATAAAAAAAATGAAAATTTTGGGATCTAATCGGCTTTGGAAATATTTGAAACGTCAGATGGGTAGCTTTTCAATAATAAAAAAATCATAAAAATAAAAATTTCGATTTTTTTTAGTTTTTTCAGCGTATTTCAGACACAAATGTCCATTCAGATTACAAATCAGCATCAAATTCCCCCAACTTTGCTAATTTAACCGAACCTGCAACTCTTAAAATAAAAAAGTTTTGTCAAAAAAAAGTGACAACACTGCACTCCACTCCATAGAAGGTAAAATAGTAGGTATTCAGGTTTATACCCAGATTTAGCAAGTTTGGTGTCAATTGTCACATTTGTCACAACGAGATGTCTCATTTTCAATCAACACCTAATATGAGGTGCCTCTTGATTCTTCTTCTTGACTTCAGCGTCTCCCTCGGAGGTTGCTGATCAACATGGCGATTCTAATCTTAGAGATGGCTGTGCGAAATAGTTCAGCTGATGAAAGGCCAAACCAGTCACGTAGGTTGCACAACCAGGAAATTCTGCGTCGGCCGACATTTCTGCGTCCTACGATTTTTCCTTGCATGATAAGTTGGAGAATCTCATATTTTGAGTTACGCATGACGTGTCCAAGGAACTCTAGTTTTCTTTTTTTAACAGTAAACAGGATCTCCATTTCCCTGTCCACTCTCTCCAGAACACATTGGTTGGTAACGCGATCCATCCAGGAAATTCTTAGTATGCGTCTATATATATATGCCTCTTGATTAGCCATACTTAAATTCAAAACCAGAAGCCAACAAAAAAATAAATGTGCATTTTGACACCCTTCTCTACAGCGATTTTAATGACAGCTGTTGTATTTGTCGTAATGAAACCAAAATTTAGTCTGATTTACAATTTTCAATACCGCAGTTGAGAGTTGGGTTATAAAAAAGCATTCTAAACAATGAGAGTTACAACTGCCAAGAAAAATTGGGAATTTTTTGGGACTACATTGCGAATTTGTATGAATTAAATTTGAATTTATGACAAAATGGCATTTATTTTTTTACACCCACTCTCCTGGAATCGAATTCGAAGACAAAAAAAAATGTAGAAATTTTATCGGAAATTCATTGATTGAATTCCGGACCTGGTCTATTATGGAACCCTGGAAAATTGTCACAAGTAGAAGAAGCAGACAGGTCATATAAAATAGAGAGGGTCTTGTCATAATAATATTGTTATAAGTGACAAGTGACAGGTTATAAGTGACATAATAATAATTATTATTAAATTAAGCCAAAGTATTATCATTACTGCCAATTTTCATTACTGCCAATTTAAGTGGGTAATTTTATATTTAGCACAACCATGCAATGAACAGTCATACGTGGCATCAGCTGATTGTGGCATTATTCATGTTCATACTCAGGAAGACGTTATGACATTCAACTTGTCAATTTTCTATTCTCCTGAGACATCTGATTGGCTAAAAGTTCCGAGAGGTGGAGTCAAAGCAATTTTAAGCCAATCAGATTTGCAAATACAAACTTTAGGGAGTCAAAATGTCATCATTTCTTTGTAAGGTTAAATCTAGGTTAGGTTAGATCTAGTGAAATCTAATGAAGTGCATGGTAGGTTCGGCTTGTGCCATAGGATGCATCCCAGGAGGCCACAATGCATGCCAACAATTTAGTGCAGTTGCCCCCCCCCCCCCCCAGTGTGATATGTTGTAAAAGAGCATGCCATTTATTGACGTTGTGCTTGATTTCACTACATTAATCCACTCACGGAGACTATGCGTGATCAAAACTGTGCTGTGTATTGGTAGATACACTGTACCGAATACTGATGAGTCCCAAATAAGACGAAACACGTGCCTTCAATTTCCACCTCTATTAAACACAACATCAAATGAACGGCGTTATGTTTTACAACATGCCATTCATATCTTGTCTGTAGGTAAGAGTTCTTTGTTTTTCCTAAGCCAAGGTATACACAATCAAATATACATTAGTAATATCTAATAAAAAAATAAAAAACTAAGAAATAAATGTCACACAACAAAAGGTAGGTAAATTAAAGCTAATAAAACATAATAATCGACTTACAGAAGGTGAGCCCTCATGCTTTTGAGGTTGAGGGTAATTGTCCCTGTAATTGACAGTTAGGTGCGTGTCCGATTTCGAGTGTTCCTGTTTGTTTTGCGGTCTAGGAGAAGGTCGTGGACTACTCCGAGGACTGGAACTAGGACTCAACGACCTGCAACATTTACAACGGTCAGGGTGACATTCACAACGGGACAATGTCCGCATTACTTTGTTTCAATGATCTTATTTTCTCTTTCGATATCGGACGAGGTATCGGTTACCGACGGGGCGGAAAGAGTCATTTTCGGGTATTTGGAATCAATTATTTACTGATGCCGGTGCCATTGATAAAAAAAAACAGCAAACGATGCACTGCCAGAACTATTTTTATTGTTCTAGAACTAGCACAAGCACTACTAGTTCTAGTTCTAGCTGTAGCTCTACTAGACAAACAATAAAGTCAGCCAAGCAAACCAAATAATGGGAAAAAAGGACTCATCTGATTGGCATTCCAGTGTGCAGGTACCACAAACTAAAAACAATAGTTCAAATTAACACAAATTAAAAAAAAAATGGAAAGAAACTGACGACACTAACTACAAAAGATGATTGGTCAACAGGCAGTGTGTGTGTTCAAAATAACAAGTAACAATAAGGATAATAGAGGAAATAAATGAAATTATACATAATTACATACAGTACAGTACAGTGTAGTGTAATGATAAATGGAATTGGCAATTAGAATGAAATAGTAGCTGTACCATTATTTCTGTTCACTTACATGAAATGATACCCCTAATGTAAATATTATCAAACAAAATACATGTACAGAAGTAAACAATAGTAATCAAATATTGAATTAGGATGCCCCTCCATTTCTTGGGTTCACTGGTTGAGTTGAGGTTCACTGTTCACTGTTCACACAGGAGTTCATTCAACATCACCATTCGCAATCCACAATCTCCATTCTCCATGGAGTTCCAGGTTCACTCAATGATATACTAACCTCTCTTAGATCAAGTGAAGAGAGAGATGAGTGACACCAACATAAAAGTCATGCGTTAGAAAAGGATAGGGAGAATAGGTAGGCAAAACATTGCAAATCGCCGTAAGGATACATGTAAATATGGTGAAATTGTTCGTCAAATTTCAATAACTTACTAACGTTTATTTGTTTTCAAAAGTGGTTCAACAGAAAAATAGATATTTAAAGTTTCTAAAAATGGTATTTTCATGTGCTGCTTATAATTGTACAGCCAGTTATAGTAAATTGAAAGCCACTATGATTTCACTGGTGAGTAATGTGTTTCTGATCTATTTTTTAATTGAACTGATTTATAGCAGAAATTAAAGCATGAAATTATTAATCCAACTTCTGAAACAGTTTCCCAAAGAACGAAGCAATGGATCTTGGCGACGAAAAGAATGGATTTTAAGGTTACGGCAGGATCTAGATTGTGTAGTAAACATTTCCTTCCACAAGATTATATTGACACAATTTTAAATGATCGAAAAAGATTAAGGAAAAATGCAGTGCCCTCGGTTTTCGAATTTCCAAGAGATCTAAAAAGAAAACCCGCCTGTGGACGAAAAAATCTATTAGAATCCAAATCCACATTTATTCCGAACAGTGAACCAATTCCCTCGACTTCAAGGTAAAGTGTATTATTGCTGTGATTAGATACTAAACATTCTATGATGGGCAACAAAAAACATTATTTTATTAGAACTAACATAATATTTAACTCTACATAATGTTAATTGTTTTAAACTTTTTTAGAAGTCAGTATTATGATGAGCATCGAAGGACAACTTCTTCAAATATAGGTACGGAGTCCGCTAATGTAAGAAAAAAGTAAGTGCGTTAGCTATCATCAGGAAAATAATATTTTATTATAAATATATGTTTGCAGTAAAAAGAAGAGCGATACATATATCCCGGAGATTTCTCTTTGCAAGACATGCAGAAGAAAAAAAAAGCGATGTTAATGTACAAGATGGCTCAGAAACAACTGGAGAGGCGTTCTGGTCTTATAAAGAATAAAAAAAGAATAGAAGACAATTTCATATAGTATTCGAAATCTCAAAGATTTATTAAATCATTTGAAAAAGTCAAAAAATATTTCTTTGTCATGCTTTTCCATGTTAAAGGTGAGAAACAGCTAAGAAAAAGTTATAATGTTTTTCTGACTTGCCTTTTTATGCTTTATATTTTTTTTTACTTTCATTTTAACTTTTTTATCATGCATATTATTGGTTTTTTATAAAGAAATAGAATATTATATGGTACGATTAAGTTTAAAAAATCATATGTGACGTCACATTAAATACTACCTATACTAATTTAATACTACCTATACGTAAGTAATTTGTGTAATTTGAAGCTTCAATTAAGTTATATTTAACTAAGCCTGTCGATGATGTACCTATCTGGTTGCAAATAAATATATTATAGAATGAAACAGTAAATTTATGCAGTTATTGTTTCTTTATTTTTTGTAATTCTTTCAGTTTTAAATTATTTTTGTAAATACAAATTTATATCAGAATGCAAATGTTTTTGTGAAAAAATCGTAAAACATAAAATGTAAAAAATTAATATATTATAGAATAAAACAGAAAATTATTAATTTCAATCAATTGTTTCCTTTCCTATTTCATTAAAATCCAAAAAATCCACCTCTTAAGTTAATAGAATCTTAATAAAAGTTTATCATGAGAAACAGAAGTACCTAGGTCTATCATGTTATTTTAATTTTATTGGATTCTTGTGAGAGAAATTACTAGATTTAAACTTCATTACTTACATATTGGGTTCACTAGTTATGTGTTGTAGGTTTTTTTTTGTTGAAAAATGCTTTAAAAAAGAAATATAAGGAAAAAAGTAATTTTTGAATAGCAATTCCCATTTATTCTAATGTTAAATTTGGAGCTTTCTGCCTACATAACATCGCGCTCTTCTACCAACACGTGAGTATTAGTATTTGTATCTACCCATCCTTTTCTCATGTTGGCGTCACTCGGTTAGCACGGCGGCATACGGCAACACTCGATCTATAGAGGTTAAGATATCATTGGGTTCACTGCATTGCAATCATTGCATTATTACCACATCGTACTTCTAAAAAAAACCGTCACGTTTACAGTAGAAAACATTTAATTTCACGCATTATGGATTTTACTGTTAAAATAAGACCGAAACAAACCGAGTTACATTTCTTTTAAAAATGAAATATCAAATCAAATATAATATAAATATCCAATAAAACGTAACGTATAACGTACAATATTCAATATTTCAATATATTATGCGGTATCGGGATCGGGTATCGGTATTTCATTTTATTTTTATTTTTTTAACATAATAATAAATGAAAATAAAATGAAAGATTATGACAGCTTTGACAGCTTGACGCTTGACATCACTACCAATATTTGCTAATCAATTGACAACGACAGATGACATTAATTACTACCGCTACAAGCTATGCTCTAGCATCACCTAGACTACGTTCAGAAACTTACTCCGAGTATACAGAGCATGCTCCTGGGCCGTTCAGAAACTATTGGCATACCCCTGGAAATGTCATTTACAGCGTTCATAAACTAAGAGTTCGTACTCTAGGGCATGCTCCGAATACTCTACGGAATAGGGGTACGTTCAGAAATTCACTCTGGAGTACGATTGGAGTAGGAGTAGAGTAATGAGCGTATCTCCTGCTCACCCGTATCTCATAACCCGTTCATAAACCTACCCCGCCATTTGTCAGACAACTGCAGTGTCATAGGATTTATTTACACAAGAAACACAACACAGAACTAAAAAAAAAGATATTCCAAACCCTTGAACCGGTTTACGCGAATAAATACCACGAAATGCGAATAGAATAAGTACTAATATACTTTAAAATTCTTACCACTCTTACTCTAGGATAAATGCTTCTTAATTTGACAGGTTAAATGTCAGAGTACGTTCGTACCCTCCTATTCCGTAGGGTATTCGGAGCATGCCCTAGAGTACGAACTCTTAGTTTATGAACGCTGTAAATGACATTTCCAGGGGTATGCCAATAGTTTCTGAACGGCCCAGGAGGATGCTCTTGATACTCGGAGTAAGTTTCTGAACGTAGTCTAGGAGGGTACGAACGTACTCTGACATTTAACCTGTCAAATTAAGGGGCATTTATTCTAGAGTAACGATTTTAAAGTATATTAGTTCTTATTCTATTCGCATTTCGTGGTATTTATTCGCTGTAAACCGACTCACTTTTGTCACAATGTCTTTTTTTAAGTTCTGTGTTGTGTTTCTTGTGTAAATAAATCCTATGACACTGCAGTTGTCTTGACAAATAGCGGGGTAGGTTTATGAACGGGTTATGAGATACGGGTGAGCAGGAGATACGCTCATTACTCTACCCCTACTCCAATCGTACTCCAGAGTGAATTTCTGAACGTACTCCTATAACATCTTCTTCTTCTTTAGGTTCTTGGCAGCCTATAACATGAGTCAAGTTAAAGTATCAAAAAATTAGGTATCAAATTTATGAATAAAGGCTTTACTCAATAATTTTTGCAGCTAAAAAAATGAAGTTTAATAATAATTGACGCCGTCAGTGGGCGGGGTCATGATACAAATAAACAAGATATGTCAACGCGCAGCCTGTGACGTCAGTGTGGTGATTGCTACATGCGGCTAGACAGTATTTATAACGTTATTAAATCGCGATTTAGAAGTTTATTTCGATGTTTGAACATTTAATTACATAGTTCGACTTGAATATCTGACTGTCTGACGGCAAAAACGGTTTGTTGTGCGATAATTAGTGAGTGTGAGAATCACGCAAGAAAAACGAAAGGCCAAGAGATCTTTTTTATTAGTTTGCTAGCATTGACAAAGGCAATTATGCAATTATGAATAAATTATAATTTATCGTATCACAGTAAGCACCACCACTTTTCATTACATTCCACAAATGTTGACTTCCACCTTCAAGTATTTGCAATTCTTCCGTTAGATCTATAATAATAATAATAATAATAATAATTTTATTTTCCACCATTATATAAATGACATTTGGTTGGTCAATAAATAATTGAAAGAAAAAACTGACATACATACAATAATATAGGAATATGAAGAAAAAAAAAAAAAAACAAAACAAGCACACTACGCTTGCTTTACAGGATAGATCCCTATCTTAATATAAACCTAGCAGGTACAATTTGATATTTGGAATTAGTTTTATTTTTGATTGTTAATAGTGTTAATACATAGATACTCGTCTATTGAATAGAATGCATGTTCTATCAATAGATTTTTTATATATTTTTTAAAATTTCTTGAATTTAAAGACCTGACATCTTCGGATAGACAGTTATATAACTTTAAATTCAATCTGTTCCTTTTCGAAACTGTAAGTCTACTATATGGTACTATTAGATTATTTCTACCCCTTGTATTGTAGTCATGCAGATCCGCATGTGATTCTATTTTAGAAGCAATATCATGTATATGAGAGACCGTTTGGAGAATGTATAGTGATGGTAAAGTCATGAATTTTAATTCTTTGAATAAGGGCTTACAGTGGTCTAAATATTTTGCACCCAGTATCATTCTTACTACTTTTTTTTGCAATACAAAAATAACGTTGGCTTCTGATGTGCTTCCCCACAGCAATAGACCATAACCAATATGAGCCTGAACAAGAGAGAAATATGCAGTTCTCAATACCTCCAAACAGACAGTGTTCTTCAAGCCTTTTATTGCGAATATACCACTAGATATCTTAGCAGCCAATCTGTGTACATGAGAAGACCACGTGAGCCGACTATCAATGCTCATACCCAGCAACTTCACCGGTTCCCGCGAACCCGTCAGTCTGCTAGATGTTAGGTTAATTTTTTGCGTTTTATTGTCATTCAATTTCAGTGAGTTTGCAGCAAACCAACTAGCTGCAAGGTCCAAAAGACCCTGCGCATTTCTTTCCGCGATGTCAAGCTCTCTACCTGATGCGTATAGCGTTGTATCATCAGCATACAGTATAAGATTTTTCTCTCCAATATAATGAGCAAGATCATTAATATAAATAATGAATAAGAGTGGTCCTAAGATTGACCCCTGCGGTACTCCATATCGTTGATCAAGTATTTCAGAGCATTGACCGTTATAGTCTGTATACTGGTGTCTGTCACTTAAAAAATCACTGAATATTCTTAGGGGTATTCCTCTTATACCGTACCACTCTAGTTTTTTTATCAAATTCCGGGCCGAGACGCAATCGAAAGCCTTTGAGAGATCACACAACGTTACCGCTGTAGACTCCCCCCTCTCAAACCCATCGATCACATCCCCGATCAACACCGACAAAGCATCGATCGTTGAGACGCCACGCACGAAACCAAACTGCCTACTAGAGAGCAGGTTGAAGCGATCTAGATAATTTAACAGGTTTTTTTTTAGAATAATTTCGAAAATCTTGCTGACCATAGGAGATATCGCTATGGGCCGATAGTTGTTTAAATCTGAAGAATTTCCGTTTTTAAAAATAGGTATAACGCGACTAATTTTTAGTGCCTTGGGGTAAACACCGTTAATTATACATTTGTTAAAAATGTCACTAAGAGGTTCAGCTATGACGTCAGATATAAATTTCAAAATTCGACTATTTATACCATACACGTCCTTGCATGACTTATTTTTCAAAGCCGCAATGGCAGATTTTACGTCATGCGATATAACAGGTCCCAAAAAAAATGGAGGATTGTTTTTATTCACCGCATCTGCCATACTTCGCTCATCAAAGTCAATAACTGAAGTTGAGTTAGATATAATGTTTTCAGCTATTGTAGTAAAATATTCATTGAATCGGTTGGGGTGTATAATATTTCCTTTGGATACATTTTTCTTAATATTATTTTCGTAGTTTATAATTGACCAGCAGGATTTAGACTTTGAACGAGAATTTAAAATGTAATCAGAGTAGGCAATCCTTTTAGCCTCAAAAATTTTATTCCGATACGTTGTTTTATATTTACGATAGATTTCCCAATTTTTTGGGTTATGTTTTGACGAACAAACTGTTTTCAATGCAGACAACGTGTCCCTCATATGTCTGAGATTCTTATTGAACCAATTTATGGGAGAACGATCACTAGATCGGCTTAACGTACAAACAGAATATTTATTAATTAATTTTTCAATAATTTTCAAAAATTCCGCCATGGAATCTGAACAATCTACATAATTGAGAACACAATTTTTCCAATCCAAATTCACTAAATCTTGCTTGACTTTTTCTAGGCCTTTTTGAGACAGAATTTTATTTTTAACATATCTAATATTTTGTTTGAACTCACCTTGAATGATCACATATTGTGCATTGTGATCAGATAATCCTGGTTCGATCACACCAGACGAGTGTACACTATAGTTTAAATTTGTGACAATATTATCGAGACGCGATTTACATGAGCTTGTGACTCTGGTGTAATCTTTGATAATAGCGGACATGTTAAATGTCAGGAGTACATTTTGCATACTCCTCGATTGTGTACTACTGGATATAAGGTCACAGTTTATATCTCCTAACAATATCAGGTACTTGCAAGTCTCAGTGACTCTGTTTAGCACCAGTTCCAGCTGTTGAAGAAACACATCAAAGTCTCCCGAGGATGAGGATCTGTAGGTGACTATAATTGCTATACCACTAACAGGAATATGGACAGCAGCAAACTCAGCATGAAAAGGAACAGAAAGATCTCTTACATTCAGCTCAATGGTATCAACATTGTCACTAGCATATATTGCGACACCCCCATGTTGTTTTGTATCTCTGCAAAAACAAGTTTTTAGATTGAAATTCTCCAAAAGGACTGTCGAGATATTATCATAACACAAAAAATGTTCAGATATACAAACGAAATCATAATTTTTATCCTTGAGAAAGGCTGATAACATCTCGGCTTTATTTAACAAGCCCTGAATATTATAATGCAGAACTTTTATACTACTTGCGTGATTTGCTAGTCTTTTGTACGTGGATTTGGTCTTCTGTGAAAAAACTTATTTACACATGCACCTTCAGGCCATGTGTTTGGATCCATTGCCAATTCTGCATTCTTGAAGCTTATTTCAACTTTAAAAGATGAGTATATCTCAGGATACTTTGACGCCATATTTTCCACCTTAACTTCAGGAAACTGACGTTGCAAGAACTTCGAAAATTCTTCCTTAGTTGTCGCTGGATTCATTCTGTATACATGAAGCGCCATTGTTCTTTCAGCCGCTTTTGGAAATTCTTCGTTTTCTTGTGATGGCCTTTTCCCAACAATAGGTTTATTACTTTTCCTTCTTCTCCTCTTGACACTTTGAAAACCACCTTCAACACTAGATGTATCATCTGAAGGCAACTTTTGTAGTTTTGAATTTGCTGAGTCAACACATCCATAAGAAGCATTGCCTATTGTTATTGTTGAGGTTTGTATGTTTGTTTGATTTGGCAACTGCCCCCTTTTTTCTTGAGCAGTTACTATAATGCTTTTAGGTTGTTTATCTATATGGGAAGGTAGAGAAGCGGCCTTTCGGCTTTCACCTATGACAGATTCAGAGTATGATGATGGATTATTCGGTTTACTTTTCTTGCCAATCGTATTTTGAGCTTCAATATTTGGTTCATTGCATTTATTTCCATGTAGATGCAGCTTTAGAATGTTTATCACATCTTGTTGATATTCAATAATTTTATCTTTATGTTCGGTGATTTCTTTCAAATGATGGTCTTTCTGCTTAATAATTTCCTTTAAATAATTTATCTCCATTTGATAATAATAAGGATCTTTAACCACTGGCGACTGTGGCGTTTCATCGGATTCACCTTCACAGCAAATCACTGTTTTTGACGTAATGTCTATTATCTTTGCATTTTTTAAATTCTTAATGCAACTTTCGTGGCTATAGCTACCACATTTCACACAAGATAGCCCATTCTTGGGCAGCACTTTACACTTTTTGCAGGGTTTCTGCGGAGCTAACATAAACACGTCTTCGCCGTTCGGCATATCGATATAAATAATAGATAGATCTAGGATTACAATCACCACAGTGACGTCATGCGCAGTGCAGACGAGTTTTCCTTTTCAGTCTCAAGCTGACATGTCTTGGGGGCGGGGCCAAGTTGAAATGGTTCATAAGCAAACCGTTGACATCGTTGTTGAGGTATGATCATAGAGATAGAATAGAGAGGAGACGACATGACGTGACACAAATGGGATCAGGTCCGCCATATTGATACCACTTTTATGTCAAACTTATGTTATGACATAAGTGAACGCTTTTTATTGAATTTCATTTGATTTAAGGACTGTCTTTAAGATCTTTGGTGTTAAATTGAAAAGCCAAAGATGGTTTCTTGTGCAGTTCGTACCTGCTGTAGTAGAGACTGCACTGATAAAAAAAAAACGTCCGGAATAACATTCCATAGGTAAGTATCAACAATATACAGGACCGTACCTACTTGCATAGTACACTAAAAATCTAAAATTGAAAATGACCATGATTATTTGCCGGATATTTTATATTCTTTTATTGACTTGAAAAACACAAAAGGTCTGCAATATCCATCTGAAGACGTGTTAAAAATATGTATGAAATGTGAGAAACATTTTTATTTATGAAAATTTTGCAAATAAAAATTAAGTCTGACCCTGTCAAGTCGCCATATTGTTACTCCTATAAGCTCCACCCACTGATGCCGTTTTTTAATGTACTATTAGGTGATCATAGCGGCTCCTCTCTATTCTATCTCTATGGGTATGATAGTCTGTGCGTTGTTGTTGTTTTGTCAGTTTTCGTGATTTGTTTGAAGTTTGAAGTTCGCGTCCTGTGGTTTTGAAGTTTGACTTATTGAGGCCACCGCCACGTTTTTTTTTAACTAATCATAATTATTACCTATTTTAGGTTTTCGTCGAGCTCGAGCCGCCTGTCGGTAGTTTTATTTTTATCACTAAAAATACCTCTGTTGCTAACTTGCTGTAATTTATAAAGTTTACAATGAAATTAGCAAACCTTCAACTGTCAAATGCTTGTTTTTCAAATAAGATAGTGTCGCGAGATGCTCGTCAGCTGACAGAAACATAGCTATACCATAACCTTAATTTAAATTATGGATTATTCTCCGAACTTAATTGATTAGAAAAATACATTTCTTACCTTCTATATCTCACTCTTCCATGTCCTAAATTTTCCTATTACTACTACGAATGAAGATAGTACTCTTTATTCATCGTAGATCTAGATAGTTTAAAATTATTTCACGAATGATGAGCTGATGGCATCTGTCAGTTTGAACTAAGAGCGGATGACGGCTTAGCCTGCGCGCGACGAAGTTGATATACGACTACTACTGACCGGACGTTTATGTTCGTCTATTTAATTATTATTAAACATAGTACAAACGCGTGTGGGGAGAATGAGCGAGTTCTCGAAGACCAAAATTACGGGAGTGGAGTAATTATTTTCATTTTATCAAAACTGACATTTTATTTTTAAGTTATTATTTTTTTAAGTCTGTTAGATAGGTTTTATTATAGATCACTCTGTCGTCCGTCGTGTGTCTATCAAGACTTTTCGGTTACATTTCTTAAACTTTGCTTTTCGCCACTTTATATCTACGCCTGTGGTCAAATGTGTCAAAAACATGACATCCAACTGTCAAGTAAACGTCAACGAGTGAATGCGCTGCTACCGTAGAAAAAAATATCAAGCGTTAGTGTCGGTAATACAGGTACCCTACCGTGATACGCCATCTTTGTTGTGATGCAGCAATCATTTTGAAATTACTAATTACTACTTACACAGCATTGGCTTGCTTGACTGTTTTTCTGATTTTCTGAATGAAATTTTTATACGATTAGGTATCCAGTTTTTTTTCCAAATATATTAATTACTATTATTTATTACTACTTATTAAACTTATTACTTAAAAATAGATTGCATAAGAATCGTCAGAAAAATATACCTACCTACCAATTTTATTTCAATATATTGGATAAAATATTTTGAAATAACAAATCTCTACTTTTCCAACGTTTACCATGAAAATAAAAATAGAAAGAAATTTGGGTAAATTTAATTGAAATGAACAGGGCCACCAGCCACCACTGAAAACAACTGAAAATGAAACTGAAAGTAGCACTTGCCGTTGCCGACGATGCCACGTGTAAAGAAAAAGAAGAACAACTCGCCTCACCCGAGGCTACAACGCAGCCTTCTTCGTGTCGATGTAACTGTCTGCCAACTGAAAGCAACGGAAAAGTGGCAACGTCGAACTAAGGCAACGTAAAGCGAGCGGTAGAGAATTACGGACGCCATAAGTCTGTGTTGGATAGTGTTTTCGCTTGGAATTATTGTCGAGAAATATGATATTAGGTGAGTAAACTAATTACATTTTAATATTTATTGAAATCAAATTGCGTCGGGAGTCGCGTGAGGGTTCTTCGAACGATTACTCGCTCATACGCTACTTCGATCAAGATACCCAAGCTGTTTAACCCGTAAACAAACGAACGCATTTTTTATGTGTATTTGCCGTAAGAATTCTTCAAATTGGCAATCGGAAACCGCGGGAGGTGCAGTTGTTTTCTTGTTCGATGAGAATTCGGTTCGATCGGATTAGAAATGGTTTCGTGAAATTACCGTACCGGTGCTGGTGCTTCGTCGTTTCCCCTAGGTAGGTAGGTACCAAACTTGGTATTGGTGCAGCTCTGGTGCTGGTGCTAGTGCTTGTGAACTGGTGATTTCAGATTTCACTCCTGTCAAGCTGGAATGTCCGTTTCGATTTCATAAATGATGAAAATTTAATGAAATCTCATTTCATTAATGAGCCCACTGTTGGTAGTTGTTTTATGCTCTAATAATCTCGAAGGTAATTTATACATCTTTAGCGGTATTATCGTGACTTGGGATGTCCTAATACCTACTTTCAAGGGCATCCCTGCAGTTAGTAGGTAGGTAGGTAGGTATCCAATCCACAAGTTTGGGAAATTTTTTATGAGGAGCAATCAAAAAGTTTTACTCAACTGTCAACTTGTAACTAAAATGGAAATTCATTTGTTTTTATGTTTGAAGGTTAGGTTAGATTGCCAAAAATAGTTCCCATTTTCTTGAAAAAAAAAATGGTTTTTGAAACTGCAGTTGTATAGTAGTTTCAACAACAGTGCTTCTGGATGCTTAATAATTTTGATTGAAATTTTGGGAGAGATTTTGTTTACCTTTTTTTTTTTAATTATAAATTCTTGAAAATTTAAATGCTATACCTGTATGGTGTTTGGTATTTTTACATTTTTTGAGAAATTTCCCAAACGAGGCCTGATCTTGAAAAAAGTTATTCTTTGTTTTGTGCTTTAAATACGATTTTATTATATATGAAATTGAAACTTTGTAGGCAACTGGATGTAAACAGTTAGAATCTATCATTTTACAGTTTTACAGATTCAATTCAAGATATGATTTTTTTCCAAAGCCCTCTTAGATTTCAAAAAATCCATAACCTGAGTTTGATTAACTGTAAAATGGAAGATTTTCGACTGTTTACATGCAGGTTAGGTACAGATTCAATATCAGACATGAATATTTTGAAACCTGGACTGGTTTTGGAATAAAATTCATGCCTGAATTTGAATCTGTACCTAACCTGCATGTAAACAGTCGAAAATCTTCCATTTTACAGTTTTACAGATTCAATCGCCGATTTGTTTTTTTTTCCATAGCCTCCCTTGATTGCATTTTCATTTGCTCACGATGCACGAGCATCAACTGTCATTTTCTTAAATTAAACATTTTTTGTTTTGAGGAGGAAAGCAACATTTTTATATAAATTTCTATCTTGAATCCTATGTAATATCCTATTGTGTAGTTGAAATGTTTATAACATTATAATTTTTCCACCTCGTATAAAAATTTCAGCTACACAATAGGATCCCACATGAAAGTTGCGATAGGGACATGTAACATGTAACCCTTTTAAATGGCAGTTGTGCATCTTCGGATAAAGTTTCTTCTGAGTTCTGACTATTATACATACAACCAAAAAAAATATTACAAGGTGTTACTTAAAGGTATGTACTTAATTCGAGGACGCATTCCTGGATCAAATATTAGTAGAAAAGTTCATCTAAACGCCTAAACGGTCCTTAAATATCTGGTTTTCATGAAACAGGGTTTCAAAGTTTTTTTCTTAACAATTTTTTTATTTTTATTAATATCTCATGAATTCTTTTGCCAATTTTGTTGAAATTTGGCAGTGCTATTTTTTATAGTAATAAGGAGCTCACTTAGCCCCAACCCCAAGTAGATTAAAATTATTGAATCCAAGGGGGCACCCTCGCCAATATTATTCGAAAAAAATTGTAGGTCACTTATTTTTATTAAATATTGTTTTTTTAAGATTTAGCAACTAAAAATACAACTTTTGTCTCTCAAATTTTTTCGTATCCTGTCCTTTTCTGGAAACAAAATCACTGTGGACTTGTCCCGTATCTGTAATAAACATTTTTTAAAATTTTTTTTAGGAAACGACAGGAGATACTAAGAAAAGTGAAGAGACATAAAAGTTTTATTTTCAGTTTCCAATTGCAAGAAAAAAATATCAAAATTTAAAAAAAGGTTACGTTAAAACTTTCACACACTATCTTGAAACAAGACATTTTGGGTGCAGCAATAATAAAGTATAGTGTAACACCCTGTATGTTGTATGTTTCACTGGGCTAAGATAGAATGCACTTTTGATTTCCAATCGCTTGTACTATTTCTTAAATTTTCAAAAAGATGTTATGGTAATTTCTGTTAATCGAGAGTATCTTGTAAAATACAGTGACTAATTTTTCGTGTTTATTTGACCAAGCCCATCAAAACTCCAGCACTCACACTAACACCGTAGAGTTGATAGAAATTTTTATTTGTTCGTAGGTAGTTTTTATTTGTTCGTACGAATTAAATTCGTATCTAAATTTGCGAGTAGTGGGAAATGTAAATATTGACTTTGAAGTCTCGTTATTGTGACGAAAAAGTTTCCCAATCGCTAGGGACACGCCCGGACTTGAAAATATGCGTTCTCATGTAAGATTGTTGCATATCTGTCAAACCATAGTAAGCTGTATCGCTAAAAAAGTGCTGCAGCCAAACAAAACGAGTTTGATTCATAAATAGCCTAATAGCCTTTACCATTTTCTTATTTCTTTACAAATGGCTTATAATATTTTTATAGTGTAATTGGAGGTGAAATCATTGAACCATAAGTCAATTTGACAACTGTGACAATGGCAAGAGAAGTGATTACTTATTGATGTATGTACCTACTGGCACTATGATTAGAATTATAGAATTTGGCATAAATGCAATTTTTTTTATTCCCTGTTTGGTACTAGAACCCGAAACATAATTTTTTTTTGTACACAGTGTCGGGATACTCGGTTTATTTAAAATTATTTTTGTCTCTTAAAAATCCAGTAAACTGTACACTTTTCCAGTAAAAAAATTAAATAATAGAACTTGCATAGCCATAAATTAATTAATGAAAACAAAACTTGAAAACAAAACTTCAATCAATACTACAAAACACCAATACTTTTAATTAAAATAATTTGTAAAAATTAATAATAATTAATTAAGCATGTTGCCAAACTGCAGGTTGTTATTCCTGAGCCATTTTTTTTTAAGATAAAACAGTCCAAGAAACAAAGGTCATCATAAACTAGGACCTTTGTTTATTGAACTTTTTTTATCAATAAACTAGGCTGAGGAATAATACCCTGCAGTTTGGCCTCGTTTTCATTTAATAATTTATGCAAGTCCTCTGATTTTTTTTTTAGTAGAAAGTTACTTATTTTACTCAAAATATTTAAGAGACAAAAATAATTGTAAATAAGTAGTGCAAAGTGCAAGAAAAGCTCGGGTGAATACACATAATAAAAATAATCTTAATGTAGATCAATAATAATTATTCCTCATGTTACTAATTGTTATTATCTCTTCCTGATTAAACACTGATTATTTTATTTTAAACAATTCACATTGCAGTGTTGGCTTCTTTAACAGCCGATAACAATAAGAGCATTGTTCAAGTAATACCTTCATAGGATTTCAGTAAGTGATATAATTTATGGGAACAAAAGAATGTTTTTGATATTTAATCTTTAATTATTACTTACTGGTCGTCATATTTAAAAAATCACTGCAAGCATGACATCATTGTATGTTAAAGGAAGGTCATCCTCAAAGACAAACGTGTACCTTTGCATTCAATCTATGCTTTATTAAAAACGATTATGTGTATAATTCAAACTAGAAAATTAAAAAGGAAAATGTTACTACCACCACCACCGCCACCATGAGACTTGGAGGTAAAAATAAGACTTCAACAAGTTCTACTCATATTATTGTTTAATGATAACTTTCTTGATATAATCAAAAATAATCATTTAGGTATGGTTATAAGAATAAAAAAGAGTATAAATTCACTCACTACTCTTCTTATAAATTTATATACTACTTATGTATTATGTATAGGTATAATAAAATTACAATTATTCATGATCACACTGTGACTTAATTCAGTTTTATTATCCCTGCAGCTTCAATTACAACAGTATGTTATGTCTTCCTCAGTCATACCAACCATATCAATTACAACCCCCTCTTTTAATTTTAAATTTAAATAAAAATAAAAATAATAAAAACAAACCTATTTCAATAATAATATGAAGACCGGACGCTTATTCCCGTTTCAGGTCTTGTCGGTTACTGATCACATCAGCGCACAATGAGTTCCGCACTGAAGCCCGTTCTAACGCCCCCGGCAGCCCAGAATCCGGCCGCTCCTCCCAGCAAGCCGTCGGTGTCGGTGCATCCGCATCCGCAGAGCTCCCCGGCCACCTTCAGCCAGTCCCAGCCGCAGAGTTACGGGAATCCCAACAATCACGAGTGGCTGAACGTGCCGAACGCCTCGCAGCATTTCGGGGGCGGTCAGGCCGGCTCGGCGGCGTTCGGCGGGCCGAAACCCGCCACCGGATACGGCAGCGGTTTTCAGCCTAATCTCGGACATCCGCCCAATGTAAGTGTGATATTTTGTATTGCTATGTCGTTACTAATCTTACAGTCTCGTTTGCTTGTCCTCACAACTTTAACCTTTTTTAAACTTTTCACAAAGCCATCTTGGAGTAGAGACGTCATTTAGGGGGGGAGGGGGTGATTGACAGAAACTTCAAAACTATGAGACAAAACTTGAAGTTGGTGAAAACGCAAATTTAGTAAGCAGTACTTCAATACTTTTGATTAGATTTCCCATAATACTGTAAGCAGTATAAGCACTAATTTTAAAGAAGTATTTCTAGTAAGCAGTTTAAAAAAATATATTGTCATAAAGTCTTCTTGGAGTAGAGACTTTATTGGGGGGTGGAGGATGTGAATTGATGGAACCTTCAAAACAATGAGACAAAATTTCATTGGAGTGGGGCGATGAATTGACAGAAACATAAAACAATTAGACAAAACTTGAAACTTGTGAAAAAGTTCTTTTAGTAAGCAGTACAGCAGCACTTTTGATAAGATTTAATTTACCAATAGTAATTCTACAAGCAGTAATTTTAGATAAGAATTTCTAGTAAGCAGTTTTTTACATTTTTTAATCTTTTCACAAAGCCATTTTGGAGTAAAGACTTTATTTTTTTGGGGGGGGGGGGCGGGCGATTAACAGAATCATCAAAACAATAACACAAAACTTGAAACTTGTGAAAAAGTTCCTTTAGTAAGCAGTGCAACAACACTTAATTAGATTTCCCAATGTTGATACAATAAGCAGTAGTTTTAGAGTAGTATTTCTAGTAAGCAGTTTTTTAAGCAGTACACCTGCTGAATAAAAGTTTGAGGTGATTTTCCCTCGATTCACTTCAGAATACTGACTAAAAATAATCTACTTACCCGATCAGTTCACTATAATAATAGGTATAAGCAGTACTTAGCTTAACGATTCAGTAAGCAGAATTTTCTGTCAAATTGGCCGGATTTAAAAAACTGCTTTAATAGTTGTGTCAAATTGCTACTTCCTCCATTTATGATAAGCAGTGTTTTTATTTTTAAGCAGTTTTTGTAGTATTCTTTATGGTAAGCAGTCTCCTAAATTTTTTGAACAGTATTTTTTTAAGCTATTTTTTATGTAGGAATTTTGGAATTCTAATATTATATTTTCTTCAAGCTGTGGTGGATCATTACACAATAAAAATATATTACTTTTCCTACTTCAATAAGCAGTACTTTCAGAGCAGTACATTTATTAGTTCGTAATATCAAAATGAACAGCATTTTAAGAGCACTAAAGCAGTAAAAGAGTAACCAAAAAAAGCAGTTTTATCAGTGGGAACAAAATAAGCAGTACTTTCAGGAGCAGTACAGTCATTACAACTGGTTAAGACAATGGATTCATTCAATGAATGTACATATTTTTTTATATAGATCTGTCATTATTTGTTGTTACCTTTTTGTCATGTTATCAATAGATTCTGTAAGCAATATCAGTAAATTTAATAGAAGAGTATCACTTGTGTATTACAGTAAGTTTGAGACATTTATAAATTTTTGACGCACTGCCTCCAGTAGTTGTCCAGTAAGTCTTTCATTATTTGATTGATAGGAGGGTTAGGAGTATTAATTTTTTCAGTAATTTGAGAGAATTAATGAGCAGTATTTCGGTAAAAGTAGCATTTTAATAAACCCAGTAAGCAGTACTATTTATTGACCAATTAAATAAAAAGCGATCTCTTCCCTTCCAGCAAAACTCTCTGCCCCCGGTGAGTCAAAGCCTGCCGGCGACTCAAGCCCAACCGGCTCCCCCGGCTCCCAAAACCCCCGAGGCGGACAAGCCCCAATCGAACGGCACGGCCGACGTCAAACAGACGCAAGACGCTCAGGCCAATCATGTGCCTGTCGAGAAGCAGCCGCCTCCCGTCGTACCTGAAATCCAGAAAGCCGACAAACCGGACGTCAATCCTGCTCCCGCCCCGGAACCGAAAGAACAACCCGAACCGACAAAACCCGTCGAAAAGATCACCGTCACCGGACCGCAGCCAGCCGAAGTACCTCCTGTTGATCAGGCCGTGCTGTCTGCCAGCGTCCCCGTTCCGACGATCACAGTGTCCCCTGCTAAGGTTCCTCCCGTTCAGGTCGTGACCCCCGTCGTTCAGACCGTTGAGAAATCGCAGACAGAAAATCAGTCTAAAGGTATGTGGTGATGGTTGTCGGTGCGGGTTCTTTTTATATTTTGAAACGATTCTTTTCCCGACAGAGAGTAACAGTAGCTGCAGCAGCAGCAGCGGTAGCAGTCCAGAGGTATCACCGAAAGTAAGTACAAAATCACCGGAAGTAGCCGGGAATTCATCGTCCGAGGTTGTAAATAAAAGCAGTGAGGAAATTAAGGAAGTGAAGGAAAAGAAACCGGAAAATGTCCCCGTCGAAGCAGCAAAGACGGCAGTAGTGCCAGCACCAGTATCAGCACCTCAGTCTTCTGAGAGTACGTCAGAGAGTGTTGTTGCGTCGAAGGAGACCGAGCAGGTTTGTGAATCGATGAGAACCGGTTTTTGGTTCTAGGGAGAAAGCGGCAGCTGAAACTAATGAGTGTTTATTGCAGAGTCCGCAGGCATCGAAACCGCAGTCGCAAACTTCGAAACTCGCCTTGATAAGGACCCCGTCGGCGAGGAAATCAAAAGCTCCGGAAACGGAGTCGCCTAAAAGTTCGACGAAGCAGGAAGCTTCAACTGCCAAGGTCACTCCCGTCATGAAAACGCCGAGCGGGAAGAGCAAAAGAATACGCACCCGGACCCAACCATATCAAAGTCCCCTACCTGAAATAGAAATCATTACAAAGATCACTTCGTCCACGTCCAGAAAGAGCAGATCGAGCGACGATAAACTGATTGTTTTCTACAAGTAAGTTTTTTTTTCTTCGTACGCTCTTAAATAGTGTGTGACATTTGATGAGATGTAATTTTTTTCAGGAACGAATTTCTGGCTGTAAGAAACTCCGAGGGCAGTTTTTACATCTGCCAGGCGGTGCAGAACATTTACAAATCGTCACTCAAATTGAAAATTCGTTGGTTGTCCCAGGATAAGGATGAGAAATCCGGTGAAATTTATACTCCCGACTTTTATGATGTTACAGGTAAGGTGGAATTTGAATAATTAATGATTTAGTCATAAAATGAAGTCACTTTAGTGTAATTTTTTCCTTCTATTACAGATTTTGATTGTATATTAACAAACCTAAACCTAGAACGAGTAGACAAAGGCAAATATCGCTTACCGCCGGCCGAGAAAGAAAGAACCGACAGCATCCTGAACAGGTCTCTGGCGGCGGAAAAGGGAGAAGTGGAACCTCCATCGTTGACCGAAGAGCACCCGGATGGTTGTAAGTTGCCTCTCCCCCGATTGAAATCAACCCGAACTCCTTCACCAACCCAATCATAAAAATAAATCACAAATTTTCAGTGGACCTCTCCCTGTACAAAGACGAAGGCCAGCTTAAGAAGAGGAAAGGCACGAAACGCAAGAAGAACTCGTCGCCGGGCCGGAAGCCCGCCAAGAAGAAGTTGGTCGCGCCAGCGCCGGAGCCGACGGCGGCGAAAGTCTCCAAACCGCCCGTGAGCTCTTCCTCCTCGTCCAGGAAGAAGATTCCCGCCAGGAAGCCTTTCGCGCTGACCGTCAGGAAGTCGACGGAAGTGAAGAAGGCACCGGTTCCGGCAGCCATAAGCAGCCGATCGGACCGAGCGAAGAGAAGGAGCGCCGAGACCCAGGTGAAGAGCAAGGGTAGTCCCGTGGTCGATCAGAAAAAGGCCAAGGTAATAGCGAAGATGGTGAAGAAGAGCGGGATCAGCGCCGCCGTCGCAGCACCGGCCGGTAAATCTCAGGCTAATACTAGAAGTAAGTTTCGTTTGTTTATTTACAATCGTTAATATGGGTATCATTAAGTTTAATGAAACAGTTATTAAGCGAGTCGTTTTAGTTCTGTTAATGCATAAAGTGAAGAATATGTTTCTTGAATTATTGCAATAATTCGAAGCCCTAAGACTTTTTCTTCAGGTGAAAAAATCCACTTTTTTCTTCAAAATCTTTTTCACCAAAAAATTCACTCCAGTGACCAATTTTCATCGTAACTGAGAAACTGTAAACAGAAAAATTAAAATTGATTCAGCTGCAATTCGATTCGATCATATTTTTGGCTGCTGTTATGCAATCACCTTTTAATAGCAAACAATAGAATTGAATTATTGAATCTTTAGAAATCCACAGGCATTTACGTAATCAACAATACATAGCCATTAATGAACATTTAGCACAAATCGCCTCCCTTTCCCTCTCTTTTTATTCACCTGCCATTTTTCAAATATCAGAAACAAAGTGGCTCTGGTAGCTTGGTGGCAAGTTTATGTGGGGGTTAGTGGTTAGTGGATTGAAAAAACTTATTAGCTTCATGAATTTATGGTTTTTTACAAATCTTCGTTATTAAGGGTGAGATGATGATAAAAATACAAACTGAACGTTTTTTCAGGTGTTAAATCTTCGAAAACTGTAGTACCTCCGCCGAAGGCACCGACAAAGGTTGCCGTGAGTGCAAAGCCGAGCGGGCGAGTTTCCAAAAGGTCATCAAGGAAGTAATGTGTCCCCACGAAATGAACTCTAAACATAATTTAGTTATGTTGAATTTCCCTGTGTATATTACGATAGGTAAGTTAAGTAAATATGATACATAATTTTATATTATAAAATTCACAATTTATAGTTTTGTTGGAGGAACAAAGATATGCGATGCGTATTACCCGATTCGTGTGTTTAATTTAAATATTTTGATTTATATACAAAGATTGATGATGCGTCAGTAATTGGTGCTGGTGCGACAAATTATTATTATTTTATTTACGAAGGGGTTTGGTTTGGATCCTGCAGATTTGGACATTTCTCTCTGTTTGTAATCTCTCTCTTTCTCTCTCTAGGAAACCTAAAAATTGCCTTAATAATAAATTAAATTATTACGACAGGTAACACGTATCGACCGTTTTCTTCATGTATGTTGCAATGTTTATAGCTATTATTATAAGTACATACTAATTATTATGTAATGGTCTTTTTACAAAGAATGAAGCACTATTTATGTTTATTTGTAAGGATATCGATCGATTAATAATACTTCTTTCTAATTTTGTGACAACCAAGAAAAAATACGTTCAAGTATTTTTTTTTAATGGTGTATCTATACAAACAAACAGCTTAGTCAAATCTTTTGATGTATGGAATTTGTAAAAATATGAATCGGCAGGTAAGAAGCTTGATTTTAATTATTTGGTCACTTTTACCTACTTATTGTGTTGTAAAGGTTACTTTTACTTACTGGTAATTAATAATCGTGTAAGTAAAAAAATAAATTGATTATTCAGACTTTCTCATTTTGGTTCAGATTTAAGAAGAGTAATAAATAGTCTTTTGTCTCACAACTCTTTCGTTTGAGAGGTATTATCCTATAGAGAATGTTAAATAATTTTTATATAAATGTCACTGGTAAATCTGGTTAATTGTCAAGAATCAGTCTGCCATCTATTCTAGATAGCAATGTTGTCAGATCAATTTTTTGAATGTATTAAATTCAGACAGCTTACCTGTTTATGATTCCTTTCGATAAGTACCTATTTAGGGGCTAATTTATTTATAAATTCAATGTTAAGTAATGATTTTCAGACCGCATACTTAAATTGTGTACATTAGAAGACCCCTAGTTATCAAGAAAACGAGAGCATTATAATATGAGATATAAATTGTTAAATTGTCCTAATAATAATTGAAATAAAAGTACAAGGAGTCTCTTGATCTTCTTTTTGTTTCAATTCCATTTTATTTATCATAATCTGGTCAATACTCCGATTATTAAGTAGAGAAAAATAAGAAAGGTCATGAGGTTACGGTTTTTTTTATGTACAATAGAAGATTGCTCGACCTGCAATTCTACATTAAACAGTGTGTCTAATTTAAGATGCAAAAATACAAGATCTTGGAAACAATAAGAGATATACATATACAAATTTTATAAACTTTTTGTTCATATCTTCTAATACAATAATAATTAATTATAATACACCCTGCACTAGTTGGTGTACTAGATTTTATAACTTTTATCTTTGTTACAAGGGCATCCCTTTTCTCTTATCATTTCAATGATCCCTATCTTAAAATAGACACATTATGTGTCATAGGTGTTGCATGGAGTTGTAAACGTTCCGTACGAGGTATGGTTTACTGTTCAATGGGACACCACCAAAAGTGCGTGCAAATGCAAAAGTAATAATATTTGTTGATTATGATTACATTAAATTTACTGATGACCAATTTGAGATAATACATTGATTCACAGAAGAAGCAGAGGACAAGTTATTAAGTAGTTTAAACTGTGCGAAAGGCAGTTAACAAGTAGTTTCTTGTACGTGTCGTGCTTAAACAGTTAGGCTCTAAGGATAATGTGGTATGGATGTAAATGTAGTCTTGTGGATTTGTCTAAATTGAATCTGAAAGTTAGATTATACTAAAATTATAATTTATAATAATATAAATGGTTTTTTGAATAAAACTGTAAAGAAATTGTGCTATTTTATTTATTTACTCATTTGTTTATTATCTTCTCCAGACTGGAAATACCTTTTGTCGTCAAACTGATTAACACTAATAAATGATTGGGTTGAGGCACCGGCACCAAGATTTTTAATTGATTCTTCTGTAGGATGAGACTTCGACAAAATGATAGGATGCTTTGACAGTGTTATTGATTACTAATTTATGAAGTTTACCAATATTGTCTTAATAAACAGGGCTATAAGGAATTATCAAAAGAGGGATTTTTATTGCATGAAATCCTGTTGCAAATGGTCATTATTGTCATTAAGGATGGAAAAATCGTGGAGTGGTATTAAATTGGAGGGTAGAATTTTAAAGGCAAGGGTGAAACTGCACCTCTTTCAATTTTTTAAATTATACCTTGAAAATTAAGCAAAATCTTTATTATCTTTATTATTGTGCTACTTGATCTGAACTATTGTCCTGTAATTGGATTGTAAATCTGTTAGACTTTGAAAAAGTTAGAATTGAAAAAATCAATTTTTTCTTTTCCATTTTTTTGGCTTGAAACCATTTTCTGAGCAGAGATAGGTATTGGTATTACTTCACAGAGAAACAAATAGATTAAATTTCCTTTAAAATGGTGGATTGATAATGATTTTTGGATTAAAACTGACTGTGGTAAATCCGCTCAAACTTGAACTTTTTTCGTTTTTGTTCTGATTGTTCACAACAAAATTGATTTTTATTCGATTGAAAAAAGTGTTTTAAGTTTGACAATAAAAAAAAAGTTAATTTGACAATAAAAAAATTCATATTTGTACAAATGTATTAAACTGTGATCAATTTTTAAACAAAGACACTAATAATCTTTAAAAATTGTTATTTTATGAATAGGCTAGGATATTAGGAATAAAATGGGGGTTCAGAAGAAAGGTTTGCTATAGTTTTTTGATTTTCTCACCCTCTATGTTTTTAGGGTCGCTGGTCACAAAAAAAAGTTTGCTGTTAAAAATTTGGCCTGAAACTTTGTTTTTTTCCACTTTTTATCCAAATTTTGGCCTAAATCTCAAAAAGGTGTTTTTTTGACAAACCTATTACATATAATATGTATACAAAATTAACTTTGACAAAATTTCCTACACTTCTCGTAAAAAACATTTTTTTGGAAGTTAAACGGTTCCGCCGATAGAGCGTGCCAAAAGAAAAAAATTCCTATATCTAGTGAAAAGTGGCAAAAAGTGCAAAAAAAAAGTTCTGAGCCAAATTTTTGCCAGTAATCTTCAAATTTTGTGTTCAGCGAACCAAAAAACTTGGAGGGCGAAACTGGGCGAAGTTAGCAACGGGAGTGGCTAACCATCCGGCTCCGGATTTTGCGATAATTTAGTTACATAATCTGTTATTATTTCTTGAACGAAAATGAAATGCCACTTCATGAAGTCATGTGAGGATATTTGCATGTAAAAATAAAAAATCCTAGCAACGTGTAGTTCTTGTAGTTCAAGATCATTTTTACAGCTGGAAATCTGAACTTCCATAATTCATGGCGGCCGTTCTGGGCCCGGACAAGATGAGTCCGGGTTGATCTTTCTCCTTCGTGTGGAAAAATAAAAACCCCAGCAACGCGTCAATGGCAGTCTGTATAGGTGAAAATCAAAAATTACGACATCTGAATATTTGGATTAGGAAATTCAATAAATTCCTGGCGGCCGTTCTGGGCCCGGACTAGACAAGTCTTCACAACAGCGTGAAAGGGTAGACCTTTTCCCGTCGTTTCAAAAAATTAAAAACCCCTGCAACGCATCAAGGGCAGTTTTTATAGCTGAAAATCAGGATATTCAGATGTTGTAATGTTTAACATCTGAATATCCTGATAAAAAAACTGCCTTTGATGTGTTGCTGGGGTTTTTATTGTTCCACACCAAGGAGAAAGATCAACCCTGTCCGGGCCCAGAACGGCCGCCAGGATTTTTTGAATTTCCTAATCCGAATATTCAGATGTCGTAATTTTAAATTTTCACCTAAATTTGATGCAGTGGCATTTCATTGTCTTTCAAGATATAATACCAGATTATGTAATCAAATTATCACCGTACTGGAGCCGGATATTTAGCCACTTCCGTTGCTAACTTCACCGGAGTGAGAGCGAGAAAATTAAAACTCTGAGAATTTCTGAATTTAGCAAGCAACATAATGAAGGTTTTAGTCAATAGACGCAGTGAAAAGGAAGAGTAGTAAAATGCAAAAATGAGTTTTTGATGCTTTTATTGGTCCACAAATAATTGAAACGTTACGTAAAGAGTCTTTTAAATAGGACAGATCCAGTGCATAAGAGATTGTATGAAGAATAAAATTCTTCTAAAAATACATAAATATTATATCTATTACACTCTTTATCATACTTTTGAACTATCACTGTTCATTTGAGATTCATTCCTTTGTATATAAGAAACTGTGATATCTAAAGAAACAGAAAGTATTAAATACAGTAATACATAAAAATTAAGAGCAATTTTTACTGATATGTATGATGTTGTGTCTTCAAACTAAATAATAGCATTTGTTGTACAAATTAAGCACGAAAAATTGAAAATGTTCAGGGAACTATTGGTACCAGTCGTGCTTGATGTTTTTAAAAATTTCTTCCCTTCTAACGATTCTCTAGACACTCCCAAAAAATCTTATACAGGTATCACAATTTCAAAAACTAAACAAGCCAGATCTACATAAGGTATTGATTGATTGAGTATTTTAATATCAAGTTGAGTCTAAATTGTTGGAAAAGTTTATGAAATTAAGAAGACAGAAAATATGATAACGGCCTTTGTCATGTTATGCAAAAATCAGTTTTTCCATAGAAATAATTTAATTAATGACGAAAATTATTATTTATTATGATACGCTAATTTTATAGTACATTGTGGTATTATATTGAACTGGCAACACTGCACTAAAAAATATTCATAAAACTGATCCAGTTTTGAGTATGGCGCAAGAAGAATAATGTAAATGCGATCAATTGGAACAAGTAGGTATTGGATCAAGTAATCTCTAACAAGTCAAATCGACTGAAGTCCACTGTATATAGTAGGTAAGTGAATTGGGTGTGTCTTATTTTTTTATTAGCTAGCTATAGTACAGTAGAGTCCCGCTAATCCGACCCCTCGCTAATCCGAATATCCTCATAGTCCGAACATTCGTCCAAAAATATCCTTATAATCCGAACAGCCTACCTCTTCAAGCAAATATATTGATAAAAATAATAAAATTGTGTGCGTGAGATATGTAATGTAAATGTTTTAGCAGGCTGAACGAAATTTACGACTTCCGGGGAATAAAAACAACCGAATGCTGGGAACAGGTCCATTCGATCGAGACAATTGTCTGTTCGAGCATGTTTCTGTTCAGTCAGTCTTCTTTACTTTCTGTATAATTTTTTCCGAATAACATAAAAATGCATGGGTACATAACTATTTTATTTTCTATAAAGTTTTTTTATATTTTCAGTACCTAATTCGCACGCACTCGCGGATGATTCGGATTAGCGCGACTCTACTGTATATAAATTCATCTTGTTTAGAGTCTTTAAACCTGTATACAATCATAATAATCTATAAGTAGATATATAAAATATATAAACAAATAATAAAAACCATCATTTGTACCGGGTGTCCCAACACTATAGTGTCCCCTAAATAGAGCTTAATTTTAACGATAAAAAATTGAAACTTTGAGGATTTGTGTACTTGATATAGGACCACGGAATGGCATAATCAATTTCATTAAAAAAAAATTAGTTCGGGCACCAGCGATAAAAAAACTTTAATATGGTGGTAAATTGTTGAAAAAAAATTCGATTTTTTTTCAATATATAGATAAAAATCGATTAATAAAATCAAAATCGCTTGAAAGAATTGTGAAAAAACTAATTATAAGGCTTTAATTAAATAAAATATAATTATGTATATAGCAATGACAGGTAGAAAACTGATTTATGATGTGCAATAGGGTGATCAATATAATCTGAAAACGGTAGGTGCAATAAAGTTTTATGACAAAGTAAATAAGGCCCAAATAAATAGAAGGACGGCCCTTGCTGGGCTAACCAGCACACTGAACCTGCACTGGACTAACTAAAACTAATTATGCCATTCCGTGGTCCTATATCAAGTACACAAATCCTCAAAGTTTCAATTTTTTATCGTTAAAATTAAGCTCTATTTAGGGGATGGACACTAGTGTTGGGACACCCGGTAATAACATAATAATTTAAATAATCACATTCTCTATACAATAATATTTTTGATCTCGATATTATTTGATTTCTTTATCTCTAAACTTCAACCTGGCTAAATTATCTGGTGTTTTATATTTTTAAAATATAATGTACTCATACATACTATCATCTACTTTATAATTATTTATCTACGATCCCTTTTAGCTCGACAATCAAACCTAAAAGAGTGGGCGGGATAGAATAAATGTATCAAAAAAGTCAATCCCTCGACGTATTTTCCCTCCATTCAGCACCCGATCAAAATTCAAAAGGAAGACTACCCCACCCACACCCCCTCCTTTTTATCAAGGTATACGTAGCGGCGAGGCTTCATCTTCAGGACTGTCATCTCGTCTCGATCGGACTCTCACCACCTGCCGGTGGATGTTCGCCTCTTCGTCGCAAGTGCCCCCGGCGCCCCCGTACTGCATCCCCAGACTCGCCCCGGCCAATCGCACCTTCTCGCTGCTGCTGTCCTCGGCGGAACTGCTCTTTGTGAAAAGGAGACCGAGGTTTAGCTGTGGGATGTCGTAGAAGACCGCCAGGGTCAGCATCATGAATGTTATGCCCAGGAAGAGGTACACTGAAATGTTAAAAAGTTATTTCAAAAAGGTTATTGAATTTATATAAATTTACTCACCAGTCGTAGCGATTTTATAGATAGGCCGATACGGTTGATTCGGGGAATCACCGGGGATATAATCTCCAAGTCCGATAGTCGTCAATGAAATAAAACAGTAGTAGAATGAGTCCAGATAATCCCAGTCTGGTTCAACGGAAGCAAAAATCGCTGCCGGTATCATCATGAAAACGCTAACCAAAATGAACACTGAAAAAAAAATATAAATAACATTTAATATCAAATAATTACGTTACGATATATCCTTACTGATAATAAATAGATGCAATAGTCTGATGTTGAGAGGCTGATAAAGATGACCGAGTCGCGAGTTCAACCACTGCAGGAGCCAGATGGTTGGCACCAGCAATCTTTCAACCAACGCGGACAGCAGCACCAGAGTCAGGGGGATTCCCACTAATGCGTAAGCAACGCAGAACATCTTCCCGGTTCTACTGAGAGGCGTCACGTGGCCATATCCTGAAAAAAAAACAGACCGCTATTATCGACTGAAGCGGATTGCATAGGTATTAGTTCAAAATAGAGACGCAAGTACCTATTGTCGTAACCACGGTTCCTGAGAAGAAGAGAGACTGCCCGAAACTCCAGTTTGGTTCCCCGGAAGCATTATTGGTGGCCGATACTCCCCGGTTGCTGGCTTTCACTACCTCACTTATGAGTGACTCGAGAGCCTCATCTGGAATGGAAGATTGGTACAATTAATTTAAAAATCATTTATAAGGTCTCTTTTGGCTAGTTCGCGGCTATTCGCTAGCAATTCGTGGTTTAGAAATTAGAAAACATAGGGGGTGTCTAGAAACTTAGAATTTGGTTTGAGGGTTTCCCCTGTCATTGGAATGTTAAATATGTAACAGTATCCAGGGGAAAAACCATTTGGTATTTCAAAAAACAATGGATTTTGGTGCTTTTGAGGTAATTTTGCTTGATTTTGGGTGATTTTCGAGTTACAAATTTTTTTCATGGATCTTTGGGTATTTTTGCGTTTGGGGGGGGGGGGGGGTAAAAATTAGGGTTTTTGAAGGCTTTTGGGATCTTTTTCGATTGTTTCATATTCTTCTAAGTAAGTGCATTTGTCATATTATCATAAAAAACATGGTTAAAAGAGGTTATAAAAGATCTTATTGTTATCTTTGTAGCCTTAGTAGTAAGTATGGCGGAAAGGGGTTGTGCACCCCAAGTGACCAGGCCAACAAAGACCCTTTTTGACGTTTTCACACAATGGTTGAGACTCCTACTCAAATCTTTCTGACCTTTTTATTTATAAAAAGGGCCAGAAGGAATACATTTAGGCCAAAAGGTGTTTCCATTAGAGGAGTCCCATTGTGCACACTTTATTTAAAAAAAAATATTTATCAAGTTAGAGAAAAATATTAATACCTAATTGGCAATAGTGGCAATATAGTGTAAATTTTCAATTTTCAAAACACTCCTGTTGCTGCACCTTTCATGATTAGCGCGCGAAGTTTGAAATTCTTTTAGAATTTTTGGAGGACTTTTGTTTTTCATAAAAAAAATTCTAAAGCCACGTGCGTGTGTACAGGTGTACCTCAAAAATTCGAAAAAAACCTTTTTTGTGGCACCATTTCAGGTCGTCGTTTTCAATCTAGGGGACTGAAAGTTCTATGACAGTAAGATATCTATAAGAAGTGGTCTGGGATTGAATTTGAGTAAAATCGGGCTAGCCGTTTCAAAATGGCGGTTATGGTAGGATTAAGTTTAAAAAGTCAGATGTGACGTCATACTAACCGTCCGAATTAAGATTTTTCATTTCACCAGAAAATGTCAAACAATTAAATTTCAAGGTGCGAATGAGAGTAAATTATTAAAGGAATCATTCAAACAATGAATTGAACGGTTTAAGTCAGTTTGACAGCCACTGACAACTACATAAAATTTATTCACGTAATGACATTCTATCCTCTGTGTTGTGCATTTAATTCTCATTCAAAACCAATGTTGACGTATATTTATTTACGCGGGATGGAGTGTTTAGACAAACTTGACGATTTCTGTGAGAACCACACGTAAATGAAACAAAATAAATCGGACTATCAGAAGGATGTGTATTCTTAATCGATACGTATGACTTTTTAAACTTTATCGGACTATATTTGAATTTTCGAAAAAATTAAAAAATTTTGAACCTCTGTAAAAGCAACATAGAAAAAAACTGTGAAACTCAAAAATAAAAATTTAATAAAAATAATAAGTTGGTAGGAGAAAGGGTAAAATTGCTAATTTTTTATAACTATTTATGAGCACATTTTTAAAGTAATCCATCTGAAATTTTTTGAGTAGACAATTATACTAATAAGCGTCAACTATGAAAAAATTCAGGTAGCGAATAATTAAAATGGCGGAGGTATTAAATTTTAAAATGATGTTTATTTCTCTAAAATCTCATTTTTGATTTTCAACACGCCACTGTAGCTTTACCTTTCAAAATTATTCCGCAATATTTAGCAAACCTTGTAGAACTTATGGAGGACTCTCAATTTCCATCGAAAAAGTTTCCAAAAGTCACGTAACTTCTACAGAGGTGTCCCTTCAAAATTCGAAAAAAAGTATAAAAATTAGCTTCCATTTTTCAGGACGCAGTTTTCAATCTAGAGGACTGAAATTTTTACGGTAGTAAGATATTTATAAGAAGTGGTCTGGGATTGAATTTGAGCAAAATCGGGCTAGCCGTTTCAAAATGGCGGTTATTTGAATTTTCGAACAAATTGAATTTTTTTTAACCCCTGTAAAAGCAATACATAGAAAAAACTTTGAAACTCAATTAATAGGATTGGAAGAACATTGTTCAAACTTTACGTTAGTGGAGAAAAAAACTATTTTTTTTTAGAATAAATAAGCCAGTGGCGTGGGTAGGAAAAAGGGTAAAATTGCTAATTTTCTATAACTATTTATGAGCACATTTTTAAAGAAATCGATCCAAAAATTTTTAAGTAGACAACTATACTAATAACCTTCAACCATGAAAAAATTCAGGTAGCGAATAATAAAAAAAAAATGTTTATTTCTCGAAAATTTCAAACTTTTGATTTTCAATACGCCTTAAAAATCAGTTCGCAATATAATTTCCGTTGAAAACGTTTCCTAAAGTCACGAGAATTCTACAGGGTGTCCCTCATGGTTTCTGGTCGCAGTTTTCAATTTAAGGGGCTGAATTTTTTTTGGTAGTAAGATAAACCGGAAGGAGTCGTCTGGTACTGTATTTGAGTAAAATCGGTAGAGCCGTTCCAAAATGGCGAACGTGGCGGCCATTTAAATTTTAGTAATAATGCCTATATTTGGAAACCCTTATTTGCAAAATTAAACATAATTTTTTAATCATATTTACAGAATAAGAAAAACGTATCCGAAGCTACACGCTCTTGTTTTACACGCCAAATTTCCATTTTTCTTATTGCTTAAACAGTGGCGTCGGTAAAAATATGTCAAAATTGCTAAATGCGATCGACGCTCAGGAAAGTTTTTTTAGTTTCCCTATTTTAATGGTGGCAATGGTGCTTTCTCACATAGGCGCATCCTCATAAACATTGCAGGTGGGACGATGTTCAAATTTAAAAATAGTTGAAGTGAATCAGCATTATGTGATGATTAATTATTATAATAATTAATTTTATCTACGAGTAATTCATAAAATGCACTTTTTTAGACGTTTCTTAGTTCATAAAATGTATGATTATCTTGAAGAGTGAAATAAAGTAGTTTGGGTGAAATAAAGTGCCGTAGCGGTTCATTATTTAACGCTAAATCTGACAGGCTACTGCACGCTCGCCGAGTGCAAGTTCTAGCTTCAATCAACGGTTATAGTGAAGTAGTGAGCGGAGCGGCTCGGTCGTTCGGACTGAACGCTGAATTACATACTAAACACCAACCACTCCTAATGCTTGTTGACATCATGCACCTATACTAGAAAAACGTCGCAGTTTATTAGTAGAGCGCCAGATCTATGTACAATTAATATTTTGTGTTTTGCGTCTTTTAGTGACCTAAATGGTAAAATGGTAAAATGGAGATGATTCAATGAATGAAATATCTTCTACCCCAGAAGAAATTATTTTTCAATCAAATATGACTGCACAAAATCTGTTAGGTAGGTACCTACCTAAAAAATCTAAAGAAGTGTATATTAAGCAATATGTCACCTTTATGAACTGACGTGATGAAAAAAGCTAAGTTAATATAGCTTCAAAGAAACATTTACATAAAATATAAATGCATTGGAATTTTTTTTTTTTTTTTATAATAATAACTTTTAGTTCTAATTTAAGTCACTCGTAGATAAAATTTTGTATGCAACATATGCATAAAGTGTCTTTTTTTCACTTCTGGGATTGCCGCATTCGCCTGCGGCTCATGCGGTCAAACTTCCCAGTCGTGAAAAAAAGTACCACTTTATGCACTTTGTTGCATAAATAACTAATAATTAATCTTCTATGTTGATTATATTTTAGTACGTAACATAGTTATAAGTATATGTATGTAGTTCAAAAATTAAAGGTTCAAATTAACTTTGGATAAATTTTACGAGTTGTTTTTTAAAAATATTTTTAAGTAATAATAATTGTAGTATTGATATTACTACATATTACACGCTTATACGATAATTTTACGTTCTTCTTAATCATTTCTAAAGGTCACCCGATTCTCCAATGACGACCTTTCTTATATAAACAAAATCATTAAGTAAAAAAAAAATTATAAATATATTATTACTCATATTATTACAGTTTTATTCTTTGTGTTTTTTCCAATGTATAAGATCACTGCTAAGCAGTCATTAATTCAAGAATTTTAATTATGTCTGCTCCATTTACATGTCACTTATAAAAAAATAGGTAAGAAATAATTAATTAAAATAATTAAATAGATAAAATAAAATACAGAATACACGCACCTTATCTGCATAGTGTATCTGTTAGCCAATTAAAGTAATAAGAAACGAGAAGTTGAAAAAACAAATTTAAGAAACAAAGAAACTCTAAAGAAAAAAATAGATGAATAAAAGTTTGGGAAAAAACTGAAAATTAATCCTAAGTTCAAAAAATAATAAAACAAAACAACGAAACGACCTGAAATAATAAAAAAAAAATAATGTGACAATCAAAAACAACCATCAAAAAAACTTAAAAATACCTCACCTCACTTTAATTCACCCTGCTTCCCGCCTGCAAGGGAGTAAACTACCCCTTGGAGTTTTTTACAAGTACTTTTTTCTTAATATTTTTTTATTTGATTTATTAAATTAAAATCATACTTTGAGACCCAATATATTCAGATATTCTTGTCTCTTAAAAACTCTACGAAACGTTAATACTTTGCCCCTAAAAAATAAAATCTGGTGTGCATGGATATGAATTCCCATCCCTAGATGGGAATTAAAAATATCAAAGATTTCAGTTTCTCTCCCTTTTTCCAAAAACTGTCTGGGAGATAACTCATTTTCTTCTCCCGATGATGTAGCTTGAATTTGACTCACCCTGTATGTCTGTAATAAGAGGGAGAGTATAATTTATTGTAAAAGTGAATAGAAAATTCTTGCATGTATACAAACACAGATTATTCACACACACATATGAAAAAACTTTGGTTACAATAATAATTGAAATATTTTGGGTTACAGTTACAATCCAAGAAAACATCAAAAATTAACGAACGAGGAAATAATAATTAGAGAATATTTAAAACTCAATGGTCGGTGAAAGAAATTTCCATTCGATTAAGTACAAGTTCCAAAGTTTTGTAAACAGTCTGTTGTCAAGTAACGAGATCGGTCATGCAAATAAACCGAACGGAATTACGAAAGTGCTGTTGAACTCGGACCCGCAGTACTTTCCTCCCGTAATGGGAAAATGCCGGGCCGTTTGTGTATTGCGGGTTATTGGGAGCTCCGGAACCCGGAAGCGTTTCCTCAACGACCGATGGACACGTCAATAAAGGGATAATAAAATTTAATGATGTACGTTATTTATTCGATAAAGTAGCCCGGCGCGGAGTACACAATGATGAAATGAAGTCGCAAATTGACATAAATATACGGCTTGTTATATTGTTAATTTTTTTTTTTCGTAGACCTACCTTTATCTATTATCTATTCGTAGAAAGGTAGACAATATTATTTTGAAACATGTTTTTCGATTATATAGGGTGTCCGGGAAAATGTGGGAAATCTCTAAAAAAAAAAGACGTCAAGTTCCCATAATTTTTTTTCCTAGAGGCCTCCCTACGGAGATACGGCCTCCTAAAGGACGTCACTGGAAATCAATTTTTCTTGAATAAATTTTAAACTATGTAGGTACTTGATTAAATTTAATGAAAATAATTTAAAATATTAAACAGTAGTAAGGACCTCTTAAAATACTGCCCCTAAAACATAAATTAGCTTGTTTAGTTTACCAGCCCAAGCAGCACACTTTAGTTTAAAAAACGTTTTTATTCATGTATTACCGTACGTATAGATACGGTCGATGATCTACGTGCGCACGAACGTTCGAATGTCCGCCCGTTAAACGTATATAACATTGGAAAGAATAAAGGTCTATTTGTACTATCTGAATAAATGAGGTAAAAACGTATTAAATTGTGATAGTTTTAAAGGTTTAAAAGAAACGTTTTCCACATATTAAAAACAATCCATTTATAAACGTATTTATAAGAACGTATTTTTTGACATAGAAAATAAACGTATTCTCTACGTATGTTTGACTCCCGATTTTACGCGTTCATTGACACCAAATGTTATACGCATCTAAAGGACATATATTTTACCTTCACTTTTGAATAAATTTTAAACGTATGTTGACACCCAATGGTATACGTATGTTTACACTCAATGCTATACGTATTTAAATGACGTATTTTTACCTGCACTTTTGAACTAATTTAAAACGTATGTGGACACCCAATCGTATACGTATGTCGACACCTAATCGTTTACGTATGTTGACACTCGATTCTATACGTATTTAAATGACGTATTTTTACCTTCACTTTTGAATTAATTTTAAACGTATGTGGACACGCAATCATATACGTATGTTGACACTCAATGCTATACGTATCTTAAAGACGTATATTTGGCGTTTACTTTTTAATTAAATTTAAACGTATGTTGACACGCAATCGTATACGTATATTAACACCCAATTGTATACGTATGTTCTTAGGATGTATATTATCTTTAATCCACCCTATGGCAAATATTTTTGTAATCCTTTCATGTACTGAAAAATCCACAAAAAAATTCTTGAAAGAAACCAATTACCTAATACAGTACCCAGTCAAAAATTAATTTTTGGTATAGGTACCTAATTTAGAATCATTATTAGCAAAAAATATAATTGAAAAAACTTATACTTACCTTATTATATTGATTTTCAATATAGGTCCAAATTAATCTCCATCAGTAATCAATAAATATATCATTTTTTAACAGGATTATTAAGGTTTATGGTTTGATATATTTATTATTTGAATCTGACTCGTATCATTTGCTGCTATAACTCTGAGTACCTATAATACTCTATAATACCTACTTAAAAAACGAGATAAATTTGAACCTATGAATTCAATAAATTGAATTCCTTTTGCCTATTATAACAAGCTGTATAAAAGTTTTATAGTAACTAGAAAAATTAAATTTTGCAAATTGGAAATTACAAATGACTAGGGCATCAGAAAAAAACACCTAATAAACTGTAAGTTTTTATTAGGAAAATGCAACCTTAACTTGAAAAAAACATTGAACATTAATAGTTGTATGTCTTCAAATAATTAAAATTATTGTTAAAGATATTAATTTTGTGAAAATGAATCTACTAATGTGTCTTTTTATTGAATCAGTGTCTCTACTTTGCTAACTTCAGCCAATCTTTCAGTTCTTTTACAAAATTTCGTATGTCTCGGTGCATGGTAAAAGCTTAAAAGCTGCTCTCTTCCCGAATAGGACGGTTTTACAGCCTCTAAAATTAGTCTAGATTATTATTTTGCACATTATAGGTACCAGTTATTATAGTTTTGTGTATATGTAATTATAAATTAATGTAATTATAATAATTATAAATGTGTATGAGTATTATTATACTTACATCATTCTTGTCTCTTTCACTGGGCGTTTATCTCGACCTGATCTGCTATTGAGAATACATTCAGTGGACAATTTGCAAATTTTCCCCTGCTGTTCTGAAGGGTAGAAAAGGCCACCTCTAAAATGTATTTTGCACGTAACTTTTTCTCACACCTGTATCGCCATTTTTAAATCCATCAATCCCAGAAATCGTATCTCAGCTCAGATACGCACCTACCTACCTATTAAAATGTTAAAATAGGTATTTATTATTATTGATTGAAAACTTTGTTAGGTAAGTACTTACTTTGCAGGTAACGTAATTCCAAAATTCACTTTACTATGGTGTTATAACTCGTAACTCGTGTTATAATAACTTTATCATGTCAATCAGTCATTCACACGCTAAATCAGCATCAACATCTAGACTAGAACTGGAACTGAGACTGAGACGCGTACTGACTGGGAAGTGATATTTTCATTTTCATTTAAATTTTTTGTATTCTTACGGAAACAAAGAGGTACAGACTGCAGACCATGCACCTGCAGATGTAGGGTTGCGGATGGCGGAGTAGGAGACGAAAACAGGTTCTCTGTCCCCTACCGCTTGACTGGAAGTCTGGTCGTTGAATACATACCAATACCAAACGTCGAAAAAGAAACAATTCCAATAACATAAATAAACGTTGTACTTGAACTGAACTTTAACGAATACTATATACAAATGGTTTATGTGGTCTACGTAATATACGTGTTTATAATAAATAAACGTTTTTAGTCTCGACGTTTTTTTTTTGTAGCTTTTCTACTAATGGGAACCGTTGAATACATACCAATACCAAACGTAGAAAAAGAAACAATTTCAATAACATAAATAAACGTTGTACTTGAACTGAACTTTAACGAATACTATATACAAATGGTTTATGTGGTCTACGTAATATACGTGTTTATAATAAATAAACGTTTTTAGTCTCGACGTTTTTTTTGAGTAGCTTTTCTACTAATGGGAAACGTTGAATACATACCAATACCAAACGTAGAAAAAGAAACAATTCCAATAACATAAATAAACGTTGTACTTGAACTGAACTTTAACGAATACTATTTACAAATGGTTTATGTGGTCTACGTAATATACGTGTTTATAATAAATAAACGTTTTTAGTCTCGACGTTTTTTTTGAGTAGCTTTTCTACTAATGGGAAACGTTGAATACATACCAATACCAAACGTAGAAAAAGAAACAAATTCAATAACATAAATAAACGTTGTACTTGAACTGAACTTTAACGAATACTATATACAAATGGTTTATGTGGTCTACGTAATATACGTGTTTATAATAAATAAACGTTTTTAGTCTCGACGTTTTTTTTTTTAGTAGCTTTTCTACTAATGGGAACCGTTGAATACATACCAATACCAAACGTAGAAAAAGAAACAATTTCAATAACATAAATAAACGTTGTACTTGAACTGAACTTTAACGAATACTATATACAAATGGTTTATGTGGTCTACGTAATATACGTGTTTATAATAAATAAACGTTTTTAGTCTCGACGTTTTTTTTGAGTAGCTTTTCTACTAATGGGAAACGTTGAATACATACCAATACCAAACGTAGAAAAAGAAACAATTCCAATAACATAAATAAACGTTGTACTTGAACTGAACTTTAACGAATACTATATACAAATGGTTTATGTGGTCTACGTAATATACGTGTTTATAATAAATAAACGTTTTTAGTCTCGACGTTTTTTTTGAGTAGCTTTTCTACTAATGGGAAACGTTGAATACATACCAATACCAAACGTAGAAAAAGAAACAATTCCAATAACATAAATAAACGTTGTACTTGAACTGAACTTTAACGAATACTATTTACAAATGGTTTATGTGGTCTACGTAATATACGTGTTTATAATAAATAAACGTTTTTAGTCTCGACGTTTTTTTTGAGTAGCTTTTCTACTAATGGGAAACGTTGAATACATACCAATACCAAACGTAGAAAAAGAAACAAATTCAATAACATAAATAAACGTTGTACTTGAACTGAACTTTAACGAATACTATATACAAATGGTTTATGTGGTCTACGTAATATACGTGTTTATAATAAATAAACGTTTTTAGTCTCGACGTTTTTTTTTTTAGTAGCTTTTCTACTAATGGGAACCGTTGAATACATACCAATACCAAACGTAGAAAAAGAAACAATTTCAATAACATAAATAAACGTTGTACTTGAACTGAACTTTAACGAATACTATATACAAATGGTTTATGTGGTCTACGTAATATACGTGTTTATAATAAATAAACGTTTTTAGTCTCGACGTTTTTTTTGAGTAGCTTTTCTACTAATGGGAAACGTTGAATACATACCAATACCAAACGTCGAAAAAGAAACAATTCCAATAACATAAATAAACGTTGTACTTGAACTGAACTTTAACGAATACTATATACAAATGGTTTATGTGGTCTACGTAATATACGTGTTTATAATAAATAAACGTTTTTAGTCTCGACGTTTTTTTTGAGTAGCTTTTCTACTAATGGGAAACGTTGAATACATACCAATACCAAACGTAGAAAAAGAAACAATTCCAATAACATAAATAAACGTTGTACTTGAACTGAACTTTAACGAATACTATTTACAAATGGTTTATGTGGTCTACGTAATATACGTGTTTATAATAAATAAACGTTTTTAGTCTCGACGTTTTTTTTGAGTAGCTTTTCTACTAATGGGAAACGTTGAATACATACCAATACCAAACGTAGAAAAAGAAACAAATTCAATAACATAAATAAACGTTGTACTTGAACTGAACTTTAACGAATACTATATACAAATGGTTTATGTGGTCTACGTAATATACGTGTTTATAATAAATAAACGTTTTTAGTCTCGACGTTTTTTTTTTAGTAGCTTTTCTACTAATGGGAACCGTTGAATACATACCAATACCAAACGTAGAAAAAGAAACAATTTCAATAACATAAATAAACGTTGTACTTGAACTGAACTTTAACGAATACTATATACAAATGGTTTATGTGGTCTACGTAATATACGTGTTTATAATAAATAAACGTTTTTAGTCTCGACGTTTTTTTTGAGTAGCTTTTCTACTAATGGGAAACGTTGAATACATACCAATACCAAACGTAGAAAAAGAAACAATTCCAATAACATAAATAAACGTTGTACTTGAACTGAACTTTAACGAATACTATATACAAATGGTTTATGTGGTCTACGTAATATACGTGTTTATAATAAATAAACGTTTTTAGTCTCGACGTTTTTTTTTAGTAGCTTTTCTACTAATGGGAACCGTTGAATACATACCAATACCAAACGTAGAAAAAGAAACAATTTCAATAACATAAATAAACGTTGTACTTGAACTGAACTTTAACGAATACTATTTACAAATGGTTTATTTGGTCTACGTAATATACGTGTTTATAATAAATAAACGTTTTTAGTCTCGACGTTTTTTTTGAGTAGCTTTTCTACTAATGGGAAACGTTGAATACATACCAATACCAAACGTAGAAAAAGAAACAAATTCAATAACATAAATAAACGTTGTACTTGAACTGAACTTTAACGAATACTATATACAAATGGTTTATGTGGTCTACGTAATATACGTGTTTATAATAAATAAACGTTTTTAGTCTCGACGTTTTTTTTTTAGTAGCTTTTCTACTAATGGGAACCGTTGAATACATACCAATACTAAACGTAGAAAAAGAAACAATTTCAATAACATAAATAAACGTTGTACTTGAACTGAACTTTAACGAATACTATATACAAATGGTTTATGTGGTCTACGTAATATACGTGTTTATAATAAATAAACGTTTTTAGTCTCGACGTTTTTTTTTGAGTAGCTTTTCTACTAATGGGAAACGTTGAATACATACCAATACCAAACGTAGAAAAAGAAACAAATTCAATAACATAAATAAACGTTGTACTTGAACTGAACTTTAACGAATACTATATACAAATGGTTTATGTGGTCTACGTAATATACGTGTTTATAATAAATAAACGTTTTTAGTCTCGACGTTTTTTTTTTAGTAGCTTTTCTACTAATGGGAACCGTTGAATACATACCAATACCAAACGTAGAAAAAGAAACAATTTCAATAACATAAATAAACGTTGTACTTGAACTGAACTTTAACGAATACTATTTACAAATGGTTTATGTGGTCTACGTAATATACGTGTTTATAATAAATAAACGTTTTTAGTCTCGACGTTTTTTTTTTGAGTAGCTTTTCTACTAATGGAAAACGTTGAATACATACCAATACCAAACGTCGAAAAAGAAACAATTTCAATAACATAAATAAACGTTGTACTTGAACTGAACTTTAACGAATACTATATACAAATGGTTTATGTGGTCTACGAAATATACGTGTTTATAATAAATAAACGTTTTTAGTCTCGACGTGTTTTTTGACTAGCTTTTCTATTAATGGGAACCGTTGAATACATACCAATACCAAACGTAGAAAAAGAAACAATTTCAATAACATAAATAAACGTTGTACTTGAACTGAACTTTAACGAATACTATATACAAATGGTTTATGTGGTCTACGTAATATACGTGTTTATAATAAATAAACGTTTTTAGTCTCGACGTTTTTTTTGAGTAGCTTTTCTACTAATGGGAAACGTTGAATACATACCAATACCAAACGTAGAAAAAGAAACAATTCCAATAACATAAATAAACGTTGTACTTGAACTGAACTTTAACGAATACTATATACAAATGGTTTATGTGGTCTACGTAATATACGTGTTTATAATAAATAAACGTTTTTAGTCTCGACGTTTTTTTTGAGTAGCTTTTCTACTAATGGGAAACGTTGAATACATACCAATACCAAACGTAGAAAAAGAAACAATTCCAATAACATAAATAAACGTTGTACTTGAACTGAACTTTAACGAATACTATTTACAAATGGTTTATGTGGTCTACGTAATATACGTGTTTATAATAAATAAACGTTTTTAGTCTCGACGTTTTTTTTGAGTAGCTTTTCTACTAATGGGAAACGTTGAATACATACCAATACCAAACGTAGAAAAAGAAACAAATTCAATAACATAAATAAACGTTGTACTTGAACTGAACTTTAACGAATACTATTTACAAATGGTTTATGTGGTCTACGTAATATACGTGTTTATAATAAATAAACGTTTTTAGTCTCGACGTTTTTTTTTTAGTAGCTTTTCTACTAATGGGAACCGTTGAATACATACCAATACCAAACGTAGAAAAAGAAACAATTTCAATAACATAAATAAACGTTGTACTTGAACTGAACTTTAACGAATACTATATACAAATGGTTTATGTGGTCTACGTAATATACGTGTTTATAATAAATAAACGTTTTTAGTCTCGACGTTTTTTTTGAGTAGCTTTTCTACTAATGGGAAACGTTGAATACATACCAATACCAAACGTAGAAAAAGAAACAATTCCAATAACATAAATAAACGTTGTACTTGAACTGAACTTTAACGAATACTATATACAAATGGTTTATGTGGTCTACGTAATATACGTGTTTATAATAAATAAACGTTTTTAGTCTCGACGTTTTTTTTTAGTAGCTTTTCTACTAATGGGAACCGTTGAATACATACCAATACCAAACGTAGAAAAAGAAACAATTTCAATAACATAAATAAACGTTGTACTTGAACTGAACTTTAACGAATACTATTTACAAATGGTTTATTTGGTCTACGTAATATACGTGTTTATAATAAATAAACGTTTTTAGTCTCGACGTTTTTTTTGAGTAGCTTTTCTACTAATGGGAAACGTTGAATACATACCAATACCAAACGTAGAAAAAGAAACAAATTCAATAACATAAATAAACGTTGTACTTGAACTGAACTTTAACGAATACTATATACAAATGGTTTATGTGGTCTACGTAATATACGTGTTTATAATAAATAAACGTTTTTAGTCTCGACGTTTTTTTTTTAGTAGCTTTTCTACTAATGGGAAACGTTGAATACATACCAATACTAAACGTAGAAAAAGAAACAATTTCAATAACATAAATAAACGTTGTACTTGAACTGAACTTTAACGAATACTATATACAAATGGTTTATGTGGTCTACGTAATATACGTGTTTATAATAAATAAACGTTTTTAGTCTCGACGTTTTTTTTTGAGTAGCTTTTCTACTAATGGGAAACGTTGAATACATACCAATACCAAACGTAGAAAAAGAAACAAATTCAATAACATAAATAAACGTTGTACTTGAACTGAACTTTAACGAATACTATATACAAATGGTTTATGTGGTCTACGTAATATACGTGTTTATAATAAATAAACGTTTTTAGTCTCGACGTTTTTTTTTTAGTAGCTTTTCTACTAATGGGAACCGTTGAATACATACCAATACCAAACGTAGAAAAAGAAACAATTTCAATAACATAAATAAACGTTGTACTTGAACTGAACTTTAACGAATACTATTTACAAATGGTTTATGTGGTCTACGTAATATACGTGTTTATAATAAATAAACGTTTTTAGTCTCGACGTTTTTTTTTTGAGTAGCTTTTCTACTAATGGAAAACGTTGAATACATACCAATACCAAACGTCGAAAAAGAAACAATTTCAATAACATAAATAAACGTTGTACTTGAACTGAACTTTAACGAATACTATATACAAATGGTTTATGTGGTCTACGAAATATACGTGTTTATAATAAATAAACGTTTTTAGTCTCGACGTGTTTTTTGACTAGCTTTTCTATTAATGGGAACCGTTGAATACATACCAATACCAAACGTAGAAAAAGAAACAATTTCAATAACATAAATAAACGTTGTACTTGAACTGAACTTTAACGAATACTATATACAAATGGTTTATGTGGTCTACGTAATATACGTGTTTATAATAAATAAACGTTTTTAGTCTCGACGTTTTTTTTGAGTAGCTTTTCTACTAATGGGAAACGTTGAATACATACCAATACCAAACGTAGAAAAAGAAACAATTCCAATAACATAAATAAACGTTGTACTTGAACTGAACTTTAACGAATACTATATACAAATGGTTTATGTGGTCTACGTAATATACGTGTTTATAATAAATAAACGTTTTTAGTCTCGACGTTTTTTTTGAGTAGCTTTTCTACTAATGGGAAACGTTGAATACATACCAATACCAAACGTAGAAAAAGAAACAATTCCAATAACATAAATAAACGTTGTACTTGAACTGAACTTTAACGAATACTATTTACAAATGGTTTATGTGGTCTACGTAATATACGTGTTTATAATAAATAAACGTTTTTAGTCTCGACGTTTTTTTTGAGTAGCTTTTCTACTAATGGGAAACGTTGAATACATACCAATACCAAACGTAGAAAAAGAAACAAATTCAATAACATAAATAAACGTTGTACTTGAACTGAACTTTAACGAATACTATATACAAATGGTTTATGTGGTCTACGTAATATACGTGTTTATAATAAATAAACGTTTTTAGTCTCGACGTTTTTTTTTTAGTAGCTTTTCTACTAATGGGAAACGTTGAATACATACCAATACCAAACGTAGAAAAAGAAACAATTTCAATAACATAAATAAACGTTGTACTTGAACTGAACTTTAACGAATACTATATACAAATGGTTTATGTGGTCTACGTAATATACGTGTTTATAATAAATAAACGTTTTTAGTCTCGACGTTTTTTTTGAGTAGCTTTTCTACTAATGGGAAACGTTGAATACATACCAATACCAAACGTAGAAAAAGAAACAATTCCAATAACATAAATAAACGTTGTACTTGAACTGAACTTTAACGAATACTATATACAAATGGTTTATGTGGTCTACGTAATATACGTGTTTATAATAAATAAACGTTTTTAGTCTCGACGTTTTTTTTTAGTAGCTTTTCTACTAATGGGAACCGTTGAATACATACCAATACCAAACGTAGAAAAAGAAACAATTTCAATAACATAAATAAACGTTGTACTTGAACTGAACTTTAACGAATACTATTTACAAATGGTTTATTTGGTCTACGTAATATACGTGTTTATAATAAATAAACGTTTTTAGTCTCGACGTTTTTTTTGAGTAGCTTTTCTACTAATGGGAAACGTTGAATACATACCAATACCAAACGTAGAAAAAGAAACAATTTCAATAACATAAATAAACGTTGTACTTGAACTGAACTTTAACGAATACTATATACAAATGGTTTATGTGGTCTACGTAATATACGTGTTTATAATAAATAAACGTTTTTAGTCTCGACGTTTTTTTTTTAGTAGCTTTTCTACTAATGGGAACCGTTGAATACATACCAATACTAAACGTAGAAAAAGAAACAATTTCAATAACATAAATAAACGTTGTACTTGAACTGAACTTTAACGAATACTATATACAAATGGTTTATGTGGTCTACGTAATATACGTGTTTATAATAAATAAACGTTTTTAGTCTCGACGTTTTTTTTTGAGTAGCTTTTCTACTAATGGGAAACGTTGAATACATACCAATACCAAACGTAGAAAAAGAAACAATTTCAATAACATAAATAAACGTTGTACTTGAACTGAACTTTAACGAATACTATATACAAATGGTTTATGTGGTCTACGTAATATACGTGTTTATAATAAATAAACGTTTTTAGTCTCGACGTTTTTTTTTTAGTAGCTTTTCTACTAATGGGAACCGTTGAATACATACCAATACCAAACGTAGAAAAAGAAACAATTTCAATAACATAAATAAACGTTGTACTTGAACTGAACTTTAACGAATACTATTTACAAATGGTTTATGTGGTCTACGTAATATACGTGTTTATAATAAATAAACGTTTTTAGTCTCGACGTTTTTTTTTTGAGTAGCTTTTCTACTAATGGAAAACGTTGAATACATACCAATACCAAACGTCGAAAAAGAAACAATTTCAATAACATAAATAAACGTTGTACTTGAACTGAACTTTAACGAATACTATATACAAATGGTTTATGTGGTCTACGAAATATACGTGTTAATAATAAATAAACGTTTTTAGTCTCGACGTGTTTTTTGACTAGCTTTTCTATTAATGGGAAACGTTGAATACATACCAATATCAAACGTCGAAAAAGAAACAATTTTAATAACATAGATGAACGTTGTACTTAAACGGAAATTTAACGAATATTATATACAAATGGTTTAGATAGCCTACGCAATATACGTATTACCAGGGTTAGACTTTACTGTAATTTATACGTATTCATATCTCCTAATATTTAACGTATAAGGTATATTACCAACGTCTATTTTGATAGATAAGATACGTATAGTTTAAAAAGCGTGACTAATATACGTTTGAAAATTAAACTGAAACCAAATTTAAACCAATTTTACGCATAATAAACGTTTAATACACCAAGCTGTGCTGCCTGGGAGGGGCGGACTAAGGTTGTACATTTTAATGCTTACATTTTTACACCCTGCATGATAAGGAGTTAAAAAAAAACAAATTTGGATACCTTGAACATTAAGCTACAGAAAAGATACTCTTGTTCCTTGTCGATAAAATGAACCGTTTTCGAGAAAAAAAATAATAAAAGTAATGTTTTATTTCATAATAAATAAAAAATTTCATAAGTGGGTTCAACAATCGTAGTTCTAGTACAATGTAATAGAAATGAAACACTAACAGTCAATATTATAAAGGCTCATTAGGCTAACGGACAGATTTCTGTGATCGTTTTTGAAGCTAAAATCGACGTCAAATTACTTTTATTAACATTTTTGTAATTACTTTCATGTCAAGAATAGATAAATTTAAAAAATTTCCACTTAGACTCGATACCTTCTTCAGAAATGGACACTGAAATCTGTCCGTTAACTTAATGAGCCTTTATAATACCCGCTGTAATTCTTTTATTTATTTTTTTGTTAATGTTCAAGGTATTCAAATTTGTTTTTTTTACTCCTTATCATGCAGGGTGTTAAAAATGTAAGCATTAAAATGTACAACCTAGTCCGCCCCCGATAAACTAAACAAGCTATAATTTATGTTTTAGGGGCAGTATTGTAAGAGGTTCTTACTACTGTTTAATATTTTAAATTATTTTCATTAAATTTAATCAAGTACCTAATTTAAAAGTTATTCAAGAAAAATTGATTTCCAGTGGCGTCCTCTAGGAGGTCGTATCTCCGTAGGGAGGGCCGCTAGGAAAAAAATATGGGAACTTGTCATCTTTTATTTAAAGTTCTATCTGATTCGGAGAGATTTCCCACATTTTCCCTAACACCCTGTAATAAGACTATACCTAACTACATACTTATATCCATAATAGTCCAGTCAGTAAAGTAAAAAACCTTGAGCATCAATCGTACAAATAGTGTATTTTTATGTGTATTTTCACAGCTTTTCAAATTGGCTTTCTGAAATTTTCCATATAGTCAGGTCATATTAGCGTTTGTAGTGGCTTACTGTGAAAATTGCATTTCACTTCGTTTGAAAACGTGCCACAAAATGGATTTTTAAATTCAACCATTTTGTCCCTTTTCCTATGCACGCCACTGGCTAACTTTATTTTTGAAATTCGACTATTATACGTTGTACGGAATAAAATGATCGCAAAACTTCATTTAATCAGACGGTAACAAAAAAACTGGAATCGATATCGTGAAGAAAAATTTAAAGGTGTTCAAAATCGCAATAATAACTTCGCAGAAATTGAGTAATTAATCGGACAAAAACATGGAATATTTTGAAAACTGATCTAAATTTTTGAATTTAAAAAATGTCATTTCGTTAACTAATTATAACTATAAAGTAAAAAAGAAAAAACCAGAGTCCTCAATGTGAAGTGGTGACGGAGAAAGAAAATACTTTGTGAAGTTTTTACTAGCAAAAAAATCACAAATCTGAGATTAAACGGCTCTATCTTTTGTCAATAGCAAGGGAGCGTGTCGTAAAACGAGATTCTAGTGCCCCAAAGATCCCTTAGTATAACGGTACCGGTCCCATATCTTTTTAATACGAAAAATTATTATTTTTAAATTTAACAAAACAAAAAAAAATTGGCAAAATTTAACGATTTTTTCTCTTTTCCTATGCCCGCCACTGGCTAACTTTACTTAAAAAATACTATTTTTTTCACTACCTTCAATAAATTAAAAAAAATGAAAGGGGAGTTTTGAAACCTGAAAATTTGAATTCGCATCTCTGCACCATTTTTCTTATTTACTTCTTGAAATTTTTGAGGGTTAAAGGATATTAGTGTAGTTGCCTACTTTACAAATTTCAGTTCAATTCCTTCAAAAATGTGCTTATAAATTATTGTTAGAGAAATTTAGCCATTTTTACACTTTTCCTACCCACGCCATTGACTTATTAATAATATTAATATAAATTTTATTACATTAAATCAAATTTCAAGTGTTAATTCGGTTTCAAAGTTTTTTCCATCTTGCTCATACAGGGGTTCAAAAAATAGTAAATTTTCCAAAAATTCAAATGGCCGCCATTTTGAAACGGCTCGGCTGATTTTTCTCAAGTGCAATAAGGAGCGATATTCACTCCTTATGAATATCTGACTCCCACAAAAATTTCAATCCCATCGATTGAAAACTGCTACCTGAAATGAGATGGCAAAAACCGGATTTCTGGAATTTTGAAAGGACATTCTGTAGAAGTAACGAAACTTTAGGAAAATGTCTTTACGAAAATCATACGTCATCCCTAAGTTTTACAAAATTAAAAATTTAATTCATTAATTTCGAAAGATAAAGCTACAGGAGCGTTTTATATAATCGAAATTTCGTGAATTTGGAGAAATACCATACAGGGTGTTTCATTAATCAGTGCAGAAAATTCAACTGGAGATTCCTTGCTGAATTTTATGGGGGGTTTGTCATACAAAAATTTCTCTTAAAGCCTCCCTTAAGAAGTTACATCCTCTTAAAGTAGGGTAAAAAAGAGAAATTTTTGTATGACAAACCCCCCTTAAAATTCAGCAAGGATGAATCTCCAGTTGAATTTTCTGCACTGATTAATGAAACACCCTGTATATCCTAACACCTTATACAGGGTGCACCATGTATCCTTCTCTATATTGCTATCTCCTAACGCTAACAGATACAGGGTCGGTTAAACAAGTCCAAAGGAGCACAATTTTGTGGCCATCTCGATTCCGTCGAGACATACAAGATATCTGTGACCGTTCCTGAAATATCCTGAAAAAACTGAAAAATCGAGATTTCTTATTTTTTCCATATCTTTTTTATTATTAGAGATTAATGAATAATTTTTTGTGGGCTTACAAAAGTCGGCAAGAGCTACCCATCTGACATTTCAAAAATTTTCAAAGCCGACTAGATCCCAGAATTTTCATAGTCAACTTTCGTTTTTCTTATAGCCACCATATTGTATTTTTATGTTGTTCGATATAAAAAAAAATCATAAAAACAAAAAATTGTTAAACTTCAAAAAGTAAATGAAAAAATTTTTTATTCTTCTTTTTTCTTAACAAAAAAGACACATTTTTTGACCGAATTTCATAGATAAATTAAAAAACCATAAAGCAAGCACTATTTCGGCGTATTTTACAAATGTTGACGTTTTTCGACGATTTTTTTTAGGTTTTACTTTGAAATAAGAAGAATAAAAAAAATTTAAATTTATTTTTTGAAGTTTATTAATTTTTGGTTTCCATTATTTTTTTCATATCGAACGACATAAAAAAATAATATGGCGGCCATAAGAAAAACGAAAGTTGACTGTGAAATCTCTTGGATCTAGTAGGCCTTGAAAATTTTTGAAATGTCAGATGGATAGCTCTTAACGGCTTATGTAAGCCTACAAAAAATTATTTATTAATTTCCAAAAATAAGAAAGATATGACGAAAATAAGAAATCTCGATTTTTCAGTTTTTTCAGGATATTTCAGGAACGGTCACAGATATCTTGCATGTTTTGACGAATTCGAGACGGCCACAAAACTGCGCATATTTTCTCTAATTTAACCGACCCTGTATCTCTTAGCGTTCAGGAGATAGCAATATAGAGAAGGATACATGGTGCACCCTGTATATTCTGAATCAGCATTCCAAGTACTACCAGAAAAACACATCAGCTCGCTTTCGAAAAATGATTTTTTTGAAAAAAAAAATAACAAAGAGGGTCCCGTCTTTGAAATATATATTTTTTTAATTTGGACGTGGTTTTTGAATGAATTCTTGGCCTCTAATACTCTTTAAAGTAGGTATATGTATAACAACAAGCAGCGGGAGTAAAATAGGTTCTCTTGTACTGACGTTATCAACGTTGTTTATACAATAATTACATATTACAGTAGTACGGTTTGATAAAATAAAATTTGATTTATTGTCTCTAACTCGCGGGATAATAATTATTAAATTCCTTTATCTGATGGTTTCTAATAGCAGTATGTTAGTTTTTCGATAGTTACAAGAATAAAAATAGAAAACATTCTGATGAATTAGTCCGAACTTTATTAGTGTATTTTTTAACAAAAAATACACTATTGAGGACGACATCACTTTCCAAAAATCACCCAAACTCATCAAATGTCCACCGATCATGACCCCCAGATTACGAAAAAGTGGTTTTCCAAAATTCACCTGCCCACGATATATATATATATATATATATTTATATATATATATATTTATATATATATTTATTTATTTCTCCAAAATCACGATTTTTCGATTTTCAAAACGCTCCTGTAGCTTTATCTTTCAAGATTAGTGAACGAAATTTTGGATTCTTGTAAAGCTTTGGAATGACTTTAGATTTTCGTTGAAAAAATTTCCAAAAGTCACGTTACTTCTACAGGGTGTCCTTTCAAAATTCCATACATCCGGACTTTGAGGCACGGTTTCTGGCCACAGTTTTCAATTTAGGGGGCTGAAATTTTTGTGAGAGTAAGATGTCCACAAGGAGTGGTCTGGTATTGCACTTGAGCAAAATCCGCCGAGCCGTTTCAAAATGGCGGCTATTTTAATTTTTTGGAAAATTGACTATTTTTGAATCCCTGTATGAGCAAGATGGCAAAAAAACTTTGAAATAAAATTAACAGGATTTGAAGAAAATTATTGGAAATTTGAGTTAATTCAATAAAATTAGCATATTTTCCATTAATAAGCCAGTGTCGTGGGTAGGAAAAAGGGTGAAAATGTGTCAATTCTATAACCGTTTATGAGTCCATTTTTGAAGAAGTTGAACCGAAATTTTCCTTTTTTTTTTGCTTTAACATATAATTTGATGTCTTAGCTTCAATTCGCCTCGATTAATGTAGCACTTTAAACGAAAAACAAAAAAGTTTTTCGCTTGTGCAAAATTAGCTTACACTTATATAAAATTATTAAATCAATGAAAGGGTTCGCAATTTCTTTTTTATTTTTTTCCACATTCAATTATGAATGGTTCTGAAAATTAGAAGAGCAAACGCAACAACAATTAAATCACCTACATGCAGGTGAAAAAAGTATTCAAATTGGTTTTTTAATAACAAAGATACGACCAGTTTAAAAAATAAAATTTGTAGGTGTGTAATAGGTACCTGACGTACTACATATACCTATCTACGCGATCAACACTACAAACTCGAAACCCACTGTTGTTCAGTTCATTACACCGATGTTTAGTAAACTGTTGGTGTGGGTTCGAAACCACGAGATGGTATAATTCTTTTTTTTTGGTAGGTAGGTGGAGTTTTCCCAAAAAAAATCAGATTATTTTTTCATTATATTCATTATAAAAAAAAAAATAGGAAGAAAATATTTATTATTGAATCGCATAAAAATACACTATTTCTGCGATTGATGCGCAAGAAGGTTTTTTATACCTTATACTCGTATCTGTATTTTTTATTTGTATTTTTAATAACACAAAATCTGGCCGTATGGGCAATTGGTGTCCAAGTCATAGGAAAGAGAAGAATAAGAAGAACAATAACAGATTAAACGGCGTGAAGAAAATAAAGGTGTCATTTTTATTTCGCAGGTGAAAGCGGATTTAGTGGGGCCAATAAGACCACCAGCCAATCTAATCGAGTAATGCTAATTTTATTGTATTGTCTCGGGTTATAAATATAATGCTTAGCAAAGTTCCGCGCGATAATTTGAACGTACGATCGACTAATTGCGAGTAATAAAGTCCACCTAACACTCTAATTTACATTTTATAGCAGTCGTTAAAATCAGCAATTTCAAGCTCAGTTAATCACCTAAGTGTATATGTAATAATAGGATATACGGTTCACGATGCTCAAGAACGGTAAATTAAGTTGGCGCCACTGTCTGTCATATGAAATACTGAATGTCATAATGTCAAATTGCAAATTGGGTGTCTATCTAGACAATAATACTAAATTTTTATGCACCATGTGAGTTATTAGCGTTGTGTGTGTGTGTCATTAATCGAACCTTATTAGGTAGTACTTTTAAATTGCGATAAGTAATTGGAAGTCTGATAAAATTTTAATGGAGGAAGGGGGGGGGGGGTACGACCATTAAAACGCTCCAGCCAAGTTTCCCCGCTCGAATTCCTAAAAGGTGGCGTCCATCTTGAATTTGAGGGATGAAATTATGTATCTCGGTAAAAATTGCTTGGTGTATTTTGGGGAATGGAATCGATTTTTTCGTTTTCACAACGAAACGGTCGATCGGAAACGAAAATAGATTGTGACAAAAATGGTAGTTTTTGTCTAATATTTTTGAAAACCTTTGAATTTGGCTCATATCTAACTAATCAAAAATGTTATTCAAAAATATGAGGTACATAATATAATCCGTTCAGAAAATTTCAACTTTTTCTGAGCGTGTAGCTCGAAAACGGTTGAGAATTCGAAAAAAATTGTAGATTACAAGTTTTTAGACAATTTTACGAGGTTTTATTTATTATTGGGAAATTTTCCTCTACGATCATTTCTGAGGTATAACCGGAAACGCCCAAAGTGGAGATTGTGAAAAAAATTGTAGCTTTTGAGTTTTCCCACAACATACTAATAAGTGTCTTCAATATTTTTTTTCATGCTTTGGACGAATACAGAGGGCCCTTAAAGTCTACTAGGGGTGATATTTTTGAAAAAAAAAAAATGGATTTTGCACATTACTAACTAATTAAAAATGTTATTAAAAATATGAGGTAAAATGATTCGTTTAAAAAATTTAAAGTTTTTCTGAGCGTGTAGCTCTAAAACGGTTGAGAATTCGAAAAAATCTGTACACTTAAAGTTTTTAGACAATTTTATGATCTTTTATTTGTTATTAGGAAATTTCCCTCTAATATGCACCATTTCTGAGGTATAACCGGAAACGCCCAAAGTGGAGATTGTGACAAAAATAGTAGCGGTTCAGTTTTCCTACAACACACTGTGTCTTCAATTTTTTTTCACGCTTCGAACGAATGCATATAGGGCTCTTAAAATCTGTTAGGGACGATATTTTTGAAAAAAATTGAATTTTGCACATATCTAATTAATTAAAAATGTTATTCAAAAATATGAGGCAAAATGATTCGTTCAGAAAATTTCAACTCTTTCTGAGCGTGTAACTCAAAAACGGTTGAGAATTTTGAAAAAACCTATGAGTTAAAAGTTTTAGACAATTGCAAGCTTTTATTTATTATATGAAAATTTTCCTCTACGATGCACCGTTTTTGAAGTATAACCGGAAACGCCAGAAGATATTTAATGAAAAATATGAGATTAAATTATAAAAAAAAAAAATAAAAAAAATTGTGGAGCGTGTAACTCAAAAAAGGTTGGGGATTATTTTATTTTATTTATAATCGGAAAATTTTTCTCTATGACATATTTTTGAGACATAACCGGTAACCCCAAAAGTGGGTCCTTCCTCCCTCCCCCTACCCCTAGGTCGCCATTTAGACGTCAGGACTTTTGGTATGACAAGACCCTTTTGGATCATTCCGTTGACATGACATGTATAAACATTTTTCATTTACGTCATAGTAGAGGACATAAAAAGTTAAAATAGGGACATCTAAGCCGTTTTGCTGATATCTTGAGCTGCTTTTAGTGAGCTGCTTTGAAAATTATAATTGCTATTTTCATTTGCTCATAACTCGTAAGTTACTCTGATTACAAATGTCAAATATCAATTAGAACCAAGTCTTCTTATTGAATTTTTTCTAGTATTATCAAAAAATTGGATATACCGAGTGTTTCATTTAGGAAGTTATGGGTGATTTATGGTCTGACCGGAAGTGGTATGACCTGGGAAACTTGTATACAGTGTTCAGGTGGTACCTCAACCTCATACCCCATATCTACCATAAAATTTTTTATCAAACTTCTAATTAACGCCATTTCAGCCCCCTTTTCTTGACTTATTAACTCAACTATTATCGATTTTTATTATTAGAGTAAAAAAGTGATACATTTCAACAATATTAATCCTAATTACGTCCAATCTTAATTATTATTCAAGCAGAAGTGAGAGGAATTGTTATGCTTCATTTATTAGATAGGTAAGTACATAATCAATGAATGGCAACTCCTTTTTCCTGATTTTTACATTAACTCAAGTTACAATAAGAGAATTACGCACTCATGGAATTACACACTCGCGCCGCGATCGTGTTTAATTTTACACCTACAACTATCATTATGTAAAATATCTACTTATCTGCTACTGCATGTGTTTTTTACCTAAATATTAAAAAATTAAGAGGTGAGTATAACTAATAAATAAAGGGTTGATTCGAGTCAAGCAAGTTAGGTATAAAACAAACCTGGCACGTTATAAGTCACCAAAAACTTCTGTATTTTCCTCGCCAGCTGCACCCTTTCGGCTTGCTCGATCGGCGCTTCAAGCAGCGTGAAAACAGCAGCCCCGCTGGCCAGATACAAGCAATAAAGTATTAAAAAAATGGAAAACAAGAAACTCGATCTCCACTTTCTCAACAACTGAAGTCCTTCATATTTCCTCTGAATTTCCGGACAAGCCATCAGTGGCGTCTTTTCGTCTTTATCCCAACAACTCGCACCTGCACCGCCATAATAACACCCAAACTTCGGCATGATTATTTTGATGAATGAAGAAATAATAATAATTAACACAGTTAAAAATCAGGTACAATTATTACACACTCTCTTTAATAATATCACTCGAGACAGGGACGCTCGGAAAATGTAATACTGGCGCTAACGCACTGTTATAAGCTCTCACGAAGACAATAAGTCCGTGCTAAGAAGTATAGCAGACATTTTAGGGGTGGGTTCTTCATAATAGTTCTTAATTTGGTCATAATGAGAAGAAAGTTTAATAAGGACGCCAGTACCGGTGTGGGGATTATGTTGCGCTTCTCCCCGCTCTAAGAGATGTGAATCGACACTGAGGTGAACAACGCTGGAGTCGCTTATATATACGAAACGCCCTTATCTTTGGGTTATTCATTCATGATAAGGTCATTGATTTAAAAACTAACACGTGACGTATTATTATATAAAGAATAATCAAATAAACGTTAATATATGTTTATATACAAGTACATACATATGTACTTACGTATAATAGGTCATTTAATTATATTTAATAAATAAATTGTTTATTTAGATTGTAATTATTATTATTTTTAAACATCAAAAATTTGATCGTTTTTTTTTAAGAAGTTATAGCAAAGTCTCAGGGACAATAATATCCACCTTCTCTACTTTACGGGGGATAATTATAGCTAAAAATAGTTTATTTTGATAATGTTAATGTTCATTATAGTTCAATAATTAGGTCCTCGTTAGTAAATTATAAAACAATAAATATTATTGATTGGAGCTAAAATGTAATGATGAAGTGTCTGAATATGTAAAATAAACTTTTCGAGTATTTTAAAAATTTAACTCTGAACTGAACTCGACCGTCTGCTTGCTCCGTGTACCCTTAGTGCTCTTCTGGAATGCCTTTCGAGAATTAACTAGCTCCCGAATGTTTTTCCGGAGTTCCGAATGTTCTATTCGTGGAAAATTCTAGACAGGAGTAGCTTCCAGATATTCTAACAGGCTCTCCCTAATAGATAGTTCTCGAACTTTTATGACCGAGAATTTTTTCCCAAACGTAGCGTCCCATTGCCATGCGACCGACCGTTGTCGCCATCTCACTGTCCCCCGTCGTAACAGTATTCACAACCCGTGAATTTTTTATGATCATGGTTATGTGGTTCATTTTTACTAACTTTACATAACCTCCACTCAGTGTGTTATTCTATAAGATTTATAGGTCAATTTTCCATCATATATAAAAAAAATTGTCTTATTTTTAGTACTATAATAATAGTGACAAGTGAGTCATAAAGTATTTCTTGAGTTCACTGTGAATCAACAGAAAGAAAAAAAATTGCAAAAATAACGGAAAAAATATACAAATAACAGAAAAATATAAATTTAAAAAGTTGAAAAGTTCGACTAAGGTCTTCATTGTAAGGATGAATATTTTAATTTTGATTGACTACAAAAAATGACGTTCAAATAATTAATTTTCACGAAATATTTAAAATAAAATTTGGGTAAATTCGCCTCTTACTAATAAGCATCAGTGTCGGTAATACAGGTACCCTACCGCATTTTTTAAATTAGCGCCATCTATTGGTTTTAACATTGACTCACATTAGAGTTGAAACGATCACCAATATTGGCAGCCCGAAATCAAACAACCAAAAATTTGGCATGAGTTCTGAGTTTTTTTCTCATACTGCCGAATGAGGTGAAATAATAGTTCCACAAGTCCAAATATTTTTTTAAACACAAAAACACCCCATATTAACTTTTAGGGGTGGTAGGGGGCGTCAAAACAAATTTTTTTCTCAATAAACATATATTGTCCACAAGAGCTTCGTTTTTGAGATACAGGGAGTTAATACAGGGTAAAAATTTCAGTTGTTTATTAATATCTCAAACATGCTTTTGCCGATATTGTTGAAATTTGACAGTGTTATTTTTTGTATAATAATGAGCTTTTTAGCCCCAATTAGATTAAAATTATTAAGTCCAGTGGCGTCCAGGCGGAGCACCTCCACCGATATAGTTGAAATTGTTGAAAGACAAAGTACGCCACTGTCTTTTTTTAAAATTTGATATTTTTTTCAGTTTACCCAACTAAAAATGCAACTTTTTTGTCTTTTGACTTTACTTCGTATCTCCTGTCGTTTCATATAAAAAAAATAAAAGCCGCTTCAATGCATGTCGAAAAATTGAAATTATTCTTTTCATTCTTACCGATATTATTGCAAAGAAAAATGTACGCCACTGAATTTTTAGAAATTTCGATTTTTTTTTCAGATCAACCAACTAAAAATGCAACTTTTTTGTTTGACTTTTCTTTGTATCTCCTGTCGTTTCATAGAAAAAAAATTAATGCTGCTCCAATGCATGTCGAAAAATTGAGAATATTCGTTTAAATCTCACCAATTTTATTGCAAAGAAAAATGAACGCCACTGATTTTTTTAAACATTGACTATTTTTTCAGATTGAGGAACAAAAATGCAACTTTTTTGTCTGCTGATATTTTTTCCTACCTTACTTTGTTTTCAAGAAAAAAATTAAAGCCGCTTCAAGGCATGTCGAAAAATTGTGATTATTCTTTTCATTGTCGCCAATACTATTGCAAAGAAAAATGTACGTCACTGAATTTTTTTAAACATTGATATTTTTTCAGATTGAGGAACAAAAAATGCAACTTTTTTGTCTCCTGATAAGTATATTTTCCTATCTTACTTTGTTTTCAATAAAAAAATTAAAGCCGCTTCAAGGTATGTCGAAAAATTGTGATTATTCTTTTCATTCTCGCCAATATTATTGCAAAGAAAATTGTACACCACTGACTTTTTTGAAATTTTAGTATGTTTTTCAGATAAAGCAACTGAAAATTAAAGTTTTATGTCTCTTAATTTTTTTTTGTATCTCATGTCGTTTGCGAGAAAAAATAAATAAAAGCCGCTTCAAAATTGATTTTAATTGTAATGATTTTATTTTATCAATTTTTTGACATGCTTTAAAGCGGCTTTAATTTTTTTTTTTTCGAAAACGACACGAGATACAAAGAAAAGTTAAGAGACAAAAAAGTTGTATTTTTAGTTGTTTAATCTAAAAAAATAGATTAAAGTTATTAAGTCCAGTGGCGTCCAGGCGGAGCACCCTCACCGATATTATTGAAAGAAAAAGTACACCACTGACTTTTTTAAAATTTTGATATTTTTTTCAGTTTACCCAACTAAAAATGCAACTTTTTTGTCTTCTGACTTTACTTCGTATCTCCTTTCGTTTCATATAAAAAAAAATAAAAGCCGCTTCAATGCATGTCGAAAAATTGAAATTATTCTTTTCATTCTTACCGATATTATTGCAAAGAAAAATGTACGCCACTGAATTTTTAGAAATTTCGAATTTTTTTCAGATTAATCAACTAAAAATGCAACTTTTTTGTTTGACTTTTCTTTATATCTCCTGTCGTTTCATAAAAAAAAAATTAATGCCGTTCCAATGCATGTCGAAAAATTGAGAATATTCGTTTCAATCTCACCAATTTTGTTGCAAAGAAAAATGAACGCCACTGATTTTCTTAAACATTGACATTTTTTCAGATTGAGAAACTAAATATGCAACTTTTTTGTCTCTTGATTTTTTCCCTATCTCACTTTGTTTTCAAGAAAAAAAAATTAAAGACGCTTCAAGACATGTCGAAAAATTGAGATTGTTCTTTTCATTCTCGCCAATATTATTGCAAAGAAAATTGTACACCACTAACTTTTTTGAAATTTTAGTATGTTTTTCAGATAAAGCAACTGAAAATTAAAGTTTTATGTCTCTTTACTTTTTTTGTATCTCATGTCGTTTGCGAGAAAAAATAAATAAAAGCCGCTTAAAAATTGATTTTAATTGTAATGATTTTATTTTATCAATTTTTTGACATGCTTTAAAGCGGCTTTAATTTTTTTTTTTCGAAAACGACACGAGATACGAAGAAAAGTTGAGAGACAAAAAAGTTGTATTTTTAGTTGTTTAATCTAAAAAAAAATTTAAAAATATAAGAAAAAATCAGTGGCGTACTTTTTCGTCTTCAACTTCTACCACTGTAAATTTACCGATATATTTATGGTACCCTGCATATCATTATAATTGGAAAAAATTGTCTTTCTAATGATTTCAAATTCAGATATGATTTCCATTTAAAAAAATATCATAACTCGAATGTAATTTTTTTATTGTTACGCCACTGGATTCTTTTTAAAAAGTGTCTGAAGAACGTGTAAATGATTTCCTTCTAATTCTATTAGAGAGAGAGAGAGAATGGAAATAGCACGAAAACGATAGCCATTTTTAGTTTCCACCATTAGACGTTTTCTAAAAAAAAGAGATCGAGGATGCGCAGTTCATTTTTCTGTATCTCTATTCTCTCCTCTCTGCAGTTATGGAGATGTTCAAAGAGATTTCACTCAACTAACATGCAATTTCACCAGAAAAATCTCACAATGAGTAGGTAGTTCTTCTGTGAAGCTCTGTTAAAAAGACGCTTCTGATATAAGATATAACTAAAAATGACAAGCACGATCTCCTACTTCGACAGAGCGACCCTCTTTCGGAACTTCCTGACAGAAAGAGAAATTGTGGCAACCATCAGCATCTCTGGAAAGTGATGTCCTAAGACCTGATAAAAAATTCAGGGACACCGATGATGTCGAGATAACCCGGGAAAGGGCAGGATGATGCCCACTTCACCTTAGGCAAGATCATTAACTAGCTCATAGCCGGACGAAATTGCACATTGTCATTCAGTCCCTGTTAAGGGAATTACGAAGACCGGAACTGATGGAAGGAATGAATATCTAAACGTGCCGTCCTCGAGCGGTTGCAATCCGGGAATTTGATCAATTTATAAGAAAAAAACTAAAACTGAACTAATTATTACCTCCCCCACCCCACACCCCCCGAAGTACCCACCCATACCAACTTATCTACAATTAAATTTACAGCTTAAGAATGTTATTTCGAAGATGCCGAGATAACACCAGGCAATTTACATAAATCCCGGAATAAGAAGTTTCTCTCTCATTTTCCGCTCTCTTCATTCATTAATGTCAGGATTTCAGACAAGCCGCTCGAGGACGTTTTTGTTTTCACAAGGCTTGACAGAAATCGCTTTGCAACCAAATCCCTCCAGACATAAATTAAAAAAATATCTTATGCTTGTGCAGAAGTACGACGTTTTATTGATTTGCTCAGTTCATGAATTATTCTTTCCCTGGCTCTGAATATCTTCGAATTCAGATAGATGTTATCGGAATTGACTTTGGAGAGATGCTCATACCGGCGTTGAATTTCAGACAAGTCCAGGCTGGATACGTCTAGGATACGCATCGCTTCATCCAGAGTAATGTCTCCTTGTTTCTCTGTTCTTTCGTCGTAATTCCGATGCTGATGCTGGTCCTTGTAACGGATCCTTGCCGCTTCCTGGCTGAGTTCTATCTCTTCCTTTATCGATTTGTACAACGCCTTGGAGCTAACACTCATGCTTTGGTATATTAGTTTCAGTAAGTGTCTTATTGCCATTCTCCAGGACCCAAATAGGGGCATCTTTATTTGGTTTTTATTTTGGTAGAGAACACCTGAGATTTTGATTTAGAAACGCTGAATCAGTGACGTTTATTGCATTCATTATGACAGGACACTTTTTTGTACCAATAACAAACTGAAAACCTGCTACCTATGTAATCCAAAAAGAGGGTCAGAGGGTCATGTTGTGACCCGAATTATTGGCTAAAAAAATGTTAAGGGTTTGTGGTATTAAGTAATAATAATAATAATAATATCGACTTTATTTTTTCATTTAAAAAACACGATTTACAAAAGTATTATCAGAATAAGTATTCATCAGAAGATCGTTCTTAGAATTAAAATTAATACTTGCTTGGTCAAATTAAAAAATAACTTTTCCATCGCAGAGCTGAAACTTGTGAAATGGTAACCAACCAGACTTATCTGTTTTAAATTCAGCAAACGAGGGATGATTAATTTTTAATTAAACTCTCCTCCAAAGTTAACTTTCCTGGTTTTGCATTTTACCTAATCCCTAATCCCCTAATCTCTTTTATCCATTATCTCGGGCTTATGTTTAGCTTTAAATTACTTTGGCGATGTTGGGAATTCATTAGATTCAAACTGTTGCTGGCGCTTATTTGGAAAATATTTAAAAGTTTTATTAGGGATTATTTTATAAATTCGCAACAAAAAGGCCCCCCAGAATGAATTATAAATTTCCATTCGAAATTATTCTTAATCATGCAAATCGTTATTTGTTTCCAGTCTTTTTTGTCTCTTTATCTTGGATTATGCTTATATTTATCTTCGTGCAAAACTTATAATGGAAAATTCTGCTAAAGAAAATTTATTTCTTGATAATTTTTCGCAGTAAATTGTTAATTAAAATTGAAGGCCTTAGCTACTTATTACAGGAAGTCATAATATTTTTTACGTCATGTATTATGCTTAAATTTTGAAGAAAAAAAAATTGTAAAATATTCCAGATTTATTTCCATTACACTTATTAAAAACATTGTGGCAACTCTGTCATGGCGTTGTCAGTCATGATGACTTATCCTCACATTTACGATTTATTGGTTGAGAGTGAAACAAAAGTTTGCCGGTATTTGTCACCAAATTTTAGATTCAGCTTGAGAAACAGGAAAATATAAAGAGACTAAAAGAAATCAGACAATCATATGTACCTACCTCCTCTTAGATTTCGGAAAAAACATTTTATATTGTTTTTTTCTTCATTACGAAACTGATTTTCAATAAATTTGGCAGCTCTGGTAGAATAAAAGTGGCCCATGTTGTCAGATATTTGTATATTTACTCCATATGTAAGTTTAATGGCTAATAATTTTTTCCACATTGTTTGGATAATTTAGAATTGTTTCAGCGAAGAAGAAGAAAAATTTAAGAGCACTAAGAGACTCTTAGAATTTGCAAATTTTTTATTTTATAACTTTTATTCTTCGCCACGAAACTGATTTCCAGTAAATTTGAAACGAATGTAGCGAGATTTGGCAACTCTGCTACAAACGACGCAGGCCATGTCGTCAGGTTTGGATATTTATCCCCAGATTTGCGATTTATCGTTAATGAAATTTTTCTTTCTCATTTTTTGAATATCTTAGAAATGATTCAGGTTCAGAAAAATTAAAGAGACAAAACACTCTTAGAATTTGCAGATTTTTTTGTTTAATAACTTGTATTCTTCGTTACGGAACTGATTTTCAGTAAATTTGAAACGATTGTAGCGAGATTTGGCAACTCCGTTTCAATAGACGTAGGCCATGCTGTCAGGTTTGGATATTTCTCCTCTGATTTGCGATTTATCGTTATTGAAAAATTTCTTTCTCAGTTTTTGAATATCTTACAATGTTTCAGCTCGAGAAAAATTAAGGAGCCACAAAAGGCTTACAATTTGCAAATTTTTTATTTTAAAACTTTTTTTCGCTAGGAAACTGTTTCCAGTAAATTTGAAACGATTTGGCAACTCTGCTACAATAGACGCAGGCCATGTTGTCAGGTTTGGATATTTATCCCCAGATTTGCGATTTATCGCTAATGAAACATTTATTTCTCATTTTTTGAATATCTTAGAAATGTTTCCGCTCGAGAAAAATTAAAAAGCCCTAAAAGACTAAGAATTTGGAAACTTTTTAATTTATAACTTTTTTCTTCGCACGAAACTGATTTCTAGTAAATTTGAAGCAATAGTAGCGAGATTTGGCAACTCTGCTGTACAATAGACGCAGGTCATGTTGTCAGGTTTGGATATTTATCTCCAGATTTGCGATTTAACTCGAATAAAAATTTTCTCCATATTGTTTGGATATTAACAAATTTTTCAGCTCCATAAAGAAGAAAAATTAAAGAGCACTGAAAGACATTCAGAATTAGAAGAATTTTTATTTAAACGCAAACCTTTTTTTTTGCCATATGTTCAGGAAATATAGAAAGAATGTAACAAGATTTGGCAACTTTGCTATAATAATAGACATACGTAGGCAACGTGTGAGACTAGTGAAGCTCAGCCATCAGATTTCTGGATATTTGAAACGATTGTAGCGAGATTTGGCAACTCTGCTGCAATAGACGCAGGCCATGTTTTCAGGTTTGGATATTTATCCCCAGATTTGCGATTAATCGTTAATGAAAAATTTCTTCACATTTTTTGAACATCTTAGAAATGTTTCAGCCTCAGAAAAATTAAAGAGCCTTAGAATTTGAAAATTTTTTATTTTCTAACTTTTTTCTTCGCCACGAAACTGATTTTCAGTAAATTTGAAACGAATGTAGCGAGATTTGACAACTCTGCTAAAATAGACGCAGGCCATGTTGTCAGGTTTGAATATTTATCCCCAGATTTGCGACTTATCGCAAAAAAACTCGCAATATTTTTTTGATATTTTAGAAACGTTTCAGTTCGAGAAAGAATAAAAAATTAAAGAGCGCTAAAAGACTCATAGAATTTGAAGAATTTTTATTATATGAATAAATAATCATTTTCTTATCTATAGGTTCAGGAAATACAGAAAGAAGAAAAAATGTAGCAATAAGTTTTGGCAACTTTGATATAATAATTGTAGCCATGTTGCCAGACTAGTGGTACTCAACCCTCAGATTTTTGGACATTTGAACACGAAATCTTGTCGCTAAAAATTACATCAACCTATGCGTGTGTATGTGTCAATGTAAAATTATTATTCTTCGTCAAAATTAAAATTTTCAGCAGAACTGGTTTTTGTTGCATGGTGACACTGGTGATCGATTAGAGCCAAAAGCATTCAAGTTGATTAAAATAATATTTTTATCAAAACTCCAGAAACAAACAGTAATTACATAGGCAATAATAATTAGTAGGCACATAAAAAAGGCCACAGCGCCCAAATTAGCATTCACAGCGCATCAGAATTATTATTCCCGACGTGAAAGATACCTAATAACAGCAATTTGAAATTTAATTTAGGCAGTTACCTGGCACACAGGGATGTTGTGTTAGGAAGTCGGCTCGAAGTTTCCGTAAACTTTGAACCTTGGCCTGCTCCTCGGGACCTTCTATTGAGGAGAACACGGTCGCTCCCAGCGCCAGAAACAGGACGTAGATGAAGACGAAAAACAGGAGTCGAAACACCCAGCGTCTGGTTAACATCCTGGCTAATTCTGGAATAAATGAAAAGGGAAAAATTAAATTATCGTCAGAATGCAGAAAGAAACCGTTCAATCTGAGATTGTCAATTAGTGGGAAAATAATTAAAAACACTTTTTTCTTCTTTTACGATTGATTTCGGATTTTTTTATGAAAGAAAAATAATTAAAAACACGATCACAGATTCTTTTTGTCTGTGGCTGAAGTTCTCGAAGCCAAAATTATCGGAGTGGAGCAACTATCATACTTATGACAGTCCTCTTTAAAAAATTCTCACTCTCTCTATTACATTTTTTCCTAATAGTTTCGAAATTGAGTTAAAAAATACATTAAAATCCTTCTCGTATTTCATGATTGTTGTCGAAATTTGACAACATTGCTTTCCATAAAAATTTTTTGTCTTTTTTTAACAATTTTTTAAATGAATAAACCGACAGCATGCATTATAAGATATTGAAAGAAATATACAGGGTGATCATTATTATTATTACTGTTCTGCAAAATTGTGTCAAAATTATCTTGAAAATTGAATTTTGCTCGTTTTTTTGTCTTTTGAAACCTGAAATAATTTCGGTGAACTCTGTATAAAAACAATATAAATGTTTCACATTTCACCTTGCCAGTAATGAAAGTATTGAGGTGTTCATTTTAATAGTCTAAAAGACCCCGCTAAAACCATATTATTTGAATTTAAATAGCTTTTCCTCCCTTATTTCCAGCATTCAATTCATCAGCCATTGATTTTAATTATTCAATCCATCCCCAAACAAATCGTGACATTCGCTTAAAAGGCCAAAGCTGCATGAGGAGTGGGGGAAAGAGGACGAGGAAAATCAACAAACAAAACGAAGGGAATTGCTCCTGTCAATAATGCGGGGACATCTACACCCAAGCGTTTGCTTCTGGATAGAAACAATTAAATATAAAGGACGTCACGAACTAAATATAATCCTGCCCAGACAATAAATTCCGCTTCTGGTTTCGGATGAATGAAATTGAATACATCTTCTTTAATACCGCAGGAAAACCAATAATACCCCTATAGGAAATCTATATTAATACTTAATTCATTGTTGTTGTCCAGGGGATTGTCCGGGCATATTCTCATTGCATGGCATTCCGCCCCCACCACGTCTCACCCTCCTTCATCTATCCTATATCCTATCGTTTCAAATCGATTAATTAGTTGGCTGATTATTATACCTAATGTATCCAACATCCAATACCTTTTAATTAAATTTTTAATTAAGTTTACCTAAAACCTTACGACATGTATTATACATGTTGATCCTTAATAAAATAATAAAAAAGCGCAGGCACGCGTTTTAACTTCAACAAAAAAATTCATTATCACGGCGCAATATTTCATAATTACTTTAGCAAATCTCTTCGGTAGGATCTCCATTACTTACATAAATCCTGGCAAAAAATAATGAAGTCTGAAAGTTATTGCTGTGATTAATTCAATTTTACCAGGACCAGGACGATTCTGACATTTTCATTTTATTCAATAAAATATGACCCTATTTACTGAGCTTTGTGCTTCATTCCTTGCTTTCATTTACAGTTAAAGTTCATGCACAGGGCTCAATTTTGAGTTCAATACTCGTGCATGCAGTAAAAAGGATAAAATAGCACCCTTACAGTCATGTTATTGCACAATTTGACAACGTTTCAATTCAATTATGCAATAATTTCAAACTTATTCGGTTCTTCTGTATCTTTCCCCGTGCCAGATGATGGCAATTCCGGAACTGAAAGCCGTTTTATCCTGCGAATTCGCGTTCTCGAGATATGATCGGTTTTTAATTTTTTGAAATTTTTGTCCCCGTTTTGTGAGAAAACTGAGAACTTTACGTTCCAACTGGATTGTTTTTCCGACTCGTATGGCAGTCGACTGTGCTCACACAAAATTTGGTCCCATTCTGAAGACATCGATTTTTCATGAAAATTTTTCAAACTGTTCCGGACAAATTTTTTGAAAAATTAATTGTCTTCGATTTTAATAGAAATCCTCCGTCAGACAATAGAGAAAGCGAGAAGTTCAAAAGTGTAAGCGGTCCTTCTGTAGCTCTCACCGTTTTCGAGATACAGGAGAAAGATCATTTTCCGGTGAAGGTTTTGGAAATGTCGATTTTTACAAAACCACAATAGCTTGCGGCGCTTTGAAAATATGCCAGAGGACGTGCCAGATGATGGTAATTCCGAAACTGAAAGCCATTTTATCCTGCGAATTCGCGTTCTCGAGATATGAGCGTTCAAAGTTGAAAATTGGCAGTTATTTTGGCTTTTCAAAGTTTTTGTTCTCGTTTTGTGAAAAAACTGAGGACTTTACGACCCAACTGGATTGTTTAACCGACTCGTATTGCAATCGGCTGTGCTCACACAAAATTTCGTCCCATTCCGTAGACATCGATTTTTCATGAAAATTTTTCAAACTGTTCCGGACAAATTTTTCGAAAAATTTTTTCTCTTCGATTTTAATAGAAATCACCCGTCAGACGATAGAAAGTGCTAGAAGTTCGGAACTCTAAGCGGTTTTTTTGTAGCTCTCCCCGTTCTCGAGATACAGGAGAAAGATCATTTTCGGGGGGGGGGGGGGGGAAGAGGAGGTTTTGGGATTCTCCGTTTTTTTCAAAACGACAATAATTTGCGTTTTTAATGCCTTGAAAATTAATTTATTAGAGGACGTACGAGGCGAGGGCAATTCCGAAACTAAAAGCTGTTTTTTCAAAGTTGAAAATTAGCAATTTTTTAGCTTTTTCAAAATTTTTGTTCTCGTTTTCGTGAGAAAACTGAGGACTTTATGGTCCAATTGGATTACTTACCTGACTCGCATTGCAGTTGGCTATGCTCATAGATATTTCACATCGATTTTTCATGAAAATATCACATCTGGGGTACTTATGCAAAATTTTCGAAAAAAATTTTTGTCCTCAATTTTAATAAAAATCCCCCATCAGACGATTTGGTTTGCGACTGTCATAATATGAGTCGGAAAAACAATCCAGTTGGTCCGTAAAGTCCTCAGTTTTCTCACAAAACGAGATCAACAATTTTGAAAAGCTAAAAAAATGCTAATTTTCAACTTTGAAAGGTCAAATCTCGAAAACGGCGAGAGCTACAGAAGATCCGCTTACAGTTCTGAAATTCTCGCACTTTCTCTCATCAGACTTTATCGGGGATTTCTATTAAAACCGACGAGAAAAATTTTTTATTGAGAAAACCTGAAATTTGTTTTCCTGCAACCTCAACAATAATAATTAGAATCGTCACAGTTTCTGAGAGGGTTAAGGGGACAGTAATCGTTGCCCCAGCTCCAGTAGTTCGCTATTGCTTTCCGGAATCAATAATAATACTATTACAAAAAGAACATTTCATCAAACTCGGCATCAACTCCTGAACTTTCAATTCCAGGGAAAATTAAATTAATAACTCCCAGCAGTTCCTCCAACCAAGCACATACCCACAACCCACAACATAATATGACAAGACGTTCATAATTATAACACAAAGCTAGACGTGCATAATTTGATAATACTTTATTAAAGGGAGCGATAATTACTCCCCCAGGAAACTGACAAACAAACATCCCCTCTAAAAACATGAGAGTTTTCCACCTGACGGGGAGCCGGGTGGCGACAGCAGGAAAGGAAATCGATTACCGGCATACCATACATGCACACACACTTCAACTCCAAGGTCGACTTCCTGATCCGCGATAAATTCATAACGAACCAACGGGAGGAACAATAATAATTGAAGGGAGGAAAATAAGCTCCGACGGCGACGTTAGCTTCCACTTCCAATTATGAGGTGTTTAAGTTTAACGATGTATTGTTTGAGGAGGTAATTAGGTTGAAGTAATGTTTGCTTATGGGGGTCGCTTGTTGTTTATTGTTTGTTGTGTTGGGTTAAATTGGGAGAAACGTTATTTGAGTTAATGATTCTGAATCTGAAGGAGGATGCCGTTGCTGTCGCTGAAGAATCTTTGATGAGTGACTATAAGAAAATGGAGAGATTAGAGGAGATGATGAAAATGTACCCAGCCAACCACGACGAATTAACAAATTTCTCGAGAGAACTTTTCCCCCATAATTTAAGAATAATATGTTGTGTGGCAGCATTGTAAAATGATTGGAAATTCTTCAAGAGTCTGTAGTATTTTGAAAAGTTGTTATAATAATTGTATTAAGCCAAAATATTGATTCATTTAGTTTTCAGAAGAATTTTCCTAAAATTCGGGATGTAATTTTTAAGTCTGGCAACACTGTAAGATGCTAGGAAGATCATAAAGCATATTTTGAAATTATATTGTCGAATACAAAAATTATGAAGAAATTCATTCCTGAACCCTAAAATACTTTTATTTTGTATGGCAACAATGTAACATGATAAACTCATCCAGAGTCTCTATTTTGAAAAATCACTGCTAGATTGTGTAAAAATTTTAATTCATGACGCATTTTACGCCATTATTCCTGAGATTACAATAAGCTCCAAAATTAATTACGGTGCTCAAAATATTTTCCCTAATTTCGGGATATTGAAGACAGGCAACACTGTAAAATATTAGAGAAAGCATCCAAAGTTTATGTTTTTAAATTGTGCTGTCAAATTACGAAAATTGTGAAGAAACTCATTCCTGAGTGTTAAATATCTTTAGCAGGTGCAAAAATAAATGAGGGGAGAAATTTGAAAAAAAGCAGATCTAAAATGTCTGCTCTGATTCTTGAAATATTAAAAAAAAAAGTGAAAATCCCGTTTTTCTTTATTGTTCTCATAAATTATTTATTTTAAGGTTAATTAAAAATAAAATCTCTCATATTTTTTGGAAAATTCAACTTTTTCTTCTGATAGCCCATACTGGATTTTGGTGTAATTAAATAAAGTGTAAAAACGCTTTTTTATTTGATCTGGCAACACTGTAGCATGATAAAGTCATCCAGGTCTGTATTTTGAAAAGTCACTGCCAGATTGAGTGAAAATTTTAATTCCTGGAGCATTTTCCGCTTTTATTCCCGATATTAGAAACTCAAACAAATTATTTATGATCTTCAGAAGCTTGATGAGAATGGTCTTTTCCCTAGTTTCAGGATATATCGTTAAGACGGGCAACACTGTAAAATATTAGAGAAATCATCTCTGTTCTGAAATTTGTGCCTTCAAATTATGGAGGAATTCATTCTTCAATGTTTAATAACATTCCTTAAAAAAAGGTATGACAAAAAAATTTATGAGAGTTTTTTTAGACAAGTGCTGGGAAAGGCAAAAAAATTATTTCACTCAAGAGAAATAAAAATTATTGCACTTACTTGTCGCCTGACTTCAAAGGGTTAATTCAGAAAGGGTCATTTCGGAGAGAAATAATTTAATAGAGCATGTACCCGAGGCTGATGATCAAATGAGGAGTTTGATTTTTTTTTCTTACTTGTATTCTATTAAAACCAAAATTAATTGCGGATGATAAAAAAAAAACTTAGTGAAGTTGGCACCCCTAAGTGCGGATTTTTATAAAATTCAAACGTTATTCGTTTGTCCACGATTTTTCCACGTTTGTGCAGCCAAAATTTTCGTTTATCGTTTGGACACCATTATTTGAAAAAAGTTATGATCAAATTAAGAAAAAATTGACAGCAGCACCAAATGCCGTTTGAAAGTTCAAAAAATTAGCATTTGGTAATGCTCTGCTGTCAATTTTTTACATTTGGCCATAACTTTATTTTTGAGGGTGGATGTTATGGTTTTGATGTGTAAAAATTAATGAATTAGACCAAAAGCAAGGCAGTATAAAATAATGCATGCTTGGCAAATAATAATAAGCAAATAATAATGCACCTTGGAGAGAAGGTGCCAGTCGCTTGAAATCGCTGCTTTGCTGCTGCTGCAATCGATGAGGCGAATCACTTTAATTACCGGTTAATGAGATTGAGAGTCGACACTTGAATGAGCGAGATTTCACCACTGATCTTGACTTCTTCGAAGCTAGTACGGAAGAGACTGGTCTGTCTCGCGTCCAGACGGGTGAACGCTTTTTTCGTGAAAAACGGGAAGAGGGTGGTAGGAGAAGGAACGGTAAATGCATCTGTGCTGTCCTCTTATAATTTTGAATTTTAGGCAAAGATGATGCTTGTTGTATGCAATCAACTTTTCTTATACGAGTTCGGAACAGTGGACAAACGCAAATTTTTGCTGGACAAACGTGGAAAAATCGTGGACAAATGAATGCCGTTTTGGGGGTGCCAACTTCACTAAGCGTAGTACTTTGCTCATGCAACCATGCAACCAACATTAGGTACCTACATCAATAATATGGTTTATGCTTATGGTAGTCCCAAGTCTATTACAAAGGAGTTTTCTTACAAGATGCGGAAAATTTGGATGATCTTATAATTTTTTTGGGTTTTATTAAAAAAAAAGAAACCAGAAAGTACTCAAGCAGTATGACGAGCAATCAACAAAACTCTAAACCCTTGCTTTGTTTCTTATAACAGTTTTTCTTATAACCCCTCCCCCATTTTATTCAAAGCAAATGAAAAGTATAAAAAATTAAAATATAAATACGAAACAACTCACATGGTCCTACATGCCGTCGTTGTTCCCTCAATCAAATCCTAGCCCTTACGACATGCGTCCTTATCGGTGATCATGGCTGGACTGGCGTCGTGCGCGTCGCGGCGCTCCTACTAACCTGTAGATGACGTGCGCGCCCCGTCACGTCATATGTGCCGGGGCGCGTTCCTCTCCCGCCTCCCTCTTGGAATTGTCCGAGGGACAATCGAGGCCCGGGATACAGAAACTGGAGATAATGAAGGTCGCATTATATTCCAGAACTTTTCTTTATCAGCCAGACAATAAACAATATGTTTATCCGCAATGTTGGTTGACATTTAATTTTATTTATCGAGCGCCCTTGTGAATATATTTTGAGGAGCGGTAATAGGTAGACTGGAGTTTAGAAGAGTAATTTGATACTTTTATACGAGATGATGGGAGTTGTGATGAATTAGTTCCCGAGGGTGTATGATGCCTCTCGTGTGGTTAATGTACATAACGACAACAACGTCGCTGTGAAATTGAATTTGAATGTTGTTTGAAATTTCGTGGATATATCTTTTTAAGCAAAATATAAAGAGGACAAATGTGGGAGAAATAATAATTGAAAATGGTCATTAGTTTATTTTCGCTCCACTATCGCTTCCTTATTCGCTTACTACTTCGCAGTTTACACTGAACTGACTCGCATACCTGCTTTCTCTGCTTATACGCATTTGTGTTCTTCTGGAATACCTTTCGAGAATTGACCAACTCCCGAATGTCTTTCCAGAGTTCCAATTGTTCTATTCCTGGAACATTCTAGATAGAAGTAACCTTTAGACATCCTGCAGGCTCCCCCTAATAGATAGTTCTCAGACTTTCCCTTTTATGACCGAGACTTTTTCCCTTAGATGTCGCATCGATACCAGGAGAGCAGAAATAAGCAGAAGTAGGTACACTCTGGAATGTCTTTCGAGAATTGACTAACTCCCGAATGTCTTTTCGGAGTTCCGATTGTTCTATACTTGGAACATTCTAGATAGAAGTAACCTTTAGACATCTTGACAGGCTCCCCCTAATAGATAGTTCTCAGACTTTCCCTTTTATGACCGAGACTTTTCCCCTTAGATGTCGCATCGATACAGGAGAGTAGCAATGAGCAATACACCTTTAGTGTTCTTCTGGAATGCCTTTCGAGAATTAACTAACTTCCGAATGTCTTTCCGGAGTCCCAAATGTTAAAAGGTTATCTCGCAATACGGAATCAGATCGTGCCTCTCTTTTGAGATAATCATAAGTTTTGTTCTGGTAATACTTTTTTTCCCCATTCTGAGCTAAAAGGTATATGTTTGCGTCTGTCCCTGCTAGGACAGTCAAAAACAGCAAAATTTTCTTTGTTTGCTTCATCAAAAATCTTAGAGTAAAAATTTTCTCTTTATCAATTTATCAATTATATTATTCTCCCCCCCCTCCTATGAGAATAATAATTAACTAGCTAAACCTATGACGTAAGACCCTTGATTACGTGAATCACCGTAGGTAGATATAAAGTAATAATAAACTAATTAAAGTTGTCGCTACTGCCGCATAATTGATCCAATCCGGCCCTTATCAAACGGCATCCATCAATGCACAACTTAATAATCCACTTTAATAACTACCCCGTCCCGTCACTCCAACCCGACCCTATCTCGTCCCTCTCGATCCACCCCTCCACTGACGGTTCATTCATACACTCCGGAGGGTCGCAGGTGCAAGGGCGAGGGTGAGGTGTATCATCTCTCGTTATGTCACGAGGGATGAAAGTGAGTGACAGCCACTTGTCTCTGATCAAGGATTCCCGGATGGGGAGTCTGTGATCGATAGAGTGCAGGTCCTGGGGACGCATGCGTCGCGCTGTTGCCGGCATTCTAACGCATAATATCCCCGCATGATAATAATCTCCTGAGTTTTTTAAACAGCTTCATCTTACTCACCGAGTATGATATGATGTGGCTTTGGTGGTGGTAAGGTGTTAATACTCACCCCAAAGTCTCCTTATTTCGCCACTCCCGCACCATGGTGGTGCTAGAACTTCTATACTCAACCCCACACCTTTTTATAAAGGTCAGAAAGGTCTTTCCATGAGAGGAGTGCCATTTCTTCTTCTTATACTGCTGATGCATCTAACTCAAAGAAATTATTTCCAGGGTCTCGACACATTCCTGGAGCACCAAAGGGGAGGGGGGAGTAAGGGCGGAGAGAAGGGAGTAAAGGGAGTGAGAAGGGAGGACAGGAGGACGGAGGAATAAACCTATCGACTGAAAAAAAGGTCATGGTCTAAAGAGCAGAGGGGAGATACTTAATAAAGTAATATTGAGGGAAAGAAGCAAAAAAATATAAAAAATAAGGGAGAGCTATATACTTTTTTCTTATTTGAGTACTACTCAGTTTTTCTTCTAAAACCTGAAAGACCTTTTTGTAACATTTTATAGGTAATTATTATGCGTGTTTGCACTTTTGAAAATAGACGAAAGGGAAGTAGAAAAGTGACAATTATCCTCTCAGGTGACTGAATAAAAATAAACTGCAAGGAGGTACACAATAATTGAGAAAAACGCGAGCCCCAACGCGCCTACAACTCAGCCGAGAACATTCTGTTACTTACCAGAATCAAGCAGAGGTTACTTCAAAAGTTTTTCCCCGACAAGTTTTTTCCCAGCCGAGTTTTTCCGGGGCCGGGCCAAATCAACCGGTACTAGACCCAAAACCACCCTTATTGGGCCCAATCTGGCACCCCCGGCGTCGATTTAGCCCTTCAAATCGATAAGACTGTGCCGAATGCACCCTGAACGCAACGGGGTGTCGTCGCCGCGTGTGTAAACATAGTGTGTGTGTCCAGCGAGGTGTTATTGCAGGTAGGCGAGCAGGATGTGTGTGAGTGGGTGTACGAAATGGGGGTGGGAAGGTAATAATTATATTTTAGTAGAGGGTAGCGGCCTTGGCCTGTCCTAATTGGGTGTTATTTCCTGAATCCTGACGACGCAGGAGTACGTAATTATCCGGTGAAGGTTTTTATACGCTCGGGGTAGGTATTAAGCAGGAGAGCGCGTAAGGGTTGTAAATGTATTTATTTGAATTATTGTTATTAGGAGGAAGGCGGTCGTGGTGGTTTGTATTTGCTCTTGGTTTTTATCTTGAAAACCCGTCGACTTTACTTCTGATGGATTTTATTAGGGTGTAATTTGGAAAATTACCATATTTGATATAAAGGGGGCTTGGAGTTCTGGTACAGACAGAGCAAGGTGAGATCTAATTGGTATAGGTTACGTCTGCAGTGTATTTTCGTTAACATCGATCTATTTCTGCAAATGACCGAAAACAGACGCCAGAGAAAGCAATTTGTTCTTTCTTATTTTGTGACCATACTGTAGTGAGATTAAGTGGCCATCTTTTTTAGCACTGATGATGTCTACCGCAGCTGTAGTCGAAACGTTCGGAGCAAATCTCCATGGACGACTGCACAACAGCCCGTAATCAACTATGATTTCAAAAATTAAGCCAGTCACATTTTTTGAGTATTTAGATAATTTTGTGACTGCTTGAGTATGGTCAAAATTTGGGTTGTTACAGTGGCGGCTCGTGACTTGCAAAAGTTAGTGAAGTGTTAGTGAAAGTTAGTAAGCCCCATTTTTTTAAACGTATTTTACAAGATGTTTTTTTACTACAAGGGGCGGTTTGAAAGGTCCTGTCAGTTCGAAAATGCGATTTTTGCATGTCCAGTTTGACAAGATCCTGTCAGTTCGAAAATGCGATTTCTGCAATGTGTGCTTTGACAAATTCCGAAAAATTCGACAAGAAAATCCGATTTTTTGTAATGTCCGGTTTGACAAGGTCCTGTCAGTTCGCATGCAATTTTTGCAATTAACTACTTGACAAGGTCCTGTCAGTTCGCAAATGTAATTTCCTCTAAAATATTCGAGCTTTGTCAAACCGGACCTTGCAAAAAAATACAATTAATTCCAGGTAACAATAAGGACTTGCCAAAAGCTGACGCAGTACCTTGCAAAACAAATCGAAATCCCGAATGGGTCCCAGATGGTACCCAAACATGTCCCCTTCAATGGCAATGACCCGGTTTGCTGTTTTTGTGTTCATCTTCAGTACATCTTCATCTTTAAGCTATTAGGCCTGTTTCAGGTCAGAAAGTATAGTTTCAGGAAGAAGCGAGTACAACACTCACAATAATTGTGGTAAAAACTTGATGCTAATGGGTTTTTGCAGTGTTGTCTCTGGGATCTTAAGGGCTGTGTGTGTGTAGAGGGGGGGGGGGGGCGCTGAAAATATGTCAATATGAAGTGAGATATACAGTTGAAAAAAAATTCTTTCACCAAGTTCTTATGACCCATTTGAATTGGACTTCATCTTGCTTACTCGAAGCTTACCAACGCGGTTGTCGTTTTAGACGCATTTTTCGTTTCAGACACGAATTAAGTCCCTTTTTCATTTCAACTATAATTTTTTGTTTCCAGCCAATCGACAGCACGTTTAGTGACCACCACACGTCACAGCGATGAGTATGGTGTGTCTGGGAGAATGTCTGGAAGCGGGTCCGCCTCCCGACAGTATCCTGTTTATGCCGCCCCCTCCCTTGCCGGCCTTCCTGCAACCGCCCGATTTGCTGCTCAACACGACGCCGTGCTCTTCTACGCGACTCTGCGAAGCGCCCGCCCTCCCCGCGTTCCCGCAACATCCCAACCAGGTTCCCGACGTGGGAGACTATGTCGAGCTACCCAGGAAAGGTAAGATGGGATTAAATTACTAAATATGTTGATGTGGTGTCTGGTTTCAATTTATTTCTCGAAGAATAAGCTCTCAATTCGGTAGTTTAGGACTCAATAATGGGTCATCTGCCATTTCCACTTCTTTTTTTTTCTTGTGATCAAATTCATATAGTAACAAAAAACAAAAGGTATCATTGCATTATCGAGGGAAAAATTAATTCCAATAATCATTTTTTATTGGTGAAGAGTGTTTTCCCTGTTTCTTTAATTCGATAATACTTACATAGATGTCGCTTTGGTAATGTCAACTCGCTCATTAAATCAAGATGATCCGTTTACAGACACCTTTATTCAGGCAACGGTCATACTACGTTGAATACACCGGTTCTCGTCCGATCACCGAAGTTAAGCAACGTCGGGCGTGGTCAGTACTTGGATGGGTGACCGCCTGGGAACACCACGTGCTGTTGCCTTCTTTTTTTGCTCAATTACTCGGATCTTTTTAAAGCGGGTCATAATGGGATCAATTAATTAATAATTTTACTATTTTTTTTTTTGTAGATATTGAATCATGGTCCGTATCAAGTATAGACGATACGTGGTTGCTGATTTTAGTAGCCTCTTCGGTTGGAATCCTCCTATTAGGGGCCCTTTTAGCCATGTTCCTCTTGAAATGTAGAGAGTAAGTATTGTCATTAAAAAAAAGATTTTCCTTTTCATAAAAAAAAAATATTTCTCCAGGATGAATCTCTTCGGCAGCGCTTGCTCCCTCCACGTACGCCCTACCGCTCGACCCCTGAAGCCCCCCCAGTACCCCACCGATCCTGTTGCTCCCGCCAAGATAGTCCCACCACCCGCGCCAACTTTGTACCGTCCCCCTCCTCCTCCCGCTCCCGACAACCGAATGGTGTGGGCGGCGCTCACCCCCAGGGGAACGAGACATTTCGTCAGCGAGACCGGTTACCCCACCGTGGAATATGCAGAGCCCGGGGAGCACCATTACGAGACCGTCGATGGGTACCGGGGAACTCAAGCGCCCGGTGGTTATGGGTATTTGCGGGGATTGACTTTGAGACTTGGGAGAGATAAGGTGAGTGTAAAATGATGGCAACACACTATTGTTATATAATTTTATGGGAACTCATCCCTTAATTTTGGTTTTTCTTTCCTTTGCATCTCTTCTTGTAACAAAATAATTTTTGTCCAACACAGGAAAAATCCAGTTGCGAGAACTCCGGCTTCATCGACTTCGACTATGAAGAGCCCACCCCGCTCATCTCGCCGTCCTACCGCGTTGGAACATTCCGGGGGGAGCCCCAGTACGCCCCGGTGCTCCTTGGAGGTAACACGGATATGCGCTGCACCGGAACCGCAACACTGCGCCGGGGACTCGCAATGCGGCCTAGGGTCTCCTCCCCCACCCGCATCGAGCACCCAAATCTGCCGCCTCTTAACCTGCACCCCCACAGCAGGGCCGGCACGCTTAGGAGGGGGAGTCTGGAGCAGTTGGGTGGGTGTCCCAAGTATGGAGCTGGGTGTTAGGTGAAAAAAGTTTCTTATTGGTTGATTGGTGAGATGTGAATAAAAGTGATGGGGGTTGGATGTTAGATCGAAAAATGAAGTGGCGATAAATTTTTTTTTGTATTTTATTTAGGTTGAGGGAATTTTTGAGAGAATGAGAATGAGTGAAGTACAAATAAGTGACCAGGAGGAGCGTTTACATTTTGGATGGAGGGGTACTCATCTGTCCTCTGTCGTTTGAGGTTGCCATGGAGTGAAATGGGAGTGGTTGTTCACCTCTCTAAGAGTGGCCAGGAGAATTGTCATTATTTTTTTTTATCTGAAACTGTCGTTAAATCGCTTAAGAATAGGACACGGTAGATGTAATTCAATGTTACATAAAAAATTCTTCCTGTGTTTGCGGACATTCTCTGCAGAATCCATCAATCATATTGTTAATGAATGTCCTTTAGCCAACTTTGCTGGAGGTTTTAAAGCAATTCATCAAAGTTCCCCAGAAATTCAATAGAATGGTTGCAGAATTTGAAACTCTTGTAAACAAAATCTACATTAACAGCCAGATAAACTTGGTACGGATGCTGTAAAGTGGTTGGAAAACTTCAAACCAATCTAAATAGGTTTTTCATGGGTTTTCTATAGACTATATCTTAAAAATCAAATACTTCCGTGATGTCAACATCACATTATTATGTCGTACAGATCGTTCATTTCCCCATGATCGACAAAAACAATGATATGCAATACATAAATTAAACAACCTGGCAAATTGATTCTCGTTGTTAAATAGCCACTCTTCGGGAGTTGTTCCCTCCCCGTCCCCCATGACAACCACCAAGTCTAGTACAGAGTACCACCCATCCAAAATGTAAATTCTCCTCGTGGCCACCTTGTATAATAATTATTGTGAGCGGTTGTGCGATTTAATTTATGTAAGAAATGGATTAAGTTTAGTTAATTATGGGAGTGGTGGCTGGTTTTTTTATTCGAGGAGTGATGTTATGTTCAATTAAAAAAAAAAGAAAACATGAAACGAATTTAAGAAAAGTAAATGGGATTGAGAGGTGGGTTGGTAGTATCTAAGAAAATGACGTCTTTATGTAGGTATATAAGTTTCCTATTTATTTGTATATACTTATTATGTATAAATAATTTTTTTATTGTACTTAATTGAATTGTTTGTTTATTTATTTTATCTTTCAAAAACATGCTGTACCTATATGTATGTGTAAATCTGGCAATTTTTCACGGAAAAGCATTGTTGAAGCTCTGTAGTTGATCGAGAAAAGCACTTTTGTAAAATATAAACTGTAGCACACGAACCTCATAGTTGTTCAAGTCTATGTATTTTTATTTATATCGTTTTTGTTATTTATTATTTATTTATGGACGTTATTTGTATTTGTACGAAATGCATCTTATAAAACGTATTTATGTGTCATTTATTTTATATACATCTACCTATGTAGGTAGGTATTTATCTCAATACACTATTTGTTAATTTTTATTGTGTTTTCCTCTTCCTTAAGGCTTGAATTCAAAAAAATTTCCCGCCCCTACACTTATTTCTCAAGATAAGCGCCCAAGACACTCCTTTAATATTTAAAACTGGCGCCATGTTTAATCAAATATACTTTTTAGTGTCACCCAAGTGCGCTTGGAGGCGCTGCTGCAGTTATTTTCCTAAATAAGAAACAAATCTTTGAATGTATTTTTGTAAGCCCATAAGGCTAGGAATATTAGTAAAAAAATGGAGGTTCAGAGGAAAGTTTTACTATAGTTTTGATTTCCTCACCCTCAATGGTTTTTAGGTAGTTGAACACGAAATTGAAGTTTACTGGTCAAAATTTGGACCGCGTTTTTGGCATTTTTTACACAAATTTGAGCAGGTCTTCCGTTTTTGGCCCATATCTCAGAAAGAAACCGTTTTGTCGACAAGCCCAATCAATACAAAATTGAAGAAGACAAAATTTCCTACATTTATCATTTATTGAGTTTTTCTTTTGATAATATAACCGCTTCGCCGCTAGAGTTCCCCAAAAAACATTCCCATATCTAGTGAAATTCACCGTTTTTGTGCTTGGAACTTGGTTGGAGAGGACCTCGATCTGTTGATCATCCTCACAGGTCTCTACTAATAATAATAATAAGAAAACGCATTCTTCCTGAAACCAGGAAAGGGAAACGTTCCTTCAACCACCTGCTCTGCTCTCCTGTGCGCACGCTTTGCAAAGCAAAACCATCAAAAAAGTTTCATTTTTTTTTTCATGCAAAGAAAGGGTGTGATACGACTTCAGTCAGCACCTTCCAACCAAGATAAATTGAAATGTGTCAAAAATCCCCACCTTTTCCTTAAGCGAATTCAAAAAACCCGAGGCTACTCCAGAAAGTATTGCAGCAGGGGAGAGATTCCTGGTCAACGTGTACGGATTGAACAGCAGATATACCGTTTGAGGTACATTAATGATTATAGCAAAAGAATTTGTTTTATGAGAAATGCAGGAAATATTTTTCACTTTAATTTTGCATGGCAAGGAATTGACGAAGATAAAACATTTCCTTCCTGAGATTAGAGTAAAAACTGAAAAAAGTGCAAAAAAGAGTGTTCCTGTCCAAATTTTTGCCTGCAAACTTCCAATTTGTGTTCAGTCACCCAAAAACTGACAGGGTGAGAAAATAACAACTATAGCAAAACTTTCCAAAGGGAATATGTTTTTTGGCGCGCTCTACTGGCGGAACGGTTAGTCTTCCAAAAAAAAAACTTTTTTTCATGAGAAATGCAGGAAATTTTGTCCGTTTTAATTTTGTATAGCAAGGACTTGTCGAAGAAAAACGCTTCCTTTCTGAGATGTAGACCAAAAACTGAAAAAAGTGCTCAAATTTGGGTAAAAAGTGCTAAAAAAGCGGCCCAAATTTTTGCCTACAAACTCCCAATTTGTGTTCAACGATCCAAAAACATACAGGGTGAGAAAATCAAAACTATAGCAAAACTTGAGAATAGGATGGAATGAGAAAATGTGAATAAGAAGAGACAATTTAAACTCTATAATCCTTCAAATGAATAACATCCTTGGTTCCCCGATTAGAGCGAACGCTTGCGCGCTCTCTGGACCTGTGACCACGAACGTCCATGAACGATATAACTACAAATTTTTACACCGAATTTGAATTAGAAAAGAATAGACCGACAATTTCTCCGACATATTAATATATTAATATCGCTGCTCTATTATGTTAGGTGTACGGCTCGTAACTCGGGTGTATTAAAGTTTTTGAGCCGTTTTTCAGGGTCGGGTAGCTCGCTCCCGTTTTCTTCTGTTATTTCAGCCATAAAATCAATAAAAATAGACTTTTTATTCGCACTGCTAAATTTATATTTAGAAAGTGAATACCTGGGAAACCCTGGAATTGAAACAACTGTATATACCGGGTGTCCCGTTAAGGTTGGTATCTTGGGAACTATTACTACTGTGGTGCCGGTGCCACTCTGGAAAGACAGACAAGTACAATATCGGAGAGTCTCATTTACAGACATGGGGAAGAAAAAGATGATATTAAAACTGAAAGTTGGCGGGTTATAGTTCAAAAGCGCAAAAATACCAATTAATGCGATTCTGCAGATCCGACATGCGGCAGCAACAGGTTGGTCGTATATTTGACTAGATAATCTGACCCGGTAATGGGGCGCATCAGGGGTGGACCGTGTTTGTGTATTTTTGGCAGTCCATTAAACCTGGGTGTTCTGTTTTTTTTTACGATTTCATGATTTTATATTTTAAAATTTTCATAATGTCTTGTCCAAGGATTCTGAAATTTTTGACTAATTTAAAACTGGTTGGTCATAACCGTTCTAAAAATGTTAAATAACTTTTTATTCGTGTCCTTATAAGAATCAAAATTACGTAACTTACATATTATTATTTGTGTAATAGTTGTTTGGCGTTACAAAATATGCGTATAGCGTAAAAACGCCCAAAAGTTCAAAAGAAACTGTCTTGGACCCCCCTTTTTTGTCTAAACTATCCAATAGGAACTCGCATTTTTACTTTACCCAAAATGGCCTTCCTTGTTTGAATAAATTTTGAATAAAGTGAAGGTATGAGTTCCCCGAACGCAGAAGAAATGAAAACTCAGTTTTGTTAGACAGTTTAGATTTTTTTTACATTATACCTGACTAAAATGTTGGATTAGGTCCAGAAGTGTAAAAGAAGTGATTGATTGTTCTTAAATGGTTGTAGGTAGGGACATAAAATTACTTTTATCATTTTAAAAGAAATTCCATGAATGAAAGAAGTACCTATACTAAGTATACACTTTATGTAGGCACCTTTGTACTTTTGTTTTATCAATGAAAACCACGTTTTATCTTATCAAACCAACAATCAACAACGAGTTCAATAAAACATACATGAAACGTATATGAATTATCGTGAACTCCACTCACCTCCCACCCACTCCCTGAAATTAAACCTCCTTGACTCCATATTACGCAAACACTCGGCACATTGATTGCAGCAGGCAGCACACCACCACCACATCAGTCATTCCACGAACTCCACGCGGCGAGCATCTCCATAACCACACTCCAAAATCCACGTGTTCCGCGATATTATGCATCGACGTTAACTGCCATGGCAAGGGAGGACGAGACCAGCCCCCTTACCGGGGGGATTTCCCCCAGAAACGTGTCCATAGACACCCCAAACGCCCCTCCAATGAACGACACCCTTCTGGAGGCCAGAGAAACCTTGGAGAGCGGGGTGGTTTCCGCGAAGCTCCCCAAGGCCGCTAACGGTGTGGGTCCTCCTCAAGGTCAGGGGAGGTTGTTCGTGCCTCCCGATGGAGGGACTCGAGCTTGGTTGGTCTTGGTGGGGTCGTTCTTTTGTAACGGTATTTTGTTCGGGGTGATCAATTCTTACAGTGTCATGTATAACGAGATTCACGATAGTTTGGCCAGGAGGAATGATACGGCTGCTAGCAGCAAAGCGGGTAAGTTCTTTGGGGGATGGGGGTTGATTATTTGGTAGTGACGGTTTATTTTAAAATGAAAAGGATTTTTCTTTTATTTAAATAATTATTATGGTGGGTGGTGGGTTTTTATTTTTAATAAGAACAAAATGCCTGGATGCAGGAATCCTCATTAATAGCCTCTAACGCTAATTTGTAAATAAATAAACAATAGCCCTTGAGGCTACTTGAAAACTTCTGACACTTGGGCTTTACCACAGCCATAAGATATTTATTTATTTATTTTTTTTAACGCTAATTTAAAAAATTTGTATAAATAAAATTAAATTAAAAATAAGAATTAATTTTTTGTATTTTTCTTTATTTTTTTATGTACAAACTACCCAATTAAATAAGTAAAAAAAATACGAGAACAAATTGAATCTTTTTCTAGAGCGAGTTTTTTTTATTAATCACGTGGTCCATCCTTGGAAATGTTTTTTTTTTAGTTTGGATTAAAATTCGCAACTTCGCTTTTGACCCTCTTTTGGGCTCGATTTGGGACACTTCTGGGCTTCGGCGACCCCTAATACCTACCTTATAAATTCTGAACGCAGCGTTCCAAGGACTATCAAAAGAAGTCATCAGCTCGCTTTCCAAAAATGCTTTTTTTGAAAATTCCGCAATAGTATTTTTCTTTCACTTCTATTTATTTATTTATTTAATTATGCATATTACTATTAAGATTTATAATAAGAATAGGTACCTACCTGTTTAAAAAAAAGGTTAAAAAAAATTAATTTACCACCGCGTTAGGGATGAAAATGAGTAACCACAACCATTTCCCCTCTGAAAAAAAATTGGCGGGAATAATTTTTTTTTATCGACGGGATCGATCTTTTTTTTATTGACGATAATTAAGCTCTGTGAAGCTGGCCCCCAAATCTTTGGAATATTTTCTATCGCATTCGTTTGTCCATTGTAGTTTCACGATTGTCCACCAAAAAATATTCAAAGGGGTGGAAGAGGGTAAATTTTGCAATCTTAGTAAGGAACCCTAGTAATTTATTTACTTTCCTCTAAATATCTACCTTCAGGATTTGTCTGATTTTTTTTTCGCTTCATGGCGCTGCAATCGATGAAATTTGAAAAAAAATTCCGTTTGTTCTACTCCTATTTTGATTATTGGAAATTGAACGGGAAAAATTTGCGAATCGAGGAAAAAAATTCTTCAGACATAATATCCGACTTATCTTTAGCCTGTTATATCTTCAGACTTGTCTGCAACAAAAAATAAGGGTTTCTGTTCAAAATTTCTACACGAAGGGGAGGGGGTAATTTTTTAACAGTAATTTAGGTGTTTCCCCACCGGAATTATAAATTTTTAATATGAACTTTTTCGTAGAGTGCTTATGATTTGAGGTATTTGAAAGTTTCAGATTAAAAAATTATTCTTTGTATGAGAGAGGCTGCGTTCAGCAAACAAGTAGGAAAAAAAAGTTCAAAAGAGAGGGAGCTCCCGAACTCTTACAGTGACCAGGATCAAAGTCAGTAAAGTGAGGTTGTAAGGAAGAAAAAAAAAAGCGGAAGGAGAGAGAAAACTGATACGAAGTGTTATAATCATAGGTTGCCTGAAATGGTTCAAAAGGGAGGGAACTCCTACAGTGGTGCCGTGACTAGGATCAAAGTCAATAAAATAAGGCTGTATAGGATAAAAAAAAGGACGGAGGGAGAAAGAAAACTGACAAGAAGTGTTAAACATCAGAGGGTGCCTGTAATGCTTCAAAAGGGGAGCTCTCAAACTCTTACAGTGGTGCCGTGACCAGGATCAAAGTCAGTAAAAAGAGGTTGTACAGGAAAAAAAAGTACGAAGGGAGAGAGAAAACTGATAAGAAGTGATAAACGTCAGAGGGTGTCTGTAATGCTTCAAAAGGGGGGAGCTCCCAAACTCTTACAGTGGTGCCGTGACCAGGATCAAAGTCCGTAAAAAGAGGTTGTACAGGAAAAAAAAAGTACGAAGGGAGAGAGAAAACTGACAAGAAGTGATAAACGTCAGAGGCTGCCTTTAATGCTTCAAAAGGGGGGAGCTCCCAAACTCTCGCAGTGGTACCGTGACCAGGATCAAAGTCAGTAAAAAGAGGTTGTACAGGAGAAAAAAAAATACGAAGGGAGAGAGAAAACTGACAAGAAGTGTTAAACGTCAGAGGGTGCCTATAATGCTTCAAAAGGGGAGCTCTCAAAATCTTACAGTGGTGCCGTGACCAGGATCAAAGTCAGTAAAAAGAGGTTGTACAGGAAAAAAAAGTAGGAAGAGAGAGAGAGAAAACTGACAAGAAGTGTTAAAGGTCAGAGGGTGCCTGTAATGCTTCAAAAGGGGAGCTCTCAAACTCTCACAGTGTTGCCGTGACCAGGATCAAAGTCAGTAAAAAGAGGTTGTACAGGAGAAAAAAAAATACGAAGGGAGAGAGAAAACTGACACGAAGTGATAAACATCAGAGGGTGCCTTTAATGCTTCAAAAGGGGGGAGCTCCCGAAATCTTTTAGTGGTGCCGTGACCAGGATCAAAGTCAGTATAAAGTGAGAAAAAAAGAACGGAGGAAGAGAGAGAGAGAAAACTGACAAGAAGTGTTAAACGTCAGAGGGTGCCTGTAACGCTTCAAAAGGGGGGAGCTCCCAAACGCTTACAGTGGTGCCATGACCAGGATCAAAGTCAGTAAAGTGAGGTTTTATAGGCGAAAAAAAGTACGGAAGAGAGAAAACTGACAAGAAGTGTTAAACACCAGAGGGTGCCTGTAATGCTTCAAAAGGGGAGGGATCTCTCAAACTCTCACAGTGGTGCCGTGACCAGAATCAAAGTCAATAAAATGAGGTTGTATGTGAGAAAAAAAACGGAGGGAAAGGGAGAGAGAAAACTGACAAGAAGTGTTAAACATCAGAGGGTGCCTGTAATGCTCCAAAAGGGGGGGAGCTCCCAAACTTTTTCAGTGGTGCCGTGACCAGGATCAAAGTTAATGAAGTGAGGTTGTATAGGAGAAAAAAAGTACCGAGGGAGAGAGAAAACTGACAAGAAGTGTTATTAAGAAACGTCATAAGGCTCCATAAACCTGTAATGGCTCAAAAGAGGGGGAGCTTCCGAGCTTCAGTGTTAGGTGTGAGTGGCTGAGTGAAAAGCTTTTCTGGGACAGCGTGTGAATCACTCAGTTTGAACGCTCGAAGAATTGGATGTTACTTGAAAAAAAACGAACTGTTTTATTTAAACGACCGTGATTTGTCAACAATAATAATTTAGGCCAACGTGTGTTTGATCCTTGGTTAAATTTAGACGCAGTCTCGTCTGGAAGCTAATTCACGTTGACTCACACAGAAATTAAATCATTTATTTTATTCCACGAGCACCATTAAACGTTATTTGTTATTACGGATTCTAATTCTTCCGTTAGATAATTCTTCTCCTCCATTCAATTCTTCATTTTGTTAAGAGTGTTTAGGATTCTGCGCAGTTTCGGCTACAGAATATCAAAAAATCTATTTTTAGCTTCTCTTCTCATCTTCTGATTTCAGAATAAATTCGTAACAATTAACGAATAAAAAAAGGAAACAGACAAATTTTGAAGAAAAATCTTATGCAAAAAAAGTAGGTTTATTTCAGGTATACACAGGTGGTATACCTATACAGGTAGTTTCAAAAGTCACAAATGCATTCTTTTCACCACGATTCGGGTTGGAGTTTTGCGTCTGGGGTTGAAATTTTTATACGTAATTATATCCAAGCGAAATAGTTCAAGTCTTTTTTTTTAATTGATATTTTTTTAACTTTTGTTTAGAAATTGCAGACATTTGAAAATTGAACTTCGCAGTGATGAATAACACATAACAGCTCTTTTTGTGTAATTTTTCTGAATCACGCACGAGGGAATGCTCCGGACATCCCCCCCCCCCCTTCGGTTGTATTTTCAGGCAAACCGGCAAACTGCTATTTCCATAATTCTGGGATCAAAGCGTATTCGGTTACTGCTTGATCAAACTTCGTCAAACAGTCAATGCAAACTTTCTCTGGGGAACCCATGTTTATGAAAATATTTATTTTAACATTACTCTTAATTAACAAAGGGCTAAAATTTTGAATTTACGCCAGCGGTTTAAACAAAATCCCCCCTGATAAACGAGTTGCATGGTTATATTTTTAAACACAAACAAATACAATAAACACAATAAGAGATATAAGGAACAAAAGTTCCTAAAATTAATAATGATAACATTTTATTGATTGTTTTATTAGTTTAATTAATAATTTTCAAGTAAACACGACTAGTTCTTAATTCTAAGAGAACAATAATAATAATCAATTTATTATTTATTGTAGAACATAGATCTTCGAGAAAAACAATAACAAAAACTATGCCCGATACGAGTATCGTTATTACTTCTTAGCACCAGGGGATTAAAGTTCAATAAACAGATATCTAAGACCTATTTAAAGCAACAGATCTGTTGTTATTTTACTTATCTTGTATCCTATTTAGTTGTAAAAGTCAATTAACAAATACAAACAATGTATTGGTATACAAAAAAAAATTAATTAACTAGAACGGTTCTATGTATATGTTTCAGAGCGCAAGAAATTGACCCCCCCAACTTCGAACGCAACAACAATGTTATTTAATAAACTTATTTTTAAATAATATTAAATAATTATGAACTAAGATGTAATTAAGGACGTCTGTTTAAATGGGATTTCCCAGAATGTCGATAAAATTTAAGGCTTTATTCACAACACCATTTTTCTCTGCATCAAGTATAAGTTTCATGATAACATCCAAAAGTGAAGCGGTTCTATAAAAGAAAGAAATCTGAAAAAGTCAAGAAGTAACGAGCTGAACCTGATAGGGATGAACTATTCCGGCTCGACGTGTATTTAGGCCTGGCCGTGTTCTAGATAGTATCAAACTCAATCGACGACCACCTGTAGGGAGCGATCTTCAAGATAATTCGCAAGCCACCGGCGGAACTTCCTATTTCTGCAGTTTTACCCACCATCCATCATACCAGACGCGGTAGAAAGCTCTAGAAATATCAAACGCTTCACGATCCCCCATATGGTTCTCCAAATAAATAATTAGAAAGCTACTTACAATACTTTCTACGAGTATATAATCTCATATTTATTTTTCAGCACTGGTAGGTTCCTTGGCGATGGGCACCACCTTCTTCATGTCCCCCGTCTCCGGTGTCCTCACCGACCGTTACGGGATTCGCGCCACCACCCTCGCCGGCGGCGCCGTCGCTTCTTCCGGCCTTCTCCTCTCCTCGTTCTGGCCGGATCAAGTCTCGGCGCTCTGCATCACCTTCGGCGTCATGTACGGACTTGGCGGCTCTCTCGCTTACACCCCCTCGTTGGCTGTCCTGGGACACTATTTCCGGAGATACTTGGGAATAGTCAACGGAGTCGTGGCGATAGGGAGCCCCTTGTTCACTGTCGCGATGCCCTATATCATGGACGCCGTCATTAAAGAGTGGGGGCTGAAATGGTCTTTAAGAGTTCTAGCTGTGGTGAGTACTTGATCACCAAGTCTCTCTTTTCGGTTTATAACAAGCATTACTCTTCAGATAGCGAGCGGTTTGATGGGTTGCGCGATCCTCTTCAAACCGTTGCAGAAAGACGAGAAAGCCTCCCGCGCCACCTTCATGGACCTCTTCAACAAGCGCGTGCTCTCCAACAGGCGTTACCTAATCTGGGCCATCACGATCGCCATTTCTCTCTTCGGCTACTTCGTGCCTTATGTTTACATGCTCAAATTCGTGGAACAGAACTTCCCCGACCATCGACGTTTCGACAAAGTGCCAGTTCTTTGCATAGCGATCACGTCCGGAATCGGCAGACCTATCTTCGGGTAAGCTACATCTCCATTGGAGTAAACCGCCTGAACTACTTGAAATTGTCTCATTGCAGTTACATAGCAGATCAACCACGAGTGAATCGTGTTTATCTCCAGCTAATCTCCCTCCTGAGCATCGGTGTTCTAACGATGGTTCTCCCGTTCAGCGCCGGTAACTTCCCCCTCTTGGTGGTGCTATCTTTGGGGATGGGGGTGTTCGACGGTTGCTTTATAACGATGCTGGGCCCGGTCGCTTTCGAAATCTGCGGAAAGGAAGGAGCAACGCAAGCGATTGGATTCTTGCTGGGGCTGTGCTCCGTGCCGCTTACTATCGGACCTTATGTTGCAGGTAAAACTCTTCCGTTGTTTGGTAAAATTGTTTTATTAATACTCTTGTTGCAGGGAAGATTTACGATGCAGGACAAAGCTACACCCTCCCCTTCGTCCTGACGGGTCTTCCTCCAGCTCTAGGAGCGGTGTTCATGATCGTAGCAAAATGTTTTCTGGAGAGAGGCGCGTCCAAGAGCCAAACAACGATCGTTGAAGCCGCCCAGCCTCTCAAAGTTACCAAAGCGGCGGTTGACGATAGAGGTAAAAAATTCGGGATACACAGACATTCGTGGATTTGTAGGGATCGGAATGGGAATTTTAGTGATAAAAGATGTTACGCTTATTCGATTATGTGATTTGGGTATATTTTATTATAATGTAGGTAAATGGGGTTTATTAGTTTTATGTTTTTTTTCCAACTACTTACTTATGTAGTAAGTTTTAAATTGTATAGTTCCATAACTAGTAGTTTGCAGTCAAAGGCTGAGGTTCCTTCTTATACCAAATAGTACCAAATTGTGATAGTAACTGAAGAAATTATCTTGAAAACCTCGTGTTCTAGTGCTAATTAAACAGGTTTGGCTGTAGTTGATCAATTATGGGCGAAAAACAGTACCTAAAGATGAGGTAGGTATATACCTAACCACAGTTTTTTGGGAATGTTGAGGAGGGAATGACCAAAACTGCTAAATTGAATCAAAGAAAAAGGAAGGGGAAAAATCAGACAAAGCGTGTAGTTTATTAACGCAAAGTTGGTCAGTCCGGAATTTTTCAAAATTCTAGGAGAAAAAAATGGTTTTCAAACCATAAAGAAACAGAGCGTCGCAATTACACAATACGCACACTTAAATGTATTGCTGTTACTGCGCTTAGTTAATATTTTGGTAGGTACTTCACTGATGATTTGAACTTTGACAAGCATTAGCTATAAAAGTATTTGAGGAATAAATAAGACGCAGTATGTTTTATGTTGATATACTCGTATAGTACAGTGGCGGCTCGTGGATTGCAAAGTTAGTCAAGTGCGTAGATCCTGCGCAGGACAAGGTCTAGCAGCTCGATTTTTTTCAGAGGCCGCTTATGGGTGCAAAGTTTGGTAAGCTCGAAAATTTGATTTTTGAAAAAGTCCGGTCAGCCCGATTTTTTTTTGACAACATTCGGTCTGTCCAAAATTTTTTTTTTGCAAGGTCCGGTTTCACAAAGTCCATCAACTAAAAAATTCGATTTTTGCAAAATCCCGGCCAGCTCAATATTTTTGCAAGGTTCGGTTTGTGAAAATCTGGTCAGCTGGAAAATTTAAATTCCGCAAAATTCCGGAAAAAATAATTTTTGACGAACTCGTTCAGCTCGATTTTCGTTTGTTGCAATGTCTGGTTGGAAAAAGTCCGTTCAGCTCGAAAAATTGATTTCTGCAAAGCCCGGTCAGTTCGAAAAATTGATTTCTGCAAAGCCCGGTCAGTTCGAAAATTCGATTTTTGCAAAGTTCGGTCAGCCTGAAAATTCGAGTTTTGCCATTTTTGCAAAAGTTCGGTCATCTCGATTTTTTATTTTATTTTTTTTTAGAAATAGGTGCAGTGGCACTTCATTTCCTTCATCTAAAAAGCCGCCAAAATGTTCGTATATACCATTAATGTTTGCACGGAAATTTTTTTTTAACTTTTTTGTAGATGTAGATGTCAAAAAATCACACCACGTATTTTTTGATAAACTTGAAAATTATTACAAAAAAAAAAGGAAAATTTCGAAAACTAAAAGAGTATTGGGGAAATTTTGGGCAACATTTGTTAAATATAGATCAAATATAATGTCAGTTATAAAAGAAATTATTTTTTATACAAGATGATTTTGTTCATTTTTCTTCGTGTACTTACCTACCTATAAGTGAGTATTGCTGAGTATCCCTTGAGTATTTTGACTGAACATAAGTTAATATCTCTTGTTTATATTAATTGAGTAAATCAACAGGAATAATCGAAACTAATACCAGGAGAGGAATTTTTGGAATTTAATAAAATTTCCCTTACATTTTTCTATATTTTTGGTGCAAAGCTTTTTCAGAAATATATAATTTCATAACTAACATGACATTTTTAATGTTACATCTAATGTTACAAATTTCCCCAAAAACACTTAATTTTCAAAATGTCAAGTTTTTTTTGTAATTTTGACGCGTAAGTAGATAAACGTCATTTTTTCAGGAACAAAAATTCACATCGGGGTCTTATGTGCTCTTAATAAAATATTTCTTAAAGTAAAAAATGACAATTTATGTTGTGGACATTTTTACTACTGTAATTTTGTTACATAATCACCACTACTATGATTTTAGCTAACACTGATTCTAGTAAAATTTTCTGTTTAATCGTAATTATTTTATCCATGAGAGCAGAACAGAACCGTAAAGCTGTCATTTAATACGGGTCGATTGCAAAGAGATAGCATTTTATTATCATTATCATTCATAGTTTGGTTGCAATGTCTAAAACAGCTTTTATTATGAGTTATTAACCGATAACACGGCCACAACTAGCAGTTGTTTATCCTACAACCGTATTACTTATATAATAATGAAGGATTAAGCTAATTTACGTAAATATTTTTTTGTTAGCAGTGATTTTATTAATAAAGATTAGGGCCAAGCAGGTGATACTGTGGAAGGGAGCAGATGACTGGTATATTTTTTTTTAATGAAACCGGGAAGGCGCATTATTTATCGTATGTACATTTTTGAGCAACTAATGAGTGCAGAGTGATGTGGATGTGGAAGTTGACAAATTCTGATGGAAACTATCCTAATCTCACAAGGAAACTTTCTCTTGTAAACCAGGAGCACATTTCGACCAGCTTCACCTGTATTTTTTTTATCGTTAGGAGGCAAATCTATTTAAATATATCGTTTAAAAGAATTTTTTCATTGACTTTTTTGAAGGTCCATTTCATATTTGACGACCGCTGGAATATAATCATTTGCCCTTCTCGATTGTGCCGATATACAACTTGATGATTTTTGAAATGAAACTTGACCTTCTCGGGTGCGTTCATTTTCTATATTTGACGTCCCGCTAGAATAATTTTCGCAGCGTTATTTTGACATACGTTGCTTTGTAGCAGCGTTATTGTGCCATACGCTGTTTTGAGCAGCAGTGCTATTTCCTCATACGCTGTTTTGTAGCAGCATTATTTTACCAACACGCTGTTTTGTAGCAGCAGCGCTATTTTCTCACAAGCTGTTTTGTAGCAACGTTATTTTTCCAACATTTTGTAGCAGCAGAGGGCTATTTCCTCATACGCTGTTTTATAGCAGCGTTATTTTGCCAACACGCTGTTTTGTAGCAGCAGCGCTATTTTCTCACACGCTGTTTTGTAGCAACGTTATTTTGCCAACGTTTTGTAGCAGCAAACACTATTTCCTCATATGCTGTTTTGTAGCAGCGCTATTTTGCCAACGCGCTATTTTGCAGCAGCAGCGCTGCTTTCTCATACGTAGTTTTTTAGCAGCGGTATTTGGCCAACAGCGCTGTTTTGTAGCTGCAGCGTTATTTTCTCACACGCTGTTTTATAGCAGCGTTATTTTGCCAACGCGCTGTTTTGTTGCAGCATCGCTATTTTCTCACACTATTTTGTAGCAACGTTACTTTGCCAACGTTTTGTAGCAGTAACACTATTTTCTCACACGCTGTTGGTAGCAGCGTTATTTTGCCAACGCGTTATTTTGCAGCAACAGCGCTCCTGTCTCATACGCGGTTTTCTAGCAGCGTTATTTTGCCAACATTTTGTAGCAGCAGTGCTATTTCCTCATACGCTGTTTTATAGCAGCGTTGTTTTGCCAACGCGCTGTTCTTTAGCAGCAGCGCTATTTTCTCACACGCTGTTTTGTAGCAACGTTATTTGCCAACATTTTGTAGCAGCAGAGGGCTATTTCCTCATACGCTGTTTTATAGCAGCGTTATTTTGCCAACACGCGGTTTTGTAACAGCGGTATTTTGCCATGCGTTGTTTTGCGACTATTTTGTCACGCGCTATGTAGTTACGGTCGGAGCCAATATTGCAGGGTTAAAAAATAATTTGTTTTTAATTATTTTAAACAAATAATAACAGTCGCCCCCAAAAAATTTGGAATTTCAAAACGATCTTTCTATAGAATCTTGACATGCAGGGATAGCGCTACGAAGTAAACGATTTCAGTTTCGAATTTCTTATTGTTTCTAAAAAACTGTCTATCGGTGCTATTTTTTTTAACGACCTTTTTCGACAATAATTCATCACACCTTTTTCACAGGCAGTTGCAAGTGGAGTTCCTATTCTTATCAGACTTTTCTCGACATGCGGGAATGCAGAGGACATTGGGTTTTCACGTTGTATCGCCGTGGATCTGAAAGCTCAATGCACTGCAGAAATCAATTAAGACATTATAATCCTTTGACCCGACCTTACAGCAGTAATTAAAGTCAATTCTAGCAAGCAATTTGCATGTTCCAATTTCAGCTACTGCTCATCTAATAATAATTACTAATTATCCTAATTTCCGATTTCTTTATTAGACGGGCTTAGTAATAACTGGAAAATACTCCTCTCCGGTCTCTAGTACACGAGTAGTAACCGCAGTCGTAGTGGACGTAGTAAGCGGCGAAGCGAATCTGCAATTTAACCAAATTAAGAGGACTATTGACCATTGTAGTCGTTCTACTCATTATTGCGTGTGTGCCGTCAATTGTTTTAAATTTATTAGACGCAAGCAGCGACTAGACGTCGCTTAGTACCTACAAAGGAGCCGACTATTCTTTTATGCAATGTTGCCTAGATGGAACTTTTAATTACTAAGTAGGTAACGTGCATACAAAGCGATTCTTGAGGAGACGAAAAAATCTTAGATTTACCTATTAGGAATCATTATATAGGTGCATCAAAATAATTAACTATTCACGATTTTCAGTCGTGATAGGGAACATCAAAACCAATAATTTGTTTTTTCTATAAACATATGTGTCCGAAAAATCTTAATATTCAAGATAGAGATAAAAAATGTACGCCACTGGATTGTTTCCAAATTTTATATTTTTTTTTGGGTTAAACAGTTAAAAATACTTTTTTTTCTCGTGATATTTTTTCGTATCTTGCTTAGTTTTCGAGAAAAAAAAATGAAAGCGGCTCATGTGCATGTCAAAAAATTAATTTTAACTGGCATTAGAATGTTTTGACGTAATAATTTTTTTTAATGATTTTATCAGAATGTCATCTTTTACTCCCGTTTTATTGTCTCGTGAGGAGAGAAACTTGTAAAATTTTGGACAACGCACTTTTCCAATATTCTCTGACGTCATAAAGTAATTAAGAATCTACTACTTATACCTTTTGACTGAAATTAGAAGAAACTTAGCAACACTGTCTTTTCCTGAAATGGCCCCCAATTATCAGTAAATTGCCTCCACGGGACTTTAATGGATGCAATTTAATTAGGCGTTATTGTTTATTATGTAATAGATGGGACGCGCGTTACTGAAATACGAATAAATCAAAGGCGAAAATTGCAACAAAAACATCCATTTTCTTTGGTAAAATTTTCATTACCTACTTGTCTTGATGTTTTATTGTTAGGAATTTGCCTCGCATTTTAATTTTATAGAATCAGATCAATAACAATTCTGTTTTTTTTTTTAATCAACCTATTAGCGACGAAAGAAAGTGCATTAAGACATTTATAAATCTAATTACATCTGATTACATCTCTATAGACTCAAACAACGTTTATTCCAGCTGTGGTTAATATTTGTTTAACATTGAAGCCAGATTGTGATATAAATTCATAAAAAGGGTACAATTTTACCATCGTGCAAAATTTAAAAAATTGTTAGTCATGCTCAGTTGTGCCTAGATAAAACTATTTATCGCAAAACACGATCATCATCTAAACTTACAGATAAATGATGATTTTTAGACTGAACAATATTGCTTTAACATTGAAGCCAGATTTTCAATTTCACTAAATCAACTTAAAATTTAGAATAGAAAAAATGTAACCTGGAACCGTGGTAAAAAAATCTGAGCCAACCATTCTCGTATAAATAAATAAAAATCAAAGAGAACTTACAACTTGCCACATCATATTTTTGTTCGAGTATTGTATTTTTTTATTTACAGGTGTCCCAGTTTTTTTCCCCGCAAAATTTATAATTAGATAGTAGGTAAATTTTCTTCCAAGTAAGAAGTTTTCTATAAACCTGGTAATTTTTTCAACTCCTTAACTTGTTACGGTCATTTAATCTGAAAAAAAATCAAAATTCAAAATAAATCAGTGGCGTACATTTTTTTGCAATAATATTGGTGAGGGGCCCCCTCTGAATGCCACTGGACTTGATAATTTTAATTAAGTGACAGAAGAATGTAGGATATTATTAATAAAAAACCGATAAAAAATTTAAGTAACACCCTGTATACCGTTGTTAATTTTTCTTAATTAATTATGAACGCCTGTAACATGTTATTAAGGAGTAGATAAAAAAATATCAAGTTTGTAGAAATATTTATTTACCATCTAAATATAAATTTTGAGGGGAAAAACTGGGACACTCCACCCTGCATAATAAAACAATGTAAAGAGCAGAATTGAAGCCTTAACTAATTTTATTAATATTTTCCAGGGACAACGGACAGCAAAGAAGAAGACGGTCCCTTGTGATCCTACTTACTATAATAGTAGTAACTTTTTGTCAATTAGTATTTTTTATTAATTAATTAATTAACGCTTTTATTCTGCTAGTTGGATTGTTTTTTTTCATTAATTAATTAATTAATTTTAATAGTTCACTTTTTAAAGCTCCAGCATATTTTCATAATCTCTTATTAATTAAATAACGGCTCATGAGAATTTTGATACACCTTATTACATCTTTCCTTGTTTTATTTTATTAACGTTTCGTTATACAGTCGGGTGAAAGAAAAATGAAAGTGTGGCACCGCTGAATTTTTCCGCCAATTGGGGGGGGGGGGGATCAGAAAAATACAAAACTTGATGTATTTTTTTAGGGGATATGAAATTTCAGCAGGTTTGATAAATGTAACTTAACACCCTGTACATTTGGTTAGTTTCATTTTTTAACTTGTATTGAATGTTAGATTCTGCAATGATAAAAAAATGTACAGGTCATGGTGTTACGTTTATAAAAGTGATAACATCAGAAAAACGGTTAAATCTGGCAACAATCTGATCTCATCAAGCTTTGTATACTTATTTTAGACAGAAAAATTCAGCGTTGCCAGACTTTTCTTCTACTCTGTAAAATAATTATTGTCAATAAAATTAACTTCATATTCATAGGTAATTAGGTCCTAATGAAACATTAGGACCTAAATAATTTTTCTATTGTTGAGGGATGTAAAAAAGGAAATAAAGACAATATAATTTAAGAGTTTTCAGTTTGAAAAATATTTTACTATTTATTTTTTTAAAGGATTAGATAATAAAATAGAAAAGGACGTTTTCTAAATGGATCGTATGTGGAAAGTAGAAGGGGTGGGGTTAATAATCAGGGATTCGAACGCGAAACGATTATTTTTAAATATCAGTATCAGTGACGGATTTACACTTCTGCAGCCCAGGGGCTATCGAAAATTCGACGACCCCATCAAGTGGCGACTCGTTATAATCGCCATAATAGTAAGGATTGTAGAGAGAAAAGTTGATTTCAAAAATTTTTTGTTCAAAAATCATGGTTTATCAAAAAAATTTACCAAACGGAAAAATAGATAGAGAAGGAAGCGAGTTAGTATTGCATTGTCATTCAGTTCTGAGCTATGCTGATAGTTTCAAGTCTATAGCTCTTCTAGAAGTGAATTTAAAATCGATTGCAAGATTTGAACCGCAGACAGATAATTGGTAGTTAATGAAAAAAGGGTAAAAATTATAACCAATTTTCAGTGGGCTTGCAACCACAAGCAACCATTGACTTGTTAAATTTTATTCGCCATACCTGATCGACCTAAAATTACCTTCCCTAAAAAAAGGTCTTTTAGCCAATCAAGATATCACAGAATAAAAAATTAACAAGTCAAATGTAATAATCATTTCCATGATGAAAATACCTACGACACTTATGTTAAAATAAGGGAATCCCTTGTAGCCTGATTTTTGCCAAAATTTCAAGGTTGGTCATCATGGAGAGGATACATATTATTATAAAGTCAGAATACCATCATAAGGTGCACCAACAAGCTTAAATACAACTTGGGCGCTTACTTTTACGGAAAATACTGCGAGAGTAAATTTGTATGAGTTCGAATCCCCTACTACTGCCCTATTAACTCGCCTCTTATTCCAAGAATGGTATCCGTGCAGAAAATGACTGCTCAGTTAATTAAAAAATGTTAGAATTCTCAGTTTTATTTCAAGTACAATAATTTTAATCATGCATAGTAATTAGTGGACTCTATCTAGCTGAAGAAATGTTAATATTTTAAGAAGTGAACACTTATTTATAATTTTTGTATAATGTAACGATAGTTTTTATAAATATTTGCTATTATTTACTTATTTATGCTCTTTGCATTTACTTTTTGTATTTTTTTACAAAATAGGATAACTTCTACCTAGAGTTACTTATCTTATATATAGCAATTGTAATTTTATCTACTTAGTTTTGAGTTATTGTTAAGTATATGTATAGGAGTTTTTTGATCGAATACGACAATAATGTACCTACCTATCTACGTATGTAATTCGAAAATCAACAAAAACATTCGAATTGGTGATAGTACCCAATAATACCTGTACGAAAAATGTAAAATTTATTTTTGTTGAATAGTAAACATATTTTAATACTGTTGATGATTGATGATGAAGAGCTTAATAACACTGAAAGTTATTTTTTAAATAAAACATGTCGGGTAATCTACTTACTTAATTCCTGGGGGAATTTTTCAAGAAGTAGGTAGATCACCCTGTATAGTTTCTTTATTATTCAAAAATATACTGAATTGTTGATCAACAAGGTGCATATCTATTTAATATGCTCTAATTTTGTATATTGTTTATATTTATCTAAGAAGACTGGATAAAATTGTTGAAATAAAAATAAATTTTTCTAGTTATTGTATTGTTTTATTGATAATAAAATAATTATTACAATTCCCATTGTTTCATTATATTTGACGTGTGGTCCTTTCCCTTAGCAGAGACCTTGAACGGAATTCCTGGAAATATATCAACGATTAGGGATGCAGAAAAATCTAGTTACATATGGGTATGTGAATTTGAGTTATAGATCAGAAAATCTGTCGCTCTCGTTTGGATTTAATCAAAGTACTCCAGGCAAGAACCGAATACTCAGATTTGGCTAAGTAACATCATCTAGTACTAGTAACACTAAAACTACATAGGGTATTATTGCATATATTCCTCGTAGGAAGTATCAGTAATTAAATTATACTGTCTATCAGTCATTCACAATTCATCGACATTGTAGCCAAATGTGTCCCTCTCTCGAAATCAGAAAGAACAGGTCTGCTTGAAATCATATCAGTCATTCAAATAGCGTTAGGTTTAAGCAATCAGGAAAAGAAGTAAAGACGTCTCAAAAACAAAGAAAAGGCCAAAACAAACAGATAGGTAGAAACAGAAACAAAAGACATATCACCTCACTAACCAAGGGAAGTTTAACTTCATTTCTATTTTCTAGTTTGTTTGTTAAGTATCAATTATTTGTACCTCATTTCGAACTTTGACAACTAAAACCTCATGAACGCAAAACAACAAAACTAAAACAGAGGGAGGCTTTCATCAAAAGTTGGAGTAGCATACTTATAACATTAATAAGAACAAATGAAGGGTTAAAACCAAAACAAACAAAAAACCAAAACAAAACCGAGTTCCGTAATGTCAGAGCATAGCCTTTTACGGTAAACTCAGATCCAAAGAGATCAAGGTATTTTCTTTCAGCAGTTGCGCGAATGCGAGAGTGCCTTCAGTGTTTTTATTAATGTGTAAGTCGCGTAAAACCGATGTTCACTTGAACAGAGTGGCCTGAGGGAGGTCAGTGGGATGCTGTCTTCGTCTCTTGTAGGTTCTGGTAATTTCTCCTGGTAAAGCTTACCTGCAAATTGATGACTTAGTCAAATCAGGAAACAATGAGAAACAGTAAAAAACCACAAGCTTGAAATTAAAGTAAAACTTGCCCAGTCTGGCAACACCGTAAGTCTCAAAGACACCCAAACACCAGACGAAAATGAAATCATCAAACCATTCAATTCATTGTCAGGTCAGGAATTTTTACGACAACCCTCAAACACAAAAGCCAAGGCAAATAGAGAGTAAGATGATTGAATGACTCAAGCAGGTCCTTTTTGAACCAGCTGCAGGAACAGCATTGGAAGATCTAAATAAATAAATGTAAATTAACTAATAGAAAATTAATTAAGGTAATTTAAGGTGATTTCAATGTATGGAATGAACTGATATCCAGTCTGAAACATATATGAAATAGTGATATCATTTGATCCTTTAATCTTAGGGAAGACATTTTGATCACACAGGTATCCTATCCGAGAACCGAGGGTTGCTACAAGAAGAAACGACACAACGAGGGGAGTCCTGGCCGCTTTTTCTAGACGATCATCGGGGGTAGGGGGGGGGGTGGTTGTTACATTATTAAAATATGTGAAAGGCATATTCTGCATGTCTTATCTTCAAAAGCGATTGAAATTTCTCGGAAATCCGCACCCCCTCTGCTGAAGGCGCTTCATTTTAAAACAGTAACTATGGGCAAATACCTTAAACCAGGAAACTCTCACTGAAATTCATGCATTTGGTCGACGGTCGACGACACTGAGACAACGACATCGCTTCAAGGAGGACCTAGCACCAAAATTAGTATACGAATTGGGTTGATTCCTTCAATCTACACAACCCCGCTGCAGTAATTTTGACAGTAGTTTCATTTTATTATTTATTATTGGAAGGTTCAACCTGAAACGCTAGATGGCAGTTAATTTTGTGGCCGCTTTTTGAACTGAGTTCCCTGTATTATAGTCTATGGGTCCTGTCAACTAAAGTGGCCATGACGTCATTGATAATAAAATTGCAAGGTTGCCATCAGTTTTCAAGACAGGATTAATTAATTACTCAGTTTATTGGTTAAGTCACCCACATCAAAATCTCCCTGTGAATGACATTCATAAATTATGCAGAATTAGAAAGTGATAATTTGACAGTTATTTCATTCGAATAAATCTGACTACATGGTTCAGTCCTACCACCTCAAATCATAATCATCATACGCTCTCAGAGGTGTACCTGCTTTATGTAAAGTAAATGAGGTTGGTATAAAGATGTTTGTTATTCGTGACGTCATGACATGGCCATCAGTTTAACTGACATGAGACAACCTTTATTAGATATTTCTTATAACAGTTTTACAGAATTTAACTAAACAGTAACTTACCTCGTCATGTTGAACATACACGCCGGTGATGGGAGAAGAAAAGCTTCCTCGAAGAGAAGAAACCGAAGACGCCGAAGAGAACGAGTAAAGCTTTTACTTTACTTCTTTACTGCTTCTGGCCTTGGTACCCATTAGCTCATTCTGATTGAGTGAATGGACTGCAAATGTTGGAAGAAGTCCATTGTAATGTTCGTTTCATACTGACATTTAGGAGTATGCATCTTTGGAATGTTTATACTTATAATGTTGAGTCAAATAACTTTTAATTTTTGTTTGAAATGAACATTCCTGACAGTTGTACAGTTCAGCAACTTTTGAATGTTTATGATGTTCGGCCAAATCATTTTTAATTCTGGTTTCATATGAACATTCTCCACATTTGTACACTTTAGCATCTTGAGAATGTTTACGTCTATGATGTGTGGTCAAATCATTTTTAATTCTGGTTTCATATGAACATTCTCCACATTTGTACACTTTAGCATCTTGAGAATGTTTACGTCTATGATGTGTGGTCAAATTCGTTTTAATTCTGGTCTCATATGAACATTCTCCACATTTGTACACTTTAGCATCTTGAGAATGTTTACGTCTATGATGTGTGGTCAAATACATTTTAATTCTGGTCTCATATGAACATTCTCCACATTTGTACACTTTAGCATCTTGAGAATGTTTACGTCTATGATGTGTGGTCAAATTCGTTTTAATTCTGGTCTCATATGAACATTCTCCACATTTGTACACTTTAGCATCTTGAGAATGTTTACGTCTATGATGTGTGGTCAAATACCTTTTAATTCTGGTCTCATATGAACATTCTCCACATTTGTACACTTTAGCATCTTGAGAATGTTTACTTATATGATGTCTGGTCAAATTCATTTTAATTCTGGTCTCATATGAACATTCTCCACATTTGTACATTTTAGATTCGGTGGAATGTTTATGTTTATAATGTACAGGCAAATGTTTTTTCCATTTTGTTTTGTAAGAACATTCCTGACATTTGTACATTTCAGATTCGGTGGAATGTTTATGTTTATAATGTACAGGCAAATTTTTTTTCCATTTTGTTTTGTAAGAACATTCCTGACATTTGTACGCTTCAGGATCTTTTGAATGTTTACCTTTATAATGTTGGATAAAACAACATCTATCATTTGTTTTATACGTGCAATACGCACAGTTATACTTCAACTCTTCTCCGCTCTTGCTTTCAGAAGATCGTGCCTGAAGTGCCCCAGTTTCTTGAACAGGCTCGCACTGATCGAGTCCACCCTTCACAATTCCAACGCTACCACGGCTCCCGGTCAGCAGTTCCAAGCCAGGTTTGTGGTCCTCTATGTCGATCTCGTCTTTCAAAGCAGACGTCGATGAGCCTTCGGGTTCTTGTTTTATAGGAAAAGGGGCCTCCCCACAACCAGCATCCTCGTTTTGTTCATCTTCACACTTCAACTTCGCCGAGTGGAATAGCAAGAAGTCCTCCTCCTCGGACTCCATAAACTTATCATCATCATCATCTGAGGCTTCCGTTTTGATGATAATTTTCTCCACGTGTTGATGTTGAACGGGACAAAAATAATTATTGCCCTCATTTAAGCTCATGATGGTTAACTATTATAAAGTTACACTTTTCTTTCAAATGAAAATGCGGTTGCTGCTGTTTCCGCTTTCCAGTTGCGAGAGTTCAAGCGAGCGAATAATCGAATCGAATACAAAAATACAAATTACAAATACAAATATTGTAGCATAACCTCTAGCCTCTACCTCTATCGCTTCTTCTTTTTATAATTACAGAAGTAAATAGCCTAGCGAATTGTCCGATTTACCTAGTATCTACTGACGTACTTTTTTGTATTATTTTATCGTGTGTGTGATGGTGATGGAAGATGGACTGATGGTGATGTGATCCACAAAATTTTTCATCAACTATTGCCTTGAATAAAATGAAGCATGTCTGCTAGATAAAACACAAACAATTGGTAGGTGTGTAAGTGAACTACTCCAATCAATAATCAATGATCTACAAATCATAGAACAATAAACAAAAACATGACTACTTGCATAATGAACTTTGTTAGAGTTTAAGAAACTAACCTGGAAGAGTAACGATATCTGCTGAGTACGTCGTGTGGTGCTGAGTTTCTTACTTGGTTGTATTTCAAGAAGGATGAACAGCTCGAGCCATTGTAGGGGATCTGTATTACCGACACTGACTCTTACTAGCCTTAGTGTCGGTAATAAAAAAATAAATTAAGAAAAAAAAACCGCTAACTAGATCTTGTAAAAAAATTCAAAACCGGACATTGTCCAAGAAATTTAGCTGACCGGAATTTGCAAAAAAACATCGGAAAAAAAGTTCAAATAAAAAAATCCAGTTGACTGGATCTTGTTAAAAAAAATCAAGCTGACCGGGCTTTTGCAAAAATCGAATATTCGACCTGACCTTACCTTGTCATGTGCAGAATTTACACTTCACTAATTGAACCCTATATGCTGCAACAACGTTGTAAGTGCCGAAAGTAAATTTTGCGGGAAGTCGAAATAAACATTTTTTTGTGAACCAATACAATATATCAGCTTACAAACATTAATATATTAATGTTAATTAATGAATATATTAATGTTTGTAAGCTGATATATTGTATTGGTTCACTAAAAAATGTTTATTTCGACTTCCCGCAAAATTTACTTTTACGCCAAAAGTAAATATATTAATATATTAATGTTAATTAATGAATATATTAATGTTTGTAAGCTGATATATTGTATTGGTTCACAAAAAAATGTTTATTTCGACTTCCCGCAAAATTTACTTTTGGCACTTACAACGTTGTTGCAGCATAGGGTTCAATTATGCAATCCAGGAGCCGCCACTCATATTATGTTCAACTATAATAAAGTCAAATTGTGGTGACAATATTAGATAGAATTGTCATTTAAAAACCAAAAAGCTAAAGACAATGGGAGAGTGTAGAATCATTAAAAAACTATTGCGAAATACCCAACTTGTCGGTGCCAGTGCCGATTTTGCCGGTTGTAAATTTTTTCTCACCTCTATTCCTCTATTTTTTTATGAGTTTCGATAATACACTTATATGAGTGTTTAACCACCACTTTCTGTACCATATAATGTGTCTTAAAAAGTCGTTTTATATTTCAATTTTATAATAATTTTGATCTTTGCACAGGAATTTTGAAATTTAAAGTTGTCTTGAGGAAATTTTATATCCAAAAAACTACTACAGAGTAGCTAGAATAACAAAACCGAAACCAGATTATATTCTTCTCTTTCATTGCTGAGTAAGGCGTCATTTTTTCAACACCCTGTATATGCATATAAAAATGGTGTGATTTCAATTGTTTTGCTTTAATGTTCAATTAATGTTAGCACACTTGCTCTAAGTCAAAGATTCGAAACACTCCAGGAATTGGTGCATTCGTTTAAAAATTTTATAAAAACAAAATGAAGATGCCTAGTAAAATTTTAAACAGATAAGGAAAATAAGCAGAGGCTAATTATTAATATTTTTTACTAAACAAAAGCTACAAAACTTAACATTACGGAGTTAATTGCTTTCATACTTAAAAAATATTTAGTTTATGCAATATAGAAAAATAATTAATCCCAATGGCATTATGGGAGTCTTAATTTGAACTTAACCGAGAACGGGTAGCTCATTGTCCAGGGTTTCTAACATAAGAAAATATATCGCAACCACCCCTAATTAAAAAAAAAAACATCTGCTGGAATGGTAAGATACATTCATATGATTTTCATGCTAATGATCATGTCAATTTTCACGTTTTATTTTCTACACACAGTAATCTTCCAAACAATGGGCCATATGATTTCCCTTTCGTTAAAAAATTCACTAAGGCGTTAAAAAATTCACCAAGGCGTCTTATTAATCTAAGTAATTGATTAGTTTGATTCTGCATTTTTAACTGTCAAAGTGTAATGAATTTTATCACTAATGACTCTCTAATATATTATACTTAATTAAACCTTTAACGATAGTCTTAAATTTTAAGTTCTTTTAAAATTAAGTTTTTAATTAAAATTTTAAAATCTAAGTTTTAAATAGCAGGGCGAAATTATACAGGGGAGGTGGTCCGTAGCGAGGGCTGTCATGCGTCTAGCCCGATGATTCTGGACTTGATTACTCAGCAAATGCAGTGTTGTCATAATTACATGGTAACAGTTTACAGTTTGTTATACAGTGGGTCATTGCAATTATTATTATTAAAGGTGTACATAACGAATCATTAAGGGGGAAAAAATCATAAAAGGAAAATGCCACTACAATAAAAATGCGCTCTTCTGACTCCTGAGCCACTAGGGGCCTCGCATAAGGCTTTCTCGGTAGATAAAGGGCCTATAATTAGATAAAGGCACAGATTTTAGATAACACTACTATAAGGTTCATATATAATGATAAAAAAGAAACATTATTTGGTCTCCTGAATGTATTGGGTACCTATTTCTTGAATTTCAGATATGAAACCCCACCCAAAATTCCAATTTCCAGTAAAATAATGAATATCAAAATACATTTATTGTAAAGGGCGTTTCTCCCCATAGATCTCAGGATCGCTTTGGAACTGTCCAGATGCTCGTCCGCATTTTCTAATCGTCCTTTGGTTCGTAGCAGCGTCTCCCGCTGTTCACCCAGCTCCGACAGAACCTCCGTTCCGATATGCTCGGTCTCGATGGCGATTTGGTTAGATCGTTCTATACTTTCGCCCGTTCTTTCCAGAATCGCTCTGCCTTCCAGTACCACTTGCCTGCCGCGGTCTTCCCAGCTGTTACTATTATCAAGAGGCATGCTGGTGTTGGTGAGACTGTTATAACAATTATTATTGGAGTTTGATGGATGCTGTGGAAGTTATAGAAGTGGTTCAAATTATTTTCTTTCTGAACTGTTTATTTATATTAAACTGGCATACCTGCTCTATATTTATATCTTCACCTTTCTGCCTTTATTCTGTATTTTGTAATACACTTTTAGCCTGTATGATGTCCATTCCAGTAATTATTAATAATATAAATAAAAATAAACAAAAACAAGGTATGTTAACGCGCAGCAAAAGAATTTGCTACGGCGCGCAGCCTGTGGTGACGTCAGTCACGTGACAGCTGCATGCGACTTGGCAGTAATAATAACATCAAATCGCGATTTAATAGATTATTTTATTTCGACGTTTGAAGATATTGCAGTAATTTTAATAAGTTTACATTTAGTACCTGACTGTCTGATGGCAAAAATGATTTGTAGTGGGATAGATGCGGGGGTGTGGGAACTATATGCAAGAAAAACGAAAGGCAAATAAGAGATATCTTTTTTATCAGTTTGTTAGCATAGGCAAAGGCAATTATGTATAAAAAAAATGATTTGTATCATATCACAGTAAGCCAGTATTTTTCATTACACCCCACAAATATTGACTTCCACTCCACCTTGAAATATTTTCATTTCAATGCTACCGTTAGAGAACGGATGTAATCAACTGAGTGACGTCAGGCGCCGCGTGGACAAGTTTTCAGTTTTTCAGTCTCAAACTCAAACTGATAATTTTTTATTATCTCTAACCTCGTAACGCCTTCTAATTTTTATTTTTATTATTATCTTTATACTTTATCTTCTTTTGTCTTCTTGTTGAATGAAAATAAAATGAATAAATAAAATTGAAATTTTCTTCTTTTTCTTCTCTTTTTTAACAAAAACAAAGTGATTATAAAATTAATAATTACCACCTGGGCGCCAGGTAGGTATAAAGAATTCATTCTCTACAAGGACCTTTTTAAGGTATAGATTGTAAAGAATGACGTGAGAATGTAAATAATACAAGGTTTTGACGTTTGCCAGCTTCTTGCGAGATGGCGGGATTATATTTGCAATAACATTAAATAGGTAACATGAACAATAATTATTATTCAAGGAACAAAAAACATTAAAAAAACCAAAACAACATAATATAATCGTATAATCCTATTATCTGTTATTTACATTCTTTACGTCTTCTTTACATTCTTTACGTCAAACGTAGGAAATTAATTGTTTAAACGCAAAGGGCAAAGACATAAATCATCCATATCATATCATTGTCATGTCCGTAGTCCGTAGGACATCAATTTTCAAAAACATTCAAGCACACGATGAACAAAATCGTGTCTTTGACTTCCATTACTGAAGCTCTCCTGACGGACGTAAATATCCATACGCACATTATGCTTATTTTAATATGTCTGAATTTTATTTTATTAAATCCGAAAAAAAATTTTGGGCTGGAATGGCCAAATAGCCAACAGCCATGCGGCCATGCCCATGGCGCCTAGCAAGTCTGTATTACAGTTACGGACACTGACCAATCAGTGTCGGTAATACAGGTACCCTAATGGAGCATGGTCAGAAACTCCCTCCTCAGTCCACAATCCGCATTTTAAAGTGAGAAGAAGAAGAACTAGTAATCCGTTTCTTAACCTTACATAAATTGTACATAACCTAAGATTTCTTCTTTCTTCAATTATTATTGTTATTGTTGTTCGTTGTGTTTTTCCAAGAGGATTTTAAAAGAAAATTATTATTTTTAATTCACTCACTTCATTTAATAAAGTTCAGGGAAATCTCCCAACGTTTCATTATGTCAAACGTTGATTATTTCGTGCCCACAAGGGGCTCGCAAATCACAGGAGCCACATCTGACGATTACAAGGAAGTGGTTGTCGTTTCCAGGAAACCCAAAGCGAAAGACAGCGATGAAAAAGCCAACACCCGATCCCCCAAGGAGGCGAAATCCCAGGATAATGCTCCAGTGTTTAATATCTTCGAGGCACGCCACAATGTCATTAAATTTGGAACCTCCGGCTTGGATGTTAAGAGCAGACAAGAAGCGAAAGTGCAACAGCTGATTAAACTCGGTGAGTCTACTCTCTCTTCACATTTGTCTTGAAAGCTTCGGTTGGACATTGGTACTGATTTCATTTTACATAGGTACTGATACATTTTATTGTTTATTGATTTAGGAGCGAAACCACCAAAAAATAAATACACGAACTATAAAAAGTTACTAGAGACGAAGAAGAAGGAGAAACTGGAGAGAGAATTGAAGCAAGAAGAGCAGCAATTGGGGAAGAATAGTCGAGGGAAATCGACAGCTAAAGGGAAGAATTTCGATAGAAATCGACGTTCGAGGAAGATGAATTTATTAAGCGAATACGGCGTTGTAAAAAAGGTACGTTCACTTAACCTGTCATTTAATTCTCTAATCCTATACATCATAAGAAAGAACTGTTTTATTTGATATTATAATTTGTGATCTCTCACTCTTGTAGGCAAATTTGAAGGGAACAAAGACAAGGAGACGGTAGCACCTTTAAAATCAGAGGCCTTTTCGATCAATTTTAATTTATTGTAAATATCGTTGTAAGTAATAAAAATGAAATGGTTTGCTTAGATGTTTTTTTTGTAGGAAATAGGACCGTTTCATTGATTAATTTATTCAAACATTTCGAATGTTCTGAATATGGTTTGTAAATTCAAACTGTTTAGCACCAGCACCATAAATGAATAAGTTTTTGAGTTTGGACCACTTGAAATGACAAATTTTGATGTAGCTAAGTAGTCTATTGATAATTTATCTTCGACTCATTTTTCTATAGAAACTGAGCACAGTGCTGCAACTGTTCGAAAGCTGGACATGTGACACCCGACTATAATGTCAAATTGTTCTGAAAATTTTTATTACTTCACATTAGGTCCTCGCTCTCCCTTTTGTACAGTCAACTACCAACAAAATGTTCTGAAATTATATAGTTGCATACATTCTTTTCTTTACAGAATTTACCTACAAGGATCGTAATTAATTCCTTTTATTAATGAGTAGCTAGCAAGTCATGCTACAATTTCAATATTATCAATTTAATGACTTGGTAGTAGTTGGGTTGTGGAAATAAAAGAAACATGGTCGACAATAAAATTTTTATTGCATAACATTATAAGACATTTGGCAACAGTTTCCTACTTTTATAAAAACAAATGTAAAAAAACGACAATTGCCTTATTTTTTTTTATTTTCTGATTAGCAACAAATCATAAGAGCATTTCTGGATATGTCATTGAATCAATAATAATAAGAATTCATTTGGCCACTACGTCATACGTCATTATAAATTTAATAAACCGTCTTTTTATGTAAAAATATACAGTTCCGTTATAATTTCTTATAAAATCTCTTTTCAAATACTGTTCTATGGCAACAATAACGTGTTTTAATTCCATATTATTTGTTGTCTTCGTTTCCTTGTTTTTATTTTAAATAAACTTCTGTACGAATAGAAAATTAGGAAAATAAATGTCTATTGAAAATGTTTAGGTAAGGAATGATAGACCATATTTTTACCTTAAACATTTCAACAAATTATACTTATTTGTCATGGTTACAAGAATAACTTTGCCATATAAAAATAATCTCATAGAAAAATCAGACTTTTAATTATTAAATATTTGAAAATGCTCTTCAAAAAAGCAGATTTTAAATAAACTTAGTGGTTGAAATAATTATTACCTACCCGCTACAGTCGCTACAATTATTTATATCCCTCATTGGTACTCCTACTCAAACTTCGCTACTATAATAACTCTCCTGAGCCAAAACTTTTTCTTTAATCTTTAATAATTATTAATTACCATTTACTAAAGTGAAGATGTGCTTTATTATTGTTGAACCTCTGAAGGTGATGGTGATGGTTAGTAAGTACACATCAGAAATATATAATTCTATTCTTGGTCTCTTAGTTATGTTAGCCTAACCAACAATTCAAATCGGTTAGGTTAAGAAATATACAATTGGTCACAACTTCTGAACTGAACAACAAAAAAAGACGAATCGTCATGACTTCGGTAGATCTTTTAGACATCTTCTTTGAAGAAATTCGACTTTTATAAGATCAATCACCATGACGAGATTACTCATGATAATTTAATGGACAATAGTGGTTGAGGGAAAGATCAGATCAAGGTAAATGAAGACAGCATACCAAAAATGGCTACTCATCACCCTTACTCAAGCAATTAAAGAAGATGATGCTAAAGTATGGTAGCATATCATTCTTGCGACGTTTTCTTCAAGCTATCAAGATCAAACTTTGATTCCAGCCACTTTCACTTCACCGATGAGACACTGAGATAATTGGTTTTCACCTTAGTGTCCTACTACTACTCAAAGGAAAAGATCCTAAAGATCTGATAGCAATACTTCAGTTAAGGTTGTTTTTTCAGGAAATTCAAGTCCAACCAAGCCGGTGCCTCCTCTCCTCTAATTCCAGCTAAATTACTGTAGACCACTAATTTTACTTAAAATCATTAAGTACACACATTGTCTAAATATTATATACAATGACTTAGGTACGGATATCTACGTTGCACCCCATAGATAACCCCGATGATTAGGAATGATTCGTGCAATATGTTTTTTTTTTTAATGAGATTCCGGTAACTATTCACAGAGAGTTCCATGGCAATGTAAAGCGGTACTCTTAATGAAGGAACAACACACTTATTACACTACTAATTGTTTTTTAGATAGGGTACTTGTAACCATGCAATTCCCTAACATTGTATCTAATTTGAGCTTTATAACTAAGTGCAGCTTAGTCAAAGTGCTGCATCACTCTCTAATCGAACGCACCCTAATCGAACATATTCGATGTCGGGGCGACTTCCAACAGCATTTGTAAAAATACTGTTACGCCATCTGCAATCAATCAATCAATCAATCAATTTAAAGTAACAACAAATTTTGCACAATCATACTCACCCATAAACGGTATGCGTAGTTTATAATGAACAAACGGTACATAAAATATCATTCCTCCTAATATGAACATCGCAGCGTACAGGTACTCTATTGTAGGCTTGTCCACTATCGGCCCTATTATCAGGTAAATCGAGATCACTAAAACCACGTAAGGAATGATTATAGGCACCTGAAATCATCAAAAAATTACTCCACCACTCGGCACTCTTTTACACTTCAACCAGTACCTTATAGGGCCTAGGAAAGTTGGGTTTAGTATGTCTCATCACAATCAAAGCTACCATTGCGCCTCCGTAAAAGAACCATGCGGTGAAACTGAAGAAATCTATCAGTGAATCGATGGTTCCGTAAAGTACCATTGCTCCAGCAATCAGAGACTGCGTGCGTAAAGATACGTAAATATTCAAAACTTTAATACAAAACAACAAATCTGCTTACGTGGAAGATAAGCCCTGGTGCTGGAGTGTATCTCTTGACATGGACGTACGAGAGTATGTCCAGAAGATGTCCCTCCCGGCTGGCGGCGAAACAGAGTCTTCCGGCTGCGAAGAGAGTACCGTTGGCTGAACCGAAGGTACTGATTGTTACTGAAAGCGGCATCAGCCAGGACATTACTCCAAGGAGACGGTTGCCGAAAGTGACCGCCACGGCCTCGCTGGTCATCATCTCCATCGGTGACATTACTGTTAAGTAGGAGACGTTGATCAGGGCGTAGCAGATCGTCACTAAGGGAATACCGATCGCTATGCTGCGGGGGAGGTTCCTGGAGAAAGATGATGGGAATATGTTTATTAAAAAATCAAAACTACGTAGTAGGTACTGACCTGGATGGATTCTTTATTTCTTCAGTAACGTAATTGAGATTATTCCAGCCGTCATAGGCCCATAGACCGGTATAAAAGGCTGTAGCTATATTTCCAATGGAATATTGCGTTCCTCTAAAGGGGTCTTGTAAGTGTTGGGTATTGCCTGCAAAAATATTCATTAACATTGAACGATCAGGAAAAAAATTGAAGATGCCTGGTACCTTCAACCATTTTATAGGTTCCTCCTATAACTACAATAACAACAGCTACCAGCTTGGCTGCGGTGAAGATGTTCTGGACACTAGTAGCCAAGTTCACACTATAACAGTTGATGTACAAAATAACAACTGAAACAAACCAAAATTGGGATGTTATTATTCGCAATAGAAGAATTATTATCGTTTGAAGGGTAACACTAACACTAACACTGTGGAATTAAATGAAGGTGATATCTTTGATTGTGATACAAATAACAAACATTCAATTCTTCCAGCATAGACTTCTATAACTATTGAGAAATAATCGTCATTTCGTTATCTTAGTCGAGGGAAAAAAACTGGAAAAAATTAAACGACAATAGACTAAATTGACTTCACATTCAAGGAGACAACCTTCATGGTATATGAGTAGGATATAACGGAAGAGCGCAAAATTTTCCCATCTCTCACCCATGGCCAGCAAGGCTACCATCTTGACAACTATTTCGGGCGGCTCGCACTCGGTAACGAAGGCCTCGACGGCGTACTTTCCAAAACTTAGACAGATGATGGCCATCTGCGAGGGCTTCAGCACCAAAGTGCTGGCCCAGCTGAAGAGAAACGCCGGAGGTGCTCCGAAAGCGTCCATGAAGTAAGCGTACTCCGCTCCAGACGAGGTGTTCATGGTGCCCAGTTCTGCATAGGACAAAGCACCTATAAAAAATTGAAAAAAATCCTTTTAGATTATTTGTATATTCATAATTTTAGATGAAAGATCTCAGCATGTATTAAAATCTCATATAAGTTCTAGAAAGTGGTGCACCCCATCACAATACCAACACTGTCTCCAGAAAACAACTCTAGCTCAAATCCCTCCCAAGAAAGTTTCTCGGACAGCCTCTGATTGGATATAGTGAATCTGAATAAGCTGAAACTTCCTCTGGACGTTCTCCTTAACGTATATATGAGACACTAGGCAAGAGATGCAAACTTCGGACACGAGATCCCAGTAGAAGTTTAAATTACGTTAACATCGTGTCTACATTCAGAAATTGTCTGGATAGCGAATCCAGGATTAGTTTGAATGCGGGAGAAAATATTTTGCGGTTTGTGGGATAAAACCGAGTCCTAGACGTCGGTATAATGGATCCGTGAGTTATAGAATTAGCTCATAACAAATTGCCATGAAACTTGATATTAAGACATTAAAAAGCAGAAGTTCCAAAATAGATCCCTGTGGCATACCATTGAAAATGCGATCAGGGAATTGAGTCGAATCTGCTTGCGCAGGCGCCTTTCAGAATAATTATGCTACCTCTGTAGGTCCTATAAGCAACTTTACTCCTAGACTTTTTCTTTGTTTTGGGGACGAAGCTCTCTTTGAAGCGTTCAATTGTAGCTTCCATTTAATTTAACATAAAAAAAAACAAACAGTTTTCCCTCAAAATTGAATCCTAAAAGAGTAATAACGTCCAATTTGCATATAAATGTGAATTTTAACGTTTCTGCTTGAAACAAGAGCTGATATTTCGTTTCCAACAACCAGACAGTCAAATGAACGAATCAAAAACAGGCTCAAATAATAATGAAATTTTACAGAGCAATCAAAACGTTTGTAAATTACTTAACAATAAGAGGTAATTAACACTTCGTTAAAACAGCAATCTCTTAATAACGATTTCAAATTAACTCTTTCAGGCAATTCTGGCCGTTTCGTTTCATATCATCCATCGCCCACCGATTTATGGCTATTGATTGCGTTATTCACAGAGAGAATTTTCTACGTTCACGTGATGTTTTTATTTTATGTTTTCGCGACCTGTGACATAAAATACGGCGCTATGGATTAGATATCATTCCCATCTCTGACGTCAAGTGGTGTTGGTGTTAGGTACATGTTCCGCTATTTCTTGATCCATAAAATGAGGCGCCGCGATTTATTTTCGCTGCTCGAATATGCCAGGAAGAAAAAAGATGTCACACATATAACATAAATCGAAAATAACGAACATTCACGATTTTTTTTATAGTATTTTCAGCCGGATTTTGGCAGGTCAACAAGACTTTCCTTGATTCGGGCGGGATTTAATATTCTAATTATCGTATTGAAGACCTTCTCACATCACAGACAAATTACATTAAAAATTTCAGCGCAAATTGCAAAAATCAAAAAGAAATTTGGCGCGATTCCTATTTGCTCTGCTTCAATGATAACACACTGCTTTTTGATATTCCAGAAATGGCAACAGACTTGGTGAGTAGATGACACTGTAATTCGTCTCGTTTGGTAATAATTAACAATAAACAGTCTTCGAAGATCCAATAATCCCGAATTTTAGCAATGATAAACAGGAAAAAACATAAAAAAATTGTTCTTCATCACCGCGTACATACATATTCACTTCACCCCCATGGAGACTTTTGATCGCCCTAAACATGTTTGAATTTCAGCAATTTTAACCGAGGGCTGATTTCCATGTATTGTGATCTTGCTGGGAATTTTGAAATTTAGGGATGAAATTTATGTACCTCGGTAAATATCGGTGGCACGTAAAAAACTATTATCACAAAAATTGTGGTGGAGGATAAATCCAGCAACTTTTGTTTAAAACTTTTTTGAAATCTCTTATTGTTCAAAAGATACAAATTTTCAAAAATGACACTTATTTTGAAGCTGGAAACGGTTTTTTTGATTTTACAACAAAACGGTCAATAGGGGGTGAAAAATGAACTGGGCACAAGTTGTAGCTTTTGAATTTCTCTACAACATGCAAATTTTCAATAAAAAAACTAGTACGCTTGCTACGAATATAGAGGGCGCCAAAAAAATATTACACATATTATGTATCTAATTAATTTAAATCACCGTTTTCACCAAAAACATGATTTTGAGATTTTCGGGGTCGCTGATCAAGAATAAGAATCCGAAAATCACCTAATGATGAGTTTTGTGATAATGCGATGAATTTATGAAAGACGTCCGGCGTATTAGTCCAGTCGGTAAAGTAAAAAAATTAATCAAAGTTCATAAAAAAAACTTATCTAAGATTTTCCTTCAATAATTTCTGGTGAAGAGGTTATAGAACATATAAATACATAAAAATCAGTTCTGGGGGTGCAGCGCGTCCCCCCCAAAAACCACCCCTTTGTTTGAAAAAGTTTTTTTTCTCTAATGACTCGTTAATCGTTGGATATATCAAAAAAATATTTATTAGAAGAATGAAAGCTTGAGCGATTTCCTTAAAGAAAGTTTTTTCGTATATTATGTCATAGTTTTTGAGTTATTCATTTTTGACAAGAATGCAATTTTTTTTGTAAATATTATGCATATTGTAGAGAAACTCAAAAGGTACAATTTTTGTTCAGTCCATTTTTTACCTCTGATTGATCCCCGATTGACTGTTTTGTTGTAAAAGCGAAAAAACCGTTTTCACCCCCTAATAATGATATTTTTGAGAATTTATTATATCTTTTGAACAATAAGAAATTTCGAAAAAAGTTTGCTGCCTAACAATTATTCTTATCCTCCCTAACAATTTTTGGACAATACTTTTTTCCGTACAACCGATATTTACCAAGATACATATAATTTCATCTCTTAAATTCAAGATGGCGGCCATCCCTTTCGAAATCCGAAGGGGGAAAATTTCGTTAACTTATAGCTAAAAACATGGAAAAAGTAGTAAACATTTTTGTGGTCCTTTGATTTAATGCAATTTGGCAATAATTATGCTCACACATGTAATGATTATCTTCAGCTACAATAACGAACTCGGATATAAGGACTAATACTAATAGGTAATAATATTCGCTCATAATACTCTGAACTCGCGTTAAAATGAACAATTAAGGGAGGGTTTTATAGGTATAACAATTAATCCTCAAGTTGTGCATGGCGCTTAGGAGCAATTATCTTAAGAGCTCCAGAGGGAAAACAAACATTCACCATCAGTTGGATTCTCTTTACCTATTGTTTTTTTTTTACTTTTGATGCTTGTGTACATTTTTTTTAATACTTGATTGAGCATATTATTCAGGGTGAAATATTTTTAAAAGGGGGCAGTGGATCGAACCGAGTAAGATTGAGGGCATCTATAATCGATGCTCCAGTTTCCATTAGGGATACTTATTCGAGATCGTCCTGGAGGTAATTTGTAACGTTTGAAAGATTTACTTACCTAAAAGTGACAGTAGCCCACAGGCCATCCATATTACAAAACTCATCCCAATCGATCCGGTCCGTTCCAAAAGACCCGATGGGGAAACGAAAATTCCAGAGCCTGAATCAGGGAGAGGAATTTTAATTAAATTTTAAACATAGTCGATAGTTTTATTAATTTTTTTTAAGCGAGTTTTCGAGAGGGTTAGGAATGTGGAAAGTTTCTGTTTACAGCTCAGGGTGAATCAGGGATTTGGTCAAGGAATTTTTTTTTTAATTGAATAATATGCAAGAAGAATTTTTCATTAATTATAATGACCAAAAAACACCAACTGATTTGTTTGATGAAAGGTAAGGTCATATTGTTAGAATAATTTATTAATAACAAAAGTTACACTAAAGTTTTACTGTACTTAGCGTTCATTTTATTATTCAATACTTTTTAATTTTAATGCATTCAAATCAAATACGGCTATTTCGTCCTTGATGAAAAATTCATCCTTACGTCGTCATCAGACTAGAAAATTAGTTTTCAGCGGGAAAATATTTTTATTGGAACTGGAAACAAACTTTATTGCGTCCATTATTCATTTCAGTCGGTCTCAAAGCAATTATTTATTTGAATTATTAATAATTTGGAAGAAATCCAAAAAAAAAATCAATCATCGTCTGTGCTCTGTCGTATCTTAATAAAGAAAAATAAATAAATAAAAAGGAAAATGAAATACTCCTCTTTATTTGAGACAAAATTACTTTTTTTTTAGAATTTTAACTAGAAAAAAAATGACAGAAATAACTTTTTGATGTTTTTTTTTTAATTAACTGAGCTAACTGCGAAACTGTAACTGCTTTTTGAAAAAAACACATTACAGCTTTTCTGCACCGGGATAATTTGTAATTTTTTTTTTATATTTCGAGAAAACTGATTTTTAAAAAGGAGCTTTTTATATTGGAAAAGCGAGCCTGCTAAAAAGTTGATAGAAGGTAAATTAAAATTTTTACTGACCGATCATAGTTCCGACAATTAAAGCCACCCCACTGAAGAGTCCCACCCGTCTCTTGAGGTGAATAGGGTCATTCTCAATTGAGCCGGGTCCCTCCAGCTGGTCTGGCCCTGCTGCAGCCGCGCCGCCCTCCTTGGCCCCTTGCCCGCCCCCGGTGCCGTCCTCGCCCCCGTCCCCGGCGAGCCCGCCGCCCCCGTTGCACTGGAGCCCTGCGCCGATCCTGTTGCCGCGCCACTGCACTCCCTCTTTTGTCGACGCATTGTTGTTCCCTGCAATAATTAAAAGAAAATGATGTCATGAAAATAACCCCAAGATTAGGTCATTAAAAAATTCTGAATATGCCAGATGAGTGGTCTAAGAAGACGTTGAAGCGCCACACCAGTTTTATTTTTTTAAATTCCGATAGATAATGAATTCCGACTTAAACTCGGAATTCAAACTTTAAAGTAAGAATTCAGAATTTAATAAACTACTAAGAATTCCGGCTTTAATAAACTCGGAATTCCGTTTTAAAACTCGGAACTTCGGCTTTAAAACTCCCAATTACGTTTTAAAACTCGGAATTCCGTTATAAAACTCGGAATTCCGGCTTTAAACTCGAAATTGCATTTGTTGAAGGGCCACACAGTTGAAGCGCCACACCAGTTTTATTAATTTAAATTCTGATAAACTAAGAATTCCTACTTGAACTCGGAATTCAAACTTTAATGTAAGCATTCCGGCTTTAAACTCGAAATTCCGTATTAAAACTCGGGATTCCGATTTTAACTTTTTGACGAGGAACACACTTCTTATCACTTCATGACGGCGTAAAGTAAGACACCATATTTTCTCGATTGCTTCAAAAAAAGTTTCGATTGTCACTTAAAAAAGAAAAAATGATTTTTTTTTAAGCGACTGTCAGAACGGATTAAATATCGTTCCTGAAATGAAGCTTCCGGACGCTTTTACTTCACAGCCGCTTCTACGTCACTGGGTCTGAAATCTCCTACTCTGCGGAAAAATGTTTTTTGCAAAAGTGTTTTCTTTTGCTGTTTTCAACATTTTTTCGAAATATTTTCTCGATTACAGTGCCATCTATAATTAATCGCAAAAAATTTTGATGTAAATCTTACCCATTTTTGTCGCTGAATACGAATTTGCAATTAAAAATAGGGGTTTTCGGTTAAAAATTTCATTGTTACCCTCATTCCCTCGCAAGGAGTGAAGGGTGCAGGGCGGTTTTGGAGTTCAAACGATGCCCCCCCCCCCAAAAAAAAACATTTTGAAAAAAAATTTCTCCACAGAGTGCTCATTTTTCGAAATGTCTGAATCTTTCAGTTTGTAAGAATTACCTTGTACTCAAAGCTGGGCAAACCTCTCGACAAAAGAGCTTGAAGCTGTAAAGTGTTGAATAAATAATTCGACTTGTGCAGGAAGACGAAGTCCAACTTGAGAATAGAACGCAAGTGAATGCAATAAATATTTTTTCCCACAACTAAAAGCGCTGAGAAAGCATGTAGAACTTGTAGTAACAGTAGCGCGTTAATTATTAAAATCTAACACCGGACGGTAAAGAACAAAATTATGAACAAAGGATTAGATGTCGAACGTGGTCAATGAGAGGATTTTTGAAGTTGCTGATTCAACGCGAGACGAATTATGTATGGGAAACTAAACCGTTAAAAAAAAGGCTGCGCTACTAGATGGACTTCTGACTTTATCTTAATGAGGAAGAAAGATGGAAAAATTAACGGTATCTTGGGGTAGAATTTTGAAGTGGGTGAATAAACCGAACCAAAATGCAAACGTGGGGAACCAAAAAATTAGCAGAGGAAAATGCAGTCCTCTCTTTGCTTTTGCAAAAGGGCTTTGCAATTCTCAATTCACTTGAAAAGGAATTGCAGTGAAAGTCACAAGCCCTTTGATAAAGGATTTGAAGCTTTATACAGGCTGGAAGTTCTGCAAAAACGCTTCAAGTTCTCGAAAAAGACCCTTGAAAGTAACTTGAAAGCCTTTGTCAATATAATCACAAGATATTTTCACAAATATCTTGCCGCTGGAAAAGAATTCGACAAAAAAACGCTGGGCAAAAAATTCAAAAAATCGTCGCTCAAAAGATCGATTCTTTTTTCCTTCCTCTTCCTTCTTTCCAGCAGCGGGATGCGAATTGCGAATTGTAACTCGTAAGAATATTCACAAGCTTTTGTTTTAAAGAGCTTCTTTGTCTTTCTTTATTAAAGAGTAATGGAATTGTTAATGCAAAACGACTTCAATTCCTTTAAAGAGCTTTATTAGTCCTCAGGAGCTTTGAAAGCTCTCAAAAGGAATTGAAGCTCTGAATTCCAAAGCTCTTTTGTCCAAAGCCCAAAGCCACAAGCCTTCGTTTTTACAAGGTCTTCAAGCCATGGGATTAAAATATCTAAAAGAGCTTGAAGCTCTCCTTAAAGTCACAAGCCCTCAAGCCCTGTCCAGCTCTGCCCGTACTTATATCTTTTTTAGCGCATCGCCTCTGAAAGACGACTTTTCAGTAGCTTAATAGCCGGCGGAATGACGCATATTGCAGCCCTACATGCAATAGCGGCTCGCTTCCAAGCGTACAAAATATTCCAGCCCGCAACGAACGTTTTTTCTGGCCCTAGGGCGGACAGATTTAGTCGTTACTATAACAACTACTGTTATTAGTTAGTGATTACGCGGCAGGTGAGAGCTCGGCAGCGAAATTAAAGCACACAGCTGACAGCTACCGAGACTACGATATGCGCATATTTCAATCAAGTCTAAACGAGCTGGAAACATAATAATAACAGGTAGGTACCTATCTAATTACAACGATTAACGGGGGTTACTAGTTTTTGAGGTTTCGTCAATAAAACAACAAAATGAACGCTAGACAGGAAAATAACACTGACAGTGAATTAATTTGTACGCCATCACATATTCGCCAACAAGCTAATAAGCCAAAGTATTCAGTGTTCTAACGCGATGCGCTAAAAAATAGCGTCTATATCTCGGCCGGATCCGAAGTCCATTTCAGCTCGTATTCAATCGACCCTCGCTCCGCTACGCTCCGCTCGGCCCGATAATTTCATACTCGCCGAAATGAACTTCTTTCCGCCCTTGATATAGAATATACTATTTTGTCCGAATTGGAAATTTGAAGCCGAGGCTGAGCTAATTTTTGTTGAAAAAGGTATTTCGGCCGAGAACATAATATTTCTTAGCCTTTCAAGTATGTTTATAAGTAGGTGGTATACAGGGTGAGTCATGACGAACTTACAAACTTCTAGCATATGTACAGTCCCTTTGTGACCTTTAAAAGGTATCAACTCCCCTTTTCTGTTAATATACAGGGTGATTTGTGAATTTTGAAAAATAATTATTTGGCTACCTATACCTATAATATCTAAACGGTCTGGACTAAATGGTTAGAAAAAATTCAAGTGTAGAACTATAATACTTGGTAGATTCGTTCATTAAGTAACTGTTAATTAATTAACGCCTGAAGTGGTTAAGTTAATTCCAGATCTTTTCACGTACACACAACACTCAAAGCGGAATGAAAATTAATGATAATGTAGACGTAAAAATTTCCAGCGGTTAATTTTCCATGGGAATCACTTGCCTGGACCTTTAAATATGTATGAAGAAGTGATTAGTCTATTTTAACTCCCGACAATATACCTACTTACTATATAAAACTCGTAACTCAGTAAGTATAATTAAGAAATCAATATTGTCAGATTTTTATTTTTTTCAATGTCACTGTTTATTTATTAGGTCTTATTGAAACTTTCGAGACAATATATTAATTAATTTTTTTCTTTATTTATACAGAGTGTCCCAGTTTTTTTCTCGAAAAATTTATTTGCGGGGCAAAAACTGGGACATCCTGTATATCCGTTTTGGAGGCAGGTTTGTATGTTTTATATGCAAGTTTCATGTAATAGGAACATAATATTGTCAATATTTTTATCCAGTTACAGTAGAATTGTTTGCTTTAAGGGCTTTTATTTCATTTTTCAACCATCTTTTGAGTACTGTTTTGCGATTGAAAAGCACGTTTCAGAATAATTGAAATCCGGCGGTTGTTTACGTAGCCAATCAAGCAATAGAAAATAAATATTTTTCATGCAGAAGAGAGGCATTATCTTCTCCTATCATCTTTAAATGGATCAATGGTCATCTTGTTTTCCTTCTTGCGGTTTCTGTATACCTACCTATAATATTGGAAATATTTATGAAGTGAAGCAACAAAAACTGTTATCAGCTCGATGAATAATTTTAAAGGCCAATACACATTCTAAATAAATTAATAAACATCATTATAGACGATTTTTCCATTATGGATGAAATACTAACTTAATAATAAATAAATGAAGATATCCCTTTATAGGATTATTTATCGTTGATCGCCGAAAATCCCATTTTTAAAAACATACTCGTCACTAGAATTTACGAATTTTATTGCTGGGAGAGTCAATTAACCAGAGGCGTGGACAATGGTGTCCGAAAATGGCAATACGGACAATCAAATTTTCAACTGCAAGATCCATTTGAAAATCAATATTCTTTTGTTCTTGCTTGATTACATTACACAATTTCGCCAGTTCTCCTTGGGACATATTTGAGACGGCTGAAAGCAGAAGTTCTTTTACTTCCGAGAGCTTGAACGTTTAGAGTTGCCGATGCCACTGCATTTTTTAATTCGAACCCAGATCAGCTCAAAGGGTTTAGTTCGCAATAAAAGGGCGGGAAATGTACAATCTTGAAATCTTTGGCCATCTCATCCATAACGATTTTATATGGAGTGGCTTAGGAATTTTAACGTTGGATAAAAGTTCTACTTTGACCAACCATGTCATCTGTAAGAGCTAAGTTTTTATCCCTTAGCGATTCCTTGATGTCGGGTTTTTCAAGCAGTGGTGGGTTATTTTTCTTCTGTTCAGCTATACCTACATATGGTAAGTTTTCCGTTACTACAACTTGGCAAAATTTTACTGAGCTCAAATACTCAAATGAGCTCAAATTGCTGGTAGTCCCCCTGCTTATCAGTCCAAGAAATAAAACAGTCCACCATTCAAAAAACCCACGTCACTACCACTACCAATGTGGGCAATAATTTACAATTTGCCTTTGCCTGATGACGCCTGAAGACTAATTGACCAAACTTCTACCTTCCTATTTTCTTGACTGAACATTTAAATCTTGCCAGTTTCTTTCATGTGGCTAGCGTTCAGCCAAGTTTCATCATCCAATCTTGACGGCAGCGTTTGATTTCCCGTAGATACCTGCCCAGTGAATAATTTCATCTCTATCAATGAGCAGGCTTTTGCGGTTTCTCTTGCAAAATTAAAAATTTAAGTCTTGACTCAATTCTTAATTTGTCTCATGCATCTTAGTTTTACACCTTTTCGGCACAAACACCTCGATTTTGTCCGTGAAAATCTTTTTTATCGTGGAAATTTCGTGCTTTAGAAAATTTGAATGAACGACTCTTCGAATGCAATTCTTAGTGTCATCATCTACCTTAAATTTTGGATGCCCAGGGCTTGGTTTTGGAGGAGCTAGTACACCGTTACTCTTTAATAAGAATTTTATAAATTCTAGTTTTACTTCACAATTAAAATTCACTTCACTTTGTTGCGTGCGCTTTTCCACATCTGCTTCGAATGAATTTTAGACTAGTAAAAGGCGCAGGATAATGGACCTGCTCGGAATGGTTGCACTCCGCTGGTCTTATATTCTGAGGCATTGTAGCGAGGTCGAATGATGAGTCTGTCAGTTTCCAGTCTGCCACATGCCAGTCGGCGAAGTAACAGAACGATGTGACGGATAACTGACCATGCGCTTATTTATCGATTGAGAGGTAGAAGGTCCGGGACCCGACGAGATGGTTTTCGTCGTTCTTTCTGTCTGAAATACTGTTGGGTGAACATGGTTCAATAAAGTGAATTATTTAGTTAATTGTTTCGTGTAGTGGTTTATTTAAACTCAGGTATGAAGTTGTTTTTTGAGAGTTATTTAGCAAAGCTAATGTTTTATGTTGTTTCTCGATTAGGTGGTTTTGAAATTAATGCAGAAAATGGATTTTAGAGAAAGCCCGACTTGGATAATATGATTCATTTCGGTAAGAATTAAATAAGATGGCCTTTAGTAAATTTTCAGATGGTAATTATTTTTAATTTCAGGGCTTTTGTTGTTTTTTTTCCGTTTTATTTTTTCGTTTCGGATTCCTCGTTAGGGCTATTTCGCTCGGATTCCAGTCCCTATTTTAGTTCCGTTCCGGGACCATAATTGGTTCAGAAGTTTTGCCGATGTAAGCCAGTCTGGATGGATGGCGTTCTTTGGAGAAAACGAAGCAATTTTTTTGATTTGGTTTTTATGGTCTGGACGATAGAGAAGGTATGACGTAAGCAGTTGTGGAAGGAGGAAGCATTACTCTCCATCCTGCTTTTGGATCTCCCGTTCACTCACTTTTCAACATAAACCGCTGTTTGGACTGGAAGGTACCTTATCAGATTTATATTGTAAGTTTTTATGTTCTCTAAAGTGAGAAACACATCAATCAAAGAATGTTGCTTGGAGTGATTTATTTGGATCAGTGTTATTTATTAATGAATTGAAGAATACCTAATTGAGATGAAAATTTTTTATATTGCTAAACTTAATTATACCAAGCCGGTATAATGTTTTGTTTTTTTATCAGTAAAGTAAATTTTAATTTAGTAAAGTGATTATTTGGCCAAATTAAGTAAGGTTAGATAAGTAAATTTTAGCGAAAGCTAATCGAAGGTGAATTTGGGGTCTTTTAGAGACTACTTACATTTTAGAATGAATAATGATATTTTGTCTTATCTTTGATGTTATGTGTAATAATTAGTGAATAAGTTTGAAGATCCTAATTTTAAGTATATAATCTCACGATACATTACTATCAATTCCTGGGAAATTTAATTTAATTGGAGTATTCCAATAAACTGTTAATTGTTGGTGTGTGTTTTATTTGATGTGTTTTGTGTGACCTGTAATTTAAATAATCACAACGTAGGGCAGGTCAAGGTTTTTGGAAACTTTTTAGAGACAAAATTGATCTAGACGATTACTGAAAAATTTGTAACTTCATTTTAAGATCTTTAACACCCTCTGTTCCGCTCTGGGTTCAAATAAATTTGAAAGTACCCGAACGGAATAGAGAGCGGGAATAGCATCCTCTGCTCGCACATTTTTCTTTTGGCATCTTTATTCGAAATTTTAAATCAAGCGAGCAGAAAGGGCTACAACTTTCTAGCATGATAATTCAGTGATTGATACAATAAAAGTCACTCTTCATTAGTATCTTCTTCACGAGTGAACTCTTCAATAAATTTCAAATAAACCATTGTCGATTAAAATTTAATAATTCACCTTGACTTCAGGAACACTGGGTACCTAGCGGTTTCCTTCTTGTGAAGTATGGCAAAACAAGAATAAAATTATAACAAGAAAAAAAAATAACTATAATTCCGAGTACTTGCTGCTAAAACCATTTCCTCAAAGCCATTTCCTAAGACCGTATTAAAAAAAGAAAATTAACTAGGTATGCTATCGCAGCAAACAATTAATGCAAAACTTTACTTCTGTGTTAGCTGGTACCTGCTCTCATCGACGCAGAGGGTCACAAATAATTAATTTTCTGGGTACTTCGCTTATTAGTATACTCGTAAGTAGTAGTGAAAGGCATATTTCTTCAAAAGTGATTAAATAAACATCTCCGCCTCTGTTGAACGGTTTTTATTGCTTCTCTTCATTTACGATCCCGGTATATAGTGTTATTGAAGTTGACACTCGGTTACATTCAAATGAAACGTTCCAGAGACTGGGAATCGATAATTGATTAAATTTGCGAGCCTATCATATGCAGAATTGATGGGAGGCGGCTAAATTGAATTCAATTTGCTCTCTCCGAGTTCGTTTCTTTCGAAACAATTCAGTCTCTGATCACGCTTTCATAAATTAAATGTTCCTGGAGATGTCTGCTTGGGATGGGTTATGGGTTGTTTTCAATTATCTACGGGGTTAATGTTTGAGCAAACCTCAATAATTTTGTTAGAGAAAATGGTATAATTTTAGGGTAAAAAATTTTCAAACCAGGTAAAACCAGGTAAAATCATTATATCAAAGATTGTTGAAAAATAAGACCTTAATTGTCTTATAGATCAGCTTACCTACTTATTTACTCATATCATAAAGATTAGCTCATCTCAATAGTTTCTCTGATCTTATTTATTAATGCCCAGCTTAATAGGATTAATCATGAAAATGGTACCCGAATAATATGATACTTGACACGATTGTTTCGCTCTTTCATTGTTTCTATTAATAGTATAATGAATAAAGTGTCTAATTTTATGAATCGAGCCCTTTGAATAATAATTTCAAGTCGCAAAGTGGCTTATTTTTCAATTTAAGTCCTATGCGTGATACAAAATTTAACGCCCAATCATAGATACTCGTATATCCAATCTAAGGTACCAATAACAACAACAACAACAACGTTGACGCGCTCTAAAAATCGTTTAACAAAATATTTCCATGGTCGGAAAATTACTACTACAACATTTCCTGATTAATTAATTTCCATCGCTTTCTGCTGATGAAAGAGAATGAATTTAACTTTCATTAGTTCTCATTTGATTTGCGCGATAATCCCGGTAAAAGAACATTCAATTTCCGGAGTTTTAAAGTTTATTCCATTAAAAAGCTCCTATTCCTATTTTATATCGATCTTTTCAAACTCGTGGCAGTGAAATTATGGAAAGCTATCACCTTTTTATTGCTAAAAACCTTGCTGACCTCAACCTTGAAAAGTGCTTTCAGGGAGAGCTTCTGCAATATTTGCTCTTTCTTTTTTCTTCACGCAAATAACAGTATATGTTTCCACTACAAGAACTTTCTCATTAGATCAGATTACTGGTCGATTCAGTGCGACAACACACCTGGGGGTAATGCGACGATTTCTCCTACCGTTTAAAGCTCTCGTCCGTTCACCTTATTTGCACCTTCTTACATCGTGCTCTAGAGATTCGTTCTTTTAGAAGATCTTTCGTTTTAAAATTAACGAAAAACCCGTTTTCTATTAAGAAAGTGGATCCAGGAAGGGCATATTTTTTTTAGTAATTCAAAGCTGAATTTTTTCTCAATTCTGTCTCTAATAAAGTACCCACGTAAAATATAAAAAACGACAAAATATATTACAAACTTAAAATATTTCCATCTAATTATTCAAATCCCCTCACAATACCTCTTGGACACATTTTTGGCAACAACAATCTCTCAACTCATGCAAAAACGTTACATCATCTCTTCAACAAAATCAAGCTTAATACGTCAAATTACCCCGCCCGAAATGAATGAGTGAAAACCCCCAGGGCCCAGGGATGATATTCCAGGAGCGCTAGCGCTAAGCACATACCTTGGGTGTAATGTGACTGACTACCTGAATGCTTGTGCGTGTCGGAGAACCTGCAATCCAGGAATTCCTTTATCGTATCTAACATTATCTACCGAAGCATCGGCACGATATGAACCGTCACGGGATACTGAGCAACGAGCTGCTGCAGCGTCGGCCTCCAAGGCGTCGTGCCAATTATAGGATCTCGCGGGTATGTAGTCCCGTACGACAGGATCGACGGGAGAACGTCGTCATGTCAATAGCCTAAAATATAAAACCTCAACGATTTTTTATTTTAGTAGTGTTAGCGGTACACCTACGCGACAAGGTGGTTGTCGTCACTTGAGATTATTCCCCGAAGTACCTCTACACCATGTGTCTTGTCTCATTTAAGAGAATTATTGCTACTGATTTTTGCATAACACTAACACCAAACTGCTTCGTTGTAAGGTTTAAAGACTCTTATCTACCAAGAAAACCAAAACTCGTGAGTAGGTAGTTTGTTTTCCGTTCACAAAGTCACCAACAAATCTTACCAACCTGTCACCAACAAATCTTACCAACCTATAAATGCAAAGAAGAAAACATAAACGTTTCAAAATCGCTGGTGATTTTAAGGCCCCTGTTACGTTCAAACAAGCCTGCAGGAAGAATATACTTATACAGGAGTAGTCTTCTACCCTCTGCATAAAAGCTTCATTCTCATGGTTGCTTCATCGTGAGTTGTTGTTTAACCTTATGCCTTTAGCCTTATTCTGGTATTCTAAGTGGACGACTGTCTAAGAGTAGTTTTCAGATTTCGACTGCCCCCACATCGAAGACTCACAAGACATTATTAAGGACCAACCCTCAATTGACTGCGAGAAGCTTTTGACACTGCTAAAAGACACTTCAACGAAAGAGGAATGGAACAACACTTTCAATTGCACTCTCAAAAAAGATACGATCAAATAGTGCAACGACGGCTCCAAAACATTTTTTTGGAGGGAACCGGGGCAGGAATCTATGGGCCGCGCACCAAACCCATTAGAACATCCCAACCATTCTTAAAGATTCAAAAACTACGAAAACAGAGAAATTGAATCAATGACGAATAGTCAAGCTGAGCGCTTTCAACTCTCAGCTCCAAAATGGCTTGAGGGTGCAGAAGAATTGGGCAAGAAAAATGAAAAAAGAGTGAAATGAACGTGTTCACTCATTGGCAAGAAAAGACGTATTAAGAATAGGACCAGAATCATTCTGTGGCTTCGAAAACACATTCTTCAAGTCAGAACTTCGAAAGGAAAAAAAAAACAGAGAAATCCATAGGAGGAACTCTTCAACCTCGAAGATACTCTTCAACCTCAGTAAGGAACGTCTCGGGACACTGACGAGATATTGTAAACTCAAGAAACACCTGAGACAGTTAGGGCATAGAAGAGAATGCCTTGAATACCTTCCTTTCTTGCAGAAAGAGAGACGAATTCTCAAGTTTCTCAAGGAAACAGGTCAATACCAGAGGATGCTTCATTAATGGAACTCCACTCTCCTTTACAAATCTCCTTTAACTTCTATCAAGAACAAACACTATTGACGTCTGGCGATACCAAAACAGAAAGGCCTTAAAGAAAGATATTTACTTTAAAGGTGAGACCTTTAATCGCAGTAATTCGCATTGACCTTAGACTTTTAGTTCCAGTTGTAGATGTAGATACGACCAGGTTCCAAGAATTATCCAGAGGAGTCGTCAGTGAGATATAAGAAGAAAGATATTCGCATCGAGCTGGTTTATCTCTCCTCAGGTTTTAGTTTCCTGTCCTCAATATCTTTCTCGCTATTCAAAGATCCCCGAATTCATTTTTCCTCTTCACAATTCTTTTTCTTCCTCACATTTGAATCGTTTTTCTGTTTTCATTGGCTGTTAATTTTTCTGGAACTATTTCAATGTTACTTTCTTTCCGTTTTATCCAGTTCTCGCCCCATTTTGTTTCTTTCATCAATGATGTAAGTGCATTTTTTGACTCAATTCTTCCTCTTTTCACATTTTTCCACTTCACAATTTTTCCTCTTCCTCACATTTGGATCGTTTCTTCAATTTTTTGTCCGTTAAGCTTACTGGATCTATTTAAATGTTACTTTCTTACCTTTTTATCCATTTCTCGCCGCATTTCTAAAAGCTTTTAGAAAGCTTTCGGTTTTACTCATGTGTTTTCTTTTATCAACGATGTAAGTGCATTCGTAAGTGAATTCGTTGACTCAATTCTTCCTATTTGCCCATTTTTCCCCTTCACAAGTCTTCCTCTTCCTCACATTTAGATCGATTTTCTGTTCTCATTGTCTGTTAATTTTTCAGGATCTATTTCAATGTAATGTTCTTTTTCTTGCCGCATTTCTAAAAGCTTTTCGAAAGTTTCTGGTTTTACTCATTTGGTTTCTTTTATCAATGATGTAAGTGCATTTATTCTCAAAACAAACACTTCTCAATACAACAAAAATACTCAATATTTTTGTTGCTTAGACTTAAGCGACTTTTTACACATCCACCCTGTTTTACTCATATACACCAGAAACGGAAATTCTCCTTGGGTATTGGTTTTCTGACAATTATTACGCTACGACCCTTGACATTTTCCCCAGGAATTAATTGGATAAATCTCTGCTATTACCTCCTTCTAACATATAAGGGTAGAAAGCAATTTTCCTGAATTTAATGCTTTTATCCAGAGACCAGTTAACTCATGACCTGGATGATCTTTTTGCTTAGTAATAATTATTAGTTTCTCTTTTTACTTTGGTGGATTAAATTTCAAGGTGCCTGTATCAAGGAAGGTAGGGTTTCTTAGATTTTTACCTCCTGAACTAATGACGTATTGTGATAAAACAACATATATCCTGGTCACGGCACCAATTTGGTAGTGTGACCAAATTTTTAAGATAAGATCCTGCGTAATGCGCATCGAAACGTGTAATGTGGCCCTTGTGACAGTGACAAAAATGACGTGTTATATTTGACATTTGAATCTATAAATCTTAAAGAGTTTTGACTCTATGGTTTCTATTTTACCATCCGCAGTTGGCATGTAGGTTGGTTCTCTTCAGTATTAATAATAATTATTAGAAAGACTGTTTCAGATCTTGCTAATTTGGATTGATTTCACTATATGAGCATAGATGCAATAACGTAAAAATAGATAAATCTATTTAAAAATGAAAACAATATTTTCGCATTTCTAAACTTCATAACAATTATTTTCTAGACAGGCACAAGCGTTTTATGATTCATGAGAAATTGAAGTGATTCTCTAATATCCTCCACGTTGACATACCCGACCAATTACTGTCTTTCAATCTTCTTGATGATTAAATCGACCCGAAGACGAGTAATTAATGCCAAGTAAATGTTTAACGACGCAACGTCTGACGTCCAAAGACCATCATCCAGACTGTTTTAACCGATATCCAGTAATTGGCAGCACCGGCAGTGCATCGGGTTGTTTGGATATTTCGCAATTGATCCGGCGAAAATACATCAAAACGCAAATTTACAACTCGGTGTATTATTGCACCATTTTGCAAGGCGATGTTTCATTTATTTAAACTAGCACGTCCTCAAACCTGTCACGTATTGTGAGAAAGAGAGGTTTCATAATGTGGTGCAGAGTGATCTTATTCTAATCTTATAAAGGTTAATAATTTATCCTTTACGGTTGCTATAACGACGTTTATAATTATTATTATTAAAGTGGTTAATTTAGAGATTTTTTGTTTTTCTGAATCTTGAGATGAAGTGCAATTTTAGCTTCTAACCTATTATTATTAATTGATTAAATGAATGAAAGCGATCAGATCAGTTGCGGTAATTAATCTTTAACAGATCATGTGAAGTATGTACAGTCAATTGCAAAGCAAATAATCATTCTTGATGACAGTATCGCGTGTTAAATGATTAATATCAACTTCCGGAATTTTTCGATTTCCAACATCGAACGCTGCGTGTTATCTTCAAGAGGCTCTTTGAGCCAATGCTAGGGCTAATATCTTGTTAATGCCGCCGTTTTCTCTGAGCTACTTTCAAAAACGAACTAACGACTAACGACGCTACTACCACTTTTCGACGTGAGTGAAAATATCTAATAATATTATCTACAACGTCTTGATTATTAATTAATGCGAGAATGTTTCCCCTTAATAATCACCAGATTAATATCAACTTCGGGAGGTTTTCGATTTTCAGCATCAGACACTGAGTGTTATCTTCAAGAGATCAACAATATAAGAAAAAGAGATAAACAGAAACACTAAAACGATGTTTCTGCAATATAATAATCTCATTGCTGGAATTGAAGAGCATCGAAATTTTGATTATTCTAACACCAAGCAAAGCCATTGACTACTAAAGTCATGGCCGAAATTAAGCAATCGGGTTACAATATCACGAGGTTAAATAATAGCACCTCATAATGAATTAGTTCAGGCTTCTCTAAAAATATCCGAGACTGTCGTCACGATCTCATGACAAGGCAGTCCCTCAACCTGTTGTCTGCTAGTCTGGATTATGATCAAAATTTACGCGACTAATTAATAATTGGAACCATTGACGCGGTGACGCGGACTGGGAAATTATAATCTCTCCCACGTTATAATTAGGCGAATCACTGAATGTTGATTGATAATTTAATGCATTAAGAATAACCCCCGGAGGGAGATGTAGATGTGAATAGGTAGACCGTCCCACGTGCTAGATGGAGTTGGACTTGGCCTATAATTAGTTTACGTGGCGCTAGCGCTAGCGCTAGCGCTACTTATTTGCGTTCCGCTTACAATGTAACAGGTTGGCCTTGTGGTTGAATTGAATATGTGCCATTCGATTAATTTAATTATTATGCACTCACAGTGTATTTATTGTTTAAAATAAATGCAAAATCTATAGATAAGAAGAACGTCTTACAATAATTATTTCAAAGACACCCAGAAGCGAACTCGTCACATAACAACGGACTCAAACATCGATCCTGGAGCATCGTAGCTTGATAGATTTTCTTTTTCTCTCTTTTTTTACCTAGATATCGGTTTTCACAGTACTGTTCGATTAAGTTTCTTTTACGTATACCTTAAAGTAATAAAAAGGTGAAAAAGAAATTGTTTTCTCAAGTTAAAACTCTAATAAAGACCTTTCCCTTGAAAATATCGCGTATAAATTCACAGACCTTTGATCAGTACGAGGGCACAATTTCTTACGCGCAACGCGCGCAGGTGAAAGTATGGTGTTGGAAGTCAGGAAAGTGACGTGGAACAAGCGCACGCAAAGGGATGCGTAAAAATGATCATAGGATAGGTCCAATTGACATGAGCGGGATTAACACCTAAACTAAAAAGGATAGAAGAAGTCCTTATTAGGCGATATCGATTTAAGAGAGACAGAGCCTTAATCCCGATGACGGGTAATTGAGAGAGGCAAAAAAAAGAGAAAGGCAAAAAGAAAGATGGAGATAATTCCGTCTGTTATTACAATAATTACTATCATTACTAGAAAGTATCTAATACCTACAAGGTATCTAATATTAATTAATACGAAAGTGTTTTCCGTTTGTAATCACCAGATTAATATCAACTTCCGAAGTTTTTCGATTTTAAACATACCGTGACAGTTTATTGCAGTTTAGCGAGGAAAAAAGATAGTCATGTGCCATGTCAGGAAGAAAAAAGATATCCAAGCTTTCAAAAGAGACAACTTAACATTTTGGCACCTTTTTCGGTAGGTGGCAAGGGGCAAGGAGAAGTAAAAATTTGGAAAATATATGCGGCACAGAAATGAGGGTGATCAAGTCCCCGAGGAGTCCCACGAAGAACCAGATTTTGGAAACATCTGAACATTTGCCAAAAAATTGTGGTTGTGACGATTTTTTTCCGAATAGCGGCCAAAACTCAGTTTTTCATTTTTTTTTTTTTGTTGGCAAATCTGTTACTTCTTCACTCTTCATTCCGAAATTGCTTCCAGATTTCTAAACCAACTATGTAGGTACTATAGAAAATCGCCGTGGATTTAGAATAAGTATCTTCGACGTTGAGATTTTGAAAGCAAAAATAAAACACTCTAGAGGCGCCTTTTTTCGTAGTAGAAAATTAAGTTTGGCTCGATTGAAGCGGCGCACCGTCCCACGATGCCAATTGAAAATGAGCGGGATCCGTTACCGGAAAGTGTATTTTTCGGGAATTTCGGGCTTTTTCGGGAAGATCCTAAGAAACACCAAAGTTATCGAGTTTAATTTTGGCGGGGACGAACCTTGGGTATATTGAAAATGTTGAAAATATTGAAAATTTCTTCAACATATAATGTGAAGTGTTGGCTTCAATTCGTCTCGCATATGTTGGCACTTTTATCGGAAATTAAAAAATTTCCTCGCTGATCGAAAATTAGCTTACACTTATTTAAAAATTAGTAAATCGTGAAATCGTTTTTAATTTCTTCTTTTTAATTTTTTTCATTCTCACTTATGTTTGATTGAGAAAATCAGATAAACAATCGTAACGACACCTAAATCCGTGTTAAAAAATTATCCACATTGGTCTTTTAATAACGAAAATATGACAAGTTTGAAGTATTGGCTTCAATTCGTCTCGCATATTTTTACTCCTTTATCGAAAAATAAAAAAAATTCCTCCCTGCTCAAAAATTAGCTCACCCTTTTTTTTAAATAAAAAATCGATAAATTATTTCATTTTAATTTATTTTTCATGTACTTTATGTGTGATTGAGAAACAATTATAAGAACAATCGCAACGAAAATCAATTCACCTAAGTGCGTATGAAAATATTATCCTCATTGGTTTTGTAATAACGAAGATATGACAAGTTTGAGGTGTTGGCTTCAATTCGTCTCGCATATGTTGGCACTTTTATGGAAAAATAAAAAAATTCCTCGTTGGTTGAAAATTAGCTTACACTTTTTTTCAATTAACAAATCAAAGAATATCTCGGAAGAGATCTTGTTCTTTATTAATGACAGGCGAGCAGAAATAAATGGTATGTGCAATGATCGGCTTTAATTTTAAACAATCTCCAAGTCACTGCTAATCCCGCCGAGATTTCTCAGAGTTAAAGATGAAATTCAGGTTCGGTTTAAAAATTAATCCCAGAAATTTAGAGGGACTCTAAATGATTATAAGCGTTCATCTCATCCGAGTTTTCAATTTTTTATTATTCCAATTTCCATCTTACAGATTACTTTTTCTCGTTCTTCACATCCAGCCATATTTCCAAGTTATACTCATTTTTCTGTCCTATTTCTCCACTCAGAGACTGCTAATTTCTCTTCGTTTTGTTCAAGGTGCTTTCTTTGCCAGACACAAGCAAAAGAGCTGGAAGATGAGACTAATGCAATATTTTAAGATATCTTTTAACAAGTTTTTTGCAATAATCGGGGAAACACTCAGTATATAACAAATTCCATTAGCATCACAAGACAAACAATGGTTAATCTAATTTTAACCAGGTAGGTTGGTTTGTTACTTATTATTATACAATAATATTTTCCGAACATTTGGCAACCATTCCCTAAGTGAGCGATAAAATTAGAGTCTTGTTTTCAAAGCTACCAATATTTACGAGTTCTTTAAAACGGGGGTAAAACGTATAAAAAAAATTTCCATTAGACCGCGTGAATTTATTGATCTGTTTACCATATGGAGGATTTTGTGTTTCACACGAGTGTTGTGGCGAATTATCGAAATGGCATCTTGCCATAATATTTCGTGGACAGTAGTTTTGTTGTACCTACGTAATATTATTGGTTTTTCAAAACGAGGAAATTTGACCCAATTTTGTTGTTGTAAATAGAAAGGTCGATGACTCCGGTATCTCTTATTATAATAACGTATCGCTTGAAATATTGATTAATGTTTGAGTAGGTATAAAATATTCTTATATGGGCTAGCACTGGCTAGGTGTCTGGAAATAGGCTAAATTAATCGATTTTGATAAGTAGGTACATACTACTACAACTCGTTTCTCCAGATATTTTTGTTTATTTGTTTTATATAAAAGCTTTAACAGAGTATTGATTAAGGGGTGATTCGACACCTTTTGTTAAATTAAATAATTACCGCATAAATTATTTTACTCGGATCTACACGTGTCTTTACATATTTATTCTAATTATTATGCCAAGCTGTACTTTAAAATACCCGTGCAGAAACCGATTCGCTGCTGTGGATTCACTATGAACATTCAGTGATTGAGCTGTGATTTTACACCCTTTCCTGTGAGTTGATTCGTCTTTTTTCCTGCTATACTACTTAGAGTCTGTTCCTGACCTCAATCAGCCACCGCGAACAATCGGCCTTGTTGAAGCCTAATTGCAAGGACATATTATCAATTCTCAAGCAGCACCACGAAGTTGCCAGATTTTCACCATTTTTCGTAGTAGAGAGTTGAAATTTGGCTCGATTGAAGCGGCGCACCGTCTCACGATGCCTATTGAAAATGAGCAGGATCTGTTACCGAGAAGTGTCTTTTTTCAGGAATTTCAAGCTATTTCGGGAAGATCCTAGGAAACACTGTGTCTGAAAGTTGCACCAATAAAGTTGAAATTTGACAGGAAGGAACCTGGACATTCCTAAATATGACCTATTTTCAAGGCCTTTTAGAATTTTAGGGTCGTTTTAAGAAAATTTTAGGCCCCCGTTCGTATTTTTTAATGCCGTACAATTTTTTTTTTGCAACGTTCCACCTGTAAGATTTTTTGTCGGTAACGGTACCTACATCGCGGAAAGATTTTGCTGACGCAGTCATTTAGGGAAAACATGGAGGTACCAATTTTGTAGAGATAGTTTTTGAAAAAAATTTAGCTGATCTATCTTTTTGCATGATTTCGAAATTTTTTCTATTTTTTTTTTTTGACCGATTGAAAAATAACAAAACAGTGCGATAGAGACGTTCATTACCTACAAAAAAAGTAAATATAGTTTTTTTACCTTAAACGTTGGAAAAACTGTAAAAATCTGTAAAAAATTCGACAGGTCATTTCGACTATTTTCTGCATATTTGTTCAATTTTTTTTCTTCAATTTATAATTTGAAGTTTTGGCTTCAATTCGTCTCGCATATGTTGGAACTTTTTTCGATAAATAAAATAAAAAAAAAAGAATAAAAGAACAAAAAGGTATGAAGGTAAAAGGGCTAATAACCGTACTAGTAGGCACTAGTAAATTCTGCAATACATAATAAATAATCAACATTTCTTGGCACACCTCACGCCAATGTTATCTAATTATTCATAATATTCACCTACTCACTACTAAATAGGTTGCAGGTACGATAAAATATTTCCAACATTACTTTGATTGAAATATTCGTCCCAGTTTTATGACAGGATTATGGAAGTTGTAGGTATAGGTACGTACTTGAGCAGCTTGAACTTTAATAAACTTAATGCGAGGCGTTTCACGAGCGTTTTCATTGATTTTATGTAAACAGGGAGCTTTGAACATAACAATCGTTAATATTACGGTCAAATTTATAGATCAATGCGGTGCAAAAATAATAGTTCAAATTATGATTAACAAACTGTGAAGTGAAGTCTAGGCGTAGTAAATTGTTACGGTTTAAGCTAGATGCCAACATGAGGTAATTAATTTTCATTGTATTTTAAGAAATGGAGACGCGCGGTTACAGATAAATTATGTCCATGCATTACTGTTGTAATATGTTTCAAAAATATTTGTACCGGATATATTTACAGGAGAATAACGTCAACAAGAAAATATTTATTATCAACTGAAGATATATAAATATTAGCTGTAACATTTTGTCGTTCTCGCCTAAACTAATACGTTTCGAGAATAATTATCTACGCCATCGTTGTTTTTCGACGCAATTGCCTGCAATATCTGCAACAGATAACTAACTAACACGGTCAATTAATAAGAGAGTGTTTTCCCGTTAATAATCACCGGATTAATATCAACTTCTGGAGGTTTTTCAATGCTCTTATCATATGAAAGCCACATAATATCGAATTAATTGTTTTCATACTTCAAAATTATTTATTTTTTTGTAATATTGGAAAATTATTTCTAATGGCACATGAAGAAAAGTGGAAGTCGTTTGACTTTCTTATCTCGAATCGACTGTCCAGGGCTTGCAACATTAAGAAAAAAATATCACAGCCAACTCTAATGTAAAAACATCTGGAATGGGATATATGTATCAATAAAAACGAGGAGAACACCTTTCGTTACCATTTGTAATATAAAATAAATCGGTCGAGATATTTGGAGGTGACGGTAGCTACACAAAAAGCGATGTTAATACAATTTCTTGCTGAATCTTAAGTCCTTTAAATCCTAAAAAATTGTATCAAAAAAAGCGAAGTAAGAAGCAATTTTAGCCTGAAAGATATTCAAGAAGGAAACTTCAACCGTTCTAAAGATGCGGCTATTAAATTTATTTCAACAGGGTCGAGTATTCAATTTCCACCAGGTGCCCAATAATAGGCATTTCGATCGATAGACTCGTCAACTCTGAGTAAGGAAGTCGAAATTGAAAATTGGAGGAACAAACAGATTGCGCAACTTAATAATATCCTGGAATTTCACCAAGATAATTCTGACAAAAAATCAAATTCATTAGTGTGTGTTTATTCAATCAGAAAATAGAGAAAAACAGAATAATTAAATACGGTCCTGCAGTTTTCGAACCGGTGGAACATGCGAGTTATTGAAATGTCATTGATAGAGCATAATAAGACCATCAATTCGTTCAAAAGATGCTTCTCATCAAAAATGTCTTGCTTTTTTTCTCCTGTAGAGTTTATGGCCTTTAGCTTTTATCAGCTATTTGGCCTATCAAAAATTTCGGCAAGATACATGAACCACCCTGTAACATCGAAACGAATAAGGAAAAATTTTAAAACCAGGTCCTGAATTGCCTTGAAAAACTGCATCAACCCTTAGGCCAAGTCGGTGACCGGTGTGCTGGTAAAACACCCTGTATATTCGAAATTAAAATGTGCCTAGTATCTTCCATGTTGCACCCATTGTCCAATAAAGATGCCGGAAAATCTGGAAAAGTGGTGGAACTGCAGCGATTTTAAAAATTATTTTTCTCCTTGATCTCTTCTAATCACTAACCACCTCGGAAAATGGGAAAATGAGAAGATAGGGTTTCTCCCAATCGGATCGTTCCTTGTGTTTTTTTTTGTAGCTGATCACGAATTTGGAGTCTAAAAGCAAGTGACGGTGGTTTCAGCCCTTCAAAACCAACCCATTAAGTATATTGGTATAGATTATACGTAAAATTATTGTTTGGTCTCGGAAATTGTCTCCCGGGGGTTTTCGGGGTCGCTGTGCAGTCATCACGAATCCTGGGTCCGAAAGCCAGTGGTCACAACCCCTCAAAACAACCCCCAATAGTAACAGCGATAAAAAAATTCAAAAATTAAAAATTTCACCTTGACAATCGTGTCGTGAGGGGCTTTCGAGGTTGCTGATTACGAATCCGAGGTCCAAGTAAAAAATTTAAACACCAAATGCCATGTGTGACATAATTCCGATAAAAATTTTCATTTTTTCCGTTTTCGATAGCTGATTGTTTGTAAGCTGAAAAATTTCATTTAAGCTGACGATTTCCGAGGCGACATTTAACTTTTTGTAATACTTTCACTTCTCCGGGAGGTTTTAAGGGGCTGGGCTGGAACTACCCTCACTTGCTCTTGGACCTCAGGTTGTTAATGAGCGACTCCGAAAACCCCCGAAAGACGATTTCCTAAGTAATTTTTTTTATTTTTACATTTTATTTATCACTGCGTTACTAGTTGGGGTGGTTTTGAGGATTTGGAATCACACTTACTTGCTTTTGGACCCAGGATTCATGATCAGCGTCCCCAATAGAGCCACCCTCATTTGCTTTTGGATCTCCAATTCGTGACCAACGATCCCGAAAATCCTCCAGAGACGATTTCAGATGTGAAATTTTGCATTTTTACATTTTTTTTTATAACTGTTACTATTTGGGGTGGTTTTGAGGGGTACCCACACTCACTTGCTCTTGGACCTCGGATTCGTGATCAGCGACCCCGAAAACCTCCCAGAGAAGATTTTCGAGGTGCATAAAATGAAATTTTGCATTTTTACATTTTTCCCATTAGGTACTGTTACTATTTGGGTTGATCTTGAGTATTGGAACCACCCTCATTTGCTTTTGGATCCAGAAAACCCCCGAGAAACGATTTTCGAGGTAAAATTTTGTATTTGTTTTACATTTTTTATCACTGTTATTATTTGAGGTTGTTTTGAAGGGTTGTAACCACACTCACTTGCTCTTGGACCTCGGATTCGTGATCAGCAACCCCGAAAACCCCAAAGAGACGATTTCCGAGGTGAAATTTCAAATTTTCGTAGCTTTGTTATCATGCAGTGTTACTATTGGGGGGTGCTTTGGAAGAGGGGAAAATACCCTAATTTTCTCATTTCTCGAAATAATACAGCGGTTAGTGGTAATGAATGTTCCTGAAGGTTGTGGAATCCAGGAAAAAAAGAATTTTTGAAATTGGTGTCCATCCACCATTCTCCCAGATCGTAGAGGCTTATTTCCTGGACAACTATTATTAGTTCTTTCATGTTGTACCTATTAGTCTAAAAAAAAACAATGGACGATTTGACAACTCCATCGGTTATGACTGAACACTGAACACTGGGCTCTGTTATGGCTAAACGGTCCGACTGAAAAAAAGATTCTTCGGATGGACTATCGACCCTTCAATACGCGTCAGTCATCGACAGTTCTTTTGGATTTTTAAATTGACGGATCGTGTGTAACCGGCTTTGCGTATTGATTTTAGAGGAATTCGCGATCCGAGACTAATAATTTTTCTAAGCGCCTTATGCCGCATTAAGGTTTAGAAGTCGTGCGAAATTCCTGACCTTTGTCGCTGCTTTTAACAGCGCCGGGCTTTGGAAGGACATATATCGATCATTTGATTACTCAAACTTCCTAAATGACCTTTGGCCGATGCTCGTTATAAAATTATTATTAACATCGTTCCTTGGTATACCAATCAACAATAAATTTTTTTGTTAATTTGCGGAAAAGACTTCTCAGTTTTTCTAGGAATGATTTTCGATCGGTGATGATCGATAAATACATTGCCAACGAGATTATGTCGGGTTTATAATGAGTTTAAATATAAAATGTCAACAAATTGCATAGAAATTTGCGTTAATCTAGTGCAACGATCGCTTACCGAGTGACTAATTTTTAAGTTGGTGGGTACGTCAATGGTCATCACTGTTCATTTATATTGTGGGCTATTTTAGTGTTTTTCCTAGAAAATGTATTGCGTGCTTCAGAACATTTTTACGATCTCGTGCTTGTTCCTTAATCAATAATATTACGTATATTTTAGCAGTATTTTGTGGACTTAAATGTGGTGAATTAATTGTTTTGCTATTTTTGAGTGTATACTGATGGATAGACAGAGCTGAGCACCATTAACAAGCAGTGCAAATGTATACACTCTATGTACACACCTTCGAAGCTTTGAATAAAAAAATTCCTGACTTAAAATTGTGACTTATATCTCAGAATTTTGCATGTAAAGTTTCATCATAATCAATAACGGAAAGATTTTTGAATAATTAATAAAAACTCAATTTTTTAATGAAACTTCAACGCTCTTTAGTAGCTATACAGGGTGTCCCATAACATGTGGGCAATCTCCCGGATTTGGGTAAATTTCGTAAAAATAAATGAAAAAATATCTATAAAATTAATTCCTCAGAGACACCCCTACAAAGATATTAGCTGTTGAAGTTGAGGGTTGAAAATAAATTTTTTGCAATAACTTTCTTATTTCTTGACCGATTTTGATAATTTTTGGTTTTATTTTGAATTATTTGGGACTGTTTAGAATAGTGTTTCATAATCTTTGATAGCACATACATAGACCTCGGGATGGCATAACCCCCTCATTCACTTGAAAGAAAACAATGAAAATAATAATTTTACAGTTTTTTAAGGTTAATTTTCTTTTTATTTGATATTTTTTACATAAAAAATGTCTCTTTATTTATTTCGATAGAGCGAACCGTTATCGAGATAAACGTCCTTCTAATAGGTGATGCGCCGCAGGAACTTTCCAAATTTCAAGTAAATTTTAACAAGATGGCTGATCTAAGACAGTAAATTGAGCAGGAAACAAAACAATAACTTAATTAAATACACGTCAGTGTCAAAGATTTCATTTCATGCAGTTTCAATTCTAACTGATTTTCAGCGTTTGTGTAACTCATTTTAAAATCAGTAAGAATTGAATCTGCATGAAATGAAATCTTTGACACTATTTGACGTGTAAGTAATTAAGTTTTTGTTTTGTTTCCTGCTCAATTTACTGTCAAAGGTCAGCCATCTTGTTAAAATTTACTTGAAATTTGGAAAGTTCCTGCGGGGCATCACCTATTAGAAGGACGTTTATCTCGATAACGGTTCGCTCTATCGAAATAAATAAAGAGACATTTTTTATGTAAGAAATGTCAAATAAAAAGAAAATTAACCTTAAAAAACTGTAAAATTATTATTTTCATTGTTTTCTTTCAAGTGAATGGGGGGGTTATGCCATCCCGAGGTCTATGTATGTGCTATCAAAGATTATGAAACACTATTCTAAACAGTTCAAAATAATACAAAATAAAACCAAAAATTATCAAAATCGGTCAAGAAATAAAAAAGTTATTGCAAAAAATTGATTTTCAACCCTCAACTTCAACAGCTAATATCTTTGTAGGGGTGTCTCTGAGGAATTAATTTTATAGATATTTTTTCATTTATTTTTACGAAATTTACCCAAATCCGGGAGATTGCCCACATATTATGGGACACCCTGTATAATATAGGTATAGTTTGTCCACTGAGTGTTGTCTGTTGTGATAACTAAGGATACACATCTGGTTATATTTCTTACTCCTTCTATTGCATTGCATAGTCAATTAAGTTAAATTGAGACGTAATGTCAGAAATACGTTTAGATCGTCAGCAATTCTATAAAGATGAGCGAGAGTGAGACGGAAGTACAGCTTGATTACTCTAATTAGATTGATATGATAAGATTGTCGTCCAGCTGATCGGCTAATGTCAGTGACAGTGACGCACTAAATACTGATTAAGGTTTGTGATTTGAAACGTTTTTAATACGAATTCAGCAGAATTACCTGTGATATTGTAAGATGTGATAAACTACGAGTAACTTATTAATTGCGTGAATGCCTAAAAATCTATTGCCTTGTTTTTAAACGTTTAAGAAAAACGGACTGTGGTTAAATTGATAGAATATTTTACTGCAGAAAAAGAAAATGAAGGTCGTATGCTTTTTTTTTAAACGTCACCCAGCAGGTAGGCTACTGCATGATATTTCTAATCATAATTATAACAATTTATTATTATCATTATTACTTACTTGCATTATTATATTTCTGTTATTAAAAAGTTTCAAGGCTCTACTTCGTCAATAACTTGTCGAAATAATATATTTGTAGGATATTCATTATTCCTCAACACACGCCACTGACGCGAATTGCGATACCACATCTGGTTCGACTTGGAAATAAGTGTATGAATCAAATCGATTCAAATGACATTGTTTAGTTAGAATCAGTGTGGCATGACAACGGACAACTCTCACTGGACAAATTATTGAATTATTTTGAAATTTTATTTCAACTTTATTTATTACAAATTTATTACAGGAAAATACTTCACAGGGTTGATGCCTTTGTGACCCTTATTGGAAAATGTTGAAAGGCAAATTGGAGACGATTTCAAATTTCACATCTGTGGTCTTTTGTAGTACAATTAAAGTAGTCGGTAGGTAATTATAAAAATGATTATAACTGCTACAATGTATCACAGCATTCACAGCATGGCAAAACACATGCCATAAGAAAAGTAATTCTGTCCATCAGTACTTATATCGAAATAGAATGACAAGGAAATCAGATCATGCAATTATTATGTAAGTTAACAAAAATTTATTGAACACTTTACAATCTGATTAATAGAAACAAAATTATTTTTTATACTCTAAACAGACAGGTAGGTATACTATAAAAATATAATTGAGTACTTATATAACAGCAAACGATTCAAATAAATACAAAATTATTCTTACAAACGTATACATAATATAAAAAAAATACAATGAGTACTTACGTCTTAGGGTATGTAAAATAGTCTCATCCAGCTCGCAAGACTTAAGAACAAAATTTTCCAGTTCCATTACATCGGCCATTTTAAAGTTAAGTACATACACAGGTACCAATGCAATCTGACAATAAACTCACTGATGAGGATATAACATAACAAGTAACACAACAATAAAAAATCAAGTAAATGTAAATATACGCCCACTTACCTACTAAAATCGCACGACAATACAGCCACCTTGACTTTATCTCACAATAATATAGTTCGGTACTTTTAAGAGCAACGGCACATCCACATCTGGATCCAGGAACGGAAGCTACGTGCTACGTAGTTAAGTGAGGGAAGCACTCGGAATGCATAACACAGTAAAATGATTAACGTTGGCGTTATACAGGGTGTCTCTGAAAGGTGCGGAAAAAAAGCTACCACAAATTCCTGAGGCCTAAATAAGCCGATCTAACCCAATTTATCTCCGTCCAAAAGTGGATGATTTCGGAGATACAGGGTGTCAAAAGTTCAATTTGGTTTCCGTTTTTCTTAAATAACTTTTTTAATAATTGGTATATTTTCACAATATTCGGCTGAAGGGGCTTTTGTGGGGTGAAAAATTAAAAACTGCAATCATTTTTATTGTAAAATTTAGAGGGCGCCACCTGCGGTACCTTGAACACATTCAAAACGAACTATCTTTTTTGGGCCACTCTGTATTTAACTTTTAAATAAAAATTCTTATTCTCCAACGTCTTTTACCAAAAAAAGGCATACGTGGTAAGAATTGATTTGAGCAGCCGTTTCTGAGATATCTGGATTTAAGAACATCACTACGTGCATGGCCAGGCCTAAGTAAGTAATTGTATTAATTGAACACAATTTGAAGCAAAGGCGTTGAATTAAAATAACTGTCACTGAAAGCTACAAAAAAACGACTAGGTACATAAATGTGGATTTAACTTTATAGGTACTTTAGTTAAAACAGTCAATAAGAGATTTATCAACAACAAAAATTTAGTTTAATTTAATAAAAAAAAAATGCTTCTATAGTAATAATAATAATAATAATAATAATAATAATATGTTTATTGCCCAACAGATTTAAAATCCAATTACAGGACAATTTAGACAACATAAGATTGTGAACCAATTTAACAATTAAATATTTCAACATAATAAGTTTCAGAAGACATAATTACAGCGAAACATATCAAAATGCACAATATATCAGGCACATATACATTTTATAAATTGATATCAAAACCAATGATAATTTCACAGTTCTACAACGACGAAAATAAATCCTATAATTCTCGAGCAGCGATCACCAAGGTATCTGACATGCTATTCATGTTAAGATCGCAAATGGTCGAAATGCGGTTAAAAAGTGTCGACATTACGTACACGGGTGACTTTACAAGTACATTAGACCGCGGTATCCTCAGTGAAAATGTTCTTGTAGTCCTTAAATTCTGACAAGGGACGTGGAAACTAAAAAGCGATAACATCAAAGGACAATCTATGTGATTATGGAAGAGTTGATACAGGAACTTAATTGCAACAATCTTCCGTCGCTTTTGTAGAGTCGTGAAACCGAATCTCTCCAACAAAAAACCACAGTTCATATCTCTCTGTGGATAAACACCATACATTTTATAATTCAGAAATCTCAGAAATCTTCTCTGTACACGTTCCACTTCATTGACCTGACAGAAATAATAGGGGGACCAAACCAGACAACAGTATTCTAATTTAGATCTTATGTAAGAATAGTATAAGACCTTCAGACAGTGAGAGTTGTTGAAATCTCGGCAGTTTCTATGCAAGAACCCAAGCATCCTCATAGATGACTTGGTGATGAGGGTCACATGGTCAGCGAACGTAAGGCCACTATCAAATGTTACACCGAGATCCTTCACAGTACTGCTACGTGCTAATGTCTCGGACCTGAACTTATAGTCGTATGTTATGGGATTCTTTTTCTTAGTAAAAGTAACTACCCGACACTTACCCGTATTCATCTGCAGCCTATTATCCTCACACCACCCTTCAATATTGTCAATATCGTTCTGTATCAAAAGACAATCATCATGACTATTGATTACCGAAAATAATTTCAAGTCATCCGCGAAAAGAAGCTTAGAAGAATCGATAACATCCGTAATATCATTTATGAAAATCAGAAAGAGCAACGGCCCCAGGTTCGAACCTTGAGGTACACCAGATGTAGGGGTAAAAGAACGCGAACTATAGCCGTTATACAAGACGCACTGTTGTCGACTCGATAGGTAAGATGCAAAAAATGATCTCAGACGTGAACTGAAACCAAAATATTCAAGTTTTCCGAGCAGCAAATCATGATCAAGTCTATCGAAGGCCTTCGAGAAATCGGTATAGACCACATCAACCTGCCCCTGCGAATCTAAAGTCTCAGCAGCAAACTGCGTAAAATAAGATAAATTTGTCACCGTAGAACGTCCATTCATGAAACCATGCTGCAACGGTGAAATTGCCTGATGAATAGCAGGATAAATACAAGAATACACCGACGCCTCAAAGACCTTAGCGAAGTTATTAAGGATGGAGATTGGCCTGTAATTGCTGATCAAAGCTGGATCACCATCCTTCAATACCGGACACACCTTAGCTGTCTTCCAAATAGTTGGAAAGATTGATGTTTTGAGAGACAAGTTAAATATAAGGGTTAGAGGTTCAACGAGGACACCTTCGCAATCCCCAATCAAGAAGCTAGGTATCTGATCGGAACCCGCCGTAGTCTTACGTTTGAGCTTCCTTTTAGCATTAATGACATCGTCCACAGATAGCTCAGGGACATCAACGAACAGCGAGTCGAACTGGGATCTGGCAGTATAAACATTTCGTTGGGAAGATGATGATGGTAAGTATACACTAGCGAAATATTTAGCGAAATTTTCCACAATATCAGTGGGATTATCACACTTCAAACCTATATAGTCCAATAAAGTCTAAAAAGTCATACGTATCGATTAAGAATACACATCCTTTTGATAGCTCGATTTATTTTGTTTCATATACGTGGTTTTTATAGTAACCGTCCAGTTTGTCTAAACACTCCATCCTGCATAAATAAGTATACGTCAACATTGGTTTTGAATGAGAATTAAATGCACAACACAGAGGATAGAATGTCATTACGTGAATAAATTTTATGTAGTTGTCAGTGACTCTCAAACTGACGTAAGCGTTTCAATTCATTGTTTGAATGATTCCTTCAATAATTATTTACGCTCGTTCACAACTTGACAATTAACTGTTTGACATTTTCTGGTGAAATTAAAAATATTAATTCGGACGGTTAGTGTGACGTCACATCTGACTTTTTAAAGTTAATCCTACTATATCAAATGTTCAAAATGATTTCCATTTTCGTGTATACAAAGATTTATACGTTTTAAAAAATTAAATTGAACTCTTTGGAGCATTTCGTGATCATTTTTCAAAACGTCCATTCCGGTTTCAATACGTCTCCTTAATTAACCTTCTGTATTTCCTATGGCCTAGAATACACAAGGGTTTTCAAAGTTCCCCATAAAAAGTAATCCATCGGTGTCATAGCAGGCGATCGAGCTGGCCAACTTGTGGGTGCATCATTGGCTCTACCTATCCATCTATTTGGATACTGTTCGCTCAAATAATTACGTACATTTATCGAAAAATGTGGAGGAGCACCGTCATGCATAAACCACATTCATCTTTGAAGTTCCAAGGGCAGGCGATCAAACAAGTGTGGTAATTCGTTTCGCAGATGTTCCAAATAATTTTCGCCATTAAGTCGAGGTGGTAAAATGACAGGACCAATTATGAAAGTGTGTATGATTCCTGCCCACACATTGATCTTAAACTCATGCTGATAATGGCTTACTTTTGATAAGTAATGGCTTACTTTAATCGCATGAGGATTTTCTCCAGCATAGACACGTTCATTGTGCAAATTAGTTATGCCACTCCGCGTGAAACAGGCTTCATCTGTGAATAAAATTCCTTGTGTAAAGTTCCTATCCTGATTCTTCTTGGAAATGAACCGGCAGAAAGCTAGACGTGGTTCATAATCATGGGGTAAAAGGTCTTATACCCGTTCAACATGAAATGGGTGCAGTAATTGTTCTCTGGTCACCCTGTTAACAGTATCTTTGCATACACCTAGCTCTAAGCGCAATCGTCTGGTGCTGAATTTAGGATTTTCTTCAATCCTATTTAAAATATCCTCCTCAACCTCTGGAGTTCTTATCGTACGTGCACGACCTTAATTAATAGAAACAGGCGTAAACCTACCTTGTTTCACGAAGACGTCTTTCATTAAAGGTTTTATGGTTTGGTAAACGACGATTCGGAAATCGTTCACTGATAATCTGCAAGATTCTAAACCATTTCCTTTGCAATATCCAAAAACCAATAACATATCGTTCATTTCTTCATTAGTATACTGTACGGCCATTACTAAAGTAAATTTGTTTTTTTAGATTCGATTTGACACCAATTACTTACTTGCTTTATAGTGACAGTGATCTCGTTGATGTAAATTCGTTAAGTGGGTCCCGTGGTGTAGTGGATAGAGCGTTCGTCCACCAGCCGGTAAACCTTGGTTCGAAACTCACCAGCAGCCGAAAAGTATTTGCTGCATGTGCTACTCGAGCCAAAATCGGGATGCACCTTGTGGAAGGCAATGGAAAAGCACCGCATAGTACTCTGCCTCGTAATACTTCTCAAATAGTGCCTTTCGGACTCTTCCGATAAAAAGGGTGGCCCCAAAAGAGTGAACTTCAACAGTACGCGCACCACAGGCATATGTGAGAGGTAGCTCACACCTGAAACCTGGTATGGCCTTTAAGTAAAATAATTTGAATTCAATGCCTTCGCTTCAAATTGTGTTTAATTATTACAATAATTACTAATAACTACTTACTTAGGCCTGGCCATGCACGTAGTGATTTTCTTAAATCCAGATATCTCAGAAACGGCTGCTCAAATCAACTCTTACCACGTATGCCTTTTTTTGGTAAAATAAATTGGAGAATAAGAATTTTTATTTAAAAGTTAAATACAGAGTGGCTCAAAAAAGATAGTTCGTTTTGAATGTGTTCAAGGTACCGCAGGTGGCGCCCTCTAAATTTTACAATAAAAATGATTGCAGTTTTTAATTTTTCACCTCACAAAAGCCCCTTCAGCCGAATATTGTGAAAATATACCAATTATTAAAAAAGTTATTTAAGAAAAACGGAAACCAAATTGAACTTTTGACACCCTGTATCTCCGAAATCATCCACTTTTGGACGGAGATAAACTGGGTTAGATCGGCTTATTTAGGCCTCAGGAATTTGTGGTAGCTTTTTTTCCGCACCTTTCAGAGACACCCTGTATAATAAATACAAAAATAATAAAAAAATATTTTTGTTACAACAACCATTCCTTTATAAACCTCTCTCTGGTCCTCTATTTCTCTCTCTGGCCCCGCCGTCTCTTGCTGCTTCTCTCCTTTTCCACTTTTCTTTGACCTCTCTTATTTAAATATTACTTTTCTTGATCTTCTAATTCTCTTTCTTTCTCTTCGTCCCTATGCTTAACTTTTTCTCTCACAGCGCTTCTCCTGTTCCATTTATAATTCACACCTCTCTCTCGTCCTCGTAGTCTCTTTCTCCTTTTTTGCCGCTTCTTTTTCCTTTACAGATAAATCTTTTCTTTCCGTTACTTATATTCTTCCCGATTTCAAATTTTCTCCTCTATTAGTGTATTTTTTAATAAAAAAATACACTATTGAGGACGGCATCACTTTTCGAAAATCACCCAAACTCACCAAATGTCCACCGATCCTGACCCCAAGATATTTCTGCCAAATCGCGAAATTTCGATTTTTAAAAACGCTCTTGTAGCTTTATCTTTGAAAATTAGTGAACGAAATTTTATACCCTTGTAAAACTTTTTAACGACGTTAGATTTTCGTTGAAAAAATTTACAAAAGTCGCGTTACTTCTACAGGGTGTCCTTTCAAAATTCCAGAAATCCGGGTTTTGTCATCTCATTTCAGGTCGCAGTTTTCAATCTAGGGGGCTGAAATTTTTGTGGGAGTGAGACATACACAAAGAGTGGTCTGGTATTGCACTGCAGCCAAACCCACCCAGCCGTTTCAAAATGGCGGCTATTTGAATTTTCGGAAAATTTGCTATTTTTTGAACCCCTATGTGAGTAAGATGGAAGAAAACTGTGAAACCAAATCAACAGGATTGGAAGAAAATTACTTGAAATTTGGTATAATTTAAAAAAATTTACATAACTTTTATTATTAAGCCAGTGGCGTGGGCAGGAAAAGGGTAAAAATGGATAAATTTCTCTAACAATTTATGAGCACATTTTTGAAGGAATCGAACTGAAATTTTTACAATAGACGCCTATACTTAACCTTAAAACATTTCAAGAGGAAAATAAGAAAAATGGCGGAGACATTCGAATTTTTTTTCATGATGTTTATTCGTCTAAAATTTCAAATTTTCAGTTTGCAAGTGTAACATTTTTCGAATTTGTTAAAGGTAGTGTAAGAAATAGTATTTTTTAAGTAAAGTTAGCCGGTGGCGGGCATAGGAAAAGGAACAAAATTGTTAAATTGTGCCATTTTTTTTTTTGTTAAATTTAAAAATCAACCGAAGTGAAATGCAATTTTCACAGTAAACCACTACGCTAATATGACCTGACTATGGAAAATTTTAGACAGGTGTTATTTGATAATCCGCCGAACAAACTACACATTGCATAGGTACTAATTTTTCAAACTATAGGTAATAATTCAAGCGTTAATAATGACAATTAGTAATCATAATCACGTTTAATGGAAACTACACTCAATCAAACAAACCAAAGTATAATAAAATAAATGACGAAAGTGCTATTATGCAAATTGATAACTACGAGTTCTGAGTTCTGGACTCCTATTATTAAATTATACCTATGTCAACAAAATTAGTCATATTTATTTATATTTCTAGGAATTTTATAAAAATATTGCAGTTGCATAAATATAACCCACTCAAATCGGATCTGATTTGATAAGGATGAATGAATTTCTATTCCAATAATAACATCAAGGAAATTTCCTGCTTGTATTCGGAAAAACGATAATAATTTGGGAACTACAATTATTGTTTTATTGATATTTTGAAATTCATTTTAAAAATTTTGAACATCTCTAGGTAAAGATAAATGAACAGGTAATTTATTTTGACTGTTCTGCTTTATAATAATAATTTAAGAATGCAGTCAATTTAAGTAAAGAAAATATTTTTTCTGTGCCAAGCTTTCGAATTTAGTTTAATTTAATCCTTCTTCAGGGCTATTTTGTGAATTTCGCTAACCATAGGACTTATTTACATTTAACAGCAATTAGAAAACTCAACGATAATAAAAATACAATACATATTAATGAAATTCGAATTCTAATTCGAGCAAAAATGATAAAAAAATAAGTTTTTTTCTAATTTTCGTCTTTCGTCTAAAATTCGTCTAAAATGATGATAAAATGAAATGTAATACGATGTAATCAAATGTAATAAGATAGGTAGATTCGCCCAGAAATAGCAACAAGATAAATGCATGTCCAAGTGAGATATGAAAGCGAAAAATACCATGCAAGTTAATAGACTATAACTTAGGTATAAATTATGAATCTTGCCAAGGCGCTTTTACGCTGCCACCAAATTCGAAAATTATTTGCCTACCTACCTACCCATAATATGCGAAGTTAAGTATAGAATTTTGACGCAAGTCTTTTAGTAGCCCAGATTTATCAAATATTCTCAAAGCAATTCGCATTATTATAATAATATATTTTTTTTTATTTCATGCTCCCTCACATTGAATAATATACCGTGTGTCCCCGGATAGGTGAAACGACTCTTATAAAAGACAAAAATTTTTTGATTTTAATTTTAATTTTTTGGGGTTCAGCCCTGCTTGGCTAAAGAATAATTTCTAACAAAATTTTAGTTTTAAAAAATCAAGCATGCCTTGGAAATTTCCAAGAAACCTGTTTTCCTGTTGAGTAAAGTGCCTTTTATGTGGCAAAAACGACAAAATGTTATTTGAAAAAGTTGTTCAGAATCAACATTTAGGTCCGTATACCAAATTTCAAAATCATAGGCCAACTTTGATCTTTTACATTTACTTTTATGTTTATTTCACAAATCAAAGAATTTCATTTGCAACAAAGACTGATATTGACAAATTGCTATTGCTATGGGTACAATTTGGTTTTTCCATGGCAGTCATTGTTACAGAATGAAATTCATTGATTTGTGAAATAAAACCTAAAAATAAATTAAAAAAATTAAAGTTGGCCTATGCTTTTGAAATTTGGTATACGGACCTAAATGTTGATTCTGAACAACTTTTTCAAATAACATTTTGTCGTATTTTCCACATAAAAGGCACTTTACTCAACAGAAAAACCGGTTTCTTGGAAATTTCCAAGGCATGCTTGATTTTTCAAAACTAAAATTTTGTTAGAAATTATTCTTTAGCTAAGCAGAGCTGAACCCCAAAAAATTAAAATTAAAATCAAAAAAATTTTTGTCTTTTATAAGAGTCGTTTCACCTATCCGGGGACACACGGTATATGTTTAATTTTTTTATACATTTATAACAATATTTTACTTTCCTGATATAGAAAGACGAGATAAAAATCACCCTTACACAATTTTTTTAAACACTTTTAATTAAGTATACAAGTATACTTTCACTGGTGGGATTGTTATTATTAATTCCAAATAAGCAGAAATACGCCACTGGAAAACTAATACACTTCGACAGGTGTAAAAATAATTATGTCATTCATGAAAAAAAAACACCAGCAGTATCGCGTCATAGTCATAGTCATAGTCATTATACAGGGTGTTTCACTAGCAGACCGACATAGCTTAAGGGTAGGTGTAGTTTTTCAAGGCGATCAGGATCTGGTTTTGAAATTAGTCTGAGGTCCGTCCTTTCGATGTTACATTGTTACATTGTAATTTCATCTCTCCCAAAGCACCCCCCAATAGTAACACTGATAAAAAAGTTATGAAAATTTAAAATTTCGCCTCGGAAATCGTCTCTTTGGGGTTTTTGGGGCTGCTGATCACCAATCCGAGGTCCAATGGCAAGTGTGTGTGGTTACAACCCCTCAAAACAACCTCAAATAGTAACAGTGAAAAAGTAGTCAAAAAATGTATAAAAATATAAAATTTTACCTCGGAAATCGTCTTTTGGAGGTAAAACACTCAAAACCACCACAAACAGTAACAGTAATGGAAAAAATTGAAAAATGCAAAATTTTATCTTGGAAATCGTCTCTGAGAGCTTTTCGGGGTCGCTGATCACGAATTAGAGATCCAAAAGCAAGTGAGGGTGGTTCCAGCCCGTTAAAACCTACCTAAGAAATGAAATTCTTCAGCTTACAAATCCATCAGCTATCGAAAACGGAAAAAATAAACATTTTATCGGAATTATATCACACATGGTATAGGGTGTTTCAATTTTTCAATTGGACCTCGGATTCGTGATCAGCAACCTCGAAAGCCCCTCACGACACAATTGCCGAGGTGAAATTTAAAATTTCTTAATTTTTTCATCGCTGTTTACTGTTTTGAGGATTTTGAACCACCCTCACTGGCTTTTTCACCCAGGATTTGTGATCAGCGACCCCAAAAACCCCGAGAGACGATTTTCGAGACGAAATAATATTTTTTTGTATTTTCTACTTTTTGGGTTTGTTTTGAGGGGTTGGATTGGACCAACCCTCACTTGCTTTTATACCTCAAATTCGTGATCAGCTACCCAAAAAAAAAAACGATGAACGATTTCCGAGCTGTAATTTTGAATTTTTTAGTTTTAATTTATCACTGTACTATTTGGGGTGGTTTTGAGGGATTGGAACCACTTTACTTGCTTTTGAATCTCGGATTCGTAATCGGCAACCCCTAAAATCCCCGGGAGACAATTCCCGAGAAGAAACAATAATTTTTTGTATTCTCTACTTTTCGGGTTGGTTTTGAGGGGTTGGAACCATCCTCATTTGCTTTTGTATCTCAGATTCATAATCAGCGATCCCGAAAGTCCCCAAAGGACGATTTCCGAGCTGTAATTTTATTTTTTTTAGTTTTTTTATCTGGAACCACCTTCACTTGCTTTTGGACCACGAATTCGTACAACCCCTCGAGACACGATTGCCGAGCTAAAATTTTGAATTTTTTATCACAGTTACGATTTGGGACTTTTGGGAGGGGGCAAATTACCACAATTTTCTCATTTTCCGAGGTAATGCGGGGGTTAGTGGGGATGAATGTTCCTGAAAGTCTTAGAAGAAATCTAGGGGAAAAGGAGTTCTTAAAATCGCTGCTGTTCCACCACTTTTCCAGATTTTTCGGTTATTTACTGGACTATATTAAGTGAAACATGGAAGAAACTAGGCACATTTTGATTTCGAATATAGAGGGTGTTTCATCAACATGTCACCGACATGGCTTAAGGGTTGGTGTAGTTTTTTATGTCATAATCTCTAAAGAAGAAAAAAGAAAGACATTTTTGATGAGAAGTGTCTTTTGAACGAATTGATACAATTGAATGAAATTTGGTTGGTATTGCTCTACCAATGACATTTCAATAGCCCGAATTTTCCACCTATTCGAAAGCTGCAGGGCCGTACTTAGTTTTTCAGGTCTCTATCGGTTATTTGCCAAAAAGTTCACCCTGTATGCATTTTGCGCCTTGGACATTTAATATGTTGGGAATTATAACTTTTATTTTATATTGTTGTCTTTAGGTTTCAAATAATTCAAATAAGTCACGTCTTCACGTCATTGTATCACAAGCAAAACAGTTTTGCGTGTTCCCTAATTTTTACTGCTTTTTTCTCAGGATTTGAAATATACAGGGTGTTTCATAAATCAACTTGATTAATTTTTAAATAAAAAAAAAGAATACTTTATAAGCCCTCCCTGAAAAGTTTGAGTCTCTTGAAATGGGTGACAAAATTTTTATTTTGGTATATTTTTTTAGTCAAACAGTCAAAAAAGCCTTCGTAATATCATAATTTTCATAATTTTCTTCACCCATCTGGATGGGGTGACCCAAATTACCTTAAAGTTTTCTTATAGATTTACTAAATAAATTGACATCTCTTCGGTACCTACCTATAATTTAAAAATACAAAAAAACATTAGGAGAAAAGTTTTTGTAAGAAAATTCTAAGGATCTTACATGGTGGGGATAGTATCACCTATATGGTCCTGAACGGTAAAAAATAAAAACGCTTATTGGTGGTATTTTTCGATTTCTAATTAATTCATTCTATTTCCAATCATTTAAGAAAAATGATCCGGGGTGGTACTTAAGGGTACCTATATATTAAATTTAAGGGCGTATCCCTTGATCAATTCTAAGTCGAAAAGTTCATATAAATATAAACATGTCTCCTAAAATGTCTGGTTTTCAAGTTGAAGGTTTTTTCACCCTCACCAACATTATTGCAAAGAAAATGTACGCTACTGACTTTTTTAGTTTTTGATATTTTTTTCAGATTAAGTAGCTAAAAATACAACTTTTTTGTCTTTTTAATTTTCTTCGTATCTCGTCTCGTTTTCGAGAAAAAAAAATAAAAGCCGCTTTAAAGCATGTCAAAAAATTGATAAAATAAAATCATTAAAATCAAAATCAAAATTTCGACATGGCTTTTATTTTTTAAATAAAAACCGACAACAGATACGAAGAAAAGTCAAGAGACAAAAAAGTTGTATTTTTGGCTGCTTAATCTGAAAAAATATAAAAATTTTAAAAAAGTCAGTGGCGTACATTTTTTTTGCAATTATACTGATAAGGGTAGATACTCCCGGGGGACGCCACTGGACTTGATAATTTTAATCTACTCAGGGCTAAAAAGGAGTTTCTTATTACAACAAATAACACTGCCAAATTTCAACAATATCGGCGAAAGAATGTTCGAGATATTAATAAAAAACTGCTTAAAAAAAACAAACTTTATCACCCTGTATCTTGGAAACCAGACAAATAACCCCCTGTATAAGATGTGAATTCTAAACTCCATTTTAGGGGCTGTAACATTTGAGGGAAGGCTTGCATTTTTATTTTTATTTTTTTATTGAAAACCTCCCTTCAAACTTAACAAATAGGTAATCTTAAATCACCCCTATTCCTCCTTTATAATAAATAATGGTGCCGAAATCTAAAAAAATAAAGAAAGAACCATGTACCTAAGCATTCTACATCACATGTGAGAATGAATATTCTCTCACGAGATAGCCAATGAAAGTTCGGCATTTTCAGTTCAGACTCACCGTGATATAACACGGCTCGCTCCTCAAAACATGAAAAGATGATCAAGATCATGATAACCTCGCTCGAAACTGCAACGAGGCAACGCAATCGCTCTACCTCATAGTCTCTTAGGTACTATAACGTGCTCTAATATCGATAGAGCGGGAGAGATGTCACATCAATACCTAATAAATTATAATTTCTAACAGCAGCAATTTTTTTTTCAACTACAGGATCAGTTTTATTAGTTTTTTTTTTAAACGTCTATAATCCAAGGGATTGAGCAACCACTACAATAAAATGTAGATATTAGCTGTCGGGTATGAGGAACCCGTACGAGGGATCAGTAGCCCTGCCTCGCCGGAGAAAGCCATCGCGAACGGATACTGGATACAGCTTTTGAACAAACTAAATTCCTAAATTCTACTCAATAACCATCTGCCATTGTTTGTATGGTCGCAGAAAAGATATCGTCTCATTCGAATCGTTTTAAAAATCAATTTATTAATTTCTTCTAGGCACAAACTTCAGCAGACATCATCAGTAGATAATAGAGAGACTTCTCAAGCTGAGGAAGTCTAGAGTGCTAATAAAAGAATCGAGAGAAAAAAAAATAGTTCAGAATTAGGTTTTATAGCAATAAAGAGGTCAGCGGTAGTTTCAGGCTAGCCTCATTTCTTGGAAGTTTCTCTGTCAATAAAAAAGGTAATAGGTATAAGGTTTGTTAGTAATGGTGTTATCATATCAACTCATACAGTGTGGAACGTACTATAGAATAAAATTCACTTACTATTCAGAGAAAAACGTTTTTTAAAAAAAGCTCACACACCTCATTTGGCGTTTTTTAAACTTCAATTTGACTTTCTACCCGCACCATTTTTTTGTGGTATATTTTTGTATTCTCATATTTCCTGAGAAAATCCAGTAAGAATGGCTCTCACAGTTTCAGTTTAAATCGAGTAGGCCATGAGTTATAAACAAATGAAAATCGCCATTTTGAATTTTCAAAGCAGTGTACTGCGGAAACGGCTCCAAATATCGAAAAACGGCTTACATGCCCCTATTTTAACTTTTCACGTGTCACTTTACAGCGTACTTGAAATTTTTATACCTACTGGGTGACCAAAAAACTGATCATTTATATCTCCCTGTATTAAAATTTAAACCTCATAGTAGGATACCATGTAAAAAGTTAAGACAGGGACATGTAAGCCGTTTTCCGATATTTTGAGCCATTTCCGCTATTTTCGAAATGAAAAATTGCGATTTTCATTTGTTTATAACTCAAAAGCAATAACTGCAACTGTAGAAACAATTCTTACTGGATTTTCTCAGGAAATATGAAAATACAAAAATATACCGGGTGTCTTATTTGAAAAAAAATATGACCATAATGGTGGAGGGAGAGCGGTGGGGGTAAAAAATCGTTTATTTTTACGAGAGTAAAATAAAATTATTTTTTCAGCAAGCGTTCTAAAATACCGCAATACATCTTGTAGAAGGACCCTATTAAGTTACTGGGAGCAGTTTGATCATTATTTTATTACTAGTACAATTTGAAATTGTCATTCAATATTTGACATTAAACATTTGACATTTTCAAAATGTGTCACAGTTGTTGTTGACGTGAAATTATGACTCGCGGATCCCGCTCTCGCTCTTGGCTCTTGGTCTGTACCACATTACTATTATAGTAATTATAAAAATTCATCCTATATCACGTGACATGTTTCTAAATAAACATCATGATGCTGTTTAATTTACAAAAAGCAACAAATAAGAAGCAAGAAAAATGAAAAGAATAAAATAATAAAAAATAAAAATAACGCAATGTGAAGTAAGTACCATAAATTACAGTAACCGGCTGATTTTTTAAGTAAGAAATGTAAACCATGTCACCGCTAACAGAAAACAATAATCAAATTATTATTATGAAACTATTAAAATACAACTGCGCATTTTTTATAAGTAAGCATCAACACCAGCAATACCGCATGTTGTATCTACCGCTGAATCAGCGATAAATCCAGCCGACTGTACCTACTTAATTAAAGCTACTTCAATAACCAAAACACACACAAAAAACTAAACACGCCGATCCAATAATAACTACATTCATAAAAATTTTTATAAAGAAACCAATTTAAATCGCCGGACACCTTCAAAGAAAACCCAAAACCCTAAAATCGAATTAGGGTGGCAGCCTTGATTTCACCCCGTCCGCCCACCGTAAGTAAGTACTGCCACTCGGCCCCTGAAACTGGCGCTAGCGCTAGCGCTACCGCTACCGCTAGATCTGACCGCTGCTCGCCAGGATTTCTCCTGACTGAAAACCTCCCCCAAAAGCAACGTAGATTGAATGGGAGCGGACTTACCGCAAATAACCTGCTTGCTGTGTACAAATTCATCGTTATACATGTCTCCCCGTGCGGATAGGATTGGTCACGATCTTGTCCCGATGATACCATGTCACTTACTGAAGAGGAGTAGGCGCTAAGAACGCCGATTCGGAGTTTATCGCGGCACTCATCGAATGTGGAAGATTTCGTCGGCTTTTCTCGCACAATTAATTAATTAATAACATTGGCACGAACTGCTGTTATTATCTTAATTATTATTATTAATGGTAGAAAAAATTGCAAGATTCGTCAGGACCTTTCAGGAGCAATTAAAATGTTAGGGACCAAAATCACAACCCTTTCTTTAAGTTCATTTTTTTTCTTTACAAAAATAGTAATTCTACTCGAGTTTACCATTTTTTTATTAACCATTTAGTGCAAAAAACTGCTTTTTTGAATTTTTTCTTATAAAAGAAAATCTGATGAAGTAATGTAAATGGTTCCAATAGACGAATTGTAGGGAATTAAATTACGAAGGAAACGAGACCCGAAACAATCCGATCGGTTCATTATTAAGGGAGAAAACTCCAAAAAACAAAACAAACAAAAATCAAGTTTTTTTTTTCAAATTTGCAAAACATTTTTTGAGTTGTAGCGCAGACACTGTGACGTCATCAATCATCGTTTTCCATTTAAATGTCGACGAAAAAAAAATGCGCGCAAACATGAGCGAAAACGGCCGAGCGCGCTATAGTGGTTGAGGCGCATAAATATAGTTTCATTCATCTTCCCCTCATCTGCTGTTTGACTCACCCACTCCTCTCACTATTTAGCGCGCTCGGCCGTTTTCGCTCATGTTTGCACGCATTATTTTCACCTTTTTTTGGCATTTAAATATAAAACGATGATTGACGACGTTTTATAGCTGATCACTTCTATTTTCCAAATCCGTTTGATAAATAATAATTGGAATCGAACTAACTCCAGAGCATCCAGCCTCGCTGCAAAATATGGTATGATGAACTTTCTGATTGCAATTACGCGAAAACTAATTTATCCGACAGCGTCTGGGTTTAGCTTAGCACACTGGAAGTACCTACCTATCAATATCGACAATCTTACACCTCAAAAAATTACGACGTTGCAAATTTTTGTTTTTTGTTGTTTTCTCCCTTAATAATGAACCAATCGGGTTATTGTTCCAGGTCTCATTTTCTCCGCAATTTGATTCTTTACAACTCGTCCATCATTGGGACCAGTTAGATTGTCCCATCAGTTTTTCTTTTATAGGTCAATGAAAAACAAAATAAAAATAAACGATTTCTGAACTAGTGTTTATAAAAATAGAAAATGGTAAACTCGAGTAGATTCTTAAAATGAAGAATTCAAATTCGATTTCGTCTGACGTAATCACAATTACTGTTGATTAGTACACGCGCACTAAATTAGTATATTATGCAACGAGCTTATAATGAAGGCTATTAATACGCGAGTATGATGGTTAAGATACGAGCCGTAGGCGAGTGTCTTAACCATCATAAGAGCGTATTAATAGCCATTATCTGCGAATTCCATACACTATTTTTTCTACGACCCTTTATTTCATAGAAAAGATTGAAAAATTATATATTTTAACAATGACCCGTGTACAATTGCGGATCATTGCGGTTAAGATAGGTTGCTATTTGCTTACGCATATTAGGTACCAAATTTTCTTTTCGTCGCTAAGATTATTCTGTTGAGACATGTTTTAGTATCAAGTTTAAGGGCACTACTCACTACTGCGTAATTTTTATTATGCGAAGTTCGAATTCCGAATTTTACGCTTTGATTTTCCAATTAATAATTTTAATAACATTGACAGCCATTAATTACGATATTGTCGCTGCGCACGCGACGGTCGCAGCGTTGCCGCTTTGAACGATCACGGAGCGCTACGAATGATATAATACTTTATCTTCCTATCTTTTACACGATATACCTACCTATCAAATTAATTAAGGTAACATAAAATCTTGATAAATTTTCTTTGAATGTTACTTATGTTCTAAATTAAATAAACGTTCAGATTTTTTTTTCAGAAATACGGAACTTATATCACAAGGCAATTTTTGTCGTGAGTGTGACAACTCTGTGACTTCGGTTGGCTTGACGACCCGATTGTGAGCGCAAAGGAACCGATTCGATTGCAAATGCTCCTCTGCCATTGGATAGCTTGACCAGTGCTTTAATGAAAATTTGTATCTTAATGAGACCCGTTAAAGCACTGGTGATTCATACTTAATATGCAGATTAAAGGTTGGGAGTAGAAAAAAAAAAAAATTGTATGGCTGCGGTAAAGCCCAAGTGTCAGAAGTTTTAAGTAGCCTCAAGGGCCTCTGACGTAACTTAACGAGGACCCCCTGTTTAACGTACCTCCCGGAGCACGATCGGTCACGGAACTTTTTTTTACCACTATATATGTAATTTTGGTCACCCATCCAAGTACTGACCAAACAAAGCCATGCTGCACTTTAGAGATCGTTTGACCGAAACTCTAACAGTTGGCTATTATTGTGACCTCTAATAGGTAGTGATGGTGAGTTACCACTTTGCATATTATGGTCCTACGTCCGGATGTTAAATTATCGATTAGTTGGGATACGAATTTCTTGGAATTTCATAAAAACTGGTCGAGCGCCTGGGGTGGAAAACTGGAAAACGACCGCATCCAAGCGAGTTGGAACTTGGAATCGTGATGGGTGTCACTGTGTCAGTCGTCGTCGTTCGCTGATGGAAGAAGCGCCGGTTCTTTCTTGGTTTGGTTTGTTTGGCGCCGTTTTCTACGTTTACAATTGATCGTTTTTGTTTGGTTATGGTATTAATTACCTAATCAAAGTGTTAATTAATTACCTCTCGTGATTCGTTAATATCGTTATAGCTATAAACCGTTGTTTGTATTATTATCGTCCTACGTCGGTGTTGATGGTAACGATAACTAGTTCGACCTGAACCCAGGAACCCTGAACAGCATGTTTGTTATCATAATTAATACTGTTCGTCTGTCGTTAATTAAAAGAGATATTTAGTGCGGGAATCACCGAACTCGTCCGTTGGTTAATTGCGCTTTTAATTGCTCGTATTAAGAACATAAATTCGTGAAGTACCGCGGTGTGTAATAATAACTTTTGTTTTGGTTAGCAGTAAGCTGAAAGTTTCTGTGCGAATGTCCCCAATTAACACAGGTGGGGACAATGCAGCGAGTGAACAACAATGAAGTTTGGATCATCGTGGCTTTGGCAGGTAACAACTGAAGAAGTTGAATAACATCACTCCTCAAGACCTTTGAAGTAGGTAGGTGCAAAGTTTATTTTTTTCTAAACTTGTAGGGCATGTAGGATTATGCAAAATTATGTCAAAAATTTCCTGTAGATATTGGAGCTAAAATTTTCGAGAAATTTCAAATTTCAAACTTTGATTTTCAAAACGCTCCTGTAGTTTTATCTTTCAAGATTAGCGGAATTTTGTAATCTTGTAGAACTAATGGGAGGGGGAGCTTTTAATTGCCTTTGAAAAAGTTTCTGAAAGTCATGCCCGTGTTCTTTAAAATTAGGTACCTACCTCTACGATAAAAAAACGTTCTGGTGGCGCTATTTCAGGTCGCTCTCAAAGGGACTAAAATTTTTATTGGAGTAAGATATTCATCCACAAGGAGTGGTCTAGTATTTTTTCAAATAAGATGTTTATAAGTGTTGTTTAATTTTAGAGGATACAATAGCGAAATAATAAGAAAAGCAAATGAAAAAGTAAGGTTAGATTCAAAGATGATCTCTCGGATGCGTTCACAAAAACCGTTCCAACGGGTGCCTACCTTGACACGCCTGCGCACAAAATCGAATGAAAATATGGTGTTGGAACGAACCTAAAGCCTTGTCCACACCGAAAGCAACACATAGGAACATTCTGTTTATGTTGCTTGTTCCTGGAACTTGTTTCTGAATGTTGCCAAAAGTTTATTTAAGTTCCTCATTGTTTATGGTTGCAGCAACAAAAGTTCCTATAAGTTGCTTGTTTCCATATTTAGCGGCAAATATCAAAGAAAATATGGAAACATTGGTAAACATTTTTTGTTTCTCAACGGTATTTTTATCAGTGTGGACACGTCGTTGCTTGTTCCCACGGTGTCTTACACCGTGCTTGTTCTCACGGTGTCTTACACCGTGCTTGTTCCCAAAGATCGAAACTTGCGTCGTGAAACGTCGCGTAGTTGCCGAAAACATCACCTTTTAACTTGACTTAGTTCAGTATATAATAATAAAAAAAAACATCAATTAATAATAAAAATCATGCCGTTTAAATGGACGACAGAAAATATAATAATGTGACGTATGACACCATGTGACTTTCTGTCTATAATAGTCTATTAGTCCAACATGTACGGACTCGTTTTTTGTGTTTTTGTGAAATAATTACAATTGTAGCTGCTGCTGCTTGTAAATCTTCTTCGTCGTACCACATTGTTTAGAAACATACTGCACTGGTGTAGACACAACGTTTTCTGTTGCAGCAACACAACGAAACATTCACAAAACTGAACTACCTTGGTGTGGACAGAATGTTTACGGAACTTTTGCTGTTGTTTCTGTTTCCATAAACAGGTTGCGGTAACCAGCAACAAAATGTTCCTCTGTATTTCTTTGGTGTGGACAAGGCTTTATAAATAAACTTTTGGCAACATTCAGAAAGAAGTTCCAGGAACAAGAAACATAAACACAATGTTCCTAGGTGTTGCTTTCGGTGTGGACAAGGCTTTACACTAACTGGACCGGAGATGTATCGAAGACGACTACTTGATGAGTAATAAGATATTATCGATTTGTTGTTGTCAAGAATTTGTTTTAGCCGTTTTTGTTTCATTATTATTGTTATCTACTTGTTACTAGTAGTAGTGTTAGTGTTTACGCGAGGACGGTGACGGTACCATTTTGTTAGTTTATCAAATTTGAATAGCGAAAAATTGTGCTAAAATGCGGTAGTTAGTTTAATTGTGAACTCTTCAAGTGAACTTTACTAAACTTTTTTTTAACCGCAAGTCGTGATTTTGTTAGAAATCAAATTTTGCAAATAGGAACGGGAGATGTTGGAGGTTGTTGTTGGTGGTGGTAGTGATTTTTCGCCATAATTTATTAACGGTCAACTTATTGAATTATGAGCGGATAGGTGAGTGGTTTACGATTGTTTTCTCTTTTGTTTTTCATCTATTGCCATTTATATTGTTTGATTTAGATGTTTTTGTTAATAATTCATTTATTTATTGTTTATTTCTCATGCATAAGCTTCTCATCCGCCATTACTACTATCTATCTATCTATTTTTTTTATCTGTTCTCTAATAATTCTGGGTAGCTTTTTTTTGTTTTTATTTTCAATTCAATGGTAGTTTTCAAATTATTATCACACAATAAACAATCGGCGCTGTCTAAATAACAAAAATTACATTTTCAATCGCATCATTCAACCGTTAATTTATAATAGGTTAGGTGCTAATCAGACTCCATTTTGTTATCACGCATGACAAATATTTACGAAAATTCCCCAAACTATCATCAAATGTACCGAGTCATTATATTAAGAATGGTCACTGGGAATATCTCAGAAACTAATAAGCGTCGAACAGCCTCAGGCAAACTTTTTTTTTTAGGAAAATGTCCCTAAAAAATTGTTGAAAAATAGTTTTGAGCTTCTAAAATGAACGCCATGGGACGTACAGCCATGACCAATTAAAGAACTGCCATTTTCTCATTATTTTCCAAAAATTAGGTACATATAATCAAAATATCGTGAGTGTAATGCTTTTTTTTTGTAAATATTTACATCCGGGACCGCTGGGTGGGTAAGATTCTAAAAACAGCTATTGCAAAGTACTTTTAAGGTCACAACTAACGCCTCTTTAAAACTAAGGTCACACTTTTTCTGAATACGGGCCTGTATACTTGCAAAGTTCAAAATAGCTCCTTCATGGCGCTGGTGCTGGTGCTCAGTGCTCCATTAGACAGAGACCGACACACAAGCGTACACACTTCGGCCGCCATCTTAGATGCGCATTAACAATACAAGAGAGAGGCGCAAGTTACCACTCTCACTAATACTTCGAAGGTTGACGATCGTAAACATCGATTGCGGCTCGTTTCATTAATTTCTTTAGGGCAAGGAATATTTTCGCATTTACTTTGGTTATTGAAATTATAGAAAGTATAACCGCCTTGTAATTGTTTGCAAGAAAGTTATTCGTAATTAAAAAAAAAATTTCCATTCTTGGAAAATCGAGTTATTAAATTTTTCATTTTAATGAGGATGAACGACATGATTTAACATACCCGCCTCTGTAGTTGTTTGCAGGAAATTATTCCTGATGTATCTTGAAGGTACTAGCCCTAGTTCTTTCGTAATTTTTTCAAAATTTTCCAATTTAAAAAAAGTATAATTGTATTTTTCCAAAAAATACCGTTCAAAAATTGTCAGCTATCTTTTTAGCAGTTGTTTTCACGCCAGTTAGATTTTATAACGTACGTGGTAGTGATTTATCTCTATCTCTATCTGGTATAGCTGCCTTTGATGAAAAATGAAATTCTCGGAGAGTCTGAAAAGTTCCCGAGCGTATTTTCATCACATAAAATGGAGTAGCATGTTCTCGTAGATTCTGGATCGTTCCTGACGGTGATTTATTGTTGAAGGTGTAGGTACAAAGTGTTCTATAAGCTCTATGAGAAACTTAGACGATAGCTGTCAAAATTCTAAACATTTTTTGTTAATGAACATGGGTCCGATTAGTTTTTTCTTGGAAGTTACTAGCACTTAAAAAAATCATAATTTTTTCAGTAAACGAGGACGTGATATAACATGTCAAACAATGCAGAACTATAAAATCTACACCTACTTCAATCAAAAGTAGATTACTTAATTTTGAAAGGTTGAATAAATAGTGAATTTTTTTATAAATAAATAATTTTTTTAAATAAATTATTTTGTTTATAATAATGGCTTGTCAACCTGCAACGCGAAACCAACCAGAGTTATTCCACACCGACTGGTAGCGTAGACGATGAATCGTCCGGGGCGGCCATGAGCTGCGCGATGCTCTCCCATTGAAGGATGTGTTGCGACGCGTCTCTCCCGGCCTGACGTCGCGACGCCGCCCCTGAGCTTGCGGCCACGGTCACAGGTGGCCTAGGTTAGGGATAAGTTCGGGATAAGCATACCTAACTGAATGTGTTATGTGATATTATGACTCCAGTCGAGGGTTGTAATAGCCGAGCTAATAGAAAAAATGAAGGTTAGGGAGAGAGCAGCGAGCGAAGTCGTGTGGCGGAATTTTTTCTGCCCGTCAATATGGTTCCATTTATTTATCTCGATTTTTATATTTTTCTCAAATGTGAATGGAGACCGTAATTCCTGGCGTGTATAACTGTCCATGGATAACAGAAGAAGTCTACAGATTTAAATTAAGACCCTTTAATCTGCTAATTGAAAAATCTTGGTTATCACTAAGAGCATTCAAGTAGAAAAGCTGCTTCTCCCGTAAATCCCGCATTCAAGCGCTTCATTCTTTGAAATATGATATCAAGCTATTCAAAGTTTTCTAAAGAAATTCAATAATTCATTAAAGGATTAGGTATAATAGGAACCTCCTAGTTTTTTGAAGAAACTTTTGGCATTCATGTAAAGAAGGTTCGAAAAAGAATCCGTTTGAAGTAAGCCCTGACAGCTAAGAGGTTTGTTTGTCTTAACTTACCCACTTTTTACAACTTTTGATTTTGTTAGGTTAGGTCTATAATTACCGTAACCAAAACAAATAAGAACGGTCATAAATCAATTAGTTTAAGAGTTAAATGAAGTGATCTCCACCCTCCTTGATACATTTTATTATGTGGGATCTCACTCCATTAAAGGCACTCTGTAACAGTTCACCGGGTGTATCGTATATTTAGATGAACTTCCCATCGATCCTGCCTCTCAATTCTGGTAAATTATTAATTGGTATCACTACAAATATTTAATTTTTGATGTAAGGCCATAAAATAAGTCATATTATGGTGTAAGGTCCCAGGCTGGCCATGACGACTGGTTGGCTTACGACTGATAAGTCGATCGATCGTCAAAATGCCCCCTCAGTAAATCGAGCGTTTCGATACTGCTGAAAGTATTGAAACGTTTTTACTCTTTATTGTATCAAATTAAACGTGTTTCAATTGTTAGTCTTTATTTAAATCAGTCACAACACAAATATAACCAATAAAAATTAACCTCCAAAGTACTTATTTTACTTACTTCTTATTTATTTACTTCTTATTTACACTTCACTTGTCACAATCACTTCACTCTTATCCTTCACCCTTTTCTGTACTCTGTGGTCTTCTAAACTGAACCAATTTCCAAGCTTAATTGAAGTGCAGCTACCGCCAAGCACTCTTATATACCGGCGGACGTGGATTCTCGGCATTTATGGATGTTTCATTGGCTTTATAGTGTAGCTCTAGACAGCCGTCAGAAGTAACTTTCAACTATAAAAGTTTTTTGCTCTAACAATAACACGATTTTTATGATTTTATAACAAATTAATAGGAATAGGTAATTAATTTAAACAATAAAAAATTACCAAACGTGGGTAGGTGGGTAATAATTATTGTTTTTCTGTTTAATAATTTTTTTTTTTTTTTTTCGGGCTAACTTCACAAGCCCGAGAAAACCGCGGGTCGGGTGGTAAGACATACGATTGCCTATAGTTAGACCATGTTTTACCACCAACTAATTTTGTTTTACCACCATTAGAAAAAAATTTATCGCATAAACAATTTTTACCATAGCCGATAAGGTACGTGAAGTTGGACCGAAAAAAAGCCGACTGAGTGGTAAAACGTCATAATCGATTGTCCAACTTAAGACCATGTTTTTCCAGACGATTAGAAACGTTTTACCATATTGTACCAACACGAGAAATGTTATACCACCTTCTTAGTTTTCCTTTACCACCTCCAGTATCACCGCTCCCGGCCTTTATCTGGGTTGTTACAAAGTGGTAAAATTTTTTCTAACTTTTTTCAAATTTTCCATCACTTGAAAGTAACCTTCCGGTATTTACGAACTTGCAAGTTGGCCCTAATTCTCAAAAGCTCACAATGGCATGGGACGGTGATTCTGGGGGTGATAAATGAAAACTAAGGGGTGGTAAAACTTTTTCTCGGGCTGGTACAAAATGGTGAAACATTTTCAATCGCCTGGAAAAAAATCCTTCCGGCTATTACACCCTTATTGTGAATTGGGTCCAAATTTCATAAAGTACATCTAAAAGCCGGGGACATCTGTGATTATGGGGGTGGTAAATCGAAACTAAGCGGTGGTAAAACCTTTTCCCAGGTTGGTACAATATGGTAAAATGTTTTTAATCGCCTGAAAAAAAAAAACATTCTGGTGTTTAAGGACTTGTGAAGTTGGACCAAATTTCATAAAGCACATACTGGCCGGGGGCGGTGATTCTGGGGGTGATAAATAAAAACTAAGGGGTGGCTAAATATTTTATTTTTGTCGGGTTGGTACATAGTTGTATAATTTTTTTAACCACCGTATAGTTTTGCTTTTGGTTTATCCACACATGAAAACTTGGCCCGTGTTACCACACTATCGGCTATGGTAAAAATGATTTCTTCCCTAACTTTTTTACTAAAGATGGTAAAAAAATGAGTTGGTGGTAAAACGTGGTCTAAAGATGGACAATAGAACGGTACGTTTTACCATCAGGCACGCGTTTTTTTGGGCTTGTGAAGTTGACCAAAAAAAAAAACATAAAAAAAATTAGAAGGTGGTAAAACGAAAATAATTGGTGGGAAAACGTGGTCGTGCGTTGGAAAATTGATTATCACGTTTTACCATCCAGCCGGACTTTTTTTTTGCCAACTTGAAGTACCTCAAAATAATTTTATCAGGCATTCTTCGTCAGTTCATCCCAATCTCCGAAATTTATATTTTTTTCCCAAAGACCGGCAAGTCTTTTTTTTTAAATTCGTTCATTATCTTCGAAGAACTTAATAATAATTATGGAATTATCAAATAAATTGTATTATAAACGTTTTTACAATTAACTAAATTCGATCAAATGCAATAGAAGGCTTGAAAATATCGAGTCCCTAAGTACGGCACTGCACTTGGTATTATTGTAGATTGTAGGTCCGCATCAGGATCTTTATTGGATGGGACGTTACACTGCCGGAGATAAATTTTGGAAACTGTATTACTTTTTCCCCCGTGTCTGTCAAGTGGTCGTTTTGATGAAATTCTTTCCTAAGTTTCTTACGGAATTCATTTTTCCTTTTCACGAGTTTGCTTCTGGGTAATTTATCTGCAAAGAAATTGTCGAATTTTATTTATCAGGCCGCGTCTTTTATATTATTTCATCAGGATCGAAGGACCATTAGTAGTGGTTCGTGATATTTATAATCGATTTAACTAAATTTTCATATTTTATTATTTTCAGTTTCGGTTACCTAAATTAATAATAATTTCTCTTACTGGCAAATCTATTCCAAGAAAAATATCTGCACGAATCATAATAATTAAGAGACATTTATATAAAGAAAATTAATTAATTAATTCAAACGCGATATTCTTCTAAAAAATCTCACAAATGCTCAAAATAGGTGAATTCTGGAACACACCAAGGGGCTATTCTCGAGTTCGTGGGGTAGGATTCCCATGTGAGAGCTCACATGAAAACCGGTCTAGGGTACATTTGCTACCTACGCCTGTGACCAAATGTGCCAAAAATATGACATCCAGCTATTCAAATATCTGAATGTCAAGTTTGCACTTTGAATGGGAACGATTTCTGTGGATCGTTCTATTCCTACGAACTCGAGAATAGCCCTCCTGGTTTAAAAAATATTATTTTCGTCGCCCTTAGTGTCCTGATCCAGGATCCTGAAAACTCAGCACGTTTCAGTTGTAAATTAATTATTGTACCGAATTATTTTAAAACGTAATTTGAAAGCAAAGATTTAATTTATTATAATTTATAAGGTTCAAAAATTATTAACATTCCAAGAATTTCACATTATCTTCACGAAAATATGAGAGTAGCATCCATTTCCTGGTATATTAACCAGCCTAATATGAAATTAAATGAAATGGCCCCTTATTGTTAAACTCCTACGCTAAGCAGCAGGACGAAGAAAGGAAGAAGGATAAATAAAAAGGATAATAAAAATCAATAAGTCTACTCTTCTATTATTACTATTATTATTATTATTGTGGGAGGAAAGAAATTTACAGGATTCTCACAAAACGCTACATCCTGCAAATTCTAAGCAGGAAAATTGATGCTAGTTCAGCAAGCCGATAAAAGATGGAGCCTTCAGGAATTTCTGAAGTTTATTCGTGTCGGTGAATGGGGCGTGTTTGTTTTGTTATGACTTATTCATTAATTTGAAATTTTCATTTCCTTCAAAGAAGCTTTCAAGCTTATGAATTGAAAAAGTTCATGAAATGAGAATGTTTCTCTAATAAGAAATCTTTAAATTCTCATTCATTCTTTTTTTTTATTTTCCTCTCAGGCCACCGCGTGGACAGGTAAGGAAATAAGAAAGAAGAGTGCAACGATTTTTCCAATTATCTCAATAAAAAGCATGAAATTTTACGAAAATAAGCGTAAATCTAAAGAACCCACAGTGGCAATTTAAATTAGAATAGATTGTAACGATTCCTTTCTCGTTTCCAACAATTAACATTTCCAGGTCATTACCTCTTTATTTGATTAATTACTCCTTATATAGCGATCATTTTTGAGTTCATGTTTCAACATTCATGGAACACTGAACAATATTGTTGGCCATTTTAATAATCGAAATGAGCAGCTAGAAACTTCTCCAACCACTCAGTGAAGGTAATTTCCGCAATTACCGCTCAGTTTTTTTTTGATTAGTTTTTAGGTTTACGAGTCAATACGGTGTGGAACACTGTACAATATTGCTAGAACGTGATAGCTGCACGTGTTTCTCTTGTGCGTAACCATTTTATTAACCGAAATGAGCAGCTAGAAACTTCTCCAACCACTCAGTGAAGGTAATTTCCGCAATTACCGCTCAGTTTTTTTTGATTAGTTTTTAGGTTTACGAGTCAATACGGTGTGGAACACTGTACAATATTGCTAGAACGTGATAGCTGCACGTGTTTCTCTTGTGCGTAACCATTTTATTAACCGAAATGAGCAGCTAGAAACTTCTCCAACCACTCAGTGAAGGTAATTTCCGCAATTACCGCTCAGTTTTTTTTGATTAGTTTTTAGGTTTACGAGTCAATACGGTGTGGAACACTGTACATACAATATTGCTAGAACGTGATAGCTGCACGTGTTTCTCTTGTGCGTAACCATTTTATTAACCGAAATGAGCAGCTAGAAACTTCGCCAATCACTCAATGAAGGTAATTTTCCTCAATTACCGCTCAGTTTTTTAGGATAAATTTTTATGTTTACGAGTCAATACGGCGTGGAATACTGTACAATTTTGTTGGAACGTGATAGCTGCACGTGTTTATCTTGTGCGTAACCATTTTATTAATCGAAATGAGCAGCCAGAAACTTCGCCAACCACTCAAGGAAGGCAAAATTTAATTTTTTATGTACGGCGATAAGAAGAAGTCACATGGGGCTAAATCATAGAACTGAGGGGGGAAGATTGTCGGCGTATATTTAGGCTGATGATACGATCTTGGAAGCAATCAGCAAAAAAAAATTAAATTGTCTCTTGTAGTGTTTATTATTATGAAAGCTATCATTCCTGGTCGATCATTAGCAAATACGAGTAGTTCATAGAATTCTTGTATACGGTAAAGGGATCAAGCTGCAGATCTTCTTTTAGAATACGCTGGCAAGTACCATAAGATAGATTAACCTCCCTTTGTAAGTGACGAATTGATGTATGAGGGTGTTCTTCAATTACTTGTGGAACAACTTCAACTTGTTTTTGAGTTCCTTTTTTCTTATTTTTAAGCTGCCACTAACCTTTTTACGGTCTACACTTCCCGTTTCCCCGAATGAATTCACTAAATGCTTCACAGTTCTACTAAACCGATCAAAAAATCCGGCTTGAAGAACCTAAACGTTAGATAGGGCTAGAAGGACCAAAATGTTAAATTATGAGCCAAATTCGACTCAATGATATGGCTCCAAGGAGCAACGATGTTTGAGCTCGAAACAAATATGGTTCTACCCAAAGACGAGCGGTTATTGAGGGGTCCTATTAAGGACCAATAAAATTTGAGTAAAGGATAATTATTAAGTTGAGTGGAGAGTGGTTGACCTACCTTTCATTACGTGCTTGCCTGATTAGTGGACCATTCAACATTGGTTGATTCTTGTAGCTTGTAGACGATCGTGTACAAACTAGACGATCGGGGGTGGCTCTCTGGCTTCTGACCGACGTCTTGACACGCTCGCGTATCTCTTCCTGGTTGGTGTGCTCGAAAACTCGAACATTTTCTGTCCCATGATAGACGCTGGGACGTTCGGTCAACGCAGAGGGGATTGGTGCAGAATTTGAAAAAAAAATTAAAATGAGCTCAGACATGACTCTCTCTCCCAAAGCGATAAGGTTAATTGCTCGCGTAATGAATTGTTGAACTGTTTATCTGACGCTATCCGCTTTCGAAAGTTCACCTAGTTTGTGATGTTTGGATTCTGGGATTCCGGAATTTATTTTCAAGCAGCTCGCCCTCTTGTCAGCGATTTTCTCTGTGTCTGGATCTTCCCTTCCCATTTCATTTATCAATAAATACTTTTAAATTGACCTATGAGGTTTATTTGACCTGTGCTGTTGCTCCTGTGTGTGGTGTGTGCATTGCCAAAGTAATGTGTTAAGTTAATTTGCTATCTTCAGACTCCATGATAGCATTCTTTTCTTCCCCTGAATATTGCTCGGGGGTGTGTAAGAAGTTTTGTATTATAAAAATTTCAAAGATACCTAACTCAGAAGACTTTCCTTAATAAAGGTATACTTATTAATAAAATAAGTCATCACTGTCATGTAGATATTTCAGGGGAACTCGATACCTACCTACTGTTAAGAAAAGGTAAAAATTTCCAATTATAATGAGAGCATTGCATGACTGGTTAAGAGAAAAACACTCAATTCATTTAGACTGGATAGAAGTGTATCAAATGAAAGGGGCATAACTTTGTTTGTAGTGAATATCATTTCTGAATTTCCATAATGCATAAGTAAAACGCTGCCCTCATTAGAATGACAAATTGCAAACTCAACATTCCCAGTTCTGCTGCAGACAAAGAAAAACCGTGAGCATTATATAACAGTTGTTGTCTTAATAAAAATGTCATTTCCACTTGAGCACATCATATCATCTCGATTAAAAATTCAGTTTTCGGAGGTTTTTTCTTTTTCTTACCGCCGAGTAAATAATACGCTTATAATATACCTACCACTTTCACTACGTTTAATAATTTTTAAGCCCGGCAGGTATATGACATGATACTTGGTAAGCTTGCACCTACCGTGCTTTAATGACTTCGAAACGAAATAAAACAAGAGTTCAACAAGCAATAAAAAAATGGAACACACCTCCCGTCTCTGTCAAACGGGCAGTAATATTCCCGTAATACTCGTACCACAATCTATAACGGACCATAACATGGATAAACTCGTCCAGGCGAATAAACTGGGGCAGTGGATATCTATTACGCTTTGGTGATGCTTTTCCATTTCCATTTATACCCCCTGCATCCATACTGGTTTGCTGTGTTATCGTAAATCACTAAAAAGCAATTAGTATACTCGGGCAGGAGGTCGACAAATTGATCTCATAAATGGAATATCCGGGACGATGTTGCAAATTCTACGCTCCTCTCGGTGCACTTAGTTAATTTTATTGCTCTGACTTAACTTTTTTTGAATAACGGGACTGCTTACTGCAAGGAAAAGTTTGGCTTGAGAAATTGAGTTACACTGCATGGAGAATTAAATGTAGCTGAGAGTTGCGGCTTTATTTTAGAGATTGGAATTGTAATATTTGGAATTGAAATTACACATATCTTCAGCGATCTTTGTCTAGTAGAGTCGTTCTGTAGGATTTATCCTTAAAGTGTTTTTATGGTTAAAAAGCATGGTAATCTAAGAGATCTGGCATCAGGGGATGTTCATTTACTGTTTATTGGAGTTAATGTTTCAAGTGCTTTTAAGGGATGATATGATCGAGAATCCTTGGATGTTGCTCTAAAGAAATAGAAATCATAAAACCACGAGCCCTCCTGTAACGCGTTTACGGCGTTAAAGTTTATTTACGAAAACCTTACAACAATAATTATAAATGTTTTCTCTCGATCTAAACATTCTTAGCGACCTTTTCCCTAAAAGTATCGCGTGTAACTTCACGGACCTTTGACCGTTACTCTCGCGCGACCGAGAGGGAAAAAAGTCCTTATTAGACAATGTCGATGACAACGTCTCGGGATTGGTGTGGTGAAGGGCTGGACGACGCGAGACTAGCAAGAGGGAAGCTTCTTGCTTCTAAAAACTACCCTACCTAGATTTATCTTTTTATCTCTTCCTGTGCGTGTATCTTTTTTAAAAAGAAGTGCAACAGCTTCTAATAATTTACCTTAACAGAATTCGAGTTTTCAACCAACAACGAAACAGGTCGTTTCGAGAAACTGCCAATAACTGTCTATAACTACGACGCCATTACGAAATATTTCCACAATCAAAACGTGTTTCTCGATTATTAAACAAGAGTGTTTTCGGAAAATAATATAGTTTTTGAATTAGGCTAGACTTCCGACAGTGACCGACCCCAACATCGAACGCCACGTGGCGATTTAATTTCGAATACTTATTTACTCGAACTGCCTTGCCAGATGGAAACTTCACCCCTTTCACTAGAGAGGTTGTTTGAATATGAAAGATAGCTCTACTTACATGTGAAGTTGTAGCAGTTCAAATAAATTTACCAAAAGGATGATGCTTGCAGGAGATTGGAACAGCAACTCAGTCGTTTCTCTTCCACGGTATAAAATAAATACCGTACTGATCGTAGGTGATGTTGCCTGGTGGCGTGTTGATGTCGCGGGAACATTTGTATTAATTAATTAAGTCTATCGTAATCAAAATTTTCCCGGCTTCCAAATCGAAAGTCATTAATTTCCGGGAACACTTTTGTTTATTCGCATGTTGCGATCCGATATTTGGTGATTTAGATACAGCGATTTAAAAACAGCAATATGGCAGCCGATCGCGAGTCTTGTTAGAGACGTAAATTCTCGAAATGGAGATAAACACTCTTTGGCCCTTCGGTATCGAACGCGAATGTGGTTAAGATAATTTTATAGAAACGATTTAGTTTCCAGATATGGAGATAAGAGTTACGATAAGAAAAGGTAATAGGTAAGAAAAAGATAATCTGCAGGGGAGGCTTGCCGTTCTCGTTCACCGATACACGTTCTTCTACTCGCCTCACCCTTCTGTCTCTCCGATCTTCCCGTCACTGTTCTGAGCGCGTCGCTCGTTTCTTCTCCAATGAGGAAACCTTATGTCATTTTCGGCCTACTCTATTCGCCACTTCTCGCGTGTCTCATTTCCTCTCTTTCTAGTTTATCGCTTCAAGTATGTGCGATGTATTCATCAGGTGATGTCGTAATCATAAGATCGAAACTGACCTAAGGTCCGTGAATTTAAATACGATGTTGTTTTAGGAAAGGTTGTTAACGAAAATTGAGCTTTGTTTCAATATAAAATAAGGCTCGGACTATAAAAATAAGAATCAAATATCAAAGTTACCAGCAATAACACCTCAGATATAGGTTTTCGGGTAAGTAGTTCCTCTTGAAAGGTAATAAAACTCCAACTCCAGGTTGTTGATAAGTTTTCATTGGATTAGAACTGTTGAAAGTTAACGAGAGTGCACCGGGCTAAAACTCGATTAAACGCGCTGTCCAAATAAGAAAGATTTATCATCCTAACTGCTATTTCAGTGGTGCAATGTTGAATTGTTGTCGGGCCACCGAATATTTATCCCCTTTTCGTAACTTTCGGTAACTTTGATTTAAAGACTTCTTATTGGTATCAAATTTTTCATCTTAATATTATGTAAGAGAATGACGCCAGGTACGAAAACAAAAATTGTATCCAACTAAACAAAAACATCTTTTGCAGGAGCGCTAAGAACTCTATCTTGGAATTTTTCATCAACGCGAAATAGACTTGAGATAAAGAGGCGAGACGTCAGGTTAGTATACAAATTACGCAAAATCTGCATATTTTATGACACCATATTATCATGTTCATGATACATACACACAGATAATAGATATGAGCCAGTAAACTTCCATAAAACGCCGTGCGCAAAATTCAATCACGTCACACGTTGGGAGTCTTTCAGTGCATTTAATGGAGTTTACAGGCGATAAAGAGTTGCAACTGAAGGAGGCGACTGCAAATATATTCGACCCGGAGTCGGAGTTTCGTTTATGCAGGAGAGTAAAATGCACCCTAATGGCGGGAAACGAGGGAGTTCTTTCAAACGTAAAAGGTCCTTTGCTTGGTAAACAGGGAAGCCACGAGCTTATTACGGGGTGTTCAGATCATGGAGGAGGAAATGGTTCTGAAATGCAATTTTGCTTGCAAGAAAACAATGCATATTACTTTTTTGATATATCAGTGGGTGCAAGAACTTGTTATAGAGGCTACGAATTTGGGCTTCTAAAAACAGGGAATTGTAATTTTAAATTACCGAATATTAATGTAATTTAAATAACTTGTCGAGGGGAGAGTAACCAGGTTGAACTAAATGTCAAGTTATACTAGGAAAGCTTTTAGGAGGGTTGAAGTTAATTGCTATCCACAATAATATCCACAAAATGGCGGCTGTAGTTGCTTTAGGGTTGTGAATCGTCTTTAGTCTTCCACGTTAATTTTAAATTTAATCCACCTACGCGTTTCGGTCTTGAATAAACTCTTCGCTCTTGAAATCACATAAATGTATTTTTTGCGTTGATTCATTTATGAATATTATCGCCATTTTGGAAATTGGTGGTTGAATTTTTTCAAGTTCATATAATAATATAGCGTAGTCGTTTACTCAAAAAATTTCAGCGCAATTCCTTTAAAAATGCGCCCATAAATGGCATTTATAGCAATTTATATATACCCTTGCCCTATACCCACGCCACTGGGTTTATTATTAAAAAAAAATAGACTAACCTAAAGTTGGCGTGAAACGTTCGTCCCGACAAAAATAATTTTTAATTTTTTTCCCTCTTATTATTGAGGGATTAAAAAATAAAATTTGTTATGAAAATTTAAATCGCTGCCATTTTGAAACGGCTTGACCGATTTTACTCAAATGCGATACCAGACATTTACTCTTCTTACTCCTATAAAACTTTTAGTCCCCTAGATTGAAAACTGCAGAAGGAACACCCTGTAGAAGTTAAGCGACTTTAGGACTTTTTGTAATGGAAATTATAAAATTCGTCCAGAAGTCCTACAAAAGTAAAAAATTTCGTTCACCAATCTTGAAAGATAAAGTAAGAAGAGCGTTTTGAAAATCGAGAATTCTCAATTTTGGAAGAAAAAAAAAATACAAAGTACGGTGCGGCCAAATCTCGGGAAGTATTATTGGTCCTAGCGCTAGTGCCTCAAAATAAAAATCCCCCAGGGATACGTGATCACGAGAAATTCAATGAAAATATATGTAGTTTCAAGATGGTCGCACTTTCGGAAATACCGGAAAAGCTCCAAAAAATTTCCGAAAATAATTTGATTCTGGTGGCCTTACTAGTTAAAATTTCACGCCATCAATATTCAGTCAATAAAGTGTAACGAGTCGTCGTAATTAAAGTAATTAGTGCAAGAAAATTTCGTTTTCATAAATAATAAAAGCTGTTTTGATAAAATAACTACGTTTAATATGGCTAGCGTCCTCTAGTTTCCAATAATTAAACCTAGAATACCGAGCTCTGCTTGCAACTTTAAAGATTTGTAGTTTCCGCTTATCATAAAAGGATATGGGAATTCGTGAATTATGACGTCACGGTAGAGAGACACGGAGAGAACACCGAGAATTCAGGACGAGCGAGGGACTTAAACGAGCATCGCGAAGCGGGTAGATTAATTTTTTTCTTAAAAATTTAACACGCCTGTATCTCGAAAATAAACCGTTTTAGAGTGAAATTTTCAGAAAAATAAAACATTAATTCTTTTAACGTGTTGGAATTACAATGAAATGAGCATAAAGCCCCCATAATCTCCTCGTTATTACGACTCATCAACCCTCAAACTCACGATTAGTTTATAAGCGATTATAAAAAAAAGCATCAATAATGAATGTCCATCACTATCCCCAAACCCGGCGATTCTAGTTTAATTGCTCAAGTTCCCGCCTCGGAAGAGGAAACTCTTTATACGTATAAGCCAAACTAATTATAACTCGCGAAAGTTCAGGAGTTTCAATGTAAGTACTCCCTGAACTTCCAGAGCGAACTCCTCATTAGATCATATTTAAGTAACAGGAACATTCTAACAAAGTCTCATTATTTGTATGGTTTTCTCGTGTTTGTCTGTAAGGAGATTTTCTTTATGTTGAAATCGCGTCATTCTCTTGTGTGCATGGTCAGCATTAGAGACCAGAGCGCTGAGATTCAGTCAAAGTGACCGGATAAAATGACAAAACTATTAATTAAACCACACTAACTTTACTATAAATCTTGAATTCATAGTTGATTCCGAGCTGTTCGTTATCGTGGTCCATGGAGATTTGCTCCGAACTTTCATGAACCACGAAGATTTCGGCCTACGGCAAAACGGCCCGGAATCAATTATGATTTCAATTGAAGTCAGCCGTGAAATCCTACAAATATTTTTTACAAGTTACAAGTATTATTATGAAGGATAAAACACGTTCCTGATTAACATTTACAGAATTATTATGGAATATTTCTCCAGGCAGTATCACTATCTGCGTACCTACCGATATAGCTGAAAGAAACCGGAGAGTTCTCGACATATTTACATTTCATCCCAGGGGATGGTTATATTAAAATCAATTTGATTCAGGTGTAGCTCCGGCGGGCAATTCGACAGAATGTTTTCATATTACGATTTTGTTTCTGTTTTTGACATCCCTCATCGTAGGGAGGCGTTTTTGTTCTTTTTAAGCTCTGCGTGAAAAATTACTTCCATGACCGTCAGGAAAAATACGACTACATGGAGAATTTTCGTTGTTCATCGTTTGTTGATTCTGCGCATAAACAATGATCACAATAATTAATCACTCTTCCTGTTTATGGCCTTAAATTCTAATTATTGTCCTGGCTGATACAAGTAGACCGGTGGTTAAACAGGGTGTTTCAGAGACAAAGGCCCAAATTTGAAGAGGCAGTTCTAGTTTTTCTCATAAATATAAGTTGAAAAAAAATCAGCTCAAAATGATGTCTCGTTTAAGAATTGTTAAGAGATACAGGGTGTCAAAGTTGAAAAAAATCTAGTTTTTGGTTATTCGATTTTGATAAAACTTGCCATGAACATCAGGCAAACAGAGATACTTAATTTGGCTATTTCAAGTTTTGTAGATATGATCCAGTGGCGTAGATATTCAGGGTTGGTGCTCTTTTTCCTGTCCCATATTCTATGACACTGATTTTATTGCAAATACACAAACGTTATTCAATAGCCTGTGCATTTTAGAACAAAAAAGTATTCTTTGATTTTTTTCATATGGCGCACCGTTTTTGAGACATTTTAAGTTTTCTCAGATAATGTTGGGCTATTTACATTGAAAATAATTGTTTATTCCTAAGATTATTAGTGACATTGCACGAGGAAGTTTCAAAAATCTCAAAAACGGTGCGGCGTATGAAAATAATTAAAAAATACTTTTTTGTTCCAAAATAGACTAACTGTTTATTTGCATTTAATAACAAAATTGATTAACGTTTGTATATTTGAAATAAAATCAGTGGCGTAAAAGATGGGGAGGAAAAAGGGGCGCTAGCCCTGAATATCTACGACACTGGAAGACCTCTACAAAACCTGAAATAGCCAAATATTGTGTAATTGAATTTGGCTATTTCGGATTTTGTAGATATCATCCAGTGGCGTAGATATTCAGGGTCGGGCCGTTTTTCCCTCCCTATCTTTTACGCCACTGATTTTATTGCAAATGAACAAACGTTATTCTATAACCGGTGCATTTTAGAACATAAAAGTATCCATTAATTTTTTTCATACGGCGCACTGTTTTTGAGATATTTGAAGTTTTCTAGGGTAATGTTGGGCCATTTACATTGAAAATTGTCAATGATCAGTGACACTGCTCGAGCAAACTTCAAATATCTTAAAAATGGTGCGTTGTATGAAAAAAACTAAACAATACTTTTTTATTTTAAAATCCATGAGCTGTTGAATAAGTTTTTGTAATGCAATAAAGCCAATGGCTTGAAAAACTGGGAGGGAAAAGGTAAAACAAAACTGAATATCTACGCCACTGGTAGACATCTATAAAACCTGAAATAGTCAAATTAGAGATCTTAGTTTGCTCAATGTTCATGACAAGTGTCATCAGAATCGGTTCAAATTTATACGAGTGATAAGATAATAATACCAAAAACTTTTTTTTTAACTTGGACTCTTTTAAACGAAACGTCATTTTTAGCTGTAATTTATTTTTTCAGCTTCTATCTATGAGAGAAACTTGAACTACCCCTTAAAATTTGGCCTTATACCATTGAACCACCCCTGTAAAGGGTGGTCCACCCCCGAAATAAGGGGTAATTTTAAAGATAAAAAATTGGAACTTTAACAAAAAAATTGGTGGTAATGTGACCTTAATAAAATCAAAATCGCTAAAAAGAAACATAAAAAAAACTAATTACCAAACTTGAATTAAATAAAATACATCAAATATGCAAATGACAGGTAGAATTATTGATATATGATTGCAATGAAAGTGACCAATAATCTGAAGAGGGTAGTTACCTATCATACATTCTTAAACAGTCTAAGTAAACAATCCCCAATGTCGTGTGATATTGAACTCGAATGGGAATTGTTCTGACTGGTTACTAGGGATTTATGATGGATACCTACCTCATTCAGATTATTGGTCATTTTTATTACCACCATAATATATTGATTCTACCTGTCATTTCCATATTTGATGTATTTAATTTAATTGAAGCCTTATAATTAGTTCTTTGATATTACTTTTCGACACTTTTGATTTTATTAATCGATTTCTACCGATGTATTGAAGAAAAATCGATTTTTTTTGGCCACTTCACCACCAAATTACAGTTTTTTATCGCTAATAGCCGAACGAAAAAAATAATTATACTGATTATGGTCTTATATTAATTACCTACATGACTCCTCAAAGTTTCAATTTTTCATCTTTAAAATTAACCTCTACTACGGGGGGAAGACATAAGTGATGGACCGCACTGTACATGATATACATAATAATTATACAGGTGTCCCTGAAATGACTTACAGCTCTCTAACAAATATTTATCGGGTAAAACTCGATTTAAATCAACTTATCTTAGTCCTAAGTTGCTTGGTTTGGCCGCTAGGAGATGTCAAAGTGTCAATTATTCTGAAATTGTTATTTGACTATAAAAGCTAAGCCGCTGAAGAGATTTTGATGAAATTTGGTATGACGTTATGGTTTCATGGAACAAAAAATTATTGATAAAAATCCCATGAAAAAAATGAAATTTTCTATAAAAATGAACATCCTAATGCGATTTTCTTCTAAACTGTAACGTTAGGCGACTTTTATAAAAAGTATCTTTTTTGTATAAAATGAGTCGACTAATCTACGCTCGATATTAAAAAAAAATTATTTCCATTGGCGTAGAAGTTCATAGGTCAATGCTAAAAAACCCATGATCTACGTCTATGGTTTAATGTTTTGAGTAATTTTTGTGGTTTGATTAACTTTTTGTCCTATGAAACCAAAACGTACAGTTTTTATATTCAAATACTCAAAAAACAATTTCAGAATTGACACTTTCACATCTCCCAGCGACCAAACCAAGCAACTTTGGACTAAGATAAGTTGACTTAGATCGACTGAGTTTCACCCGAGGAACATTTGGTAGAGAGTTGTATAGCCATTTAAGGGATACCTGTATAAGAGTGTATTTAATAAAAGTATTACGAGCACAACCTTCCAAAGTTTAATTTCTCCAACAGAACAATTTTCCTTTAATTTTCTAATTTTTAAGCACCCTTGTAAATAGTTTCACCCGCTAGCGAATCGATATAGGGCGGATTTATTTACCTAAAATATGCGCCCCGGTTTAAATTATTATGATGGGGGAATTTACCCTCATCCCTGACGATAATAATTATTTCGCGTCACGTTATTATGCTCCACCATGAGCGCTATTGAGATGCTGAGAATCCGGCGAAGTTTTCGGTAAATAAAGGAGTTAATAAAGGTCGTCAAATTTAAGGATTTTTGACGTTATATGATTTTTTTTCACTGCATCTTCTAACAAGCACACATATCGTTACTTTTTAACGATTTCTGTTTTGTACATCTTTCTGATGAGTAGGGACCCTCAACGACATCCCGAGGGCAGAAGGGTAGTTATCCATTTTTACCATTCAGAATATCGCAATCCCATATCGATAATACTTCACATTTATTTGCCCCGGAGCAAATTTCAATAAATAAGGACGACTTTCTAGATCTGGAACTTACCGTTCTATAAAGGCCAATTTTTGGGCCATCACCGCCTTAACAGAGGATTTAAATTCTTGAAGGAACTGTTATTTTAATAACAATCTCTTTGATTGATTAGAAGATAGATGTTCAGATAAATTTTCATCAAAATAATTCTAACAAGGCTATTGTTAATTTTTTCCTACTATTCAAATAGCGACCAAAATCTGTCAAGCTTCATAAAAGAAAAATTCTTCAGGCACTTGATTGGCAAGTTTGATCCCTTTTTGATCCATTCATGGAGCGTATCTATCCATGCGCGCATTTCCAACCACGTGGCGTCCCGTTCCACGTTCAGTGCGGACGGGTAGTCCTTGTCGACAGTTCCTGCCTCTCGGAAGGACTCCTGCAGGATTCGGGACGCAACAGGCTCGTCGCGCCGGAGAAACCGGACTCTCGCATATTATTGTGGTCATGTTTGTGTGACAATTTCGGGTCACGGCACCGGTTAAGGGTTAACTGGGCACTAGGCGCTAGGCGCGAGCTGTCAGAGGTGCGGATGTTTGAGGTGAGAGGGTTAAAAATGTACTGGGTGATTGATTATAAAATTGTGTATAATTTTTAGGTCATTTTGCCATTCAGATTATCATTTTTTTATGGTACTAATATTTAAACAGGGTACTCAGAAAATAGTTGCGTAAAGTTAGTGGTAGAAATTGTCTGGGAGGGTGTTGTCTTAAATCAATTTTTTTTGCAAAAAATGTTTTTTTTTTAATTCTCCTGAAATTCATCCAGTATAGTCATTTGTGGTACGTATGTAATAATGAGAAGGCGAAGAAAAAATTTGTAGCTCAATTTGGGAATGACTTTTTACGCACTACTGTAAGTACCCTACCGGTTTCGGTCTATTGGACCATCTTCAGGGGTTAAGGACGGCTTAACTGTAAAAGGATAAAGTTGGAAAAATAGAACCCATTAAAATTAAAGTGACTTACAGTAAGCGGTGTTGGTGTTGTATGCGTCCAAAATGGTGTGTAGAAACAGAACGAAAAAAATTAATTTTTTTTCGCTCTTTCTTACATCTGCAGAAAAAATTGATTCTTGATTTTCTGGAATCTGTTGAAATTAAGGAAAATCTTGACGATTCAATTAATAAGTGTCACATAACAAGTCATCAAAAACGAACATATATATGTTTCTCAGAAGAATACGCTTTTTGCTTACTTCTTCAAAAATATTAAATAAAAAGGCGGAGATATTCAAAATTGCGGCAGTAATTATTAGTAAAAGAATGGACTCATTTGAGAAAGGATGCGCGAAGCGATTTTTTAGGAAGAGTACATTCAATATCTGTTGGGTTTGTGATTGCTAACCGTGAATAACGAATTATGCAATAAAACAATAAATCAGGCCGTGGCGGAACTGTTTTTTTTTTCAATCTTGGGAGAGTCGGTTGTCAGGCGAGTGTCAATTTGTTGTGTGTCTCACTCTTTTAAAAAAAGTCGTCTGCGTCCCTGATGTAGATGAGTGGATTCGTGAACCTATAGGTACTACTTTTCAATGCCTATGCAAAATTATTTATTTATTTTTTCAGGTTTTGTGTGTAATTACATAATATGCATATTACATATACAGGGTGGCCCAACAAAAACGCAGCTGGCCTAATAACTTGGAAACTGAAGATGTACGCTAAAAACGCCGAAACAGGTAAATTTTGTTCTCGAGGGGGACATAATATTTGGGACAAGGGACAAGTTTAACTATATCCAAATTCATCTCCTTGGAAGGGTGACTACCATTTCGCTGATCATCATAGGGAACAAATATCGAGTGATACATCATTTGAAAGCTATTTTTTTATGATAATAATAATAATAATAATAATAATTGTCGTTATTCCATAAATTGCTATACAATAAAATTTTAAGTAAAAGCATCTAAGCAAATTAAAACAATTAAATGAGTGAAAAGGTCAAGGCCAAATAGTATCAAGAATGGATAATATGCCATTGCTCTTTTTGCAGGGGCATTCAGGGCAGGGAATTTGAATTATCTTTACAACTATATCTCACTTTTTGGGTTCGCCTAAAAAAATTTTATAGGGTGAATTGATAAAACAGGTTTTCTTGACAATTATTGTGAAAATGTGCTTAGAAATAAAACTTTAATACAACAATGCACTTTACTGCGGTTATTAATTTACACACATCTACATTCATTTACACATTTCACCATCTACTTATGTTCACCCCCGAAATAGAAGTTAATTTTACTGATAAAAAATTGATATTTTGAGGATTTGTATATCAGTTTCATTATTTTTTTTCATTCAGGCACCAGCGGTAAAATACCTCATACACACACATAAAAATATAAATAAACAGTGGGGAAAAATAATCCCTTGGTGTTGTCCTACTATCACGTTTGGCACAGCCACGTTCAAATTGGCTACAGACACTGACACTACTAATGAAATCAATTGAACCGTCGCCGATAAATATGAACTAAACTATAGTTCATTCATTTACAGTTACAAACAAATTACCCCAGCGTTAACTCATCGTTATAAATCGTTTAAACAGCAACTGCGTATATAGACGAAACATTTAAATAAAATATCAAAGCATGTGTTATTTGTTATTTATTGAACAATAATTGAAATAAAATAAATAATGATTGATGATCAAAATCCACACATGAATTAATTATCACAGGATCAATGTAAATTAAAAGACACACGTTAATCACTTTTAACGATAATAATAATTAATGTTTTCCCCAAATAAAAATTTCGTTTGTTGTAAAAAGAATTCAAGTAGCTTATCACTCGTTATCTGTTCCCTATGATGATAAGCAAAGAGGTGTAGCTACCTTTGCCGAGGGAATGAACTTGGGTAGTTAAATTTGTCACGTAAAGATGTCCCTCTTGACATAATTGACCTGTTTTGGGGGTTTTAACGTACATCTTCAGTTTTGAAGTTTTCACTGGGCCACCTGCATTGTATACATATAACTACTTATCAATATAATATGTATATCTCACGAAGGTAATAATTGTCGACATTATAATAAATAATTGTTTAAACTATGTATTTACTACATAGGTACTTGAGCTGGTCAAGCAGCTTTTTCTTACTTATTTTTACTTATTACATAAAGGTAAAGATAATTATTATTTTACATACTTCTTTGTATACACAGTGAGAAACTCACAAAGCCAGCTCTTAATTTTTGTACGTTTCTATTTCTTCTTTTTTATTGGTAACATTGAAAAATAACAGAAATTATTTTTCATAGCCTGCAATAAGAGAATGCTGCAAGTTTTTATTTTACGTCTTACATTCCTTGAAGGGAATTTCTTCGAGCAATTTTTGCAATAAATAGTAAGCATGGCGTTTCTACACAATCATGATACGCGCAAAAGCGCGCGTATTTTCTTATGGAGCTCAATATTAGCAACGAAGACTCTAGAAAAGTCTCCAATGCGCATGCGCGAACTTTGTTAAAAATTTGTGATGAAATTTTACACTGAAATTATTTCCTGCGCAGGTGGGTAAGAAACGCAGATCCTTTTCAACTACCCAGTTTGAACTACCAGCTCAAGGTCATGCGCAGTAGAAAACACCAGAGCCGACTATTTAAATATATGAAAAGATTATCAAAGTTCCCGAATGCGCAGTAGAGACTTTCGGTAAGTTATCGCTAATATTGAGCTCCATTTAGGAGTTGCAACTGCCATTTCAAGGGGGTTAAATAAGGGATGAAATAAATACAATGAATACTGAAGAAGTATTGTTTGATTGTTTGTAAGTAGTGAATTTTCAGGATTTTATTTCAGGATTAAAAATCGTTTTACTTCGTAATTTTTTAAAAACAAATGTGCGCGTGGATAAATGGGTGCGTGTATTTGGTACTTTTGTTTATGTAATAATTACGGTTGTAAGTCGATGATGATTAATTTTTTGGATAGTTCTGTGTGGTGCATGATGCGTAAATTAACTCGATACGATTAATTATTGTGAATGTGGATTAATAAAAATGCGAATGTGAAAATGTTGCGTTAAGCGATACGGGAAGCCGCGTCTAGACACTCTCGTTGCGGAGCGCTTAGAATTAGAATGCAGGACACCTCCTTCCCCCTCTTCTTTCAGTTCTTTGTGGTCCCGGTACAGGTGCTGTGATTATAAAACCAAACGAATGTGCTGTTCTATACGCAACAAGAAGGGCTTGTGAAGGGACAGGATTGAAAGGAAAGTAAAAATAAAAAGAAGATATTGAAATGAAAAGTGGTACGGAACACAATTATGCGCAATAATGATAATTGAGTTACTGAATTTATTCAATTTGACTGTTACACGCTATATATATATTTGTATATATTATATTATATAAATAATAGCTACGTTATAATATACATAATAATCTTAAGATAGTAAAAAAATTAAATAAATTGATTGCACAGATAAAAAAGTCTTAAACTCTACTAAAGCATAAATTAATAAATACTTATTTAAACATATTACAAGCTAGATGAATTGCACTATTAAGAAAATCAAAAGGAAAGTGTAATCTTCGTATATATAGGAGCCCGCGATACTTTTTCTACGACCACAGTTTATTCGTTAAAAAATTGATTGAAAATTTCAACTTGTAACCACATGTCATGGCCAGAGCGAGTACTCTTAACGCCTGTTGTAAAAAATATTACATTTATAATAATTCCAATTTAATTAATCGTTAACTATCTACCTACTTATTAATATTGACGTCTTGCACTGCACAAACATCATACTTCATAATCTCTTTACTATAGCTAAATTTTTTATTAACCAAAATATAAATATATCCCGCAAAACCAATCACAGCTCCTGCTAATACATCCCACCAGTGATGCCGTCTGTCAACGATCCTCGACGTTGAAATGAAGGCGGTCAAACAAAGACATCCAGCAATCAGCACCGTTTTAAGTAAATTACCGGTCAACCTCGTGTCCAATCTCACCATTATCAAGTGCTGGAATCAAAAAAAGTTTTTAATCAACAACAAAATTACAAAATCATCAACTGACCGAAGAATACAATCCCATCAACACGGAGAGAGAAGCGTGTCCTGACGGGAACGACTTGAAAGCCGATTCCAACGTGTGCCCCGAAAACTTCTTCGACGTGCAATGGTAATTTTCAATGAACGTCCCTATGGTGCAATTCACATTTTCTTGAGGTTGGCACAAGTAAAAGAATTGCGGTCTTGGTTCGTTGATGAACATCTTCAACATGTTCGTCATAAAGAGCACCATCGCGAATCCTACGAGGTAATCTTTGTATTGCAAGAATATTTTATTACAGTAGTTGCTGCATGTTCCCTTTCCTCTCGAGAGCTGCGTTATAACGGCCGCGGTGAAGGGTACCAGAGATATCACTAAATATAAGTGGATCACCGTTACGGTCTCTCCTTTAAATTCATGACTGAGAGACGGGTCCTTGCAGTAGAAGCCAGCACCTGAAGTCTTGTAGGGAATTCCCACAAACTCTGATATATACAAAAATGTTGCAACTGCAAAAATTAATTGGATTGGTAGTACAAATCGAGGCAGATGATGCGAGTATCTACTTACTTGATGTAGCTAAGAGAATGTTAATCAGATATGGCATCCATTTAATTATTATTTTACTCCGTTTGCCCTTGCAAGAGTTGATTTCGTCAGTTTCGAACATGGACATGATGGACTAATGACTATCTACTTATTTTCACCACTATCGATTCTGAAAGAATGAGAACGTTATTAGTATTTTCGTCATTTACTCAATTAACGTAATCTTGTCAATGTTAATCTATTCAAATGACGCGTAACTAGACTGAATAATAATTTGTATTAAATTAAGCAGGCAATTTCAATATAATTATTTAACAAGCAGAGATTAATTATTTACCTTACCTTCAATAATAATTATAAATAACAATATGATCTATAGGCCTGAACGTTTGAAACTGAACTGAACAGTACGAGTATGCTTAACAAGGAGCTTCAGATAATAAAAGTCTGACTGGGATTTCCAGTCTTCTCATGATGCAGTACTATCTTATTTGCATAATAAATACAAACTCTACTTCTTTTGCTAATCTTATGGGTTCTTCTTAGGATCATTATTATCCGGGTTATCTGCAAAAAAAAGAAAAATAATTTTCAGGAGCCAAAAAGTTGATTTCCGTTAAATATGTTTTATGAATACTAACAGTAAAACTGTAGTCTACTAATCTTCTGAGACATTATTAATGTCTCTCGCATCATAATTGCAACAAGTTTTGTCATCATTTTAAGACATGTTTTTTACATGTAGCGCTATCGACGATTTTATAAAAGGATCTACGTCATTAATATTATGATCATTCTATTAAGCAAGTATTTATTTCTTCAGAAAGAATATAAAAAGTCTACCCCATATAGAATTCCTTTATGTCGCTTACGTCATTTTTTCAAGCAACTTCTCTAGATTTTACAAATTATGCAATACTCCATTGCCAGTTACATCATTACCGCGCAAATAATATTTGTATTTTTTAACACAAACTAACGCTTACGGTATTTTTCTTGCGGGAATTACCAATTTGAGGTAATTTAAAAAATATACTTTAAAGCATGTTGTTTTTTTTCTTGAATTTTTTTTCGCACTAGAAAATATATCGCTTACGACATTGTTGTAAATAAGTGTTAAATCAAAACTTTAAAGCGAGCTATTCATTTGAACAAAAATATAAAAATGTACCTAGTTTTTCAGAAATAATTCCTCTTATGCATGTAGCTTACGCCATTAGTTCAAGCATCTTTCTAGATTTTTTAATTAATAAATTTTTCAGACAAAATACTCCAAAGCCGCTTACATCATTATATAACGCAAGTAAATTTCTTATATTTTTAAGACAAGCTGACGCTTTTCTTACTAGAAAAAATATGTCCCTTACAACATTACTGCAAATCGACGGTAACTCGACAAAAGGGCGTAATCGGAATAACCTAAATTTTACAGTAGCAAGAAAAAACGCTTTTTTGTACTTTTGATTTTTCTTGAGCATTTTTTGAAACTCGTCATGAGTATTATAATTTTTTTGTATTTTGTAGTAAAGTAGGAATAATTTACCTACAGTTTTTTCCGAAATAATCCAAAAATTGTCGCTTACGCCTTTTTTGGTTTTTCTTTTTACGCTTACGCCCTTTTCAGTGGCGCCTACGTTTTTTGCCAATGGCAGAAACCTCTTCAGAATGTCGCTTAAGAATGACTTACACCTTTTCAGTTTTTCAGAGTATCATTTTCGCCTGTTACTTGCGTTCAGTAGGTATCCCTAGGCTTGATGCATAAGTTTTTTTTTCTTCAGTTAAAAAAATATTATACACCGACTGTTATTCCGAGGAGCTATATGAATGAAAAAACAATCAGCTAGGTCGACTTTTTGTATTAAAATATTTCCCTCGGATTTTTTAATAAGTTTAATTTTGCATGGATTTACCACTTTATCACCTTGGAGTAATCAAATGAGTTTTTTTTGTATTGACACCTAAAAATGTTACCTGTCTTTAGGGAAACGATAAGGCTTAAAAAGTAAAGTCAACTTTACAGTAAAAAAATATATTTTATAGAAAACAAAATAACGCCATATCTGTAGATAGAAAAGGCGTAAGAGACATTTCGAAACAAGTCTGCAATTATGGTTTTAAATAATATTGAAAATGACATTCTTAGAATACTCAGCTGCAATAGACAAATTTTATGCCTACAAAAGTTATCTAATTACTATTTTCCTGTGTTTTAAAAGAATTACTGCGAAATCGTACAAACAGTTTGCATGCAGGAACTTATTTATGCAATTGGAGGTTACACTTTTCAATTTTATTTTTATCGAAAAGACGTAACCGACCAAAAATATTTTGCGCATTTATTTATGGTTATTGGCAATTATTATGAGTACAAATTACATTCAATTGTAGAGAAAGCACTTATAAGCAAATAAAATATAATTTGAGATTATTATTTACCATTCAAGCTCTTGTAAAGTCATGAAGGCGTATCACCAATGCACAGCACGAGAACCGGGCGGTTACTGAGATCGGTTTGAGACGCAATTGGGAATCTTTTTGTCGCTTACATTCAGAGAAGTTGAATTATTTCTGAATTCAAAATCCTGGCGTTTGCTACCTTTATTTCATTGATGTAGCAAAGCAAGACGAATTTAATGTCACCAAAATTTAATTATCAGGATTTTGTCGCTTACGCCCTTTTGTCTGGTTACCGTCGATTTAAAAGCGAATCATCCACTTAGACAAAAATATAAAAATCTACCTGGCTTTTAGAAAGAATCCCCTTTATGCATGTAGCTTACGCCATTATTTCAAGCAATTTTTCTAGATTTTAATTCTAAAATTAATCAATTTTTCAGGCAAAACACTCCAATGCCAAGCATGTTGTATTTGTTAAAATCCCCTTTCTTTTCCACTGGAAAAAATATGTCGCTTACGACTTTGTTGTAAACAATGTCGTAAGCAACTTTTCTAGATTTTACAAATTAATCAATTTTTCAGGCGAAATACTCCAATGATACTGACATCATTATCGCGCAAGCAAGGTTTTTGAATTTTCAAGACAAACTGACACTTACGGTATTTTGTTGCAAGAATTACCTATTTTAGGCAATTAAAAAAATATTTCAAAATGTATTGTATTTGTTAAAATCCTCTTTTCTTTCCCACTAGAAAAAAATATGTCGCTTACGACTTTGTTGTAAACAATGTCGACGCCGTCACGACAAAAAGGCGTAAGCGGCAAACATAAAATTTTACAGGAGAAGCAAAAAACCGTTTATAGGGTGAAATCTTGACGTCGAAGTTAAAATTTTTTGCTAGTGAACAGATTGTTTAAGCAGATAATTTATTTTGATAAACAATGGCGTTTGATTTTTACAATGTTCATTTTATTTAAATAAATGTCTCTTAAGCCTTTTTAAAATTTTAGCGCTGGTGAATACGCCTTTTTGAGGGTACTTACGTCTTTGCAACTGCACATTCTTTTATTTTGATTGGAGCTTACGCCCTCGTATTTTTGACACCGATTTAGGTCTTTCTACTGTGTTTTTTTGCGATAAAGTAAAATCCAACAAAAGTTATGAAAATTAAAAGCCACGATTTTTGTATTTTTTAATGATAAACATAACAAAGATAAAATAACAAAACAATAACTATTCTTCATAAACTCAAAATTCATATAAGTTCAAAAAACTAAAACTAAAATTGAATACCTAACTCTAAAAAATAATACCTATAGCATACAAAAATTTATAAAAATCAGTGGATACACTGAACAAAATTGATTTTTGTATCAACGGTTTCGCATTGATCCAGGAAAACTATATCATTTAATAAAGCCTCATTTAATAAGTGATCAATGTTATTATCTTCAATATTATTAGGACAATTATTATTTGTAACGAGATTCGTTGTCTCTTCTTTCAAAACAAAATTCAAAATTCTTCTCCCGCGAGTTTCCATTTTCTGAAAAAAGCGTAAGCACTATTCAGAAACATTTTTTTAATACAGCATTATTAAAATAAATCACGATGTAGATTTAAATAGTATGAGTGTTTTTGGTACATAATTAAGAGGTTTTATCATGAGATAGTTAGTTTTCCCTCAATAGATCATAATTAAAGTAAAAACAGTCAATTGAAAATTCATTGATAAAGCACAGGAAAATGTCGTTTAAGCCTTCTTAAAATAAAACATCAAAAAGGCTTAAGCGACAAATCTCTTTTTTCTCAATTTCTCTCTTTGATTATTAAGGAAAACGACTAGAAGCTAGTATTTCTTCATTTATTTCTTTAAAATAAAGTAGTACTATTATTATATTACTTATAATAGTTATAAATTATTCACAATTCGTTAAAGGCGTAACGGCTACAAACACCATGCGCTTAGTGCGTCACTTGTCGCTTACCGGTTCTCATCCGCACTTAAAAATGTTTGCAGATTGTCGCTTACACAAGTTTGAACTGGGATATTTCACGATACGAATTTATGGCGGTTATAGCAGTCGTGTTAGTCGATTGGGCGTATTTTCCTCTTCAAGTAGATACCATAACGTAATTTTACAAATTTTGGCACTTACGCCTTTTTGTCGTGACGGCGTCGATGTCGTAAGCAACTTTTATAGATTTAACAAATTAATATCAATTTTTCAAGCAAAATAGTCCAATGACACTTACATCATTATCGCGCAATCAAAATTTTTGAGACAAACTGACGCTTACGCTGTTTCACTTGCTGGAATCACCTATTTTAGGCAATTTAAAACAATATTTCAAAGTAATTTGTATTTGTTAAAATCCTTTTTTTATTCCTTTCCCACTAAAAAAAATAAGTCGCTTACAACATTGTTGTAAATAAGTGTTACCTATAAAAATATTGTTAAGCAAAAATATAAAATGTTCCTCGTTCTTCAGAAAGAATTCCTTTTGCGCATGTAGCTTACGCCATTATTTCAAGAAAATTTTCTAAATTTAACAAAGTAATCAATTTTTCAGGTTAAATACTCTAATAATGCCCCTTACATCATTATCGAGCAAGCAAGATTTGCAAATTTTTAAGACAAACTAACGCTTACGCTATTTTACTTGTTGGAATCACCCTTTTTGGGTGATATGTTGGATAACAAGGGTTATAAAAATATTTTAAAGCGAGTCATTTACTTAAAAAAATATAAAAATGTACCTCGTTCTTCAAGAAAATTCTACAATGTCGCTTACGCTATTTTTATATTCATATGATTTTGAAAATAACATATTCTTTAGTAAAGCTATTTTAATGTCACTTACGTCAAATATTTCAAATATTTCAAAACATACCCTTTCTCGTGAACAAAACAGATACGTCATTCTTAATAAAATCATAAAATGTCCATTCTCTACTTATATTTCTTGTTTTGCAATAACACAAAACGAAGAAATGAGAACTAATGAGAAGTTAATGAGAAAGCAATTAGTGATGTTTTAGTGACTTAATAAGATACTTTTATAACGCTTATAACGTCATTATCTATAAAAGCAATTAAAATGAATGTAAAGTATGTTATTTCTAATTTTAAAACTTTCTTAAATCAATTTACTTGAACAAGAGAATAAAAATGTAACTCGATTTTCAGAAAGAATTCTGTAATGTCACTTACGTCATTTATTTATCTACTTATATAATTTTTAAAATGAGAGAGAATTTTAAAACATATTATGTTAACTCCGCGTCAAAGAGCAACACGAAATATTAACGACGCGATTCGATCCTGAAAGGGGGCTAAATTAATGCGGCTCGATGCCGCGATGGTAATACCGAATCGCCACGGATGACAGGATCAAAATTTAGGGAAGGACCAGGCTGTAATTGCCAATGATTGACAGGAACACAATTAATTAATAATTATCGAAATTACTGACCTTGTGTCTTGTCCGACTAAAGGGGCACTTGTTTTAATTTGCGAGATGTTGTAACTATTATTATTGTTCACTTGCTCCACTATGTAGGTACCCACGATTGTTCCACTACTTTATACCGCTTCCTTATTTAATTAAAGAACTAGGTATCCCGTTCTCGTAACACCAGCATCGACGAGTCTGGTACGAACGGCACTCTTGGTCGAGCTCTCTCCTCTCTCGATGTTAAACCTCGACTCTTCTCTCTATGTGTGGTCCTGTCCGGTCAGGTGTCCTTTTCCTTCGTCCCGATGTGTAAAGGGATAGGAAGGGGTAGGAAACGGTGGTGTCTTAGAGAATACGAATCGATTATTCACCAAGGACGTAACATACCGCCCACCAAAATTACCGGAGGAATTTTCCGCTATCAGAAAATTGAACCAAAAGCGAAACTAACGAAAACGAAACTAACGACAATAACAAAAACGAAACGAAACGAAACGACAAGTCAGGGACGAAATTCCCTGAGTCCGTTACTGGTTAGGTAACGGGCAAAGTTTGACCAGAGGTCGTTTACAAAGACCTTTGGTCGTACGAACCGAGGCAACCCTGGCGACACCATCCGCACCAGGGTGCAAAGAAACAATTCTTCCTAGAGCCCATTTCAAAGGAGACAACAATTCATCCTTTATCAACACTAACGAACCGATATCCGTTGACTCAAACAAATGTGTTTTCGACCATTTACTCCTCTGGTGGAAATTATGAAGATATTCAGCCCTCCAACGTGTCCAAAAATCACGTTGCATCCGTTGCACCAATTGCCAACGAGAAAGACGAGAAATCTTCAGATGTGACAAGTTCACATCCGGCACCGACGACAGAGGTTCCAAGGTCAGAAAATGACCAGGGGTCAACGCGGATAGATCGTTCGGGTCGCTACTAATGGGGCAAAGGGGGCGCGAATTCAAGACGGCCTCGATCTGAACGATGAAGGTGTTCAGCTCCTCATAAGTCAAAATTTGACCACCAATAACACGGGCCATGTGTGTTTTGACGGACTTAACACCGCTCTCCCACAGTCCACCGAAGTGTGGAGCTGAGGGTGGATTGAAGTGCCATCGAATACCTTCCCCTTCTGCGGCGATTTTCAAATTTGAGTTGAGCTCCTTGTTAGCTCCGACGAAATTGGTTCCACAGTCACTGTAGATGTCACTACAGCGACCGCGGCGAGCGACAAACCTCCTAAGAGCTGCCAGGAAAGTCTCTGACGATAAATCAGAAGCGATTTCGAGATGAATCGCGCGAGTCGCGAAACATACGAACAAACATAAATAGGCTTTAGAAGTTTTGACACCCCTATACCTCGACAAGACAATAGGAAAGGGTCCCCCATAATCGACCCCGACACAACTAAAAGGCTTCAATTGGGAGACACGAGCGACAGGTAAATTCCCCATGGGAGGCTCCAACGAGAGGGGACGAGTGCGAAAGCAACGATTGCATTTCGACAAATAACTACGAATGACCCTACGAGCAGACAGGATCCAAAAATTTTGTTGAAGGAGATAATGAGTAGTGTTCACTCCTGGGTGCAAATTACCTCGATGTATCTGATCAATCAAAAGTTCAACCAACCTATGCCTTCCTGGCAACAATGCGGGATATTTAGCGTCGAATGCTAAACCCGAATGCAACAGTCGACCCCCGACTCGCAAAATACCGAAATCATCAATAAAGGGCGACAATGACTGCAAGTACTTGGCACATGGTTTACCAGAGCGAATTTTCTCCAATTCCGAAGAGAAGACCGAAGATTGAACAATTCTAACAATGTGCATGAGAGCAGCATGCAACTCAGAGACACTCAATGCAACAGTGGTCCTATTGACAACACGACAATTGTTAGTGAAACGAAAACAACGAGCGATAATACCCTGAATTTTCCTCAAAGAAGAAAATCTTTTCAACAAAACATCGACATCCGAAATCTCTATCGTAGCGAACAAAACAATATTCCTTTTCTCCAGTTCAACATCAGAAGTGGGAGCAATAGGAACGAGTGCTGGCCAAGATTCCAGCGGCAATCTGAGGAATTCAGGCCCCGCCCACCATGCGGAAGCCCCGACTAACTCCTCTGGTAACAAGCCCCGAGACGCGACGTCCGAGAGAATGCTACTCTTAGTACAAGGTGAATCTATAGACTTAACCGCGAACGAAAATGAATCAGTAGCCGAGTGCCACTGAAGACCGAGAATTTTCCCGGAAAAGTCCGATTCCGAATCAAAGTTGGATGACTGCTGTTGACGATGTTCAACAGGCAGATCCTGAAGCAATTGTGGATTATTAGCAGACCATTTCCGCAACTCAAATTGTCCCAATTGCAATAGCGAAATGAGCTGATTTCTCAACTCCAAGGTTTCCTCGATTTGATTTGCCCCAATGGCAAGATCATCGACATAAAGCCCGAGACGAATGGCTTTCGAAGTGAGAGGAAACTTCTTTGAATTTTCTTGACCTAGTTGTAACAAGAACCTAACGACACGAATTTTCGACGATACTGGGGCGAGTGAAGACACATCAGAAGACATCGAAACTCCAGGGTCTTTAAAAACGCAATGATGCGGAATGTAATAAGAGTTTGCAGATTCCGACTCCAATGGCACCAACGACATGTGCCCAGCCTCCAAATAATCTTTCATAAACTCTACATACATGTCTCTAATGTGAGGCAACCTCGACAATCGTCTCTCCAAAGCGAGCAAACGACGATCTGCGACATTCAACGAATCATTAAAGATAGGCAACTCTTTGCTATCCTTAAATGGCAACAATACCCCAAAACGACCTGATTCTTCTCGATAATGAGACTCAACGAACAACGACTCAGCCTCTTGTTCCTCATTAGAGCAAACCTCAACTGAAGGCACCTCCTCAACTCTCCAAAATGCCATAAGAGTCTCTTCAAGGGTCGAATCTACCGACGCAAAACAAGCTTGAACCTCGCCCGCAACCTTCGACGAAATGGTTCCCAAAAGAACCCAACCAAACGTCGTGTTCATTGCGGCTGGACAGTTATCACTGCCCGACAAATAACCACCATGAACAATATTGGGAAAGATGTCAGCTCCTAGCAAAACATCGACAGAACCAGGCGTGTACCAATTAGGATCCGCTAACTTCAAATTATCAAGCGCCTTCGATGGCGAAATGTCAACACTGGGAAGTTTTCCACAAATATTGGGCAAGACCAAAGTACTTACTTTAAAAGTAGGTGATGGTACCCCAACGGGACGAATAATGCAATCAGATGATCCCTGGGCCGATCCCAAGGTCACGTGACCCAAACAAGAAATAGGTGTTGATGATCGATTCAAGTGCAAGCCCAAACGCTTGCGGCACCGATCAGTAATAAAAGACGACTGACTGCCAGAGTCAATTAAAGAACGAACCACTTGATAGTTGCCCCACTTGTCTTGAACTTCAATACATGCGGTTGCTAAAAGAACCGTAGTATTGCTACGAGAACGAGAACGAACATCCTGAAAGGATGGGAGAGAAGACATGGCAACCGTGGATGCGACTGGAGGCGGCTCAACTCGATGAGAAGCTGCTCCATCCGAATTACTAAGTTTAACGAAATGTAATAAAGAGTGGTGCCGACCTGCACACTCCTTACACGAATGAGAAGAGGGGCACTGCTTCACCAAGTGTGAAGGGCCAAAACAATTTAGGCACAAGCGCGCTGCCTTCACAGCCTCAAAACGCTTGCGCGGGTCCAACTTCAAAAAAGAACGACAATTCGAGATCGGGTGTTCTCCATTACAATGGAAGCACGACTGCTTCGATGAAGACGCACTCGACGTTGACAAAAATGCATGTGAATTCCTCGATTCCACTTTTCCACCAGACTTGACGCTACTCCGCTTACCAACGACTGCAGACGGAGATAGGTCATTCCCCAAAGATGATTCTAATGCACGACACTGTGACGACAAAAACTTGTGCAAATCCTGATATGATGGAAACTCTTCAGATGCAAATTGGAGTTCGAAACGCTTTCGAGTAGCGTTATCCAATTTCTGTAGCAACCAGTTGAACAAAGTGAAATCCCAGAGAGAGACGCCTGAGACCTGACCCAAAGCTGTAATATTTTCTGAAAAGGTATTCAACAATTCACGAAGCGATTGTGAGGAATCAGAATCCGTTATTTTGGGAGCATTACAAATCGCCTGCCAATAACACGTCGCAAGTACTCGCTCATTCTGATACCTTTGGACAAGAGTATCGAAAGCTATCACATAATTGTCATCTGTCAGTGGTAAATGTTTGACAAGGGTAAGAGGTTCCTTTGACAAAGTCGAAACTAAATACTGGAACTTCTCAATTGGAGCTAACGAATCATTCGAATGAATCAAAGTCCTAAACAAATCATAATAAACCGACCACATCCTCAACGAACCATCAAAAGTAGGTATACCGATACGAGGCAATTTCACATGTGAACTTGCAGAGGAGGGTAGTGCGGGAGCACCAGACTGTCGACTATTCAATGATTCACTCGAACCATGACGTGATTTCACCACCGAATCCTGAGTCGATTCCAACGACAATTGAACCGCTCTAATCTGAAAATAAACCGAATCAACTTCGATAAGTAGTCCCGAGTATGATTTCCAAATCTCCGATGACACATCTACGACCAAAGCACTCTTATCTGCCGACTCAACCGTAATCAGGATATTTCTATCAACCTCCTGCACCTGACTGTACAAATCCGAAGCGCTGTCGCATGCAGCCAGGACAATAAAACGCGACTTTTCATCAATGGGTGCTGTAACTACTGTCAGAATCGAGTTCAAACGAGTCAAAAACTTCGAAACAGAAGCGTTTGCTCCGACCAAAGTGTTGGACATTTTGCTAAAGAGTATCAACAAAACACTAAAGCAATAAACGAATAAGGGTTATTTTTTACACCTGTAAAAAATACAACGACAACGAAATACGAACAATAACTAAAAATAAGTACCTAACCAAGTGAAGGTTACTTATTTAAAAACGAGTTGAAAATAAATTGACTTTGAAATTCACCAAAAAACAATACTTGAGATACCGAGTGTACCCAGTAGGTATACCGTGAATACAAAAATCAATATTTTCCCTGTAACAACGAAAAAGGGTTATTCGTTAAAAACCTGTAAAAATACAACAACAACGAACGATGAGCAATACCAAAAATAAGTACCTAACCAAGTGAAAGTTACTTATTTAATATCGAGTTGAAAATAAATTATTGAATTCGAATTCACCAAAAACAATACTTAAGATACCGAGTGTACCCAGTATACCGTGAATGCAAAAATCAATATTCTGCCCTGCGAATTCAGAGAGAAAATATTTCAACTATTACAGAGGTTTTTAAAACGAACACCTGCAACGAACGAAGAAGTGGAGTGAGGTGAGAATGGAGTAAAATTAGTGGAATGGGTGAAAATGCCGTCTGGCGTCCTTTGGATCGACTATTTCGAATCCTTTGACCTACAAACAGGCTACCTTAACACAGTGAGTGAGAAACTAATTTCAAACAAATGATGCAACCAATTAATGAACTATATTTCCACGAGCTTTCCTATCCGGCTCGAAGGACCAAAAAAATGTTAACTCCGCGTCAAAGAGCAACACGAAATATTAACGACGCGATTCGATCCTGAAAGGGGGCTAAATTAATGCGGCTCGATGCCGCGATGGTAATACCGAATCGCCACGGATGACAGGATCAAAATTTAGGGAAGGACCAGGCTGTAATTGCCAATGATTGACAGGAACACAATTAATTAATAATTATCGAAATTACTGACCTTGTGTCTTGTCCGACTAAAGGGGCACTTGTTTTAATTTGCGAGATGTTGTAACTATTATTATTGTTCACTTGCTCCACTATGTAGGTACCCACGATTGTTCCACTACTTTATACCGCTTCCTTATTTAATTAAAGAACTAGGTATCCCGTTCTCGTAACACCAGCATCGACGAGTCTGGTACGAACGGCACTCTTGGTCGAGCTCTCTCCTCTCTCGATGTTAAACCTCGACTCTTCTCTCTATGTGTGGTCCTGTCCGGTCAGGTGTCCTTTTCCTTCGTCCCGATGTGTAAAGGGATAGGAAGGGGTAGGAAACGGTGGTGTCTTAGAGAATACGAATCGATTATTCACCAAGGACGTAACATATTACTTACATCATTCTTCATAAAATATTTTTATAACGCTTACATCATTTATCATAAGCAAAAAAAAATTATAAAGGATGTTATATCTGTTTTATAAACTTCCATTTGACGAAATTGTTGTAATTTTAAACAATGAGGGCTATTATATATTTAAAAGCGAGTCATGTACTTAAACAAGAATATGTAAATGTTTCAGAAATATTTATCCATTTATGTAGATTACGCCATTAATAAATGCCAGTTCAGTAAATATCCCAAAGTACGTCATATTTCATAATGAAAACCAAAAAAGTATCATGTTCCTCAGAAGAATATGATTTTCGCTTACGTCTTAAAAAGTTACTCATTCTTCAGAAAAAAATACATTTTATGTGCCACATCATTTTATTGATTCAGGTTTTGAAATATTTTAAAGGGTACATTTTGTCAGAAAATTAGAAAACATACTTGCTTCTATGTCGCTTACGTCATTATTACTAATACAAATAAACAAGCTCTCTAATATTTTAATATTTCAATGAATGCAATTATTCTGTAATAATAAAATTGATGAAATATAACCATTTCAGAATCTCACTTACAGCTTGTTTTCTAGAAATATTATTTTTATGTCGCTTACGTCATTATTGCATGTGATATTCTGGAAGTCTTACTTCGAGAAATTGTTTTTATATTGGTTATAATAAATATTTAAATGCGACATGTTTTGTTTTATTAAGAACATAATATAATGTGTCTTATTCTCGAGAACAAGTTCTTATACTGTCACTTACGTTTTTCTTGCTAGAAAGTTTAGTTTAAAAATTATTTTACTCGTGTAGTCATGTGTAACTTTTTAAAATATAGAAAAAATAACTTGTTTTCTTTCAATAATGTCGCTTACGCCATCGTTGTAAGTGCAATATAAAACTGTTTAGATAATTATTGCAAATTCAATTGTAACCAATAAAATCTATGATGAACTTTACAATGTTATTCTCTTGTTGTGATGTGTTGTTAATTCTCACGATTCCCACAGACAAGCGTAAAGTTCAATCAAAAGGTGATTATTCTCCAGGTAACTAACTACAGAACAAATATTTTCAATTAACTGGGAATTCCCGATCCCCACTGGCCAATTTCGCTGTCCGGATGTTGATGTGGTTTACCTTTACCGTTTGTTTACCCTTAGTCTTAGATTTGCTAGCAGGGAGATCCCCTGCTCGGGTTTTATTATCTCTCATTCATTCATCATCATCATTAAAACGTGTTAGTTAGACTTACGCTTCCTTTAGTTGATTCCAGGTAGGTCTTTGTCCAGCAGTATGCTGGATTTAATTCGGGGAATCCCGTTTTATGTACTTCATCAGTAGATCTTTTATTATGCGAATCTACATCACTTGGTCGCATTCATGCATTCATTCCGTCCACTTAGTGTCCTTCATCCTAACTATGTGTTAACCCAATTCCATTTTAAACAGTAATGACTGGCGCTGGCGCTATACGTCATTCACCCCAGCAGTTCGTTTCATTGTCTGATTACTTATTCGTCCAGAATTCTCTCTTTACTCTACACTTCTCTTATCTCAAACGCGGAGTTTTCAATTATTCCTCTCTACATAAAAGGAGTTTTACGATTGGATTATGGCAGTGATTAATTTAGTCCAGAAAAGTCCAAATTTCTGAAAAAAAACTTGAAAAATTAAGAGTCGGAAATCGAGAAACTCCTGAAATTGATATTAATGTTTTGATTATTAACGGGAAACAGTCGAGTTTAATTGACCGAGTTAGTCAGCTATTTGTTGCAGATATCCCAGACAATTAGGTAATTGCGTCGACAAACAACTAGGTATGGGACGTGAAGAGAAAATATCAAACAGCTGCACGTAAAGTTGCGCTTAAAATATGACAAAAGCCCAATTTGAGAAGGCTTATTACTCATACACAAAACTTCCACTCCACGGCCGTATATGTTTAAAATTCCCTCCATGAATCAGCAACGAACATATAAAAGAAAAAAATTGCTACGCAGACTTATAGAGAATATAACTCCCGGGATATTTAGATGCGTATGACCGCTATCTCTTGGCCTTTATATTTGTCTGCCAGCGAGCATCCATCCCTTAAATATCATGAAACGGTTTTCAACAAGGACATGCAAATTATTTTATTCCAGCTTGCGAACGTCGGGGATGATTCTATATTTCATGATTGAAATGAATAAAAGATTACAAGAGTAATCTCGTTCGTCGACTGGACATAAAACACGGTATGAATAAATTGCTGCTTCGACACTAAAGAGATGGGAGACGAAGAAGAGTAGCAGCGATTTTTTATCAATGATTTCTATAATTATTATTTAAAGGAAAACGATTTTTCTCTTTTTATTAAGGATGAAAGAAAGAGCGAAAACTAAACGGACAAGGACACGTGAAGAGAACAAAAAGGTGTAAAAGATAGCAAGACTTAATCACGTAAAGATTAGCCTGAAGAAATTCTAAACTTACAAAAAGACAAAGACGACATTCTATAAAGCTAAACACAGTTAACACAAAAAGAGACCGAAAAAGAGGAATATCTGTGGAGATAATAAGAGATCTTTCCCTTGAAAGGAAACAGACTAAAAAAGAAAAGAGAAAAGTGTAAAAGGAAAGGGAACAAATATAAAAGAACAAGAAAAAAGGAAAGAGAGAATTTGGAAATGGACACCGATTTTTACGTTTCCTTTGCTTTCTCTCGTACCTACAAATTGACTCCAAACTCGCTGAAAAGTTAAACTCGTTATTATCCAAAAAAATTCCAGAAGCAAAGAAATCAGTGAAACATGATGTAGTTCTAGTGAACATTATTCTTAATAATTACAAATACTTCTCAGAGTTTCAGATGTGTACCCTGGTGGAATCGATTTTTTGCATCGAATGACTTCCATCGCTGCCAAAAAATTTCCATAAGCAAAGACAACCGTCAAAGTTGTTGAAGTTGTTGAGACTTCCAATATCAATAATAAAAAATACTTCTCAGAGCTTTCACTGCAATTTTGCTCCCTAAAGTTGACCTAAGAACCTCTGGTAGCATCGACGCTTTGCATCTCATGACTTCCATTGGTGCCCAAAAAATTTCCAGAAGCAAAGAAAACCGTGAAACTTGATGAAGTTGTAGAGAACGTTATTCTCAATAATGGCAAATACTTCTCAGAGCTTTCACTGCATTTTTTCTCTCAAACCCTAAGAACCTCTGGTAGCATCGATTTTTTGAATCAAAAGACTTCCATTGGTGCCCAAAAAATTTCCAGAAGCAAAGAAAACCGTGAAACTTGATGAAGTTGTAGAGAACGTTATTCTCAATAATTGCAAATACTTCTCAGAGCTTTCACTGCATTTTTTCTCTCAAAAGCTGACCTAAGAACCTCTGGTAGCATCGACTTTTTGAATCAAAAGACTTCCATTGGTGCCCAAAAAATTTCCAGAAGCAAAGAAAACCGTGAAACTTGATGAAGTTGTAGAGAACGTTATTCTCAATAATTGCAAATACTTCTCAGAGCTTTCACTGCATTTTTTCTCTCAAAAGCTGACCTAAGAACCTCTGGTAGCATCGATTTTTTGAATCAAAAGACTTCCATCGGTGTCCAAAAAATTTCCAGAAGCAAAGAAAACCGTTAAACTTGATGAAGTTGTAGAGAACGTTATTCTCAATAATTGCAAATACTTCTCAGAGCTTTCACTGCAATTTTTCTCTCAAAAGCTGACCTAAGAACCTCTGGTAGCATCGATTTTTTGAATCAAAAGACTTCCATTGGTGCCCAAAAACTTTCCAGAAGCAAAGAAAACCGTTAAACTTGATGAAGTTGTTGAGAACGTCATTCTCAATAATTGCAAATACTTCTCAGAGCTTTCACTGCAATTTTTCTCTCAAAAGCTGCCCTAAGAACCTCTGGTAGCATCGATTTTTTGAATCGAAAGACTTCCATTGGTGCCCAAAAAATTTCCAGAAGCAAAAAAAACCGTGAAACTTGATGAAGTTGTAGAGAACGTTATTCTCAATAATTGCAAATACTTCTCAGAGCTTTCACAGCATTTTTTCTCTCAAAAGCTGACCTAAGAACCTCTGGTAGCATCGATTTTTTGAATCAAAAGACTTCCATCGGTGTCCAAAAAATTTCCAGAAGCAAAGAAAACCGTGAAACTTGATGAAGTTGTAGAGAACGTTATTCTCAATAATTGCAAATACTTCTCAGAGCTTTCACTGCATTTTTTCTCTCAAAAGCTGACCTAAGAACCTCTGGTAGCATCGATTTTTTGAATCAAAAGACTTCCATTGGTGCCCAAAAAATTTCCAGAAGCAAAGAAAACCGTGAAACTTGATGAAGTTGTAGAGAACGTTATTCTCAATAATTGCAAATACTTTTCAGAGCTTTCACAGCATTTTTTCTCTCAAAAGCTGACCTAAGAACCTCTGGTAGCATCGATTTTTTGAATCAAAAGACTTCCATTGGTGCCCAAAAAATTTCCAGAAGCAAAAAAAACCGTGAAACTTGATGAAGTTGTAGAGAACGTTATTCTCAATAATTGCAAATACTTCTCAGAGCTTTCACAGCATTTTTTCTCTCAAAAGCTGACCTAAGAACCTCTGGTAGCATCGATTTTTTGAATCAAAAGACTTCCATCGGTGTCCAAAAAATTTCCAGAAGCAAAGAAAACCGTTAAACTTGATGAAGTTGTAGAGAACGTTATTCTCAATAATTGCAAATACTTCTCAGAGCTTTCACTGCATTTTTTCTCTCAAAAGCTGACCTAAGAACCTCTGGTAACATCGATTTTTTGAATCAAAAGACTTCCATCGGTGTCCAAAAAATTTCCAGAAGCAAAGAAAACCGTGAAACTTGATGAAGTTGTAGAGAACGTTATTCTCAATAATTGCAAATACTTCTCAGAGCTTTCACTGCATTTTTTCTCTCAAAAGCTGACCTAAGAACCTCTGGTAGCATCGATTTTTTGAATCAAAAGACTTCCATCGGTGTCCAAAAAATTTCCAGAAGCAAAGAAAACCGTTAAACTTGATGAAGTTGTAGAGAACGTTATTCTCAATAATTGCAAATACTTCTCAGAGCTTTCACTGCAATTTTTCTCTCAAAAGCTGACCTAAGAACCTCTGGTAGCTTCGATTTTTTGAATCAAAAGACTTCCATTGGTGCCCAGAAACTTTCCAGAAGCAAAGAAAACCGTTAAACTTGATGAAGTTGTTGAGAACGTCATTCTCAATAATTGCAAATACTTCTCAGAGCTTTCACTGCAATTTTTCTCTCAAAAGCTGCCCTAAGAACCTCTGGTAGCATCGATTTTTTGAATCGAAAGACTTCCATTGGTGCCCAAAAAATTTCCAGAAGCAAAAAAAACCGTGAAACTTGATGAAGTTGTAGAGAACGTTATTCTCAATAATTGCAAATACTTCTCAGAGCTTTCACAGCATTTTTTCTCTCAAAAGCTGACCTAAGAACCTCTGGTAGCATCGATTTTTTGAATCAAAAGACTTCCATCGGTGTCCAAAAAATTTCCAGAAGCAAAGAAAACCGTTAAACTTGATGAAGTTGTAGAGAACGTTATTCTCAATAATTGCAAATACTTCTCAGAGCTTTCACTGCATTTTTTCTCTCAAAAGCTGACCTAAGAACCTCTGGTAGCATCGATTTTTTGAATCAAAAGACTTCCATTGGTGCCCAAAAAATTTCCAGAAGCAAAGAAAACCGTGAAACTTGATGAAGTTGTAGAGAACGTTATTCTCAATAATTGCAAATACTTTTCAGAGCTTTCACAGCATTTTTTCTCTCAAAAGCTGACCTAAGAACCTCTGGTAGCATCGATTTTTTGAATCAAAAGACTTCCATTGGTGCCCAAAAAATTTCCAGAAGCAAAAAAAACCGTGAAACTTGATGAAGTTGTAGAGAACGTTATTCTCAATAATTGCAAATACTTCTCAGAGCTTTCACAGCATTTTTTCTCTCAAAAGCTGACCTAAGAACCTCTGGTAGCATCGATTTTTTGAATCAAAAGACTTCCATCGGTGTCCAAAAAATTTCCAGAAGCAAAGAAAACCGTTAAACTTGATGAAGTTGTAGAGAACGTTATTCTCAATAATTGCAAATACTTCTCAGAGCTTTCACTGCATTTTTTCTCTCAAAAGCTGACCTAAGAACCTCTGGTAACATCGATTTTTTGAATCAAAAGACTTCCATCGGTGTCCAAAAAATTTCCAGAAGCAAAGAAAACCGCGAAACTTGATGGAAGTTGTAGAGAACGTTATTCTCAATAATTGCAAATACTTCTCAGAACTTTCACTGCATTTTTTCTGTCAAAAGCTGACCTAAGAACCTCTGGTAGCATCGATTTTTTGAATCAAAAGACTTCCATCGGTGTCCAAAAAATTTCCAGAAGCAAAGAAAACCGTTAAACTTGATGAAGTTGTAGAGAACGTTATTCTCAATAATTGCAAATACTTCTCAGAGCTTTCACTGCAATTTTTCTCTCAAAAGCTGACCTAAGAACCTCTGGTAGCTTCGATTTTTTGAATCAAAAGACTTCCATTGGTGCCCAGAAACTTTCCAGAAGCAAAGAAAACCGTTAAACTTGATGAAGTTGTTGAGAACGTCATTCTCAATAATTGCAAATACTTCTCAGAGCTTTCACTGCAATTTTTCTCTCAAAAGCTGCCCTAAGAATCTCTGGTAGCATCGATTTTTTGAATCGAAAGACTTCCATTGGTGCCCAAAAAATTTCCAGAAGCAAAAAAAACCGTGAAACTTGATGAAGTTGTAGAGAACGTTATTCTCAATAATTGCAAATACTTCTCAGAGCTTTCACTGCATTTTTTCTCTCAAAAGCTGACCTAAGAACCTCTGGTAGCATCGATTTTTTTAATCAAAAGACTTCCATCGGTGTCCAAAAAATTTCCCGAAGCAAAGAAAACCGTGAAACTTGATGAAGTTGTAGAGAACGTTATTCTCAATAATTGCAAATACCTCTCAGAGCTTTCACTGCATTTTTGCTCTCAAAAGCTAACCTAAGAACCTCTGGTAGCATCGATTTTTTGAATCAAAAGACTTCCATTGGTGCCCAAAAAATTTCCAGAAGCAAAGAAAACCGTGAAACTTGATGAAGTTGTAGAGAACGTTATTCTCAATAATTGCAAATACTTCTCAGAGCTTTCACTGCATTTTTTCTCTCAAAAGCTGCCCTA